>PVNU02001672.1:0-1252424 GCA_003013855.2 Liriodendron chinense
TATTGATGTTGTGTTGTTAACTTGTTATCTTAATCCGAGGATGAAGGGTGTGTTTGGATTCACAATTATTTTGAATTGCAATTATGAAGTGGTAAATGTCCAAATTGCAACCACCATCATTGTCATCCATTTGTTGTAATTGGCTCAAAATCTCGAGTTGTTACAATCAGGGACTTGAAAGGTACTTGACTGCCATTTTTTGTGAGTTCCTTGTGAATCATCATCATCATCATCATCATCATCGAGGCCCGTCCCAGCTATTTTGGTCCGCTCTATCATGCTTGCTTGGCAAACATTGAACGGCTGGCTGCTTAGGAGACATCAGTATTTTGGTCCGCTCTATCATACATTCACCGATTGGGCTAGGCATACCTTTAACCCAATATTTCATTCTCAAACCCATATGCGGATGTGTCAAGCCTGACCCCATTACTATTAAATGGGCTTGTTGAATTTTAAGTCAAGTCTGTCGGGTCACAAATTGGGGTTGGAATTCTTGGACCGTTTAATAAATTATTAAACAGGTTGGGCTCGGGCTCGGGCTCGGGCTGATCCCCCCCCCCCCCCCCCCCCCCCCTTGCTGCCTTGGTCTGGATTCCATATAGTCACACCAATTCTCAAAACTTCTAACCTGAATTTGGATGAATGGGAAAGCCAAACCAGATGGTTGGGCTGGATTTTGAGATCTAGGCCTAACATGGTTGAGCTGCACTCACATCTCCGTGGGCCCTAGACAGCATGGAATTAGAGTGATTACCGTCCGCTCACTGTTGCAACTTATCCCGTTAACTCCGATCCAAACCGTTCATAATCAGTGTCCCACTGGATGAGACAGGATCATAAAATCATACAGCTCGATTAGTTGGATGATCAGAGCCTTCCCATTCAACTAATTGAACGTTCAATTCAACCCAAGGGCCTTCTTTTCCTTGATCTGTGGTCCTGAAAAGAGAACAAGAAATATTCTATAGTACATTCTCAGGATAGTGTTGCAGTGAATCCAATCCATCCATCTGTGTGTCCCATGCATGGATGGTAGGATCCATATTGACAGTTGCTTTTTTCAACTGTCACAATGAAAAATAGACTCGACAGGAGAATCTGATGGTTCGGATTGTCTGTTCGGTTCAGTTCTCAACCAGGGATTAGATGGTCCACACATTGCGCCAATTAGGGTTTCAAGGTCATTTTTATGATGGGGCCCACCTAATCAACGGCCCAGATATTGCAGGAAGTCGGTGGCCAGGCTCCAGCTATGGCCCATTGACAAAGCTAGACATCTCGCTGTAATACAATCGGGGCTGTCCATCTTGTGGGCCCTACTATGGATGGCAAAAGTTTCAAGATCCAAATAGATTGGAACCACCCAATGATCTTATCCATATGAAAAGTGGAGCCCACAAAGTAACGGCAGTGAAGACAAAGTATCGAATGGAAAGTGAAGAATAGTGATGGCTATGATCGTTTGGTTAGTGTGATATTTGAAACGTGGGCCATCCATGATGAGTGCCACTAGACGGACAGTCTCGATTGAAACATACCAATTGTTCCATCTCTACGCGTTTCATCTCCCACCATCCATTTCTACTCAAATGTAGGGACCACAAAATGAACGTCCCGGATCCCACAAAAATGTGCCAAGTTGACACGTGAGATTAGGGCCTTAGGCGTTGTCTTGAATAAAATGCGCTGCCGAATTATTCCAATAATTTCCAGTTCTGCCCTTGAAGTAACACATGGACTAGTGGGCTCATCTTCTTCAACCACTTTCTTTTTCTTCAGCACTAACAGTGGCTTCTTCAGGGGTATTTTCGTCCCTGATAATTTATGGTATCCAACGGTGAAAGTGAAGTTCCCCTGAAGAAACAAGAATCAGAGACTGAACTGAGTCTTGTGTGTTTTCATCTGCCTGTGGTTCAACTTAAATCAACTCGACTCAATCAAATCTCATCAATATTGGACTGAAACTCGATTGGTCAAAACTGATCAGCTGATTAACTCACTCTATTAGACCTGACAAAACTTGAAATAAAACCCAGTGAGTCGCCAAGACTCGCTGAGTAAGTTGGGCCCATGGTACAAAAATGACACTAATCAATCTAGGGATGGAAATGGGCCAGATTGGACACTTCTAGAAGCTCTCATAGGCCTGCTATGTCGCCAGGGTGGAGGGAACCCAGGTGGAGGGATAATCACTTGAACACAAGACCTTCTGCTCCGATACCATGTCAGGCATTTACCTACCCTTATTTTCCTATCATACTGCCAACTTGATTTTGGATTTGCATAAATTATGAGCCCATGTCCTAACATAATACAGGAAAATAAATGGATAGGGTGGATTTACCACAAACATCACAGTGGAGCTCCACCTAGCTTCCCGTCATAGACGCATAAAGTTTCTAGAACGGCTTTGGCATTGGCACCTATCTAAAGGCCTACTTTTGTTTAACTTGCATTGTAGCACAAGATGGCCAAGATATAGTGCTAGTTTCGACCACATGAAGATATGATCTGGTAATTTGAATCGTCCTTCTTGACCCTATAAGCATCAATCGGCTATATGCTAATAATCATCCTTCAAAAGCACTCCTGACCTTTAATATTTACCGAGGATTGGGATCCATTGAAAATATTTCTTTTAATGTTCCACATTCATTTGCACATTAAGGTTTCTATAATCATCCATTTAGCATAATTTTTGTTATTATTACTAGTATAGACTACCAAGCAGGACATGAATGGTTCCAATCATCAGACCATCACAAAATATAGGTCCTAGTGCTGCGACATATTCTAAGTGTGTTACTTGCAATGCAGGCAAAATGATACGATTGCACCCAGCGCGACTTTGCTGTTGGACGATACAATGTGGTGACAATGCTACGCGGGCCCCACCATGCCATGATGTATGTGTTTTATCCATTTTTCCAACTCATTTTAGGGCATGAACCCAAAAATGAGGCAGATCCAAATCTCAAGTGGACCACACCACAGGAAATGGTGATGATTAAATGCCCACCATTAAAATTTTCTTAAGGGCCACAAAAGTTTTGGTTCAAGCTGATATTTGTGTTTTCCTTTCATCTAGATATGTGTGACCTAATCGACAGGTTAGATGGAAAATAAACATTACAGTGGGCTCTAAAAAGTTTTTAATGGTGGGCGTTCAATCACCACTGTTTTTCGATGGCGTAGTCCACTTGATGTTTGGATTAACTCAATTTTGTAAATAATGCCCTATGTTAACGATAAAAAAAAATAGATGAATAGAGCGGATAAAACACATACATAATGGTGGGACCTATAGACTAGAGTTATGCAATCTAATTTACATACCTCCCATAAAATGTGGATTCCCATTCCCAATGGTTCTTCTTCTTCATCTTCTCCATTCGGCTGGCATGTCACATGTGCAAATGGTGATGGTGAGTGGTGCGCGTGTAGAGAGCTAAGGAGAGATGCCCACATTCTCCTCATAAGAGAGAGAGAGAGAGAGAGAGAGAGAGAGAGAACTCTTTTGTTGCTGTAGTTTTTTTATAAGGCTTTCCTCCTCAGCTTAAAGGAGAGATTGGTGCAGCCTGGGTGTGGTCGGACGTTTAAACCAAGAGTAGTCGGGCGACCGAAATTCACCCAGATGAGGCAGAAAGTTACTGGACAGTTTTAACAGAAATCGGGAGCCCGATGGTCTTGTGATCAGGCGCCCGATGGTCTTGTGATCGGGCGCCTGACCAAGTTGGTTCGGGCGCCCGAAATTGGAAAGTTCATTTTTGGTTTTATCATTGGACAGTTTTTGTTTGGGCGAGCGCCCGACGGCTCTTTTGACCGGGCGCCCGACCCGACCCGAACTACTTATGCGCAGTTTCCTATTTTAAGTCTAATTCCTCCAATTCTCTATTTAAGGGAGTTCCAAAATGGGATTAGGGATCCCATTAAGGTGTTTTCACGTCCAAGGTGAGAGAAAGAGGAAGAGAGAAAGACAAAAGAAAGATAGGAAGCTTGTTGGTAGATGAGGCTTTGCTCGCAAAGGTGATTCGCGGTGCCACGACGTCTCGGCTCTTCAATGTTTTCGTGCTCGAGTGAGATCTCTCTGTTTTTCATTATTCCCTTATTGTTCATCAACTCCTACGTAAGTGAAGAAGGTTTGATACAAGCGGTGTGTGCTTGTGATCGGTTGTAATGCTCTACTTCATAGTGGATTGTTTGTCTGAACTAAGTCTTGTGGTTTTTACCTCTTCAAGGGTTTTCCACGTAAAAGCTCCTTGTGTCGTGTGATTAATGCTTTATTCTTGATTATTGCATTATCATAGCCCATAATTTTAATGCATTGAGAGGAGAGATCCTAAGGTTTGTGTGAAATGCTGAACACGGAATGCGCTCTACAATACTTCTTAAAAAATAAGATTTTGCTTCCAAATTTACCCATACTAGCGAGAGACTTTCTCTCTCGAAAATATATTTGGTAATACAAACCTTTCTAGAACTTTATTAGGCCCCTCCATGATTTATGTGTTAGATCCACACCGTCCATCAACTTTTTCCGATAATTATAGAGCATGAGCCCAAAAAATGAAGAACATCAAAAGCTCAAGTGGACCTCCCTGCCGAAAGCAAAGAAATTTAAATGGTCATCGTTGAAATTTTTCTAAGGTCTATTGTGAGGTTTATTTGCCATCTAAACTCTTCATAGATGAAAGGAAAACACAAATATAAGCTTGTTCACAGCCTTTTCTGGCCTGAAGAAGTTTTCAACGGTAAGCACCTGATTCCCACTATTTCCTGTAGTGTGGTCCATTTGACTTTCGGATCCATCTAACTTTTTAGTTTTTATCCTAAAATGAGCATGCAAAAAGAATGAATGGGATGGATTTCCCACAAATATCATGGTGGGCCCCACCTAACATCTTAATGCACGAAGTTTGTGTGAAGGCTTAACAGGAAATCAGCATGGATTGCACACTGTGGAATTGGATTGCATGGTGTGCAAGACGCCACTACTTGCCATCACCAAGTTATGTGGCCCCACCATGACATATGCGTTATATCAAAACTGTCCATCCATTTTGTGAGATCCTTTCAGTGCATAAGACGAAAAAAGAAGCAGATCCAAATCTCAATTGGACCACACCACAAGATAATAGTGGTGATTGAACGTCACCATTAAAAACTTCATACGACCCATTGTAATATATATTTACCATCCAACCTGTTGATTGGGTCACACAGACGTGGATGATGGGAAAACATAAATACCAACTTCATCATAACCTTCTATGGTGTTCAATAAATTTTCAATGCCAGGCATCCAATTCCCACTGTTTTCTTTAGTGTGGCCCACTTGAGCCTTAGATTTGTCTCATTTTTTTTTATTCCCTAAAATGGGATGGAAAAATGGATAGATGGTGTGGATAAAACAAATACCTCACAGTTGGCCTCACAAAGCCTCTGACAAGATCTCCGTCACTAGCTAGGTGCGGGTGCGACTGCGCGCGCAACTTCAAGTGGATTTCGGGTTGGAAGAGAGCAGTAGCATCACCAAAGATGACCTTTACCGTGGGTTACTTTGATGTATGTATTATGTATCTACGCCGTCCACTAGATCATTTTAGGGCATTTTCCCAAAAAATGAAGTAGCTCCAATTATCAGGTAGGTTATACCATAAGAAATAATGGTGATTGACCGTCCTACTATTAAAAATTTCTTGGGGTGCACTTTTGTAGTGTTTATTTACCGTCTAACCTGTTGATAAAGTCACATATGCATAGATGAAGGAAAAAAAAAAAATCAGCTTGATCCAAAACTTTTGTGGCTCATTAATGGTCAATCAACATTGTTTCCTATGATATGGTCCACTAGTAATTAGGTACGTCTCATTTTTAGCTAATGTCATAAAATGACATGGATAAATAGATTTGTGGCCTGGATGAAGAGACCACACAAATATTAGCTTGATCTAAAACTTTTGTAGCTCGTTGGAAGTTTTTAATGGTTGATACTATTTCTTATATTATGGTTTATTAAAGATTTGGGTCTGCCTCATTTTTTTGAGTCATACCTTAAAATGAGTTTTCAAAATGAAGGAACAGCATAGATATACTTAGGCCCATATGCATCATGGTGGCCCCGCAGTAACAGATCCCACTTACATTTCCAAACAAGAAAAAGGGGTAAATATGTCAAATTAATATATTTTGAGCATTTCATACCTTTGTTAACAAATGGGTTGTTTTAAATTTCATTCTTAATTTCAGACATCTATAATTCTTTCCTACATTCATTAAACAAGTTTTTTTTACTTCCGAATCAGATTTCAATTATAGGCTTTAAACATCAAAATTAACAAATGGGCCGTAGGTTGCTAATCTGTGGAGGGAGGTCGCCCTAGCTACATTAAAATTCCCCTACGATGTTTTTGAGAATCCACATGTCCATGCGCTTCCTCCCTGTACCCACGGTGATGCTTATATGCCAATACTATGGATGAGCAGAAAACATAAATTCGAATGGTCTGGTTCATTTTTTATATAACGTCCTAAAATGGTCTCACAAAGGGAAGCGGATTGCTTGCGTAGTGAGTAACTCCTCACGCTAGCGCAGAGTAAACTTTGTAGGGCCCACCATGATTTACGTATTTTATCCACTCCGTCCATCCATCTTAACAGATAATTTTAGTTATGGTGCCAAAAATTGAAGTATATCAAAATCTAAAGTGGACCGAACCACAGGAAAAGTTTGAACTAAATGTCTGCCATTGAAAAATTCTCGGAGGACAAATAATCATCATCCATATCCATGTGATCTTATGAATCGGTTGGATGACAAATAAACATAACTGTGGGACCTGGGAAGGTTTCAACGGTGGAAATCATTATTCCCCTTGTTTCCCGTGGCATGGTCCACTTTTAGATTTGGATATGCTTAAATTTTGGGCTCAATCTCTAAAATGAGCTGGAAAACATATGGACGGAATAGATAAAGCACATACATTCTATAGGTGGCCCAACAGAGTTTACTCCGCACGCAGTCCGATTCCATCACAAAGCCTATGGACGGGGGTAGGGCTGTAAATGGGTCAGCGGACCCGATGGGGTACCCGGACCCAACCCATTTAGACTCGACCCAGACCCGACCCATTTGTTAAATGGTACGGGTCTGGGTCCAAGAATAGACCCGGTTGCTAAACGAGTCTGGGTCTGGTTTCCTTTATATTAGGCCCGACCCGAACCTATTTAGTAAGTGGGCGGGTTTGGTCCATGTTTCAAGGGACCCGTTTAATCCAGACTCGTCCAAACCCGATTTTAAGCCTTGTAAAATGATTACATACTTGATCCAGACCCAGACCCATTAGACCCGACCCATTTATAAATGGGTCTAGGTGGATCTTCCTCTACTAAACCCGGACCCATTTATAAACGGATTTGATGGGTTGACTCAGACCCGACCCAGACCCGCCCACTTAGTAAAAGGGTCTGGATCTAAAATTTGGACCCAGGCCCGTTTAGTAAATGGGCGGGTCTAGTTTTGGCTAAACCCTGCCCCGAACCCGACCATTTATAGCCCTAGACGGGGGCGAGAAGTAGATGTTACCCCGGGACCATCTTAGTGGGTGTTACCCTAAACGTGTGGGGGGCCATCTTGAAGTATTTTTTATATATCCGACCGTCTATCTGTTTTTTCGTATCATTTTATGGTGTAATCCAAAACCCTAAGAAGATCCAAATCTCAGGTGAATCATACCATTATAAACTGTGATGAATAATCATTAAAAACGTTTTGTGGGCCACAAAAGTTTTGGATCAATCCTATCTTTATATTTTCCCTTCATCAAGACCTTATTTACATTATCAAGAACTTGGATTGAAAATAAACATTACCAAAAGGATCTTAGGAATTTTTAATGGTGGCACACTCAATCACACTGTTTCTAGTGTTATGTTCCACTTGAGATTTGGATCTACATAATTTTTGGAACCTCATCCTAAATTGGGCTGTAGAAAAGGATGGACGGCGTGGATATACAAAATACCATCCATGTGGGCCATACGGTAGGGGTAACACCCACTAAGCTGTTCCCGGGCAACACCTAATTCGCGCCCATGGACGGGTGGATTTTTCAAAAACATCACAACTAGGTAGGTTACCAAGGAACTTCCTGCGCAAGGCATTACCAGAGAATCCGCGTCCAAAATCCCGTCGAGATACGGATATCTCTCATTGGGATTTGCGCGACGTAGTGTACGCAAGCCCGTGGGTGGAGCAAATTTTTTCTCCTCCTCTGTATCTCTCCTTCCATCTCATCTCAAAATCTCGCTCTCTTTCTGTTTCTTGCAATATCTATCCAAGAATCGATGTTAAAGATTTCAGATTCTTGAGGTAGGCAGTGGCATTTCCGTAATTTATTCGTAAGTAGCAGAAGCAGAGATGGACTTCGCTTGTACGTTTCCCAGCTCTAGGACTTCGATTTCGATCGGTTCGTATTCTTACAGGCTTCAACACCAATGTTATCGTCGTAATTTTCTCAACGATTCGAGGGTGTTTTTTAGACCCGCTCTTTCATCTTCGAAGAAGAAGAAGAAAGGAATGATGCTGCCTGTTGCTGGGTGCGCTCCTCTGAATGGCAATTTAGGCAATTTCTTGAATTTCATAGATGGCGATGGCTGTAATTTCGAATCCTTAAGGAGCTCGTTGGAGGGAATGGTAGGTTCTTCTTACCTGGTGGGGCCCACGTCAGGCGCGAAGTGCAGAACTGTGGCTGGCAATTTCGGTAATTTTTTGAATCCGTTGAGGGCATTTACGCGGGTGAGGTGCCAGTCCAATGAGTCGTTGGCCTACGTCAATGGAAGCAACGGCCGGAATTTTGAATTCACGGAGAGCCCGTTGGAGGGGACGGAGGATCCTCCCTCGATGTTGGAGGCAGGGCCCGCTCTTGGTGAAGATACTGGAGCTGTGGAAGAAGTGGGCCCTAAGGATGGCGATGCACCAGGGTTGGAGGATTTGAGGGAATTGTTGCAGAAGGCTGTAAAATTGCTGGAAGTTGCACAGCTCAACAGCACCATGCTTGAAGAGAGGGCCCAGAGGATCTCTGAATATGCGATTGCACTGAAGGATGATGCGGCAATTGCTTGGAATCATGCCGCGCTTGTGGTCTCCGATTTCCAGGAATTCATAGGCATCGAGGTGGCCTTGAAGAAGGTCATGCAGAAGAATGACAATGTCCCTCTTGATAGCCGAGGCCTGGCTGCTGCAGGTCATTAGGTCAGTTGACTCTGAAAACTGAGTTGATAGTTATTGCGGAAACACCAATCCAGGGTGATCCAAATGGCGAAATTGCATCTGAACCATCGTATTCGCTGCGGGATGACGAAGAGTGGATTTTAGCAGCCCGGTATAAGGTTCAAGCGTGTAGAATGGAAATGGCGGATGATGAGGCGGAGTTCAAACGACTCCAGTTTATAAAAGCAGCGATTCAGAAGGAGGTCGATAGATTGAGTGAGATGGCGGAAGAAGCGCAGATGAATTCCTTGAAGGCCGAGGAAGATGTCGCAAATATAATGCTGCTGGCGGAGCAGGCGGTTGCATTCGAGCTTGAGGCAACACAGCGTGTGAATGATGCTGAGATTGCATTGCAGAGAGCGGAGAAATTGGTTGCGGTTGTTGATACGCCAAATGCTTCAGCTTCTGTGGAGGTGCAATCCAGCCAAAAGCAGCTTTCAAGTGATGAGTCAGGAGATGAACAAGAGAAGGTGGGTGATGGGGTTGTGGCTGATGTCAATGAGTTGGTGGAAGATGGGTCATTGGATGATGGGGAAATTTTGTTGGATGTTCGATCATTGAATTTTGTTGAGCCAGGTGTCGAAGAGTCTAAGCTTTCTGATGAGTTGCATCATGATCAGGAGAACAGGAAGAGTGGGGAGTCTCTTAAAGAAGTGGACGTTGGGGCAGAGAATACGAAGCTGCATGCTTTCCAGACAAAGCAGCAGGAAACACAGAAAGATTTGACGAAAGATGGGTCGTCTCTCAGTGCCCCAAAAGCACTGTTGAAGAAATCCTCTCGGTTCTTTTCTGCATCCTTCTTTTCTTTCGATATGGACGGGACAGAGTTCATCCCTGAATCGGTTTTCCATGGGCTCCTTGCCACTATGAAGAAGCAAATGCCAAAGCTGGTACTTGGTGCATTGCTTCTTGGGGCGGGGTAAGCATTTCCAATTCCACTTCTACGTTTGCATTTGTTCAGCTGATGATTTTTTTTTTTTTTAATTCTTTCTTTTGATGGATAATAAAATAAAATAAAAAAAAAAGAGAAAAGAAATGGGGCCAACAATAACAACAAGAACACGACAGAAAAAAAAGAAAAAAAACCCACTGACAACAGGGGCAATGAGCACAGCTAAGATTAAGAATGAAAACTGCACCACAAAGCACAACTCTTTTCTTCTTTTGGGCACTCATTGTCATAATCACGTTAGAGGGAATTGCTTTTTTTTTTTTTTTTTGTCTTCTTTAGCATTATCCATAAAACGAGAAAATGTGACTGGCAATGTGGTGTTGGGGTGCGTTTGGATGTTTCTAAATACCCATTGAGTGTAACGCCACTACCCAAATGGACACTTTGTTCGTTTATTCTATTCTTATTAGATCTGCTTGCCTTCTTGGGTGGGTTTTATGGAGTTCCATATGGGCGCTATGAATATTCGGCCTAATGCCATTTAAGAGCCTCTTTTATTACATATGTAGACATAGCCAGCTAAAATCAGTCATTCAAGGGTGACAAATGTAGCTTTCCTCTATCATGGCAGAATTTTGAAGCTTACAGATTGTTATTGTTGTTTTTTTACTTGTTACCGCCATCATCATATTTGAATGCTACAAGATTCTAATCAAGAAACAATGAATACATCATAAATGATACTAACAGTGCTCTCTAGTCACTCCCTCACAAGTGAGTCCATTGGCCACCATATTGGTACCTCCCGATTATACCAGAATCAAGTCTCCATGGTCCTGTTTCATCCTCAAAACCTAACGAATAATATCCCAAGAGGTCCGAGAGCTTCCTTCAACCTGGACTGACTCTCTTGCAAAGGGAGGGAAGGTATCTCCCAATTAATCAGCGACACATTTTCTGATATTTGGATTGTAAAGAAAACCATGGATTCGACAAAATAATAATCAGCGATTTGACATTTTCTGATATTTGGATTGTAAAGAAAACCATGGATTGTGCAAAATAATTTTCATTGGACTTGGAATCTGAGATTCCCCCCTGTGAAACAACAAGACCCATTAAAATGGAATCCGTTCATGAACAGCGCCGATGGCACTGTCACTAAATAATCATTACTTTTCCCATGTCCACACCTTGTATTCCGCCTATCCAAATGAGGACTAAACTCTCTAGTGTTAGGAAACCTAGGTGAAGGCTTGAACCATAGGTAGAATGTGGGAATCCCAAAAGTTGGCACGAGAGGAGAAACAGCATGAGTGGAGAGACAACTCTTGGAAGGATTTTGCCAGCGTTTATTCGTCCAACTGCACATCTTTCGAAAATATAAATTTTCCCCTTTGCCAACAGGTAATCAAATTCCTTTCTTGAAAACTTTGCTATATTACTCGAGATGTCCACATTTGGGCTTTCATGGTGTCGTCCCATTTTCTAATTTCTTGCAACACTTTCAACACCTTATTCCATCCAATCAACCAAGTGAAAGCAGTGACTTTAGGAGGAGCTCCTCGATGCCAGCAAAAACAGGTGTGCAAACGAATGGTATTTGAAGAAAACCCCTCCAGGATGATATAAAAGGATCAATGACTTGCCATTGTCTGGACATTTCATGCATGCAATTATTTATAAAAATGTGCTTTGTTTGCTGATAAGATTTTCCCTACTTTTCCATCTCTTATTTCATCTTATTATCACATGGCATAGAGGAAACGTTTTGTGATCATGTGAAACCCTATTTATAACAGGGCTGCCTTTTTTAGCAATAGACTACAGAGGAGTGCTCTGTTACTTCAACAATCAGATGTAATTACTACTGGCATCAAAGAAGTAACCTCAACTGCTAAGCCTATGGTCCGAGAGATACGGAGATTTCCTAAGAGAGCAAAGAAATTGATCGAGATGTTACCTCATCAAGAGGTACATTCTTTTTCACTTGCACTTGTTCCAGTTGTGATTCGGGCTTACGATTGGCAAGGAAACATCCGATCCTCTACCTAAGGATATGTATAATATCCTTGGGGTGCTTAGTTTGTACAAGCGGGGCTTATGGTGTTGCGATCCTGAACATTTCTCTGATGGGCCATAGTAGATATCAAGGTGGACCCCAGTAAGGTTTCAATGGTAGAAATTTCTTTCGCCACTTTTTCCTATCGTGCAGCCTACTTGAGTTTTGGATCCTCCTCATATTGTCTCATGTCCTAAATGAGCTAGCAAAATGGATGGACGGGGTGGATTTCTTACAAACATCACAGTGGGCCCCACCTAGCTTTCCAGTGTAGGGACTCTGTGGGAAGGCCTTTTGAAGACAATCCGCGTCTAGGCTCTCTCCTTCAATTGGAAGGGGAGTGGATTTGGTGTGGCCCTTACCGTGGGGTCCACCTTGATGTATTTATTCTACATCTAAGCTGTCTGTATGTTTCTACAGATCATTTGAGGGCATGATCCCAAAAATGAATAATATCCTAATCTTAGGGGGATCATACCATAGGAAATAGTGGTGATTGAATGCTCCACCATTAAAAACTTCCTAGGGCTCACCGTAATGTTTCCTTAATGTTTATTTGCCATTCGACCTGTTGATAAGGTTATATAAACCTGAATGAAGGGAAAAAACAAATATCAGCTTGATCCAAAGCTCTTGTGGCCCATAATAAGTTTTTAATGACCAATCACAACTGTTTCCTATGGTATGGTCCACTTGAGATTTGGATCTGCTTCGTTTTTCAGCTCATGCCCTAAAATAATATGGAAAAACGGATGGACAACATGGATATAGAATACATGCATCAAGCTGGGCCTCATAGCAGGGGTCGCACCATCTTGGTTGAGGCCGGTGACACACCTAATTAGCTCCCAATTGGAAGCTGATTGCATGGTGTGCCACACCACCGACCTCCTTGGTGTGTTGTCGTCACCAAGTTCTATGAGCCCTACCATCATGTATGTGCCATATCCAAACCGTCCATCCATTTGGCGAGATCATTTTAGCGCCTGAGCTAAAAAAATGAGACGTATCTAAAGCTTAGGAGGACCACACCAAATAAAGTAGTGAGGACATTGATGGCCACCATTGAAACCCTTATAGTGCCCACCATGATGTTTATTTGCCATCAAACCTGTTCATAAGGTCATGCAAACTTGAATAAAGGGAAAACACAAATATCGGCCTGATTGAAAACTTCCATGGCGCCCAAGAAGTTTTCAATGGTAGGCATTCAATCTCCACTTCTTTCTATGGTATGGTGCACTTTAGCTTTGGATTGGCCTCATTTTTGGCCTCATGTGCTAAAATTATCTTGCAAAATGGATGGACGGTTTGGATATAACACATACATGATGGTGGGGTTCATAGAACTTGGTGACGTTAATACACCAAAGAGGTTACGCCACGCAATCAGCCTAATAGTGGGGAGAGAATCCTTACACGGATTGCTTCCAAAAGGCTTACGCGCAAAGTTCCTTAGCTGGAAAGCGAGGTGGGGCCATTGTGATGTTTGTAAGAAATCCACCCCAGTTGGTGTCTATCCATTTTGCCAACTCAATTTTGAACATGAGACAAAACATGAGGTAGATCCAAAAGTCAAGTGGGTTGCATGACGGAAAAAAGTGGTCGAAGAAATGCCCACAATTGAAACCTTCTTGGGGTCCACCTTGATGCTTACATGCTATCCAAACCGTTTATAAGGTCATTACCATTAGGATGAACTAAGAATATAAAAAACATTTTATGATAGAAGACTTCTATGGCCATACGAATGTTTCAATGCTGATGGTTTAATCCTCATTGTTTTCTCTTGTATGGCCCACCTGAGTTTTGGATCTGCCTCTTTTTTTTGTCTCCTCTCCTAAAACAAGCTGGAGGAACGGATGGACGGGTTGGATTTCTCACAAACATCGCATAGGGACCCACCTAGCTTCTTGGAATTGCCCGCGTTCTAACACGGGAGATCTTCGGGGAGAAAAATTTTGCTACACCCACGAGTTACCCTCCTCTTCTCTTTACAATTTCTTCATGGTACTAGGCCCACATGAAGAATGACCCATAGTGAAGGTGGGCTCCACATGATAATGCACGGTCACATCAAAGGTGAGCCCCATGTGATGGATGGCCTACTTCAAAGTGTGGCCCTGCATGATGAATGGTCCACATCAAGCAGGCCCTACCTGATGGATGGTCCACATCAAAGGTGGGACCCACATGATGGATGGTGAATATTGAATGTGGAACCACATGATGGAATGTTGACAGTAAAGGTGGGCCGACATGATCTATGATTCATATTGAAGGTTGGGCTCCACGTGATGGACGATCCATAACAAAGGTGAGACCTACATGATGGATGGTGGACATCAAAGGTGGGTCCCACATGATGGACTATCCACATCAAGTGGGCCCCACATGATAGATGGTCCACAACAAAGGTGGGACCCACATGATGGATGGTCCACATTAAAGGTAGGACCCACATGATGGATGGTGGATATTGAATGTGGGACCACATGATGGAAGGTTGACATTAAAGGTGGGCCTACATGATGAATGACCCATATTGAAGGTTGGGCACCACATGATGGACGGTCCACGGCGAAGGTGGGACCTACATGATGGATGGTGGACATCAAAGGCGGGTCCCACATGATGGACTATCCACATCAAGTGGGTCCCACATGATAGTGGTCCACAACAAAGGTGGGACCCACATGATGGATGGTGGACATCAAAGATGGGCCCTCATGATGAACGACTCATATTGAATGGGGCCCCACATTAAGGTGGGCCCACGTAATGAACGGTTCACATCAAAGGTGGGCCCCACATGATAGACGATTTGCATCGAAGTGTGGCCCAACATGACGGAACATGCACATCAAGTTGGTCCCATTTGATGGGCAGTCCAGGTCAAAGGTGGGACCCACACGATGGATGATGGTTATTGAAGGTGGGCCAACATGATGGTCGGTTGATATCAAAGATGGGCCCACATGATGAACGACCCATAATGGGGCGCGACTTAGGTGAGACCCCGGAACCAGCGAAGTCGGTGGGATCCTGACGTGGCGGAGCCGCATTGGTCCACCAAGCGGCATATATGCTAGGCATTTACACGTGAGAGACGGCATCGTTTAACTGCCGTTTTCTCCGTTTTCTCTCTCCATGCGTCTCTTCCTCTCCCTCGCAAAGGAAGCGGATTGTGTACGAACTCAATACCCTTGCATTAAACTAGATGTGGTCCACCGTGATTTATCTATTTTATCTAATCTGTTCATCCCCTTTAACAGATAATTTTATGGCTTGAGACAAAAAATGAAGTATTTAAATTTCTTAAGCGGACCACACCAAAGGAAAAAGTGTGAATTGAATGTGTACCATTGAAAAATTCTTGAGGGCCATGGAAGTTTTGGATCCAGCTGATATTTGTTTTTTGCCATCATCAATGTTTCCGTGATCTTGTGAACAGATTGGATGACAAAGAAACATCACTACGGGCCCTCGAAAGGTTTCAACGGTGGGAATCATTATACCCACTGTTTCCTGTGATATGGTCCACCTGAAATTTCGATATGCTTGAATTTTGGTTTCAACTCCTTATATGAGCTGGAAAAACAGATGGACGGTGTAGATAAACCACATGCATTTACAGTAGGCCCAGTTAATCTGAAAAAAAAAAAAAAAAAAACTGGGTTGGGGTGCTCCCGCTGCCATTATTGGAGAGAGAGAGAGAGGACAAGATGGACGCGGATTAGCTACTGACACGTTGAGTTGAGTAGCTATCCGGCTACTGAAGTGACGTCACCAACTACTGTGGGGCCCACCATGATGTATGTGTTGTATCCACACCGTCCATTCATTTGGAGAGATCATTTTAGGGCATGAGCTAAAGAACGAGACAGATCCAAAGCTCAAGTGGACCCTACTAAAGAAAACTGTGGGGACAGTACACGACCGTTGAAACCTTCCTAGGGCCCACCATGATGTTTATTTGAGATCCAACCTGTTCAAAAGTTCACACAGACATTGAAGAAGGGAAAACATAAATATCAACTTGATCGAAAACTTCTGTATCCCCAAGAAGATTTTAATTGTAGGAGATCAAGCCCCACTGTTTTCTTTGGTGGGGTCCACTTGAGTGTTGGATCTGACTAATTCTTTATTTCATGTCCTAAAATAAACTCTCCAAATGTATGGATGGTGTGGATACAACATATACATCATGGTGGGCCCACAGAAGTTGGTGACTTCACTTCAGTAGCTAGATCGCTACTCAACCTGTCAGTAGCTAATCCGCGTCCGGACAGGATCTCTCCACTAAGTGGGACCCCACACAATGAATGGCCCACATCAAGGTGGGCCTACATAATGGACGGAGTGGGCTTCACATGATGGATGGCCCATAAAAGTGTGGCCCCTCATAATGGACAATTCACATCAAGTGGACCCCGCCTAATGGACGGTCCACATCCAAGGTCTCTCATGATGGATGACCCATATCCAAAGTGGGCCATATGATGAATGATTCACATAGAAGGTGCACCCCACACGATGAATGGTAGATGCCAAAAGTGGGCCCCCACATGATGGACAATCCACTTCAAAGGTAGGGCCCACACTATGGACACATCAAATGTGGAGTCCACGTGATGGGTGATGGGTAGTGGACATTGAGGGGCTCCACATAAAGAACAATTGGGCCCCACATGATGTACGGTCCACCAAAACAACCATTTGGATTGCTCTTATATTAGAGTTGTTGTAATCTTTAAAAATGACGTAAACTATCCTTAACAAAAGCTCTTACTTGAAAGTTTTACCAAAATGCTTATTTTAAATAAGAATTTTTTTTTTTGAAGATTTTACCAAACGAGCTTCTTTAAAACAAGAGCTAGAACAAAAAGGGCTTATTGGAGTAACTCTTATTGAAAAAGCTCTTATTGAATTAGAGTAGAGATGTCAAACGAGCCCTTAGTTAAACAACCCAGACACTGTAGCTAAACAAGAAGCAGGCCGCAACAAGCAAAAATACAACACCTAGGAAATTAGGGTGCCCACTCCCAAATAATTACATTTTAGCCTTCCTAAAAGCATCCGACCAAAATGGTCCCAAGACCAGCAAGCAAGGCCAGCCGCCACCTTGACCTACATCTTTTATAGGTTTACCAGAACTGCCATTTTGCTAAGTGAGAAAAAGACCCTCAATAGATCCTAACATCACCTAAGGAACTTTACAGGAATCGAGGATACCGTCCCACATTCTCCTAGCAAAGGGGCAGTGGATGACAAGGTGGCTAACTGATTCCTTGTCTTTCAGGCATGTTTGACAGATATTAGGAATCCCATAGCCCTCTTTCGCATGTTATCAATAGTGCGCACCCTGTTCCAATGAGCCAAGTGAATGCCGCTACCTTGGGAGGAGCTCGATAATACCAAATTGGACCTGTATGGCAACATATCTCACTGACCTCTAATTTGGAGATCAAGCCGTTGAAAGACCGCACAGAGAATCTTCCCAGCTTATCTTTCGACCCAACCATTGAATCCTTCTGTACCAACTTGCATGGATCTATTTTAATAAAAGGCTAACCTAACTTTTCATAAGGCTTTTTGTTTACTCTCCTGAGCCATGTGACCTGGATATCAAGCATACATTTTTGTATCAAACATGAATAGTGCTGAACAATGATGCATAGAAACCAATATATTAATGCATCGGAACATGTGTCGTATAAATAAATTTCTATACATATGTTACTGGCAAACTAGCACGGGCAAGGCATGTGAAACTAGTTGGCTGAGGTTTCAGATAAGAGTGTTGTTTCCAGATGCCCCATCTTCAAGCCCAAACATGAACTCGCAGCATGTGCGGGTCCCGTCAGAGCATGTATGCTATCCTAAAAGTGAGGCCGGCCTACTCATCAAGTGCACAACACATGCATATTGAACATAGATCATTGGTTATCATTTTTGTTACATTCATTTCTTCACTGTTCTTTACCAAACTTATTTATGTTTGTCATACCTCTTGTTGTCTTTCTTACATAATTGGGTATTTATAAATAAAATATATAGAATGTTGGTTCAATGTTATAAACACCTTTTATCTATAGATGTTCAGTTTTATTTTCTCACATCAAGTATATTTTTTACTTTGGTTTTAATAGAAACATCTAACATTTATGTAGAAAAGATGCATGTTTCATGGAAAATTGGCGCTTGTGTTCTAAGTTGTGTATCTTTGGTTATGACCTGTAGGTGCAGGCTATAATGTCGCCTCAGCTTTCATCTTTACTAATTTTTGTGGTTGGGATTTCGGTGGCATTCGCACCATTATTAGCGGTTGGAGGCCAGTTAATTGCATCTCGATTCAAGCGGCATGTGGAAATTGAGGTAACAAAACACCTCACTCAAGAAGTTTACACTCTTCACTTGTGAAGGTTAATGGTTTTTTCATTAGCAGGAACAATATTGCCCCCAACCAGGCATCACCTGTAGCCTTTCATTGCTCCTTTTCCTATTTTTGACAAATTTCATTTGATATGGCTTTAAAATTTAAAAGCAATGTTTTAATACAAGGAACTCGGACTTGGCTTGGTCAACCAATGAGTCAAGACTCAGACGAGTCAACCTGTTGACTTTGCTGGGGCTCGTAAATTTTGACCATGTCTATTATATGATATTAATATATTTAATTAATAGTACATATTATGGTAAATTCCAATTATATGAAAGGAAATTATTCATTTTGAAACCGATTAGGTTCATCAGTACAAACAAGTACCAATCAAACTTGTCTTTCGAATAACGTATCTTGAGACTTTGGCTGAAAAAAAAAAAGGAAAAAAAAAAGAAAAGCATGGATCATTCATACTGGAATTCCTCACTGTTCATTGCTAGGGTGCATGGTAAGTGAACTGACATGATTTTTGTGCCCGAACACACGGACGTGTTGTACCTGTTGATTATAGTATCTGGCATCTTTCATTCATGTGCTGCTTTGGCACATGACTTGCACTCCTTAACCATTTCACACGTGCAAATGCAGTACCATTATTTATATCACTTTAGGGCCCTCGCATTGGCAAAATCCGGATTGACCAATGCGATATGTTTGTCAAGCAAAACACTGGCCATCATCAATCCCTTGGGATTGACCATACAAAGATCTGAACTGTCTGTTGCAGTACAAGTTGGTGCAAACTTTGTGTATCCTTTAGGAACATCCATCCATCAAATCAAGTTGAGCAACACATGATTACTCACATACACCAAAAGTTGTGCTTGTGGAATGATAATAACCGTAGTTTAGGGGTTGATTGCCCAGCAGGACAACTTATGAGACATGACTCCTTGTTTGGTCACACTTTTGAAAGCAGGAAACTGGAAGGCAACACTATCTCTACCATTGAAAAAGAAAGAAAAAAAAAAAAGAAATAAAGAAAAGAAAGAAAGAAAGAAAGAAAAAAAGCCACACTAACATCCATGAGAAGAAAAGTAACTAAACAAATGAGTTTTGCAACTAAAGTTGCTATTGGCATTTTGAGAAAATTCTCCATTGTTCGTATACTGTGGCGACTGCATATGCATGCAAAAAAATAAATTAAAAGGAAAAATGGAGATTTTTCATACATACCATTCAGTAGTTGTTGACTTTTAGTACCCTTAGCTTAAGAGTTGTAGCAACTAGTAACCATATATGATTTGGGAAGGAGCGAGAGAAGATTAAATGGAAAATAAAAGATACTAGAATCTAATTAACCTTATTAAATGATATGGAATTTGCTATTAAAATGTAAAATTAGGAAATAAATAAAAGATATTAGAATCGAATTAATCATATTGATTGATATGGAATTTACTATTAAAAGGTAAAATTAAGAAATATTACTAATGAAAGAAAAGAAAATAATTAAAAGATTGAATATTGATTAATTGATTTAGGCCTTTTTTTTTTTTTTTTATCACAATGGATAAACTTGGTCCAAGTTTTTATTACTCAGTGAATCAGCTGAGTGAATGCAGAACTTGGCTAAGTTGCTTAAAACTCAGGCAAGTTTGCATTAAAATGATCCATACCATGGATCGACTAGTTTTTTGGTTGATCCAAGTCACTTGGGCGAATCCCTGGTTGATTCGCTGAGTTTTCAAACAATGTTTACAAGTATGGCTTATTAAGTTGATTAGTGAGTAGCGAATCAGGAGAGACAGGACTGTACGCAACATGATGTCAACTAAATGCATTCATCCTTCTAATCAAACATGTCATTGTCGGTCCTAATGCCACTGCGGAAAGATCTTGATCTTGTCATGAAGTTGCGAAGATTAGGCTACCGCTATGTAACTATGGCATTGTCATTTTGGAAAACCTGCAATGTTGATGAAAACCTTAAAACCAGGGGTCATGTATCAATTGTAAAGTGGCATGGAATTCTCTCCATGTAGTGATGTATTTCAACTAAGAGCCATACACTCCTTGCGATTCAGCTAGCATGCATCTTTCTCATGAGTATAAATCTTTTTTAGGGCCCATTTGGATACCACCGAAGAAGTTCCTTATTCTACTTACAACAGTAGACAAGTAACTTATTTGAGATAAGTAAGTTTGTTTAAGATCAATTATAAGTAACTTTTTTTTTTTGAACAAAAATTATAAGTAACTTTTTTGCTTAACGTTAGTTAATCACTTCAGCTTAATGAGTAGAAACCAAGATAAGCTACTTGAGGCATAAGTAGCTTAGCTTAAGTAATTTACGATCCAAATGGCCCCTTAGTCTTTGTCAACCGAGTTGCAGGAGTTCGCTTCATGATCTGGTTTTCATAAGAAATACGGTTCTTTTTTTTTTATTTTGTGTTATGTAGTTGATTAGCTTGGAACCTGTTTAATTTTTAAGGGAATTTTACAAGAAACTACCTAATTAATATGAAATTTACATTTTGGTGCCTCTTTCAAATGGATTTTCAAATAGTTACCTTATTAATCGATATAATTATCATTCCACTACCTTCTGTCACGGCCGCTCGTGCGAGCAAAATGGGTCGGTGGCTGCCCCCCCCCCCCCCCCCAGCATGATGTTTGTGTTAAATACACCCTGACCGCCAGGTGTGTCACCTCATGTTAGGACAAGGGCCCGAAAAACAGCTCCATTTGTGATTTAGGTGGACCTCATGATTGGAAACATTGTACAGGGCAACGGTCACCCTCGATATTGTTTCCATTACTGTGGTACACTTGAATCACGGATGAGTTTGATTTTTGGGCAACAGGCCCAATTTTTTGTGTGGAATCTAATGGTTGGAGTGGATTTCATATAATTATCATGATGGGCCTTGGAAAAATCAAGGGTGGATGTCTCTCATCGAAGTGTTTCCTTTGTTGTAGCCCACAGGAATCACGGGTCTGCCTGATTTTTTGTATCTGGGCCTAATATGGGACTAAATATCTAATGGTCAGAATGGATCTTACATAAACATCACGATGGGCCCCGTCAAAATAAAATGTGGTGTCCCATACAATTTTGTTTTGTTCTAAATAATCTCTTTGTACAGTTGGGGAGGGATCCTAGGACTTGGTTTTTGTCTGTCCCATACAATTTTGTTTTGTTCTAAATAATCACTTTGTACAGTTGGGGTTGGATCTTGGGACTTGATTTTTTTCAAGGCCCACCATGATGTGTATGTGAAATCGGCTCCCAACCATTAGATGTGTAATCCCCGTTTAGGCCCAGAGCAAAGAAATTAGACTGATCTGTGTTCCAGGTGGGCCACACCAAAGAAAACAGTTGGGAGATTACAAACTCTTTTACCCGTCTCTTGAATACATCTGCATATGTCTATTCTTCCTGTGATTAGATTGGCAGTGGTGAAATTGTAATAATGACAATTTTCCTTTACATTACCAAGGTAAGTGGCAAAACAAACAGGACCTTAGGGAACTGGGCTGGTCACAGCTAAACTACATGTTGCAGAATCATTTGTTTGCTAGTCCATAGAGCAAAGGCAGGGTTCCTGTTTCTTTTTTGCTTTAGGGAACTGGGTCTGGTCGCAGCTGAACTACATAATTCAAAAATCATTTCTTTGCTATTCCACCAAGGAACATGGGCTGGTTTTTGGTTGCCTAAAGTTTCTTCATGTAAAACCATGGTGAATCATGTTACGTTTTGTGTATCACAGTTTTCCTAATTTATGTTTTAATATTTGCTAATAAAATACTCAATATCAGGTTAAATAATATTGAACCTAGGAAGATGTTATCTTTTGATTTTGTCATGACTTCTCATGTAGGACTGGTCAGTTTTATGCCACATTTGCACGCCATTCCTAACAAACAAGTAGCCGAAGTACATGAACATGACATTTCTGACGCTGTTGTTGAAGAGTCCTCTTTCTAGACATTAGCTTTTAGCTGTTTGAAATCATGGATGGAATCCATCGGAAAACACTAGACATTTTTGTACTATTTGATTTGTAAACAAAAGTGGATTCCACACAATCATCATTAGGCTTTTCAACATATCCTTTTTTTCTAACACAAGAAACAAGGTAAAAATTGTCTAATGAATTAGGATTTCACATGAGCTTTTTTTACAGATCAAACACAACATAGCTTTTGGAATCCATTTTATACATCTAATGCTGGAAATTGTCATTACCTTTTGATGTAGCACAGTTGTAATTACCCTAGGATGATTGAATACAAGATCAAAATACACAAGAATTCAAGTAAACATTAGTTAAAATCTAGCACATCCACAATGTAAATAAGAAAAATCAGATTTACTAATCAATAGGCCTAGGCTATTACTTATCCAGTGCAGGAAAATATAACACGCTACAAGAACAACCTTCCTAGAAGTAAGGACTTCCAATCTAGCATAGGTATGACACTACTAACGTAAATGGATCATGTAATCAATAAAATCAAATTGGGGAAATTACGGATTTGGAGAATTTGAGAAATAGGGTTTGGAATTAGTTTAGGGTTTTGAAAGAAAGGGTTAAAGGCTCAAATTAGGGATTTAGGAAGAGGGGTTTTGTAGATAAGGGTTGCAGAAGGTTATTGAAAGATTTGGAAGAAAAATAAAGAAGGAACGAAACCCAAAGGGGCCCGCACGTGGCTATCTGTATGGACGCACGTGCGTGTGTTCATGCGTGTGTGTGTGTACGGTCACATGTGGGAAGTGTAAAAGGGATGGAAGATGGATTCGATTAGGTTTATAAGGGTTTGTATGGGTTTGGGACAAAATGGGAGAAGAAGAGTGAAGAAGATGAGAGAAGTGCCTTAGGGCTTGTTTGGCAACATGGATTTGAGAGGAAGTGATGAGAAGTGGAATCCATGATATGAATTCTCCTCAATTCCAATTCTTATCAATTCCAGATTTCCTGTTTGGTTGCCAGAACTTAGAGAGAAGTCAAACAAGAGGGAATGGATGGTGTGGATTTTAATCCCACCATATGCCCACCTATACTTTGGATTTTGATCCCACCATCCATCCATTTTTAAATCCATGGCGTCCATCCATTTTTACCAATCATTTCATGGCAGGATCCAAAAAATGAAGCATATCCACATCTCAGGTGGACCATAAAATAGGAAAATGTGGAGAGTGGCCTTTATGACGCATAAAAGCTTTTGATCAAACTGATATTTGTGTGGTCCCTTCATCCAAGTCTTTATGACCTTATCAACAACTTGAATGGTGAATAAACATTCATGTGGCCCTAAGAATTTTTTAATGGTGGGTATTTAATCACCGTTGTTTCCTATGGTGTGTTCCACGATTGGTATTTGCATCTTCTTCATTTTTTGGATCGTTCCCTAAATTGAGCTTTACAAACGGATGGATTGCTTGGATGTGAGAAATATACATCATGTTGGGTCCCACGGTCAGGGATACATGGGCACAGTTTGGGTGGATCCCCAACTGTGGGGCCACTATGATGTATGTGCCTTACATCTACATTGTACATGCATTTTGAAAGCTCATTTTACGGCATGGTCCTAAAAATGAAGCATGTCCAAATCTTAGGTGGACCATACCACATGAAACAGTAGTGATTGAATCCCCACCATTAAAAACTGCATGGGGGCCACTGGAATGTTTATTTTCCATCCAACCTGTTGACAAGGTCACAAAGACCTGGATGAAGAGACCACACGAATATAAGCTTGATCTAAAACTTTTGTGGCCCACGAGAAGGTTTTAATGGTTGAGTACCACTGTTTACGTTATTATGGTCCACCTGAGATTTGGATGTACTTCATTTTTTGGATCATGCTCTAAAATGAGTTTTCAAAATGGATGGACAACGTGGATGTAAGACACACTATGAACGCCACGGTCAGGGATCCACCCACCTCGATCCACCAAAGCCACGCCCGGGATACATCACATTGGGTCCCATGTTGGGGAGGAGTTGGAAAAGTGCTTGGAAATGCACTTTTGATTTCTCATGGATTCTTATGAAATCCACTTCTCATCAAATCTGCTTCACCAAACGGAGAAAGCAAGTGATTTCTCATCACTTCTCATCAAATCCATGGTGCCAAATGGGCCATTATTGGAGAAGAGGGAATGAAGAAGAAGAAATCCTTGGAAAGCCACCAAACGATTTACTACCCTTCCACAAAGATTAGAAGGGAGGGTTTCCTCACGAACCCTAAAGAGGAAGATTGGATGAAGTTCCAAGAGGAGAAATTCCTCTTTCTTTGCTTTTGTTTTCTTTTACTCAATGACCATTGGGTTGCAACCCCTTGGTTTTATATTAAAACTCAATAGAAAATTTCAACTATGCCATTCACTTAAGTGAAATGGCCTCATGCTTCTAAATAATCAAATTAAGTATCTAAAATGCAATCTAAACTATCCAATAAATCCTTAAAAAAAAAAAAAAAAAAACATAATTAAAATAAGATCAGGGTCCATAGGCCCAAATCTAGAACATCTAGTGGCCTGGTCTGCGAGATCCAACAGTTGGATCACTTCGAAAATGAAATCTCATGGCTAAAATAAGCCCATAAGAAGCCCACATGCATTATCCCAATGTGGGGTCTTCAAAGTGGCCCCGCTGGCCCTGCCTGGAAGTCGTCATCCATTCATAAAGAAAGCTGCGCTGATGCAGATGGTCGCCTCCACCTCTGGTACACTCGGGTAGGTCCTCTGATGTCCCCATCACCTTTTCCTTTCTATTCCCTTGGAATCCATGATTTCAAAGAGGCCCTTGGAGTCTATTTTCGTTGATGTTCAAGTCTTAACTTCAAGTTATAAATACTTCTTTTACCCATGTAGTTATGTTGGTAGAGACTAGAGCATAACTACTTTGCTAACATACTTGCCAACGGTGTTAGCGCGGGGGTTTTTTTTTTTAAAATCTTTGTATCGGATACTCTTCCTCTTCCTATGTTTCTTTTCTATGTATCGTTAAGATTTTTGTTACCTATAAAGAAGGCGGACATGACATTCATTTTCCTTTCCTCAATGCTTATTACTAGAAACGTTTTGCTAATTCTTTGCTTGCTGCTCTTTGTTCTGATTACTATGTTACTTTAGACACTTTCAATGAACATGAACATGGAAATTTATTGATTAGGATCAAATTTTTGTTCGTCGCTAGCAGTAATGTTCATTGGTAGCATCTCTGCTGTATTTTCATAATATAGTTTTACCAATGGTGAAGATTTTACAATTGTATGGTAAATTACCTATTCTGTATTTGGTTTTGGTGATTATCCTGGCAAAGTCACTTATTTAATATCTTTCATTTCTTTGATTTTGCTTGTATTTTCAGACAGATGGTTTGCAAGATCATATCATTATATGTGGATTTGGACGTGGTGGCCAGGTGGTTCTTTAGCTCTTATCAACTTGAAATCCTTTCAAAATGAAGTATGTTTCTGATGTTGTTTGGAGAAGTATTAGTATTGGAGTATAACAAAAGTTCCCCCCCTCCCTCCTTTTCAGATCATTGCACATCTTCTTTCAGAGCAATTAATTCCTTTTGTTGCTCTTGATATCAGAAGGTAAACACTGTCTCTAATTGCATAATGGTATTTCGAGTGAATGGAGTGAATGGAGGTGTTCTTGTACCTTGAAATTAGCAGATGAAGTGATGGAGTGTAGTTGATTATTTTTTTATTTGTTTTAAAGTGTATAAAACCCCTGAAGGATAGAAATAAAGAGGTAAAAGGTAGTGACTCGCATGTAAGCCAGTTATCTTTAGAATATGCAGCATTTTTCATCCTGGCCAAGAGTAATTACGAATCATCATTGTCATCATCTTAGCCTTTCTCCCAGCAATTTTAGATTGGCTCTTAAATGGTAGATTGGCAAATGCTCTAGCATTGGCTACACACAAGACATAAACCTTCCTCTTATAACCAGTCACTTGGAACCAACCATGGTGGAGGCTCACATTGACATTGCTTACATTCCAACACAGTGCCACACAAGATTTGAGTGCCACCTAGGATTGACTCCCAGTCCAACCGTTCCGTTTATGCCCCAAGGGAAAGCAATGCTGGATTGCTGGGTCATGGTGAGGCAATTACAGGGCAAACCTCTAAGCATGAAGTATGTACATAGATGGAAGGTCATGCTCTAGTAGTTGGCTGCTCAAAATATCAGGGAACCCACTGGCACATTAATAACTATAGTTATGCTTGACTTCCATAAAATTGCAACATGAATTTGTGTTGCATGAGACGGTATTTTAATATATAGACTGATATGCTTGCCATTGTTGATCATCATTATTTGGTGAAACACAAATAAAAATGAATGTAAGTGGCATGAATACCTTGGTTTGATTTCATCGGGGTTTCCTTCGCAAGCATTCATATAATTCATTATCTGCATTTTAACGTAATTCTAGAAAATTTGGTGATCTTGTTAGTTCTGAAATGTAGATAAAATTTTATTTCTTTATACGAGGAAAAAAGAAATATAAAGACCAAAAAAGTTCATTTCTTTATATGAGGCCATCTCAACATAGATTGCAAAATTATGTTCATGACTATTTTAGTGTGTGTTGAGTCTGTTGACGTTCATTAGTGGCACGTCACTAGGATGAAGTGTTAATGGTTTGTATGATATTCTTGGGTGCACAACCTTTATGATCACATGCTTAAAAGAGAAAGTAAACAACCTAATTTTGTTTCTCCATACCTTAGCCTCAGTAGGTAGGCTGCTAATTTGAAATAACCTGCGTTTCTTTTAATCGTATTGTTGTTTGCTTGTGAACCAAACTTTTCTAACTATCATTTGGTTATGAGACACATCTATAATGGAGGATTGATAGAATATCTTCAAAGGACATCACTATGGCAGTTAACCCCAAATGAGCTCACATGGCAAAATGTTCTTTTCAACACATGTAGTGGTATATGTATTCAATCTACTAATATAATTCAATTTTGAGTTTCGGGAAAGTTTTTAGAACATAAAACCTTTTCATTGATTGTATTTTTTTCCCTAATAGTCACGAGTTATGTTTTCTTCCATTTAAGTTGTGCCTGGATGGACTACTGATTTTAATTTCAAAACTTGTTCAATTAGGTGTGAATGACCAAATTGGAATTTCCTTTTAATATTTGTATTTAGGAGCTGGACTTGAAATTGCAATGACATTACCGTCAAGTTGGGACTTGAAAGGAATATAACCACAATTCAATGGTATGGATACTAACAAAGGAAACCAAACTAGCTATTGCAATTTGGCTCAATAGTGGATTTAAATGAGCCTTCTTTGCATGACACTTAGTTTATACATCTTTCATGTTTGATCCTCACGATGGCTGAGTGAGTACTTTTGAATGTGCTTCTCCTTCTTCTTCTTCTTCATTTTTTTTTTTGTGGTTAGTCTAGTGGGTGGTTTTCTTCTATGCTGAAATACCTCTTAAGCACATCAAGTTTTTGTACATTCAGCAACCGGGTGGCAGTTGGGCATGCACTTGACCTTCCTGTCTATTTTGGGGATGCAGGGAGTCGAGAGGTAAGAAGAACATCGTAGAACTTTAGCACGTCCCTTTTAAATACTTTCCATGAAATTTTATCTCCATATATCTTGTAATTAGGTCCTTCACAAAGTCGGTTCTGAGAGAGCATGTGCTGCTGTGATTACTTTAGATACACCGGGTTCAAATTACAGGACTGTTTGGGCTTTGAGCAAATATTTTCCCAATGTGAAGATTTTTGTTCGTGCCCATGATGCTGACCATGGCCTTAATTTGGAGAAGGCGGGTGCTACAGTGGTATTTCCTCAAAAACTCATTTTACATTTGATTAATTGACTCTTTTCTTAATCTTTTGAAAACAAAGTACAACCACATGGTTGTGATGTTTACATTCAATATCCAATTTCTTCGTTAAATAATAGAAAAATAGCGAGCATAACCTGTTCCATTCATATCTTTTACTCTGCATGTGATTGTTTACATGTTTCAAATTCTAAAATATCATAGGTTGTCTCTGAGACTTTGGAATCAAGTCTACAATTAGCAGCTGCTGTTCTTGCTCAGGTAAAACGTTACAAGTGTGATCTGATTGCTGCATTGTCACTTTCTTTAGCTGCAATGTTCTTACGGGGAATTTGATTTCATTTTTTCTGTTCTTGTGGTGGTTGCTGACAGTGTTTTAAATAGCTACATTATGTAGCGTAGCTTAGCCTTAACGCTATGTAGCTCATGCTCAAGTCACATGTAGCATACTCTACATGATAATTTGCAGAAGCTACATGCTACATGCTATATGGACTACGCTACATGCGATTTAGCTCATGTTGCGAGTTTTTTTTCATTACAACATTAAAATTAATGAATGTTTTCAATGATTTGTTGCATTTTTCTATTTTTAATTAATATTAGTTAATTGTTTTAATGATTTTAGTAAAATAATATAGGTAACAATATTAAATCAGTTTCATGCTCTTTCATTACCTTTATACTTAATCATTGCCCTTTCCAAATATAATGAATTTTTGTTAAATTTCATTATTAATAAAATCTAATTTGGTGCAGAATATCATGAAATCGGTGCAATCAAGCTCAACCTTGATTAAAAATCTAGAAGTAGTCGCTATTTAGCTAAAGCCTCGCGCTTCAGAGGGGTGAATGCTATGCTACAAGCTAATCGCTATTTAAAACACCGGTTGCCATAAAATTGTTGCCATAGAATTGTACCTTTCTTAGCAAACTTCTCCAAAAAAAACATTGTAATCATCTCCTTGAGCTTTTAACTGTCAAATTAATCTCATGATACATGTATCAGAGACCGTCGTGCCCTTAGAAATTTGTCGCTCATGGGACTCATTTTGGAGAGGCTAAAATGTATTCAAGAGCTTTTCTTCCAATGTTTGCTTGAGCGTGGCCCTACACATACACAAGAATGTGTATGGGGAATCTGTTGCCTTTTGTATTACTGTTGAGTGGCAATATTTGTGTTATATTTCTCTATAAACTCAATCGTTTCTTTTAAATAGCAACCTGCATCTGTTTCCACATTTATAATCTTCTAATTGCCAGTGCATTGAAATGATGTAACTGTATCCATTTTGAAGTGTTATTTAATCTGCTTCCTTTAACCTTTTTTTATTTTTTATTTATGATTCATTCCGTCTATATTGTATGTTTTAAAAAGATCTTCTTTTTTCACGTTATTGTCTTTTACTAACTTTTTCCCATAGGACTCTTCATTAGTTTTGTACCCATGCTTGGTCATCACATTCAACAGTGCTCATTTGTTGTACATGGATCCCTCTTTTGTGACAAAAGTAAAACTGAATTAAGGTTCTCGAATTCACAAGTCATTTGTGCAAACCCATTAACCCAGTTACCTTTGGGAAATGTGATGGCTATGGTCACTACACACCAATGTGCAAATATGTGTGATCTGGGCAATTCGTCAAGTGGCACCCACCAAGTCTATGTCATGACCCAAAAATCTGATTGGCCTGATCATCTGGCAGGTCTCACTTGTTTGAAACTGGATGGTTAGAAGAACTTAACATGTGTCTACATTCAATGTCACATTAACCCACTTGATGAATGGCCACAAATTTTTGTTGCAGAGGTTTGAGTTGGTTGGTTTGAAGTTGTAGGTGTATTCAAATAAATATCTATCCTTCTTTTTCATGGAGATCATGGCGATTACTTGTTCATTGCATCTGTTACACTCATCAATCTTCTTTATATGGTTTTGTTTCCCTCTTTCTTCACTTGTATCTCATGGGCTTTCTGTCTTTTAGAGCCTTGAATTACAAATTGATGCTATTGCATCCATGATCTTCCATTACCTTTATTTTGAAATGCGAGTGGTGACTTCCGTGGCAGATGAAGTGGCCTACATCAGAAATTGCCGCGACAATCAACGAGTTCAGAAACCGCCATCTTTCCAAGCTTACTGAGGTATGCATTTGGAATGTGAAGTTGATATTTTTGTAATGTCCCCATGTGCTTTCCTCTCTTCATAGAAAGAGTCGTCTTTTTTTTTTTCTTTTTTTTGTATGGTTATAGCTGGAATTGCTGGCTGGTCTACATCTGTAGATAATTTCCTTCTACGAGAAAGTCAATGGATATGTAGAGGTATTTTTTCATGGCTGCGGAGTGCTTGTTTATGCTAGATCAAGGAAAATTTAGGGGAAAATGTGAATGGAGTTCGTAACATGAACATGTGTCTATACCTTTCCATACATACACAATCCACAATCCACAATCCCTGCCCATGTGAACGGTGGTGGACCTTTTCTCATTTGCATATGGATCACTGGCCATCCCTTCACAGGACAAGTATGAGATGGCTAGGATTGTGAGAAGGCGAGCATTTTGCAGCATTGCCCATTGACAACAGCACCCTCCAAGTGAAGTCTGTATTACTGAAAAATAGGCTTGACTCTATGCCGTGCTGGCTATGGTTTAAAGAGTCAGTGACTTTTAACTCTCTTTTGGCCGAAGTCGAGTTGCAGCTCTCCCAAGTCGGGGGTGACTCAATACTCTTTAGTATCAAACCAGATTGGGTCCTGAGTCCAGGTCATCCCATCCAAGTCTTAAAACCATTGGTGCTGGTCCCAATGGCAAACTGGTAATTTTGGCGGAGCATTGTCTACTACCTCAGCATGGAACATATTATAGATGTTATAGGATGTAACACATCAACCTTCACAGGATAGGACTACATGGATGTCATTGAGTTTCAGAAATATAGAGGGAGCTTAGAGATGTTTGCACTCACTGCTGCAAGAGGCCGAGTTCTAATGTTTGATGCAAGTTGCTGTGATGACTTTTATTGAGTGGTTTTGGGTATGTTCAGCTATTCCTATTCCAAGGTGGACAAAGGGTGCCACTAGATTGCGGTTGGAAGCTGGAAAACAGGATCCTGATTAATGCGGGATCTGTTTTACTTGGATGCCTGCAATATCAGGCTTATTGATAAAAGTATGCCAACCATGGTTTGGCGGTCCACCAGGACACATACCTAGATTGCATTCAGATGTTCAATGGTATTAAATTTCTATAACCCAAACCCAAAGCGGGGCGAGCTCGATGCCATTTATGTGAAAAACTAGCCCCTAAAATACATTTGCTATATTTTCATGTCCAACTTGAAGTGCTTGGGTTGCAATGAAGAATTAGGTTTTGTTATGAGTTAAAATGGTGTCACCCCTATGTTGGTCATTTTCCCTACAATGTGTTGAATGAATTGCACTGCAGTTCAATTCAGCATCCAAACGCACCCTCAGCCAAAGAAGGAAAAGCTTCATATAAAATCAAACACTTGAAAATCTTCCATAAGGATACTTTTTTTTCTTTTTTTTTTTCGTATTATACTAACGTGAAACTGTCCTTTTATTTTTTTGGGTTTATGCAGCTATTTGAAGCAAGCGGAAGTTCTCTAGGTTATGGCTTTTCTCGAGTCACGACCAAGCCCAAGCCTCAGGCATCTGCATCCTGATACCGATGAAAATCAAGTTGTTGAAGGAACGCTTGCAATATAAATCACTCATAGGGAGAAACCAGGTATAAGATGAAATCCTTGATAAATCTGTACAGATGGTCATTTCTTTCATTGATATAAAATTTTATAGAAATATAGGAAAAGCATTAAGCACACACATCGTTCACCAATGGTATGAATTTCCTCAATTTTGATCAGCTCCTTTTCCATTCATGTGAATTTTGACGTGGGATTGCATTGTTTTGCATTGGATTTGTCATGCTGTTACCCTGATTTTTTTTTCATTATTGATGTTGTGTTGTTAACTTGTTATCTTAATCCGAGGATGAAGGGTGTGTTTGGATTCACAATTATTTTGAATTGCAATTATGAAGTGGTAAATGTCCAAATTGCAACCACCATCATTGTCATCGATTTGTTGTAATTGGCTCGAAATCTCGAGTTGTTACAATCAGGGACTTGAAAGGTACTTGACTGCCATTTTTTGTGAGTTCCTTGTGAATCATCATCATCATCATCATCGAGGCCCATCCCAGCTATTTTGGTCCGCTCTATCATGCTTGCTTGGCAAACATTAAACGGCTGGCTGCTTAGGAGACATCAGCCTTTCCTTTCTGCAGTGGAGGATTGGCTGGTGCATTGTTACTGAGCGGAGTTTTAAATCTTTGTAATGAATGCAAAATACAAGATTAGAAATTTCTTGTGCTGACTGTTTGCAATTCAGTCCATTTGTGCATCCAAACGCAGCCCAGAAACAATATATGAAGTAAATGAGAAAAATATGAGCCATGACCGGCAGTGCACATTGGCACACGTGGCGATGTGTTACATGAGCAACCCAGATGCTCTTGAGGCTCACACCAATGTTAGATACCCCTAGCATGAAAAATAAACATTTTTGAGGAATGAAACCAACAGTCTACATTTAAGATATGTGGTTGCTAAATGATTAGAAAGTCAGATTGGGTTGGGCTAAATTACTTCAACCCAAGCCCAACGTGACAATTGATCGGGACATGCATGCGGCCCAAGCCTAGCCCATTGGTTAGTAGATTCAAGCCTGGCCGAGGTAGGGTTGAGCGAGCAATCGGCTCGTTGGCACCCTTAGAAAGGTTGTGTAAAGCTGTTCTCCAATGGTATTGGGACTTGTTTGTATGCACGTCAAAGCTGCCAATGTTCTGGTTTTAGCAATGATACAATTCCCTCATTCTGGGCAGCTTGGACAATGGGTTGGGTTGGCCCGTGAGTCAACTGGCCCATCCAGCCTCTTATGCTTGGTTGGGCCAGTCAAATGGGTATTGGGTTGTGCTCATGTTTGAAATGTGGCCCATTTAATTAAATGGATCAGGCTTGGGTGGAACCCTACCCAAACGACCCCGACCATATAGTTTATAAATAGGCTGGGCCAGATGACCCAACCTAACCCGAAACCAATTTACGACCGTAAGTATAGAGAAATACACATGATGTTTGTATGTTACCATACATTCACTGATTGGGCTGGGCATACCTTTAACCCAATATTCCATTCTCAAACCCATATGCGGATGTGTTGAGCCTGACCCCATTACTATTAAATGGGTTGGCTTTGGCTTGGGTTGTTGAATTTTAAGTCAAGTCTGTCGGGTCACAAGATAGGTCGCAGGTCAGGTTAGGGTTGGAATTCTTGGACCGTTTAATAAATTATTAAACAGGTTGGGCTCAGGCTCGGGCTGATCCCCACCCATAGCTGCCTGGGTCTGGATTCCATATTGTCACACCAATTCTCAAAACTTCTAACCTGAATTTGGATGAATGGGAAAGCCAAACGTACACTCGGGTTCTGGTATTGGTGATAAATTGCGCATACCGTCTCAGTTGAATTTGGACCGTTGGCGACACTACTTGAAATTGCTGGTTCCGGGGGTCTCACCCAAGTCGCGCCCCCCTTTATCCTACCCTGTGGGCACACCAGAGGGACAAGAATTGGCTGGTGACCCCTACAGCTGGTGGAAAAGCTCTGTGGGCCCCACCATGAGGTATTTGTTTTATCCACGCTGTCCATCCATTTTTCCAGCTCATTTTAAGGCATGACCCAAAAATGAGGCAGATCCAAAGTTCAAGTGGACCACACCACTGGAAACAATAGGGATTGAACGCTTACGGTAGAAAATTTCTTGGGCATTTGCTAACCAAGCTGTTCATGAAGAGAAGATATAGATATCAGCTTGATCCGAAACTTCTATGGGCCCCAAGAAGATTTCAATGGTAGGTGTTTAATTCCTACTATTTCCTGTGGTGGTCCATTTGAGCTGTGGATCTTCATTTTTTTTGGCTCGTGCCCTAAAATGAGCTGAAAAGTGGATGGACTGCGTGGATAAAACACATACATCATAATTGGATGGTTAGGATTGACTGATAGGTTGCCTGTTATCAGACGGTTAGAGAGGAATGGTTCACATTCATCCAATTGGATGGTTAGGATTGACTGATCAGAATGATTTTAGGTTGTTGCTAATTTACTGTTGGACCCACTGGATGAATGGTCTGGATTGAAGGTCAAGCTCTAAACCAGACTGTTAATCTCTATGAACTTGAATGTTGATTAGTCGTGGCCTAAAAGTCATAGCAATTGGACAATCGTATATGTCCTATTGATGTCCTTTGAATGGACGGTTGGAAAATTTGATCTGTAGTTTGCATTTATTGAGCTCTGAGAGAGTTTTGGGCTTTTGAATAATCTGATGTGGACTGTGGAGCCCATTGAATAAACGGTTCATATTAGTTGTTGGCCTGTAATCCATCCTGTATCATCTGGACCCCACCATGAATAATTACCCATCACGTGGACAGAATTGAGCGCCAGGCTGTATTTAGCTATCTAAAATTGTCTGAATGGATGGTTAGGATTGTCCTATCAGCATTTTCTGGGCATGGCTATCCACATTAAGGCCCATTGGATGAACCATTTGGATTACTCAGGAAAAATGAGAGTTTAAAGGATTAGCTGGATTTCGAAACTCCAGGTTCTCGATTGGGGTGGCTCTCTAATTTCGGATACAAAAGAGGGGAAAAATCGGAATAAAATTCCATTTATATGAAAGTATCCACAACCCTAATCCGAGTGAAAGGGAAATGAAGGGTTGGGATCACTCTAGAACAACTTTCCCTTTGGTGTTATGGACGGCTCAGATGGTTTGGAGAGGAACTAACGTGGATTGCCAACTCATCATTTCCCTTTCCGTTTTTGGATAATACACTCCCCACAACTCATGGTCCCTACACATGAAGACTGACATAGTTGGATAAAGCACCCCAAGATCAATAGAATGGACGGTTCCGATCACTCAAATGTGGACCACACTACTCACAATCTTCTAAAAACACAGTTACTGGAAACACATTGTTTTAACAGGCTGACTTTGGCCTTGCATAGCATGCACACTTTGAAAGCATCCGCGGAGCCCAATGTCTAGTGTTTACTCAAGCCTATTTACCGCATCAGCTGGATGGTTCGGATCATCCGATCTGACTCACCAGGTGGGCCACTCGTTGCCTCAAGTCGAACAGCCGTCCGTCCAAACCGGCTGGCCATGCTAGGCATATTTTGTGATCAATTGATGATTTTGACCAATCAGACGGTCAGATTGATTCTGAATCAATTTCCAACGGTTAAAAAGTCTCAGAAATTAATATGGTTTACACATGAGCCATGAGGTGTAATCTCAAATATTACCATTAATATTCATTTAATACACCATTAATAATGTAATTATTATTATTATTGTTGTTGTGGTTGTTGTTGTTGTTGTTGTTTGGGTGAAAATGATAGGACCAACTCTCAATCAGCACCATTATGGAGAATAGTTCCACACCATGACTCATACATCTGTTTCTAAAGTAGTTCAACTTCTTAAATGGTCTACATTATTAATGTATTTATATCTAAATTTTTATCTCTTTTCTTTTTCAATTTACGTCTATTAGTATAAGAAAATTGATATTCGAACAATAATTAATTTGATTACCATTAAATTAATTATTATTAATTTTAAAAATATTAGTTGAAACCATATAATTAATGATCCGTCTATTAATTCCATAGTAATACACAAGTATTGAAAGTACGGGGTGTTACAGTGCAGCTTGTTGGTTTGTGCCTCCGGTTTTCTGGTTGTCTTGTCCTTGGGGTCAAATTTGGTAGAGCTCCCCCCCCCCCCCCTCCCCCCCCCCCCCCCCCGGGGATGCTCGTCACTATTCAACTTGGACCATTAGTTGAAAAGCAAAAGAGAAAAAAAGAGGCGATCTCGGAGAAGAGAGTGGGCGAAGATAGCGAGGTCGTTCTTCCTCTCTTGTGTTCGACAAGGTTGCTTCCATTTGTGGTAGGATTTTCCACACAACCCTTGATCCACGCATACGAGCTCCTTCTGTCAACCGGACCCGCAATGAAAGGGAGAAAGCAAGGGGGAGGTGTTACAGTGCAACGGGAACTCTCCAGTGCCTAAGTTAGGTCCAAAAATATAATAGAGAAAGAGTTTGAAGGTTTTGATCTCCAGTGAGGTATAGAGCCAAATCCTCCTAAGACCAATTTTATTGGGAAGATCTTTCTGGATAAGGCGATAGATCTAGAAGTATCCAGATCTGCCATAAATGTTTCGGACCGATCCTGAGTGGTCGGTCCATCTCAAGGCTGAGCCTGGATGGTCAGCTAATCTGGTGTCGATCCTAGGTGTCGGTACTTCTTGGGGCTGAGCTTGGATAGTCAGCCTACTTGATACTGATCCTGGGCTATCACTACCTTTTGGAGCTGAGCCTGGGTGGTCAGCCTATCTAATATCGATCCTGGGCGGTCGATACTTTTTGGGGTTGAGCCTGGGTGGAAAGCCTATCTAAGTACCTATCGTGGGTGGTCGGTCCTTTTTAGGGTTGAGCCTGGGTGGTCAAATCATTTTGAGGGGTCAACCCATTATGAGGCCAAGCTTGGGCGGTCAGCCTCGACGAGGTGGAAGTCGCAGGAGAGTTACGAATGCGTTTCCTCCTTGGTTCGAGGTCCAGGGCCCGGCTCGGGATATCCCCATAACATTTAATTCTTAATATTATTACTTGCAAAGGAATGGAGGGATCTCATTTTTTAAGAGGGTGTTATAAGCATTTTTATCCTTTTTGTTTAAACAAGATGGAATGCATGGATCTAGTGTACGTGTTCCAATTAACATAGCCGTTCAATTCTCACTGTTTCAGAGGGGTGGATGACCAAGCGTTGGATTTGCACCTGAGTTTCAGAATGGCCTGCACTTCGGTGTGTCCCTTCATCCTGCTGGGTCCCACCTGATGAATGGGTTGGATGTAATATACAAAACACAGTGGACCCTACATTCCACCTGGAAGTTTCCACGGTGGCATCACCCTCCTAGGTGTCCCCATTTTTCCTTTTGGTGCAGCCCACTGAGGGTATGGATCAGGTTGGATTTTAAGATCTAGGCCTAACATGGTTGGGCTGCACTCACATCTCCGTGGGCCCTAGACAGCATGGAATTAGAGTGATTACCATCCGTTCACTGTAGCAACTCATCACATTCACTCCCATCCAAACCGTTCATAATCTGTGTCTCACTGGATGAGACAGGATCATAAAATCACACAGCTCGATTAGCTCTAGAACCCTTTTCGTAGCCCTTCAATGGTTAGATATTAAAGAAAATATAGCTTTTTGCTAATTTTGGCTTAAAACAAGAACAGCTACAGAAAAACTGCATTCCCTTTCTTTCAATACCATGCAATTTCTTGGATGATCAGAGCCTTCCCATTCAACTAATCGACCGTTCGATTCTACCCAAGGGCCTTCTTTTCCTTGATCTGTGGTCCTGAAAAGAGAACAAGAAATATTCTATAGTGCATTCTCAGGATGGTGTTGCAGTGAATCCAATCCATCCATCTGTGTGTCCCATGCATGGATGGTAGGATCCATATTGACAGTTGCTTTTTTCAACTGTCACAATGAAATAGACTCGACAGGAGAATCTGATGGCTTGGATGGTCCACACATTGCGCCAATTAGGGTTTCAAGGGCATTTTTATGATGGGGCCCACCTAATCAACGGCCCAGATATTGCACGAAGGCGTTGGCCAGGCTCCGTGCATGGATGGTAGGATCCATACACATGGCAAAGCATCAATCGGAGCTGTCCATCTTGTGGGCCCCTCTATGGATGGCAAAAGTTTCAAGATCCACAGATTGGAACCACCCAATAATCTCATCCGTCTGAAAAGTGGGGCCCACAAAGTGACGGCAGAGAAAAAAAACTCTTGATGGTCCAGATTCAGTAATGGAAAGTGAAGAATAGTGATGGCTATGATCGTTTGGTTAGTGTGATTTTTGAAACGTGGGTCATCCATGATGAGTGCCACTAGATGGACAGTCTCGATTGAAACATCACCCTGCCACGTGTAATGTGGGGGGAGATGGCTCTACCATATACCAGTTGTCCCTGCTCTTCCCGTTTCATCTCCCACCATCCATTTCTACTCAAATGTAGGGACCACCAAATGAACGCCTCGGATCCCACAAACACGTGCCACGTTGGCACGTATTGTGCTTTGTTTTTGTCATTTGAGGTTTGAGAAGAATACATACTGGAGATGAGAGCCTTAGGCCTTGTCTTAAACAAAATGCGCCGACGAATTATTCCAATAATTTCCAGTTCTGCCCTTGAAGAAACACGTGGACTAGTGGGCTCATCTTCTTCAACCACTTTCTTTTTCTTCAGTACTAACAGTGGCTTCTTCAGGGGTATTTTCGTCCCTAATAATTCATGGTATCCAACTGTGAAAGTGAAGTTCCCCTGAAGAAACAAGAAACAGAGACTGAACTGAGTCTTGTGTGTTTTCACCTGCCTGTAGCTCAACTTGAATTGACTCGACCGAGTCGACTCACCTCAATCAGATCTCATCAATATTGGACTAAAACTCAATTCTGGTCAAAACTCAGCTTATTAGCTCACTCTATTAGACTTGACAAAACTTGAAAAGAAACCCAGTGAGTCCCCAAAACTCGCTGCGTGTGTTGGGCCCACGGTACAAAAATGATACTAATCAATCCAGGGATGGCAATGGGCAAGGCCCATCTTAGGAAAAGCCCAGACCAGCCCAAGGTAGGCCTAGAACAGCCGGCCCAAGCCCAAAAAGTATTTGTGCCTTTATCCCATATGAATGTTCCTGAGTCATCCATTGACCGATGGGCCGTACAAGCAGAAATAGTCATTTTAGAGGATCATTTGGCAGCATGGATTTCATGGGATTTGGATTAAAATCTCTAGGAATTTAATTTCTTTAGATTTCAAATCTTTCAAGTTTTTTGACCGCTTGAGTTTTGAATTCTTTGAAATTAAAAAATTATGTTTGGCAATCTTTATTTTGACTAAGAACTACATCTATAGTTTAGATGATCTAGATTACACCGTATTTTAGGAATTTGACGCCTAAATCCTTGAGGGTCGTTAGGACCCAGTAAACGGGCCTAACTATAAATGATTTACAGGTATATGGTTTATCGTCTGTATTTAGACACCAGTAAATAGGAGAGGATTTGCTGTTACTCGGGTAACAACTTAGTGGGTGTTACCCTTACTATGTGGGGTCCACCTTGATGAATGTATTTCATATCCACACTGCCCATCTGTTTTTTCAGATCATCTAAATCGTTATGCAGACCACCGGAAAAGGCGGTGAATAACTATAAAAATCTTTTTGTAGGCCACAAAAGTTTTGGATCAAGCTAATCTTTGTATTTTCACTTTACTAGTTGTGGTTGACCTTATTAATGGGTTAGATGACAAATAAATATTATGGATCTGCTTGCACCGGGCCTTGGGAAGTTTTTAATGGTAAACATTCAATCATCATTGTTTCTTGTGGTGTGGTCCACTTGAGATTTGGATGTGTTTAATTTTTTGGACTAAGTCCTAAAATAACCTGGAAAAACGAATGGACGGAGTGGATATACAACATACCATCAAGGTGGGCCCTACAGTAATGGTAACACCCACTGAGCCGTTACTCCAGTCAAAACTAATTCGCATCCTTGTAAATGAGGCTAACCATAAATGATTTACAGGTAAATGGTTTAGGTGCCTGTAAATGGTGCTAACCATAAATGATATACAGGTTGTAAATTAGCCATATTTGATTTACAAGGAAAAAACTGTGATTTCATTTACAAGCTCTTCCTTTTTAACTTTTTTTTTTTTTTTTTCCGGTTAGTCATGCAACCCATCCACCCAGTCAATCGTGCAACACACCCACACTGTGAGTCATGCAACTGTATTCACTCACTGGTGCTGTCAACAGCGTGGATATTTCACCATTAATGGGTTTTGAAACCGAGACCCCTATATTTGCATAAGGCTAACTTTCCATTTACCGACATAATTTACACTTATAAATCATTTACCTCTTACAGCATTAATGGGCATCCGAATGACTAAGGGGTCGTTTGGTAGCATGAAATCAAAAGAATTTGTAGGGATCTATTGTTTTCCAATTGTTTGGTACAAAGAATTGGAGGGATTTGAATTGTTGGGTGCGTTTCACACAAACCTTCGGATCTCGCCCCCCAATACACTAGAATTATGGACTATGCTAATGCAATAATCAAGAATAAACATCAACCACACAAACACAAAGAGTTTTTACGTGGAAAACCCTCAAAAGAAGTAAAAACCACGGGACCTAGTCCAGATCAACAATCCACTATCTCAGGGAACTGTTACAACCGATCACAAGCACACACCGCTTGGATCAAACTTCTTCACCCACGCAGGGATGGATAAACAACAAGAGAATAGTAAAAGAGGAGTGATCTCACCGATCCCGAGGACGTAGAAGCGCTGAGACGACCGTTGCGCAGAAGAATCCTTCTTCAAGCAACTTCTCCCTTCTACAAGCTTCCTCTTTCTCTCTCTTCTCTTTCTCTCTTCCTCTTTTTCTCTCTTTCTCACCTTGGACGTGTTAGCCACACAATGGGATGCCCTAATCTCGTTTTGGAGTGCTTAAGTACTAAAAACGGAACAATTAGAGCCAGATTAGGAAACTGCGTACAAGCAGTCCGCGCCGGGTCGGGCGCCCGGCCAACTCAAAATTAGTCCAGCGAAAAAAAAAAACCAAGAGAAAATCTGAATTTCAGGCGCCCGGACCAACATGGTCGGGCGCCCGGCCGGTCATCGGGCGCCCGGTCACCAAAACCGTGGGGCGCCCGGCTGAGGCCAAAAACCTCCAGCAGCATTGCTGCCAATCTGATGAATTCCGGTCGCCCGGCCACTGAAGGGCCCGGGCGCCCGGCCTCACCCTGCAACATTCTCTCCTCTGACACATTTGAGGAGGAAAACTCCATCAAATCTCCCCCTTTCCGACTCAGGAGAAATTCGCCTTCTTCAAGCCAGCCAGGTTTCTGCAAACCTCAAACTTGCCCTTGAGCAAAGCCTTGGTCATCATGTCTGACCCGTTATCGTCCGTATGAGCCTTCTCAAGCTGTAACACCTTCTGTTCCAAAGTATCCCTGATCCAGTGATACCGAATCTCTATGTGCTTCGACTTGGAATGCTGACTTGGATTCTTGCTCAAGTGTATAGCACTTTGGCTATCGCAATAGACCACGTGCTCCTCCTGCTTCAGGCTGAGTTCCTGTAGGAACCTCTTCATCCAAAGCATCTCTTTGCATGCTTCTGTGACCGCGATGTACTCGGCCTCTGTCGTCGACAATGCTACGACCTTCTGTAGCTTGCTCTGCCAAGAGACCGCTCCGCCTGCAAACGTGAACATGAACCCCGATGTAGACTTCCTGGAGTCTATGTCACCTGCCATATCTGCATCTGTGTAGCCTTCTAACACAGGTTTTTCGTCACCATAGCATAGGCTCAACTTGGATGAGCCTCTCAGATACCGTAGTATCCACTTCACCGCTGCCCAATGTTCCTTGCCAGGATTGGCAAGATACCGGCTGACAACACCAACCGCATATGCTATGTCTGGGCGCGTACACACCATAGCATACATCAAACTTCCTACTGCTGACGCGTAGGGTATCTTCTGCATCTCTTCCACTTCCGCCTTCGTCTTGGGACACTGCTTGTCGCTCAATTTGAAGTGACCATCCAGTGGAGTACTGACCGGCTTCGCTGCATTCATGTTGAACCGCTCTAGGACTTTCTCAATATACCGCTCTTGTGACAACCAGAGCTTCCTGCTGCTTCTGTCACAGGTTATCTCCATTCCTAGGATCTGTTTTGCCGGGCCCAAGTCCTTCATAGCAAACGACTTGCCCAACTCCTGTTTCAGCCTGTCAATCTTCTTGATGTCTTTTCCCATGATGAGCATGTCATCAACATACAATAGCAGAACTAAGAAATCACCATCTGAGAACCTGCGAGTGAACACACAGTGGTCCGACTCCGTTCTGTCATATCCATGCTTTAACATGAACGAGTCGAACTTCTTGTACCATTGCCTAGGAGCTTGTTTCAGCCCATACAAGCTCTTCCTAAGCCTGCACACCATATGTTCTTTGCCCTTGACTTCGAACCCTTCTGGTTGGCGCATGTAGATCTCTTCTTCCAGGTCACCATGGAGGAAGGCAGTTTTGACATCTAACTGCTCTATCTCCAGATCCATGCTAGCCGCCAACCCAAGTAACACCCGAATGGATGTCATCTTCACCACTGGTGAGAATATCTCCTCGAAGTCTATTCCTTTTCTCTGACCAAACCCTTTCACCACAAGTCTGGCCTTGTACCTTGTCTGTGAATTCTTCTGCTCATTCTTCTTTCTGAACACCCACTTGTTGCTCAGAGCTTTCTTGCCCTTAGGCAATTTCACCATATCATAAGTGTGGTTCTTATGCAAGGATTCCATCTCCTCTTGCATAGCTTTCAACCACTCCCCCTTATGCTCGTCGGTTAGGGCCTCAGAATAGTCTTTTGGCCCTCCCCCATCTGTGAGCATAATGTACTCATGCGGCGAGTACTTCTTGGATGGATGTCTGTCCCTTGATGTCCTCCTCACCTGTGGCTCAACAGGTGGATCAAGTTGGGGCTGCTCCCCCTGTCCATCTTCTGTAGGGACTCCCTCATCCTCTGCACCTTGCTGTACTCCCCCGTCATCAGGCACCACGGGAGGAGTAATCGGATCCGTATCCTCCAGTTCACCTGAACTGGGTTGGGTCTTCTCTGTCTTTTCAATGTCTTCTATACACTGATCTTCAATGAAAACCACATCTCTGCTCCTGACGAGCTTCTTCTCGGTTGGATCCCACAACCTGTAACCAAACTTTTCATCACCGTACCCTAAGAACACACACTGTCTGATCTTCATATCGAGTTTGGACCTCTCGTCCTTTGGTACGTGAACGGATGCCCTGCATCCAAACACCCTGAGATGACTGTACGATGGATCACGTCCAGTCCACACCTTCTCAGGTACTTCTCCATTTAACGGGGCTGATGGAGACCTGTTTATCAAATACACCACTGTGTGCATTGCTTCTCCCCAGAACATCTTGGGCAACTTTCATGGGATAACATGCATCTGATTCTCTCTACTATGGTGCGATTCATTCTCTCAGCCACACCATTATGCTGGGGGGTCTTGGGAACTGACTGTTCATGCCGTATACCCAGTGACTTGCAATACTCGTGGAAGTCACCTATGTATTCACCACCATTATCAGTGCGGATGCACTTCAATGATCTGCCTGTCTCCCTCTCGACCATAGCATGAAACAGTTTAAACACACCAAAGACTTCGTCCTTGGATTTCAAAGCATACACCCAAACCCTCCTAGATGCATCATCTATAAATGTAACAAAATACAATGCCCCACCCAAGGTTTTTGTCCTCATAGGACCACAAACATCAGAACAAACCAAATCTAATGCATGTACTTTATTAGTATGAGAAGCAGTTTTAACAAAAAAAACTCTATGCTGTTTCCCAGATAAACAGTCAATACAGGTTTTGAGAGGTATACCTGTCACGTCTGGAAAGAGGTGCTTCTTCGCTAGTAGCTGAAGCCCTTTTTCACTCATGTGGCCTAGACGCCTGTGCCACACGTCAGTAGCTGAATCCTCTATTGCGTTCAATCCACTCTTGCATACACTGACACTTGCCTTGTAAAGAGTGCAACACTTCTTTCCTCTGGCAGCGATCAACGAACCCTTGATGAGCTTCCAGCGCCCACCAGCAAACCGACTTTCATAACCATCATCATCCAGCCTTCCCGTCGACATCAAGTTGAGACGAAGGTCTGGAATGTGTCTCACATCCCTGAGAACTAATGTGCAGCCCACATCGGTCTTCAAACAAATATCACCGACCCCTACGATCTTCGAAACACCAGAATTTCCCATCTTCACTGTCCCATAGTCACCTGACTTGTAGCTTGTGAAGAAATCTCTGCGTGGAGTCGAATGAAACGAGGCTCCTGAGTCTATCACCCAGTCGGTGTCCTGACTCGAATCCGTGAGACAAGTATCGTGATCTGCCGAAAGAATAACAACAACGTCACCATCTGAGGCGACTGCAGTAGAATCTGATTCATCTTCCTTCTCCTTTCCTTTACCCTTCTTGTCACTCTTCTTCTTGTGACATTCATGCTTGTAGTGGCCCTTCTTGCCACAATTCCAGCATTCAACATCTTTCCTGGCAACTGACTTGCCTCTTGATTTATCTCGGGCCTTTCCGCCCTCTGTTCTTTCCTCTCCCCCGATCTTGTGTCACAAGGGCCTCTTGTTGAGCAGGCCCTAGAGACTTCCTCTTTGTCTCCTCATTGAAGAGACAACTGGTTACCTGATCCATGGATACGTTTCCGTCTGGCGCGGAGTTACTTAGAGACACCACCAATGTCTCCCAACTGTCAGGCAATGAGCTAAGCAGTAGCAAAGCCTGAAGTTCATCATCCAGGACCATCTTCATGGCGGAGAGCTGGTTCACAATGTTGCTGACCTCATTCATGTGTTCAGCCACAGAACCACCATCTTTGAACTTGAGATTCACAAGTCGTCTTATCAGGAAAATCTTATTGCCGGCTGTCTTCCTCTCATACAGCCCTTGCAATTTCAGCCATAGGCTAGCGGCTGAGGTCTCTGTAGACACATGGTGGAAAACCAAATCATCCAACCATTGTCTAATGAACCCCACAACCTTCCGGTCCACTTTCTTCCAATCATCATCTGACATATCCTTTGTCTTCGCCGATATGCCTAGAATTGGAGCATACAAGTCCTTGCAATAGAGCAAGTCCTCCATCTTAGCCTTCCATATGGTCCAGTTAGAACCATTGAGGCTGATCATCCTTGATGAGCCACCTTCCATAATTCAGAACCGATCCCACACCGTTCAAACAACCTGAATTCTCTAATACCACTTTGTTAGGTGCGTTTCACACAAACCTTCGGATCTCACCCCCCAATACACTAGAATTATGGACTATGCTAATGCAATAATCAAGAATAAACATCAACCACACGAACACAAAGAGTTTTTACGTGGAAAACCCTCAAAAGAGGTAAAAACCACGGGACCTAGTCCAGATCAACAATCCACTAAATCAGGGAACTGTTACAACCGATCACAAGCACACACTGCTTGGATCAAACTTCTTCACCCACGCAGGGATGGATAAACAACAAGAGAATAGTAAAAGAGGAGTGATCTCACCGATCCCGAGGACGTAGAAGCGCTGAGACGACCGTTGCGCAGAAGAATCCTTCTTCAAGCAACTTCTCCCTTCTACAAGCTTCCTCTTTCTCTCTCTTCTCTTTCTCTCTTCCTCTTTTTCTCTCTTTCTCACCTTGGACGTGTTAGCCACACAATGGGATGCCATAATCTCGTTTTGGAGTGCTTAAGTACTAAAAACGGAACAATTAGAGCCAGATTAGGAAACTGCATACAAGCAGTCCGTGCCGGGTCGGGCGCCCGGTCACTAGACCGTCGGGCGCCTGGCCAACTCAAAATTAGTCCAGCGAAAAAAAAAACCAAGAGAAAATCTGAATTTCGGGCGCCCGGACCAACATGGTCGGGCGTCCGGCCGATCATCGGGCGCCCGGTCACCAAAACCGTGGGGCGCCCGGCTGAGGCCAAAAACCTCCAGCAGCATTGCTGCCAATCTGATGAATTCCGGTCGCCCGGCCACTGAAGGGCCCGGGCGCCCGGCCTCACCCTGCAACATTCTCTCCTCTGACACATTTGAGGAGGAAAACTCTATCATGAATTTTTTAGAGGAATCCTCCAGCAGAGCTGTTTTTAAACTCCCATGGGATTTTGAATCCATGCTGCCAAAAGAGCCCTTAAAATGAGTAGAATACAAGCTATCAAACGGGCGCGGATCAGCTAGTCCCACGGGTGGTTTCAAATCTCTGTGGGCCCCACCATGATGTATGTGTTTTATCCACGCTGTCCATCCATTTTTCCATCTTATTTTAATGCACGAGCCCAAAAATGAGACAAATCCAAATCTCAGGTGGACCACACCACAGGAAAACATTGGGGATTGAACTTCCACCATTAAAATCTTCACGGGGCCCACTGTAATGTTTATTTTTCATCCAACCTCTTGATAAGGCCACATAGATCTAGATGAAGGGAAAAAACAGATACCAGCTTGATACCAAACATCTGTGGCCCCCAAAAACTTTTCAACGTTAAGCGTCTATCCCCACTGTTTTCCTGTGGTGTGGTCTACTTGAGATTTGGATCTGTCTCATTTTTGGACTCGTGCCTTATACTAAGATGAAAAACTGGATGGACGGCGTGGATAAAACACATACATCATGGTGGGGCCTACAGAGATTTGAAACCACTCCTTATGCTAGTCCCAGTGGTACTAGCTGATCCGCGCCCCTATCAAACGCCCTTAAAAAGGGTTATTTTGGATTTTGAATCAATTTCCCTGAAATTCTTGCCAACCAACAACCCCTAGGGGCTGTTTGGATCTTAAGTTACTTACTAAGCCACTTATGCCCCAAGTAGCTTATATTAGTTTCTAATTCTTAAGCTAGAGTGATTAACTTTAAGTAAAAAAGTTACTTATAAGTGATCATAAAACAAACTTATTTATCTCAAATAAGTTACTTATCTACTACTATGGCCCTAAATGTCTAGGTGCAAGATGCATACGTTGCCTGTGGTGTGGTCCACCTGAAATTTTAATGTGCTTCATTTTTTGGACCATGGCCAATAATAAGCTGGAAAAACAGATGGACGGCGTGGATATACATGCACACATCAAGGTGGACCCTACGGTTAGGGTCTCACCCAAGTTGCGCTATGCGGATTGACAGCTTAGGCTAGGGCGCGACTTGGGTGAGACCCCGGAACCAGCTATGTGGGTGGGACCTGAACCTAGGGCCCACTTGGATGTATTCCTTGTAGATCCATGCCGTTAATCTGATTTTCAAGATTATTTTGTACTATGGTACCAAAAAGGAAGAATATGAAAATTTTGGGTGGACTACAACATAAGAAATATTGGTTAATGACCATTAAAACCCTTCCGTGAGCCACAAAATTTTTCTATCAACCTGATTTTTGTTTGTTCCTTTCATCCCTGTCTACGTGACCTTAACAACAGATTAGATGGTCAATAAACATTGCGGTGGACTCCAGAAAGTTTTTAATGGTCACGGTTGAATAACAACTGCTTCTTGGGGTGTGGTCCACTTAAATTTTTCATCTACTTCATTTTTGGGACTGCATCCTAAAATAATATGAAGAAACAGATGAACGGCATGGATCCACGAAGAATATATCCAGGTGAGCCCAAGGTTCAAGGTCTCACCCACATCACTGGCTCCGGGTCTCACCCAAGTCGTGCCCCTTAGGCTATTACAAGCGCGACTTTGGGTGAGACCCTGGAACCAGCCATGTGGGTGGTATGTTGACCGTAGTGGTCCACCTCTATATATGAATTGTATATCCATGCTGTTCATCTTCTTTTTTACCTTATTTTACGTCATGGTACCAAAAATAAAGCAGATGCAAATTTCGGGTGGAGTACACCATAAGAAAAACTGGTTAATGACCATTAAAAATCTTTTGTGGCTCACAAAAGTTTTCTATCAACCTTATATTTATTTTTTCCTTTCATCCTTGCCTACGTGACCTAATCAACAGATTGGATGGTCAATAAACATTATGGAGGACTCCAGGAATTTTTTAATGGTAGCAGTTCAATGAGCACTGCGTCCTGCGACGTGGTACACCTAAAATTTGCATGTAATTCATTTTTAGATATACAACAAATACATCAAGGTGGGCCCTAGGTTCAGGGTCCCACCCACGTTGCTGGTTACGGGTCTCACCCAAGTCGCGCCCATTACAAAGAGAGCGGATTAGGTGAGACCCCGCCTCACCTAAAGAGAGTGCGGCCCTTATCGTGAGTTTACTGTGGGGCCCACCTTGATGTATGTATTATGTATCCATGCCGTCCATCTGTTTTTTCACATCATTTGAAGGCATTATACCAAAAATTAAGCAGATCCAATTATCAGGTGAACCATACCATGAGAAACAGCGGTGATTGCCCGTCCTACCATTAAAAACTTCTCAGGCGCTCCTTAATGTTTATGTAGTGTTTATTTACCATCTAATCTGTGGATGAGGTTAAATGAGACTGGATTAAGGTAAAAAAACAAATATCAGATTGATCCAAAGCTCTTGTGGCCCATTAATGATCAATCACCACTGTTTCTTATGCTATGGTCCACCTGATAATTGGATATGCATGATATTTTGTTTAATGCCCTAAAATCATGTGTATAAACATTTGGACGGTGTGGATATATAATATATACATCAAGGTGGGCCCCACGGTGAACCTACGTAAGGGCCGCACTGTCTTGCGTGAGTCCGGGGTCGCACCTAATCCGCTCCCCATTACAAGGTGGGCCTCACCGGGCGCGGATTGAAAGCCTTTTACAGGCATCTCCTGCGCAAGGAATCTGGGTGGGGCCCACCGTGAGGTTTGTGAGAAATCTACGCTGTCCAACCGTTTTGTGAGATCATTCTAGGCGTTGTGACCAAAATTGAACGGGATCCAAGACTTAAATGGGCCAAAAACATGACGATTGAACTTCCACAGTTGAAATATTCGTGGGGCCACAGAAGTTTCGAATCAGGATAATATTTGTGTTTTCAGTTCATCTCAGTAGGAATGACATTATGAACGGTATGGATGGCATATAAATCACAGTGGACCCATAGAGGTTTCAACAGTAAGAATTTCCCTACACCTTTTGCTTTAGTGCGGCCCAGTTGAGTTTTGGATCCCGTTCATTTTTGGTCGCAACGCTTATAATGATCTCACAAAACGGTTGGACGGCGTAGATTTCTCACAAACCTCACGGTGGGCCCCACCCAGATTCCTTGCGCAGGAGATGCCTGCGAAAGGCTTTCGCAGGCAATCTGCGCCCGGTCTCACCAGATGGATTTCTCAGTTACTGGAAGGCGGCCCCACAACAGACCCGATCTGATCGTAAAGGGGGGCGACAGCTCCACATCTCACGTGGAAGGGTGAGGAGACCGTCCATATAGCTCCTCGTGCCGTGGATGGAAAATGGCTTAAAATACAAATCCAGCTGATGATCCTAGCCGTCCGCTAGCGATCAACATCCAGTGGGGAAAGGATTTTCCAATGTGTGATTAAAAAAAAAAAGCCCATTCATGCCACTAGATGGACCGCCACGATTGATGCATCACGCTGCCACGTGTACTGCAGAGTGATGTCCTGGGATGTTGAAATGTGAAAATTCTTCTGAAAAAAAAAAAAAAAAAGGATTGTGTGAAAAACCAACCTGAGAGGAAGAATGGCAGAGGCGTCCGATCTCTAGGTTTTGGATCCGATTCTCGATGGACGGCTGAGCTTCGATGACGCCCTGCAGCTCTATAATGGCCCACTCAGGGCATTCCCCTTCGCCGCAGCTGCACTTCACCTGAATCTGCATCTTTTTCCCCTGCAAAAAACACACGACAGAGATTTGGATGGAAAGAGGGAAAACAAAAAACAAAACAAAAGAATGCTATGAAAGCGCGGGAGATTTTAATCTTCCCGCCGTTTTATGCTGAGGCGGTGGGAGTTGGAAAGACTTGAATGCCCTTTTCATGCTTTTCGGGCCAACGTGGATTATTTGTCAAATCCACTCCGTCCATCAATTGAGATCCTCAATGTTAGACCTGTGTACCAAAAATCAACAATATCCACGATTTAGGTGGACCACACCACATGGAACAATGGGGATGGGACGCAAATCATCAATTTTTGTGTGGGGACACCATGGCTTTTATCTTTCATCATACCCGTTCATGGCTGAAGGGAAGATTAAAAAAGAAAAAAAAAAATCATCCTGTTCAAAACTCAGGTGGGCCAGGATTGTTTCCCGTTGGTCTGGCCCATCTTTGTATCTTTTATTGGCCGATCTTACGGAGTGGATTGCACCCATGGCGGCCCAAAAGAACTTGGGGTTTTCACAGGCTTTGAGATTTAAATTACTTTACTTTTTGAGATTTAAATTTCGTAATTTTGCAAACTTTTCAAAGCGACTCAGAATAAGAAAATTATGGAAAAGAAGATGAAGAGATTGCCATTATGCTACAATGACCCAAAGTCAAAATTTAAAAAATATAGAACGAGTACTATAAATTTAAAATACAAGTAAACACAGCTTCTTCTTTTTTGCATCTTTTTATTTAATCGTAGCTTTTTCTTCACAATTTGAATTCAAAATTTATTCAAACGCATCATGGTTAGGGCTGTCCATGGGCCGGTCGGATGTTAGCTTTGACCTGGATTTCGAACTATTCCGGGCCAGGATTTTGATTCTGGCAGGCCCAAGCTCAGCCCATTGACCTCCCTTATCATGATCATCAACCATGAGTCACAAACAGACTCGGATGAAAGACACTTTTATGAGGGTTTGGGTGAACGGCAAACCTTACGGGCATGCTCTCCCCCAACGGGAGTTCGACTCTCCTCCTCATAATTATTCAATACACGTGGGTTGCAGGTGATTGCATGTATCTCCTGGAATAATTTCCCCTTAAAATGGGGGTGGAGACATCCTAATGTCATTAAAAAAAAGTGAAAAAAAGAAGAAAGACACTTATATAATTTTTATTAAAAAAATACATAATAGTAAAACTCAGGCCCACACATAGGCCAGGCCTAAAGGAGCCTAAGCTTGGCCTGCAATGATTATGCGTAATGGGGCTGGAATCACGTTTTATTATAGCTCTTAATTTCATATGTAAAATTTACACTGGACTTTTGTTTTGATATATAAACTCTTCCGTTGTCAATGGGTGGGCTCGAGCCTGAAAAATCAAAATTTTGACTAGGGCTGTCAGGCTAGCCCGGTTCAAAACAATTCAAAATTCAGGCCGAGATCTACCCCAGCCTGGCCATTGACAGCCCTAATAAATTCCACACAAGTCTTATGAACGGACAGTTATACAATAGGCCATTTGAACCTTGGGGGTCACAAGTCTGCGTCGAAATAATTGATTAGCCTTATCCAAACGGCTATTAATTGAGTTCGGTATAGATAGGAATATATCAGTAACCAATCCATTTATTAATCAGGTTAAAAAGACACCAACGCCCACACCTTCTACCATTTAGACATACTCATGCCCATTGCGTGCACCATGGATTTGGGGGATTTGAGGGGGTTTCAAATCCCTTGGTTTGTTTGGCACATAAAGCAATTGAGGGTTTCAAATCCCATTAAGATGAGGGTTTTTAAATATAAGGTGGAAGCTTGAATTACATCTAAAATCATTCCAAGAGTCACATGTATAATATATTTGTTACTAGGCTACTAATTTATTGGGCACATGGCCCAATGATGATATCTCAAAACAATCATATTATCAACTACATCATGAAAATTACTTTAATAAGATGATTTCTGTTGTCCAAACATTGTCCATGTAAATTAACGGTTAAAAATTGTTAGTTAGTCACTCGGATGTGATCCTCTGCTTGCAGCCCATTTGAAACTCGAAATTTCGTCATTTTCGGCCAAAGTATATATTTAAATAGGCTTATTACAACCATTGTGTCAAACATTAAATACATACACTAATTAAGGATATTAAAGTTGATTTAGTAATTAAATTCAGACTACTATAAATATTACACTTTTGAATTATCGAGGATTCGAAATCTAGGGTGCCAAGTACAACCAGGGGTTTCAAATCTAGGGGTTATGAATCCACATTCCAAACATACCCTAATAATTTGTCATCAAATGTACATGTTTTTATAGAAAAAGAGAACTATTGATAGACCCTTTTTATAGCTTATGCTTTTGTGATGCAATGCGCCGTGATGGGAATAACAAGTGACCTCTTTGTAGATTCACTCAATTGAAGCTAGGTTTCTTTGAGTGCGCTAACTTATTTTACTAATAGGTTTTTCAACAAGCAAGTAACGAAAGTAACGACTTAAAAGCCACTGCGTGCTAACGCGCTAGGCTATGGCCACTAGGCTAGTCCAATCAATGAGTGGGCCATCATTGTAATGGTTTAGATACAATTGTTAATGGTTCTATTCAATTGACATGTAGTTTAAAGACAATAGCCATATTTAGGACATGCTTAGGCGAGTGTGTGTGTCTCTCTCTCTCTCTCTCTCTCTCTCTCTCTCTCTCTCTATATATATATATATATATATATATATATATATATATATATATATATATATATATATATATATATATATGTTGTAGATGAAGATCATTAGAATCAAGAAAGAAGGAAAGTAGAGAGATTCTTAAATTGGCCTTTGATCACTCAATTATTTTTCATGCGGAGCCGACCTAGCCCTCCCGTCAGGATTAGCAAGCCGGCAACCCAAATTAGACAAACGTTGTGATTTTCCATGGACCCGAATTGAGTACTAATCCAACTAGAACTATGTGGGGCCCACGTTATGTATCATGTTAAGGTATGGGCTACAAAAGAGGCAGATCCAATGCCTTAGGGGGGCGTCTGGCAAATCTATTAATAAGAGCTTATTTGCTTATTCTAAAAAAATAAGCTCTTATTATGAAAGTAGATTATTTGGTAAAGCTTTCATTTTAGAGCTTATTATTTTTAGAAACTAGCGAAAAAGCTCATAATGAGTGATTAGGAGCTCACTTTTTCTTTAAGTGCTTATTTAGCTTAAGTGGATAGACATTTTTAATTAATTTTTGGACAAGTTTGTCCTTAAACTTTTTAAGTAATTCCCATCTTGCCCTCTTCTCTTCTTTAGAATATCTCTAAGGTGGGCCCACATGATGCATGGTCACATCGGTCACATCAAAGGTGGGCCCCACATGATGAACGCTCACATCATAGGTGGGACATACATAATGGATGGGGGACATTAAAGGTGGGATCACATGCTAGAAGGTTGACATCAAAAGTAGGCCGACATGATGAACAACCCATATTGAAGGTTGGGCCCCACATGATTGACGGTGAACACCAAAGGTGGGTCCCACATGATGGATGACCTACACTAAAATTTGGCCCCTCATGATGGATGGACTGTCCACATCAAGTGGGCCCCATATGATAGACAGTTCATAGCAAAGGTGGGACCCACATGATAGATGGTTGACATTGAATGTGGGACCATGTGATGGAAGATTGACATTAAATGTGGGACCACATGATGAATGGCCCATATTAAAGGTTGGGCCCCACATGATGGATGGTCCATAGCAAAGGTGGGACCTACATGATGGATGGTGGACATCAAAGGTGGGTCTCACATGATGGATTGCCCACATGATAGATGGTCCACAACAAAGGTGGGACCCACATGATGGATGGTCCACATAAAAGGTAGGATCAAAGTGACGGATGGTGGATGTTAAATGTGGGACCACATGATGGAAGGTTGACATTAAATGTGGGCCTACATGATGAATGACCCATATTGAAGGTTGGACCTCGCATGATAGATAGTCCACAGCCAAGGTGGGACCTACATGATGGATGGTGGACATCAAATGGGTCCCACATGATGGACTGCCTACTGGATGTGGGCCTCACATGATAGTGGTCCACAACAAAGGTAAGACCCACATGATGGATAGTGGACATCAAAGATGAGCCCCACATAATGAATGACTCATACTGAAGTGGGGCCCCACATCAAGGTGGGCCCACGTAATTAAAGGTTCGCATCAAAGGTAGGCCCCACATGATAGATGGCTTACATCAAAGTGTGGCCCAACATGAAAGAACATGCACATCAAGTAGGTCCCATTTAAATGGCAATCCATGTTAAATGTGGGATCCACATGATGGATGATGGTCATTGAGGGTGGGCCCACATGATGGTTAGTTGATATCAAAGATGGGCTCACATGATGAACGACCCATAATGAAGGTAGGGCCCCACACAGAGAATGGTCCACATCAAGGTGGGCCCACATAATGGATGTAGTGGGCTTCGCATGATGGATGGCTCACATAAAAGTGTGGCCCCTCACAATAAACAAATGACATCAAGTGGCCCCCACCTAATGGACGGTCCACATTCAAGGTCTCTCATGATGGATAAACCATATCAAAAATGGGTCATATGATGGATGATCCATATAGAAGTTGCACCTCACAGGATGAATGATATATCAAAACTGGGCCTTACATTATAGACAATACACTTCAAAAGTAGGGCCCACACTATGGACACATCAAACGTGGAGTCCACGTGATGGTGATGGGTAGTAGACATTGAGGGGCCCCACATAAAGGACAATTAACATTGATGTTGGGCCCCACATGATGAACCGTCCACCCAAACAACCATTTGGATTGCTCTTATATTTAAGTTGTTGTAATCCTTAAAAATGACATCACATATTCTAAAAAAAGCTCTTATTTGAAAGTTTTACCACACATGCGTATGTTAAATAAGAGCTTTTGTTTTTGAGATATTACCAAACAGACTTGTCTAAACAAGAGCTAGAATAAAAAGAGCTTTTTGAAGTAACTCTTACTCAAAAAGCTCTTACAGAATTAGAATTGAGATGCCATATGGGGTGCTAATTAGGTGTTACCGGAGAATAGCTTAGTGGGGTATTACCCTAACCATGTGGGGCTATATTGATGTATTTTTTTTTTTTTTTTTATATATCGAAGCTGACTATATGCTTTTTCGTATCATTTTAGGATTTGATCTAAAACCCTACGAAGATCCAAAACTCAGGTGGACCATACAAATAGAATCAGTGATGAATTGCCATTAAAAAAGTTTTGTGGGCTACAAAAGTTTTGGATTAGTCTGATCTTTATATTTTCCCTTCATCAAGACCTTATTGGCACTATCAAGAGCTTGGATTGCAAATAAACACTACCAAAACCTAATGATGGGCTCTTTGAAATTTTTAATGGTGGGGCACTCAATTACACTTTTTCTAATGGTATGGTCCACTTGAGATTTAGATCTTCATAATTTTTGAAACCTAATCCTAAAATGGGCTGCAGAAACGGATGGATGGCTTGGATATACAAAATATTATCCAAATCTTACATTTAATGCAACTTGTATTTAATTGTGTGCGTGAATTGTGTCCTTACTCCATGCATGATACCAAGAATGAGGCAGATGGAAATCTCAAGTGGACCGCATCAAATAGTACACAGACAACTCTTGCATTCAATGCAACCCAAGCTTATTATTAGGGGTTACCTTCGGAACGGCTTAGTGGGTGTTACCCCTACCGTATGGACCACATGGATGATATTTTCTATATCCACTCCGTACATCCATTTCTACAGCCCATTTTTAAATGAGGTTCTAAAAATTATGCAGATCCAAATCTCAAGTGGACCATACTACTGGAAACAGTGTGATTGAGTGCCCCACCATTAAAAATTCCAAAGAGCTCATTGTAAGGTTTTGGTAATGTTTATTTGCAATCTAAGCTCTTGATAATGTTAATAAGGTCTTGATGAAGGCAAAATATAAAGATCAGATTGATCCAAAACCTTTATGCACACAAAACGTTTTTAATGGTTATTCATCACTGTTTCTAGTGGTATGGTCCACCTGAGATTTATATCTTCCTAGGGTTTTGGATCACATCCTAAAATGATATGAAAAAACAGATAGACAGCGTAGAAATATACAAAATACATCAAGATGGGCCCCACACGGTAGGGGTAACACCCACTAAGCTGTTCCCAGGGTAACACTTCAATCTGTCACGAGATCGGCATAGGGTCTCTTGGGGGCCACTATGATGTATGTGTTTATATACATCCATTTCTCCGACCGTTGAAACCTTCCGAGGGCCACCGATGTTTACTTGCCATCCACCCTTCCTAGCATTTGCATTGTAACCATCCAAATCGGAAGTGGATTGCGTAGTGAGTAACTCCGCACGCTAAGATTAGCGTGCGGAGTTAACTATGTGGGGCCCACATTGATTTAATTATTTTATCCACTCCGTCCATCCATCTTAACAGATAATTTTAGGTATGGTGCCAAAAAATGAAGCATATAAAAATCTAAAGATGACCACACCACAGGAAAAGTGTGAACTGAATGTCTACCATTGAAAAATTCTCGGGGGACATAGAAGTTTTGGATCAAGCTGATTTTTTATGTTTTCCCTTCATCCATGTCCATGTGATCTTATGAACAGGTTGGATGACAAATAAACATCACTGTGGGGCCTGGGAAGGTTTCAACGGTGGAAATCATTATTCCCACTCTTTCCTCTGGCATGGTCCACTTGAGATTTGGATATGCTTAGATTTTGGGCTCAACTCCTAAAATAAGCTGAAAAAATATATGGACGGAATAGATAAAGCACATACGTTCTAGGTGGTCCCAACTGAGTTTAATTCGCACGATAAGAGCGTGCGGAGTAACCGCACGCAATCCGATTTCATCCAAACCTTCCTGCGATCCACCGGGATAGCATTCGTGATTCGGCATTAAACTCGCAGGAAACATACGCGCGGTAGAGATACGCGAGCCCCGAGGTGCGTGTGATCCGAGGCATTTATTGGCGTGGAATGGTACCCCGAATGCCATATCCTCAAGCGCCAAGAACTAAACGCAGTAATACTGCTAACATAGATCAGATGAGCAAGATCTGAGACGTTCATAAACTGTTTCCCACAGAATGTGTTCTATAGCCTGAAAATCTGGCCGTTTAAATTATTAAGTGGATGGTACAAAGTTGAATAATAAAAAACAGTAAAGTTTTATGTCAAATGTGTAAGTTCTTATTGGTAGGCCTGAGTTTTTGTGGAAGGACACGTGTGATGAGGGGCCGGTCTGATGAACGTCCCGGATCATGCGCACGTGGCATTTTTTCCAGTGTAGTTATCTCGTGTTTACACGAAGTTGAGGCGTTAGGAAATAAAACCTGTCGAACGCTCGCTTCACCAACGCAGCTGTTAGTCGCTGACGTTGTCACTGCTCTTTGTGCCCCCCACCATGATGTACATGTTTCATCCCAACCGTTCATTCATTTTTCAGATCATTTTAAGGCTTGCTCTAAAAATGAGGCAGATCTAAATCTCAGGCGGGCACAGGAAACTAATAGTGGTTAAATGTCCACTAGTAAAACCTTCTAAGTGCCACTGTGACGTTTATAAAACAAATATCAGCTTGATCTAAAATTTGGGGCTATAATAAAATGATCTGAAAAAGTAGATGGACGGTGTGGATAAAATACATAAATCATGGTGGGGCTCACAGAGAATCACCAACCAGTAGTGAGTAGTAACTAATGACAGCGTCCCTAGCCAAACCGCGTTCAAACGATCTTAAAAACATTAAGTGGGCCACACTTGTTCAAACAAATGAAGGATCGTGAAAAGCTAATCAACGGTTAAAACTCGTATCATTTCTGTGGCCCACCTGATAAGTCGTAAGGATAACGTGCGGGTTCAGTGATATACACGTGCGAGTAGTTTGCTTGCACATGTGAAAGGGGAACTTTTAAATTGCAATAAAAGAGGGAGGCGATCCGGCAGAACCGGAAAATCCGTAGAGCATGCTAGAGACGTGAAGATTTATGTAGAGTAGGACGTCATGTCCTGGCGTAGCTTCGGTGGATTCGTGATTAGCGGTCCACCATGATGTAGGTTCCTTACATCCACAACGTCCATCTGTTTTTACAGCTTATATTAGGCCATGATTCAAAAAATGAAGTAGATCCAAATCTCAGGTGAACCACACCACAAAAATCAGTGGTAATGTGGTTCCCCTGCGATTGGATCTTCTTCATTTTTTGGATCATTCCCTAAAATAAGATCTCAAAACCGATGGAGGGCATGGATATAAAGCATATACATCACAGTGGGCCCACAATTAAGGTTCTACCGAAGCCACAACCCTAAGCTTTGTGGGCCCACCAAGATTTAGTAGGGCGTATCTGATAAGGGGCGGTTTCAAAACTCTATGGGCCCACCATGATGTATGTGTTTTAACCACTCCCAGCATCCAGTTTTCTATCAGATTTTAAGGCATGATACCAAAAGATGAGACATATCTAAATCTCATGTGACCAACACTATAGGAAAACAGTCACGTAGATGAAGGAAAAAACAAATATCAACTTGACACCGAACTTCCATAGCTTAAAAAGATTTCAACAAGAAGAGTCAATCCCCGTTATTTTCTGGTGGTGTGATCCACCTGGGATTTGAATCTGTCTCATTTTTTAGTTCATGCCTTAAAATCAGATGAAAAGATCACCCCTTTGGGAAAAAATTATGGTGGGGCCCATAGGGTTTTGCAACCACCCCTTATGATGGGACTAGCAGATCCCCGCTACCCTGTTATATCCATTCGGTCCGATAGTTGCACCATCACATTCTATGACATCAACGCAAAAGTCAGGCAGATTTCATACTTAAATGGGCCACACCACAAGAAAAAAAAAATTAGGACTTAACCCCTGTGTTGAAACCTTTATGTCCCTGTGTCTCGACTTCCAGCCAAATTGGAAGATGCCTAGGGGCTAGGCGTTTCAACAGCATGTAACAGGTTCAAATGCTAAGGAGGCACACTATTAAAAATTCCAAAAGGCCTATAAGGTTTTCATAATGTTTCTTTTCAATCCAATTGGATCGATAATGTCAATAAGATGTAGATTAAGGGAAAAATACAAATATCATATTAAAATGAGATGTGAAAACAAAAGGTTATTCATCATTGTTTCTATTGGTATGGTCCACCGGAGACTAGGATCTTCTTATGATTTGGAATTACATATTAAAATGAGATGTGAAAACAGATGGCTGGGGTCAATATACCAAAAATACATCAAGATGGGCCCCACATGGTTAGGGTAACACCAGGGTAACTGCTAATCCGCTCTCATGGATTCGAGTAGCCGTTGGGGTGAAATCCCTCTATGGTGTGATTGCCTATGTTAAAAAAAATAATAATAAATAAATAAATCGCTTGTGAACAGGTTGGATGGCTTATAAACGTCAACTTCAGGCATAGAAAGGCTTGAACAGTCGGCGCTTCACCCCCACCGTTTCTTGTAGTGTAGCCCACTTGATTTCTAGCTCTGTATAATGTTCACACGAATATTGCAGTGGCCCCATAGAGCTTAGTGTTACTTGGGAAATTGGGTCCTGTTGTGTATGATAAGGTGCACATTGCATACCGGCACGAGGATCGATGACTCACGCTTTAAAAATAAAATTCTCATGTAGAAATCCCACTGTATTGCTTGTCCACTAATGTTTTATTTTCTACCATCGTTCCAGTAGTCATGATCAGACGGATAGGATTGCACAGCAGCTGTAATTTCTGGATGCGGATAGCCGGAACTCGTGTAGCGGGGCAGCAGGCAATCCAAGTGCTCACCGGATTAGATGGTGATATATGTGTTTTATATCCATGCCGTTCATCCATTTTTTAAAACTCATTTCCGTGCATGAGTCCAAAAATGTAAGGACTACCATAATGCTTATTTGTCATCCAAACTCTTAATTAGGATACTCAGACCTGGATGAAAGGAAAACACAAATATATACAAAGTTTCATGTCACCAGGAAGTTTTTAATGATGGGTGTTTAATCACAACTCTTTCCTATGTTGTCGTCCACTTATGCTTAGGATTTTCTTCATTTTTGGTTTCCTAAAATGAGTGGGAAAAATGGATAGACGGCTTGGATATAAAAGACATATATAACGTTGGGCCCACAGTGTGAGACTTAATCTTAATGTGGAATAATCGGATCGTCTATGCATCGAATAATGGAGATTCCATACTGTAATCTTAAAGCCATACCTGATTGGGAAGACATTCCCGATGCCGCCGTGTTGCCGAGAAGAACTCTTGGTCTTCCGCACCTAACACCTTTAGGAGAACCTCTCAAGGGGGACTAGGGTTTTCTCTTGTGTGTTGGTGAGGGGACCAAGACGTATATTTATAGGAAAGAGGGCCAGAGAAGCTTACCCATCACGCTTCTCTCCTCTAGGGTCTCCACACCGTAGGTTTCCATATCAGGCTTAATAACCACGTATAGGGAACATGGTTCAAGCGTCCCGCCCCAAACCTATTTGCAATGATCACAATTGTAGTGGGGCCCACTGAATCGCTCAATCTAAATAATCCAACGGTCATGATCTAAACCGATGATCATGTGTGGCCCACCTAATGGAGTCTTACATTCTCCCACTTGGGCTACACTGATCTCTGAAGGAAAACAAAACATTTAATTTTATTTTGTAAAAAATAATTTTATAAAATGCACTTGTTTCAAAAATTCCTAATGGGCGCCCTACTGATTTCAAAACAATACCGTTGGATAATTATGAGCAACGCTTGTCAGATCCGGTCCATCAAGACCACTGATATTGAATTGTGGTAGTCAACACAACATTTAATATTTTCGAAGTGTGACGAATCACAATCACAGATACCAATAGCCTTAACGACATGGATCAATGATATGGGGTGTGGTATGAAGATTACACGTCTTATGTGATCATACGTGTTTATCTTCAAGTGGTCCTACTGAACGTGTCTCCAAGACACAAACCAAAGTCTTGCTTGCTCAAAACTGAATGTGCATGCTGAAGGAGAAGTAAGATATAAACTGAATAACAGAATCGTCAAAATGAGATCTCCAATGTCTATACCTGAATCGGATCAAACTGAAGCTCCCACTAATCCAATATTTCTTTGGGTCACCAAATCCCATGAAAGACAAATGTCTCAAAAGTTACGTGACAAAATGACCTTTAAGGAGTAGATCCATCATCATCTGCTTTATGCAAATGAGTTCTATAGACATTAGACAATTCTGTACTGAATAAAACTTGCAGCCATATCGCCTCATGCGTAGGCTCAAGAGAAGCTACATATTCCACTTTCATCGTAGATGAAGCAGCCAAATCATGTCACGTTTTTCATAGTATAATTTCATTATGAAAATGTAGCTCGCAATGGAACTCTCGCTGAAGGCAGCTAACAAAATCTGCATTTGTATATCTAACCAGCTCTAAATGGTCAGACCTTCTATATGTGAGTGCGAAGTCCTTTGTCCTTTACAGGTAGCGCAATGCTTTCTTAACTATCCAATGGTTCATACTTGGATTGTTAAGGTACCTGCCCAACATTCCAACTACAAAAGCAATATTTGGACGCGTACAGACCTGAGCATACATGATGCTCCCTACTGCCGACGCATATGGAATAGCTTTCATCTTGTCCTTCTCTAGGTCATTCTTAGGACACTGAAATTGACCAAATTTGTCACCTTTTACAACAGGTGTTTGGCCAGGAGCACAACCTTGCATGCCAAACCTTTCGAGAACCCTATCAATATAGGCCCTCTGTGACAAGCCAAGTAATCCACGTGATCTGTCCCGGCGAATCTGAATGCCGATGACAAAGGAAACACCACCAAGATCTTTCATCTCAAAATTTTGAGATAGAAATTTCTTAGTCTCACGCAACAATCCAATATTACTACTGGCTAATAAAATGTCATCAACATACAAGACCAAAATGATAAACTTACTCCCACTGATTTTCACATATATGCACTCATCCGCAGTGTTTTCAATGAAACCATATGAGAAAACGACTTCATGAAACTTTAGGTACCACTGTCGTGATGCCTGTTTCAACCCATAAATGGACTTCTTAAGTTTGCAAACCAGATGTTCTGAGCCTTTGGGTTTAAAACCTTCTGGCTGCAACATATATACGTTCTCCATTAGATCTCCATTGAGAAACGCAGTTTTCACGTCCATTTGATGTAGCTCCAAATCCATATGAGCCACAAGAGCCATAATGATCCTAAAGGAGTCTTTCTTAGATACAGGTGAGAAAGTCTCCTTAAAGTCAATGCCCTCACGCTGAGTGAAACCCTTTGCAACTAGTCTGGCTTTATACCTTTCGATATTGTCCTTAGAGTCCCGTTTGGTTTTAAATACCCATTTGCAACCAATCGGCCTAATCCCTTCGGGCAATTCAACAAGGTCCCAAACTTTGTTGTCCTTCATGGATTTCAATTCATCCTTCATGGCATCGAACCAATGAGAAAAATCCGCACTTTGTTCGACCTGTGAAAGGGATACAGGATCCTTTTCAACCCCAATGTCAAACTCATGCTCCTGCAAATAGACGACGTAATCGTCTGGTATTGCAGATCTTCTCTCTCTATGTGATCGTCTCAATGGCTCATTATTCTGAATTGGGTTTTCCATTTCCTCATCAGTGGGTTGTATTTGAGGTTGTACATGGTCGTCCATAGGGATCTCAGGGTCCACTACTGGACGGACAACCATGCTACTCTGAATGATTGTGGTGGGAATCACAATCCGCTCTTCCTCAAATACAATATCTCTTAAATTTGTGCTCCCACTATCTTCAGTGTTCTCAATAAACCTAGCATTCCCAGTTTCAATGACTCTCATGGAATATGATGGACAATAAAATCTGAATCCTTTTTATCTTTCTGGGTATCCAATAAAGAAGCAACTAACAGTTTTAGGGTCAAGTTTTCTTTCATGTGGGTTATATGGTTTGGCTTCTGCAGGACAACCCCATACACGAAAATATCATAGACTAAGCTTTCGCTCTATCCACAATTCATATGGAGTTTTCATTACAGCCTTAGGCTGATTGCCACCCGCAGGACCCGTAGAACTTTTTTCTGAAGTGTGCTATCTTTTCTTATTCCCTTTTCGTCCTTGACCAGATGTCACTAGGTGAGCAGTTTGTGTCTTGCCCGACCTTCTAAGTCTCTCTTCCTCCTGAACGCACTGAGATATCAGTTCGTTCAATATCCACTTTTCCTTTTGAGTATTATAGCTGATTTGGAATTGACTGAATTGTGGAGGGAGGGAGTTCAGAACCAAGAAAATCAGGAGTTCATCCTCAATCTTAAGGTCTAATGCGCGGATTTTAGCCACCACATCAGACAATCCACCAATGTACTCCCTGATATTTCCTTGACCGTTATAGGTGGCTTGAGTCAATTTATATAAAAGTGAACTCAGCTCAGCTTTATCCAATTTCTGAAATCGTTTTCCTATTTCAGTCAAGAAATCTTTAACTTTCTCAGTGTCGGGCATGACACCCTGCATGGTCTCAGAAATCGAGTTCTTTATGATCTTAAGACACATCTTAGTTGACTTGGTCCAGGCCTCGTAGTGAGCCTTTGCTGATTCCGTACTAGAGTCAGTTGGAATAGAAGGCTCTACTTCCTCCAGGGCCAAGTCCAAGTCCATACAATCCTAGGACTATTTCAACGGACGACTTCCATTTGGAATAGTTGGACCCAGTAGGCAAAGGTATGGAATTGAATTGTGTTGGAATATTAGAAACAGTCATAGCTGGACATTCAAAGCATAAAACTCACATTAATAAACAAGTCCCATATAACAATGCATAAACATAAACCACAAATATCATGCATGTATATTCATTCGATTGATTTGGGCCTTCAATCAAATGACCCAGAATGATGATGGGCCATAATCATCAAAATCTGACAAGAGCCCAGCGTATCATCACAATTTCTCCTTTGGGCGAAATTATCACATACAGGAGGCTCTACTGAACATGAAGCTGATCTATGGTAGTGAAATAAATCTAAGACGTCCATCACCTTTGGGTGAAATGAATCTCTCATACCTATATCACCATCACCAATCACTTCATCCCGCTCACACCTAGCCAAACGATGATACTTCTTTGTTCTAACCATCGCTCGCTTGGGTATGAATGCAACTGAATGCAATCCTATAATTGAGGGTTACTGAATTCCAAGTACAGAAGTCTAGAAGTAGAAATCTTTGCCAATTGAGGTCACTTTGGTGGCTAACACAATAAGCTCCAATCCCCACTACTAGACTCAAGGATTGCTTAATGGTCTTGCCCACAACAGACCATACTGCAAAAGTTCTGATTCGGCCCAAAACACGGCTGATGTTGGTCGCCCATAGGCTTAAACAACTTTAACTGAATGATGGTTGGATTATATTTAATGGTCGACCCTGAATATCAACCATGGAAAAATGGGTAATGGCTCTATTTTAGACCAAATTTGAACTTAATAGTTATAACCAAGATGATTTGATTACCCAGGCCATCCACAAAGTAAAACCCACCAACCATAAACATATATTAGGTTTTATTTAAATCTAAAAGACAGCCCAGGTATACCAACACAATGGTTTACTTCATCTTGAACAATGGGCCCAAAAGTATGCCAACTCTGCTGGAAACAGACCCAAAACCTGTTGGAAACAGGCTCAAAAGAGAGCCCATATGCTGGATCAAATATACAGGCCCAAGTTAACTAAAGCGGGCCACACAATGTCCAAAGAGTGAATGGACAATATGCCCAAGGGTTGGGCTCATAACAAGCATCTGATGAGCCCTAAACTGTCCTTGAAAAAGGGCATAGAATAGGCTAATAACGAGCCTAACATATACTGAAAACAGACCTCAAAATCAGCCCATTTCCAGCCATTCAAGGAGCCCCATCCACAAGCCCAAAAGAAACTCAAACATATTCTGAATTCAAGTCTCAAAATGGGCCCAAGACATGGCCCATATATATACATGTAAGAAGACCCAACAACAGATCCAGTAGACAAGCCCATGAGCCCAACGACATCTGCCAAGGTTGGGCCTAATATGGCCATTAAACAGGCCCACCATAGGTCATCTTTCAATGCAACACATGGAGAAACCCATGCCACCACACCAGATGTCTTGCATTTAATGCATATTAATGCTTTATGCATGTCATGCAACCCAAACTCACTACTGGTGATGAGTGTTGGATCTACCTCAATATGACCCAGATAACCAGGCCTAACCGAAAGAGTAGGTGTTAGACCCACGCCCGGAACCTAGGCTGCCTATCCATCAAGTAAGACAGTTTTAATGGTTTAAAAAATAATCTTCTTGGATAATGAGCCCAAGTACCCGAAGTGGGCCCCCAAAAATTAATCAGATGGCAAGCCTCATGGGTTTGGCCAAGAATAAGCCCAAAAATGGCCTACAAACAAGCCTTGTCAAAATTACCACCAAAGTGGGCCTTAAAGCATGGTCCAGGGTCTGCTCAAATGAGCACAAATCATGCCCATAGCCTGTTGGAAACAAGCCCTGAGCGCTGGATCTAATAGACAGCTCAATAGTCCATTAGGCAGGCCCAAAATGCAAGCCCTGATCCATCTGGAAACAGACCCAATGCAGGCCTATATTAAAAAAAAATAAAAATAAAAATTAGTCAAACATATTTGTCCATGCCCACTCATAGCACCACAGGCCCTAAACTGTAGAGGCCCAGCATGTGGCCAAATCCAATATAGGCCCAAGGTTAAAACATTAAAGTGGCCACCTAAAATTGGGATTGGGCCAGTCTGATTTGGGCCTGTATGGCCTGGCCAAATGGACCGGGCTTGACGGGCTTGTCCACTGAACTGGGCCTGGATGCTGCCCACTCGACATAAAAACACAACCCCACATATGAAAACAGGGCTCAGGCCGTTGGACCTGTCAATTGGATTGGGCCTGCCGGGCCTGCCCACTGGACTGGACCAAGGCCCAGCCCGTAGCCCAATCCTCGTAAAAGAAGACCGCAAGGGCTGTACGCCCAAAATCCAGCCTCATCTATCTTCTTTCCCAAAAAATAGCTGCCGCCAGCAACCGGATGAAACCCTAGCCGCATACAGCCTCTACACCATAGGCGACCGATGGCTGGTAGCAATGGTGAAGAAAAGCTACTATCGGAATCGGATTCTCCTACGGCACCATCGGCCACCATCGCCAAAAGGAAAAAACGGGGTTTCCCGCTGCCAGAGAGGACGCCGGCCACTTCCAGCGCAGCCGTTTGCCAGATCCGGCTGCTACAAGACGGTCTCTGTATGGATGCCCTTGCTGTCAGCCGCTGCCCTCGCCGTCAGCTCTCGGCGTCAGCCGTGGAAGAAAACTACCATTGATGGCAGCGGCGAACGATGGTCGATCAAGATCGCAAAGCACGGTTTACAGTAGAGTTGCGGGATCGCCATGGCTGCCGACGAATTGCGGATCGCCTGAAGCGGGGTTTTCACCCTGTTTTCGTCGCTGCCGGAGATCAATCCCCTTTGTGATGGACCGCAATCATCGATCTCCATGGTCGTCCATGGTTGGCCAGCGATGTGGATGTACAATGGCTGAATGTGGCCAACGATGGCCGATGAGTTCCAACAGATGGGTTTGATGCAGGAGCGGCCCGCGAAACCCATGACATCCGATGATTGCCGCTGTCGGCCATTGCTACTGGCAGCGTGAAAATAGATCTATGATCGGAGTTGGGCGGTTTTGACGGGGACAGCAACCAATAAAGCCGCCTCCGAATCCGAAATCTGATTGGGATCATCGGCGATCAGCTGGCCTCACTGCCAGGATATCTGACGGCTTGCAACCAGGTCCAGAAGATCAAGGGTTTGGAAAACAAAAGACCCTTTTTAGATAATGATAACCAGCATCTCCCATCTCCAGGCCTTGGGTGTGCGGATCGGACGCCCAATCAAAACTTTAAATGCGTCAGACTAAGCGCCCATCCGAAATCCCTCTTAATCCTGATTACTAGGATGGGATGAAGCTCGAGTACGGCGAAGCTCTATCACTTTGGAATCCCCAAGATTAATGCATAGGTTGCTCTGATACCAACTGTGAGACTTAATCTTAATGCGGAATAATCGGATCGTCTATGCATCGAATAATGGAGATTCCATACTGTAATCTTAAAGCCATACCTGATTGGGAAGACATTCCCGATGCCGCCGTGTTGCCGAGAAGAACTCTTGGTCTTCCGCACCTAACACCTTTAGGATAACCTCTCAATGGGGACTAGGGGTTTCTCTTGTGTGTTGGTGAGGGGACCAAGACGTATATTTATAGGAAAGAGGGCCAGAGAAGCTTACCCATCACGCTTCTCTCCTCTAGGGTCTCCACACCGTAGTTTCCATATCAGGCTTAATAACCACGTATAGGGAACATGGTTCAAGCGTCCCGCCCCAAACCTATTTGCAATGATCACAATTGTAGTGGGGCCCACTGAATCGCTCAATCTGAATAATCCAACAGTCATGATCTAAACCGATGATCATGTGTGGCCCACCTAAGGGAGTCTTACACAGCGCTGAACACATCGACCCACGGTGCTGGGATGATGTTGGCGTCCTCCCACGGGATGATGTTGAACGTTCAATTTTTTTATGCATGTGAATTGGGTGCGCTGGTTGCAATCAAAAGGGCCCCACACGTTTTGCTTAAAATATCAATAAGGAAGACGGACTTATGTTCGGCTGACTCCAATTGAGCCGAGCCACTCGATGATACCTTGAAGCCATAAGCATTGGAATATGGTAGAGCCATGTTCCATCCAACGCGTGGATGTATCAATCAGGTCCATAAATATAGTGGGCTTATCATCAATTGTCTATATTTTAAATAATCACACCCATTGGACAATCTAACAATCACGTTTCTTCAATTTTGGTCATTTAGCTTTTCTCCCTCTACCATGGGTTCAAAGTCCGTCAATTGGATGGATAGGATTACCCGATCCATGCATTTTGAACCATTAGAATTAGATGGATGGGCCAGATTGACGTATCTCCCTGCCAAGTGTTCAGTCGGCAGATGGCTGGACGCAGATCAGGTGGTGGTGTGGTAATGTGGTTGGCGTTGTGGGCCCGGCCATGATATATATGTTTTATATCCACACTGTGCGTACGTTTATCCAACTAATTTTAGTGCTAGAATCCAAAAATGAAGCAGGTCCGAAGCTCAAGTGGACCACACAACAAGAAGCGGTGGTGAGTGAACGCCCACCGTTGAAAACTTTTTGGGAGACACGGATCAAGATAACATTTGGGGTTTCCCTTCATCCAAACCTTTGTGACCTCATCAACAGGCTAGATGGCTTGGATGGCAAATAAACATTGCAGTGGGCCTTAATAAAGCTTCAAGGGTATGTGTCACTATCCCCACCTTTTCTTGTGGGGTGGTCCACTTGAGGTTTGGATCTTCTTATGTTTGGGTTTAACGACTAAAATGAGCTTATAAGACAGATGGAGGGCGTGGATATAAAACTAATTCAGCACTGTGGTCCCCACAGCGGCCAACACATGACCACACTTCCGAATCCGTGTTCCAAATACATCTGCCATGTTTTGCTCCTTTCGGCTCCACCACACCCATCATAGGACGGGGATTAACTACTGACGGCTTCAGTAGCTAACTATAGAAGTCATGTTACCAAGTTATGTACCTCCCATCATAATGTATGTGTTGTATCCACACATTCCATCCATTTGGAAATATCATTTTTAGGCATAAGTCAAAGAATGAGGAAGATCAAAGCTCAAGTAGACCTACCCCAGAGAAAACGGTAGGATTGAATGCCTACCTTTAAAGAGTCCGAATCTTCTATTGGCTGCCAAACAGAAGATCCTTGCTTGTGGTGATTTTATTGGTCCACATCATTAAGTGCCTTAAAAGTCTTAAAAAATAAAGAAAGTGAAAATAAAAAGAAAAAGACAAAAATAGAAGAAAAAAAAAAAAAAAAAACAAAAGGGGCAAGTTTCCCGCCAACCTCTTCTTTCCAACCTCCAACCGACTCCTCTCCCTGTTTCCCCTCCTCTCTCAACTCTTGCACCATTTTTTCTTAATTTTTCTCTCCTCACACCCCTTATTTGCCGGATACAAAATCATGTGGGACACACTGGATGGGGGAATGGAGGACATTGGGTAGGTTATGCTCATTTGTTAGATGCAAACTCATCCAACCCATTCTTCTGCTCAAGGGACGCACCAAATCTGTTGGGGTTAGAAGCCCCGCAGTGGAAGCAATCAAAGCAGGCGAGGAACACACCACAATGGCAATCAACAAGCAAATTATCACACACAAGAAGGCAAACTGATTTTTACGTGGAAAAACCCCTCAAGGGTAAAAAACCACGGCACAAAGCAACACCAATCCACTATGAATCAGAAGTTACAATAGATTACAGAAGAATACCCTGGATCACAACCCATAAGAGAAATCCCAAGCTACCCGAAGCTAATTCTCACATGAGGAGGACAAACACATCCCTTTCCCTCAACCCAGAGAACTCCAAGCTTCCTCCTTAGCTTTTTCTCTCACCCTAGAACCCTCTCAATCCCTTGACCCATTGGCGGCAATCCTAATCTCGGATTACATCTCCTTAAATAAGAGAAAACCAGAATTAGAAACTCCTTGCGCAAAACCGCGCAAGAAACCAAGTCCAAAAAGGAAACTGCCCAACCGGTCGGACCCCCCCACCGACTGGTCGGCCGACCGGTCGGATGGCCCAAAAAAGCTCCAGATACGTGCTGTCTTCATCTCCAAAGTGACCGACCGGTCGGCCAACCGGTCGGTGGTCTTCATGCAAGAAGGTTCGAGGCGTCCAAGCCCAACAAAATCAAGCCATTCAAAAGAAAGAGAAAGAGGAAGTCGTTTCCCCCTCTGTTTTTCGCCGATCCTTCTTCTTCCTCAGGTAATGGTTTACATAATATCTTCATAATTTCAATACTCTATTGTGAATGTAGTCAACATAAGAGATGATGAACCACAATTGCCTCCGTTTGACAAGAAAAGATGGGAAAATCAGTTTCCTTTTCCTAGCTGTTTCTCAAAAAAACCCTGCTCTCACCTCAGTGCAACCAGGTCATCACGTAGGACTGCAACTATGTTACATCCTTAGCGCAACCTGATCACACCTTAGTACAAGCTAATCACACTAACATAATGCAGTGTGATGTGGACCAATGAAAAGGCTCCAAGCAAGGATTTACTGCTTGGCAGCCAACAAAGGATCCGATCTTATAAAATACATAACAAGAAGAGAATTTATGGTCCCATATCCTTGCTAGCATAGGACTTTGGAAAAGCATTATTCAAGTCCTATTTTATCCATGGATTGATTTTTTTCTTTCACATTCTCTTGGTTGTTGTGTTATTTTTTGTTGAGTATATGAGACAACAGGTTGAAAATTTTTTTGAGGAGAAGATCAGCTAAACCAACAAACATTTTGAAGTCCATGTGATCAACATACAACCCCACATCGCCTAAGGTCCCCTCCCATGTACATGGCTTCCAAACCATATCAATGTGTGTGGTAGGACCTACCAAGCTCGTTGCTCTTGTGATTTTGTCTTTAAGGGGCTATATGGATGATGAGTTACATAAAATTAGCCACGTATACCTTAAGTAAGTTATCCTAGTTTCTACTTATTAAGCTGAAGTGATTTTAAGTAAAAAAAAAAATGATCTTAAACCAAACTTACTCACCTCAAATAAGTTGCTTATCTAGCTATTGCTGTAAGTAGGAAAAATAACTTATTTGGTGGTATCCAAACGGGCCATTAGAGTAAAAAAATACCTTAAGGATGGTGGCAGTACACAATATCTTTCCTTAGGTTAATATGTCCTTGTTTGATGTGAGAAGATCTGTTATTATGTAGTATAGAACTAGCGACTTGTCTAGTTAGGTTTTATTTCTTACATGTAATTGAATGTTTGATATCCTAATTATTTAAAGAGCATAGTTTGTCATGTTTCATTAGTCCTGTGGATTTTGAGACGTTGGCAAGGTTCTTAACATAAGCATGTGACAAAATCGTCTCACCAAGATGTCCGTAAGTTAGGTCAGGTTTCATAGTAACTCCTTACAAAATCGTCACATCTTTGATTTTTTACGCCTTTTCAACCAAATGCTAAGAAAATATACTGATCACGCTCACAACAAAGTCGTCCCACCAAGATGTTCAACCAAATGCAAATGAAACACACTGATGCACGATCAAATTGAAATTCAGCTAGTAGCTAAGTAGGTGTAAATAACTCTTTTTTTAACACACACCTACACCCCCACACACCCACTACACCACATGGGTACTCAATCACTAAGGCGTGAATGGATACCCAAGTAGGTGTAAATAACTCTTTATAATTCAATGTGCTTGAACTCATTATTTATTATTCGATTCGTTCGTGCATCCACGTGCTACCTAACTCTTTTATCTACCATGCTCAATAGTCCATGTCTAAAAGATCCACGTGCTACCTAAATCTTTTATCTACCATGCTCAAATAGTCCATGTCCATGTCTAAATGCATATAATATGGGTTATGAAAATTCACATCAGTGGTACTGAAAAGAATAAAAAAATTGGAATGTGCATTGCCAAATGAGTTTTAGGAATCAAATGCACTGAACTAAACCCAAACCAAAGTTATTAAATGACTCGTTATATTTTTTTAATGTGTTTTTAGATTTGTTTGAAGTGTTTTGTGTTAGATGATGGGTTATATATGTTTATTATAGATTTTTCTTATGATAGGCCTCACGCTAAAATTGTCTTAACATTGTAGGTCAATAGAAAATAGAGGCCTCATGGCTTCTTGCACGCCATGCTTGGTAGATGATATGCCTCAATCACAACATGATATAGACTTCGACTCAGAGGTGAAAATTGGTATGGGTGATTCGACCGTGGATGAGAAGGTACCGAATCTAGAAATTAGTATGAAGTTTAAAACAGAGAAAAATGCGTATGATTTCTACAATAGTTATGGAAGAAAAGTCGGTTTCAGTGTTCGAAAGCATAGTATAAATAAAAGCAAAAAGACGTGTGTTGAAAATGAGAGATTTTGTTTGTTCCAAAGAAGGTAAACGTTCATTTGATAAATGTGATGTTAATGTGAAGCATCATGGGATGAAATAAGAACAGGTTGTGAGGTACATACGAAAATTAGATTGGGAGTTGATGGTTAATATCGTGTTACTGATCTTAAGATTGATCATAATCATATTCTTGCATCTCCTGAAGAATCCTATTTGCTAAGATCACAAAGAAATTTTGCTGAAGCAGTAGTTACCGATAATTGTCATAATTCAGGTATAAAGCCAAAAGCAACATTTGATTTCATGATTAGACAAGCTGGTGGTCGACAAAATGTTCGGTATAATTTGATCGATTACAAGAATTATTTACGGACGAAAATGGTGAACGCAATGAGAAAATTTGATGATGAAGGTCTATTTGTATTTTTCAATAGAAAGCAAATTGAAGATTCAATGTTCTTTTATTCTATTCAATTTGATGTTGAAGACTGTATCACCAATATTTTTTGGGCAGATGGAAGAATGATTTTAGATTATGAGCGTTTTGGAGACCTGATTTGCTTCGACACGACATATAAAACAAATGAATATGGACGGCCATTTGCACATTCCTCGGTGTTAATCATGGTAGGCAGACAGTTATTTTTGGGGTTGCATTGCTCTACGACAAAACCATTGATTCTTTCATATGGTTGTTTAAAACTTTTTGCGATGCAATGTGTGGAAGAAAGCCTCAAACCATTCTCAGAGATCAGGATAAGGCTATGTCAAATGCAATCAAGATAGAGTTACCAGGAACGGTTCATCGTATTTGTGTATGGCATATGTTTCAGAATGCATGCAAACACCTAAGTCATCTATTTAGTTCATCCAAGTCGTTTGGCAATGATTTTAGTAGATGTGTATATGATTTTGATGAGGAACATGAATTCTTTTAGGCTTAGGAAGGAATGATCAAGAAATATAATCTTACAGAAATTTATGGTTACAACAGTTATTCAGCGAAAAAGAGAAGTGAGCATTAGTATATGGAAAGAACACTTTTTGTGCAGATATGAAGAGCACACAACGTTGCGAAAGTTTAAATAAAGACTTGAAGAGATACTTACATGCTGGCCAAAATATAATCAGATTTTTTGAGCATTTCGAACGATTGGTGGATGATAGACGAAATGCAGAATTAGAAGCCAATTTCAAAATGACCCAAAGTTCACCAATTGTTGCATTTCCTGTTAGTATCCTGAAGCACGGAATTAGCATATACACACCAACCATTTTCAAATTATTTCAGGCAAAGTTTAGCGATAGTCTTAATCAAATTGTGGAAAAATTAAATGAGTTCGGTATGATAAGAAAATATAAAGTTTTGAATAGAAGAAATCATAGTATCCACATTGTTACATTAACTCAATGGAAGAGTCCATCACTTGTAGTTGTAGAAAGTTTGAATTCATGGGTATTTTGTGTTCTCATGTATTAAAAGCTACGAATCATACCCTCACAACTATCCCGATTAAATATATCTTAAAAATGTAGACTTGAGAAGCTGCTTTAATTTCATTCCCCTCACTAAGTAGTGGATTTGGCTCAGATGGTAACAATAAGAAATCCCAGTCCCGATGTTACAATAGTTTGGTTTGCAATTTTATGAAGTTGGCAACCATGGGTTGTGAAAGTGAAAAATCATTTGAATGTGCTTCCAAACATTTAGAATGGATGATGCAAGATTTGAAGAAGATATTAAAAGAAAAAGAGAACAAAAAAGGGCCTTCACTACATGTGATGAGCATAAGTAATGAAATAGGTGGTTAAGCTGATTGGGTAAAATTGGAGGTTGATGATGTGCAACAAAGAGACGAAATCATTAAAGTTAAAAAAGAAGTTCATGAAAAAGCAATGAAAAGTTACAGTATGAAAAGGAAAAACGTTGAAATCATTGAAATTGGATAAAAAGCTCATTAAATTAAAAGAAATGAGAATTGCCGTGGTAGACACAGAATTAACAGTGGTTTGGAAAAAGGAAACCAAAGAGACGTCAACACAAAGGGCAGAGAGATACACCAAATTCAGTCTATCCCAATAGGCATCCTGCATTAATACAATCCAATGTTCAATCTCCATTTGCACAGGTAATATTTCGATTACCTTAAGAGCAATGAAAAATTATTTTATTTTATAGTAAAGTTGAATTTTTTGATGAACTTAATATTTACTTTTATTTAATGTCAGGGATACAATAATATTATTGGGACACTCCTCATGACCATGTGTTATATATACCGGAAGCACAAATTCAGCTACAACTCTCTCATTCTCGGTGTCAACCACAACTATCTTCTTTCATGGGCCAACCACAAGCAGCTGTCCAACATCAATTTGATTCAAATTTTCATATGCTTGATAATTTGAGCTTTATTCATTTACTTCAGGTAATGAATAACATTTAAGGAAAGCTGATATAATATATGTAATGCCCCAAAATTCAACGCTCGAATATGCTACTATTATTTATATTTCTATTATTATTATCTTAGTAGCGCTTGAAAATTTGTGCTCGAGTGGCATATTCGGGCGTTGAATTTTGGGGCGTTACAATATAGTTTTGTAAAAGGAAAATATATGCATTGGATGTATTTTATTAAGTTAGGTATTTTACTAATTAGAAAAGTAGTTGTTCATCAAATTAAACTTTCATTTCATTCATTGTCTTATATATTAATAATAACTCGAAATTTATGGAATTCAAACTGTGCAGCATCCCATTAAACACGGTGCATTCCAACAGTCCATGGTAGGAAGCAGTAGTTCAATACTTGGAACGGGAGAACAACGAGCTTTATGACAATAGAATATGGTAAAGTTCATCCATATTTAATACTTTCCTAGACCATTTGTACATTTTTTCCTAAGATTTCTCAAGCCTTAAGTATAATCACATGCGTTTGTGGAGAAAAGCATTATGTTAATTCCATCACATTTCTAACCCAGATATACACTCTAGCCACATCACATTCTAAAGTGTAACCAAATTACATATGCCTTCATATTCATCACACTCTTAAATTTAATTGCATCACACTTTCTTAAAATGCATGTCATATCTTAAAGTGCAACCTAATCACACTATCTTAAAACCCTATAAAAAATATATCTCTCTGTCTTCGGACATTTTCACATTTTCATGTATAATCTAAATATATGCACCTCCAAGTGTATAACCCAAACATACAAAATGTGTAATTGAATTTAAACGTGGGTTGCTTTCTTTCATTTTTTGCAGGTGTTGCTTTAAAGTAGGATCAGTGTGTTGTTATGGCGAAGAAGATGGTTTGCAAAAGGCCTAGAAAGGTCCACCTTAGCCATAACCATGGCCAAGATAAGCACTACAAGGATTAGAATAGCCATTGATGGAGAGAGAGAGAGAGAGAGAGAGAGAGAGAGAGAGAGGGTGGGTGGGTGGGTGGGTGTGGGTGTGGGGGGGGGGGGGGGGGGGGGGGGGGGGGGGCAACCCAAAAATGATGAACATCTAACTCTCAAGTGGTCCATACCACATGAAACAATGGTGATATAATGCTTACCATTTAAGTGTTGATTGACCTATTCTTGTGTAATTGATCTTGATTGTGCATGCTGAAGGCCATTGATCAAATGGTTAATATTGTGAAATTGGCGTGATGTTGGCATAGCAGGCTAAGAAATGTGCACTATACATAATGAACGGTATAGATCAATTGATTGGGTTGTCTAAAGCTCCCAACGCAACTAGGGTCATTGTAACTTGTGGTGCTCTAAGGCATTGGAGTATTTCTCTATATCACTAAATTGATTAAAATTCACACTGATGGAGACGATGGAAAGTGTGTGTCATCTGGTACATCCTAATACATGTTAAGAGGAGTCACCTGCCCATAAACCTTCATGATCGTTTATTGGGCCCACTGAGATGTGGTTCACAAATCCAGCCTATCCATTGTAAATGTCCTACTTGGATGAGGGGCCAGACCAAGTTTTAGCCGCATCCAAAACTCAAGAGGGTCCCCCCAATGCATGACATTAATGTCTGAAATACATCACGGTGGGGCCCACACGCCTTGGGATATATATATATATATATAACAAAATCAAGATTTTGACTATGAAAATCTCTAAATAGAGATTAAAAAAAAAAAATCCCCAATTAGATTCACCAATGCACAACCCTAAATAGGGTTTTAATGTGAGACAGAGATTTCATTAATGAAATGAATGGAGAGAAATTACCTATTACAGGAGAGGAGTTCTCGAAAAAACTACCTTCCTTTCTTTTTGTGAAAATCCCTAATTAGAGATTAGGAAAAAAATTCCCAATTAGATTCACCAATGCACAACCCTAAATAGGGTTTCAATGTGAGAGAGAGATTTCATTACCGAAATGAATGAAGAGAAATTACCTATTACAGGAGAGAGGAGTTCTCGAAAAAACCACCTTCATTTCTTCTTAATTTTCCGATCTTTGAAAGAGAGAGATGAGGAAAAACCGACCAGCTGTGAGGAGTTAAAATGAGAAAAATGAAGCAAGAGTTGAGAGAGGAGGGGAAGTTAGGAGAGGAGTTCGTGAAAGTTGGAAGAGAAAAGGGGTTGGCGGGCAGTCTTTTCTCTTTTCTCATATCTTTTTCTTTTGATATTTATTTTATTTTACTATTTTAATTTCATTTGGAATCCGGCTCCTATTGGTCTGATGACATGGACCAATGAAATTAGCACAAGCAGGGATTCTCTGCTTGCTTCAAACAGAGGATCCGGACTCACCTTTAAAAACTTCTTGGGTGACCGCAAGTTTTCGATCAAGCTGTTATTGCGTGTTTTCTCTTCGTCTATACCTGTGTGAACTTATTAATAGGCTGGATCTAAAATAAATATCATGGTGGGCTCTAAGAAGGTTTCAACAATCTGCATCATGGTCCCCACTGTTTTCTGTTATGGGGTCCACTTGACTTTGGATCTGCTTCATTCTTTAGATCATGCCCTAATATAATCTCTACAAATGAACGGACAGTGTGGATACAACACATATAACATGATGGGCCCACAGAACTTGATGACGCCACTTCACTAGCGAGATAGCTAATGGAACCGTCATTAGCGATTCCGCTTCCCCTATCGCCCCAACACAACTATGACCTATTATCATCTCCCTGTTGAAGGGCGCAGTAGAGCAATATTTCCAGCCTCCCGTAGGGAGGGGAATCATATTAATCAGGACCGTCCATTCATCTAGTGGTAATTTTTTTAATGATGATATTAAACAATCATAGCTTCTGTTAAATCATAGCATCTATACTGTCCGGTTGAAGGCCATTGATTCGACGCATTGGATTATCCCATTCTTTTATTATGTTACACATTTTCTATCCATGTTAGGAGCCACTAGATGGACAATACCAATTCATAAATATCCATGCCACATGTATGCTAGATAGATATGTTATGGGTAAATCCAATCATGGCCCTGATCATGGCCCCAGAAGATGCGTAGCTGTCGATATGCGTAGCCAGCTCACCACATATGTTTGAGGAGGATTCGAGTTCCTTAAGACAAAGAAGTCCTCATATTCTACGTGGAGTCACGGATATGGTCTGAGGCCTTAGGTTCGGCTCAGATGTCAGATGTAATCTTGAGGCTTTGGCATCAGCCTTAGGTAATATACAAAGTCCTAAGAATTCAGCTCCAGTCTCACCTCAGCCTTAGGTAACGGATATGGAACTGTGACCTCAGTCTCAGGCACCGACACGCGCTATATAGCAATTGTTCCATCCTGATAACTCAATTGAAGATGTCGAATGCTATCTACATTAGACGCCCTTGGATTTAAGCACATTACACACTGTCATAGGGAAATAACGATTAGCATCGGAATACACGAGATCCAATGAAATAAGCATAATCTCAATTAATCAGGAGACGTATCGTAGGTGGGATCTACGGATCCACCATCATCGGCTAGAACTGTCACCTATAAAAGGACACATCCACTTCTTCTCAAGGTACGTAATAAACAATCTCTAAACTCCACCCAAATCCTTACACTGATCATCTCTTTTATTGACTTAAGCATCGGGGGGTCCTTAGCCGGTACAACTGATACCCCCTCACAGTCTTCCTTTGTGATTATAGGTCACTCAGTCAACATCATGCATCATTGTATCCTCATCGAATGACGAAGATCCACTATGATCCTTGATCATTATCTGTCGGCCACTTTTAAACATTAACAAGATGTATCTATCATACTCCAAGATGTATCATTTTCCTGGATATATTTAAAAAAAAAAAAACTTTACCTTAAAGCTGTTGCATGTGGAATACATATAATTAGAATAAGTGTCCAAATCATGACCTAGTCTAGATTAATGCTACTTAATCTTGTGATTATCGGATTGGTGGAGACCGATTGGACGGTTAAAATTGAAAAGCATCTAATGACCCTATTTCAACAAATAAATATTCCCGAATCAGAGGTCAGGACAGTTTAAGAAATATGATTTTGGGTATGCGACTAAAATATGTTGTGTTCCATAGATTAGTCGGTTTATTTTGACTTAAAGCTTTGGTACGTATGCTATGGTGGGTGCCTGCATATCAAGTCTCATGCGCTGCCAGAGTATTAAATAAACTGCCTATTAAGATAGTCAATTAATCACTACTCATTTGTATAGTCACCGACCATGCCAAATGGCAGGACGGCTAAAGTGAGCCGCGCCGCGCCCGATGGATCCGCTTCCTCATTTTGCGGGGAAACGAAATGCTATTTGGATCCGGGACGCGGATTACTTGGACAACCGGTCTCCAAGACCTGTGGGGTCCATCGTGATGTAACTGTTTTATCCATCCATTTTTACAGATCATTTTAGGACATTGACAGAGGCAGATTCAAAACTCAATGTATTACATCACAGGAAAGTTGGGGATTGAATACTTACCGTCGAAAACTTCTGAGGGGCACAAAAGTTTTGTAACAAGGTGCTACTTGTGATTTCCCTTCATCCTTATCCGTGTGTAAGGTTAGATGGAAAATAAGTACGAGTGTACCAAGTAAATATAGTGGGGTTCGCCATGATTTATGTGTCTTACTCGCTTGGTCCTTCCATTTTAACAATTTTTATTTGTTAGTCATACATCACTATTTTAACAGTTAGTTTTAGGTCTTGATCCAAACATCTCCCAAGGTCAAGTGGACCATACCACAAGAAATAGTGTGAATTGAGCGTCAATTATTGAAAAATTCTTGAGAGTTACAGGAGTTTTGGATCTAGCTGCTATTTTTGTTTTCCGTTCATTTTAGTGAATTTTATTTTATTATTTTATTATTTTTATCTTATAAATAGGTTAGATGACAAATGAAGTTACTATAAGCCCTAAAAAGGTTTCAACCGTTGAAATCATTATTCTCTATGTTTATTGTGATATGGTCCGCTTGAGCTTTGGATATGCTTTAATTTTTGGCTCAATGCTTAAATGAGCTGAAAAAAATGGATGGTGGATAAACCGCATACGTTCACGTTGGCCCAAGCGAGTTTACTCGATGCTCTTTTAACTCAGTATGCGATCTGATTTGGCAAAATAAACATCGTGGTGGGCTTAGAAAGTTTTCAATGTCAGTCATTATTATCTCCACTGTTGTTTACTTGAGCTTTGAATCTGCCTAATTTTTGGTTGGTGCCATCAAATGAGCTAGCAAAATGCATGTACGGTGTGGATAAAACATATACATTGTGGTGGGTCCCACACAGCTTTGGTCTCTAGGCAATCCACTTGTACCCGTGCATGACGATGCCCAAGGCAAAGCTTCATACGTAGGGAATCCTAACACGTGTAACGTCCGAGATCTGACATACGTGCATGTTCGGCAGGTGTGTACGACTCTCGTGTTTCGCGCGTGAGAGAATACGAGCGGAAAATAGCAAATTTCGTACTTATAAATACTCTTTTCTACTTCCCTTTTAAAATCCCAAAGGCTCGAAATTCCCTTTTCCTCGAAAATCTCTCTCTCTCTCTCTCTCTCTCTCAAAGAAGATGCCTACAGGAACGCTCGAAGTTCTTCTCGTCAGCGCCAAGGGCCTCGAAAACACCGATTTCCTCTGTAATTTCTCGTGAATTTCTCATCCAATCTCTATCTCTGTCTTTCTCTCTCACTCATTAGCTAGTGAGGCACACATGTACGAGATCCAGGCCGTCCATCAGATGGATCACACCATTTAGATGACTCTGCCCCCAAAAATGGGCCGATCCATTAATCAGCAAGCTTAGTGACGTTTTTCCAAGCCATCCTTTGGTTTTAACCCTGGCTTGGTTTCGAGCGGCATCTGCACGGTGGACCTACTTGATGGACGGTTTAGATCTCACACACGTATGCCACGTCGTAGATGGGCTCCTTTATACACGAGCGTGCGGGCTTAGGAAATCTCCTCTTTCTGATTCGCATTTCTACTCTGTCCGTACCCCACCGTGGATGGGGTATGCACAGGAAATAAAGTGGTTTGGAAGATCTTAACCCTTCGATCGTTGACCTTCATATGGACGGCTAAGAAGAAAGGACACTGACGGATCTTTAAGGAATCCAAAGATTACATGGCTAGGATCTTCCGATCGGGTAGATTTCTGGGGCATCTACAATTCTGTGCGGGGCCCTTCCGATGGACGGTCCAGATCACCACGTTATGGGCCCATTTGTACGGACTAGAAGCATCGTGGCACTGTTCGGATCTGGGTTCTGTTGAGAGTTTTGAATTTTATATGGCGGTTGTGAACGGTGGTCCTGCAACTCCCAATCCGTACAAATGGGGCTCGCTTCGGTGGTCCAGTCTGCTGATCTGATGGACGGCATCGTGGATAGGGATGCCCTGATAATTCCCCAGATAAGAAGATCTTAGCCCTTCGATGTTTGGCCCTTTTGTCATGGAGGGTCCTTTTTTTGGTCTTCTCAATCATGCATGTTTTGTAGAGTTGTGGAGGTTAGGAGCTTCGGTAGATAGTCCCAGCACTGTATCCACGGCGGGCCCTATGACATCGAACGGCCAGGATCAACGAACCATGGACCCGGTTAGAATTTTCTAGCCGCGGTCTGTCTTCTTGATCCTTGCTGTAATTTTCTATTCAACACTTAAAGCCACTGATCAAGGTTCAAGATCCAAGATCATCCCATCTTAAAAGCTTTCAGTTTGTTTAATCAGATCAACGGTCTAGGTGCTCGGATTTTGGACCTTACCAGTACGGACTTCTTTTTAACCATCATCATCATCCTCGTACTCATGTGGCCCACCTAATGTATGGATTAGCTAGATCTTTGTGCCAGGGCCTGTTCATGGTTAGCCTTCCCGATGAATAACTTGTTTGGATCTGATAGAAATCAGGTCAGGTCAGGTATGTACTTAGATTGCTGACTCGCTTGAGTCAATTTGGATTCAGCCGAGTCCGATCCAGTTTGGCACCATGAGTCTGAAAGTCGGCCCAGATGGGTGGGACTCTGAGATCTGACGGATCTATAGGAGCATTGATGATCTTATTACTACTATGATTCTATAGTTAAGGTGGCCTCAGATTACAATCCACGGTTTAGATCATCTAGAAGACAGGCCTACTTTACACTATAGTTTCTTCCTATTTTCTCTCTGCAATCCCTTTCGGTAGTAGTGGTTGCCAATAAATGTGCCCATGTTCAACAGAGTCGGCATAAAAAAATATGGCCGTGTTAGCCTGACTTGGAGTATTCCCCCTTGACTCGGCTGACAGATCTACATGATCTTTGAAACTTACCACAAAAACCAAAGATGGATGTTCTAGGTCCAACGGTCTGCCTAACCAATATAGGAGCAGAAAGGATCTTATTACCCCTATGATTCTATAGTTAAGGTGGCCTCGGATTACAATCCATGGTTTAGATCATCTAGAAGATGTGCCTAACGTACACTACAGTTTCTTCCTATTTTCTCTCTGCAATCTCTTTCGGTAGTAGTATATTTACAAGGGATACCTCCAACCGTGTGGGACCCATCTGCTAGTGGTTGCCAACAAGTGGGTCCCACGGGCCCATGTCCAACAGAGTCGGCATAAAAAATATGGCCAATTTAGCCCGACTTAGGGCTGTAAATGGGTCAGCGGACCTGATGGGGTACCCGGACCCAACCCATTTAGACCCGACCCATTTGTTAAATGGTACGGGTCTGCGTCCAAGAATAGACCCAGTTGCTAAACGGGTTTGGGTCTGGTTTCCTTTATATTAGGCCCGACCCGACCCGACCCGACCTGACCTGAACCCATTTAGTAAGTGGGCGGGTTTGGTCTATGTTTCAAGGGACCTGTCTAGCCTAGACCCGTCCAGACCCGATTTTAAGCCTTGTAAAATGCTTGCATACTTGATCCAGACCCGGACCCATTAGACCTGGCCCATTTATAAATGGGTCTGGGTGGATCTCCCTCTACCAGACCCTGACCCATTTACAAATGGGTCTGATGGGTTGACTCGGACCCGACCCGGACCCGCCCATTTAGTAAAAGCGTCTGGGTCTAAAATTTGGACCCAGATCCGTTTAGTAAATGGGCGGGTCTGGTTTTGGCTAAACCCGCCCTGAACCCGACCATTTACAGCCCTACCCCGACTTGAAGTATTCTCCCTTGACTCGGCTGAGTCCCAACTTGAATTAGGAACCGATGAGTGGATCTGAGTTGTCGAGTCTTCCATCCTTGGGTACATGAGTGTATGTCTATTTTCTTAAAAGAAGAAGAAGAAAAATACATTTTTTCTAGCATGAGCGTGAACCCAGACCTAGACCTGACAGGGTACCCGAATCTGATTGGATTCAAATTCAATATCTAATATACGCTACCCATGCCATATCTGAACTCAGTATGGCCATGGTTTTAAATATCATCTGGTATGGCTTAGCTTCGGTCTGAAACCAATAAGAAACCGAAATGGGACCAAGACTGATTGTTATGGACTAGCATGAGGCGAGCCTACTGGTTTACGTCCCTTAGCAAGTCGCACTCTGAAACTGCTACTAAGATCCATGGATACAATCTGAATCTGATTCCCTCAGTCAGGTGGTCTGGGTATGGGCACACCAATACCTGACCTGACCCCAAACCCACTGCTTGATAGCCTGCAGGGGGCTGGGGTCGGGTCTGCGTGGTTACTCTCTCAATTTTCCATTGCCTGACTCGTTTTTGTTGGGTGCAATTTGATAAACTTGGTTTATCTATCTATAATTGTATGTTTCGGTTACTGATGTATGCTTACTAGATCTTACTTATTTTGCACAATTAATCAGCAGATCTATCTGTTTCATGAGAATTTATTGAATTACTGTTGATAAGTAACAAATAGTAATTGTATCAAACTGATCAGTAGTCATCATCATCATCTAAACCTTAGTCCAACTAATTGGGTTGGGTACAAGAATTCTTTTCTCCCATTCCACTCTATCAAGGGCCACTTTGGTTAGACCATAGTTCGTCATGTCTTTTCTTGCTGCCTCCACCCACGTCCTTTTTGGCCTTCCCCATGCCCTCTTAGAGCCTTCACAACTTGTACGAACTTGCCGCTTCTGACTGGTGCAGTTCTTGGTCTTTGTCGCACATGACCAAACCATCTAAACTTACTTCCCCTCATCTTATTACCTAATGCATTCATTTCTAGTTCTATTTTTGACCATCTTGCCACCCATCCATCTCAATATCTCAAGATTCTCATTTCAGCTACACTCATCCTATGCACATGTTCCTTAACAACCCAACATTCTGTCCATAAAAATTGATCAGGAGTATGATTGTAACAATTCCTTAATTCCAACTCCTGTGTTTGGCCTCCTGTTGGGTTTTTGCTCCTGGAAATTGAAGACTTATATAACTAGGTGTTTGTGTAAATGTCTTATGCAACTGAGTAAAATCCTAGATCATCAAAATTCCATTTTCACTGCTGCTGCTTGTTTTTTTTTTTTTTTGCATGGCGCGTCAGGAATGTCTGACTTGTCAATTTGTGTATTAAAAATTTAAACTACTTGGAGTGCATGCCAAATTAATTCTATTCCGGGCTGGAGCAATGTGCCTATTTGAAGCATCTCATTTTCGAGTAGGGAAATGAGCAACGTTTGATGTATCATCTGATACTGGAACACATCACTTGATACATACCTGTATTGTCCATGAATGTATGGTTGTATCCGTCTATCGGCCCAAAACAGCCCAATGCAAGGGCAATATGGGGTGATGCGACCCTGTATCAGTGGTGAATGATTTGATCATGCCAAAATTGATTTGCAAACAATGCCCATGAAGCTACTCTTGGTTGATGGGCCGGAGTAGTGAGCCTATTTGAAGCGGCTCATTTCATACCAGAGAAACCCATGAATCAACAAGGATCGATTTAGTTCCACATCTAGCTACTCTAGGTTGCAGGGTAGGTTTGGGTGGGGAAGTTGCATAGGCGGCCCTTTCTATAATTTGTATTTGGAGTACTTAATTCAATCTGCCGATTTAGGCTTCCGTGTTGTCTTTTGATGTGTATTAAATATTTGGTGGAACAGGTAACATGGATCCTTATGCGATTCTCATTTGTCGCACTCAGGAGCAGAAAAGCAGTGTGGCTTCAGGTGCATTTCTAACCTTTTGGGGGTTCTAGGATATACTTGGGTGGTTTTGTTGATGGTTTTTTTTTTTCCCACTTTTGAGCAAGCATATAAAATGAATCATTTGACTACTTGCATAGTTGTGGCATTCAAAGTAGAGGAATTATAGGTGCCTTGCCGAGCATTGACAACTGTGTAGTTTGATTATGTTTTGCTGGGGGCCCAGATTCTGTGATCTAGACTGTTGATCTGGTGGCCCCATTGTGGATGGGTGCTGCCCGAAAGGTCTGCTAGTCGTAAGAACCTAGCTCTTTGAACTTTGGTCTTATTTCTATTAAATGTGGACTATTGCCCTTTTTTTAATGGGATCTATTGGTATGCTGCAGATTGAGGAGTTCTGTTTTAAGATCTTTTAGTTTGGGAGATTCTTTTGGGCACCCATCCATGGTGGGGCCTATCAGAACAATGTCCTGGATCATTGAGCCATTGCCTCTACATGTTTGGATTTGCACACATCAGCAAACTGTGTTGTCTGCTGTGGTTTGGGATCTATATTGATTTTTTATCCTGCCAAACAATATATTGAATGGAATTCTAGGAGGCTTTAGTTTCTCATTTCATACAAAAGGGAAAAAAAAGAAAGAAAATCTAGACTTTGAAGTTGTACTAATATCAAAATGAAAAGAACGAAGATAAAATTCAGTGTCTGAGTGTACGATTGAAAGTGGCCAGCTGAATCTACTGCCAAAAGGCAGTTCGCTCACTCTTATTATTGTAAGATCACTTGATGGGCAATCTTTTGAATAAAGAGCCTTTCCTAGCAATTTGGTCATACTTATCTGCCATATCTGTGCTCTGATTTGGTAAATCCTACTTCATACATGCTTTATGTTCTTGGAATAACCTTATCTATTTGTATTCCTTTTCTTTGCTGATAAAGAACCATATCTATTTGCATTAGAACATCTTGTTCTATTCGTTAAAAAAGAAAGGGTGTAAAAAAAACATGGGTTGCATATATCATTTCCCAAGAGAAATGTCAAAACCTCATCTCATCATCATCATCTTATCCCAACTAATTGGGGGTTGGCTCCATGAATCCCTTTCCGCAATTCCACTCCATCAAAGGCCATTACTTCATTTAGATTATAGGCTATCAAGTCTTCTCTTACCACCTCCACCCATGTCATTTTGGGCCTTCCGCTCGCCCTTTTAGAGCCTTCAACTTGCATCAACTCACTCCTAACCTTCATAATTCTCGGTCTCCATTACACATTTACGAGGCCATCTAAGTCTGCTTTCCCTCATCTTATTACCAATTGCTGCTACTCCTAAGTTCCCTTGAATAAATTTATTTTTAATTTTATCCTTCCCGTCTTTTCACACATCCATCTCAACATCCTCATATCAGCTATGCTCATCCTATAAACATGTTGTTCCCTAACTACCCAATATTTTGTCACAATAACAGTTGTCATAAACTAAATAGTTTATAAGCTTTGCTGTAGTGGTGATGACCTAAAGTGTGCAGCATTGAGGTCAGGGGTTCAAGCTTCACGCTTACCCATAAGAAAATAGTTTGAATCATGAAATTTTGATCTTCAGACTTTTATGACTCTCTCTCTCTCTCTCTCTCTCTCTCTCTCTCTCTCTCTCTCTCTCTCTCTCATGTCTTTGTGTGTGTGCGTGTGTCATATACATGTCTAAAAACGACACATCTTCTATGTATTACAAATAGAATTTGCTTTGTTGTTCATTTATGTTTTTTGCTATCCATTTCCAGTCCAATTCCAGTTAGGATCATCTGGTCAATGCAATTTTCGTGCAGTGTTCCTTGTATATTTTTTTTTTGTCCACATTGTACTGCACATAGATCATGCATGCCCTCATACTAACATTTTAAAACAAATTTTTTTAGTTGAGGTTTGTTATGAAGTTTCTTATATGTATGGAGTTTATTCTGAATTTGGAAAAGTATTGCCAAACAATGGAAAAGGAAAAAGGGTTTTCTTTGGACGTGATGTGTTTTTATTTATTTATTTTAACAATGTGCTGGTAACTTTTTATTAAAGGTCAGAATGGACTTACCTTTAAGGGTGCAGGGGTAGAGGGGCTTATCTATAGGGGGTTATTGTAAATGGGGATGTGGTCTTTGGACCTTTTTGTTTCTGTATAGTTTTTCTATTTTGTACATCCTGTTTTGCAGTTTTAATAAAATTTAACATCGTTTCAAAAAAAAAAAAAATGTGCTGGTAACTTTGAGTTGGTGTTTTCCTATGTAACCAGTTTTTTTTTTTTTTTTTGCTTCCTTTTGGTTAGGGTCTCTGTAATTTGCTTGTGCTGTGCTGTTCTTTTGCTTTTTCTCTAACAAAATTTGGCCCATTGAAAAAAGTCTACTAAGATTCAATCTAGCTCTGAGGTCTAATTGTTGTCATTTTCCTTTGAATCTCTCCTTGCAACCCATTAGTCCATTACAATAATGGGCCACGGCCTGGCATTCAATTTATGAAACTTCGCATTGGACTAGTAGATGAAGCTTTGGTGATGTAGTGAGACGAGACCCCCAAATGTAACCTTCTTATCGTCTAGGGGCAGAAATGTATCTTTCAACATGATCTTCATTTCCACCCTAGTTCACACACGATGTCCACTTTGTCGCAGTTGCGCCTCAACATCGTGCCACCATTTACGAGCTGAACCAAGGCATACCATTTGACATAATCTTCTAATAATCATAGCCATTAGTGAAGGTGCTTGGATTTAGCTTCCCAAAGAAGTATGAGATCTCTACATATAGGTGTTTCATTGTGATGTAGGACAGCGTCAAGGAAAATCACATGGACGGCTAGGATAAAAGGAAATTGGGTTAGAAAGTTCAATCCAAAAGGGTCTAGCGTGCATTATAGCTTCCGATGGCCATAAGTTTTGCAACCGTTTATCTATTTTGTGCATGTAATATGTTGTTGGAAAGCTGTTGATGAGCTCTACGTCTCAGCCAATGCCAAAGGCAATTGGCCCTTGAATGGTTTTCCAAAAAAGGTCATTTTAAAGGTGAGTTTTGAATTTAAAGTTAAAATTTACTACTTTTAGCAATTTACGTGTTTTATTATTGTTAAGAAGTAGAGAGTTTGAGAGGAAGAGAGCATACAGGGCTGCGTGTCCAACCCTCTCTTATTTATATATTAACGGGCCGTTTGGATGGGAGTAAATGGAGGTAAATGGGTGGAATTGAGAGTAAATGGAGGTATATGCCATTTGAGGTGTGTTTGGATGGGAGTAAATGCATGTAAATGAAATGAAATGGGAGTAAATGTGCACGTAAATGAAATCCTCTCTATGAGAGGATTTGGAAGTAAATGGGGTGAAATGCCTTTTTGAGGTCCCTTGGAGAGTCGCATGTGTAAACAAAGGTGCCACCATGCACATGTCTGCCACACACGCGTCAGGCTAATGATACTCCGAAACAATCTAATTATTGGCTACATCACTAAAATCACACCAAAAGAATGATCCAAACCGTCTAAAGGATGACCATCTAAATGGATGGTTAAAAAATGTTGGCAAGTTGCTTGTTTATGATCCTTATGTTTGTGGCCTAACTGATGCTCAAAATTTCCTCTTTTTTGCTAAAGTATATATTTCAATGGGTTTATTACAATCACTCTATTAAATATCTCATATGTACACTAAGTTGGGATATTAAGCCATTTACTCCCAATTCATTTACCTCCAATTCCATTTCCCATTTATCTCCATTTACAAGCTCCCAAACTGGAGGTAAGTGAATGGAAAAGTTACATGTTACATAAACTACCCTTAGAGACAAGGGTAAAAAAGGAACAAAAATGAAAGAGAACTAATAAAGGGGAAATTAGAGGCCCACAACCCAAGTCTGGCCTAAGGAAAGGAAATGACCCAATGGCCTAAAGGGATATTGTACAAGTTTGTCAACAATTATTTGTTTTAGGTTTGAAGAAGTACAATGGTACTTAAAGTCCTTGTTTGAGTCCTATGAGAGAGCTTGAGTTAGTTTATAAGTCATTTACTATTTTTAGCAACTTTACTGTTCTAGGAAAGTATACTATTTCGGGTAGTTACAAATTTAGGATTTAGGGCTTATATGAAAGGTCTTTATAAACAAACTTTCTTTCAATAACATAAATTTTATCTCTTGTTTTTAGAGACTTCTCTCTTGCCATGGATTCAAAGGCTAATCTTGAGAGGAAAACGTTGATCCCTTCCTCCACTTTTCCACCATGCACTTGCTATGCTAGTTGGTATTATTTGCCACACTAGTATCAGAGCTGCTACACCAAGTTCTATCAGAGAAAAAGTTTTTCCTCATGTTGATGCCTTCAAATAATGGATCGGGAGGCAAGAATCCTATGAATGGTTTTTTGGGGAATCAATCAGTGATTAGGCATGTCCTTGGCCTTTTAATGAGAATTTCTATGATCGATGCAGGAGATGAAAGCGATGATCATTCAGTTGACTGAGGCATGGATCACAATTATATTCATGGCAACAAATGACCCACGACTGTCGAAGGGGTCTCGCGGTCTGTAAGTTTGTGGCGAGTGCAAGATGCTTTTCTGCCAATCAAATGTTGAAGAAGAAGAGTGTACTTGTGTAGATCAAGGAGTGCCTCTTGAAGAATAGACCAATGAAAAAGAAAAGTGACCTATACAAATGGAGTGCCTCTTGACGAATTCACGGTTGGATTGTTTGATGGATCTATCAACTGCTCCAGACGCGCATCAACGTGTGCTATCACACCAAGAGGAATTCATCATCAGATTACTTGGTGGGTCCAAGGATGAATTGACAGTTGGTTTAGATAAAGTTCCAATGGAGTCAAAATATTAGTTAATGCATGGCCTAACAGAAACAATCGATGAATCAATCGTTAAGAACAACTTGATGGTTAAAGGTGGACACTTCTGCGGTCATCACAATGAAGATCAACACCCTTTTATCTTCTCAGCAACACCAAAGTACAAAGAGACACGGAGAATTGCAAAGAAATGGAAAGTAAGATCATATTTTATAAAGTTCCATCTTATGAATTAAATTCCAATTCGACGCATAGGCATTCACCATCAATTGTTGCTGGGGCCAAAGAAGGTGCACTATAAAGGATGATCATTTTGTTACAGCCATTCCAAATTCGGGGCCGAGTTTAGCTTTTCAAGCAGAAGGGTTATTGTAGCACAAGGTGAAGGATTATTAAAGGAAATTGGGTTAGAAAGTTCAATTCAAGGGTTTAGACGTTTAGTGTGTGATGGCCATAACTTTGTAACTGGTTATTTGTTTCACGCATGTAATATTATGTTGTTGGAAAGTTATTGGCGAGCTCTATTTAGTGTTGGCCTTCAAACGCTTTTTGAAAAATAGGTCATTTTAGAGGTTGATCTTAAGTTTAAAGTTAAAGTTAACTATTTTGATTATGGGTTTTACCATTTTTGGAGTGTTGTAGGGTTTGAAGCAATACAATTGTCCTTAAAGTCCTTGTTTGAGTAATTAAAAGAGTTTTGAGTCTGTTTAGAAGTTGTTTACTATTTTAGGAAAGGGTACTTTTTCAGGAAAGTTACGAATAAGGTTTAGGGCTTATATAGTCATATGAAAGGTTAAATAGATTTTCTTTTAGTAATATCAATTTTATCTCTCATTCTCAGAAATTTCTCTCTCCTTGTGGATTTAAGGGCTATTCTTGAGAAGAAGACAGCATCTTTTCCTCCACTTTTCCACCATGCACCAATACACCACACTGGATCATTTACATGCTTAATGTAGCTCCCCTTAGTGCATGGTTCTCAGTAATAATAGTTTTTTTTTAAATATAAAACTGAAATATATGGTCACAAATGGAGTGCTTGGCTTGTTGGTAGTAGTTACTCTCCAGGTAAGGTTCTGGGTTTGAACCTCACACTTTGCCCCTTGTTTATTTAATTCTTTATTCTGAAAAACAATCACCAATTGAGTGACTCAGTTCTAGTTGTTCTGAGTCGCGTCAAGTCGACCTAGTCAGCGAGCTGACTTGACGAACCTGACTGAGTCACGACTGAGTTGAGCTCACCAGCGAGTTCCATGATGACTCGGCTCGAAATCTCGTTGAGTCAAGTCACCAAGTTTGGTAATGGGATGACAAGGATAATGGGGCTGGTAAGGCATTGGAGCCTGCAACTGTTGCTGAGGATATCATGGAGGCTTGTATCTAGGGGTGTCACTATATATGTATCCGTGTACTCCCTCGTCCCTCCTATACTTGGAAAATGAAACACGGGTTGTCTAAGAGAGACATCAGACCCTTCCGTTTGTTCTTCTGGATTGGGTTGGGTTGGTTTGGGCAAGAATGAAATTATAATGTGGACAGGTTTGGTATAAGTTTAATGGAGGGAAACATAGGTGGGAGGTGGACAGTTCGGGACAGCCTAGCAGGTCGATTATGGGCTAGTAATGTACAGACTGGGGACTTTTTTAGTGAGAGATCAATGGGTTGGGTTGTAGGCCAGACTTGTACAGGTATTGGGAGCTGTTTGGGAGCATTTTAGGTAAAAACTGGACTCAGATTTGGGTTATAACTGGTGCAGGTTTTGGGAACTGCATGAAGTTGAGGATTTGAAGCAGTTTTGGATTATAACGGCAGCAAGTTTTGGGAAATAGGTTTTGAGAACTGTATAAGTTTAGGATTTGCAGTTTTAGGCATGTGAGTGGTTAGGTTTATGGGTTTTAGGAGAGCCCATGTTTGACTTTAGGATGTAATTAATGGGTTTAGATTGTTTTTTTAGATGCATAGGGGCTGCAGCTGGGTCTTGAAGGGAATATGGGCATGGGTTTGTGATGCAGGACAGCCCTAAATATGATGCATGCTCATGAACACAATTATTCAGCGGAAATAAAAGCAATAATAATAATGAAATTTAGCATCAATCATCGTAAACTAAGAAAATTATAAAGGAAACATGCAATGGAACGGGCCATCATCACAACCAGGGAGTATGGGAATTCAATTAGTGTATAGGTTGGATCCGGCGAGGGATGGGACCTCCCGATCTTGCATGGCTATACCTAATCGATCAGTGAAGATCACTAGTCCGAAGAATCAGGAAGTTTATCGGATTAGGGATTTGAAAATTTGGGGTTTTAGGGTTTAGTTTAATTCCCAAGGTTTGATCGAAGAAGGGTTGGCAAAACTAGAAAATAGAACGAGGAAGATAATTACCTTGAAGAACTTGGAGGGGCACAAGAAGAAATTAGAAGATGAAGATCAAGGGAAGAGAAGAAGCATCACCATGAGAGAGAGAAGAGGAAGGAGTCAACCAAAGGGTTTGCTTTTCATTTATAATCAACTAAATTCGAGTTTAGGGCTTAGCCCTCTTAAATAAACACTAAAAACAAGAAAAAAGACTAAACTACCCTCAAATACTAAGTAAAAACGCGCAAATAACATAAGTGCGGGAAAGTTCGGGCGGTCGGTCGGGCGCCCGAGGTCCCGCATGAAGTCGTCCGAAAACCTCCAGAGAGGTTCGGGCGACCGGCAGACCAAGTTCGGGCGCCCGATAGGGTGCCTGAAGGCAGTGGTCGGGCGCCCGAATTCTTCAGTTCGTTTGGCCTTTTCTCCTTTCATCCTTCACACGTGTCTTCCCTGAGTGGGGTCTTCTACGTGTTCAATCACATGTGAAGGGTCTACAGCTCTTCAATAGTCGCCTATTCACAAGGATGGTACTTGTGGTTGGCGCTTTCTTCGTTGGTACACCTTGAATGCTTTTGTTCCGCATCAGTTTGGTTATAGGTTAGAAAAGGGATTTGGATTGTATGGCTGTGTAGAATTAGGGGTTAGGGCTAGTAGGAAGAGGGCTGATTTTGGTCTGCACTAGACAATTAAGGTTTATGTATGGGTTTTAGGGTTCATGCTGTGTTTTGAAGGGTGATTTTCAGTGGTGGTAGGTAATTGGGTTTTAGTGGTTGTATAATGGTGTTGGTTGCATCACAGAATTTCAAGTTGAATCGTCGGGATTCTGATGGTCTGGACATTTGCTTTCTCTAAGTGGTATTCTATCAATAGTAATTTGTCTGTATTTTATTTTTTGAGCTTTGCTAAGCACACACACATGTGCAATAAAGTTGTGTACATGCCACACATGTCAGCTTGGCACATACATCCAAAATCTAATCCATCCATCTGGTTGGTCCAACCTTCTAAATGTTCTGGTTGGTCCAACCTTCTAAATGTTTTCTCAAAAATAAAATCTGGTCCAATCAGCATCTAGACCCCAATATTGGAAACAGATGGATGGGTTAGAAAACTTCAACCAAGTTTTTTCAGAGCTGTACATTTGTTAGGCAAACTGTTGGGCACCTGACCAGTGGATCAACCTGATTCTTGTCATGGGCATCTATATAGTGGTACTTTTCTGATGGATGGAATTGAATCTCAGACCTATCAGCCATGCAGGCACATGTGGTGTCTACATGAGCTTTATTGTACATGCATGTTCTATCTTTTTAGGTTTGTTAGAGCAGTAACCTATAAGTTCTCAGCTTCCTTAACTGTAGCATATGCCCCTGAAGAAGAACATCTAATTGTATATTTCAGTTCCTTTTCCTATCAACATACATGCATTTCATGAAAATTCCATTATCATGCTTCAGCTGCTGATGTTGAAAAATTGTTGGTTGGTGCAGGTAAAGGAGCTGAGCCGGAATGGAATGAGAACTTTGTATTCACGGTTTCCGAAGGTGTTTCAGAGATCACTATCAAATTAATGGACAGTGACACCGGTTCTGAGGATGATTTTGTGGGAGAAACAACGTGAGTTTTCCATCACATCCATTGGCATTGTGTGTATGCTTTCAATGTCTCCTATTTGACCAAAAACAAGACATCTAGATTTTGTTTTGTGGATATCAAGTTGGCAGTCTCAGGCCTGTTAGGAAGGACTTATATGAAGATTTTGGCAATGAAAGTGAGAGTGGCTCTTTGTGAGGATCATTTCCAAGAGATAGGTTGGGTTTCTAGAAAGTGCTAAGCCCTTGGAAGCGAGCTTTCCTTGCAAATAAAATCTTAAATAGCTTTGTCATCCTTAAGGGTTGAGTTCAGTATTTTTCTAAGAGATGCTAATCCTATAATGGATTCTCTTGCGAATGGAGGTGAATTTTTCTAATTTTTGGAAGGGGCCCATCGTAAGTGTGATATCATCAAATATGTATTGCAATACTTATCGATGATATCGGGGAAGTTAGAACAATGATATTTTCAGAATCACAATGTATCGATATATCGTCGATACATTCCAATATATCGACCGATATCGGAAGTTTCCCAATTATGACCTAGTTTTGTATCAAAATTGTGCGATATCATTAGTATTGGCTGATCTTATCGATACTGCAATCACTGATTTTGAAGTCCAACAGTTGATTTTGCAAATAAGTTCTCTAATATGCAAATGAACTTGTGAAAAATTTGCTCATTCCACGAACTACAATAGAAATTGGAGAAGAAAGAAGAACCAAGTGAGAGACTTCTAGACCTTGCGGTAGCTTGAAAAACTTAAATAATATAATCCCATGGAGAACTGCAAAAAAGAATGTCAACACTCAACACTATGAAAAGAAATAGTCCCACTACATCCTTGTAAAATAACCCTCAACTATAGAAATTCCTATATTAAATTCTTGCCTTTGAATATTACTTAATATCAGCCTGTAAAACAGTTCTAACAAACACAGCTATTGTTCTCCTCTTCTGGGGTAAGCAAATCCAACTCAAACACCTTACACCAATGCTTTGATGAGACTCGTTGAGATTTTCTAAATATGTGCTCCCTTTCTCCTCACCTCTAATATGTTAGAACCTATTCCCAGGGCCGTCAATGGGTACCCGGAGCCATAGGGGTACCTGGTGAACCCAGGCCAATTTTAATAGGTGGGATCCATTTATTAGACCTGTTAAGAAATCAGGGCGGGTTCGGGTCTCACCTCTTGGGTCCGGCTAGAAATCAAGTCTAGTTGGGTTTGGGTTGGGGTCCATCACATGTAAGAGTGAAATTAAAGTTGGGCGGGTTGGATCTAGTTAGATCCGGGTCGTGCTCAGATAGTTTTAATAGTGATGAGGACATCAGGAGGAGGCGTCGCTGATAGAGTACCGCAGCAGAGGAGTTGATGTGGATAGACGCCGGGTCCATCGGACCCATTTTCTGACGCACTATGAGTACGTGAGTCGTAGGACCATGGAGCGGATTTCACGCCCTTTCGCGCGGGTGGTTTAGTTTTTAGGTATTTTTCTGTTCTTTTTCTTGTTTTTAGGCACTTTTGTGCTATGGTTTAGTTTTAGGCGTTTTTCTGTTTTTTTTCATGTTTTTAGGCACTTTATTATTTCGTGGCTTATATATACTCTATGAAAAACCTTATTTTTAATTTAGTAAATGAATGAAATAAAAAGCATGTTTTCTTCCTCTTTTATCAAATAGACTAGGGTTTCGGGATTGACTCTTGGGTGTTGAGGATTCCACCTCGGATTTCATGTTTTCTTCTTTTTATATCTTTGAGGTGCATGAGAAGGTAAAGTTCATCTACTTTTATTGGGAGAATCCGTGCTTCTTTTGTCTTGAATCCATCTTTTCCTTTTTCATCTCTTTCCTTCTCTCCAGAATCTTCCTCTTTTGATATAAAGGGTAGAAGAGGGATGACTAGTCATGGGAATTTGATTCAAACGTGAATGTGGACTGGTTTATGCTAGATGTGGGGATATCCTCATATCCCTAGGTCCTTTTTACTGTTTATGTGATTTTATGCTAAGAGGTATGATCTTAACGGATTGATCTCATCTTATTGTTGAGGTTTGCTTAATCCCTTTGATTGAAAGTAGTTAGTTAATTAATTTTATTGCTTGAATTTCTTCAATCTGATTATACGTGCATTTAGAGTTAAGTCATCACATGCCCTTGCATCAAATAGTTTATATATATTGACAATTATAGCAAAAGAAATGGGGTTCTAAAGCCACATGCATGTAAGAGAGCCCATTTACACACCATGCACATCTCAAAGTGGCACATGGGTGTTCAATCTAAAACTCCCATCAGGTGGGCCCAACCACATGAATGCTCTTATTTGTCCCGAGTTCAAAACCTAAATTTAGAGACTAATGGATACCCAAACCCGATTAGATATGGGAACACATGAGTGGGATCCAAGCAGCTCGTCAGGGTGGTTCTAGATTTGTTGGACCAAAACAGGCCAGCCTGCTCAATAGGAGGATCCCATGTACAATGGATAACATGCACATGTGGCCTACTGGATTTTTCAGTCAAGGCATTTGTGTGGTCACCTGATGAATGCTTTGGATCTGGCACGTGTCACATTGGCACTCGTGAAGTCATCTGCTCACCTCACATGCGTGATACTGAGTACTTAGCATTCCTCATTACATTAGTATAAGCATTGTTCGATTAAACTCAACAAACAGATGAATTGCTGCAACTTTGTTCATCGAGTGATGAGTTGAGGCCTATGCAACTTGTGGTGGATATACAATCAAACACATTCTTTTACTTTGGTTGATTACCTTCTAATGTGATTAATTTTCTTTTATCATTTGACGTTTTGAACATTGCAGCATTCCTTTAGAGCCATTGTTCATGCAAGGGAGCCTCCCACCAACTGTTTATAATGTGGTGAAGGACCAGGAGTATTGTGGAGAGATCAGAGTCGGCCTCACCTTCACTCCAGAGGTATTTCTTTTAATGTGCTTCGCATGCAGGGCATTGCTAATTACATGACAAGCGCCCCCCCCCCCCCCCCGGTTTCGAGTGTGAGATGAAAAGTAAACTGATTGGAAAACTCCACCCTTTCGACATCTTTCTTGCTTGTGCTGGGCTTTCTGATACACCAAACACTGATAGTTTTGGTTTCAAATCCTTTCAGAAAGAATGGCTGAGAATTGAGGATGAGCCTGTCCTAACAGGCACCAAGTGTGTATTCAAGGAAATTCACAACTACGACAATTCCCTCCAAATTTTCTTCAAAATCAATCACCATGCTGTTTTAGCTTCCCAACTGGGACCCATATTTCAGTGATTGAAAATGTTCATATGATGGCTGCAATGTGGATGGCCCATGTGTAAAACTCTCCCAGATGGAAAATGTTGACCTTCCATTGAAACGGATGATGAATGTGAGTGGAGATGAAGTAAGAAAGGAAGAGGAAGAAAAGACGAAGGAGAGATTACGGGAGGAGATTAGGGCATAATTGTGTGTTGGGACTTGACTAGCACTTTCTTGTTTAGTACAGTACTACATGACACATTGACACTCATGAAAAAATAAGGTATATCTCCTGGCCTTGTAACAGAAACATCAACATTCAATTGGAAAGTCTACATTCTCATGTGTTGAGTATTGTATACTACCTCCTACATACATAGCGCTCCACACATGCGAATCCACAAATCTTCATAAGGTTTGGGATCCAATGTGCATTGAATATCTCCTCTATCAACACTGTCCACCATATGAACCCTTGATTGGTGCACTTAGGTTTGGGATCCAATGTGCTTTGAATACCTCCTCTATCAACAATGTCCACCATATGAACCCTTGGTTGGTGCACTTTGGTGATGGATCTGGACCTCCCAGCCTTTTTATTTATTTATTTTTATTTTTTTACACACACGCACCCCCCACACACACCCCACACCCACCCATGCACGCACTCCCCGCACTCACGCTGTAGTGGGATTTCACCACCTATGGCACTCGAACCCCATACCTCGTGTTGAAACCCCTGGGAGTCTTCAACCGAGGCAAGGATAAGAACCTCCTGGACCTCCCAGCTTGTGGTGCACTGCCTGGATGAACTGTATGTAGAAAGTTGCATTGATTAGAAGTTTTTAACTATGTGATCCATCTTCTGTCGTTGGGTGAACAAAGGTTTAATGCAATGGTCTAGAAAAGTCTATGGATTGCATGGTTAGAAACAATTAATCATTGCCACTGTTGACCCCTGGTGGTCTATGAGTTGGTCCGCTTAGATTGACTGAGACAGACAGATATATGATTTCACATGTACACACGGTCCATCACACAATATTCTAATGCAAATTTATCTACATAAATCCTATCAAAAGGACCTAAGGGGACATTTCTGTAAACTGTCGTTTCATTGATTCTTATAGAAGCCATGTGCTCTCTCCGAAGAGGAGACATGTTCCAACACTCTTGTTTTCAATGTACTTCATTTCCAAGAGTGGGTGTTGCTATAGATCTTCAGTCATGGGATTAGACGAGTTGCATGAAAGTACCTCAAGCATCTCCCTTCACAACACAACATTTTACCACCACGGTTGCGAATGACATTGAGCCAGTATGTTTTTTCACATTAGTTATAGATGAGCTAGTAACTAGTAAGCCATTTGCAGGAAGAGATTCCATGGTGTATGTTGTTTACAAAATTAACCTAATCAACTCTTAACACAGACGATGTAGTTTTGATTGACTAGTTGTAAACACAAAGCTAGGTTTATAGAGGGGTGCTCTAGGATATGAAGGATGTTTGAGATTCAAGTGGTCCATCAGGTGCGTCCCAACGTACAGATGCTGTTTTCTACGCCTGTCCGCTCATCAAACAGGTCATGATGATGACTTTGAAAAACCTGGCCAATTTTTTTAATACTTCCAATGGTTTTATAAACTGTAGCTCAAGTGATCAGTGGACATGCTCGATTCATGATGAAGTGCATTTGAATGGTGGGGTCCATCTGATGGACAACTTGGATCCTACACACATGCTTGGCACACAGGATGATGCGTGCATGGGCTGCCATCCCTGTGGGTTTGTCAAAAGCTCTTGTAAAAATATTTTTCTTAATCAGTTCTAGAGGTTTGCTTCAATACTTCTCAATGCGTCATTGGGTATACACCAGGACTAGAGCCATTGGATCTGGGGTCATGTTCGTTGATCCAAACCATTGATCTAACAAGATATACAGCTAATGGTGGGCCACAAAAATCTTCAAGACTAGAATACTATAAACTGTCGATGAATGGCACACAGAAACAGTTTTCAAGGAGGCGGTCCATATTCAAAGTAAAAGAATCAAATAATAAAAGGGGTTGAAATACTCTGATCCAACAGTTTTTTTTTGTTTGTTTATTTTCTTTGTTGGGTATGCCCAATCCATGGTGAAACCCATCATATAAACGGTTTGGGTCATTGAAGCATGGTCTGATATCCATGGTTGTTGTCATGTCTTATCAAGTAACAATACTCAGGGACATATCGTAGTAAACCTCTCATCATTAAGCCAAACGGGTTGTTGTTTTTGCAGGAAAGAAGGGAACAACAATATGGAGGGGAACAGCAATATGGAAGAGGGGAACAGCAATATGGAACTAGCACGTACAGCGAGGAGGAGACTTATGGCGGATGGAAGGAATCTTCATGAGAAGGAAAAGTCTCTTTGAAGGTGAGATCGACGCTGTATCATTTCAAGAGAGACGGTTTGGGGGCATGAACGATCCATTCAGCTTTTGTTGCACTCGAGTTTGGGTAAATTACATTACGGACTCTGATTTGAATTGAAAATAAATGAAAAACCGGTACATTAAGAGAAAATATTAGAAGAAAAAAGGAAAAAAGCTAGAAGACATTGATTTGGTTTTTGAATCTTTACTTTTTAGGTTGATTGATTGGTTTTGGAATCTTGATTTTTAGGTTGATTGATTGGTAGTTTTCTAAGTAGATTCATGTGTCCATCAATGAGAAAAACTTTAGATACTCTGGCAGAGTGTGATAGATGATACACAGGCACTTAATAGGTTAATTAGAAATTGCACACCTGGCATAGTAGTCAAATTAAACTGTCCAAATTATGGTACCTAGTGTACATGTATTCTGAACAAAAAATTAAGCTTATTTGATTATCTGACCATCAGATTGGCGGACATTTATTGGACGCTTCCACAAATCAGTGTCCCTGAATCAGAGGTTAGGATTGTTCAATCTTCTCTTGGGATTGTGATCTGGCAACAGTGGGCCACACTCTAGTTGGTTTATTTGAGTTAATATGCCAATTGAGCAATTTCTGAGTGCCTGCATATCAAGTGCACAGCCTGGCAACAGTGGGCCACACAATCTAGTTGGTCCATAATCTCCTTGTTATCTCAACTAATCTCCTTTGCTAAATTCTTTCAGAGTTTGGCTTGTTTTCCAGGCATTCTTGTAGAATGCTATAGCCATTGGATTTTCGGGTCATGTTCTGATCACCCAGACTATTTATATGATGGGCCTCACCTTGCCCGAAAGAAGAACTCTTGGATTGGGATACTCAACCCTTGGTTCATTTAACTCATTGGTGGACTGCTTCTTTAACCGTTGTTTTGCTGGCATTGGTGTTGAAAGTAGCAAGGTCTTCTAATCTTATAGATTTTTGAGGCAATGTTATTTGGTCGAGTCGACTCGACCTGGTGAGAAATCTAGCTGAGTCTCTATGAAACTCACTGTTGTGCATTTCTTGGTGATTCTCTGTGACACTTGTTGCTGAGCTCGACTGACTTAGACTCGGCATGAATCATCGAGTCAGCTGGCCTGCTGAGTCCACCCGACACAACACTTGAACCCACAACCTCAGTCGAGTTGAGTTGGATGAGTTTTCAAGTCGACCTGACCCAGTCGAAAATCGAGCTGAGTTTTTAAACTATGTAGGTGTATCCTGTGAAATCATGATTAAGCCTTATCCTGATTTTGGTGGGCCACATACTCTCCACCTCAGATTTGAGTTGGCTCTTTTGCCTATTCGCAAGCCTGACTGGGATTGTCAGTCCATTGCCCAAAATAGTGTGGCCCACCTGGTTTTTCAATTAGCCTGGTTTTTGGGCCCGGGTCAACATGTTGAACGTAGAAACGTGTCTGTGTTATTGTTTTAGGAATTTGGTGTGATTAAAAGTCAGAAGTGCAGGCAGCTTGTCGATCACCGTAGCAAAACAGTAGCACGTCAGTTGGGCCTCTGTGGATCAATGTAAACTCCACTTCTGGAGGTGGGACCCACAATGAAGAGGCAATGAACGGTCCCCCTTTTCTGTAAATTAATAGTAACCGTCCAAGAAATAGACTTGAACTAAACTGTCTACCATTCCATGAATTTATCTGTTCATAGATTGAAAGCCAGGATTCTTCCCTGAACCACAAGAGCGGGCCTCATTAACCAATGTTGGATTGCCAATTTGTACTAGTGGGGCCCATAGTTCAATGATCCAGACCGTTGATATATACAATGATTCCCAATGTCAAAGACCCATCTAAAAGAAAATTAAAAAAAAAAAACTTCAATTCAGCTAGTTCCATAATGGGCCTGGCTGGCCGGCATGTTTACAATCAAGCCTGGCCGGAAATATCTTGAACCGATGCAATTAAGCATTACAACTCTTAAAATATGATACTACAACATTGTTGAAATCATGAATTTTTTATTCCGTGGAGAATAATAAAAGTATATAAAAGAAGAGAGACAAATATATGTAAAAATTTTAACATTACACATCTTAATAAATAAAAAAATATCTTAATTTAGTACATTAAATTACCCTATTCTACTGGGTTAGCCAGATGAATGGAATAAGCTTAGGTGAGAAATACCTTCTCGGAAAGCATTGCTGGATACTTCTATCTTCGATGTGGAAGACACTCAAATCACAGGCATGGTCATCTATAAAATATATAGAATTTCCTTCAAATCCCAGTAAGCCTTTAGCTGAAAGGGATTTGGAGCAGCTTCTACTCAAGAAAATCATCTGATCACCCAAGCTTTCTACCTTAATCGAAAATCGACCACTTGGGTCCATCTTAAAAATGCGGAATTCTTGTGTCGCTCGAGATGTCAAAAAGCTTTCGTTATGATTGTAGTGTAACCTTAAAACCATTAACAGCTCCGCACATGATTCCACCAAATAGGCCTCATTAACATTATAATCTTCTTCTATTTCAAATTCATTGGGTGGAAGAACATTCCACCCTATGGATTCAGGGTCAAAACCCAACTTGGAAATTTTGAAATCTGATGGTCTTATGGCACAAACACATCCCTTATAACATGCAACATCATGGAAGAGGATTCCATCGATGACCGTCCATGTTGCATCTCCTAGTCTACATAAGGATAATTTACTCATGGAATGAATGATCACAACCACACAATCATCCGAAGTAGGCGGAGATGATAATGTGGCCACACTTACAGGTATATCACCATCTTGCCCAAGATCTTCTAAATAATCGAGACTGGCGTTTCCAAAGTTCCAAATTGTAGCCTGGCGGGGTAGTTCGATTCGTTCTTTCGAGTATGGATTCAAGAGAAAGAATTCTCTAGTAATCCACTTCACAAGTATCTACCATCTATCAAAAGATCCTAAATAATATACGTCGTGGGCATTGGGGATGTTTAGTCCGTAGATTGTATTATTGGATAGATCAAGGAAGTGGTGGATGTCGGTTGCCGAATCTTTGGAGAGCATTAGCAATGGTGGGTGGAGTTTGTGGGCCTTGATCTCATTCAAGGCCAACCGCCATGAAACGCAGACTGCTCCGGCGCGAATGCGATCGAGTAGACATGATTTGAGTAAGATTGTCACCAAGATTTCAATGGGAAGAAGTTGAGACCATATATTCATGTCTTCTGTGGTGTGGTTGATGATCTCTTGTGATGATGAGTGAGTTGGATGGCTTTGAGGAGGAGACTGCAACATCTTCAATGGGAAAGAATAAGGTGGATGAGAGAAGAATAAGATGGTGGGTGGATGCATATATGGGGTAGAAATATGGAACTTCAATCAAAATAGGGTGGAAGTATTTAAGATAGAAACTTAAAATAGGAAACTGGGTCAGGAGCGGATTAGGTGTTAACTCAGTGGGCGTTAACCTTACCCTGTGGGGCCCACATTAAATGATGTGTTGTATATCCATGCCGTCAAACCTTTTTTTTTCATCTCATTTTAGGTGGCTATTTTAAAAATTAAGAAAATCCAAATCTTTGGTAGATTACACCACTGGAAAAAGTGTTAAATGACCATTAAAAACTTTTAGTAGGCCACAAAAGTTTTGGATGATCTTTGTATTTTCATTTCATCCAGATCTGATTGACCTTATCAGCGGTTTTGATAAGAAATAAACATTACGGATATGCTTATGATGGGCCGGGGAAAGTTTTTAATGGTAGGCATTCAATCAATACTGTTTCCTGTGGTGTTGTCCACCTGAGATTTGGTTCTGCGTAGTTTTTTAAACCATATCCTAAAATGAGCTGGAAAAACGGATGGACGGCGTAGATATACAACACATCATCAAGGTGGGTCCTACGGTAAGGGTAACCGGCATTAAGGTGTTAATCGGGTAACACGTAGTCCGCTCCCAACTGAGGTAAGCGAATTAGGTGTTACCCGGGTAATAGCTTAGTGGGTGTTACCCCTACCGTGGGGCCCACCTTGATGATTTTATATATATCCACTCCATCCATCCGTTTCTTCGGACCATTTTAGGGTGGGATAAGTATATCTATGCATATCCAAATCTCAGGTGGACCACACCACAGGAAGCCTTGAGTGGCTCACCATTAAAAATTAAATGTTTATTTGCAATCCAACCTGTTGATAATGTAAAGAGGATCTGGATGAAGGGAAATTTAAAATATGAGAATTATTCAAATCTTTTATAGCCCAGAAAATGTTTTAATAGTTATTCATCACTCTTTTTATTGGTATGGTCCACCTGAGATTTGAATATTCTTATAATTTGAGATGGCGTCCTAAAATGAGAAGGAAAAACAGATGGACGGTGTGGATATACAAAAAAAAAATACATCACGGTAGGCCCCACACGGTAGGGGTAAAACCCAAAAGAGTCCAACTAGAAGTGCTTCGGCAGATCAATGGATTAACCGAGGTCGGTAGATCCTTTACTGCGGGGCCACCGTCATTTATTTTCCTTACATCCATGCCGTCCATCCATCTTGACAGCTCTTTAAGGTGGGCCACATGTTGTTTGATATGCAATCTAACCCGTCATCAAGTAACAAGAAGAAAAAGATTTCCAAAAAGGTAGGCTGATCCAAAGCTCAGATGAAAAGGATTTTACGTGGTTACTCTGTTGTGCCCCCAGCTGGAAGCAGATTGCTACTGAGTAATGGTGGGAGCCACCGTTGATATGTGTCTTATCCACGCCGTTTATCCATTTTTCCAGCTCATTTTAGGACATGAGCCTAAATATGACGCATATCCACAGCTTAAGTGGACCACACCAGGGAAAACAAGGGGATAATGACATCCACCGTTGAAACATTCCTATGGCTCCACAGTGACCTGTTCATAAATTCACAGAAATTGACGAAGGGAAACACAAATATCAGGTCGATCCAAACCTTATGTGTCGGCCAAAAAGCTTTCAATGGTATGTGCTCAATTCACACAGGGTTTCATATGGTGTGGCCTACTTGACCTTTGTATATGCTTTAATTTTAGACTCATGGCGTGCCTATTTGATTAGGGCGGTCAATGCCGTGGCCCACCTTGGCCGGGTTTAGACGCGAGTATTAGGCCTGCTGGTGGGGAAGCATAAGCCTGTTTTTGAAACAGGCCGGACTTGGACTAGGTTGTTCAAAACCGGCCTGTTTCAAAACCGGACTTGGATTAGGTTGTTCAAAACACCTTAGCTCAGCCTAACTTGAATATATATATATATATATATATATATATATATATATATATATATATATATATATATATATAATTTAAAATTTAAATGAAAATATTTTCACTATTTTTTCTCTTTTCAAAATTTAAAATTTACACAAATTTTTCCAAAAAATTATTTCCCTCTTAAAGTTCCTTTTATTCTTTATAATGTTATTGAATTTTTTTTCATATATGGAACAACATGGGAGGAAAAGATAATTTCTCTCTCCATGTGAAACGTCGGGCTTTGACGGATTTGGCCGACCTTGCATTTCTACCTTGGGCTGGGCTTAGGCTAGACTATTGTGACCTATCATAGGCCCGGGCTGGGTTTAGGCATATCTTGAGGGAGATGGGCTGGGCTTGGACAAAGCTTAGCCTGTCCCTAATCCGACCCTTTGACACCCTATGTTTGATAGCTGAGAAATGAAATTAAATAACGTAAATAAGTAATGATTACTTACCTTTTTATTTCTTTAGAAATGAAATTAAATAACGTAAATAAGTAATGATTACTTACCGTTTTATTTCTTTAGAAATGCATGGTGTCTCAAAAAGTCTTACATTGGATAGCTTGTTATGTACCAAAGTTGTGTGGGCTCCACTATGATGTATGTGTTATATCCACATTGTCCATTCAATTTTCTAAATCATTTTGGGGCATGAGCTCAAAAAATGAGGGTGATCCAAAGATCAAGTGACCCACAATAAAAATAATTATGTCTACCATTGAACCTACGGTTATCTATGATGTGGTCCACTTGATCTTTGGATTTGTCTCATTTTTGGAATCATGCCCTAAAGTGATTTGAAAGGATGAATTAGCTGTGTTGATATAACAAATACATCATGGTGGGGCCTATAGAGTTTTGCTTTGAAATGAGGTTGAAATTTGCCCTAGACGTGGAATTCTATCTCTCTATCAAACAAGTGATAAAAATCATAATTATGCTTTCACCTCAATACTTTCATTTACCTCCAAACAAACAAACGAGCCAGTAAAATGGATCAACGGTGTGGATAAGAGATATACATCATGATAGGCCCATTGAAGTACTCAGACAAATACTACTCGGTGAGCTGCTCCCACGAGAGTTGGAAAGCATGGCTTGATACTTCGATCTTCCATGTGAAATCATCCGTATGGTTGTCGTTAAAATATATACAATTTTCTTCAAACCCCAACAAGTCTGTATCTGGAAAGGATTTGTAGAAGCTTCTGCCTAAGAAAAGCATTCGATCACCCAAGCTTTCTACCTTAACTGAAAATCAACCACTTAGGTCCATCTTAAAAATGCGGAATTCTCGTCTCCGGAGATATCTCAAATTTTCCATCAACATAAAGATTTAACAATAAAACCAGTAACAACTCTGCGCATGATTCCACCAAATAGGCCTGATGAACATATTAGCCTTCCTCTATTTCAACTTCATTGGGTGGAAGAACATTCCACCCTGTGAATTCAAGGTCATGACGCAATTCCCAGGTAGCTAGATCATGTGATGTTCTTGAGGCATAAATACGTCCCTTATAACACGCAATATCATAGAAGATGTCTCCTTCGAATACTATCCATGTTGCATCTCCCACTGCAAGAAAATCAATTTTTTGGGATCTCCAAAAATGTTGCAAAAGGTCAAACAAACCTTGCGCGAATGCACTTTAGTGACGCACAAAAGGTGTTGCCATGGCCGTCGTTATTGGCCGGCCCCTACAGAAGGATATTTTATATATTGCATGAATGATCACAACCAGACAATCATCTGAAGTAGGCGCCGATGGTAATGTGGCCGTACCAAAATGTATAGCAGGGCCGTGTCTAAGATCTCTCCAGGGCTGTGTTTTAGTACGTCATGGGCCTCTCGGATGTGTAGTCTTTCTAGTCTATCGTAGATTGTAATATTGGATAGATCAAGGAAGTGGTGTACGTTGGTTTCTGAATTGTTCGAGAGCATTAGCCAAGGGAGTTGACGTGATTGAGGGTGGAGTTTGTGGGACTTGATCTCCATTAAGGCCGACCGCCATGAAATGCAGACTGCAATCGACTATGATGCGTGGGAAGTTAGACCACATATTCATGTAATGGCTTTACAAGGTAGAGGGAACTTTTGCGCGCATGTGTGTGTGTATATATATATATTTCTTTATTTTTTGGAGAGAGGAATCAGAAACAGGATTGCGTACTGAGTAGACTCTGTGGGGTCCACTGAGATTTATGTATTTTATACACTCCGTCCATTCATTTGAACATATGCTTTTGAAAAATTCTTGAGGGCCAAAGAATTGGATCAAGCTGATATTTGTGTTTTTCATTCATTTGTAGCTATGTGATCTTATGAAAAGGTTGGATGACAAATAAACATCACTATGGGCCCTAAGAAGGTTTCAATGATAGAAATCATTAGAGTGAAATAACTTTGTTTCAACACCGAGGTCTTGAAAAACTCCCAAGTGGGGGGCCTAAGTGGGGGTGGCTAACATTGTGGTGTGACTAACAGAGGGTGGGTGTACTAACAGGGGAGTGTGTGTACTAACCCCACCCAAACAGAAAAAAATAAAAAATAAATCACACTGGTCCAAAATTGGATGTACAGCCTGTTTACTAAGTATGATAAAAGCATACTGACTAACACGGTATGCAATCCAATTTCAGATTGAAGCTTCTTTAGGAAGATGAGTAATAATGAACAGGCAATGAGCGGTCCACTTTTTTCCGAAAATTAAAATTCTAACCATCCGAAAAATAAACTCGAACATAAACTGTCCGTATATGTTCATCTTCTTCCGTGAACCACAAGAGTGAGCCTCATTAACCAATGTTTCGGGTTGAGAATTAGTGCAGATTGCCAGTTTGTTCTAGTGGGCCCCATAGTTCAATGATCTAAACCGTTGATATGATGCATCCCAACGTCAACGACTCATGTTAAAAATAATTCTTCAATTCAGCTGGCTCAATAATGGGCCTGATAAAGTTTGAGCTTATGGGCACATAACTGGCCCGCATATATATGACCAAGCCGACTCAGATTCAGTAGTGACACCACCAGTACCCACCTATGGGCCACTATGATGTATGTGTTTTATTCACTCCATCCATCCATTTTGGGAGATCATATCAAGGCATGACCTCAAAAATAAGTTAGATCCAAATCTCAGGTGGACCATATCTTAGGAAACAATGTTGATTGAACGCCCACTATTAAAAACTTATAGCGGGCCACAAAAGTTTTGGATCAAGCCCATATTTGTGTTTTCCTTTCACCCAAGCTGAGCAACCTAATCAACAGGTTGGATGGTAAATAGAAATTACAGTGGGCCCTAAGAAGTTTTTATTGGAGGCATTCAATCATCACTGTTTCCTAAGGTGCCGATCTGCCTATTTTCAGGCCTATGCCCAAACATGAGCTTGCAAATTGGATCATACATACATCATGGTGGGGCCCACAGAGATTTTTCAGCATGCACTACTGAATCCGAGTCCCAAACTAAGCCTTACGGTAAGGAGCCTATGGGTTTAGTTCCCTTGTTTAGACAAGATTACACGCCATCATCATAAAAATAAAATAAAATAAAATAAAAATTTATGAAATTTGAAAAAAGCAACTTGACATATTTGCCCACGTATTTGAAATCTGAAGTAACATGTTTGTTAACAAACGTCTCAAATATGTTAACTTGACATATTTGCCCATGTATCCTCTTTGGAAATATTTTACATTATAAAGATTTTATTTTTTTATTAAATTAAAATAAATTCATTAAATTAGCATTCCTTTAATTTAAATAAACTAAAGTATTCAGTAGAAAATCAAAATTTAATTGTCCATAAAAACAAAACAAGAATTAAAAAAAATTAAAACTTTTGTGGACCACACCACATAAAATAGTGAGACAACGACCGTTGAAACCTTCTTAGGGTCCACCAGGATGTTAATTTGCCATCCAACCTATTCATGTTCATGAGGTCCCATAGACCTTGATGGAGGGAATGCAGGTTCAATCCCCGTGTGATCCATTTCCTCTTTAGATCTACCTCATTTTTTGTCTCATTCCTTAAATTGATCTCACAAGATGGATGAATGATGTCAATATAATACATATATCATGGTGGGGCCACATAACTATACCACGTCAATTCAACTCTGCTTAATATGGTACAGAGCTTTTTCAGCATAGACCAATACCAGTGTCACTACTGAATCCAAGTCCCAACCAAGCTTGACCGTACGCAGCCTATGGGTTTAGTTCGACAAGATACAAGCCACCGTCATAAAAAGGAAAAAAAGAAGAAGAAGAAGATAAAAATGAATCAAAGTGGAAAAAAGCTAAGGCTTCTTTTGATAGATGCCCAAAAATGAGTTTAATCTCATTTTAGTAAATTGTAATTATGTATAATTAGAAATCAAAACTCTAATACATAGTTATTGTATTATAGCCTTTGGATATCTAATACATAATTATTATTAGCTAAAATGAAATAAACACAATTTTAAGCGTCAATCAAACAGAACTTCAGCAATTAGGCACTCACAACTTTTAAAACATAAAAGACCCCATTGTAGAAATCGTGACTTATACATAAAAGAGGAGAGAGATTTCTGAGATATCTGTAGAGATTTTAACTAATACACATCTTAATAAATAAATAAATAAATCATAAAACAATCATCAAACCTAAAAGAAGAAGAAAATAACTACGACTTCAGCCAAATAAATGAGCAAAGCCCTGAGTAATACCAGCTTCGAAAGCATGGCTTGATACTCCCATCTTCCATGTGGAAGACACTGAAATCATGGCCAAGTCCATCCTTAAAACATATGCAATTTTTTTCAAACCCCGGCAACTCTGTCGCTGAAAAGGATTTGGAGCAGCTTCTACCAACGAAAAGGATTTGGTCACCCAAGCTTTCTACCTTAACAGAAAATCGACCACTCGAGTCCATCTTAAAAACGCGGAATTCTTTTGTCGCTCGAAACCTTAAAACCATTAACAACTCCCCACATGATTCCACCAAATAGGCTTCATCAACTCTATAATTTCTTTTCTCTATTTCAACTAGATTGAGTGGAAGATCATTCGGCCCTATGAATTTCGGGATTGTGAGATTACCTTTTCTTTTTATGGCATAAAAATGTCCCTTGTAAAATGCAATATCATGGAAGGGGAGTCCTGCTAAGACTGTCCATGTTGCATCTCCTAGCCTACAGAAAGATAATTTACTCTCATCATGCATGATCAAAACCACACAATCATTCGAAGTCGGCGCCGATGATAATATGGCAGTACTAAAAGCTATTTCATAGTGTTGCCCAAAATCTTCAATTGGATAGTTCTTGCTCAAGTTACAAATTTCAGCCCGGCGGGGGAGTTTGATTTTTTCTTTGGAAGATGGATTCAAGAGAAATAATTCTCTAGCAGACCACTTCAGAAGTATCAACCATCCATCAAAAGATCCCAAATAAAATACCTCGTGTGCCTCGGGGATGTGTAGTCCATCATAGATGGTGTTGTTGGATAGATCAAGAACACGATGGTTGTCGGTTTCGACATTTTTGGAGAGCAATAGCCATGGAGGGTGGAGTTTGTGGGCCTTGATCTCCTTCAAGGCTGACCACCATGAAAAGCAGACTGCTCCAGCACGGATGCGATCAAGTAGAGATGATTTTAGTAAGATTGTCACCAAGATTTCAATGGGAAGTTGAGAGTCTTGAGACGACGTATTCATGCGACTGATTTTTTGAAGAGGAAACTGCAACATCTTCAATGGGAAAGAGAGGTTGATGAGAAAGGAATGTGGAGATGGGTGGATGTATACGAAGAGTAGAGAGAGTGGGAGAGCGGATTAGGTTTACACCCGGCCTCACCCAAGTGAAGCGCTTATTGTGGGATGACTGTGGGGCCCACCTTGATGTATGTATTATGTATCCATGCCGTCCATCCGTTTTTCCCTATCATTTTAGTTTATTAGACAAAAAATGAAGTAGATTCAATTATCAGGTGGACCATACCATTAGAAACAGTGGTGATTAACCATCCTACCATTAAAAACTTCATAGGGCCATCTTAATGTTTCCGTAGTGTTTATTTACCATCCAATCTATTGATAAGGTCCCATAAACATGGATGAATGAAAAAAAAAAAAAAACATTAGCTTGATCCAAAAATTTTGTGGCCCATTAATGGTCAATCACCATTGTTTCTTATTTAATAGTACACCTAATAATTCGACCTATTTCATTTTTCGGATAATGTCATAAAATAATCTGAAAAAATGAATAGACGGCATGGATGCATAATACATAATAAGATGGGCCCAAGGTAACCCCACTTCAAGGGCCACCGTCATGGGTGCAGCCGGGGGGTCTCACCTAGCTAATCCGCTCTCAAACTGGAAAGGTCATTCCTAACAGAAGTATATCTTAGAAGGGGCGGCTTCGGTGGATTCCTTTCTGTGGGGCTCACCTTCATGTATGTCTTACATCCATCCTTACCGCTCATTTTAGGGCATGATAAAAAAATGAAGCAGATCCAAATCTTAGGTGGACCACACCACGAGAAACAGTAGCGATTAAATACTCAGCCGTTGAAATTACTTCTTGGGAATCAAAGGAAAATTTATTTGCCATCCAAAATAAGGTTACAAAGATCTGGATGAAGAGATAAAAAAAAATATCAACTGGATATAAGACTTGTGCGGCCTACAAAAAGTTTTTATGGTCAATCACCACTGTTGCCGTGGTGTGGTCCACCTAAAAATTGGATATGCTTCTTTTTTTATTTTATTTTATTTAATCATACTCTAAAATCAGCTCTCATGACGGATATACAGCGTGGATGTAAGGCACATTCATCAAGGTGGGCTCCACAGTCAAGGCCCCACTTCAGAATCCCATCCATGCAAGGTACCTTGGTACCCAGTACCTAAGGGAACACTTAGTGGGTGTTACCCCTCCCGTGTGATGCTCATCTTGATGTATTTTTTATATATCCACACTGTCCATCTGTTTTTCCATCTCATTTTAGGATGTGATAGCAATCCCTAAGAATATCCAAATCTAAGGTGGACCATAACACAAGAAATAGTGATGAATTACCATTGAAAGCTTTTTGTGGACTACAAAAGTTTTGAATCAAGCTGATATTTATATTTTCCCTTCATCCAGATTTTCTTGATATTATCAATAGGTTGGATTGCAAATAAATATTACTAAAACCTTACAATGGGCTCTTTGAAAATTTTAATGGTGAGGCACTCAATCACCATTGTTTCCAGTGCTATGGTCCACTCGAGATTTGGATCTGCATAAATTTTGAAACCCCGTCATTAAATGGGCTGGAGAAGCGGATGGAAGGCGTGGATATACAAAATATCACCCATGTGGGCCACACGGTAGAGGTAACACCCACTAAGATGTTCCCTAGTAACACCTAATTCCCGTGACGTGGGTTACCTTAATTTTGGAATTATAATTTTTTTTTTCAACGGTTAAAATGAGGCGGCCTAACTGATGGACGGTATGGATCTTATGAAAGTTTCATGCACGTGGCTGTATGAGAAAGTAGCCTCAGTTGGTACATAAAAGGCAGGTAGTCCGCCCCGACGGACGCGGATTTCCTGTAAAAGCCATTCCCATTAGTGCTTGAGGCGGGAACCTATGTGGCATCCACCGTGATGTTTGCGAGAAATCCATCACAAAACTTAAAACATAAATATTAGCCAGATTTAAAACTTATGTGGTCTGACGAGTATTTTCTAAAATGAGCTCACAAAACTGATGGACAAGGTGAATTTCCCACAAACATAATGGTGGCCCCACCTAGGTTCCAGTTGGCCTTTATGGATCCATATAAAACCCACTTTGGAGGTAGGCCCCACGGTCCACAAGTATGTTGTTTACCAAACATACTTTATCTCCTTAATAAGTAGAAACCAAGATAAGCAACTTATCTTAAGTTACTTACAATCCAAACAAGCCTTAAATGTTTCCTTGCAACGTGGGTTACCTTAATTTTGGAATCATAATTATTTTTTTCAACGGTTAAAATGAGGTAGCCTAAGTGATGGATGGTATGGATCTTACGAAAGTTTCATGTACGTGGCTGTATGAGAAAGTAGCCCCGGTTGGTACATAAAAGGCAGGTAGTCCACCCATGACGCGGATTTCTTGCGGAAGCTTTCACAGAAGTTGCTGCACCGGTACCTAGGTGGGGTCCACTGTGATGTTTGTGAGAAATCCATACAGTCCATCCATTTTTTGAGTTCATTTTAAGATATCCAACCGAAAATGAGTTACTACTAGATGAACTGAAAACATAAATATTAACCTGCTTCAGAACTTATGTGGCAGAACTTATGTGGCCGAGCTGTTACGTTAAATCCTCACATTTTCGGCCCATTTGAGTCTTCAATCCTGTTCAATTTTGATAGCATATCCTAAAATGAGCTCACAAAAATGATGGACCGGGTGAATTTCCAACAAACATCAACATCACGGTGGCCCCACCTAGGTTTCCCTAACCATGTGGGGCCATGTTGATGTAGTTTTTATATATCCACACCGTCCATCTGTTTTTACATCTCATTTTAGAACGTAATCCAAAACTCTAAGAATATCCAAATCTCAGGTGGACCATACCACTAGAAACAGTAATGAATGATCGCTAAAAACTTTTCTTGGGCCACGAAAGTTTTTGATCAATCTGATATTTATATTTTACCTTAATCCATATCTTCTTGACATTGTCAACAGCTTGGATTGAAAATAAACATTACCAAAACCTTAAGATGGACTCTTTGGAATTTTTAATGGTGGGGCACTCAATCACCACTGTTTCCAGTGGTATGGTCCACTTGAGATTTGGATATGCATAATTTTTGGAATCCTAAACTCAAATAGGCTGGAGAAACGGATGGACAGTGTGGATATGCAAAATATCATCCATGCGAGCCACACGGTAGGGGTAACACCCACTAAGCTGTTCCCGGCTTAACACCTAATTCGCTCCCCAGTGGGCGAGGATTCAGTACTCAGGTCGGGACCTCACCGAGTTCGGTCAGGCCGTGCCCATAGGGCCCACCTTGATGTATTTGTTTTATATCCATGCCGTCCATCCATTCTTACAGATAATTTTAGGACGCGGCCCCATGATTGAAGCAGATCCAAATCTCAGGTGGAACACACTGTAGGAAACAGTAGTGGTTGAACGCCCACCGTAAAAAATTCCTAAGGCCCATAGTATTGTTCATTTGCATCCAAGCTGGACTTGGATGGAGGGAAAAATACAAATATCAATTTGATCCAAAAATTTTTGTGGCCCACAAGAAGTTTTCAATGGTCAATCACCACCTTTCCTGTGGTGTGGTCCACGGAGATTTGGATCTGTTTCAGTTTTGGGCTCACCTCCTAAAATGAGCTGGAAAAACGGATGGACAAGGTGGATATACAACACATATATCAGGGTAGGCCCCACGGTCACCACCTGACCGAAGCTGCGCGGGTCCACCGTTCCATGAATTTATCTGTTCATATAGATCGAACGGCCAATATTCTTCCGCAAACCAACAGACCGGGTCTCATTAACCGGACGCGGATTTCCTGCTAAAGCCTTGTGCAGGAAGTTCCTGCCTGGGAACCAAGGTGGGCCCACAGTGAGTTTTTGATAAATCCACCCCGTCCATCCATTTTGGCAGCTCATTCTAGGACACGAGACCAAAAATAAGCCGGATCCAAGACTCAAGTGGGCTGAAAACGTGAGGATTGAACGTCCACAGTTGAAATATTTGTGGAGCCATAGGAGTTTCGAATCAGGATAATATTTGTGTTTCCAGTTCATCCCAGTAGTAGTGACGTTATGAACAGTATGGATGTCATATAAACATCATTGTGGACCCCGGGAGGTTTCAACTGTATTAATTTTCCTACCGACCTTTTCCTTTAGTTCTGCCCACTTGAGTCTCGGATGCGGCTCATTTTTGGTGAGCTCCCAAAACGGATGGACAGGGTAGATTTATCAAAAAAATCACTGTGGCCCCACCTTGGTTCCCAGCGGAGGAACTTCCTGCGCAAGGCTTTCGCAGGAAATAACCAATGTTCGGGCCGTGAATTTGCGCGGTTTGCCAGTTTGTACAGGTGAGGCCCTCAATTGAATGATCCAAGCCGTTGGTACAATGGGTCCCAACGTGGATGGCCAATGGCCAATGTAAGGAAAAAAAAAAAAAAACCAGAAATATGCTGTTTGAAGGGTTCTACGTTGTCGCATGGTGCTTTTCAATCATGCTCTCCCATGCATCTACTGCTCGCATATGTGCTGTAATTTTCTTCTCTCTCAACATCAAACAAGGAAGAGAAATACAATCATGGTCCACGTTCATCTACAAAAGGACCTAATATTGGTGGCCATGATTCCGATCGGGGTGCTTTTTGGGGCATACTCCATCCACATTGGGGCTCAACCGATTAATGGTTTGGATCACTGAACCAACGCACCCGCATGGTTAGTCACACTGATGCTCCCACCCACGAGTGGGTTAGTGTGTTTCCTTAGCATTTGGAACCTGACTGCCTGTTGAGGCGAGACAGCATAAGCTTACACCTTACTCTACATACTCTAATGTGGTGTTTGGGCCCACCCCTGTGTGCATGACATCCGACCTGTTCATTAGGGTCGTCCTAATGCGGCATTACGGGAGCCTTGCCATGATGATGGTATACCCCAAAAATTGGGCCTATTAACCATTAAATGGGCCACACTATAGAAAATTGTCGACAACTATTCAAAAATCTCCAAATCAATCTAATTCTGGGGTCATTTAGGGCCCATTTGGATTGTAAGTTACCTAGATAAGCTACTTATGCCTTTTAGTGACTTATTTTAGTTTCTACTTATTAAGCAAATGAGTATGTTTGGTAAACAACATACTTATCAGCCCCTGTACCACAATTTATAGCTATGGCTGAGCACCTCTCTTATTTGCATTTCTTTGAACAAGCACTATGCATCATCAATTTTGATGTTATCTTGCATTTCTTCGAACAAGCACTATGCATCATCTATTTTGATGTTGTGGACCATCCAGATCTTGGAAGGCTTTTTGGTCTCATCACACCCGTCTACATGTTGTGCACACTTTCGTAGATTGAGATGCATCGCAGCCATTTACGTGGCAAAAGAACCACACGGCGGACCTTAGAAAGTTTTCAATGGTGGGAGTTCAATCTCCACCATTGGCTGTGATGCAGCTCATCTGTGATTGGAACATATATGCTTCATTGCTGATCTGACAAGATGGATAGAGAGTGTAGATTTCTAATATAAATCATGGTGGGACTCATGCCAGATGCCAACACGATGGGGCTTAGAAGGCTAAATAGAGTGGATACCTACATCAAGGACGTCACTAGGGAGGTTCTATCGGTGGGCTTTTCAGGCCTTGTTAGTTTATTTTAGTTATTTATTATTTTTCTTCTTTATGAATTGAGGGGCCCACATGAGCTTTGAAATTGCTGCAACTTCGGGCTCATGCCCCCCTAGGAAAGGGAAGTTAGATGGACGGTGGACAAGACACGTACATCACAGTGGTTCCTTTCCACTTGTGAACGACATGGATGTAAGACACATACATCATAGTGGCCGTGAAAACAAAACACATGCGTCTGGTGGGTCCCACACATTGGACAGACAACAGGGTTTTAAGGTTTTAAGTAGACGGGTTTTGAGAGAGATGATTTCGATCGGCCTTCAACTGGTGGGAAAAAGCAAAAAAAAAACAAAAACAAAAACAAAAACAAAAAACTGAAATAGTACTTTATCCTGTTTTCAGCAAATAAGTGACTATTAAGTTGATGTTAACCAAACTAACTTATACATGATAAGTAGCTAAACGGTTAGTGTTATTAAAAAAAGAAATTTATTTCCCTACATCCAAATAGGGCCTTAACTTTCATGGTCCACTTTAATGGATGAGTTGAATGTCATGCATGGACGCGATCACCAACCTCAGTTGTGGTGTAGTGATGTGGCGTGAGATTTAATTGGTGGGGTCATATGCTGTAAGAGATGAGCTTAGGCCTGTTATGGTTATTTTGGCCAAGTACCTACTAGGCTAACTCTAATAGTGTACAACCCACCTATCAAATCTCACCCTTGCAATTCAAACTGGCCTATTATACTAAAAAGGCAAAAAAACGAATGACACCCACACCTTTGGGACAATGGTAGACTACGTGAAGTTAACCTCGTTTCAACACTAAGGTCTAGGTATTGATTCCCAACATGGGGGTGACTAATAGTGTGGCTATATGTACTAATGGTAGAATGTGTGTGCACTAACCAAAAAAACAAAAAGGGAAAAAAAAATGAAGAAACAAATCTTAAATCTCTCTACAATGGAATATATATTACTTCAAAATATATACATGTACATGAATTTATCAATATCACAGGGATTTAGTTGTGGGAGAGGCATTGGGACATACCATAGAAAAAATGGAGAGCCATCCAAAAATCTCCAATCTCACATGGTGGCTCACATAATCCTTGGATCTCAGTTTCCTGAGTGTCCAACTTTCTTGGTGGGGAGGCTGTTGCTGATAGGTTGGATGTCATGCAGATGCCACAGTGGGCCCATGTGAAACCTTTGTAGAATAAGACATTGGTCTCAAGAAGATAATTGATTGCATAGATTGGACTAATATACTCAAAAGAGCATGCAAGACCCAAGCTCTGTGGGTCCATTGTCTTGTTTCTGTTACATCCACTAATTCCATAAGTTACAATGCTTCTTTTTTTTTTTTTTTGTTAGTGCATGCATCCCACAGTTAGTACGCTCACCCACATTGTTAGTCACCCTGCAATGTTAGCCAACCCCGGGTTGGGAATTCATACCTAGACCTCAGTGCTAAAAGGAAGTTATCTCCACACACTCTACCACTATCCTAAAGGTGTGGGTTCTATGTTACCACACCTCATGCCAGGACCTGATCCCCAGAATCAAGGTGGTCCAAAATCTGGTGGACCACAATAGGGAATATTAAGGATGCGGATGCCCACAACAGAAACATTCCGAGGCCATATTGTTTATATGCAATCTGATGTCATTGAAACATCATGGTGGGCCCACTCGTCGACTGTAAAAATGTGTAGAGTGGATCTGGAGCGCGCCCTAAGAAAGGTCATCTGAGAATGTGGTGTTAGAACTTGAGAGTGAGGCCTCATTTGTTAAGTCTGGAGTCAGAAGCCTGAAATCTGAATCCGAAGCTTGAATGTGAAATCCAAAAACCTCCCATGAACTGCCGGAAAGAAATGCCAAAGTCTGAAAATTAAGTATGGAACCTAAAGTAATTTGTTTGTTAACAAACATATGAAATGTCTTAAATATGTTAACTTAACATATTTTCCCATGTATCCTATATGGAAATATTTTACATTATAAACAGTTTATTTTTTATTAAATTAAAATAGAATCATTAAATTAACATTCCTTTATTTAAATAAACAAAACTAGCTAGTAGAAAATCAAAATTTAATTGTCCATAAAAATAAAGCAATAATTAAAAAATAAAATAAAACTCGCATGGACCACACTACATAAAGTAGCGAGACAACGGCGTTGGCTCCCTCCTTTGAAACCTTCCTAGTGCTCACCAGAATGTTTATTGCCATCCAACCAGTTCATGTTCATGGGATCACATAAAACTCAATGGAGGGAAAACACAAATATCAGCATCATCCAATGCTACTATGGACCACAAAAGGTTTTTAATGCAGGTGGTCAATCCCCACTGTTGCTGTCTGTGATCCATTTCCGCTTTAGATCTACCTCATTTTTTGTCTCGCTCGTTAAATTGATCTCGCAAGATGAATGGGTGGTGTAAATATAATACATACATCATGATGGGGCCACATAACCATGTATGCCACATCAATTCAACTATGCTTAATTTCGGAGTGTACCCCAACAAAGAACTAGCTAGAGAAGGACAGTCCAGCCAGGGCCTCTATGAGCCCGCCATTATATATATGTTTTATATATTATTTTAGGGCATGAGCCAAAAGAGGAGGCAGATCAAAGGCTCAAGTGGACAATGACTCATTCGGATTAAACCTTCCTAAGGCCCACCTTGATGATTATTTGCCATCCTGTTTTTAGCACACAACCCATTGTTAGTACACCCACCCATCCGTCCGGTTAGTCACACTGCAATGATTATTTGCCATCTAACCTGTTCATAAGGTCACATGGACATAGATGATGGGAAAATATAAAAATCAGCTTTATTCAAAACTTCCATGGCATCAAGTGGGCATTTAATTCCTACTATTTCCTGTAGTGTGATCAACATGAGCATTCAATATCTGCCTCTTCTTTGGGCTCACGCCTAAAATGATATTTTAAAATGAATGGACGGCCTTGATAAAATAAATATATCATGGTGGACCTACAAAATCCTGATATACAAGACCGTGCTAGGTGATGATAGGGATAATGACCAATCCCCACCGGATTTTACAGCTCACAAATTGCCGAATTTCTCTCCACGTGTGCTATTTCAAAGGTATGGAACTTCCGCAGGCCCATCATAATGTATATATTAGATATAGACCGTCCATCTATTTTTCCATACTATTTTAAGGTTTAAGACAAAAAAAGCTAGGTATATATAAGGCTCAAGTTGGCCACACTACCATGGTAAAAATCTTGAACCAAGTTTGATACTTGTGTTTTTCCTTCATCCAGATGCTAGTAGGCGTTAGGAAGTTTCTAATGGTGGGCGTTCAATCACAACTGTTTTCTCGTGGTGTGGTCCACTTGAGATTTGGATTCATATCATTTTTGATATCATGTCATGATATATAAAGGTAGATGGATGGCGTGTATACAACACATGCATCATGGTGGAGCCTGTAGCCACCTTGCTTCTGGCAAGCATCAGGAGGCAATCCACGTCCGAAGCCGCGCCCCAACAGCCAGAGACTGACGGACCTGTCAGGTGCTACGTGGGGCCACTCGTGATTTATATGTTTTATCCATGCCGTCCATCCATTTTGATATACCATTTTAGAGAATAAGAAAAAAAAAATGAAGTAGAGATAAGGCTCAAGTGGGCCACACTACAGGAAATAATAGGAATTGGGCAACCACCGTTGAAATTTTCTTGGGAGCCATAGAAGGCTATAATCAAGCTGATATTTGTGTTTTCCCTTCATCCACGTTTCCATGGTAATCGTTCAAGTGCCATTGCTCTTTATGGAGCTTTAAATCTACCTCAGAAAAAAGTTGATGGACGGTGTGCATCATTAATTTCAGGGTAAGGTCATAGAAGTTTCACACGTACAAAATTTAAGACTTTTGTATTACGCAATCGAAAAAATCTCACCTGCCCGGTAATTGTGGAATCAAGATTTTTATTTTATTTTATTTTTAATTCAAAAAACTAATTTGAACATAAACTATCTATATATCGAACGGCAAGGATTCTTCCGCGAACCGCAAAGAGTGTGCCTCATTAACCAATGTGCTAGAGAGTTAGTGCCGATTGCCCTTTTGTACCAGTGGGCCCCACAATTCAATGATCCAAACCGTTGATACTATGCATCTCAACGTCATATTAAGTCCCATGTTAGAAAATTCTTCAATTCAGCTGGTTCACGAATGGCATAAATATAATAAAGTTTGAGTCAATGGGCTCATGACTGGCCCGCAGCTATACGTTCGAAGGGACTCAGATTCGGTAGTGACACCGGCCAGTACCCACCTTGGTACTGGTCGGTGTTGGAAAAGCTCTATAAGTTCACTATGATTTATGTGTTTTATTGATTAATTCGTCCATCCATTTTTGGATGATCGTATACATTTAGGACCCAAAAATGATTTAAACCTAAATCTCAGGTGGACCACACCATAGGAAACAATGGTGATTGAGCGCCCACCATTTAAAAACTTACGGAGGGCCGCAAAAAGTTTTGGATCAAAGTGCTCATGCCCTAATGTAAGCTTGCAAATTGGGATTACACATGCATCATGGTGGGGCCCATAGAGCATTTTGGGTGCGTACCAGTCCCGGTGTGCGGCTTATGGGTTTAGTTACCCTGTTTAGAAAAGATTACAAGCAGCCACCTTCATAAAAATAAAATAAAATAAAAATTTATCAAAGTGGAAAAAAACTAAGGCTACTTTTGAAAGAGGCCCAAAAATGAGTTTCATCTCATTTTAATTAATTGTAATTATGTATTAGAAATTAAGACTCTAATACATAGTTACTATCAACATGACCTCATTATGTATGAGAACTTTGGATATCTAATACATAAATATTATTAACTAAAATGAAATAAACACGGTTTTAAGCATCAATAAAACAAAGCTTAAGCAATTGGGCATTTACAACTTTTAAAACATAAAAGATCACATTGTAGAAATTGTGACTTATACATAAGAGAGGAGAGAGATATCTATAGAGATTTTAACCGATACACATCTTAATAAACAAAAAAATATCATAAAACCATCATCAAACTTAAAGAAGTAGAAAATAGAAAAAAATATATATATATATCAGCTATCTTAACTACAACATCAACCAAATGAATGAGCGAAGCCCTGAGAAATACCAGCTTGGAAAGCACGGCTTGATACTCTCATCGTCCATGTGGAAGACACTAAAATTACCAGCATGGTTATCCTTAAAATATATACAATTTTCTTCAAACCCCGACAACTCTGTAGCTGAAAAGGATTTGGAGCAGCTTCTACCGACGAAAAGGATTCGGTCACCCAAGCTTTCTACCTTGATAGAAAATCGACTGCTCGAGTCCATCTTAAAAATGCGAAATTTTTTTGTCCTTCGGAACCTTAAAACCATTAACAACTTCCCACATGATTCCACCAAATAGGCTTCATCAACAATGCTATATTTTTCCTTTATTTCAACTACATTGAGTGGAAGAACATTCCACCCTATGAATTCTGGGTTCGCTAGCTTATTTGTTCTTATTATGGCATAAACATTTCCCTTGTAACATGCAATATCATCGAAGGGGAGTCCTTCTAAGACCGTCCATGTTTCATCTCCTAGTCTACAGAAGGATAATTTACTCAAGTCATGCATGATCAAAACCACACAATCATTCGAAGTCGGCGACGATGTTAATACGGCCGTACCCGAAGCCATTTCATAGTGTTGCCCAAAATCTTTAACATGGTGGCAACGGTGATTGATCAAGTCACGAATTTCAGCGTTGCAGGGGAGTTTGATTTTTTCGTTGGATGATGGATTCAAGAGAAATAAATCTCTAGTCATCCATTTCAGAAGTATCAACCATCTATCAAAAGATCCCAAATAAAATACCTCGTGGGCCTCGGGGATGTGTGGTCCTTCATAGATTGTATTATTGGATAGATCAAGCACGCGGTGGATATTTGTTTCCGAATCTTTGTAGAGCATTAACAGCCATGAAGGGTGGAGTTTGTGGGCCTTGATCTCCATTAAGGCCAACCGCCATGAAGTGCAGACTGCTCCGGCACGGATGCGATCAAATAGACTTGATTTTAGTAAGATAGTCGCCAAGATTTCACGGGGAAGTTGAGACCACATATTCATGTGACTGATTTTTTGAGGAAGAGACAGCAACATCTTCAAAATATCTCCAATGGGAAATATATATATATATATATATATATATATATATATCCCGAAAGATTATCTCACTGTAAAAATAGGATGCACAAAAAATTAGGCTGATCCAACCATGAAAATGTGATGCTTCATGTGAATGTGGACTTTATAGGTGTTGTTTCAAGGTTTCCTATGGTGTACTCGACCTAATAATTGGATCAACCTGATTTTTGGGTCATCTCATTTTCATGATGGGATAATTATAATGGACAGACAAGATCGATATTGTATAAACACCACGGTGGCCCCAATTGCCAATTTTTGGATGTACAACTAGTTGCGCAAGAGCATTACCCACACACACACGCAGATTAGGTGAGACCCCGGCTTCGTGGGATTAATGGGGCCCACTTTGATATATGTATTATGTATCCATGCCGTCCATATTTTTTTCAGATTATTTTAAGGTATTGTCCCAATAACGAAGCAGATCAAATTATCAGGTGGACCATTCCATAAGAAATATTGGTGATTAATCATCCTACCATTAAAAACTTGATAGGGCCATATTAATGTTTTTGTAGTGGTTATTCACCATACGATCTGTTGATAAGGTCAGATAAGCCTGGATGAAGGAGAAAAACAAATATCAGCTTGATCCAAAACTTTTGTGATTCATTAATGGTTAATCACCACTGTTTAGTATGGTATGGTCCACCTGATAATTGGATCTGTTTCATTTTTAGGATAATGCCCTAAAATGATTTTTAAAAATAGATGGACGGCATGGATACATAATATATACATCAAGGTGGCCCATGCATGGAAACCCGCGTTAAGGGTCGCACCATCTTGGGTGAGGCCGGGCGGGTCTCACATAATCCGCTCTCAAAATAGAAAGGTCGGTTAATATCTGGTAAGGGGCGGCTTCAGTGGATCCCTGCCTATGGACCCACTTTCATGTATGTATCTTACATCCATGACACTTTTATTTATTGGTCTTAAATCCATGTCGTCCATCCATTTTGACAGCTCAGTTTAGGACACGATAAAAAGAATGAAGAAGATCCAAATCTTAGGAGGACCACACCATGGGAAGCGGTGGTGATTAAATACTCACCATTAAAAACTTAGGATCCAACAGAAATTTTATTTGCCATCCAACCTGTGACGACCAAAAAATATCAGATGGATACAAGACTTGTGCGGTCCACAAGAAGTTTTTATGGTCAATCGCCACTGTTTCCCGTGGTGTGGTCCACCTAAGAATTGGATATGCTTCATTTTTCATACCATACCCTAAAATGAACTGTCATAACGGATGTACGGCGTTGATGTGAGGCACATTCATCAAGGTGGGCTCCACAGTCAGGGATTCACCCACCTCGCTAGATCCGGGGATCCGCCGAAGCCACGCCCCCCACATAAGAGTCCTATCCATGCAAGGTTTTGTGGTACAGCCAGTCCTAACACGTGAGAGCAAGTTAACTTGTATGAAATCCAATCCGTCCATCACACACGCCACCGTTTGTTAGACCTTAATGCCAAAAATTAAAATGATTTAACACTCAGGTGGGCCACCCCCAAAACTTTATATCTACATCCTCCAAATTCACGTGGTATGGGCCACCTGCGTTTAAGTTTTTCCATCTTTATCAGGAACATTGGATGAATGGATTCGATGGCATACAAAACACTATGGTGGGTCTTACACAAAACTAATGGCGAGCGTTCCATAGCAAATGTTTGCTGCGACATTGATACAAAAAACCTGAATTATCTTAATTTTAGATGATTATGAATTTTTTTCAACGGTTAAAATGAGGAAATCTAACTGATGGACGGTATGGATCTCATTAAAGTTTCAGCAGCAAGCCAGTTGGCATATTTTTTTTTTTTTTTTTTTTTTTTTTAATTATAACCATCCGAAGAATAGATTTGAATGTAAGCTATATGCAGTGGGCGAGGATTGAGTAAGGTCAGGACCTCACGGAGTTCGGTCGACAGGCCGTGCCCATGGGCCCACCTTGATTTATATGTTTTATATCCATGCTGTCTATCCATTCTTACAGCTAATTTTATGACGTGGCCCCATAACTGAAGCAGATCCAAATCTCAGGTGGACCACACCTTAGGAAACAGCAGTGGTTGAACGGCCACTGTCAAAAAATTACTAGGGCCCACAGTAATGTTCATTTGCATCCAACCTGTTGATTAGGTCGAATAGTTTTGGATGGAGGGGGATCCAAAACTTTCTGTGACCCACAAGAAGTTTTTAATGGTCAATCACCACCTTTCCTGTCGTGTGGTCCACTGAGATTTGGATCTGTTTTATTTTTGAGCCCATATCCTAAAATGAGCTGGAAAAACGGATGGAAAAGGTGGATATACAGCACATATATCAGGGTGGATCACATGGTCACAACCTGACCGAAGCCACGCCCGTCCACCCTTCGAACGGCTAATATTCATACAGATCGAACGGCCAATATGCCCCTCCCATATATCTACTGCTTGCATATGTGCTGTAATTTTCTTCTCTGTCAACATCAAACAAGGAAGAGAAATACAATCATGGTACATGTTCACATGCAAAAAGGACCTAATATTGGTGTCCGTACGATTCTGATCGGGGTGATTTTTGGGGCATGCTCCATCCATGGTGGGACTCAACTGACTAATGGTTTGGATCACTGAACCATGGCCCCAGTGGTAAGAATTGAGAATCAGTATGTGACATGGTCCATGGACCGTTGGTTCAAGTTCTGCAGAATAAGCTTACACCTCGCTCTACATACTCTAATGTGCTGTGTGGGCCCACCGGTGTGTGCATGACATCCTACCTGTTCATCAGGGTCATACCAATGCGGCATTAGTGGAGCCTTGCCATGATGATGGTATACCCCCAAAAATCGGGTCTATTAATCATTAAATGGACCACACCATAGAAAACTGTGACAACTATACAAAAATCTCTAAATCTACCTAATTCTTGGGTCATTTTACTTTCATGGTCCACTTTAATGGATGAGTTGAATGTCATGCATGGACTCGATCACCATAGTGCGGGATTTAATTGGTGGGGCCATATGCTGTTGGAGATGATCCCAGCCCTAGGCCTTTTTTTATGGTTTTTTGGCCACACATCCCACCTATCAAATCTCACCAAACTGGTCCATTATACTCATAAAGGCAAAAAAACTAACAACACCCACACGTTTGGGACAGTGGTAGACTGCGTGAAGTTAACCTCATTTCAATACTGAAGTCTAGGTATCTATCTACTCTTAACATGGGAGTGGAAGGAAGTGTAGAAGTCTCATAATTAAGGAATTTGAATAAACTTATTTGTTAGCAGATCTTTGAAATATGTTAACTTGACATATTTGCCCATCTATTCTATTTGTAAATATTTTACATTATAAAGAGTTTATTTTTTATTAAATTAAAATAAAATCATTAAATTAATATTTCTTTCAGTTAAATAAACTAAAGTATTAAGTAGAAAATCAAAATTTAATTGTCCATAAAAACAAAACAAGAATTAAAAAAAATTTAAAACTTACATGGACCACACCACATAAAGTAGTGAGACAACGGCGTCCACCATTGAAACCTTCCTATGGCCCACCAGGATGTTTATTTGCCATCCAACTTGTTCATGTTCATGAAGTCCCATACACCTCCATGGAGGGAAAGCACAAATATCAACATCATCCAATGCTACTATATAGAAGTTTTCAATGCAGGTTTTAAATCCCCGTTGCTGCTGTTGTCATATGATTCATTTCCTCTTTAAATTTGCCTTTTTTTTTCTTTTTTTTTTTTTTTTTATCTCATTCCTTAAACTGACCTGGCAAGATGGATGGGCGGTGTCGATATAATATATACATCATGGTGGGGCCACATTAGGGCTGAAAGTCGGGCGGGTTGGGTTGGGTTGGGTTGGTGCTCAAACCTAACCCAACCTAAGGTTCCTATACCTCAACATTTACCCAACCGAACCGAACCTTGGGTTGGGAATTCTCAACCCAAGTGGGTTCGGTTGGGTTGATCGTGTTGGTCTGGCTAATACGTGATAATGAAAAATATTTTCATTATTACATTAGTTTATTAAGTTTCGATACACGTCTTATTTTTTTTCTACATATTGCTTTAGTAGTTATGTATGTAGTTATTTATTGTAAAGAACTTCACTTTTTCTGAACAAATAAATTAAAATATAGGATAACTATTTGTTTAACACAAAAGCGTATCAAATTTCACACATTATAGGTTTATTTACTAAAGTAATATAAACTAATAAGTTTACTTAAGTATAATAAAATTATAAGTAACTTGTATATAGCTCGGGTTCGGGTTGGGTCAGGCAACTCAAAACCTTAACCCGAGCCCGACCCAAGCTTTATCGGGTTGGTGTTTGCATAGCCTAAGCTCAAGATTGGGTTTTATACTTCTTGCCCAAGCCCAACCCAATGTCGGGTCGGTCACAAGTCGATTGGATTGAACCTGCCCAACTTTGAACCCTAGGCCACATAACTACGCCACATCAATTCAACTCTACTCAATTCTAGAGTGTATCCGGCAAGGAGCTAGCCAGAGACGACAGTCTAACCAGCAGCTCTGTCAGCCCACCTATATATATATATATATATATATATATATATATATATATATATATATATGTTTTAGATATCATTTTAGGGCATGAGCCAAAAGATGAGGTAGATCAAAGGTTCGGAGTGGCACTCCACACCATAGGAAGCAGTGGTGACCGATGGAACCTTCCTAGGCCCACTGTGATGATTATTTGCCATATTTTTTTATTACACACCCCATTGTTAGTACAACCACCCATCCCTGTTCGTCACACTGCAATGATTATTTGCCATCTAACCTGTTCATAATGTCACATGGACTGGACGATGGGAAAACATAAATATCAGCTTTATTTAAAATTTCTATGGCCCCACTAGGTTTTCAGCAGTTGGCATTTAATCCCTATTATTTACTGTGGTGTGATCCGCATGAGTTTCCAACCTGCCTCCTCTTCAAGCTCATGCCCTAAAATGATCTTTTAAAATGAATGGATGGTTTTAATAAAACACATATATCATGATGGCCCACAGAGCTCCTAATAGGACCATAGTCTCTACCCAAGTGCTGATGGGGTAGTAACCAATCCCCACCCGATTGTAGGGCCATCATGATGTATATATCAGATCTACACCTACACTGTCCATCCATTTTTTCATACCAAGGGTTTAAGAGACAACAAAAATGAGGTATATCTAAGGCTCAAGTGGGCCACACTACAGAAAACAGTAGTAATTGGGTGCCAACCATAGGAAAGTTAATGAGGCCACGGAAGGCTTTGATCAAGTTGATATTTATGTTTTCCCTTCATCGCCTTTGTGACGTAATCAACAGGTTGGATGCTAAATAGACATTATAGTGCGTCCTGGGAAGTTTTTAATGGATGTATCATGATGGAGCCCAAGAGAACTATCCAGTAGGCACCTACAAATAAGCTTGTGAAACGAGTGGACAAAGTGGATTTAACACATACATTATAGTGGGCCCCACAAAGCTTTGGGGGGGGATTCCTTTAGGATTTTTTTCCCAAATACACCCAAGTTATCATGGGGCACACAAAATAGACATCCTATTTAAGAACTTATTTTTTTACACATTCATGAACGGATTTGGAAAATTATATTGTTTTAGGATGAAAATGCGCCTGCAATCAATAATAGAAAATGTTTGGAAGACTGATTGTCATTTGACAGGTTTAAGGTTGCTATTCATCTTTTATACTTTCTAGCAATCTTTCCTGCTTTGACTTGTGAAAGAGCCTCTCTTAGAAGATTTTTGTTCGGTGGATTGCCCCGGTAGTAGACTGGGACTCCTGAGAGTTTCAACACAAGCAAGGTTTGGACTTTTGAGTATCCATAGGTGGTAGAATCCCACTACGGGGTGTGTGTGTGTGTGTGTGTTGGGGGGGGTAGGGTGTGTGTCCAAAAAAAAAAAAAAAAAGTTGGCACAATTGAGTAAGAACATAGATTTATTTTTTATTTTTTATTTTTAGCTATTTTCATGCTTCATTTTGGACTCAACTTAGGGTTTCAATATTGTAGGCCTAAAGATGTTTTAATAGAGAAAAATTGAAAAAAAAAAAAAAAAAAAGTGGAGAAATTCTGGTGGATGTACAGTCTATAGGTTGATCGTGAAGTTGAAATGTTATAAACGGCATATTTTTTTTTATAGATTCACGATCAACTGTGAAACAAGCATGATCATCTGAGAACATTTCCACGAAAAATTCACGATCAAACTGAAAATTCTCAGATGATCGCACATGTTTCACGGTTGATTGTGAGGCTTAAAACAAATCGTGTCTACAACCTTTCAACTTTGCAGTCAACCTATAAACTCTATATTCACTAGAATTGCTTCATTTTTTCAATATCTCTACATTCACTAGAATTTCTCCGTTAAAACATTTTTAAACCTACAACATTATAACAAAGTCAAGTGAATAAAAAAAAAAAAACAAAGACCTAGGCTATTACTTGATTTTGTCAACTTATTCCCCGAATGAAGCTCATTAGAGATGGTCTCTTTCAAAGGTTGAAGTATGAAAGATTGTCGAAGAAACTAATTGGAAAGCATGAAAAATTGTCAGAAATTAATAAAAAAGCACAAAAGATTACCGGAGAGCACAAAAAGAGGAATAACAACTTTGAATGTGAGAAGTGATGATGGGCCTCCGAAACGTTTTCTGTTTTTTTATGGTAGGGACATTTTCTTGCCAAAAAAATATAATCCCCAAGTACTGCACGGGGAGGTGTAATAAAGATGAGTTCTTAAAAATGGGGTGTACTCTGGGAGCCTCATAAGAACCTGGGTGTCCTTGAAGAAAATGTAAATGACTAGGGTTCGACATTTAATTCAATAAAGAGAAGAAAAGCAATGGTTCGGATCATTTGATAGGTGTGATTTCAGAAATCTGATGCATCCAAGGTACGGCCCACTGGACCGATGGCCCCCGTCGATACAAAACACTACCACATATAAGGTGGAGAGAGGGATTGGCCTTGATCTGTTACTGGCAATTCCAACGTATCATCTTCGCAAGGATGGTTAGTAGAAACTGTAGAAAGTCGGATGGTAAGTAGCTCTTCCTTAGATCCAAACCGTTGATATGATTGGCCTCAACTTAGATGACGCATGTACGAAATATCTCCCAGAGTGAAGGCATCCTCGATTTGTGCTTTTCAATCATGCCCTACTGCCTATATGTACTGCATTTTTCTTCTCCCTCCACATCAAAAAGGGCAATACAGTAGGAGGAGAACTTGGGTGAATGGAAGGAAGCCTCATTGTAGATGGTCCATCGCCAAGAGAAGAATTATATAAATGTGGCCCACCGCTTTTGATAGTGTACACAGGTCATCTGTCTGCTTGGCCTAGCCCATGGTGGAGTAATCAATTCCAACAATCTGTTGCTTCCCACCATGAATGTACATTGCATCAATGATCTCTTCAATTGAAGAATCTTAACATTATGATATGTGCATATAGATAGTTGGTATTTGGCCTCTGAGGTGTCTTTGGATGGAAGTAAATGCATGGAAATAAAATGAATTGGATATGAATAAGCTTGGAAATGGAATCTCCCTCAAAGGATGGATTTGAAAGTAAATGGGGTGAAATGTCTTTTTGGGCTCCTATGCAAATGTCTGCCCTACACCTCACACACCGATGATAATACAAAAAAAATCCAATCAATGGCCACATCATTAAAATCACACCAATAGAATAATCCAATGGTCCAAAGTTGGCCAGAGCATTTAAGAACGTTGGCAAGTTGCTTGTCTACCATCCTTACATTTGTGGCCCACCGGTGGTTCCAAATTTCCTCATTTTTGGCAGAAGTATATATTTCAACAGGCTTTCATTCTGTCAAATATCATATATATCACATATGTACACTAATTTGGGATATTAAAGCTGCCATGGGATATATTGAAAAATTTCAATGCATTCCAATTCCTCCCATTTACTTCCTCCACTCAAAACAAAATATTTGAATTTCAATATTTCATTTACTTTCCTCCAAACACATCTGAATTGGTTATTTACCTCCCATTCCATTTCCCATTTACCTCCATTTACAAGCTCCCAACTATACAAGAATGGTCAGCATTAAAAGGACCTGATATTTTTATCTGAAATCTCATGACCTGGGATTTTTGGGGCATGCTCCATTCATAGTGGGACTCAATAGATGAATGGTTTGGATTACCAAACCATGGGCCCTACTTTTTAGAATTGAAAACACATTTGAGTGAGATGGTCGTGAATTGATCGCCTAAAAACCCTAGCCGGGCAGCTCTTTTGCCATGTCCGGTTTGGGTTTTAAAACATTCATAGTCCATCTTAAACCATTGCCTGTTCTTTCTTCAGAAATGTCTATTACGAATCCAAACCACCCATCAGATGGGTTCCACTGCAGAGAAGCCTAGGACCACAAATCAGGTCCATTCAACCACCAGTTGGGTCACAATATGTACTTCAAGTGATACCCATCACTTGGCCAGATTTTGTTAGGGCAATGAAAAGTGAGGCCCACCTAATGGACGTCTTGGATATGTGGAACATGCAGCTGCCTGTAGAACTAGCAAAACCTCTGGAGCATAAAGAGATTTTCACAACCAGCTTCAATCCAAAAGAACAGGTAGGAAGAGATTCGGACATCAAGACCTGTTACATGGTTTGTTCCTTCTTCTTCTTCTTTTTTTTTTTTTTTTTTTTTTTCTTTTTACATTTTCTATCTTAAGTTCTCAAGGAGGAATGGTAAGGTGATTCATGCAAGAATGGACTGAAGAAGCAATTCACAGCACACTTGCCAAAATAGAATCCATGCAAGGTCCTGGAGATTCATCTGGTAGGGCCCACCACCACACATGTACATTGTGTATGAGACCTTTTTTTTCTTGGTCATTTCTTTTAACCTGCCCAGTTTTCTCAGAGTGCAGCCCACTTGATGAACGGCCAGCCTGATTGAGGTGAGAACATGATTAAGGAGGGCTTACCCAACACATGCCCTGAATTGCCTCTTCAGTCAATATCCCTGCACAATTCTGCCTTCACATTTCTCCTCCCAGGAGTGTTAGTTTTTTCCCTTGGCATTCCTTTCTCTCTCCTTCTCACCGTTTGCTTGCACCTCATTCTCCAAAAAACAAGGCAAGCTGCCATTGCTAGGCGTGAGAAGAACCTGAGGTTCAAAGAGACTGTTGCAGCCTGGGCTCTGAGACTGAGCCACACCTAACTGCTGCTGGAAGTAGCCTTCAATCTCCAATGTATCCATCGGTATATCACTCGTAAGCGTCTTGAAGGCGAACTCGAGACAAGGATCAGGCCATGAATCCCCGAACGGCAAAACAAGAGGCGATTGTGGCAAGTTGTCATCAGCCAGTTTCTGGGCTTCATCTGAGATTGGTTTCTCAGCTTCAATTACATTCGGTTTCTCAGCTTCAACCTTTCCTGTTTGGAATGCTTCCATGGCTCCGGAAGCTGAAGGTGCAGGCCCTGTCTTCTGTTTAGCAGCCAGCCGACAAGCCAGGTCAGGGTCTTGGAAGACCACCGAGTTGGCTTCAAGACCAGCCAGACGTTTTGATGCTCTTTGAGGCAAGATGGACACTTTCCCACATTTGGCTTTGTGGAAATTAGCACGGGTGCTTTTTGCTTCACACTTTTCCATCTCATTCTGTAACAGCTTCTTTTCTTCTGATTCAGGTGGGACCTTGTTAGCGTTTGCCAATCCGTCATCCAGCGGCTTCTCATCTTTGGCTTCCATTCGCAGCCCAGTATCTCTTTGCTTCTTGTCTACAGATTCCATTTGTGGCCCAGTATCCATTTGCTTCTTGTCTTTGGACTCCATAAACTCTCCTTTTCCCAGTAGGTTCTTTTTTGTCGATTTCAACTGAGCTGCACTCTTTGAAAGCTTCTTGCCCGCTGATTTCAACAGGGGACCATTCTCAGGGAGCTTGTCTTGGGATTCCGTCAAGAACCCATTCTCCAAAAGGTTCTTGTCCACTGACTCCAACAGCAACCCATTTTCCAGAAGCTTCTTGCCTTCAGATTCTGATGGCCTCCAACCATTTGTTTGAAGCTTCTTGTCTTCTGATTCCATGGACATCACATTCTCTGAAAGCTTCTTGTCTTCCACCCCCCTCTCTGGACGCTGCTGATGATTGTCTTCAGATTCCAATGGCACCCCATTCCCCAATGATTCTGATGGCTGCTTCCTGTCTTCAAGTTCTCGGGACTCTTTCTCCATGAGCTGAGCAGCTCGAATCCGCCCGCTCTGTCTTCTCTTTGAGCAGCCAGTAGAGCCTGGAATGCAACACAATCTCAATTCAGAAGCTGAAAAGTTGATACAAACTGATGCATCACCCCCCATGGAGCCTACATGCAGATATGGTCAGACGATAATCCATCTTGGGCTTGAGGTGACAAACCATGGTACAAAAAACATGCCGAGCGGATGCTCCCAACCATTGATTAGAGATGATTGTGAACAGTCAAAAACAAACTTTGTTAAATTTCCAAAATTCAATTCCAAGAAACAAGCGGCTTAATTTTGCTACTTTTTCTTGGTTGGTCTGATCAGCAAGCTACTCAGGAACAAGATCTAAAGTATCTACCGGAACCAGTATGTACCAATAAGTACCAGTATCGTCCATGAATGATATGGCTGTATTGGGCTGTATCGACTGGAAACAGACCAATAAAGGGCAATACAGAGCTGTATCGGTGGTGAACGATGCAATACCTGCTACACCAATTTTAAACCTTGCTTAGGAGAGGAGCCTTTTGGGTCAAAGTTAGCATGAGTTGGTCTACTATTGTGTCTAGAAGCTTCTAAAGAGATCTTTAGACTGATCAGCTTGTTGGGAAGTGTATACTGTGAATTCAGAGGTGATGGGTAAAAGAAAGAGATTTTGGACGGCAATCTGGTCACGAATCAATGCATTGGCTCAAGTGCAAAGGAGCGTAAGGTTAGAATTCAGTGAAAAGTTGAAATGGAAAAAGCATATGATCCAGTCAATTGGGATTTCTTGTTGTACTCTCTTGTAAGAAAGAGATGTGGGATGAATGGATGGAGTGGATAAAGGAATGTGTATCTTTGGCATCATTCTCAATCTTAGTGAATGGGTCTCCTGCAGGGTATTTCTATAGCTTGAGAGGTATTCGTCAGGGTGATTCATTCTCTATTTCTCTTTCCCTAGTTACCAAGAGCCCAAGCTTATTAATGGAAAGAGCATCTCATATCAACCATATTAAAGGATTTGAGATTGGTAATCCAGAATTGGTGGTGAATCATTGTCAATTTGTGGACAGTGCTATCTTGCGTGGGGAAACATCAGTGCAAACCAAGAATCTCTGAGGCATTCTAAGGCATAGTTGCAGGAAGAGTGAAGCAAAGTGGCAACAGATTTGGGTGTGAGAGCAGGGAAGCATCTGTTTTAAAACGTTAGCAAGTATAATACAGCTAGAACACAGGAAGTGGAATGCGAGTACAGAGCATGATTTAAAGCAGGAGTGGCACCTTATTAGAAGGATCACGCAACTAAGTTCTAAGGTGCTCTGATGAGGTGTCCGGTCTTCAAGTAAATTTGGGGAAAAAGTGAAGGGGTAGTTAGAAGTCTCCTGCAGCAAATGGGATGCAGACATTGAATTTCCTGTGTCCCTTATTTTGGCCTTTCTCTTGGAGGCAGTCCAAGAGCCATATCATTTTGAGACCCAATTATCGGAATGTATAGTTAAAATACATGTGATTTCTGTCATGTCACAACAGAAAAGCCTATTCCAAAGTCAAAATCAGCGCCATTGAATTCCAAAGTCAAAATCAGCACCATTGAATAGGCTACAGTGCAAAGATGCACCCTTCCCAAACTGGCCTTTAAAAACAGGTCAAACTAGGACAGTTAGTGTGGCTGTCCTAGGAGTTTTTTAAAGTAAATTTAAGGTTAGAACTAACCAAGATCACGGGCTTATATTAATTACAAGTTTCTCTTTTTTAGTGATTTGGCTTTTATATGTGTATACATAAAAGCTGTAAAATACAATCATCTTTTATTGTTGGAATATTCTTTACGTGCATGCATGGTCCCTCGTCAGATTCCTTCTTTTATCAGTTGTGGATTTTTAATGAATTGCTAAAGTTTGTATATGAATTTAAGGATTGAATTGCATTTTAGAGAATGCCCAAAAGAAAATAGCCAACACTCAGTAATTTGGTTATAATGAAGTTTAAGACTTCACCCTGTACTCCCAAAGGTGATTTGCCGATTTTCTCTGTCGTCTTTCCATCAGAATTCAATCTGTCACTATCAAAAAGGCATCGCCTTGCTGATTTCTCTTGTTTGGCTGCAACAGGAGACTAAAATAGAAAGAAAAACAAACTTTAAAAATCAAAGTTATTAGCTTGGAAAAAACAATTAGTAATATGTGGAACAGCAAACTGCTTTGAATTTTATCTAGCAGCATTTTGCCATTCTACAAGATCAATAGATGTGAGGATACTGGTGTGCAATTTCTCCTTCACTCTCATCAATATTACTAATCAATGGAAATTAGATCATCTGATAGAGCAGCCACTTCAAAATCATAACAAGACATTTTCAATGATCAGTTTAACATGGGAATTTTTTTTTAGGAATGCTAATCAGAAGTCGCACCCGTTATCACACACTTTGCTCCCAACAAGGCCTGTGGCAGATGCATACAAGATCCAGACCACTAATTTGCCATGCTCCACCATAAAACGGACGCAATAAAATCAGACCAGCTGGAATGACCACTATTTGATGTAGAAACATTACCATTGTCCATTTTTGGGCCATGTTCCACTCAAGATGATAAGATCGGCTGATTAAAAACAATTGTGGGTCACACAATCTGGATCTTTTACACCTTGAACACCTCCCGTGGGAACTCATGTCCGGTTAGCATTCCTCAAGAAAAATAGAATAATATAGAGATGTAGTCAAGCAAATAAGTAATTTAGACAATCAGGAAGCGGTTGGTTCAAACTTACAGAGAATTTGTCGCCTATTGACTGCGTGTTGCTGATACTTTCTTTCTTTGGTTTGGCATCCCTTCCAAGCTCTCCAGTTTCAAGATAGCGTAAGACATCCACTTTAGAGCGGAACACATATCCAGTAACAGGATCTGTGTAATACTGACAATTTGCACAGATGATGACAGAGATTAATGTTTAGTTTCAGTGCTGTTTTTTTTTCTTCGAAAACTATCGCAATTTTATTAAAAGACGCTACAGGCACAAAAACTACAAAAACCCAAAGAGGGCTACAAGAAACAATCTATGGAGATATTCAAGCAACTCGCCCATTCAAGAACATCCGCCTTAGCCCGATAGAACCAACTCAAGACCTACCTGCTCTTGTTCCTAGAATACTGATCATTTCTCTCACCCCAAAATTGCTTAAAGCCCCACCAAGAAGAGCCGCTATAAAATCCTTCCATTTTCCTCGTGCTGCCACTGTGCCATGCAAGCAACACCTCTTCCAGGCATCAACCAAGGAATCATGAAAACCCTCAAAACCTCTCCCATAACAACCTAGTGAACAGCCAATAGATAAACAAGTGATTTACCAATTCTGCATTGCTGAGGCACATGGAGCACATATTGGGGATGAAGATGATCATAGACCATTTTTTAAGATTATCAATGGAAAGCACTCTCCTTTTGTTTACCAACCAAGCAAACACCATGATCTTGTGAGGGGTTACATATCTCCACACAAAAGTCATTGAATTCGCATCCAAATCCACCCCCTCTCTAGTGGTATGCCCTAAAAGGACCAAACGGAAAAACAGCTCGACTTCTCCAATTTCCACACTAGGCTTCCTTCACCCTAGGCATGGGGCTAAAATCTTGAATCTTGGCTGAGTGCCTTACAAACTCTTACATCCCCTCTTCAGAAAGGTTCTTTCTACATGAAGGAGACTACAACTTTCCTCCCACCCACAAGAAACATCAAGCAATGGTAAGATTACCACCGTAGCCATTCTAACCAGCCTAGGAAAAATCAACTTGAAGAGATTCTTCCCCTAGCCATACATCAAATCAGATTCTCTCCATTCCCAACTACAAATCTGACTCCTATCTTTAATTTAGCTGTCACACTGTTGATTGCCTTCCAAACCCTAGATGACCTATACAAAGAAGACCCCTTAACCCACCATCCTCCCTCCATTACCCCATATTTTGACACCACCACTTCCCTCCTCCATTTCAATGCTGGTATAATAAATATTTAGCATTACAACCAATATGTAACTAAGAAATAGGTCCACTGACAACCCACCCCTTGTGCGGGCCACCGACTGATCCAGACCATTTATTGAGTAGATCCCATCGTGGATGGCCTACATAGCAAAGATCCACACTGTCCATGCCTATGTTGGAATCAGGACCGTTGTTCCTCCCTTGCCCTTGCAAAAGCAGTGCAGATCTTTGATCAGTCAGATTCTTTCTGTTGCCCATGGGACCTATATGAAGCAGGGCGGCAACTTGGGTTCAGGTCACCCCGAACCTGACAGACCCAACCCGAGTCTGGGTTGAGTTGTCAAGGCCCTTGGCTTCAGGTGAAAAAAAGCCAACCAGATTTGAATTTGGGTTGGGTTTGAAAATTCGGCTTGGGTTAGGTCGGATTGGGAATAATCACATGTATTTGGGTCGGCTTGCTTTGGATTGAGTATAGAGAACTTTGTGTTGGGTTTGGGTTGGAATCCGAGTTGGATCAGGTTGCAGGTCATGTCCTCTTAAGGTCAAGTTGACCTTCAACCCGACCCAAGCCGCTTGAGTTGCAAGCCTAATATGAAGGGTCTGGACCCCCACATGGTGGAGCACAAGAGATGAGCCTCTAGGGGAAAGCATCTCTAGTGTCTTTTGAGAAAATTACTTCAAGGGCATATCAAAACAAGAATGCAACGGAATAAAAAAAAATTTAAAAAAAAAAAAGAATAATGCACCAGAAATCAGACTCATGGTTGAATTATCAGTCGGAAGATAAGTAAAAAGCAATAAGCAATTGCAGAGGTGAGTACCATGTCTCTTCTGAATCTACCATGTATCCTGTTTCTATATTTGATTTCTTTAGTCCATCCTGGAGGTAGGAAGTCTGGCGAACTTTCATTTCGAGATGCAACCTAACAATTCACAATTGGATACTCAGAGATTTTAATTTCAAATAGAAAAGTCTAGTTCTAGTAAAATGGATAAACAAAAGACCAATGAGTCACAACATACATAAAAGCTTTGTTAAGTACACACTGCACATGCCCTCTACAAATGGCAAAAAAAGTACCAACCTAATAATACATGAGTGGGAACACTCAAGCATAGCATCGGGAGTGCTCACCATGTAAAGATGTGGCACAAAACTCAAGCCAGTCAACTCATCAGTTGGGTCACACATGCACTATGACAATGGAGGGTTTTAAAAAGAAGAAATCCAAAAATGAACATCAACATAAACATGACCTGCCTGATGAGTAGGTCAGCCTGATCTCAAGACAGGTCATCTCAAGTAGAGCTATAGTATGCCCCACATGTTGGCATGTTTGGCAGACCGTAAAGGTGGACAGAATCAGTAAGGAAAAGTTGATGAAGGACTCACATTGCCTGGACAGGGAGTGTATGTGTTTTTATTCTTTGGTCCAGATGTCTCACTGTTGAGCTTTCTCTTTTTCTTTGGTTTGGATGTCTCACTGTCAAGCTTTCTCTTGTTCTTTGGTTTGGATGTCTCACTGTCGAGCTTTCTCTTGTTCTTTGATTTGGATGTCTCACTGTCGAGCTTTCTCTTGTTCTTTGATTTGGATGTCTCATTGTCGAGCTTTCTCTTTTTCTTTGGTTCAGATGTCTCACTGTTGAGCTTTCTACTTTTGAGATAGCGAAAGATCTCTTCCTTGGAATAGCATTTCCTTCCAGTTAATAGATCAATGTAACACTACAAAAAAGCATGAATGGACATGAGCAGTAACAATAGTTTTATCATATGATTCATGAAGTTTTCAATAACTTTTAGGAGTCGTTTGGATTTAAAATAGAAAATAAAATAAATTGATTGACTCTTTTTAACCAAAAAAAGCCTTTTTTTTTTCTAATCCCCAAAAATAAATAAATAAATAAATAAATAATATATATATATATATATATATATATATATATATATATATATATATATATATATCTTTTTCTCTTTTCCCTAAAATTTTCCATTCAAAACGTCACATCACAAGGCAAACTTATAACCACCATTTTACTTTTTGAAAAATAAATGTTTTACTCCTTGTTGATGTAGAAAAGGCGAAGGCAAACAGTTTGTCACGGCATCATTCACTTCCCAAGCAAGTGTAAATGTCTTGTCAACGTAAACTAAATGTTTTCCTTAGTTTACCCCAATCCAAACAGACCCCAAAACACACAATTAGAGGGGGCAATGGGCTGAGTTTGGGCCAGACCTAGCCCGATCCAACACTTAAGGCCCTATGGCCAAGCACGTCCTAACCCCGGCATGATTCGGGCCCGAGAAAAATTGGTTGGACCAGGTTCCGATCAAGCCTTGCCTAGAAATTAATGGAGTCGCTATTTATCACTTGAATGTTCTTAATCTATCCATTGATCAGGTAGGTCACATGTTCACATAAAATAGACACTGAAAAGGAATGACATCAATGGTCTACTTTCAAAATACCGGGTTACCTAATCAAGGGTTACATTGGCATGCTTGTGGGATGTAATATAAGATGCACATATTAAGTCGGGCAAGGGTGGGTTGGGATAAAACAACTAGAAGCCAAGCTTGGCTCGAAAAGTGATCGGGTCATCCCGTCGGGCCCAAGCCTACCAGATGGGCCAAGCTAATGAACCTATTCCAAATCCAGGGTAGGCTTGTAGGACGGAGCGGGCGACCTAGCGAATTGCCACCATTACCCACAACCCCATATGAGAAATATGTGACTCAAAATTAAAACGTCAAAATGGTGGACCCCACTTTAGATGATGTAACTCAAAATTAAACTATCCAAATGGCGGGCCCCACTTTAAAGGGATCATATACCAATATAAAATAGTGAAATGATATTTTAATTGTTAGAGTCCTGGATGCCTAATGAATCAGTGCTTTCTAAATTAAATTTTTTAATTCAAATTTAACCCATTATTTTTCAAACATAGTTCAAAATTGTTCCACATTAACATGTGCTTACCCAACTAGGTTGATATTTTGCATAGAACTAAACTATTACTTTTAGTTCCAGTTCTTTTCTTAACCATCATCATCATCTAAACCTTATCCCAACTAATTGGGGTAGGCTATGAGAATCCTTTCCGCCATCCCACTCTATCAAGAGCCATAACTTCAGCTAAACCCTAGTTCATCAAGTCTTTTCTTACTACCTCCACCCACGTCCTTTTGGGCCTTCCCCTTGCCCTTTTAGAGCCTTCAATTTGCCCATTTCAGGGCCTTGGGAGAAAGTAGTGTGGAAGCCCAAAAGGGATGTTCCGGATCGGTCTGTCGGGACTGTCGATTTTAAGCACTTTCCTATTTTTGTATAATCTGCAGTCCCTAGTTTTTTTCTGTTCTGTGTATTTCTTTGCTGTCCTTGCTGTTGCTGGTCAGCTTTTTCAATAAAAATCCTTTATCCTTCAAAAGGAAAGAAAAAAAAAAAAAAAAAAAAAAAAAAAAAAAAAAAACACTTGTACCAACTCACTCCTAAGTGGCATAGTTATTGATCTATGTTGCACACAACCAAACCATCTATCCACTTTCCCTAGAATGCATTTGTTTCTAATTTTATCCTTGTCTTACCACTCATCCATCTCAACATCCTCATTTCAGCAATCCTGTGACTTGTTGCTCCTTAACTGCCCAACACTATGTTGCATAAAGCCATCCTATAAAATTTCCTTTCAATATGAGTGGTACACAATGATCACCTAAAACTCCAAAGGCACATCTCCATTTCTTCCATCCCGTTTGAATTCTATAAGCAACATCTTTCTCAATCTCTTCACTCCAATAAATTGTCAACCCAAGATAATAAAAGTGGTCATTTTGTGTTTATGCCCTCCCTCATCTTGTCAATCAAAAGCATGTCATCTGCAAACAACATACACCATGGGATCTCTTCCTACAAATGACTAGTTAACTCATCCCTAACCAACACGTAAAGGTATGAGCTCAATGTCGACCCTTGGTGCAAGCCTACAGTAATTGGAAACTCACTTGTCTCCCCATCTGTTCTCCTCACATTTGTTATTGCTCCCTCATACATATCCTTAGACATGTCAATATATCCTCTACAAACTCCTTTACACCCATCAAATTAACTCTCTAGGGAGTCTATTACAAGTTTCTCTAAGTTGATATTTAATAAAGACCATATGGAGACCCTTCCTCCACTCCTTGTATTTCTCCATTAACTGTTTAAGTAGGAAAATAGCTTTAGTGGTAGAGCTCCCTAGCATGAAACCAAACTGATTTTTTGTCCAATGCCTTAGTCTTTGCTCAATCACCCTTTTCCAAACTTTTATAGTATGGCTCATAAATTTAATCCCACAATAGTTTGTGCAACTCTATATGTCACCTTTATTATATAAAATAAGCGGCATGTTATTTTCCTTCATGCATCTGGCATTTTCTTCAATCTTACAATCTTGTTGAACAACATTGTCCACTAAAATAACCAAGTATGTCTCATGCACTTTCAAACCTCTATAGGTATACTATCTAGTCCAGGGGCCTTTCCGATTTTCATATTTATCAAAGCTTCTTTCACTTCGGATATCCTAATCCTATGAAAGTATTTATAAACTCCAACGTCATTTGAATTTATGGCTCCTTCTATCCCCATGCTCTCAGAATGTTTGTTATTTAACAAGTTCTAAAAATAGCTTCTCAATCTTTTGTTTATCTTATCACGTACCCCGACTCCGAAGAGTGAGGAAGATTATTAGCAAGAAAGTCTCCTCCAGAGAAACTATCCACTCCACTTAAACAAACTTTCTTCGCTTCACTCGTGCTTCTAGAGGGAAGCACTTTGTTACGCTCTCCTTACCTAACCACTCCCTGGTCATCGCTCTTAATGCATCTAACATGAGCTTTCTCGCCTTCTTTTATTCCCAATCCATTGTGAAGATCTTCGTAGGTCTTAAGTTTAGCATCACTTGCTACTTTCTTAGCAATCTTTTTGGACTTTCTACATTGTTCAAGATACTCATAGTTTTTAGTCCCTTGTCAGGCATTGAAACATGAACGTTTCTCATTAATAGCTTTTTGTACATCTTCATTCCACCACTAAGTTTCCTTATATGATTGGATTTTTCCTCTAGATATTCCTAAAACATCTTTCGTCACTTCCTAATGCACTCAACCATCTTATTCCACATAACATTTATTTCTCCCTCGACATTCCACTTTCCTTCTTCCATTAATTTATTTCTGAATAACATTGTTTTCTCTTCTTTTAATTTCCACCAATTAGTATTTTTTTTTTTACAACACAGGGTGTCCCCGCCCTATTTTGAGGCGAGACTATTCCCTGCAGATGCTCGCAACCACGTGCATTGGGTAATGCCAGGGAGGGGACTCAAACCCACACTTGTAGGGAGCAAACCCAAGGTGTTGGTTGCTCGCCCAAACCCCGACGGGTACCACCACCTAGTTTTTGGGCACCTATTAATTTCATTCTCTTTCTTGCAACTCTTAATGTAAACATCCTTGCAATCTTTTTGGACTTTCTACATTGTTTAAGATACTCATAGTTTCTAGTCCCTTGTCAAGCTTTGAAACATGAATGTTTCTTGTTGACAGCTTTTTGTACATCTTCATTCCACCACCAAGTTTCCATATATGATTGGATTTTTCCTCTAGATACTCCTAAAACATCTTTTATCAATTCCTAATGCACTCAACCATCTTATTCCACATAACGTTTATTTCTCCCTCAACATTCCACTTTCCTTCGTCCATCAATTTATTTCTAAATAACATCATTTTCTCTGCTTTTAATTTCCACCACCTAGTTTTTGGGTACCTATTAATTTCATTCCCTTTCTTCCATCTCTTAATGTAAACATCCATAACCATTAATTCATGTTGCAAAGTCAAACTCTCCCTAGTTATCACCTCGCAATCCTTACATATTGATCGTTTTGTCTTTCTAAGTAGAAAAAAAAATATATGGCTTGTATATAATCTACTTTTGGAAGTTATTATATATTCATCTCTCTTTTTAAAGTATTTGTTTGCTAATGTCAGATTGTATGGCATATCAAAATCAAGGATCACTTCCCCCATCTCATTTCTTCTCCAAAAACCATATACTCCACATACCCTCTCATATCCTATACTTTCTTTCCTACATAACCATTTAAATCTCCTCCCACATATCCTCTCCACTCCAAAGTTTCTTGCATTAGTCCATCCATATCCTCCCAGGATTGTCACTTGAGTCTATCCACTAACCCTACCTACAACACATGCACCAAAACCATTAATTATCTCCTCTCCTAACAAAAATTCTATTAAAAATCCTATCACTTACTCTCTTAACATCTATAATTTTATCATATGAATCTTTATACACCACTATCCCTATTCCATTTTTTATTACTGTTCTTTCCTATTGCCAAAGGTTATATCCATCTATTTCTCTAGTTCTGGCCCCTTTCCACTTGATCATCTAAACATGAGCTATGTCAACTCTCCTTCGTTTTATCATATCTACCAACCATATACTCTTACTTGTCAACGTGCATGTATTCTATGTGGCAAGACAAATTATATTCTCTTGGACTAGCTTCTTACTTGCACACATCCATAATGGCATGGGAACTGTTGCCTGCTTTCCACAGCAACCAGGCACTATTGCGGCGCGTCGCTACTGAGGGATGCCCTAGCCAATGCTTGCCCATTTCCCACTGCACCCTAGTTCTAATGTAACACGTCACTTACAAGGAATGCCCTAGAATGAATTGGGTTGTTGTATTGTTCGGATTATGTTAGGAGTTTTGGCCAGTGTTTTAAATAGCGAATAGCGTGTAGCGTAGCCTTCACCCCTCCGAAGCATGAGGCGTAAGCTACATAGCGTGTAGCGTAAGCTACACACTGCTTAGATTTTTAATCAAGGTTGCACTTGGTTGCACCAAATTAGATGATTAATAATAAAATTTAACAAAATTTCATAATATTTGGTGCAACCAAATGCAACTTAAAGTAATAGCAAGGGGGAATGATTAAATATAAAAGTGAAAAAGAGCAACAAAACTTATTTAAAACTGTTTCTTATATTATTTTACTAAAGGCATTGAAAAGGCTAACGAATTTTCATTGAAATAGAAAAATGTAACAAATCATTAAAAACATTATTGATTTTAATGTTATAGTGAAAAATGCCTTGTAATGTGAGCTATGTAGCATGTAGCGTAGTTTATGAAGCGTTTAGCGTATCCAAATTAATCATGTAGCATAGGCTACATGCAACTTGAGCTATTTTCATGAGCTACGAAGCGTTTAGGCTAAGCTATGCTACATAGCGTAAGCTACACGCTACATAGCGTAGCTATTTAAAACACTGGTTTTGGCATAAGTTTGATGCTAGATGCCTGATGCAACCCTACTTTATCCGGGCTGGGGACTGGTAATGACAGGATAAAACTCCCGCATGCGCAATGTAATATACTATTACATAGGTTGATTATAATCAAGCACTATCTAATAGTCTATATTTCATATGTGGATTACAATGAACAAGTCAGTCTTTTTCTTAACTGTAAAAAAAAAATTTGTTGCATCCAAACAGACCCTAAGTTCCCTCATTTCCAATTAATGTTTCAAATAGCGCTCGTAGCGTACACTACATAGCATAGCATAGCCATAGTGCTACATAGTATAGCTAAATAGCATAAATCCTGTTGTAGCCTACGCTACAGCTACATAGCATGTAGCATTTGCAGCATACACTACAATGTTTTTTTGTTTTTCATTTTTTATTTATTTATTTATTTTATTTTATTTTTTTTAGGTTTTTTTCTTTCTTTCTTTTTTTTGGTTAGTCATGCAACGCACCCACCCAGTTAATCGCGGCACACACCCACCCAATCAGTCATACGTCGCACCCACTAGTGCGGTAAGCAGCGGGAGTTTCACCCTGATGGGTTTCGATACCTAGACCTCTTGTTGAAACTCCTCAGAGTCTTCCAACGAGGTAAAGGCTCCGAACCCTTCTTTTTTTTTATTTTTTTTTATTTTTAGGTTTGTTTGTTAAAAATGGTGTAAAACTCACATCATGAAAAACTTATGTAATGTTAAAATCAAACCTTTCTTTGTTTACCTTCACTTAAAATGATGGTGATCCTTCGTTAACGTTGGTGTGAAATTCACACATTAAAAAACCTTTAAAACTAAACTTAAAAGAAAAAGGGTTTCGAAACAAGGTTTTCAAAAACCCCTCTTTGTTATTGATAACATCTGTATTATAATTAATACTCTTAACCTATGGGATTTTTTATTTCTTTTTCATACTTGTGAGTTGTGACTTGTTTCAATTAGACATTATTAATTAAAGTGGTTTGCTTAGAAGCTGTTGATGTAATAATTATGTGATTTCTTTTATAACTTTATATATTTGGATTGACTTTTGATAAGTGCTAATTAATAACTTTTTGAACATGCTTATACTTGAAAAATGAATCATTTTTTACGCATTTATTATATATGTGAGTGTGTGTGTGTGTGTGTGTGTTTTGCTTTTTTCTTACTATTTATCATGTTTCTCCTATTTTTAAATTAAAAATAGCAGTATGTGAGCTATACACGCTACGTTATTTACATAACATGCTACAGAGGGTTGAATGTTACACAACACGCTACCGCTATTTAAAACGCTGTTTCCAATATGCATATTCTCAAGATACTTTTTATCGAGAGCTGCGAACGATATCCAGACAGAGAATTAAGAACCTCTTCACAGCACAAGTGTGAGCATGGCCATCATATGCATGCTGGGCGATTCATCAAACAGGTATCATTCTGGCTCAAAGACCAAGCTCGACTGCTGATCGGGAAGGCCAAATGCGTATTGCAGAAATGGCAATGGAGCAAACCCAGGCTGATCAAATCCAAATTTTGGATATGCTCAGCCTGACTAGTTCATAGGCCCAAGGCTCCAAACCAACATAGGCCTGGCCTGTTGACATCCCTACAATCAAAATAAAATGACAAATGGCCGAAATAAAATGTGGACATGTGGCCCACCTGATGAACAAACTTGTAGTTTTACGACATTGCAATTATTTAGCATGCTGCTAGTGAGGTTTACTGCTAAAGAATTGGTATCTTCAACTAAAATAACAATAATTGCAAATGAAAATGAACAGTTTGCACAACATGCAACATATTCGAGGTGACATAGGACAATGTGAAGGGTCAGCACCTCGAATATGCCTAGAGCCTGACTGCCTTATGTGTAACTTTTACATGCATACACCTTCCAAAACCAGAAAAAAAAAATACTGAAAGGATTCAACAAACATGCGTTAAAAGATGAAGAAGGATTTCTTTTAAATGGATAAAAGAAAAGGAAGAAGAAGAAGAAGAAGAAGAATAAGAAGATATATCAAAATGGGAAGGTGAGCATATAATATCAGCGGTGATGAAAAATCAAAGTACTCAGTTTTAATACTAACGGATACCTTGTAAAAGGTTCCAGCTTTTGAACCAGTCTTCTGTGTTTTAATCTCAGTAATCCAACCTGCAGGCAACGATCCTTGCGAATCCTCCATTCACACTACTACAGGCTAATAACAAATTGTTTGATTAGGAACTTTAAGTGAACCGCATGTCAAATGTACCTAAGAACCAGAGAGAAGACGCACAAACTTACTGGTGAAGTTTCGTTTCTCGAGCACGTATTGAGCTGTCTTCAACTGGGAGGTATCATTTACGAGCATTCCAATTTTGAGATAATGAAAGGTCTCTTTCTGAAAGATTTGTATCAGATTATCATATTAGTGTAATACTACCAAACCAACAAATGAATCAAAGCAGACTAAGCAGTTGAAGAATCAGCTACCATGTGATCTGCAGAATACAAGATTCTGCAACTTTATTAAAGTTTCTATTAGCATTATATCTTGGGTAGTTCATGATTGAATTTGCTGATGTGTGACTGCAAATAGAAGATTCTATAAATGGCCATTCATCTGGTGGGAGTGGAACCTTTTCACTCTTTACACTGATGAGGCCAGTCAGGTCATCAAGTGGACAATACATGTAGAAAAGAAAGGGATGGTTAGAAAAATTAACCAAAGATTCACATTGAAGTGCATGTGCAGCCCACCTGATGGATAGTCTGGGTAATTTCTTGAGCCATGGAACCAATGTTCCAAAATTCAGTAATTCTTTCGGCACTGGCCAGCCAGAAAAAGATGGAAATCAGTGTGTCGACAGGCCGAAAAAACTGACATGAATTAGTGTGCATTGGCCATATCATTGCCAACATCATCACATGAATGTGATTTTATATATATATATATATATATATATATATATATATATATATATATATATATATATTTGAAAGATAACAGAAATATTATTCGAAAACACGTCGAAGCAGAAAAGAATACAAACCCAGACCATGCTGGAGCACAAAAGAAAGAAGACGAACCCAAGAACACCACACAAAAATTAAAAGGGAAGAGCAGTCGAGGCCGCCTTAACATACAGAGCCCAATCTGTCACAAGACTTTTATCCCTTAGAATGATAATGCTCTCCCCTTCGATGATGTTTCGAAAACAACGATTATTCCTAGAGCCCCAAATGACCCAAAAGATTGCCATGAGAAGAACCTGCCAAATAGCTTTCCGGCCCTTTCCGCCCCCCCTCACCTTGTCAGGACCACAAAAATTCCTCCACTAACCTAGGCACACCTAGGTCCTATGCATACACGACAAGTAGTGATCCCAAATTCTGGAAGTGAAGGGATAATAGAGAAACAGGTGATCAATAGTCTCCTCGTTCCATATACACATGAGGCAAATGTTTGGAAGAATAAGAGCTCCTCTGCAGATTATCAATGTTTAGAATTCGCTTCTACCTAACTAATCAAACAAAGGTCGCCACCATGGGGGGTGCACCATAGAACCAACGATGAAATGGGTGTGCCGGAGCCACATTGGGAGTAGAGTATATGATGCTATATAGGGCTTTAACCGAGAATTTCCCAAACTTGTTTCCAACCCAAACAATACTATCTTCTTACAAGCAATCCAGCTCCTCAGAATTGAGGAGATCCAAATATCCAATAAAGCAAGAAACTCGTCAAACTCAGTATCCATCATATCTCTTCTAGAAGGGGGAGCCCACACAATTCTATCTCCATCATAGGAGAAGCGGTCACCCCCAACACGAATAAACCTGTCAGGAGCGAGTCTAACAATTCTAAGAAACCTGCTCTGAAGTTCCTGTGGACCACACCAAATATCAACCCAAAACTTGATCCGAGTCCTTGCTCCAACCTTATAGGATATGCCCCGATTCACAAAATGATGCGTGACCATAAAGGCCTTCCAAGCGCCAAACGATCTATACAAAGAAGAGGTCTTAACAAACCAAAAATATTAGACAAAAATACGAAACGCCTATCTTGAGGGTTTTTTTTTGTTTTTTTTTTTTTACATTTATTTTTGTGCTTTCAGTATATTTTATGCATGCATCAGACTGATTTGTGCCATTGGTTGTCATTGTATGTCACTACAATGTTTTCTTTTCTTTTGAAAGGTAACCAATTCTATGAAAGCAAAAATAGAATATATATCATGGCCCAAAATTACAAGTTTACCCTAGGCCATGAGATCCCACCTTTCATGGAAAACAGTCCATCGTAGTCCATTATACCATGACTCTTACATCACCAACTTCCAAACCTCTCTCATTGCGTGATCAATAGATGCTTGTTCCTCAAAACACATGTAGCACATAACCAGAATGTGAACTTCTTTTTCTTAAGGTTATCAACCCTTGTTGAAGTAGAACACAATCAAAGAAATATTTGGAGGTAAAGCAATCATAAGGTGACCATTTCTACATCCTCTCCCTCCCTCCCTCCCTCCCTCCCAAAAGAAGACATTATCACACCCATCAATTTTGCAACTTATCAACTTTTCTAACAACTTTCCACTTGATTTTTGAAATATCACCATTTTCCACTTATTCAAACTGAACCTGTAATGACTTTTGGTACCTTTGACTTGCCACTCCTAAGGAACCTTCCTAGGGATCACCGCCTTTCCAACTCACCAAAGTTTTTAACAATGACTTCTGTCCATAATGCCTCCCTCGCCCCTCTGAATCTCCATCACCACTTGTTGAGAAGCGTGCCCGAATCCTTTTGTCTAAAGTTGTGAATTTTCACTTCTCAAGAGGCCCTATAAATTTTTAATTTTAAAATGTCAAGGTTTTTAGTAGTTTGTAAACCAGTTAATCCCAATAACATGTCCTTTTTTCTGATTCCAAAATCTTTTGGCAACCCACCTATCACGGACCATATCCTCAGTTAAACTGTATGTCCTTAAGTCCTCTTCTTACTACCCCCACCCACGTCATGTTGGGCCTTCCCTTGCCCCTTTTGGAGCCTTCAATTTGAACAAACTCACTCCCTCTAACTGGTGCAACTTTTGGTCTCTATTGCACATGGCCAAACCGTCTAAGCCTACCCTCTCTTATCACCTATTGGTACTACTCCTAAGTTCCCTTGAATGATTTAATTTCTACTTGTCTCCTCTCTAGTCTTGCCTTCTTCATGACACACACATACAATAACAGAAACAGTAACTATTGCAAGTACATGTATAAACTCTATACCACAACCAATAGGCAACAATACCTAGTCGTATAATCATATCAATGACCATATAAAACATATTATTGATATAGGTTGAAAAGTATAACATAAAAGTAACAAGCCATGATGCATATTGGTAGTATCAGTTGGTAAGTACGACCATGATGCATTCTAGTGATATCAATTGATAAGTGTGACACAAAAGTAGCAGACTATGATACTCGGTCAATCAATACTAAATTGAAGGCCAAGGGAGCTTCTGTAATAACCCGGAATTTTTGTACGCATTCATGAACGTGCATACATGTACACTCGCATTCATCCAAGCATACATGCATACAACCATTCATTCATCCATGCATTCATGCATATACACATCCATCAATCTATGCAAGGTATGGTTGTTGATGTGTGTTAGATCTATCTAATGTTAAACATTAATCTACGTAGTGAATTAGCTCACTTCTAACCTAGATTAATTTTGAAATTTGTAATTATATAATTATGTTTATAAATATATGTATGTGTATGAACATGTTCACCCTCACCATTCATGCACACAAAACCAATTGTTCACTTGTAAACTTGCCCAATTTTACTAGTTGAGTATGCATTAAACCTACCGGATCATAAACCTTGACACATGTACCAAATTCACCCAATTATAGTCTTTTATTTACATTAAAAATCTGACCAAATAGGTTTGCCCATTTGTGCACCAAATCAACCCACTCCCAACCATACAATCATGAGCTAAACTCACCTGAACTAGACCCATGACATTAGAGTTCAATCCACCTATGTTTGACCCTTTATTTTTACACCATGGATCAACATCACTGATGACCATTGAACCCATGTTTTAGATCAGATTTCTGAGACATGAGATAACATGCCCAAACCATCCAAAACAATCCAACCAAGGTCAACCAATCCCTCAATTCCCACCCTTACCCAATATGTACAAACCCTTCAACACTATCACTGATTCTAACCCACTCTTTCACCAACCTCCTAAGACCAACCATTCATCACTATCACCAAATCTAACTATTAAAACGACAAATCTAAACCGTCCATTATGCTTATCTCATAGTTGTTTACCCCCCTCGTGTGAACAAGCCATCTAGTGACCCATCTATACATCAAATTATAAACCATTCCTTCAGAAAGTCCATCTAGATCAGCACATTCATTAATCCAGGCCATCCATTAGCAGGACTATCCATCCATCCAGCCAATGTACAGTGTACATCCACCTAACTTAGCACCTGCACACATGTGCAATAGCATAGGGACAGCTTTAACGTGAGGGGGTTTGTGTTCCTGTGATGACATTGATGTAAACCAGAAAATGAACCCGAAAGAGTCCACAAAATTTGAATAGAGAGATGGAGAAGAAGACAGTTGCGCTCTGTTTGAAATGGTAGCTTAAGCCTACATATTCTCAGTCGAAAGGCCTACAAACTCAACCTATGAAGGTCCACAAATCTCAACTCATGAAGAGTTTACAAAGTAAGGGATTCCAAATTTAATTCAAATACTCAAACTTGATTTTCATTCACATCCAAGGACAATATATATAGAGTTTACAGGTATTCTAGAGAAGAAAAAGAAATAAAGATTAGCATAGGAAAATGAGAGAGGAGCATAGGTACTATGAAGCGAGCAGAGGCAAAGTTGGCTTCCAAGGCAAGCCATAACTATCTCCACATTTTTTATGGCATTTATTGGTTTCCATGTGCATGATGAGGGTTCCAAGCTGCATGTGGTGTTTTCCAAAGCGCATAAGAGTCCCAAGGAGTGTGAGAAGTTCCATGTTGCATGGGTATCAGTGCCGTCAAAATCTATCACATAAGCAATTATGCAACCGCATAAGCGATGTGCACAGTATGCGATCGCATACAATCAAACAATCCGGTTTTTTCGCCTATCAAAAGGCACTCAAGTCTTCTCCATTAAATAATTGATTTCGACTGACAAATGCAATCCATTGATCATAAGCATGATGACGCAGGATGACCAACCACTTGCTCTAAAAGCTCAAACTGATAGAGGATGGCGAATCAATCCCTTTATCTCATAGCTCAGGGTCCTGCTTCACACAAGCCAGGCCCTCTGCCGAACCTTCCTTCGTGGGCCCCACTTCACATGGGTTCGCATCACACTAGCCACCCGCCTCACACGGGTGGGCCCCACATCGCACAAGTCACCCGCTTCCCACGGGCTGCCCCACTTGAGCCCTGGTGTGAAAATGCCCCTGTATTAATCACCCCCAGTGAGGAGTCTCGAACACGAGACCTTCGCTCTAATACCACTTTGATACAAGACGACTAAGCACTTGCTCTAAAAGCTCAAACTGATAGAGTGTGGCGAATCTATCCCTTTATCTCATAGCCCAAGCTTCGGCTTCACATAGGCCAGGCCCTTGGCCGAACCCTCTTTCGTGGGCCCCCACTTCACATGGGTTCACATTAGACTAGCCACCCGCCTCACACGAGCCACTCGCCTCACACGGGCCACCCACCCCGAGTGTGTCCCTGCTTCCCATAGGTTGCCCCACTCAAGCCGGTGTGAAAATGCCCCTGCATTACATGAAACCGTAAAAAATTAAAAAAAACAGGAACATATACAAAAAAGTTGAAATAATTTTCTTTTGAAACCAAAGAGATTCTTTTTCAGATTTTTGAACTACAAATAATCTTAAAAAACAAATCTGAAAAATCAAGAGATCAATATGAATCGATAGATCAGTCAACCATCATCTTCATGCTAAAATTGGGCCCCCAATTACTTCATTTAGGCAGGAAAATGGGGGGAAATCGGATTTTCCCAATTTCCCTAATTTCAATCATTTAATCTCTCAATTTTTCAATCAAATCCACGTCAATACATGAGAACTATGCATAAACATGGATTTTGGCACGAAATGCATGTAAAAAAGGAAGAAAAAAAAACCCATAAATTTCTATAAATTATCATACCTTGGGGGTCTTGGCCCATGAATCTTTAGATCTTTGATTTTATCTCCCAGTAATTTGTTTTGATTCACAAGACTTCAAAAGGAATGGTCGAATTCAAGTCCTAAACAAGATCCCCCCAAAAAAACTCCAAAATCCCTTTTTCTATTTTTATTTCTTCACATTTTTTTAATATTTACACACCTCACCAACCCAATATAGGTGATAATATAGTCTATATTGTAGTGATACATGAAAAATATTGATAAATCAGTGATATATCACCAATACCTGGAAATCCCACGATTAGAGTGGATTTCAGTATCGCCAACCCACAAATACCGATACTTTCAACGACAATATCGATGTTATCGCCGATAACAAGAACACTTCCTATGACCTTCTTTTTCATCAATGGTGCAATTGCCTAGCTCAAAATTGTACATTATCCCTACACATGGAAGTCCCTAGAAGAGACATTCTGTTCCCCTTAGTTATATGGAAAAGAAACAAATCTTCTTTAGGCCTTTTGCATGCCACAAAGAAACATTTGATTCATCAATAATGTCATTTGAGGATTTTTTATTTATTTATTTTATTTTTATCTCAATGCATTACCAAATCCTTGCCATTGAGGTTCAACTTCATCATAACCCACATTTTACCAACAACAAGACTATCATAGACCTTTTCTCAAACATTACTCTTTACTGAATATATTCACGATGTATCATAGCATTATCCCACCATCACTCCTATATCAAAGATTTACCTACCACAAAAAAAAAAAAAAAAAAAAAGGAAATGTAGGAGTGGTAAAATGCTATCACATTTGCGGTTTGAGGCATGTTTTGCAAATTGGTTTTTGTGTATTGAATCGTTCACAACCGATACGGGGTCGTATTGCCCGTATCCATGGATGATACCAATGGGTATCAGGCAATATGCACCATTATTGAATGATACGTCAAACCTTGGTTTGAGGGCTAGAGTTCATAGTAAATCTTACCAAGGTTATTGAATGGGATCTATTTAAGTTTGCACAGAAATGTGGGCTGGTCTTAGACAAAACACAAGGTGTTAAACGTGGAAGGCCCCAGAAATCTGGAATGATGACATTTCTATCTCAATGTTAAATGATATTTTTTTATTATTAAAATGTGTGTTATCGTATGTATTTGAGTTTGTAAATGTATAAGATATGAAAAATGAATCTGCATGATAGAATTACATCAAAAGTGGCAACTACCACTCCTTGACCCGATTTGCTTCCTCGCCCTTCAGAGCATATATGTAGTCGAGTTGGGTTTCTATAATAGGTAGGATCATGTTGGCATGTAGGGCTGTCAGGCCTAGCCCAGGCACGGTCGTGCCTTGCACGGCCCATGACCTTAGTCGTGTCGTGTCGTGCCATGCCTTACCTAGATTTCACTAGGGCTGGCCCTGCACGGCCCGTGGCACAGTCTAGGACCTGCCGTGCCGTGCCAGCCCACCAAGCGGCCCACCTATTTTCCTATACCTCTTTTAACTTTTTTTTATCTTTTTTTCATCTTTTTTTTTTTCGTATTCAAATGAGTGTAGAATGTTGAAATAAAGTGAATAATAATCTTATTATTGATTTTGAAATAAAGTTCTACAAATTACATTTAAAATTACAACTAAATTACAATTTCAAAAATACAAATTACGACTAAATTTTTATTCCTTCAAATTCTTCTTCGATGTCATGTTGTTCCATCAACTCCTGCTTCCGATTTTCTACTAAGAAATAGTCTCAAAGGCATATGCAAGTCTCCACCATGTCGGGAGTTAAGTTCATCCTATAATCATCAATCACGCACCCACCTGCACTAAAAGTTGCTTCCAATGCAACTGTAGACATTGGAATCATTGACAAATCACGAGCCATGGCGGAAAGCGTGGGAAATCTATGTTCACTTGCTTTCCACAAGGCTAAAATATCAAAACTAGTAGTGCTCTCGTCCATATCAACATAAATAGGTTAGTTTCAAGATATGTCGCTAATTCAGATGCATTATTTTGACTGCATGATTAGCTGCAAGCTCGGACAACAAAATTTCAGCCATTCCCCATGATGACTTTGAAGGGGGAGGGGGAACTACTTGTTCCCCTATCTGACTACCCATTTGGGAAGAATAGTCTGTAAAAAGAGTTTCTAAAGATGTTCTAATGTTATTAATATCATTATTATTCATGTTATTAGTTATTTCTTCTAGAAATAATTGGAGGGTTTGTAATTTGAGCCTAGGATCTAATGCAGCGGCTAAACAAATTGTTAATGGAGCTTCTTTCTAATACTTTCTAAATTTTGCTTCCATTAAACTACAAACATATTTAAAAATAGATATATCTTTATATTTTTAGAAAGTATTACTAATTTCATAAAGGTGATTTATTACTTGGGATGAAATGGGGTAATATACTCCTAGAAAAAAATACAGTTGCATTATAAAAAACTTCTAAAAATTCTTGCATTATATTAAGAATTTGCCAATAATTATCCTCCAGAAGATATTGTGGAGAATGTGAAACACAATATTCATTAAATACATCTTTATATTGTAAAGCTACACTTAACATATTATAGGTGTAATTCCACTTAGTTTGGTACTCGGCTGGCATTGATCTGGGTTTTAGCCCATGTGCTTTACATATTTGTTTAAAAAACTTATATTCGGGCAGGTGATGTAAAAATATAAATTATAATATCTTTAAGACTGTCCATGATGGAGCTTTATATCTTTTGAATTTAAATCATCCCATACTATAAGATTTAAGATGTGATATACACATCTAATTGTGAAAAATAGCCCCACCAAGTGGAAGTAGGAGCACGGATTTCATTAAATCAACAACGTCATTATTAGTGCTTACATTATCTAGGGTGATGGAAATAATTTATGTGCAATATTGTATTCTCTAAGTTTGTTCACAATAGTAAACCTGATCCTAGAGCTACTATGTGGGTAATTAAGCACATTATATAAAATAATTCTTTTATGCATTATCCACTTTTCATCAATAGAATGTGCAATGATAGTTACATATCCCATTTTTTTTAGAAGTCCACATATCTGAAGTTAAAGCTTTTTTTTTAAAAAATATTTTACAAAGTATTTTTTAAAATTTCCTTTTCTTTTTTCCGTATTTTTACAGCATAATTTTTAGCCGTATTTCTAGAAAAAAAATTTACATTGAGGGTTTAGGGCATTTTGGACCATATTTTCAAAAGATTCATTTTCAACAAAAGTAAAAGGATGCTCATTCATTATTATAAATTTTACTAATTGATACCTTGCATTTTGTTGATTATAATTAAAAACTCCTAAACTTCTACCTAATGAAGAAACGGTATAGGAAAGTAATCGTTGGGTGCCTTCTGCAGCCCCAACATGTTGGGGTTTGCATTTCCCTATGTGTCTCGCAAGGTGCCGGGTGCCACTTGAAATTTTTGCACTATATGTACGTTTACAATAAATACAATGTGCCTTTTGCATAGTGGCTCCCGTTGGATCTTTTACATCAATAAGCTCAAAACCACTCCAAACAGGCGAAGTTTTGGCCCTTTTTATTTTTGGAAATGAGCATCCACGGATACACTTTCCATGGTATGTATGCTACTTTCGTCATTTACCTCAATATCATCAGGAATGTAGTGAGAAGATCTGGCCATTTTTTAAAATAATTTGTATGTAAAATAGTAAGATTTAAATTTGTTGTGATAATATGTATGTAAAATAGTAAGATATAAATTTGTTGTGATAATTTATAAAAGGGGAGAATGAGAATATGAGACTTAATTATATATACTAAGATTATTATATAAGAACAAACTTTAAATACCCAAACTTTTTTGAAAGATTTGTTGACTTGAACTTGAACTTGAATACTTGATGTTGGAGAGAGAGCTTGAACTTGAACTTGAGCCTTGAGCACTTAGAGAGAGAGCTTTTAGAGAGAAAGAGAGCTTATGTAAGTTGTTGCTTACAATTTACAAATGGGGGAGAATTGGGTATTTATAAGGTCCGTATAGTAAAAATGACCAAAATACCCCTTAAACTAGCCGTTTTATGGTTGTTGGGAGGGACAAAATTGTTCATATAGTCAAAAGACCAAAATATCCCTTAAACTAGTTGTTTTATGGCTGTTGGGAGGGGCAAAATGGTAAAAAATGGCTATATTTCGTTTTTTTACCGTTGGGCCCCCTGGCGGGTCGTGTCGTGTCGTGCCGTGCTGGCCCACGTGTCGTGCCGGCCCGTGTGCAGCGTCCGTACTGGCCCGACGGGCCTGACACCTCAACCCAGCACAGCCCATTGCATTTTACGTGCCGTGCTGGGCCGTGCCGGTTAACGCGTCGGGCCGGGCCTCGTGCCGTTGACCATAATGCCGGGCCTGGGCGGCCCGGCCCATTTTACATGCTTATTGGCATGTGAGTGATGCCAACGTGAGATTCTCATGACTGGTTTATAGTACCCAAGTAAATGAGGAAGACTGATCTCTGGTGGGCAACCATTTGTAGAACTATTGCGAACCTACCATGTAAAACCCAATCCCATGTTGACAGGAGAAAATTTAAGATGACAAAGATGATGATGGGAGTCCCTGCAATGCTTTTACTATCTTGTAATATCAATTAAATTGAATAGTTCTTAAATCGTGACTACAGAGTCTCCTTGTTCTTTCTTCCCCATCTACTGTTTGGAGTCTGGGCAAAACACCAAAACTTAGCTTAAGAACTATCTCAAAAGCTTCATCAGCATCCAATTGCAGTGAATGGAAATACATAATGTTTGCATGTCCTCATGCTTTTGTATTGTATGATAGCAGTGTCATGGCATTTCTAGAAGCTTTCTTAAGAAATGCCAACCATCATCCACAGATCCATCCAAAAGATTTATTATGCAATCAGTAAAATAAAGGAATCAACCCATGCTTTCCACCACATGAACTTGTTACAAACACATGATATGATTTCTTTTCCAGTAAGTAATTTGAAACCAAACCCATGAACTGAATGTTGGGAAGTCATGCCCGAACACTAGGAAAGACGCCTCAATATCATCTTATCATTAACCATAACTGAGACAAGAAGCTGATTCACTGCCAGTTTTAGTGCATTAACCTAAGACAGAAAGCCAGGGCTATACAGCCTCATGGAAATTACCATTATCCATACTCTACAAGAACCCTCAATTTTGCTAAAGTGCACCGGGTAGACCTTGCAGTCTGCCCATGTTGACCATTAAGAAACAGTAACATCTCATTAAAATTACCTGCACAGAGCACGGCCTTGCTATCGTGCACAGGGTAGACACAGCAAACCCGGCGTCATCGAAGCATTCAAAAGCAGTAATCTTCCATTCTCCTAACCTGCTCAAAAGCAGCTTTGCTAACGTGCGCCAGGTCTATACAGCCTGACTACAGGCTTCATCCATCTACAAAGAAGCAGTAACCTTCCATTCCCAACGAATGAAAGCAGTCCTGCTAATATGCGCCGGGTAGACACCACTCCCGGAGCTTCAATAGGCTCCGGAGATGGGGAAAAAAAACGACTTTCCACAAACCAAACCACACAAACAGAAGAAGGAAAAAGGAAGAAGGAAAACTACATCTTGACCCAATCCAACGGCTCAGATCTTCTGCCGACGGCATCAGACTCTCTCCGTACTCATCATTGCGTCAGATCGGAAATCCGAAGCAGAAAGCGCGATAGAGAAAAAAAAAAAAAAGAGAGCTGAAAGGCTCAAATTACCCTGTTCTACGATCTCCACCGTCAATTCAACCGGCAGCCATTCCGTCGGTATGGGACTCTCCCGGCGAATCAGAGACGGAAACTGACGCCTTGCTACTGCGATCGCTGCTGTAGGAAGAGAAGACTCTCTGAGAGATGATTGCTTATAAAAAGCACAGAAAAAGGGAAGAGTCTGTAGCGGTTCCGATACTGACACTCTTGGGATTCGGGAGAAACCGATACGTGTCGGGGATTTTCTAATCGGGGGATTAAAAAAATGAGGAGAGAGAAAGTTAGGCAGTGAAGGAAGAGTTCGTTTTCGCGTCCGTCGCGACTTAGGATCTACCGTCTAACGCAGCACACACTTGGGCCCACATGCTGAGATTTTCCGTTAATTTGAACCATCCAAATTTTCTTCCTACCATAGAGAACGTATTTTTTCATAATTATAATATAATCAATATCTTTTTTTTTAGAATTGAAATCCAGCCATTATAAGTTTATTTTCACTGTTCTAAATTCATCTACAGACTGTGACAGTAAAATCATCTGTTCAGTGCAATTTTATTATGGTGGCCCTCCTAGCATAGATTACACAACGTGGACGGTCCCGATCATCGGAACACTCAGCAGGTGGGGCCAGAGGCGGCGACAGACGCTTGAGTGTGAATCGCGAAGGAGCTCGTGAAGGAGATGCTTCCGTACTGTAGAGGTGGGCTGGACTTAAATATTGCATTAAATGACGGATATATCCCCCAGTACAGTCCTTCATATATTAGTATATGACCGGGAATGGCTGCTGCGTGAGGAACGGGGGAGAGAATTAGCTGTTACCCTGGTAACAGCTTAGTGGGTGTTACCCCTACCGTGTGGGGCCTACCTTTATGTATTTTTTGTATATCCATTCGGTCCAAATGTTTTTCTGTCTCATTTTAGGACGTAATCCAAAATTATAAGAAGATCCAAATCTAAGGTGGACCATACCAATAGAAAGAGTGATAAATAACCATTAAAAACATTTTGCAGGACACAAAATCTTTGGATCAATATGATATTTCTAATTTCCCTTCATCCCGATCTTCTTGACATTATCAACAGGTTGGATTTCAAATAAATATTCATAAAAAGTTACAATGGGTCCTTTGGAATTTTTAATGGTGAGGCACTCAATCAACATGTTTCATGTGGTGTGGTCCACCTGAGATTTGAATCTGTATATATTTTGGTACCCCATTCTAAAATGGTCCATATAAACGGATGGACGGCGTGGATATACAGAAAATCATCAATGTGGTCCCCACGGTATGGGTAACACCTAATTCGCACCCGAGGAACGGACGGACATGGATTCGGTGGCAAACCCCTCCAGTACCGTCGGTGCCGTGGGACCCACAATGATGCATGTGGTTCATCCATGCCGTCCGTTCATTTTTGCAGCTAAAAAAAATGTGGCAGTTCAAAATCTCAGGTGGACCACACCACAGGAAATAGTGGTGATTGAACATCACCGTTGAAAACTCATAGGGCACAAAACTTTTGCATCAAGTCGATATTTGTGTTTTGCCTTCAGTCCGTGGGACCTAATCAACATGGCAAATAAAAATTACGGTGGGCCTGGGAAGTTTTTAGTGATGGGCATTCAATCACCACTATTTACTGTGGTTTGGTCACCTTAGATTTGGATTTACCTTATTTTCAGGCTCATGCCCTAAAATAAGCTGACAAAATGGATGGATCGGAATGGATAAAATGCATACATCACGGTGGCGCCCACAGCACCGACAACTACTACTGAGATTTCGGAAGGGTCACTACCGAATCCGATCGGGAACGGCTGCGGCTAACGAGGCCCACCGCCATGTCCTCGTATCATCCGATCCGTCCGTCAGTTTCTGGGATCATGTTAGGACATGAACCCAAAAGACTTAGATCCAGAGCTCAAATAGTGAGGATGGAAAAACCGACCATTGAAACCGCTGTGGGTCCACCATGATGTTTATATGCCATCCAAACCGCTCATAACGTTATTTCCACCAGCATGAACGGAAGATACAATCACCGGTCTGATCTAAAATTTCTGTAGCCTCAAGAAAATTTCGACGGTGGGTGTTCAATCCCTAGGTTTATTTTGGTCGGGCCCACTTGAATTTTGGTTCCTCCTCGATTCTAGAGTTTGACCGTAGATGAGCCGGCGAAACAGACGCACTCTCGGTGTGGAGCTCACGACATATTCCGTGGGGGCCACTGTGATGTATTTCCTTTTATCCAGTTTTTCCTAAAATTATTTTAGGGTACGATCCAAATTGAAACATTTTCAAATCTCAAGCGGACCGCACCATAGGAAACAGTGGGAATTGAAATTATACTGTTAAAAACTTCTTGGGGTACACAAAAGTTTTGGATCAAGCTGATAGTTGTGTTTTCCCCGGTCTGTGTAAGAGGTTGGATGGCAAATAAACATTACTGTGCTCCATAGGAAGGTTTCAACGGTGAAATTCGTTATCCCCACTGTTTTCTTTGGTGTGGTCCACTTGAGCATTGGACATGCTTCAATTTTGTGGACACGCTAAAATAAACTAGGAAAACAATGGACAGAGTGGATAAAACACATACATCTCAGTGGGCCTCACAAATAGGGCTCTCAATGGGTCGGATCTGGATCGGATCCAGTTGGATCCGGCTCCAAGTCCGTATATTTGTAGACGGATTCGGATCGGATTCGGATCCAACTCGGATCCAGAAGGTGATATCCATATCCGATCCATTTATAAATTGTTAGATCCATTTCCGATCCAAAATCCATATAACCATCAGATTCGGGTCGGATCTAGGTCCGAATGCACCCCCACTACAAATCTAAAAAATATATGATATAAAATATATATAATATAATACATTTAATTTAGTAGAAAAATGATGCAAATCCCACTATTTACTATGGTACGGTCCAAATGGCCTAAAATAATTTGTAAAACGGATGGCCAGCAAGAATATAACATATACAGTAAGGTGACAATGAGTCGGATCTTAATCGGATTCGGATCTAACTCGGATATGTTCTTGTGAATCCATATTCGCTCCATTTAAGTAATCGGACCTATTTTAAGATCCATATCCGGTCCATTTAACTAATCGGATCTATTTTAAGATCCAAATCCACATTATATGGATTCGGAGCGAATCAGATCTCGGATCTGACCCGCTCCATTGAGAGCCCTACTCACAAATCTCCTCACTAAGCAATCCGCCTCGATAGGGGGTTACAGTATATTTGCGTCCATGAGCAACACCATGCGTCCGGGCAATTTCTCATCATGGCCGTCCAAATGTGTCCCATTATTCATCCGTACCATTAATAGGAGAGTCATAAGCTGAGAAATGCCCAAATGTTTGAGATTTTTACGTCAAGAATGCCGTGGTTTTTATGGACCGGAATCCTCCAGGTGGCCGGTTGAGCAAAGGGTACAACACCCGAGCTCTGTGTGGCCTTGATGTCCGTTTGAGATCTATTGCGTGCATGAGATGAGTCCACCAATTTAGGCCATTGGGAAAAGAATTTAGTCCCATCCCCAGCTCAGGTGGGCCACACCACAAGGAATGATGGAAAGGAAAGCCACCAATGAGTTTGATGTGGGGCCATCGTGGAGTACATATTCAATCCAACCCGTTTTCAGGTATCCAACCTGACCAAGATCAGGTGGTGTGCATCCTTCTGAACTTGGATGTTTTAGTTGTTTTTATATATTCTCCATGGTGTGGATAACCTTAGTTTTAATCAGGTGAATTTTTTGATATGTACGGTTTAAATGAGTGGTTTCAACTAATGGACGGATTGGATGTGATGGAAACAACAAGGTGGCCCCTGAAAATCTCGGGTGTTCTACCGGCTGATATTAGTCCGTTGTTTTACGATCTCAGGACCTCTGACAATTGGCGGCAAGAGACTTAAATGACAATATTGCCCTCGTGGCTCTTTTCCATGGATGCCAATTGTCTTTAATCATACGTGGCACGTGTGCCACCTTATCCAAATCTATAATCGAGGGGACTTTTCACACGTGTGCAAAAGCAATATTTAGTAAAGCGCCTATACTCCTGTGGTAGTTCACCATCGTTTTACTCTTCACGTGTAGAATATCATAGCAGCCTCCTCATTTTGGGAGCGGATTAGGTCAGGTGGGACACCGGATCCACCGAGGTGGGTGGCCAGAGTGGGACCCCTAACTGTGGGGCCACTGTAATGTATGTAACTACATCTACACCGTCCATCCGTATTGAAAGTTCATTTTAGTGTATGATATAAAAAATGAAGCAGTTCCAAATCCCAGATAGGGCCATAGGTACAGGAAACAGTGGTGATTGACCATTAAAAACTTCATGTTGGCCATAAAATCTTTGGATCAAGATGATAATTATGTGGTCTCTTCGTCTAGGTGTTTATGACCTTATCAACAGGTATGGCAAATAAACATTCTGGTGGAATCCATGAAGTTTTTAATGATAGAGATTCAATCATCACTGTTTCTGTGGGGTGGTCCATCTAAGATATAAGTCAGCTTTATTTTTGGGATCGTACTCTAAAATGAGTTTTCAAAATGTTTGGACGGTGTGGATTTAAGACACATACATCACTGGGGTCCCGCCCACCTCAGTGGATCCGGTGTCTCACCTAATCCGCTCCCCTTGATTTTACCCTTGGCATTTGTACCCTCACAATTTTACATACACCATTCATCTGATAGCCGTCGATTGCATGGCTACAATTACTTGATCACCGTTGCTTTAGATATATGCTCCATCCACAATGCGCCCAGTAATTTGGACGGTCTTTACAGGTATGCGTGCCACGTGTAAGGAGAAAGAAGGAAGCAGATTGCGTGCTGAGTAAACTCTGTGGGGCCCACCGTAGTCTATGTATCACTCCGTCCATCCATTTTACCAAATGTTTTTATGGCTTAAGACCAAAATTTTTAATGGACCACACCACAGTAAACAGTGTGAATTGAACATACACCGTTGAAAATTTATTGACGGTTACAGTAGTGTTTTTAATGTGGATGTGGCCGCACTTGATCGGGATCCCTTATGATACAATTATAAATTAACTTTCTTGGCTTTTGAGCGGTATTATTATATCTAAGGTGAGCCGCGTGGACCGAGGGGATTAGGAGAGCCGATTAGGTGAGACCCCAGACGGTGCGGCCCTTACTGTGGGGCCTACCTTGATGTATCTATTCTATATCCACACCATCCATCCTTTTCTCCAGATCATTTTAGTGCATGATCCCAAAAATGAAGCAGGTCCAATTATCAGGTGCACCAAATCATAAGAAACAGTGTTGATTGGCCATTATTGGCCCACAAAAGTTTTGGATCAAGCTGATATTAATTTGTTTTTTTCCTTCACCCAAGCTTACGTGACCTTATCAAGTGAAACTTTATGGTGCGCCTTAAAAAGTTTTTAATGGTAGGGCGTTTAATTGCCATTGTATCCTTAAAGTACGGTCCACCTGAAATTTGGATATGGGATCATGCTCTAAAATTATAAAAACCTGATGTACGGCATGTATACAGAATAGATACATCAAATTATGAAAACTGATGGACGGCATAAATACAGAGATACATCAAGTTGGAAACAGATTGGCTGGTGCACCCTACACCAGCGGGGGTGCTGGTGTAGTGACGTCATCAAGTTATGTGGGTCCCACCATGAGGTACTTGTAATATCCAAACCGTCCGTCCATGTTTTGGGATCATTCTAAGGATTTACCCAAAAACTAAGACAGATCCAAGAATCCAGTGGACCACACTGCAGAAAGCAGTGGGAGATTGAACGTATACCATTGAAACCTTTTTGGAGGTCCTAGAAGTTTTTGATCAGTCTGATATTTATTTTTACCCTTCATCCAGGTCTGTGTGACCTTATGAACAGTTTGGATGACAAATAAACATCATGGTGGACCATGGCTATGTTTTAACGGTGAGAATCATTGTCCCCACTGTCTTTATTGGTGTGGTCCACTTGATTTTTGGATATGACTCATTTTAGGTATCATGCACTAAAATGATCTCGCCAAATGGATGGACGGTTTGGATGTACTAAATACATCATTGTGGGGTCCACAAAACCCTAATCTTCTTTGAACCGTTCGTACAAACACGGTGCTCGAGGACTACACACTCGCTCTGCGTCCGCCACGTCCCTACACCAGCAACGTAGCTGGTGTAGGGCGCACCAGCCAATCCGCTTCCAAGTTGGGGATGGTGTACTTGGGTGAACCGTCCTGTCTCCCCAAAAAGGGTTAGAACTTAGTAGTCGCTCGTGGATGAGGTAGGGGATGGTGTGCTTCAGTACTTGGGTAGATGGGAACACGGCATACGCGTGAGAGATCTGGGCCATTGAAAAAGTGGAGGCTATCAAGAACATACCCTCTCAAAAATTCTAGCTGACCTACTCATCAAGTGGGCCACGTATGAGAAAGGCTAGAAAAAGCATGACAAATGGTGATTTTAACATATGCCTGTGGTACGGGGGCGGATTAAGTGTAGCCCTGGGGTAACCCAACACGGTGCAGCCCTGACCACGGTGCACATCTTGATGTATGTACTGTAAATCGACGCTGTCCATCTGTTTCCTAGCTCATTTTAGGGTATGATCCCAAAGACTGAAGCAGATTCAGGTCATAGGTGGACCATACCACATGAAACAGTGGAAATTGACCATTAAAAACTTTCCGTGGGCCACAAATGTTTTGGATCAATCTGGTATGTATCATTTTCCTTCATCCATGTCTGTGTGACCTGATCAACAGCTTGAATGGAAAATAAACATTACAGTGGGCATTAAGGTGGTCCCTAAGAAGTTTTTAATGGTGGACGTTCAATCAACACTTTTCATATAGTGTGGTCCACCTGAGATTTGGATCTGCTTCATTTTTTGTCTCATGCTGGACTGCGTAGATATATAATATATACATCAAGATGGGCCCCACATTTAGGGATGCACTGTATCAGGTAAGGCCCAGGCTGCACAGGCTCGAATCTGGTGCTACCCCACCACGAGGTAGAGAAGACGGACGCCTACGTGGCACGTCGCCATTGGCCGGGGTAACGGGTTCCACACCTTAGTATTGGTGAGATGTGACGGGTATGACAGCTCTGCATCAGATGCGAGGTGCAGGACCCCCTATGTCGGCCAATGATGAGGCGCCACATAGGCGTCCATCTCCTCGTATGTCCTGGTGGGGGTAGTACCTAATTCGAGCCTGGGCTACACGTGATCGGCTCCCTTATGGTACAACTATAAACTAACTTTCTTGGCTTTTGAGCGATATTATTATATCTAAGGTGGGCTGCATGAACTGAGGGGATTAGGGGAGTGGATTAGGTGAGACCCCAAATGGTGCGGGCCTTACCGTGGGGCCTACCTTGATGTTAACGTCAGATTTTGTAACAGGATCCTCCGGTCGTTCACCTTCTCTCTAACAGGGATTTCCTCCGCCAGACCTGTAAGAAGACAGAAAGCAACTAAGGGTGGCTGGTGTCCAGCCGTTAGCCCTCCGATGCTTAAGTCAGGCAAAGCAAGAAGAAGAATAGCAAGGCAAAACGAGACCAGGGATTGAATATTGTGTGTCTGTATTTTAATGGAGTCTTCTCCTTATATAGATCTGGAAAGGTCCAATCTGTTACGTGAGATATCGAGATCCCGCTGATTTCGTGTACGATATCGAGATCCCGCTGATTTCGTGGGATAAGATCATTATCCTTAGAGAAGAGATCTAACCCAATGACTTGTCTTGACAATCACGTTCCTTGATAGCAATCCCTTGAGATTCGGAACCATAAGAGAAGATAAGCCCAAAATCGGCCTATCCGGGCTGCTGGTACTGAAGGCTAAGGAGTGTCGCCATAGAGAAAGATGTTCGCATGTTGGAAGATGATCGCGAGTCCAAGTGCTCGCTCATTTAGATGTAACACCTTTCAACGACTTGTGAGAAGATCTGCTCGCAGGAAAAAAACACAACTTCTCGAAGCTTTGGTAGTCGGGCATCGTTTTCCTAATATACGAGCCTCGAGTGTGCATCAGAACCTGGGACGAAGAGGAAGATAGGAAGAGAGCCTCGAACAGACGTTCTCGATAGTCGAATAAAGGTGCTCGCGAGATCGGAGTATCTTCAGAATATGCGAGTCTCGAACAAACGTTCTCGATAGTCGGATAAGGGTGCTCGCGAGGTCTATCTCCAGCAGATGATCTTCGCTATTTTGACTATAACAGCGACTATTGAGCATATGACCTCGAGAGTCGAATGAGCGCCCTGTACTTATCCAATCTGCGACTCTCGAGTATATGATCTCGAGAGTCGAATGAGCACTCCGTATTTACTCGATCTGCGACTCTCGATCAGATGATCTCGAGAGTCGGATGGGCATCCGCATATCAACTTAGCAGCTAAGTTGATCTCCATCATTTTGCCTATAACACTTGATGTATCTATTTTGTATCTACACTGGCCATCCTTTTCTCCATGTCATTTTAGTGCATGATCCCAAAAATGAAGCATGTCCAATTTTCAAGTGGACTAGATCATAGGTAATAGTGTTGATTGGCCATTAATGGTCCACAAAAGTTTTGGATCAAGCTGATATTTGTTCTTTCCCTTCCTCAGGCTTACGTGAGTTGTGACCTTATCAAAGGAAACTTTATGGTGCGCCTTGAGAAGTTTTTAATGGTATGGCATTTAATTGCCACTGTATCCTAGAGTATGGTCCACCTGAAATTTGGATCTTTTTCACTTCTAGTATCATGCTCTAAAATTATAAAAAATTAATAAAGAATAGATACATCAAATTATAAAAGCTGATGGCCGGCATGTATACATATTAGATACATCAAGGTAGGCCCCACATTAAATACTACACTTTCTTCGGTGAGGTCGTTTCTCACCTAATCTGCTCTAGGGGATTAGGTAGTTAGGCCTCACCACCTTCAACAATTAGGGCTCTCAATGGAGTAGGTTAGATCCAAGATTGGATTTGCTCCGAATACGTATAAATGCGGAGTTGGATCTTAAAATAGGTTTGATTAAATAAATAAACTAGATTCGGATTCACATAAATAAATTTGAATTATATTTGGGTTGGATCTAGATCTAGTACTGAGATCTAATTGAATCCTCGCTATTGCATTATTCAAACCTTCAGCTGAACATTTTTAAGAAAAGTAGTCCTGGGGCCTACTCGTGGGATCTATTATGATGTATATGTTACATGCATAACGTCTATCCATCTTGACAAATCATTTAAGGCCATGAGTGTAAATATGGAGGAGATCCAGATCTTAGGCAGACCATACAACAGGGAACATAGAAGTTGTGTGTCCACCATTGAAATCGTTCCAGGTCCATTGTGATATGTATATGCCATCAAAAGTTACCCAATATAGGTCTTTTTAGGCCTTTCATGGGATGATTGAGGTAACAAACAAAGTGAATCATTCGTACCTAAATTCTACTTGATTAAAGATTAAAAAAAGAAGAAAAAAAAGTATGCTGGAACAGTAAGTGTGGAAGACCTACTGTCCAATGTTTATCCGTGAGTAGAGAGGCGTACCATGTACGTCCTTTTTAGGCTTGAATGAAGGTTCCACTTGTGAGACCCACCTTGATTTATATGTTATATTCATGCCGCCTATATGATTTTTCAGATTATTTTAGGCCACGTCCCAAAAATGAGACATGCCAATTTCAGGTCGTCCATATCACAATAAACAACAGGATTTGCATCATTTAGCTGATAAATTAAATATATTATATTATATATCTTTTTAGATTTGTGATGGGGTGGATTCATACCTAAATCCAACCCGAATTTGATGGCTATATGATTTTTTGGATCGGAAATGGATCTAGCTATTTATAAGTGGATTGGATATGTTTATCACTTTTTAGATCTAAGTCGGATTTGAATCCAATCCGAATCCAGCTACAAATGTTCAAACTTGGAGCCAGATCCAACTAGATCCAATCCATATTCGACCCATTGAGAGCCCTATCAACAATGGTGTTGTGAGGTGGTGATATGTGATTGGTAGGGCCCAATACTATACAAATGTGTATAAGAGTGGATTGGGTAGTGCGCTGACATGGTAGAGTTGAGGTAAGCCCATTAGTGTTGTGGTTCCTTGAGGTTTGGATCGGCCTCATGCCCTAAAATGACCTCGCAAAATAGATAGACAACGAGATATAACTTATATATCATGATGGGTCCACACAACTTTACCATGTCACACCACCACTAATTAAAGTCGGTGGGGCACACCATGCAACCCACTTCTGTATCAGAGATGGTTCCCATGCGGATTTCCTGTGAGTCTACCACTAAACCATCAGTAAGCTACTTAAATTTCTTATACTTAAGTAGCTTATCTTAATTTCTAATTATTAAACTAAAATGATTAACTTTAAGGGGACGTTTGGATCATAAGTTACTTAAGGTATGCTAATTACGTATTAAGTAGCTTATATTGATTTCTACTTATTAAACTTAGTGATTAAGTAACTTCAAATAAAAAAGCTATTTATAATTAATCATAAACCAAACTCACTTATCTCAAATAAGTTACTTGTCTAGTGCTGTAAGTAGAAAAAGTAACTTATTTGGTTGTATCCAAGCGGACCTTAGTGACATAGTTTAGTGACCGTGGGGCTACCTCATTTGGGGCATGTCAAGTGGAGCACACAGTAAAGATTGACCACATACCATTAAAAACTTCCTAGGCTCATAAAAGTTTTGGAACAGGCTAATATTTAAGGAATCCAACTGTCGCTTTCTTCCACTTTTAGCACACAGCAGGTGCAGTGATGGCAAAAGGTGAGCTTCCTTCTTATTTTTGTGTTGGTCTCTTCCATCTTAGCTGCTCTGTCCTATGGGTGGTGCACTGTATATTTGGATTTGCTTCATTTTTTAGACCTTGTCCCAAAATGAGTTAGAAAAACTAATAGACGGCGTAAATGTAAAAAGTAGGCACCACAGTCAGTCAGTGCCTCAACCCCCAAGCTATTACCCTTGCCTCACCTAATTTGCTCCTTGAAACATGAGCAATGTTGGTCTCTTAGTTTGATGAGAGGACCAGTCTTATCATCATGTGGGCCACAACTCTAGAATTAGTGAACAATCGACGATCATGACTAAACACGCAGGTCTCTTAGTTAATGAGAGGATCGGTCTTATTTTTTAAAAGGGTGATATTCATGGCGGGGCCTACACTTTTAATGGTGCGGATGTCTTGTATAAGTGGCATGTTGGCAGGAAAAAATGATATGGTGCCATCAACTGTAGTACAGTTGTTTGTAGGTGATTGGCTCTCTTCTCTAAAATAATTTTGAAATCTCTTGTAAGTAATCTTCATTTTAAAAATAGAATATATTTTTGTGCGTTCTCTTAAACATTCTTTGAAGCATAATTCTATGTTGTCTCTACAATTGCATGAAAAAAGTCCATTAAAAATAAAAATATAAATTGAACTTTTTAACTGCAATTGTAGTTTATGCCTTCTAAATAGGGATAGTAATTAAAGGTAAAACCAACTCATTTATAGAATGAAGTTTCTCGTGGAATATGTACACACACAAGCATATCCAAGTCAATGACTTCATTGTATCGTTGTTACTTCCCGAAAACAAACACAGTCCACTCATCAAGTGTGCCATGGGAGGCGGATTGTGTCCCACCCCACTCGAACAATAAGCCGTCTGACTAGATTTGTGTGAAGGCCCACTGTGATGCATCTGTTTATCCATGCCATTCATCCCCTTCCTCATATCATGTTAAGGTATGAGCTCAAAAATGAGGCAGATCAAACACTCAAGTGGACCACACCAAATAACGAGCTTGGGTTACATTAAATGCACATAACAATAAATGAAAGTTGTATTAAATGAAAAAGTCATCTTTGGTGTGGTCCACTAGACCATTGGATCTGTCTCATTTTTTGGCTCATACCTTAACATAATATGAGGAAAAGGATAGATGGCATGTATAAATAGATACATCATGGTGGTCGGAGGCGATCTGCTTCCTGTGCCATGATATTACTAAGTGGACAGGTTAGCAAAACTTAAAAGACATTTTGCAATTGTACATGTAAGGTATTCGAACCCATGACTTCAGTGTTGAAATACAACCTATCTTGAAACCCACTGTGTGGCCCCACTAATTATTGGAATGGCCTCATTCTTAGGATAGGAATCCACATAGATGGTTCGGATATTACACTTATTCTATATATTCAAGCCATTCATCATGTAGAACTTAGTGTGTAGATGCTACTGCCAAAGGATAAAAGTCGTCCACTCAATAGATATGCCGTGATATTAGAAATAAGCGGACAGGTTTGAAAATTTCTGAAGATTTTTTTTTCACCAGCTAGTATGTGGACATACTTCTTAGGATAGGTAATCTACATAGTGGCACCCTTCTGACTTGGATATTTGGCAAGCATGCCACACTTGCTAGTATGTGTGGTGGCGTGTGTGCATTGAGACAATTGGACAATCCAATCCATTCATCTAGACCATTGGTTAAGTGTAGAGCATATTTCATAGGCTGCCATGCATACATTACATTGATTTGACAAATATTGACCATTTGATCAATGGCCTTTATTATGGATGGTCAAGATTGTTTAGACAAAAACATGTCCAATCAACAATTGAATCCATCTATCTGTTAATCCCTATCATGTATTGGTTATGAATATAAAGATAGACACGGTAGAATCGATCGACGCATGAGTGGAGAGGCAAAAGGGACTTTTGTGACAAGTACTCGAGTGTTAAATGTTAGATTTTTCACAGTTGGTGGGCTATCAATGATCAACGGATTGGATTGTCCAGATTTGTGGTCATTAGATTGGAGGATGATGGGCACTCAGTGGCCCGTGTTAGCGATCATATACATGGATGAAAGATGGGCTACAGACACCTCCATGCTCCCAGATGTGTGCCGGAATCCAGGGAGAATGGAAATTCAAGAGGTAAGGAAACTTGGGGAAAATCTAATTTCTACGTAAACTTGCCACACCACGTAAAACAGTGAAAATTTAAACACTGAGAGAATTTTTGCCACACCCATGGGTTAGTATTTTTAATGGTTGGTGTTCAATCCCCACTATTTTTTATGCTGGGTCCACTCGAGCTTTGGATCTGCCTCATTTTTTATGTAACGCCATAAAATGATCTCATTTAGATGTACAGTGTGGATACACCACATATATCTTGGTGGGGTCATTGCTACACTATAATGCAACCCACCCACCTAGTCAATCCAGCAACACACCCACTGTTGCTGTCAGCTTCGAAGATATTTCACCACTGATGGGTTTCAAAACCAAAACCCCTTGTTGGAACTCTACAGAGCCTACCAACGAGGCAAGGCCCCGAACCCAGTCATGTTTATTTGGAAATAAGATTTCATAAGGGCCCACTGTATCCATGCCGTCTATCCGAGGCAGTTACGTGGCGCTACACCTCAGGTCTCATGCAGAGTTGTTAGACTGGTCATATCTCAGAGGTACGAGATTCCCACAAGAAACAAGACGCCAATTCCCAACCAATTTATTGCACTAAGAACCTCGGCAAGGCCCACCTTGATGTTTTTTAGAAATCCACCCAGTCCATCTACTTTGTGAGATCATTTTAGGACATTATACAAAAAATGAGCTGGATCCAAGACTCAAGTGGGCCAAAAATGTGAGTATTTAATGTACACGGTTGAAATATTCGTGGGCCCACCGTTTTAAATGAGGCTGATATTTGTGTTTTCAGTTCATCCCGGTAGGAATGGCGTTATGGACAGTATTGATGGAATATAAACATCAATCTGGATCCAGGGAGGTTTCAAGGATAAGAATTTCCCTACCCACCTACTTGAGCGTTGAATCCGGTTATTCTCTGATGTCACGTGGATTTCTCAAAAAGGACTCTACCTAGGTTACCAGTGCAGAACTTCCTGCGCAACACTTTAGCAGGAATCTCCGTCCCGGGAAACAATTGGAATAATGATTTCTATAATTGAAAATTTCGTAGGGACCTGTTCATAAGATCACAGAGACGATTCTGTAGCGGCCAAGAATTTTTCAACGTAGACATTGCATTCCAAGTTCAATTCATACTGTTTTATATGGTATGGTCACCTGGATATACTTTATTTTTGGGCAAGCCCTAAAATTATCTGGTAAAATGGATGGAGGGAGTGGATAAAGTTGGGCCCACTGTAAATGTATGTTGTTTATCCCTGCCGTCCATCCGTTTTTCCAGCAAATTTAAAGAGTTGAGCTCGAAATTGAAATATATAAAAAGTGTTAGTGGACCACACCACGGGAAAAAAGTGGGAATAATAATTTCCACCGTTGAAACCTTCCTAGGGCTCACAGTGATGTTTATTTGTCATCCACCCTGTTCATTTGATCACACAGACATTGACTCACGGAAAACATAAATATCAGCTTGATCCAAACCTGCTGTGATCCCAAAAAGTTTTCAATGACGTTAAATTTGTCTACTTGAGATTTGGATATACTTTCATTTTTGGGCTAAAGCCCTAAAATTATCTGGTAAAATGGATGGAGAGTGGATAAAGTCCATAAATCATGGTGGGCCCAGAGAGTTTACTTAGTAACGGTGACGAAATTAGATGAAAGTAAAAAAAAAAAAAAAATCTTCATACAAAACTTTTAAGGCCCACCAGAAATATTTAATGGTCAATCACATGCCCTAAAATGATATGGGAAAACAGATGGCCCAAGTGGTCATAGATCAATAGTGTGGCCAAGGCTGCACCATCTTGAGGGTATTGCTGGTTGGATCTATGGGCCCACCATGACGTATGTGTTTTATCCATGTTGTTCATCTATGTTGCCAAAAACGGTGATCTATGGGGCCACCATGATGTATGTGTTTTATCCATGCTGTTCATCTATTTTGCCAGATCATTTTAGAGCATGAGACAAAAAATGAGGTAGATTCAAATCTCAGGGGGAACCACCCTACAGGAAATATTAGTGATTAAACGCTCACCATTAACAACGTCTATATTTGTGTTAATCCAGGTTTGTGTGACCTATAATCAACTGGTTGGATGGCAAATAAACATTACAGTGGGCCTGCTTGGATAAAAAACTATGCATCATAATAGATCCCCTGTTATGTATTTTATCCATGCCGTCCATTCATTTGTGATCACATTTTAGCCATGAGCCCAACAAATCGAGGCCGATCTAGCTTAAGTGGACACGCAACAGGAAGCGTGGGTAGTGATGCCCACCATCGAAACCTTGCTAGGGCCCACCCCCCATTTACAAGTTGAAACAACTGAAAAACGGTATTTCGAGTCAACGCTTCTTAATGGGCCCATAAAAAACTTGGGGGAATAGAAGATGTCGGTGACCAAGCTGTGGACTTTTTCAATTGCTTGTAAGAGGCTATTGTATCTACTGTCTATATTTAGGTCGAAACTGAAAGGGTAAAATATTCTACGTGGTGGGACACAGTTAAAGAACCATGGGCCCCACCGATCACATTGTGCAAAGACCCAAGTCGCAGATCATATCATTCTTCCCATTTCCCATAGCAACTGTAATTATACTACTTAAAATGCAGTTTTAAAACCCACAGGCACGTCTAAATGCATCCACAGTGGGACCCCATCATGCACATAACTTGGCTAAGAAATAGGCCGGTCCAATCATCAGGTGGGTCGCACACTCACGCTGACTAGTGCCGTTGGCATTACAAACAAAAACCATCCATCATAGTCTTGGTGGTAGACTCCCAGGAGTTTCACAGTGTGAGTGGGGCTGGAAATGGTCGGGTTTAGCCAAAACCAAACCGCTCAACCCCATCAGACCCATTTATAAATGGATCGCATATAATGAGTCTGGTCTAGATTTGGTATGCAAGCATTTTTACCAGGTTTGAAACCAGGTTGGACGGGTCCAAGGCCTGGATGGGTACCTTCCAACATAGACCTACCAGACCACTTACTAAATGGGTTCAGGTCGGGCCTAATATGAAGGAAACTAAATGCCCTAGGTGTGAGTGCGGGCCTGTATGTAAAATAATTATAATAATAAAAAAAATCATCCATCATTTTCTATGATGATATCATATAGAAGCAAATATAATATAAATTACACAATATTCCTATATGGGTTTTTTTTAAAAAGAAAAAAAGAAAAAATCCTAAACGGGTTGCCTAAGATAATTAACCGTCTGAGAGGAACGGTCCACCAATCAATCCATGGGGACCCCCCGACCCAATGGCCCACCATAATTGTAGGTGGACTCTACACGGTAAATGAAACATTCAGTATCAAGAAAGGTGGACCACAGTTAACAAGGCCATCAAACTGCAGCAATTTTCTTTTCCACACATCTCCTTGCATGAATCCTGATGAATAATATCGGCCGAAGTACTCCCGAATTGTTTGTATAAAAGGGTTTAATACTCTGGTCCTCTAAGTTGATAATGCCCATATCATGCCCTCCAAACCTGCCCCCAACGATCATGTCCTTCCCAATAATCATCAGTAAAGTAAATACAGTTCCCTTTGCATTCTGGAAAGTCAGTGGCAGACAAAGAAAATGAGCAATTACCACCCAAGAACAGCGTCCGTTCACCTAAGCTTTTCACCTCGACCCACTTCTGCCCACTTGGATCCAACTTGAATATTTCAAACTCAACTGTTTTATAAGGGAACTCATACTCAACTTCAACTTCCCCGTCGTGGGGGTTGTCATCAACACCATCATCATTGTCATTGGCTTCATTGTTATTGTCATCATCATTCTCGTCTTCACTGTTATATTCTGCTTCGGGCGACAATTTCTTTTCTCGTACAACTTGGAACAATTCGCCCATTGATTCCACAATATACCTCTTTTTCGAGAAGTCTACTTTCGGCAGCGGCAGAGCAAACTCTGTCGCCTTTGGATGAGGGCCAATGTCACAAACAACCACAGTACTGTCACGCCCCGAAAATCAAGTGTCGGGCAATCCGCGGCTCCTGACTCTTCAGAGGTGACTGTATTTTGCGGAAGTATATTTGAATGGCACAAATCGATGGCATCAACTCAGAAATAGAGATTTAAGCTAAACAGTGTATAATTCAGTTTGAATTTAAAGTGTAAATACATACAATTATCTACACAATCAAGGAATCCACTCAGCTGGGGCTCAATATATACATGTACAATGAAATCTTTAAGAATATTGACCCAAGACGTCCAATTCAAGGCATAAATTGAAATGCACGACACAGGTAAGCCAACAGGTCCTGCATCTCATGCATCAAGTGGCAGCAACTCCTGCATCAAAATAACTGGTTGGTGTTTTAAAACACCCCCCCCCCCCCCCCCCCCCCCCCCAGGTGGGAGTGAGTAATCATACTCAGTGTTACCATTTCCTAAGTTAAACATATCATCAACACAATCAAGTACAAGTAGTGAAGCATAACAAATGGTGGGGCTCTCACACCTACCACCCCAGCATCAACAGATAGCATAACCTTACAATCAAGTTCTTATTCTAGTTGAATAATGCATGCAGTCATGATATGCAAATGTTATATATGTTCCGGAGAAATAAACGGTGGGGTTACCACCCAGCAGCAGCATCGGACCAATGCAAGTGAAAATGTGATGCATGCATGTTTGCCAAGTATTTATTTAATTCCGTATTCAATCAGCAGTATTGGCGAAGCCAGAATACCTCAATCTTATCAAAAGTTTATTAAACAGGAACATGACCGACAGGAACGCAGCCGAACACTGGACAGCGAGGAAAGCCGGACACTGGACAGTGGCCTTACCGAACACTGGACAATGCCAGGTCGGGGTACCCTCTACCAGGCCGGGGCCCACCGCCAGGCCAGGGCGTCCTATGCCTGGCTCCTGGAATCCCAATTTAGGTCCGTCACCCAACATAATTGAATAATGAATCAAATGGTAAGGGTCTCGATGCCCTAGAATGTCATATGCATGGTAATGGGTCGTCACTCAAGATCAATGATGGTAGGCTCGTCACCTAACATCGTTGCTCAAGACTCACGATAAGACCATCAGGATCAATACCGGTCAAAGACAGCACAAGCACAGTTACCCATATACCATGCCTGACCCATGAGCTTCAGTATGTAGGATTCAATGCTCAAGGCTATTGGAGGGCTCATCACCCACACTAGCCAAAGACAGCACAAACACAGTTACCCATATTCCATGTCTGGCTCATGAGACTTGATATGTACAACTATAAGTGACTGCATAACAATGGTAATTGTGGTATTCGAGATTCTACAGAATATGTAATAATGATCAAACAAATATGATTAACCCTGAAATTGACTGATTTGGTAGGCCGAGTGAAACATTAATCAAACCGGCGTAGCTAGGGTCGGTCGATCATGTTACTCCCAAGTCGACCAAACAAGTCCATGACGGCTAAACTCAAGTAGGCAGTCCATAAATTGTGATTTTCAGAGATTAACCACAATCATGTCAATTAAATAATATACTAAGCATGTTGTGAGAAGAATAGAACATCATAGCATTCATTGTCTCAATCAGGCATAAAACCAAACAGTTAATATGCGATATACTTCATTTCATATATGGGCATAAAATCAAACACTCGGCGTGCTATTGCAGGCCAAATTATCAAATTCACAATCAGGCACTAGCCTGGGTGGACGGTAATCCACTTACTCAAGCATATGTGAACTTCTGTTCACTCAGGAATTTCATCAAACACTTGATATGCACAACACATCAAATATCATATTTTCATAAAATCGATTCAAATAGGCAATCAATCCACACATCGAAGTAAGCATGTAATTAATCAACACATACAGAACATCAATCATAAACATAAATCATTCGGCACTTAACTTTGAATGGAATTTAAGAAAAACCTAATTTTCACTATTTGGAACCCTCATGGGCTGATAATAGCCAACTTAGAAGATAGTCCTCACCTGTGTTGGAGAATTTACACGCTAACAACGTCTAGAACGAAGGATTCGAAGGAACAACCGGAAATCCTACATAGATTCGAAAAGAAATGGATTGGAGCAAGAAAGAATCAATTTCAATATGAAATTCAACACTTAGGACGGTATATTACCTATGATGGACGGCCGGCATCGATCACTTGGGAGCGACGACAACTGGATTGGAAGCTCCAAGCAAATCCCTAAGCAAAACCCTAGAAATCCTCCAAATTTCATCTCAAATGGAATTCTCAAATGGGCTTGGTATTTATAGTTCCAGATAGTCCAAGGTTGAGGTGAGTCGCACAACTCACCCTCTCTGGTCATGATCTATGTTGTGCAGTTCAGGATAGAGTGTTGGACATCTGGTGCAGGGGAAAGGTCAAGTCCAATAAGACGATCGATTTCGCGTAGATTCGTGATCAACGGCCCACTAACGAACGATCTATAGCTGTTCTAAGTTTTCGGGACACCAATTGGATGATTTAGAGAACAGAGTTTAGTGAATCCTTTCACTAGGTCATAGTGGGCATAGCTAGGTATATGATGTGATATACGGGGTGCATTTATTTGCAGGTTAAGGGCAGTTAATCTCATTCGTATGGTTTTACATGTCGAAAGGGCTATTTTGTCAAATCGATTTCTAAACTCAAGATAATCGAAATTTGATTCATTGATTAGGGTAGTCTAAGGTGGATCTGCATTGTAAGTCGGTTATATAGGTTAATCCATTGTGATTTTAGTAAATCATAGATTGAGATTCATTAATCAACGGATTGGATGTAGGATTAGACAATTAAAAAGGAATCCGTAGTTATCCATGATATCTAACAAAGAGTGTACGGTTAGATTGATATGTCTAAATGTCTTACGAGGTTTCGATCAAATCGGATCGTCCAAACTAGGGTTTTCAATACAAATCTCCTAGAGTATTAGTTCTAAATCGGGCGTCTGCACTCTCAATTGATAATTAAATTAGAAAATTTTCTAGAGGTGCTCGAATACTCTTGAGGCTCTAGGATTGAAATTTCCAGGGCGTTACAATCTACCCTCCTAAAAAAAATAATTTCCTCCCCGAAATTTTCTAGTACTTCTATTGGTGGTCACAACGGTCTACCCCCCTAAAGGCTAAAGTACTTTCTTTAGAAGAGATGATCTTCCTCAAGTAAACAGAGAGCTCTAGTGCATGGGCGAGGAGACTAAGGAACATAGTTTCAAACGATAATAGGTGGGCTCTTGTTGGGAAAACACTCATCCTCCTATCATTGGGTATCTTAGTCGTCGGATCTTTTCTATGTGTTGCCTTGCTACTGTTGTAGGAATGGGGCATGAATATCTTGAACAAGTTCAAAGAAAGAAAGGGAGTGACTTAGATCGTTTGGTTGACATTCAGGTAATACGGCTTTTGGGCATGCTTAGCCAACCTTAACACTCCTACCGGGTTGCTAATGATTCAGCAGAGTTGTCCTTATTCAAAGGACGGTTCACAATTGGGCTTGTACGGAGAAAACGGTTATAGTAGGCCTGAATCTGATACGTCGATCTTCTGCCTGATCAGAGCAAGAAGGTCGTTATATCATTTCCTATTCCTGTTGGATCCTGGTCTTCTGCTCGATCCAAGCAGTGAGTCCATTAGTAATCACCCAGGATTGGGAATTGAGTCAAACCGTGAATACTTCGCATGTGTATAGTTCCGTAAATCCGTGATCTGATAATTCTAGATGCTTGGGGAGAATCAAGTTTCACTGTTCTAAGATTGTCCTTTGGGACAAGCTTAAAGAGTGTCCATGATAGGTCTAAGCTCGATTTGATGGGGAATCAATTTCTCAAGATGCATAAGTCCAGGTGACTACTATAGAAAAGTTTCTAATGGTCAAAGATTAGTCAAAATTTAAAGCTCCAATTTTCATCAACCTAACTTGAGTCATTTGGGTTTATGCAAATTATGCTACCTAGGGCCCGATAGCATACTACCAATCCTATTCATTTGATCGTATAAAAGTCATTGTTCTAAACTGGCAGGGGTTTGGTGTTGTTAGCATTCATCATGGTGATGGTAGTAGGGAAAAAGAAAGGATGTAAGGAAGTTCTAAATGCGGCATAAGATTGGCATGGTAAAGGGAAAAGAATGAGCACTAAGTCCCCCTACGGGATGTAGACCTCAAATATATAAAAGTCATGGTTATAGGATTCACAAGAGCTAAAGGTATCCTATGAAAGTTTATGAAAACCAATTGAAACGATAAAGCCCTACGCAATAGAAAGAAAATTCTAACTAAGAGTCCTAATGTTAATTGTACGAGACTTCCTAAAACAAAAAAATATATATATACAAAAACTAGCAAGTCCTAATGTATCTTGGTCAGATGATTCCTAACATGATAAAAACTAGGGAGTACAAATCATTGAATACTTATTCCTATTATGCAATGTCAAAAAAAAAAAAAATCATTATTATATATACATCATAGGTTTCAAATCATAGAACTCGTAGGTTTCAAAATAAAATTTTAGATTCGGAGTTGAAATCATTTTGTTTTAAGTTTGACTAAAATCGTAAGTCATAAATCATAAATCGAATGATTTAACAACACTAATAGGATACAATACTTTCTCATGCATATTTTGTGATAAATGGGTCCAATTGAATATGTTTTCGAAGTACCGAAAATGACAGAAGGTTCACCCTACTAATAATAGTAACTATTTCCAAAAACTAAAATTTTGGGCAAGAAAGAATTATGTTATGATAAAATAGATAGTTTGGTTGGCCTCAGAATTAAATTTTAGTAGGAATCCATATGTTGTGCGTCCCGTAACTTGTAACAACCCGAAATTTTGGGTATGAGTTTACCGTACGTGAGAACGTGCGATCTCACTTGCTCAATTGTAGAGTTGTGGATCCTGTAATTTTAATCGTCTATTTGTAGTTTAATCCGAATCTAAATCATATGGAGCCATTTTCACTCATAAAGTAAGTCATCCGACCGTTGATTGTTAGGAAGAATCTCCGAATTCCCTAGTATTTTCACTCGATTAGCAAAACCAACCGTAGAAATATCCTATCACCATTAGATAAAGATATTTGATTATTCGTTTTGAATTTGGACCACTCAATCATAGTAAACGAACTACCCAATCTCCACATCCGTCCATACACATATTAGATTTAGAACGTGATTCGTTTACCTCGTTCATCACCTAGAAATAAGCTTAACCTACCATTGAACTCTCCATTTAAGAGAGTTTGTATACATAAACATGTCACTAAGAGCGGACGGTATACATTCTTAACATAGACCACATCCAAAAACCACTTTATACGTTGTTGTTTATGAAACCGACCGTACAATAACCCCTAAATGTGGTTAGGATTATAACCATTCAGTTATCTTAATTTTAGGATGCCATACATCAGTCCATCATAATTGTAACCGCCAAACGGGCCATCCAAACATCAAACAAACACTACCACCACGATCCTCACATTTTCCTTAACAACTTTACCGGATCATATTTGGTATCAGGTTATGTTCTAGCCTGTTTCCAAGGCCAAGGACATGAGTCACTCTTACTGTCTTACATGGCAATCTTGTAATTTTAGAGGAGGAAACCGCACATATATATATATATATATATACCATTCAACATTGCATAAGTTCTTTCATATCTTACAACCGGGTAGTTTGTTCCCTAAACCGATCGTACATCAACCTATTTACCCATCAAAATATGGTATGGTTAATTTAAATTTTATTTTTAATTTCATCCAACCGTTCATTGTGTATTTTCATCATAGCTTGCAAATGGACCATTCAAACAAAATTTTGACGGTTCCTTTTATAGTTTTTCTAATTTCTTGAACTTCTACCGGTCTACATCATCCATCCCAACCCGTGTGAGGCCCACTTCTAAAACCCAATCTACCATCTTTAGAAAATGGACGTGAGAGTCCAGGAGAATCCAGACACGTCTTTTGTCATATCTCTTCTTTTAGAAAGAGACGTAAGAGACTTGTTGTGAGAGTAATCTTCACCCACCAAGCAGAAAGTGAGGTCCACTAATCAACCGCTCACCAATCTCCACCATTAATAAGACCCAATAATCAAATTAGACCGCCCAGCAAATACTAAGAATTTATCTGTCCAACCAGTGGACCCAATGAGTTCTTAACGTAAGACATTCCCTCTCATTATTTTCAGCCATGTGGCCCGCCTGATTCTAAGGTCAGTCTCATTTTTTACCCTATGCACAATCTCGACCCAGAAAATACATTGAATGGATTGGATTCCCATGAACCATCACAATGGACCCCACGTAACTCCTCCTACTTTCCAACCTCCAAACTTTCCGCCTCCACAATAACAAACCTACTACGTCCGTAATCTTCTCCATCTTTCTCTCCGTTTAAAACAACGGTGCCGGTCCACTTGCACCAACTGTGCCGTGTCGTCCACCCTAGTAGGACCCACCCCACTAATCCAAACCGTCCATTGAAACCTGGCCATTGTGAAATCCCTTACTAAAAGCCTATGGTGTGGTCCACCTTGACCTTCCGATCAAGCCCATTCTTATACCTCGTCTGGTCTTGATCTGAAAAGCCTGTTGAATGGCTTAAATTGTTCTTCCAGCCACACAACGGACCACACCTAGCTAACCCAGTCCGAAAATCCACCTCTTTGCAATACAAGTTTAAATTAGAAATTTCTGTTTCCTTTTTGTTACCGATTAGAATACGTAATATTCGTTAAACCCAGAGAGAGAGAGAGAGAGAGAGAGAGAGAGAGAGAGAGAGAGAGAGAGGTCGTGAATGAGAGAGGGAGTGACGAGTTGCTCCATCGAACTAACCCAAAACCCTGCTGAACTAGGTGTTGGTTATTGAGTTCCAACAAGTCTCAAGACTCAGAGAGGTAGATTCTACATGTTTATTATATTTTAATTTTGTCAATTTAAAGTACAATTGCTAGATCTATGCAATGAATGGTATGGATCAGCCACACGTTCATCACATAGGTCTGTAGAGAATCTTGATGAAAAGACAAATGTAGAAGGTTTAATTCTATGCGAGGTCTATGTCGTAGAAACTGATTGATGAATATCCAGTTGCTCTAGATCTGATCTGAATGAATCATTTGATCGTAAAAGACAAATAATGATAGGGCCCAAAGATCTAGTTCGATCTGATCAACGGATACGCCACAATCATCATATCTAAGATTATAATCTTTTTCTATTTTATTTTTGTCCTTTTAGCTTATTTTTGCTCGATCCACATAATGGATGGGATTGATCTTCCACCTGTCCCTGGTATTGATCTAAGGATGAATTGCAAAGAATAGACTATGTAAAGGATAGATCTATCCTGGATCTCTTGTTGTAAAGATCGACCGTTGGGCATCCGTTTGTGCGGGATCGGATCCGAATGGGTCACCTGATCCCTAAGGCTGAAATATACCCTATCCCTAAATTCTAAATCTATCTGGTCATCGGAGGGACCACACCGATCTGATCTAATGCAAGATGTGATTAGAAGTTGTGGTCCTATTTGATGCATCAAAGTTGTTCTATGCGATCCGTATTCTTGAGTGAATATTAAGCAATACCCAAAATTCTGGATGGATCTGACCATCTGGTGGGCCACTGCGATCATTGGGGAAAATCGACGTTAAAAACATATTTGGAATGGAACATAATCATGCAGGGTCCAAATCTAATGATTTATTCACCTTTCCCCAAATTTGATTCATGTGAAAATAAATAGATGGTCTAGATCTGACCCGGGTGGTTAGTAAACCCAGGTAAATTAAGTAAATGAAGAACATCTAAATAAAAGTTGTTAAATCTTTTCTAGTTGAAACACTTTGACTGATTTGATGAAATTATAATAGGGAATTTATAAGTAAATTGGAATTTGGAGTAACTTTTGGAATCCACGTCACCTAATTCAAGTGATTTCTAAATTGATCCGATACATATATTCTACGAAATCCTCTCCGCCGAATCAAGGTGAGTAAATCCCAACATGTTTCCTATTCATTTGAATAAAGTAGGTTGTTGTTGTGTAATGCTATGTTTGGGGTGACTTGTGTTGATTATGATGATGTTATGCATATATGCCAATGCATTTTATTACTTATACATGTTGAATGAAAGGAATGACAAATAATATGTATGTGCATTTCAATATGAGAAATGACACGAATGATATGTGCCTCTCAGAAGGAGGGATGATTGACTAATATATATGTGCCTCTCAAATGGAGAGATGAATGAATTATCTGTTGCCTCTCAATCAGGGAGATGATTATTGAATACAACATGTCATACGCTTCATACATTCATACATTGTTATCCTGGAGCATTGCTCTGGAAGACCGGTAGGTACTTAAGTACCCGGTTACCCAGGGACCATCCTGGAAGCCCACTAATATGTGGAAGTCCGCCCTACAAGGAAGGGGGAGCCGATTGATGGGATCCAATCGAAGCAAGTGGAAGACTGAGTAATGCCCACTTGATGCATCATATCATCATGCATAACATTAATGCATCCATAGTGTAAATTTAATTGTAAGGCTGTATTTGGATGTACTACTTATTTGGACGGGTGTGAACCATGATGGGTTTACTCACTGGACTTCCCCGCTGACGGAAGTAAATATATACAGATGGTACATATGATATACATGAGCAGGAATCTGAACAAGTGAAGGAACCACCAAGTATCTTAATGAAGGAAGAAGTGACTGCTACGAATCAAGACATTTAGATTATTTCTATCATTTTTCTGTTTTATTTTCATTTGATGACATTATTAATAAGTCCCAAATGGGTGGACCATTGTGTATGGATTGTATTTTTATTTAATTTTTGTCAAATGATAATTTGAACTTAGTACACGTATGATCCCATGCCTCTATAATAGTTTGATTTTTGAATTAAGTGCTTTTGTGCACAAGTCATGCCCCATAAACTGGGCCTGAGGGTGCACACTCTGTGTCCAGATTTTGGGGCGTGACATAACTCATCCCGGATCAAAAGTTATGGTCATTTGAAGTTTGCTACGCAAAACCACAAAATAAGCAAGTTTGGGTGGTCCATCGGTCGGTTGAGAGAATCATTGATTTAAGAGAGGTCCGATGTAATTTAATTCAATGGATATGATTTAAAATAGAAAAGAATTAACATTGAAAAGCGACGAAAAATTCTCTGAAGAATCAAGTCAAAAGACCTGAATCGTCCAGAAAAGTCACAGTGCAAAGTCGCGGGGCCAGAAAAATAAGATACAGAAAATTCAAAAAAATAGCCCTATAGTTTCGATGGATGTCCGATAGGTGTCCGATCAATCGGAGAGTATGGCTTCGATAGGTGTCCGATCAATCGAAAATTTCATCAGATTTTTCAATGTCTCTGGACAGATTTCCGATCAATCGGAGATAAGTTCCGATCAATCGGAAATAACGATGAAAATCTCAACTCTCTGGACACTTTTCCGATCAATCGGAGAGGAGCTCCGATCAATCGGAGTTCTATCGAAAAATTTCTTCGATCCATCGGAATCCCATCGAAAAAAATGGTATTTTGTGGCTGACTTCAAAAAAATGTATCTTTTTACATACAACTCCGGTTAAGGTGATTCAAAAACCATAATGAAGCTTGATGAGTCTAGTTTTAGGAAAAAATAATTTAAAATTAAAAATAAAACTTAAATAAGGTGTATTTCTTATTATTTCAGAAACTATCCAGAAAATTATAGGTTTCAAAAAGCTGGTACTTCAGAAATTTTAGAATTTTCTCTAGAACTCAAAATGAGATGAAATTTTGAGGGATGAACTTAGACTTGTCAACAAGCTACCAAAAAAATTTAAATAAATATTGGAGTTATAAAAATTCTAAAATCATTTTACACGACAGACTTGTTGAAACTAAAGTCCACAAACACTTGTGATTTTCAGATTTCCTCAGATTTCAACTTGAAAATCCATCCTTCACACCCAAAACCATCCACACTGAACATTAAGGAATACAATAGCCCATAAGTTCAACACCTTTCAATTTTTTTTTTTTTTTCGCAATCCCTATCTCAGGAGAATTTGGTCCTAGGACTCGATGTTCCTAAGTCCATGTTTGCATTAATCAAACAGTTGAGAGTTTGTTTCTAAATGCTCGATTTCTAAATTCAAGCTTGAAATCATCAAGCAGAGAGGAATTTGGGTCCTAGAGTTCATGGTGTTTATGTTCGCATTCAAAAATAAGCAATCAAATGGGGATTTGATCCTAAGCGTCAAATTTCTAAGTTTAAGTTCACAATCATCATATAAAAGAGAAATTTTGTCCTAAGGTTCACTCTCACTATGTTCAAAATCCAGAGTACGTCAACGTGTAGCTTATGGTGAGTCCCTAACGCACCGATTCAGTTTATTTCTCAACTCATGCTTTGATACCAACTTGTCACGCCCCGAAAATCAAGTGTCGGGCAGTCCGCGGCTCCCGACTCTTCAGAGGTGACTGTATTTTGCGAAAGTATATTTGAATGGCACAAATCGATGGCATCAACTCAGAAATAGAGATTTAAGCTAAACAGTGTATAATTCAGTTTGAATTTAAAGTGTAAATACATACAATTATCCACACAATCAAGGAATCCACTCAGCTGGGGCTCAATATATACATGTACAATGAAATCTTTAAGAATATTGACCCAAGACGTCCAATTCAAGGCATAAATTGAAATGCACGACATAGGTAAGCCAACAGGTCCTGCATCTCATGCATCAAGTGGCAGCAACTCCTGCATCAAAATAACTGGTTGGTGTTTTAAAACACCCCCCCCCCCCCCAGGTGGGAGTGAGTAATCATACTCAGTGTTACCATTTCCTAAGTTAAACATATCATCAACACAATCAAGTACAAGTAGTGAAGCATAACAAATGGTGGGGCTCTCACACCTACCACCCCAGCATCAACAGATAGCATAACCTTACAATCAAGTTCTTATTCTAGTTGAATAATGCATGCAGTCATGATGTGCAAATGTTATATATGTTCCGGAGAAATAAACGGTGGGGTTACCACCCAGCAGCAGCATCGGACCAATGCAAGTGAAAATGTGATGCATGCATGTTTGCCAAGTATTTATTTAATTCCGTATTCAATCAGCAGTATTGGCGAAGCCAGAATACCTCAATCTTATCAAAAGTCTATTAAACAGGAACATGACCGACAGGAACGCAGCCGAACACTGGACAGCGAGGAAAGCCGGACACTGGACAGTGGCCTTACCGAACACTGGACAATGCCAGGTCGGGGTACCCTCTACCAGGCCGGGGCCCACCGCCAGGCCAGGGCGTCCTATGCCTGGCTCCTGGAATCCCAATTTAGGTCCGTCACCCAACATAACTGAATAATGAATCAAATGGTAAGGGTCTCGATGCCCTAGAATGTCATATGCATGGTAATGGGTCGTCACCCAAGATCAATGATGGTAGGCTCGTCACCTAACATCGTTGCTCAAGACTCACGATAAGACCATCAGGATCAATACCGGTCAAAGACAGCACAAGCACAGTTACCCATATACCATGCCTGGCCCATGAGCTTCAGTATGTAGGATTCAATGCTCAAGGCTATTGGAGGGCTCATCACCCACACTAGCCAAAGACAGCACAAACACAGTTACCCATATTCCATGTCTGGCTCATGAGACTTGATATGTACAGCTATAAGTGACTGCATAACAATGGTAATTGTGGTATTCGAGATTCTACAGAATATGTAATAATGATCAAACAAATATGATTAACCCTGAAATTGACTGATTTGGTAGGCCGAGTGAAACATTAATCAAACCGGCGTAGCTAGGGTCGGTTGATCATGTTACTCCCAAGTCGACCAAACAAGTCCGTGACGGCTAAACCCAAGTAGGCAGTCCATAAATTGTGATTTTCAGAGATTAACCACAATCATGTCAATTAAATAATATACTAAGCATGTTGTGAGAAGAATAGAACATCATAGCATTCATTGTCTCAATCAGGCATAAAACCAAACAGTTAATATGCGATATACTTCATTTCATATATGGGCGTAAAATCAAACACTCGGCGTGCTATTGCAGGCCAAATTATCAAATTCACAATCAGGCACTAGCCTGGGTGGACGGTAATCCACTTACTCAAGCATATGTGAACTTCTGTTCACTCAGGAATTTCATCAAACACTTGATATGCACAACACATCAAATATCATATTTTCATAAAATCGATTCAAATAGGCAATCAATCCACACATCGAAGTAAGCATGTAATTAATCAACACATACAGAACATCAATCATAAACATAAATCATTCGGCACTTAACTTTGAATGGAATTCAAGAAAAACCTAATTTTCACTATTTGGAACCCTCATGGGCTGATAATAGCCAACTTAGAAGATAGTCCTCACCTGTGTTGGAGAATTTACACGCTAACAACGTCTAGAACGAAGGATTCGAAGGAACAACTGGAAATCCTACATAGATTCGAAAAGAAATGGATTGGAGCAAGAAAGAATCAATTTCAATATGAAATTCAACACTTAGGACGGTATATTACCTATGATGGACGGCCGGCATCGATCACTTGGGAGCGACGACAACTGGATTGGAAGCTCCAAGCAAATCCCTAAGCAAAACCCTAGAAATCCTCCAAATTTCATCTCAAATGGAATTCTCAAATGGGCTTGGTATTTATAGTTCCAGATAGTCCAAGGTTGAGGTGAGTCGCACAACTCACCCTCTCTGGTCATGATCTATGTTGTGCGGTTCAGGATAGAGTGTTGGACATCTGGTGTAGGGGAAAGGTCAAGTTCAATAAGACGATCGATTTCGCGTAGATTCGTGATCAACGGCCCACTAACGAACGGTCTATAGCTGTTCTAAGTTTTCGGGACACCAATTGGATGATTTAGAGAACAGAGTTTAGTGAATCCTTTCACTAGGTCATAGTGGGCATAACTAGGTATATGATGTGATATACGGGGTGCATTTATTTGCAGGTTAAGGGCAGTTAATCTCATTCGTATGGTTTTACATGTCGAAATGGCTATTTTGTCAAATCGATTTCTAAACTCAAGATAATCGAGATTTGATTCATTGATTAGGATAGTCTAAGGTGGATCTGCATTGTAAGTCGGTTATATAGGTTAATCCATTGTGATTTTAGTAAATCATAGATTGAGATTCATTAATCAACGGATTGGATGTAGGATTAGACAATTAAAAAGGAATCCGTAGTTATCCATGATATCTAACAAAGAGTGTACGGTTAGATTGATGTGTCTAAATGTCTTACGAGGTTTCGATCAAATCGGATCGTCCAAACTAGGGTTTTCAATACAAATCTCCTAGAGTCTTAGTTCTAAATCGGGCGTCTGCACTCTCAATTGATAATTAAATTAGAAAATTTTCTAGAGGTGCTCGAATACTCTTGAGGCTCGAGGATTGAAATTTCCAGGGCGTTACAAGTACCTTCATGATTCACGGCGTAAAACTTTCCTTATAATATATGACGTCCTCGTATGGGTGCCATTGTCAATTTTCAATGAGAGTCCATGCATCGTTTATTGGTCTACCGAAGGACAACCTTCCTTGTTCACCATGGATTAACATGACCACACACTCATCAACCAAAGTTTGGGTCTGCGCTAACGCGGCCTTCCGGATGTACACATGTCTATAAAATAATGAATCGTCGTCGGGTAGTATGCAAAACGTCGTTGTTGGAGGGAGGGGGCAATCGGCTCCTATGAACAGATTGATTGGGTGAATTTCATATCGATTGTCTATGCTGATCAGCCAACCGCCAGAGGACCCACAGCACCTCTCATTGCAGCTCACCCTTCTTACTGGGCACTCATGGAGCCTATTCTGCAAGAGGCTAAAGAAGTGATGCAATTTTCTATCATCACCGTTAATCAAAAGACCGGGCAGTTGGGGGCGTAGATGGCGGCGACTATGATGCCCTGCCCTACTCCATGACCAGCATACGGAGCTAAATCGGAGATTATCGGTGAGGAGAGTAAACTTTCTTGCAATCAATTCTAACAGGTCCCTTGGAAATTCAGTCCAATCAACCATGATGATCAAGCTTCTCTAAACAAAAAAGAACAAAAGGAGAGAGAGAGAGAGAGAGAGAGAGAGAGAGAGAGAGAGAGAGAGATGTTAGGATCATATAAGAGGGGAAAAGAAAAGGACATCACTTGTAGTAATTCAAAGAAGAAGAGTTTAGGGCCCATCTTGAATGGTCTATGAACCAAAAGTCTCTAGAATGGAAAATCCTAAAACTTTCAATAAGCAACCAACAATGAAAGAGTTGAGAGAGACTAAAACACCAGTTCTTATTCAAAAAATAAAAGGGCCAAATATCCTACAACTAGGATCTGCAAGGTTTTTTGGTGCATGAGCTATTGGTGGGTGGAGAAACTTTCTGCACAGATTCCTTTTCAAACTGAACCTACTTACCCTAATATCGATGGGACCAACCTTTTTTTTTGAAAAGAGATGAGAGCAATGTTGTCAAAATCGTACGATATAAGATTCAACATTACTGTACCACAATGTTGTCAAAATCGTACCATATACGATTTAATAGCACTGTACCACTGTACGATTCGAAATCCACCACTGAATCACACTCTGGACTGAATCGAACAATTTAAAACTGAATCGTTAGGTATCCAAATTAAACAATTTGAGTTCCAGCATAAATAATAAGAAAATTCTAGTGAAAAATCAATTTTTTATTTTTCAGTGTTTCGCAAATTTTTTAGGGCTTTTGATGCGGGCATCAGTGGTGCACACTTTAGAGTGTACCAAAGGAGGCGACGTCGTTGATTGAGTGTTGGAGCAGACGAGTTGATGTGGATGGATGCCGAGCCCATTGGGCCCATTTTCTGACGTGTTATGAGTACGCGAGCTGCAGGATCGCGCAGGAGCATCATGACCGCTGGACCATGGAGCGGATTTACGTTTAGGCGCTTTTCTATTTATTTTCTTGTTTCTAGGCGCTTTAGTGTCGTTATTTACTTTAGGCATTTTTATGTTATTTTTTGGTTTTCAGGCACTTTAGTGCACTTTTTATTTTCGTAGCTTATATATACTGTGAGAAACCCTATTTCGAAATCATTGAATGAATAGAAAATTCATGTGTTTCTTCCTCTTTGTTTGAGATATTAGAGTTTCAGGATTGACCCTCAGGTGTTGAGGATTCCACCCCGGAGTTCCCTTTTTTCTTCTCTATTTCTTCAAGCTGCGAGGAAAAGTAAGCTTCTTTTGATTCCTAATTCGTACTTCATGAGAACCCATTATTTTTCGACATCCTTCGTCATTTTTTGAACCCCCCTTTTTTGGTACGATCGAAAAGAGGGATGCCTAGTCATGAGAACTGGATTCAAACTTGACTATGGACTGATCTATGCTAGATCTGGGATATCCTCATATCCCTAGATCCTCCCTGTTTTACGATTTTACATGGTTTTATGCTAAGGGCATGATCCGGACGGACGGATCTCATCTTTGTGTTGAGATTTGTTAGTTTCTTTTGATTAAAAGTAGTTAGTTTCGTAATTTTACTATTTGAATATCTTCCAACTAAATATACATGCATCTAGGGTTAGGTCATCGCATGCCCCTGCATCAATTTTGGTATCAGAGATAGGTTCCTAGTGTAGGTCAGTTTACAAAAATTTTTCCTTTTCGGTGATTTTTTTTTCAAAGGAACTGGATATCCCAAATCGTAAAAATCCCAGCTCGACCCGCGTCCGACTCTGCGTAGGGGTCATAGTTTGTTGGGTCTAATTAGCCTTTTTTTTTTCTAGATTTTGTTGAGTCCTCATATAGATCTAGGCCATATAGGATAACTTGCATTGCATTGAACTAGGATAGTCAAAACTGCATTTAGATTTTTACCTTTTTTACACCTTTGCGCACCTAAATCTAGGGCCTTTCACATATCACTTCTGATGTATGCCCACGCGCACTGGTCGTGTGTTTGGTCTTCATAATACTATGGACTCTAATCAAATTACCAAAGCTCTGAAGTGTATAATTACGAGAATGGATCAACAGTTTCAGACCTTGAGAGGTGAGATTGCATAGCAGTTTGCGCATCAGGATGATAGGTTCACACGTTTAGAGGAGAGGGTCACGCGCTTAAAGGATGGCATCCAGACCACCACTTTAGATGGTCCTCAGGCAACCCCCGACACTGGGGCAGTCGATCAGTCCCAAGTCGTGGGCCCTGATCCGCTTAGGGATGGTTTGGGCGCAGGTCAGGTTCGTGGGCCTGGCAATGGACACAATGGGGCTCATCATCAGCTACCCCCATAGATTCGTGATCCCGTTTTCCCCGCCCAGTGGGAGGACTATGGTGGGGGTGCGATATCCACAATCTTAGAGATACCATGAGCAGGACCCTGTTATTAGGGTCATGAAGGGCATCAAGGTTGACGCTCCTAGTTTTGATGGGAGACTGGACCTCAAAGTTTTTTTCGATTGGCTAGCAGACATGGATCACTTCTTTTAGTGGCACAGTTTGCCAGACCCACAGCGGGTCGAATTCGCTAAGATGAAGTTGATGGGCCAGGCAAAACTACATTGGGGAAATGTGGAGCGTCGCCGCGAGCGATTTAGAGAGGGGCCAGTTCTCTTTTGGATTGAAATGAAAGAGCTGTTGCGAGAGAAGTATATTCCCCTTCCTTATAAGCAGAGGTCGTTGGATCAATGACACAGTTTGCGCTAAGGATCCATGACAGTAACGGAATACATCGCCAAGTTCGATGAATACATGATGAGGTGCGATGTAGATGAGGACCCTTCTGTGGTTCTCTCTCGTTTCCGTATGGGCCTCAGGTTTGACCTCCAGTGTGAGCTCATGCCTCATCTGGTCACCAGCTTAGAGCACACTTATCAGATGGTATAGGAACTGGAGCACTATGTGCGCCAGTCTCCTGCTAGAGGGTTTGAGATTCGCTCTACTGTGCCTAGAGTAGCTCCGCAGGGAGTGAGACCTCAGGTCAGAAATCAACCCAGAGCTCAACCTGGTACCCAGCCATTCAACATAAATCGAGGTAACAATGTGGCTGGACAAAGTACTAGGATCGTGATGCCAGGGCAGTGCTACCGCTGTGGTGGCATGGGTTACATTGCCGCAGAGTGTTCAAATAAAGGTGGGCGCATTACCTTTGTTTCTGAACATTCTGCAGAAGAAGAAGTGGCATATGAAGTTGATTGTGACCAAAATGATGAGGAAATCATCATCCAATCCCTTGAGCCGGCCATTGATGCCGAGGACGATACTGTGGAGACTACCCCACTTGCAGTGGTGAGATGCGCCTTGGCCCAAGTGAAGGAAAGTGAGGATTGGCGCAGAACCATCATCTTCCACACTTATGCCAAGTGTGGAGATAAGAGCTGTGAAGTGATCATAGACAGCAGGAGCTATGAGAATGTAGTTTCTCCAAGTACTTTGAGTCGCCTGGGGTTGAAGCCAGTCCCTCACCCCAACCCATACCGGGTTTCTTGGGTTGATGCGACATCCCTTCTTGTGACTCATCGATGCCTTGTTTTAATTGAGCCATACAAGGACAAGTCGTGGTGTGATGTGGTTACGATGGACGTTGGCCATATCATCTTGGGAAGGCCGTGGCTCTTTAACAAAGATGTCACAATATTCGGGCGTACGAATAATTGTGTGTTTAAGCATGATGGAAAGAAGCTTGTCTTGAGCCCGCTCCCTCCCAAATCGTCCACAGGAGCAAAAGATGTTGCGTCTCCAGGAAGTTCCAAGAGTTAAAGGGCGCCTCAGTCAAAGTCTCTCTACATTATAGATGCTAAGGAGTTTGAGAGAGAGGCCAAAGCTGGGACTATGGTGTACGCTCTACTGGCTAGATAGAGCACACCCGAGGTTGCTATAGGGTTACCCCAGGAGGTTCGTTCAGTCATAGAGGAGTTTCAGGATGTCTTCCCTGAGGACCTTCCAGACGAGCTCCCACCTAAGCTGGACATTCAGCATGCGATAGATCTTGTCCCAGGGGCGACCCTACCAAACCTCCCTCACTATAGAATGAATCCCACCGAACATGTCGAGTTGAAGAGGCAAGTGGATGAATTGCTTAAAAAGGGGTTTATTCGCGAGAGTATGAGCCCGTGCGCCGTGCCCGCGCTTCTTATGCCAAAGAAAGATGGCACGTGGCGCATGTGCGTGGATAGTAGAGCCATAAACAAAATTACTGTCAAGTATTGGTTTTCCATCCCGAGGCTTAATGACATGCTTGACATGATGGCCACCTACTATCTTTTAAAAAATTGACCTCAAGAGTGGTTATCACCAAATTCGTGTTTGTCCGGGAGATGAGTGGAAGACTACCTTCAGGATGAAGGATGGGTTGTTCGAGTGGTTGGTTATGCCCTTCGAGTTAACCAATGCTCTAAGTACATTTATGAGGGTAATGACCCAGGTGCTGCGACCCTTTATGGGTAAGTTCTTAGTTGTGTACTTCGATGATATCCTCATCTATAGTATGTCTCCTAGCTAGCACCTAGAACACTTGAGGCAGGTCTTAGAACGGAGAACAGAGGATATGGACTCCTCCTTAAAGGAGGAATTTGAGGGATTCTAAAGTGGTAGTCATTAATATCACTTTTTTTCTCTTCTATAGGATGTCAAGATATCTCGGTGACGTAAGACAATAACCACTTGCTCTAAAAGCTCGAATTGATAGAGCGTGGCGAATCAATCCCTTTATCTCATAGCCCAGGCTAAGCTGGGCCCTTGGTTGAACCCTCCTTCATGGGCCCCACTTCACATGGGTTCCGCCTCACATGGTCCACTCACTTCACACGGGCCGCCCCACCCCAAGTGTGCCCCTGCCTCACATAGGCCGCTCCACTCAAGACCGATGTGAAAATGCCCCTGCATTACTCTGGATGCTCAAGATTCATTTGTATGGAAGGTTGCAGCATCAAGAGCATTCTCAGTTCATTCCTTCTATGCTAACTTAGTGAAGGATGGAGCCTCCAGCAATAGATTCTCCATTAAGGAGCTCCTCCTAAAGTAACAGCTTTTGAATAGTTAGTGGGGAGGAAAGAAATTCTTACAATCGACAATCTCCATAAACGAGGAATGACTCTTTCGAATGGGTGCCTCTTGTGCTACAAGCAGGCCGAGTCTATTGACCATCTATTCCTTCATTGTGCCTTCTCGACCGGAATTTGGAATGCTTCTCTCTTCCTTCATTGTGCCGCACTCAGTTGAAGATCTTCTTATAGCTTACAATGGTAAGGATGGGGGAAAGATAGGGAGGAGAAAATGGCGAGTAGCTTTGCTTGCGATTTTTTGGTCCATTTGGGCTACAAGAAACGATCGTTGTTTCCACAATAAGAGAAGTTTGGAGGTTGGGATCTTCCTAAGGATTCTCCAATTTTTGCGGGATTGGGTTCCATGAAGTCTGTGGGATTCTTCTTTTTCCCAGTGATGGTGCTGGTTGTTGTTGTATTCTTAGTTTCTTTAGGTTTCCTCTAGTCTTCTTTTAGGCTTCTTTTCCTTTTCTATTTTGTTTCGTTTGGCTTGTCTTCTCTTGTTTGCTTTCTTTTTTTATTAATAAAATTTCATCTTTCAAAACCAAAAAGAGGTTAAAAGTATGGATAAAAAGTGCTTCCCCAACCCATTGTAACTTGAACCTATACATAATGTTATTCTAATATTCAGAATGCTCAGTCTATCTAAACACATGTGCCCCTAACTGGCCCTGAGTATTGTCCTCAAAAGAGAAGAAATGTTTGAATTGCTCAAGCTACCTATCTTGGCAACACATCATCATCCAAGTTACTTTCTCTAAAAATGGCAGCACATCAGCACATCAAGCTCTTTTGGGAAAGTGGCTATGTAGGTTTTCTACAGAAGGAGGCGTTCTGGAAGGATATGGGCCTGGTGTTAGAGGGTGGTTTACAAAAGACTCTTCCTTGTATAGGGTGTTGCACTTGTGGAAAGGTATTGCTTTAGTGAAACTGAGTTTTGGTAATGGAATGCGCTTTGTGCTTGGGAACGGTGAGAACACTCGCTTTTGGAAAGATGTTTGGATTGGGGAGGAGACTTTGGAGTCATGATTCCCATGTCTTGCAAGCTTGTCTACGGATCGGGAGGTGTTGGTGGGTTGTCTCTTCTCTTGATTCAAGGATTGTATAATGTGAACTCATCCTTGCCGGCTTTTCCTGTCAAAGGACGAGCTGAGATAGCGGCTTGGCTACATCCCAAGGAAAAGAAGATTACAATCCTTGGTTTTTTCACTAATGGAAGCCCACTCAATGATCAACAATCTTGCCCTTCGGGATACGTTCTCTACCATCCTACTTCACCACGAAAGCATCTACTGTTTCTTTCTTCCCACATGGACCACCATACCACAAGAATTGCCATCCTCCATAACGAAGTCCTTTGCTTGCCCAAATTAACTCCATGCCAAGCTTTTAGAAGCTCACCCACCGAAGGGGGACGGTCCAAGAGACATTGAAATGAGAAAAAATGTCCATCCAAATGTGGTTGATGAATTGATAGAGAACGAACAAGTGGTCCACCATTTCCTTGTTATCCATGCAGCAAAGGCAAATATTCAGGATAATCACCCCCCTCTTTCGGAGATTATCAATTGTTAGAACCTTCTTTAAACCCATTAATCAACCAAAGGCTGCAATCTTAGGAGGAACCTGATGGTGCCACACACGGTCTGTCAACACTCACTCTCTTTCAACTAAGTCCTTACTAAGAAAAGCATAGAAAGACCTTACCGAGAAAACGCTCGTCTTATCCAATCTCCACAGCAAGGTGTCCGATGATGAAAGATCCAGGCGGCAAAGATTGGAGGCAATAGAGAGCAACGAATTCGTCGACCTCCTCATCTCGAAGGTGTCTTCTACAGGGAGGTTCCCAAACTACCTCACCCCCAATGAAAGAGAAACAGCTAGAGACAACGATAGAAGGATTCGGGGCGAGACGAAACATCCGCGGGAACACCATTTTGAGAGGGGCATCTCCCACCCAAACATCTTCCCAAAAACGAATATGCTCACCATTCCCAAGAGAAAAACCGATTCCTTCTAAGAAAGCTGATCTTACAGATAATACGCCTTTCCATAAAGCTGACGATCTATAGATAGTTGTATCTCTAGTCCACCACCCTTCCGCTGATCTACTGTGTTTGCTTTTGATCACCTTTTTCCACAGCGCCCTTTCCTTTATACCAAGATTCCAAAGCCACTTTCCAAGCGACGCCAAGTTTGTATTTTTAAGTTCTTTTATACCAGCCCCACGGAAGGCCTTACATACCTCTTTCCAACCCACCAGATGAAATTTCCTTTTCTCTTCCATCCCATGCCACAGAAAGTCGTTAGGTGGGGGAATTGACATCCCTATTAGATCATATCAAATTTTGCTATCCGTCCTTAGGTGACAAGGATAAGATATGCTGACAATTGGATAAGCCCAGACACTTCTCAGTCCAATCATTCTATAGCATGCTTTCAGATGGCAGTCTAAGGGAGTTGCTACCAAGTTTATTTGGCGCTATGGAGTTCCTCCGAGAGTAGCAGCGTTTGGGTGGTTGGTTGGTCAGGGAAAAAGTTTTAACAGTTGATAATCTCCAGAAGTGGGGAATAGCTATCCCATTTTTTTTTTTGATGCGTATGGTGAATGCAGAATCTATTGATCACCTCTTATTGCATTGCCCAACAACATCCTTTTTGTGGAATAGAATCCTATCCTCATTCCGAGTTTCTTGGGCCTGTCCGGCTTCTATTGATCTTTTCTTTTTATCTTGGCATGGGGTGAATCTCAAAAGGTAGTTGCAAGTCCAATGGCACTTGGGTTTGTTGGCAGGGCTCTGGGCTATTTGGGAAGAAAGAAATCAGAAGTGTTTTAGAAATTTGAGTCAGTCGGTCGGATGGGTCGTATTGAAAGTTAAAAGCCTAGTTAGAGAGCGGGCTTCGGCTGCTAGAGAGGGAGGGCGAATTGATTATTCTTTTCCATGTAAATAGCTTGGGAGGTTCTTGACTTCTCTCTGTATAGTTTTGCCTCTTGGCGCTTGTTTATAATATATTATCATTACCTTTCAATAAAAACAATTACATCCATGGTGGTCAACAACCTTTTGATCTCTTTTCACCAGGTACCAGAGGTCCAGAGCCATATACTCCAAGGGATAGGCAGGGAGCACAAGTAATCAATCATTAATTTGGAATCACTCTCTGCAATGATATTTGACAAACCCAAGTTCTTGCAACCCCAAAATCCATCCAATATTGATCTGATTTCAGCGATGTTGTTTGTAATATAACCACAGTGGTCGTCCAACGCAAAAACAATCTTCCAATCGCTGGCCCTACATACTCCACGACCACATCCAAGATTAACTCTGGCAGGGCCATCTGTCAACAGTTAGAGAATGAATTCTCAAAAGAACAGCATGAACACATAGATACTAGCTCAATTGCCAATCCATTAACTGCATCATCCATGGGTAACACTCTTTTTTTTTTTTTTTTTTTTAAGAATTGATAAATTTATTGAAAGAAGGCCGAAGCCACAAAAAACAGAGCAAGAAAAAGAAAACTAACAACAAACAGCCCCCATTAATCCTGAGGAGAGAATAGGATAGCAGTTGAAAGAGCCCATTCCTCCACAAGAAACTTAGCTCTAAAAAACACTTCCTTAGCCTGCCTCTTCTGATTCCTAAAACAACCCAACCTGATAAAATACCTTCCATGATAAAATGGAAAATTTACTCGGAATTGCAGTGTGCCAAACCCAACCTGCCTATCTGAACTAAATAAACTGCCTCCTAAAAGCACTCCAGGCGGATTTAAGCATAAACTCGCCTGAGGAATTCAACTTCCAAATCCAGAAATCACTTCTAGAGTTGGATTGGAGTGATATGCCATTCATTACCTCAAAAATTGCAGTCCACTTGTTTCACAAGAGGACCATGGCCAATCCAGCTTTCCAGCCAGAAATACAGCTTCCATTTTCAACTAGCCATAAGGAGTTTTCTTATAGCAATGACATGCATTTTCTGATACTTTTTCAGTATTCTTGAGGCAGCAACACGCGAGTTTTCTCATGTTTAATAAATAGATCTTTTTTGTATTTCGCTTTAAAAACTGCACCCATTGACTACCCGAGTTTAAAACTACCCATCCCACCATCAGCCAAAGGTTCCATCCAAGCAATGTTCAAAACTTCTGTATCCCAAGTGCTCTCAGACAAAATACGCAATCCCAAGCGCTCACCAACAACATATGTGATCCTAATAAATAGATCTATTTTTGTATTTCGCTTTAAAACGCGCCCATAGACTACCTGAGTTTAAAACCGCCTATCCCATCTTCAGCCAAAGGCTCTATCCAAGCAATATTCAAAATTTAAGAGCTCTCTGATAACATATGGATCCCAAGCACTCCCTGACGACATATGCGATCCCAAGCTACCTAGTGGTGTTTACATCCACCCTCCATAGAGGGTCTCCCCATTTTAGGGGTCTTGATCTTACAAAGTATGACTGTGGACCATTCGAGCCTACATCAGCATCCTATAATACCCCAAATATAAATGGATTTGCGAAGAAAGAGGTAAAGGTATACACAATGGTTGGGTTGAATATTGGTACCATACTCTTTGGCTTTAGGTTTTTTACTAAGTTGGATCCATGGGTCAATGGTCATCAACAACATTGATCTTGTGGGCTCTTAATGGCCATGCACCTAAAATTTCCTACATAGAATAAAGCCTAATCCATCAATAGGTGGCCAAAATAGGAGGTTAAGGAAGAAAGGACAAGAACATTTCACATTCAACAAATTTAAGGCTAGACATTCTACAGCTAGGATCTTCCAATCTGAGGGACTCTTAGCTGGTGGGGCATCAAGGGTAAGATCCATTATATCAACAATTTGGATCAGTGCATCATGGGCCCTGCTTGTACAAATTGACTGTTGGAGTCGGACGCCTCGAATCTTCTATAACAGGGGCCATCGACTAGTCATGGATGCCGACCGACCGGTCGGAAATTCGGAGAACAAGACAACAAGCTTTCTGGACAATTTCGAGCATTGTCGACCGGTCGGACGACCGGTCGGTAGGGGTCCTCGACCGGTCGACAGGTTTCCTATTTAAGTCGGGTTTCTTGCGTGGTTTTGCACAAGGTGTTTCTAATTTCGGTTTTCTCCTATTTAAGGAGTGTAATACTGGATTAGTGGTATCCTAGACGGGAAACGGGATTGAGAGAGGTTCTAGGTGAGAGAAAGAGCTTGAGAAGAGGTTTTTCTTCTTGGGAAAGCTTGGGATTTCTCTTGTAGGCTTGTGATCCGGGGTTTTGGGTTCCATCTCTTGTAACTTCTGATATTATAGTGGATTGGTGTCGCTTTGAGCTATAGTTTTTTACCCGTGAGGGGTTTTTCCACATAAAATTGGATTGTCTCTGTGTGGTTGATTGCATGCATGTGTGATTGCATTGTGTTGCTTGTTTGATTCTATTTACTGCTGTGTGTTCGGCTTTGCTTCCGCTGCCGGTCTTTTCTCAACATTGACTACCCAAACATACCATACAAACTCAAGAAACATGCATTGTAGAATACATTTTTGTGGTTTTTTTTTTTTTTTTTTTTGAAAGTTAAGTATTTCAGGGATAAACCATAAACGAGGTACAAAAAGAACAAGAAAGAGGATAGGAAAAAAGGTAGTGATTCAGATTCAGAAACTAGTGAATTCCTAGAAGGCCCTTGTTTTACAACCATTCGCTCATTGATTTTTGATTGATTCCACTGCTGTACCTGTGCATACATGCATGTCAATCAGGCCCATCCAAACCATGGGCAAGATTGTGCCAGTTAAAAGGCTCTTGAAGATCAACTGCTACTTAGTAGGGTATTATATAATTCACAAGAAAGGAGGTTTCATAGCTAATCAGAACTCCAAAAACAGAACTTACCTTGAATGTGTTAGAAGCAGGAGACGGCTGAAACGTTAAAAGGAGGAGACAAAACACAAATGTATACTCATAAGTCATATGGTGTGATGCTCTTTCAGATGAGCATTGGCCAAAGATGATGATGTTGATGATGACTGATTTAATTCAGAGATTGAGCTCCACAAACAGTAAGCATTATTGAATGTGCAGCTCAATTTCAAAATCATTGTACTAGAAGAAAAGTTGCTCTCTCCATGTGGATATGAAGAGAACTAGTGGTGGGAACTTGTTTGAAAATGGGAGAAAACTCAATTCAACCTAGCTGAGTCAAGTTTACTCAAGTCGATCTGATTTCATCAAGACTTGGAAAGGAAAATTTTGGCTGCTTGGCTCAGCTTGACAAGATTTAATGAATCTCATCAATATTTGACTCACATCAGTATCCACCATAGTTCAAAAACTAGAAAACTCGACTTGATGCCTAGCTGGGTCAAGTCAATTCGAAGATTCGAATAAAACTTTAATCGACTCGGATCATCATTTTAATAATTGAATTTTTATTATTAAATTCATTTTAAACTGTTGAAAAGTAATAAAATAATTAAAATACCCAAATGATACACAACGACCCATGGTATAGATTAGGTTGCCTATTAAAATTCCTACAAAGCAATTTTAGTTTTTAGAACAAAAACCAAATGACTGAGCTAGTGACTCGGTCGTGTCATGCCAAGTCGCATTGATTCGGCCAAGTTTTGATGCCGACTTGATTTCCCAACAGAGTCAGGCCGTTAAGGGAGTTTCTATGAGACGCAGCTTGAAATCCTACTGAGTCGATTTGACTCGTTCGAATTGTGAGTCAATTCACTGAGTTTTAGAACCATGGTACCCACTGTGTGTAATTTTTTTTAAATATTAAATATTATTATTATTATTTTAATCCTTTAACCATCTATTTTTAAACTACATTGTGACGAATATCATCAAGATTTAAAAAATACAGTGAAAATTACCGAAAATGATATTACGCGATATTAGAGCAAGATTTCATAAATAACAGCAGATATTAAAATATTACAACTTTATCCACAAATACTAAAAACCTCATACGATTTATTATATAATATATTTAAAAAAAAATTAAATTATTTATTAACTATACTTTCTTAAGTAGGAAGATCCCGTCCATGAATCACTATCCTTATTCAAGTTGAATTTTGAAAATAGCCATCAAAGGATAGGCAAGTTCTAAACACATGGACCAACCAGATGGACAGTCTGGATCACCCAACACAGCCCCCACATGTAAAAACCTGATGATTCTTCAAAAAAACACAGAGACTAGAGGACTATATATTTCTGTGGAAAAGAAGTTGGCTCTGGTGATCGGAGCTGTGTAAGACTCCATTAGGTGGGTCACACATGATCATCGGTTTAGATCATGACCGTTGGATTATTTAGATTGAGCGATTCAGTGGGCCCCACTATAGTTGTGATCATTGCAAATAGGTTTGGGGCGGGACGCTTGAACCGTGGCCCCTATGCGCGGTTATTAAGCCAGATATGGAAACCTACGGTGTGGAGACCTTAGAGGAGAGAAGTGTGATGGGTAAGCTTCTCTGGCCCTCTTTCCTATAAATATATGTCTTGGTCCCCTCACCAACACACAAGATAAAACCCTAGTCCCATTGAGTGATTCTCCTAAAGGTGTAAGGTGCGGAAGACCAAGAGTTCTTCTCGGCAAGACGGCGGCATCGGGAATGTCTTCCCAATCAGGTATGGCTTTCAGATTACAGTATAGAATCTCCATTATTCGATGCATAGACGATCCGATTATTCCGCATTCAGTATTAAGATTAACAGTTGGTATCAGAGCATACTATGCATTAATCTTGGGGATTTTTGGAATTCTTTCGTATTGCAAATTTTCTTACAATCTTCAGCAAAATTAGAACCTCAGATTCAAACCAGCTTTAGATTGGCTGAGGAAATTTTGGTTTTGACTCATATGCCTGGACAATTGAACATTAGAACAGTGGCCCCATCTGTTTTATTTTCGGTGGATCCCCAATCAGCCGTGATCATCGGCAGTATTGCAAACAGGGGTGAAAACCTGATTTTTTTCATCGGTTTTCGGCTGCCGATCAGATCTGATTTCATGCCGATTTTGTTCGTGGGTTATCGGCTGTCGAGCATCTGTATGAATCAGACCCATCGCAATCACGAGAGACAGCAGCGGTCTTGCGATCGACTGCTCAAAGAAATTTATGGCTGCTGATCTTTAACAATGCCGAAAGATGATCTCAGCCACTGTTGACTCTTATCGGAGCCGCAGACGATCGTTGTCACAGCCATTGTTGGCGGCAGCGAATCCACGTCCATACTGATTATTTAATATATATATATATATATATATATATATATATATATATATATATATATATATATATATTATATGTTGCTGCAATCAGGGGTTGCAATCTCAACCCCATCATCATCCATCATGACCGGTTGATCTGCACCATTGATCCGCCTGTAAACTCGGGCAGCCCTGCATATATGGGTATTATCGCTGTTGTCCCCATTGACGTCCATCGACATCGGCCATCTCACTTCCGATTGTGGAGATAGTTGATCGGAGAAGGGCATCCGTACAGTGATCGTCTTGCGGCAGCCGGATCTAGCAAATCGGCTGCGTTGGAAGTGGCCAACGTCCTCGCTGGTAGTGACCTAAACCTCTTGACGATGGTGGCTGCCATGGATTCCGGCGAGATTACCGGATTGGTACCGCCGTTTTTTAGGAGAAAGAGGACCACGTTAGTGCAGCGTTCGTTGTGCTCACGGCGACGCAGTTCGGTTGCCATATTCGGACAACAGGGAGCTGTGGCCTTGAGGTGGCTAGGGTTTTCGTCAGCTCAGTTTAGGAAAGGAGTGCCGGTAGGGTTGCGGCTGTGGAGGTCTTACGAAAATGGCAATTTTTTTATTTTTTTTTTCTCTGCGGCAGAGGTAACTGGAAATTAAACTGGGTTAGAAACCTCACTGGGCTTATTTTTTTAAAACTACCATGAGCCCATTTCTTGCAGTCCATGGGCTCAATTTTGGGCTCGTTTGGACAGAGGCTTGTTTGCCTAACTTTGGACTATGTGATGCATTCTTCGTTTGACCTTGTGAGGTCCACTTTAGTTTGTTGGGCCATTATCCATGGAAGATGATTTGGACCATTGAAATAATCTGACTCAGGCCATTTTTTCAATACAAATGGCCATTAAGATTAACAAGCTGTTCTTATGGTTGGCCATATCAGATGGATCTACCATATACCGTCTGGGCCACCTGATGAGTGGCTTGCAATAGAAACGGTCAGATGGTCCACCAGATCAATGGTCACGATCAACAAACAAGTTCAAAACAATTAAAACCTACCGTTTATCTTACCAGTTCGGTAGCAGACGGAATCACAATCTCCCTCCACTGTCTCTCTATAAGCAGAGGACGCGAATTGCCCGTTCCCCGCCAATATAGGTAGCGGATTGCGTACTGAGTAACTCAGTACGCTCGCTAACCGTACTGAGTGAACTCGGTGGGGTCCACAGTGATTTATTTATGTATTTTATCCGCTCCGTCTATCCATTTTATCGAATAATTTTAGGGCTTGAAACCAAAAATGAAATATACCCAAAGTTCAAGTCAACTACACCAAAGGAAATAGTGGAAATAATGTGAATTGAACGTCTACACCGTTGAAAAAATCTTGGGGTTTCCAGAAGTTCTGATAAAGATCTTATTTGTGTTTTCCCTTAATCCATGTCTCCGTGATCTTATGAATAAATAAACATCACTGTGGGCCTTCGCAAGGTTTCAACGGTGTAAATCATTATTCTCACTGTTTCCTGTGATATGGTCTACCTGAGCTTTGTATATGCTTCCATTTTGGGCTTAACCCCTAAAATGATATGGGAAAACGGATGGACATTCACAGTGGACCCGGCAGAGTTTACTCAATACGATAAAAGAGTAGTGAGTAACTCAGTACGCAATCCAATTTTCCAATATAAAGCTGTTGCAGAAGCTATGTGGGGTCCACTGAAATCAATGTTAAAAATCCAATCCGTCTGTCAATTTCAAAGCTCCCAATAGACCGGATTCAAAGTGGAGGGCAGATCCAAAACTCAGGTGGGGCCGCACACCAAATGGAATATTGAGGATTGAACACCCACCAATGGAAACTTCGTTTCCATTCTCACTCATTCCTGACTCGTGGTGTGCTTGAGTTTTCGATCCGCCCCGGTGGTGTGTTGAGGTCACCAAAGTGACGTGGGTCCCACCATAATGTATATGTTATATCCACACCGTGGTTTTAGGTCATGAGGCCCACATGACGTTTTCAATGGTACATGTTCAATCCTCATTGCTCATGTGTTATGGTTTACTTGAGTTTTGGATCTGTCTAATTTTTTTGAGCCATGCCTTAAAACGATCTTCTAAAATGGATGGATATAACGCATACATTACGGTGGGCGTACATAACTTGGTGACATCAACACACTTGGAATTATATAGGTATTGAGAGGAGGATAAGCATAGCATCTTTCAGATTTCAATTTGTATGAATGAGGCTATTGGTTTAGTGACCTACACCGTTCATGTGATGGGCCCCTACCATGGTTTGACTTTGTACCAAGATTATCCTTAAGATCATGTCCGTGGATCACTTTACCTTCTTAAATTGAATGTAGAAAATAGACATTAAATAATATGCAAGTTTTAAATGAATGGATAAATTCCTTGAATCCACTAGACGATTTTCTAATCATGAGAAAAATTTAGTAAAAACTAGGTAATTATAAAAAAAAATGAATTTAACAACTTTATATATTCCTAAAAAAAATTCTAATACGTATTTACTAAAAATAGTAAGTTTTTCGAAATAAAAAATTACTAAAAATAATAAAATGCTAATTAAAGACTATTTACTAAGTGAGTTTTTCTCAAACTCATTATTAAGTAAAAGTAATAACTTCTAAATATACAAAACTCTAAAATAAGAAAATACTATAAAAATGAAATTATTAAAAATAGTAATTTTTTTCCCTTAAAATTTTATTTTTGAGCTATATTTGCACATTTTCTTGCTAAACGGGCTCATGCGAGCCACTAAGTGGGTCAGTTGGCCTTAGATGACCTGTTCTGATCTAAACTCATAGGTTGTACTTAAATAAAAAGTTATGGCTGATTTACGGTTCACACTCTTTTGATCCAACCACCTAATCCACATCCAATGTTAATGGACCAACGAGAAAGACAATCTAGATCACCCAACATGCTCCCCACGTGTATAAAACTGAGGATTCTTCTAACAACACAGAGACTAGAGGACTATATTTCTTTGGAAAAGTTCTCTTGTGATTGGAACTGTTCCACACCACAAGGATCTACCACATATCCCAAAACCAAAGTTGATTGGACTGTCTGGCCCACCTGTTGAGCGGCCTGCAATAGAAACAGTTAGAGAAGGGTGGTTCCACTAACATAGTGGCCAATAATAATAGTCACCATCACCAAACAAGTTAAAAAAACAAATACATCCTACCATTTTATTTGACTAGTGGCGGATTTCTTCAATGCGGTGGCAGACTATCACAATCCATGGACAGTTGTACACACATATCTATATATGGAGTCCACTGAAATCAATGTTAAAAATTCAATCCGTCTGTCAATTTCAAAGCTCCCAATAGACCGGATTCAAAGTCGAGGGCAGATCCAAAACTCAAGTGGGGCCGCACACCAAATGGAATATTGGGGATTGAACGCCCACCAATGGAAACTTCGTTTCCATTCTCACTCATTCCTGACTCATGGTGCGCTTGAGTTTTTGATCCGCCCCGGTGGTGTGTTGAGGTCACCAAAGTAACGTGGTCCCACCATAATGTATATGTTATATCCACACCATGGCTTTAGGTCATGAGGCCCACATGAAGTTTTCAATGGTACATGTTCAATCCTCATTGCTCATGTGGTATGGTCTACTTGAGTTTCGAATCTGTCTAATTTTTTTGAGCCATGCCTTAAAACGATCTTGTAAAATGGATGGATATAACACATACATTACGGTGGGCCTACATAACTTGGTGACATCAACACACTGTGAAAAGAGGAATTATATAGGTATTGAGAGGAGGATAAGCATAGCATCTTTCAGATTTCAGTTTGTACGAACCAGGCTGTTGGTTTAGTGACCTACACCGTTCATGTGATGGGCCCCTACCATGGTTCGACTTTGTACCAAGATTATCCTTAAGATCATGTCCGTGAATCACTTTACCTTCTTAAATTGAATGTAGAAAATACACATTAAATGATATGCAAGTTTTAAATGAATGGATAAATTCCTCGAATCCACTAGACGATTTTCTAATCATGAGAAAAATGTAGTAAAAACTAGATAATTAGAAAAAAATGAATTTAACAACTTTATATATTCCTAAAAAAATTCTAATACGTATTTACTAAAAATAATAAGTTTTTTGAAATAAAAAATTACTAAAAATAATAAAATGCTAATTAAAGACTATTTACTAAGTGAGTTTTTTTCAAACTCATTATTAAGTAAAAGTAATAACTTCTAAATATACAAAACTCTAAAAATAAGAAAATACTATGAAAATGAAATTATTAAGAATAGTATTTTTTTTTCCTTAAAATTTTATTTTTGAGCTATATTTGCACATTTTCTTGCTAAACGGGCTCATGCGAACCACTAAATGGGTCAGTTGGCCTTAGATGACCTGTTCTGATCTAAATTCATAGGTTGTACTTAAATAAAAAGTTATGGCTGATTTACGGTTCACACTCTTTTGATCCAACCACCTAATCCACATCCAATGTCAATGGACCAACCAGAAAGACAGTCTAGATCACCCAACATGCTCCCCACGTGTATAAAACTGAGGATTCTTCTAACAACACAGAGACTAGAGGACTATATATTTCTTTGGAAAAGTTCTCTTGTGATTGGAACTGTTCCACACCACAAGGATCTACCACATATCCCAAAACCAAAGTTGATTAGACTGTCTGGCCCACTTGTTGAGCGGCCTGCAATAGAAACGGTTAGAGAAGGGTGGTTCCACTAACATAGTGGCCAATAATAATAGTCACCATCACCAAACAAGTTAAAAAACAAATACATCCTACCATTTTATCTGACTAGTGGCGGATTTCTTCAATGTGGTGGCAGACTATCACAATCCATGGACAGTTGTACACACATATCTATATATGGAGTCCTCATGTCCTGTGCAAGAGTCGTATTAACCTTATTTATGGTCGTAACATATGGCTTGCTGAAATGGCCCCATCATGGTGTTTTGGTAAAAAAAAAATAATGCAATCGTAGGGCCAGAAAATCAGCTCGGTCCATAACTTAAGTGGGCCATGCCAAAGTAAGCAGTTGGGAGAGAGATGTGCACCATTGAAGGGCCCACCGTGATGATTATGTAAATTTTTCCCAGTCGTTGGGTTGAACTGAGTTAGGAATGGCGCTGGTTTTTCAGCCCTAAGCCTAAAATTGGGTCACTCACCTGTCCACCACATATACATGTCAATGGCGCCAAGGTGATTGTGGTGTGAGGCACTCACCACCCTTGACGGTGTTGTGAAGACTATGGGGCTCATCGTAACATGTGTCTTATCCACACCGTCCATACATTTTTCAGGTCATTGCATGACTTGAGACTAAAATTGAAGTATATCCAATGCTCAAGTGGACCACACTGCAACACCCAGGTCCATAGCTCAAGTGGCAGACTGAGTGAAGATAGCCTCGTTTCAACACTGAGGTCATGGTATCGATTCCCATGGTGGGGGTGGCTAACATTGTGATGTTCCTAACAGGAGTGGGTAGGGGTGTGTGAACTAACCCATAAAATAAAAAACATAAAAAGTGGACCACACTGCAAGAAACTGTGGGAATTTGACACCTACAGTTGAAAACTTCTTGGGGGCATAGAAATTTTGCATCAAGCTTTTTTTTTTTTTCAAAAGGCACTCACACGCCTGACCCCTCACACGCCGGTTTTGCATCAAGCTGATATTTATGTTCTCTTCATCCAGGTTTGTGACAGCTCATGAACAGTTTGGATGACAAATAAACATCACTGTGGGCCCTAGGATGGTTCAACCGTGTCCACATCATCCCCACTGTTTTCTGTGGTGTGGTCCACTTGAGCTTTGGGTATGCTTCAAGTTCTAATATAAGCTGGAGAAATGGATGTGTGGCCTTTAAAAAAAATGGATGGACAGCATCGGTAAGATGCATACATTACAGTGGGCTCCACAGAGTCTTCACACCACATGGTACAATCCATGTTTGGGCCCACCATCATGTGTTTCAAGGTCCACTCTATCCAATAGATGAAACACTAAAATTTATGCTCAGGGCAGTGGGCCACACAAAGGGAAACAGTTAGAGGGCATCCTCTTCAGACTTCTTTTCATATGGCCCACTTGAATCATGAACAGGGCTGATTTTTGGGCCATAGGCCCAACGTGGGCTGACGCATCTACTGTAAGATTTGGGAGCGTGAATGGTGTGCAATATCGGTCAGCCATAGACCCCCTATTATTGGATCTAATCCTCAGGAAAACTAAGAAATTACATGTATAAGTAAATCCATGGTGAGCTCCAAAATGTAAATGTTTTAGATCATTTGACCATGGCCCTACATATACAAGTTGCGTTGCAAGTTGAACAGGGCTGTTGGTATTACAAACAAAAACCATCCATCATTTTCCCACCACCTAATGTGCAGTTGGTATGTTTGGCTGTGTGAGTGCATGTGGGCTTCTTAGAGCTCTTAACAAAATTGTACGAGAAGCTAAAACACAATATGATGATACTCTAGAGAAGCAAACATCTTATATAAATGTCTCAATATTCCTATATGGGGCTGCCTATGATAATTAAATGTTGGAGAGGAGTGGTCCACCGCTATCGCACATGGCCCAAATTTCTCTAAAGTGGACAATCTCAACCATTCAATTAAACTGCAAATTGGCTGGAAAGAGTAGCAATGGTCTTATCATTCATTTTGCAATATATGTCAAAATGGTGACGATCCACTTTCAAGAAACCTTCTACATCTAGGAAATAAGAGGAAGACATCTCATTTTGCAGCAGTCCGATTGCATGAGGGTGGGCCACAATCTACTAGGCCATTAAGCTGCAGCAATTTTCTTTTCCAAGCATCTCCTTGCATGGATCCTGATACATATCAATTGACTACTTACCATGGATTTGGTTCGATCCAGATTGGCAGAGGCGAAATTCCTCTTGAATTATGTCGATAATGTGATTCAATAATACAGTTCCCTTTGCATCCTGGAAAATCAGTGGCAGACAAAGAAAACGAGCAATTACCACCCAAGAACAGCGTCCATTTGTCCCAAGTCTTTCACCTCGACCCACTTCTGCCCACTTGGATCAAACTTGAATATTTCAAACCCAACTGTTTTATATCGTCACAGTGGCCCCTCTGCAGATCTGCCCAGATGGTCCTGACGCGATGGGGGCAGGACGCAATACGCATCCATAGAATACATGCATCAGTGTGGCCAAAGGCTGCACCATCTCAGTGAGGCCAGGATTTCACGGTGCCGAGGGTGGTGCTGGTTGGTGATGTATGAGCCCACCATGATGAATTTGTTTTATCACGTTGTTGTCTGTTTTGCCAGATCATTTTAGAGCATCAGACCAAAAATGAAGTAGGAAATATTGGTAATTGACTGCCTGCCATTAATAACCACAATATTTGGATCCAGCTGATATTTGTATTTTCCTTACATCCATGTCTGTGTAACCTAATCATCAGGTTGGATGGCGCTTGAATAAAACATATGCATCATGGTGGATCCCACCATGATGTATGTATTTTATCAAGCACCATCCATTCATTTTGTGAGCAAGAGCCCCAAAACAAGGAAGATGCAAGTTTAGGTGGACCACACCACAGGAAGCAGTGCCCACTGCCATGCTTAACCATGGCCCCACATTTACAGGTTACAAAACTGAACAAGGGTCATCGAGTCACACTGCGAATGGACCGTAAAAACTTGGGGGATTAGAAGATGCCAGTGACCAAGCTTGTGACCTTTATCAATTATTTGGAGGAGGCTGTTGTATCCATTGTTTATCTTTAGGTCGAAATTGAAAGGGTAAAATAATCTACGTGGTGGAACACAGTTAAATAACCATGACCCGCCCACCGAACACAGTTAAAAGACCTTGTTTCAACACCTTGGACACGGTTAAAACATAGTATGATGATATCATATAGAAGCAAACAAATTATATAAATTACTCAATATTCCTATAAGGTTATCTTTACACAAAAAAAAAAAAAAAAAAAAAAAAACCCTAAATGGGCTGCCTATGATAATTAACCGACGGAGAGGAGCAGTCCACCAATCAATCGATGGTGGACCCCCCTACCAAATGGCCCACCATGATTGTAGGTGGTGGATTTTAAACCATAGAGGAAACATCCACTTTCAAGAAAGGTGGGCCACAATTTACAAGGCCATCAACCTGCAGCAATTTTCTTTTCCACGCATCTCCTTGCATGAATCCTGATAAATAACAATCCACTACTTACCATGGACTTGGTACGATCCAGGTTGGCGAAGGAAAAATTGCTATCGAATTGTTTGGATAATGTGGTTCAATACTCCCGTCCTCTAAGTTGAACACACCCATATCGTGACCTCCAAATCTTTCCCGAAAATCGTATCCCTCCCAATAATCATCTGTAAAATAGATACAGTTCCCTTTGCATTCTGGAAAGTCAGTGGCAGACAAAGAAAACGAGCAATTACCACCCAAGAACAGCATCCGTTCACCTAAGCTTTTCACCTCGACCCACTTCTGCCCACTTGGATCCAACTTAAATATTTCAAACCCAACTGTTTTATAAGGGAACTCATCCTCAACTTCAACTTCCCCATCGTGGGGGTCATCATCACCATTATTATTGCCATCATTATCATCATCATTGTTGCCTACGTAGTCATTATTGTCATTGGCTTCGTTGTTATCCACATTATCATACTCGTCTTCGCTGTCGTCATAATATATGGGCAACAATTTCTTCTCTCGCACAACTTGGAACAATTCACCCATTGATTCCACGAGATACCTCTTTTTTGACAAGTCGACTTTTGTTGGTGGTGGAGCAAACTCTATCACCTTCGGATGAGGGCCAATGTCACAAACAACCACAGTCCCTTCATGATTCACAGCGTAGAACTTTTTCTTATAATATATGACGTCCTCGTATGGGTGCCATTGGCAATTTTCAATGAGAGTCCATGCATCATCTATTGGTCTACCGAAGGACAACCTTCGTTGTCCACCATGGATTACCACGACCACACATTCGTCGAGCAAAGTTTGAGTCCGTGCTAACGCGGCCTTCCGAATGTACGCATTTGGGTAAGAGAATGAATAATTATCAGGTGGCATGCAAAACGTTGTTATTGGAGGTAGCGAGCATGCAGCCCCTTGAATGGATTGATTAAGCGAATTACATTTTTGTATCCTATGCTGATCAGCCAACCACCAGAGGACCCACAGAACCTGTCATCACGGTTCACCATTTCTAGTGAGCACTTGTGGACCCTACGCTGGGAGAGGCTAAAGAAAGAACATGACTTTCTGTCGTCTTCAAAGATCACAAGACCGGGCAGTTGGGGGGGTAGATGGCGGAGACTATGACCCCCTGCCCGACACCATGACCAGCATACAGAGCTAAATCGTAGATTATCGGTGAGGAGAGTAAACTTTCTTGCAATCGATTCTAACAGGTCCCTTGGAAGTTCAGACCAGTCGACCATATTGATCTTCTCTGAAAGAAAAATGAAAAAACAATGAAAAAAGAAAGGAGACAAATGTTAGAATCATATAAGAGGAAAAAGAAAAGGAGATCAGTGATATTAATTCACTGAAGTAGAAGAGAGAAAAATGAGAGTGGATAGACTTGCTTTAGTGTGAGTAGTCACCATTAAAAGGTCAAAAATATGAAGTGTTATGAGAAAGAGGTATTATACAATGGCCAGGCCAAATCCGGGTTTTCAATTTGTACGAGTAGGCTCTATTGCATTAATGGTCCAAACTACCAAGTTTAGGGTCCCATTGTGAATGGTCTATGAACCAAAAGTCGACAGAATGGAAAATCCACACCTTTCAATAAGTAGCCAACAACAAAATAGTTGAGAAAGAAACTACAGCACCAGTTTCCACTCAACAAATAAAAAGGTCAAATGTTCCACACCAGGATCTGTGAGGTTTTTTGGTGCATGAGCTATTGATTGATGTAGAATCCAACTTTATACCAAGATTGCCCTTCAAACTGAATCTACTTACTCTAATATGGATGGGACCCACTTTTATATTTTATTTTGGCAAAAGGTGGGAGCATAACACATGCAGTTCATTCATATGAAATTATAGCTGTACATCTATGAAAACAGGTGGGACAACAACATTACCCCAACTGCTGTGCAACAAGGTCAAAAGTACGAGTAAAAAGCGCTTTCCCAACCCACCGTAACTTGAAACTATAAAAAATGCTATTCTAATATTCAGAATGCTCAGTCTATCTAAACGCATGTGCCCGTAACTGACCCCAAGGACGGTCCTCGAAAGAGAAAAACCATTTGAATTAGAGCTACCTATGTGGCAGCACATCAGCATGTGAGATACTTTCTCTAAAAATGGCAGCACATCAAGCTCTTTTGGGAAAAGTGGCTATGGAGGTTTGCTACGGAAGAAGAGGCGTTCTGGAAGGATATAATTGTTACTAAGTATGGGTTTGATGTTAGAGGGTGGTTTACAAAAGAACCTTCCATGTATAGGTGCTGCACTTGTGGTAAGGTATTGCTTCGGTGAAACTGAGCTTTGGTAATGGAGTGTGCTTTGTGCTTGGGAACAGTGAGAACATTCGCTTCTGGAAGGCTGATTGGATTGGGGAGGAGACTTTGGAGTCGTGATTCCCACGCCTTGCAAGCTTATCTATGGATCGGGAGGTGTTGGTGGGTCGTTGCTTCTCTCGATTCAAGGATTGTATAACGTCGACTCATCCTTGCCAGCTTTTCCTGTCTGAGGAAGAGGTTGAGGAATTAACATCCCTATTAGATCATATCAAATTTTGCTATCCGTCCTTAGGTGACAAGGATAAGATGTGAAGGCAGTTGGATAAGTCCAGATGCTTCTCAGTCCGATCATTCTATAGCATGCTTTCAGATCGCAGGTCTCAGGGAGACTTCTAACTTCTCAGTCCGATCATTCTATAGCATGCTTTTAGATCGTGGTCTCAGGGAGACCTCTAGTGGTGAGGTTGCTACCAAGTTTATTTGGTGCTATGGAGCTCCTCCGAGAGTAGCAGTGTTTGCGTGGTTAGTTGGTTGGGGCAAAAGTTTTAAACAGTTGATAATCTCCATATGCGGGGAATGGCTTTTCCAAATGTTTGTTTGATGTGTATGGTTAGTGAGGAATCTATTGATCACCTCTTTTTGCACTGCACGACAGTATCCTTTTTGTGGAATAGTATCCTATCTTCGTTCGGATTTCTTGCGCCTCTCTGGCTTCTATTGATCTTTTTTTTTTTTTTGTTTTTTTTTTTTTTTTTTTTAGTCTTGGCATGGGGTGAATCTCAAAAAGGATCGAGTTGCAGGTCCAATGGCGCTTGGGTATGTTGGCGGTGCTTTGGGCTATTCGGGAAGAAAGAAATGGGAGGTGTTTTAGAAATTTGAGTCTGATGCGGACACAAGCGCATTCAAGATGTACCAACGAAGAAAACGCCAACCACAAGTACCGTCCTTGTGGATAGGCGACTATTGAGGAGCTGAAGACCCTCCACATGTGATCAGACACATAGAAGACCCCACTCAGGGAAGACACGTGTGAAGGAAGAAAGGAAAATGAAACCGAAGAAACTGAAGATTTCGGGCGCCCATCGGGCGCCCGACCATTGTCTTCGGGCGCCCGACCATAGCCTTCGGGCGCTCGAACTTGGCCTGCCGAGCGCCCGAACCTCTCTGGGGGTTTTCAGACGACTTCGGGCGGGACCTCAGGCGCTCGACCGAGCGCTCGAACTTTCCCGCACTTTTAATTATTTACGCGTTTTAATTAGTTTTAGGGGCATTTTAGTACTTCTACGTCTTTATTTGCTTATTTAAGTGGGCTAAAGCCCTAAACTCGAGATTAGTTATTGATTTGATTAATGAAAAGCCTCTTGGAGCTTTCCTCTTCTTCTCCCTCTCTCATGGTGATGATTCCTCTTCTTCCTTGATCCCTCTTTCTTTTAATTGCTTCTTGTGGCCCTCCTATCCTTCTTCCAGGTAATTCTATCGTTCTCTAACTTATTTGTTTTGCTAACCACAATCCCTAAATCTGAATTTGAGCCTCACCCTAAAGTTATCAGATTTTCAAATCCCTAATCCAAAATCCCTTGATTTCCTAGATTAGAGATTCATCTTAATTGATTGGGTTATAGCCATGCAAGATCGGGAGGTTCCATCCCTCGCCGGATCCAACCATAGTGACACTTGAATCTCATACTTCATGGTTGTGATGAATGGCCCATTCCATTGCATGTTCCTTGTGATCTTCTTAGTTCATGATAATTACTGCTAAATTTTATATTATTATTGTCTTTTACTTCCGCTGGATTATATGTGTTCATGAGCATGCATCATAATTAGGGCGTCCTGCATCAAATTTGGTATCAGAGATTAGGCTTGCATGGTTTGTGTTTAGATCGAGTTATCAAATTAAGGTTTTGATTGTTAGGCCTAATTTAGGAAAGTTCCAGATTTAGAAAGTTTTCAATTTTAGAAACTTTCCAAATTTAGAAAGTTTCCTAATTTGGAAAATTTCCAGATTTGAGTTGTTTCCTGTTTTAATTTAATTGTGTCAGTTCATATTAGTTTTGCATTCGTCGCATTCATCTTGTGAGTCAAAACACCTAGTGGTCTAGTTGGGTAGAGTTTTGGTTCAAGTCTTAAGTGTATGCCCACGAGAAGAGGTAGAGGTTTCGGACTTCAGCCTACCATGAATAACGGGCAGTTATTTGAGCAACTTGCTCAATTGATACAAAAGATAACCACCCTAGAAGCAGGTCAAAAGCGTGAGTTTGCCCGCCTTGAGAACCAAATCACCACTACCATGACTAAGGTCGACCAACTAGAGGCGTCCCAAAGGGAAAACCCCGCTGTTGGGGAAGATGCGCACTCCCAAGTGGGAGGAATCATTGAAGAGCGCGCTGCCACACGTGGAGGTAGTGAAGATAGAGATCGTGGTAACAGTCGTGGTGTTGTGCGAGAGGCACGAACCACATGTGATCATCAAGACTGCTATGATCCAGATGAGCGTGCGATGAAGAGTGTGAGAGTTGAGGCCCCGAGTTTTGATGGGCGCTTGGACCCCAAGGCATTCCTTGACTGGGTTGCTGACATGGACCACTACTTTGAGTGGTATGACATGTCAGAAAACCGTCAAATGCGGTTTGCTAAGATGAAGCTCGTGGGTCAAGCCAAGCTCTTTTGGACCAACACCGAGCGTAGGATAGAAAGAGTTAGTAGAGCCCCTATCACACATTGATATGAGATGAAAGAGAAGTTGAAGGAGAAGTACCTTCCTCTCTCATACCATCAGAAGCTCCTTGACCAATGGCAATCTTTACGCCAATGGTCAATGTCTGCCGCTGACTACATCGCTAAGTTTGAAGAATATATGATGCGATGTGATATCCAAGAAGACCCTCTAGTGACGCTCTCGCGTTTCAAGATGGGCCTTCGTGCGGATCTTCAGCGCGAGCTTATGACTCGGCTCTTAACGGACTTGGACGAAGCATATCAAGTCGTGCAGGAGTTAGAGTAATACCTGAAGACTCCTGTCATTTGTCGTTTTGAGTCCCGAGACTCCAGTGCTAGATCTAGTTCCCAGGGGACCAAACCTAATGTTGGTAGCCAACCTAGGGCACAGGTGACCATTCCGCCTAGGCCTAGGGAGGACAAGGGCAAAGGGGTTCTTGGTGCCGGTCCTGGTAACATGAGCCAAGTGAGGTGCTATGAGTGTGGCAATCTTGGCCACATGTCTAATCAGTGTCCTACGAAGAGCCGTGGGAAAGCCTTAGTTATAGGACGAGTCCCACGAGAGTGGAGATAACCAGGGTGATTATGAAGTTGAAGAGTATCACCCTGAGAGAGGACTTACTGATGATGAAGAGTTAGATGGAGAAGCAACGCTTGCAGTAGTCAGGCGTGTGCTAGCTCAGTCTAGAAGTAGTGTTGACTGGCGTCGAAGCACTATCTTTTACACTATTGCCAAGTGTGGTGAAAAGAATTGTAAGGTGATAGTGGACAGTGGAAGTTGTCAGAATGTGATTTCCACTAACACCTTAGAGTGCTTGAAACTGAAACCCACACCTCATCCAAACCCATATAAAGTTTCTTGTGTTGACAAGACATCCCTACCCGTCACCCATCAATGTCTAGTCCCCATCGAGTTTGAGTTATACAAAGAGTCCTTATGGTGTGATGTTTTACCTATGGATGTGGGACATGTTATCCTAGGTAGACCAGGGCTATTCGATAATGATGTCACGATCTTTGGCCGTTCCAATGCGTGTACTTTCATGCATAACGGTAAAAAGATCAAACTTAACCCTATGCCACCTGAGAGCACACTAGGGAAAAAGAAGGATGAAAAGGTAAGTGAGCCTAAAGGAGTGGGGAAATCCAAGCCTAAGTCTCTACATATAATCAGCGCAAGAGAGTTTGAAAAAGAGGCTAAGGAAGATTCATTGGTGTATGCCCTTGTGGCTAGAGAGATTACACCTGAGGTTCCATCAGAGTTGCCCCGTGAGGTAACCTCAGTCCTGAAGGAATACAGTGATGTATTTCCTGAAGACTTACCGAATGAGTTGCCACCTATGAGGGACATCCAGCATGCCATTGATCTTGTCCCAGGGTCTACTCTACCGAACCTTCCTCACTATAGGATGAACCCTGCAGAGCATGCCGAGTTGAAGAAACAAGTAGATGAGCTTCTGCAAAAGGGTTTCATCCAAGAGAGTATGAACCCGTGTGCTGTGCTAGCATTGTTGACGCCAAAGAAAGACGGCACGTGGCGCATGTATGTGGATAGCCGTGCCATAAATAAAATTATTGTCAAGTACAGGTTTCTTATACCTAGGCTTGATGATATGCTTGACATGATGGCCAGGTCCACTATATTCTCTAAGATAGACCTCAAGAGTGGATATCACCAAATCCGTATACGCCCAGGAGATGAGTGGAAGACTGAGTTTAAAACGAAAGATGGGCTATATGAGTGGTTGGTATGCCCTTCGGCTTGACTAACGCACCCAGTATCTTCATGCGGGTGATGACACAAGCTTTGAGGCCGTTCATGGAAAAGTTCCTAGTGGTGTACTTTGATGACATTCTTATTTATAGTACCAATAAGGAATCACACCTTGAACATTTAAAGAAGGTCTGTAGCGTCCTTAGGAAGGAAAAGTTGTACACTAATTTTAAGAAATGTGCATTCATGTCTAGCCAAGTTGTGTTCTTGGGATTTATAGTGTCATCTGAAGGGATGCGCGCAGACCCTGAAAAGGTCAGGGCCATAGTTGAGTGGCCAGAACCGAGGAACATTCATGAGGTACGAAGCTTTCACGGCCTAGCAACTTTTTATCGTCGGTTCATTAGGGGTTTTAGCACGATCATGGCTCACATTACCGAGTGCATGAAAAGGGGAGAGTTCGTGTGGTCTAAAGCCGCAGTCAAGGCTTTCAGAGAAATTAAGGGCAAAATGGTAGAAGCTCCTGTCATGCGTCTACCTGACTTTTCTAAAGTCTTTGAAGTAGCGTGTGATGCGTCTGGTGTCGGTATAGGTGAAGTGTTGAGTTAAGAAGGACACCCAGTGGCCTATTTCAGTGAGAAACTGAATGAGGCAAAACAAAAATACTCCACTTACGACAAGGAATTTTATGCGGTAGTGCAATCCCTGAGACATTGGCGACACTATCTCCTACCGCAAGATTCGTTTTGTTTTCCGACCATGAGGCTTTGAGATATTTGCATTCTCAGAAGAAACTCAACCCAAGGCATGCCAAGTGGGTAGCGTTTCTTTAGGAATATTCGTTTGTTTTGAAACACAAGGCTGTGGTTGAAAACAAACCAGCGGATGCCCTTAGTAGAAGAGTGGCGTTGCTCAACTCCTTGAGTGTAGAGGTAGTCGGATTTGAGCAACTGAAAGGTGAATACCCCACATGTCCTGATTTTGGGGGTACTTACGCGTCGCTCTCTAGTGACCAGCGTATTATGGGTGACTATGTTCTTAAAGATGGCTTCCTTTTCAAGGGAGACAGACTTTGTATTCCCCGTATGTCCCTTCATGAATTCCTCATCTGGGAGCTTCATTCAAGAGGGATAGCTGGCCATTTTGGTCGTGATAAGACCATTGCCCTTGTGGAAGATCGTTTCTATTAGCCAAGTCTCAAGTGAGACGTAGCTAAAGTTTTAGGGCAGTGTCGTACATGTCAGCTGGCAAAGTAGAAAAAGCAAAATACCGGGCTGTATACGCCATTGCCAGTACCACATGCTCCGTGGCAGGACATTAGTATGGACTTCGTGCTTGGGCTTCCCAAGACAATAAAAAAGCACGATTCCGCTTTTGTCGTTGTGGACCGTTTTTCTAAAATGGCGCATTTCCTCTCTTGTTCGAAAACGTCGGATGCGTCTCATGTTGCTCGTATCTTTTTTGATGGTGTGGTGCGTCTCCATGGGTTACCTAAAACCATAGTGTCTGATCGTGATGTTCGATTTACTAGCTATTTTTGGAAGACACTGTGGCACATTATGGGAACTCGTTTGCAATTCTCTACTGCCTACCACCCACAAACAGATGGTTAAACTGAAGTGGTAAACCGTAGTCTTGGAAATCTTCTATGTTGTCTAGTGGGTGAACATGTTAAGACTTGGGACCTAATTTTACCAACTGCTGAACTTGCATATAATGGGTCCGTTAATAGATCTGCAGGGTTGAGTCCTTTTGAAATTGTAAGTGGTTATAAACCCAGAATGCCCATAGATCTCTTACCTATGTCTGTTACCCAAAGGTCATCTGAATCGGCCGATGCATTTGCATGCCATATCCATGATTTGCATACACATGTTAGACAGCGGATAAATAAGAGCAATGATAACTATAAAATTTCAGCTGATTCTCATCGTAGAGCGCAAGAATTTCAAGAAGGAGACTACGTAATGGTGCGAATAAGGCCAGAGCGATTCTCTCAAGGAGTTGCTAAGAAGTTACAAGCGCGCAGTACTGGACCATTCAAGATATTACAAAAGGTTGGGTCCAACGCGTATCGGATTGACCTTCCACCTGAAATGAGCATTAATCCAACTTTTAACGTGGAAGATTTAGTTTGTTCCCATGCTCCCATTGTCGATCCGTTGTCGCTTTCATGGCCTCTTTCTGATTTTGCTTCCCAACCCCTTCCACCCCTTCATCTACCCATTACCCATAAAGAATAAATTGAGGAAATCGTGGATGATAAGATAGTATCTACGAGAGATGGGGGTTTCCAGAGGTATCTTGTTAAGTGGAAGAACAAACCATCGTCTGAAGCTACGTGGCTGTCGGGCGACGCATTGCAGGATATTGATCCAGATCTACTAGAGTGCTACAAAGGTTTCAACTCGTCGGAGTCGAGTTTTTCTCACCCGAGGGGAATTGATGCGGACACAAGCGCATTCAAGGTGTGCCAACGAAGAAAACGCCAACCACAAGTATCGTCCTTGTGGATAGGCGACTATTGAGGAGCTGAAGACCCTCCACATGTGATCAGACACATAGAAGACCCCACTCAGGGAAGACACGTGTGAAGGAAGAAAGGAGAATGAAGTCGAAGAAACTGAAGACTGGGCGCCCGACCATTGTCTTCGGGCACCCGACCATAGCCTTCGGGCACCCGATCGGGCGCCCGAACTTGGCCTACCGAGCGCCCGAACCTCTCTGGAGGTTTTCAGACGACTTCGGGTGGGACCTCGGGCGCCCGACCGAGTGCCCGAACTTTCCCGCACTTTTGATTATTTACGCGTTTTACTTAGTTTTAAGGGTATTTTAGTACTTCTACATCCTTATTTAAGTGGACTAAAGCCCTAAACTCGAGATTAGTTATTGATTTGATTAATGAAAAGCCTCTTGGAGCTTTCCTCTTCTTCTCCCTCTCTCATGGTGATGATTCATCTTCTTCCTTGATCCCTCTTTCTTTTAATTGCTTCTTGTGCCCCTCCTATCCTTCTTCCAGGTAATTCTATCTTTCCCTAACTTATTTGTTTTGCTAACCACAATCCCTAAATCTGAATTTGAGCCTAACCCTAAAGTTTTCAGATTTTCAAATTCCTAATCCAAAATCCCTTGATTTCCTGGATTAGAGATTCCTCTTAATTGATTGGGTTATAGCCATGCAAGATCGGGAGGTTCCATCCCTCGCCGGATCCAACCATAGTGACACTTGAATCTCATACTTTATGGTTGTGACGAATGGCCCATTCCATTGCATGTTCCTTGTGATCTTCTTAGTTCATGATGATTACTGCTAAATTTTATATTATTATTGTCTTTTACTTCCGCTGGATTATATGTGTTCATGAGCATGCATCATAATTAGGGCGTCCTGCATCAGAGTCACTCGGTCGTGTTGAAAGTTAGAAGCCCAGTTAGAGAGTGGGCTTTGGGTGCTGGGGAGGGTGGGGGAATTGATTATTCTTTTCCATGTAAATAGCATGGGAGGTTCTTGCCTTCTCTCTGTATAGTTTTGCCTCTTGGCGCTTGTTTATAACATACTATTGTTACCTTTAAAAAAAAAAAAATTACATCCACGGTAGTTGACAACCTTTTGATCTCTTTCCACCAGGCACTAGAACCATATACTCCAAGGGATAGGCAGGGAGCAAAAGTAATCAATCATTGATTTGGAATCACTCTCCGCAATGAACATTTGACAAACCCAAGCTCTTGCATCCCCAAAACTCATCCAATATTCATCTGCTTTCAGCAATGTTGTTTGTAGCATAACCATAGTGATGGTCCAATGCAAAAACAATCCTGCAATCGCTGTCCCTACAAACTCCCTCCATGACCACATCCAAGATTACCTCTGGTAGGGCCGTCTGTCTACAGTTGGAGGATGAATTCTTCAAACAACAGCATGAACACAGATACTAGCTCAATTTCCAATCTATTTACTGCATCATCCATGGGAAGCATCTTTTCAACACCTTCCACGCTAAAATAGAAAATTTACTTGGAATTGCAATGTGACAAACCCAACCTGCCTAGCTGAACTAAATACACTACCTCCTAAAAGCACTTCTGGCCTGATTTAAGCATAAACTCATCTGAGGAATTCAACTTCCAAATCCTGAGATCACTACCAGAGTTGCATTGGAGTGATAAGCCATTTCAGTCTCCTTTCCACTTGTTTCACAAGAGGAACATAGCCAATCCAGTTGTCCAGCCTGAAATTACAGCTTCCATTTTCAACTAGCCATAAGGAGTTTTCTTATAGCAATGACATGCCTTTTCTGATACTCTTCAGTATTCTTGAGGCAGCAGCAGGCGAGTTTTCTCATCGTTAATTAATAGATCGTTTTTCTATTTCGCTTTAAAAAATGCACCCATTTACTACCTGACTTTAAAACTACCCATCCCACCTTCAGCCAAAGGCTCCATCCAAGCAATATTCAAAACTTCCGTATCCCAAGTGCTGTCCGACAACATATGAGATGCCAAGCGCTCTCCAACAACATATGTGATCCCAATGAATAGATTTTTTAGTATTTCGCTTTAAAAACACGCCCATAGACAACCCAAGTTTAAAACTGCTTATCCCATCTTCAGCCAAAGGCTCCATCCAAGCAATATTCAAAACTTCCATTTCCCAAGTGCTCTCTAATAACATATGGATCCCAAGCACTCTTCGATGACATATGCGATCCCAAGCTACCTAGTGGTGTTTACATCCACCCTCCATGGAGCACCTCCCCTTTTTAGGGGTCTTAATTTTCCAAAGGATGACTGTGGACTATTTGATCCTAATTCCTACATCAGCATTCTATAATACCCCAATATAAATGGATTTCAGAAGAAGGAGGTAAAGGTATACACAATGGTTGGGTTGAAATTGGTACCGTACTCTTCAGCTTTAGGTTTTCTACTAAGTTGGATCTATGGGTCAGTGATCATCAACACCATTGATCGTATGGACTCGTAATGGCCGAGCCTAATCTGTCAATAGGTGGTCAAAATAGGAGGTTAAGGAAGAAAGGACAAGAACATTTTACATTCAACAAATTTAAGGCTAGACATTCTGAAGCTAGATCTTCCAATCTGGGGGACTCTTAGCTGGTGGGCCATCAAGGATAACATCCATCATATCAGCAATTTGGATCAGTATGTCATGGGCTCTGCTTGTACAAATTGATAAGGAAAATATACCCTACAAACTCAAGAAACATTCATTGTAGAATACATTTTTTAGGATTTTTGTTTTTAAGTACGTATTTCAGAGATAAACTGTAAATGAGGTACACAAGAACAAGAAAGAGGAAAGGAAAGCAGGTAGTGATTGAGATTGAGAAACTTGTCAATTCCTAGAAAGCCCCTGTTTTACAACCATTCACTCATTGATTTTTGATTGATTCCACTGCTGTACCATGCATGCATGTCAATCTCGGCCCATCCAAACCATGGCCCAGATTGTGCTAGTTAAAAGGCTCTTGAAGATCAAGTGCTACTTAGTAGGGTATCGAATATAATTCACAAGAAAGGAGGTTGCATAGCTAATCAAAACTCCAAAAACAGAACTTATCTAGAATGTGTTGGAAGCAGGAGATGGTTGAAATGTTAGAAGGAGGAGACACATACAAATGTACTCATATGGTGCTATGCTCTTTCAGATGAGCATTGGCCAAAGATGGTGATGTTGATGATGACTGATTTAATACAGAGATTGAGCTCCACGAACAGTAAGCATCATCGAATGTGCAGCTCAATTCAAAATCATCGTATTGGAAGAAAAAATGCTCTCCATGCGAATATGAAGAGAACTTGTGGGGGGAACTTGTTTGAAAAGAGTATAACTCAATTCGACCTGGCTGAGTCAAGTCTACTCAAGTCGATCAGATTTCATCAGGACTTGGGATGGAAAACTTTCACTGGTTGGCTCGGCTCGACAAGATTTAATGAATCTCATCAAAATTTGACTCGCACTAGTATCCACCATAGATGATTAAAATAAAAAAATTAAAAAAACTAAAAAAACTCGACTCAACTTAATGTCTAGCTGGGTTAATTAAATTTGAAGACTCGACCGAATCTTTAATTGACTCGAATCAACATTTTAATAAATGAATTTTTATTATTAAATGCATTTTAAACTGTTAAAAATTGATAAAATAATTAAAATACCCAAACGATACACAACTACCCATGGCATAGATTAGGTTGCCTACTTAAAATTCTCTACAAAGCAACTTTTAGTTTTTAGAACAAAAAACAAATGAATGGGCTACTGACTTGGTTGTGTCATGCAAAGTTGCATCAATTCGGCCGAGTTTTCAGGCTGACTCGACAAGTCTTATGAAGACTCAACAGAGTTAGGCCATTAAGCGAGTTTCTATGAGATGTAGTTCAAATCCTACTGAGTCAATTTGACTCGGTCAAGTTGTGAGTCAATTCGCTGAGTTCTAGAACGATGGTACCCTCTGTGTAATTTTTTTTTTAAATACTAAATATTACCCACTGTGTAATTTTTTTTAAAATATTAAATATTATCCTTAAGACTCGGAAAAGCTAGGCTGAATTATCCTTAAGAAATAGAAAAGTAAAAACTAGACGATTCAACTCGACCCAAAGTTTTGTTGTGATTTGGACTGTTGATCATAAGTCTAATTGTGCAATTTCCGAATAGAGGAACATACTTCCCATCCAATGTTCCCCAGTTTTTTTTTTTTTTTTTTTTTAACCCTCTATTTTTAAACCACAGTGTTACAAATATCACCAAGATTTTAAAAATACCACGAACTACACGATATTAGAGCAAGATTTCATAAATAACAGCAGATATTAAAATGTTGCGACTTCATCCACAAAAATACTAAAAACCACATACTATTTATTATATAAAACATGTTTAAAAAATATTGAACTATTTATACACCCAGGTCCATAGCTCAAGTGGCAGACTGAGTGAAGATAGCCTCGATTCAACACTGAGGTTGTCTTGGTATGGATTCCCGTAGTGGGAGTGGCTAAAATTGTGATGCGACTAACACGGGTGGGTGTGTGAACTAACCCATAAAAGAAATAAAATAAAAAAGCGAGATGGACAGTCTGCATCACCCAATACGGGCCCCCACATGTAAACTACTGAGGATTCTTCCATGGTGGCCCACCAGATCAATGATCACGATCACCAAACAAATTCAGAAAAAAATACAACCTACCGTTTATCTTACCAATGGCGGATTTCTTCAGTGCTGTTGAAGACAAAATCACAATCTCCCTCGATTTTAATCGAATCGGCGAAGTGTTTCTTTTTTCCCCTCTCTATATATATATGCCTCCCCGCCAACATGAAGTTGTATCGGAAGCTATGTGGGGCCCACTGAGATCAAAATCCAAACCGTCTATAAATTTCAAAAGCTCCCAATAGACCGGACCACGACGGAGATTGAACGCAAACGAAGAAACTTCAACATTGGCCGTTTCCGGTCTACTGTGGGATCTGCCTCGGTTTTGGTTACTATCCTATAAGATTGAGATTGCAAAGCCGATCGACGGAGTGGATTTCTCACAGACTTGCGGCAACTTCCTGTTGGCGGCGGCATAGGCTATTCTTTTCCGGCAGAGAAGATTTCGAGTTGGAGACGGATTCAATCGGAGCGGATTAGGTGGGCCTCATCCAAGATGTTGCTATATCCGGACGCGGATTGGCTAGTGACCCCAACACCAGCCAGATGGCTGGTTTCAAAGCTGTGTGGACCCCAGCATGATGTATGTGTTTTATCCACGCTGTCCATCCATTGTTCCAACTCATTTTAGGGCATGGACCCAAAAATGAGGCAGATCCAAATATCAGGTGGACCACACTACAGAAAACAGTGTTGATTGAACGTCCACCATTAAAAACTTCCCAGGGCCCACCATGATGTTTATTTGCCATCCAACCTGTTGATAAGGTCACACAGACCTGGATGAAGTGAAAACACAAATATCAGCTTGATCCAAAACTTCTGTTACCTCCAAGAAGTTTTCAACGGTAAGAATTCAATTCCCACTTTTTCCTGTGGTGTGGTCCACCTGAGATTTGGATCTGCCTCATTTTGGGGCCATGCTCCTATAATGAGTTGGAAAAATGGAGTGGGGCCCACACAGCTTTGACACCAGCCATCTGGCTGGCTGGCTGACTGATGTTGGGGCCACTAGCATCAAATGATGTATCTGTTTATCCGCGCTGTCCTTCCCTTTCTATGACCATTGTAAGCCATTAGTCCGAGAATGAGGCAGATCCAATTCTCAGGTCGGCCACACCAAATAATGAGCTTGGTTGCATTGGTGTGGCCAACCTGAGCGTTGGATCTGCCTTGTTCTCTGTTTCATGGCTTAAAATGATAATAGAAAATGGATAGACTGATATGGATAAATAGATACATCATGGTGGGACCCCTTCACAGCTCCGGTATGGATGCTTTGCCTCCATAACTGAGGAAGGCCGCAATCTGCATCCGGTGCATCATAGAAAGGAAACAGTAAGGGCCAACCGTAATATTTCCACTAATGTTTATTTGGAAATGGGATTGCGTACTCAGTAACTCAGTATGCTACTGTTGGACCCACTGTGAATGTATGTTGTTTATGCATGCCGTACATCCGTTTTTCCAGCTAATGTTAGGGTTTGAGCCTGAAATTAAAACATATCCAAAGCTTAAGTAGACCACACCACAGGAAACAGTGGGAGTTGAAACCTTTCTAGGGCCCACAGTGATGTTTATTTGCAGTTCACCCTGTTCATATCACATCCAAACCTTCTGTGGCCCCTAAGAATTTTTCAACTAAATATCATTAAATTCCATGTTCAATTCTTACTGTTTCTTGTGGTATGGTCCACTTGAGATTTGGATATACTTTATTTTTACACTCAAGCCCTAAAATTATATGGTAAAATGGACTGAGGGAGTGGATAAAGTACATAAATCATGGTGGCCCCGATGGAGTTTACTCAATACACAATCCACTTTTAGTTATTTGCCATCTAACCGGTTGATAAGGTAACCAAATTAGATAAAGGAAAAAAAAGAAATAATCTTCACACAAAACTTTCAAGGCCCACGAGAAATATTTAATGGTCAATCACATGCCCCAAAATGACATGGGAAAATGGATGACCGAAGTGGTCATAGAATAGTGTGGCCAAGGCTGCACCATCTCGGGGTGAGGTCAGGATTTCACAGTGACCCTCCAGTACCGAGGGTGGTACTGGCCGGTGATCTATGGGCCCACCATGACGTATGTGTCCTGTTTTATCCAGGTCATTCATCTATGTTGCCAAAAATTGTGATCTATGGGCCCACCATGATGTATGTATTTTATCCATGCCGTTCATCTATTTTGCTGGATCATTTTAGAGCATGAGACCAAAAATGAGGTAGATTTAAATCTCAGGGAACCACACCATAGGAAATATTAGTGATTGAATGCCCACTATTAATAACTTCTTGAGGGCCACAAAATTTTTGGATCCAGCTGATATTTGTGTTTTCCCTTCATCCAGGTTTGTGTGACCTATAATCAACGGGTTGGATGGCAAATAAGCATTACAGTGGGCCCGCTTGGATAAAACATATGCATCATAGTGGATCCCATGTATGTATTTTATCCATGCCGTCCATTCATTTTGTGAGCACATTTTAGACATGAGCCCAAAAATAAGCTCAAGTGGACCACGCCACAGGAAGCAGTGGGGTAAGTGATGCTCACCATCGAAACCTTGCTAGGGCCCACCACAATGTTTACCCACGGCCCCACATTTACAAGTTGCAAAACTGAAAAACAGTCATTGAGTCACGCTGTTAATGGACCATGAAAACTCGGGGGAATAGAAGATGCCAGTGACCGAGCTTGTGGACTTCTTCAATTGCTTGTAAGAGGCTATTGTATCCACTGTCTATCTTTACTCTTTAGGTCGAAACTGAAAGGTTAAAATATTCTACCGTGGGCCCCACCGATCACATTGTGCAAAGACCCAAGTCGCAGATCCTATCATTCTTCCCATTTCCCATAGCAACTGTAATTATACTACTTAAAATGCAGTTTTAAAACCCACAGGCACGTCTAAATGCATCCAAAAGTTCAACAACCCTTGCATCAGTGGGACCCAAATTGGCTAAGAAATAGGCCGGTCCAGGTCGCACACTCACGCTGAATAGTGCCGTTGGCATTACAAACAAAAACCATCCATCATTGACTCGGTGGTAGACTCCCAGGAGTTTCAGCATGAGTAGGGCTGGAAATGGTCAGGTTTAGCCAAAACCAGACCTGCTCAACCCCATCAGACCCATTTATAAATGGATTGAGCCTAATGGGTCTAGGTCTGGATTTGGTATGCAAGCATTTTTACCAGGTTTAAAACTACGTCTAGACAGTCCAAGCCTAGAAAAGTCCCTTGCAACATAGACCAAACCCACCCGCTTACTAAATGGGTTCGGGTCGGGCCTAATATAAAGGAAACCAAATCCAAACCCGTTTCGCAAATGTGTCTGTCCTTCGACCTAGACTCGTACCGTTTAACAAATGGATCGGGTCTAAATGAGTTGGGTCCGGGTACCGCATCGGGTCCAGCAGACCCATTTACGGCCCCAGGTGTGTGTAAAAAAATAAAAAAAAATAAAAAGTAAAAAAAATCATCCATCATTTTCTTACGATGATATCATATAGAAGCAAACATTATATAAATTACACAATATTCCTATATGGGTTTCTTTAAAAAAGACAAAAAAAAAAAAATCCTAAATGGGCTGCCTATGATAATTAACCATCCGAGAGGAGCGGTCCACCAATCAATCCATCATGGACCCCCCTACCCAATGGCCCACCATGATTGTAGGTGGACTTTACACCGTAGAGGAACCCCCCTACCCAATGGCCCACCATGATTGTAGGTGGACTTTACACCGTAGAGGAAACATCCACTATCAAGAAAGGTGGACCACAATTAACAAGGCCATCAAGCTGCAGCAATTTTCTTTTCCACAAACCTCCTTGCATGAATCCTGATGAATAATATCCACTACTTCTTACCATGGACTTGGTTCGATCCATGTTGGCGAAGGCCAAAGTGCTCCCGAATTGTTTGGATAAAAGGGTTCAATACTCCCGTCCTCTAAGTTGAAAATGCCCATATCATGACCTCCAAACCTGCCCCAACGATCATGTCCTTCCCAATAATCATCAGTAAAGTAGATACAGTTTCCTTTGCATTCTGGAAAGTCAGTGGCAGACAAAGAAAATGAGCAATTACCACCCAAGAACAGCGTCCGTTCACCTAAGCTTTTCACCTCGACCCACTTCTGCCCACTTGCATCCAACTTGAATATTTCAAACCCAACTGTTTTATAAGGGAACTCATACTCAACTTCAACTTCCCCCTCATGGGGGTCGTCATCATCACCATCATCATTGTTGTTGGCTTCATTGTTATTGTCATCATCATTCTCATCTTCGCTGTCATATTCCGCTTCGGGCGACAATTTCTTTTCTCGTACAACTTGGAGCAATTCGCCTATTGATTCCACAATATACCTCTTTTTCGAGAAGTCTACTTTCGGCAGTGGCGGAGCAAACTCTGTTGCCTTTGGATGAGGGCCGATGTCACAAACAACCACAGTACCTTCATGATTCACGGCGTAGAACTTTTCCTTATAATATATGACGTCTTGGTATGGGTGCCATTGGCAATTTTCAATGAGAGTCCATGCCTTGTCTATTGGTCTACCGAAGGACAACCTTCCTTGTTCACCATGGATTAACATGACCACACACTCATCAAGCAAAGTTTGAGTCCGCGCTAACGCGGCCTTCCGGATGTACACGTGTCTATAAAATAATGAATCATCGTCGGGTAGTATGCAAAACGTCGTTGTTGGAGGGAGGGGGCAATCGGCTCCTATGAACGGATTGATTAGGTGAATTTCATATAGATTGTCTATGCTGATCAGCCAACCGCCAGAGGACCCACGGCACCTCTCATTGCAGCTCACCCTTCTTACTGGGCACTCATGGAGCCTACTCTGCAAGAGGCTAAAGAAGTGATGCGATTTTCTATCATCGCCGTTAATCAAAAGACCAGGCAGTTGGGGGCGTAGATGGCGGCGACTATGATGCCCTGCCCTACTCCATGACCAGCATACGGAGCTAAATCGGAGATTATCAGTGAGGAGAGTAAACTTTCTTGCAATCAATTCTAACAGGTCCCTTGGAAGTTCATTCCAGTCAACCATGATGATCAAGCTTCTCTAAACAAAAAAGAACAAAAAGGAGAGAGAGATGTTAGGATCATATAAGAGAGGAAAAGAAAAGGACATCACTTATAGTAATTCAAAGAAGAAGAGTTTAGGGCTCATCATGAATGGTCTATGAACCAAAGGTCTCTAGAATGGAAGATCCTAAAACTTTCAATAAGCAACCAACAGTGAAAGAGTTGAGAGAGACTAAAACACCAGTTCTTATTCAAAAAATAAAAGGGCCAAATATCCTACAACTAGGATCTGCAAGGTTTTTTGGTGCATGAGCTATTGGTAGGTGGAGACAAACTTTCTGCACTAGATTCCTTTTCAAACTGAACCTACTTACCCTAATATTGATGGGACCAACCTGTGTTTTTTTTTTTTTTTTTGAAAAAGTAGGGGTGTCAATGGACCGGGTAGGCCCAATGGGCTTTCGGGATTGGCCCGTCTTGGGCCGGGCTTGGACTAGAGTATCAGGCCCGCGGGTCAGGTTCGGGCCTAACGTATAAGCTCGTTTTTTAAACGGGCCGGACTTCCCTCTATGTTAAAGGCCGGGCTCGGGCTCGGGCTCGGGCTCGGGCCGGGTACGGGCTGGACTCTGCAATTGTATCTTGGGCCGGGCTTGGGCTTAGCTATTGTGGCCCGTCATGGGTCCAGGCCAGGTTTGGGCCCACGTTGAAAGAGGCGGGCCAGGCCCGGCCCTAACTCGGCCCATTGACACCCCTAGGAAAAAGGTGAGAGCAATGTTGTCAAAATCGTACGATATAAGATTCAACAGTACTGTACCACAATGTTGTCGAAATCGTACCATATACGATTCAACAGTACTGTACCACTATAAGATTCGAATCCCACAACTGAATCACACTCTGGACTGAATTGAACAATTTAAAATTGAATCGTTAGGTATCCGAATTAAACAATTCGAGTTCCAGCATAAATAATAAGAAAATTCTGGTGAAAAATTGATTTTTTATTTTCCAATGTTTTGCAAATTTTTTAGGGCTTTTGTTTTCAAAACCCTTATATGGCCCACCCATATTAGAAAAACACTTCTTTATGCTATTTTGAGAAAGAGTTAAAACTTTTGGAGATTATGGGGCCTAAAACCTGAATATTATATATCTTTTCGTCGATCAACGGAATCAACGGCATTTTTTGGGTTTTTACATCAAAATATGTCCAAATAAATGTGAAATACTTCCATAATCTTGTCTTTTTCCTTTCTTCCCTTTTTTTGGATAAAACATGCAATGCTTTGTCTTTTTTAATTTGTTTTTCATTTACTTTAAGATTCTTGTCATTTTCTTATAATTTATAATTTTATATGTTTGTTTTGACCTAAATTGTTATTTTCTCTTAATAAATAGGGTTGGGTATTAATTCTTGTTAAAGTCTTGAAGGTGGAAAAGAAGTCGGAAGTCCAAAGATAACGACCTTACATGGGCTTATTGTTCGAAGGTGGATAGGAACAATAACATTCACCTCAAATGTAATTTTTTATGAGAATAATTATTGGGGAGGTGTATTTCGAATGAAACATCACCTTTGCCCAAACTAAGAAAAATGTAGCAGCGTGTTCCCAAATGGGCAATAATGTTGCGGATAAATTCAAGAAGTTGTTGAATAAATAATTTGAGTGAAAAAAAAGTAACAAAAAGAATGAGAATAAGATGTTGGAAGAGTTCCACAATAATCCACATCAAATTTGTCGAAAGAAAGAGTGGCGTAAAAGAAATGCAACAAACAACTCTAAACAAAATTTGAAAGATATGAGACAAAAATAATGCGTGCTTTTCTATTTCTCTCTACTTTTAGACATTATATTTGCAAACATTGGAAAGTTGCAAGTTGATTCTGAGACCGTGGGGAAGGCAAGGGCTATAACAGTTTACACTTGATGAGAAAGCATACAAAGGGAAATCTGACAAGACCAGGTGTAATGTGATTTGTTAATATTGAAGAGCATTTATGAATGAGTAGCTTGAGATTGATGTTTAGCTCAAAGGAATAGGAATGTAGTAATTTTTCCAAGACCACAAAGGGAAATCAAGTATAAGATATAGTGTTAGCCAATGTAGATTTTTGGCCATCTATCAAGTTTTGTTTGAAGACTACTTTCCTATTGGTTAAGGTTCTATGATTAGTTGATTCAAATGGGAGGCCGAGCATGGGATATATTTACAAAGCGATAGATAAGGCAAAAGAGGTAATAACAAAGAATTTGGGAGAAGGAAACGATATTCAACGATATCAGAAATCATAAATAAGTTGTAGAATCTTCAGGCACATAGGCTCTTACATGTGGCAACTTACCATTTTAATTTGAGATTTCAGTATGGTGAGAATTTCAGTGTGGATTTAAAAATCAAAATTAGTCTATCTAACCGTATTGAAAGAAGATCCCAGATGAAAGGATTAAAGGATTAAAGGCAAAGGGTCATCATTGATGAACAGATGGACAAGTTCAAAAGGGCCTATGATTTGTTTGGAAGAGAAACTGTAAAATTAACAAGAGCGACAAAGCAACCAGTTAACTTTTCAATTGCTTTGCTTGTTTGACTTCTTTTGCCAGTTAAGTCATAAATGTAAGTTTTGACTTTTAAGTTATTTAGTTCACTATTTAATTATTTAATCTTTATAGTATATGATTAATTTATAAGTTTATGGTGGGAGAGTTACAGAGACGAGTATACAAAATTCCAAAAGCTGATTATTTGTATTTTGAGCATAACATATAGTGATATTGGTTCTAAGCGCAACTGGAGCACTTTTGAGCAAGTGAAAAATTATTGATCACTTGAATTCATGACTTATCTTATGAATTTTATTCTTAACTGATTTCTTTATAACTTTTACAATTCATACACTTAATTAACAACTATATATACTATGCGTTCATTGCAGATGCATTAAAAAAAGAGAAATATACTCAAGCAATAAAGACCGAATGCTCTTATTTTCATAAAATACAATCTACTACTCGAATCCATCATGCGAATAGAGAAAGACCAAAGGCTTGACCCTATCTACTTATCAGATATGGAATCCGATGATGAATGGATCATCAAGGAGGATCATAACCTTCCTACAAATAATATTTGAACAGACATAGGGTGAATGCTTTGCTGAAGCATTAGAGGATGAGCAAGGTGCAAGCAACTTAAACTTACGACCAGATGGGTGACATAGTATGATTGTATGTTGTAGACTTGTAGTATAGTCTTGTGCTCTCGTAATCTTACAATTAGTAATTTCATTTAATTATGCTAAACTAATAAACATAATTCATAAACTATTTTACAATCATAAGAAGCTTGCAATTAGAAGTAAAGCAAAGGGAGAAGTTAAAGTGGAAGAAGAAGAAGAAGAAGAGGAATTTATTTCGACATCAAATTCTGAAAATAAAGATAATGTTACTGATGTTAATAGCATTGATGAGGAGGAGCATGGCACCGCAACCGACTTAAATAGATACGTCGAGGGCAAGAATAGATTTATTTGGACATTTTGTTTTCTTATTTTATTTATATAAATGAGTGAATATATTAGACATGTAAATAGAAATGGGGAAAGGTTATTTTTTGAATCATACAGAAAAATATATGTACTTGGGATGAGCAAAAAGTTGATGTTATAGAAAGGGTTATTTTTTGAACTTGTTTATGACATGACACAACACAATAATATATTTATACATAGTATATAGTTGATCACAAGATTAATGTTATGGTTAGCAATGTTGTCAAAATCTTACGATTTAAGATTTACGATATACGATTTTAGTTGAATCTTAAGCAAAACGATTTGAATCCCAACCTTGATCCCTTTTTATATGAATCCTATGATTCTTTAATTCTAATCCTACAATTTATGATTCAAATTATACTTGTTCTCTTTTATTTTAAGCCTCACTTGGCTTTCATTTTATGTTTTTAAATGTGTGGGGGCTTTAAGAATCATTTAAAAAAGGTAAATTATTTTTATTTATTCTTTATAAGAGATTAAATGATATGTATTCTCTTCAATGTTAAATCATGTAGCTTTTTTTGGTGATTTCTTACTTCTTAATTGGTTAAAACATAATTGACGTATGACTCAACTGTAATGTTTTCATGGATGGTTATGATCATGCTGACTCATGTGTATTATGGAATAATGTTTAGAAATCAAAATACCATTTTTCATCAGCCTTACAATATTAAAGGCTGCTTTTCCACAGTAATTCTACATTCAAAAAAGGTAATAAGAACATAAATTATTAAAGAACCATTGTATATGTTTTTAAGAAAAATTTCATAGAAGACAAAAATAAAGGAATAAAAATCCTTTAACACTATCATGGCGTGTTATTACTTGGTGCACATTGATGGCAAAAGGAAGATAGATGAGTTTAAAAAATATATATATGATCTATTTATATTTTCATATTTTTTTCAAAATTTTAAGAAAATTGTCAAAAATCTTACGATTTACAATATGATTTGCAATCCGATACAATTCAACTCCCTACTACGATTTACAATACAATAGCAATTTTGACAATATTGATGGTGAGATTGTTTTTTTTTTTTAACATATTCATGAGAAAAATTGATGGTTGATGTGTTCTTTTTAAAAATTTCTAATTTATTTACAATTTTTATATTTTATAATATTTTTATGAAAATCTTTTAAAAAAAATTATGATTTATGATACGATAAAGATTATGACAACATTGAGTGGAAGTACACCACCTGCATTTTATTAATATGAAAATATAGTTGTAGATCTACAAAAACAGGTGGAGGAAACAACCTTACCCCAACGGTTGTACAAAGAGGTCAAAGTATGGATAGAAAGCATTGCCCCAACCCACTGCAACTTGAACCTATACATAATGCTATTCCAACATTCAGAATGCTCAAGTCTATCTAGAAACCCTTGATTCTAAGGGAAAACTAAGAGGCTAGGATATATACATGAAAAAAAAAAAAAAAAAAAACAACTAGGATAAAGCTATAAATGATGCACAAGCCCCAAATTGATGACCCATGTAGCATCATGGATCCATTAGCCTTTGCGTTTATGTCTTATGTAGCTGAGAAAAGAGATGAACACACCTGCCTTCACAGTGGGCGCAGAACAAACAGCCTTAGTGGTTTTTTTTTTTTTTAAAGGCATGTATTTGAGAGACAAATCGTAAATGTGGTACAAAAGAACAAGAAAGAGGAAAGGAAAATAGGAGATGATTGAGATTGAGAAAGCCCTTGTTTTACAACCATTCACTCACTGATTTTAGATTGATTCATCCACTGCTGTACCTGTGCATACATGCATGTCAATCTGGCCCATTGAAACCATGGGCGCAATTGTGCTAGTAAAAAGGCTCTTAAAGATCAGCTGCTACTTAGTGGATCATTGAATACAATTCACTTGGAAGAGAATTGCATAGCTAATCAAAACTCCAAAAACAGAACTTATCTAGAATGTGTTGGAAGCAGGAGACAGTTGAAACATTAAGAAGAGACAAAACAGAAATGTACCCATATGTTGTGATGCTCTTTCAGACAAGTATAGGCCAAGATGATGATGATGATGAGTGATTTAACAGTCACACAGATTGAGCTCCACGAACAATAAGCCTTATTAAATTTCCTTTCTCCATTTCAAAGTTATCTTACTGGAAGATAACTTGCTCTCTAGATATGGATATGAAGACAACTTGAAGTAACTTATTTGAAAATGGGATAAAACTCAACTCAACCTGGCTGAGTCAAGTCTACTCAAGTCATCAGATTTCATGAAGACTGGGAAAGGAAAATTTTGGCTGGTTGGTTTGGCTCGAAAAGACTTAATAGATCTCAACAAAATTCGACTCAGCTCTCAGTATCCACCATAGTTCAAAAACTAGAAAATTCGACTCGATGTCTAGTGGCATGGCGTAAGGTAAACTCAAAGACTCCACTTCTTTAATCGAATCGACTCAACATTTTAATAATTGAATTTTTATTATTAAATTCATTTGAAAACTGTTGAAAACTGACAAAATAATTAAAATACACAACTACACGGGATAGTATAGAGGTATCACCTCCTCTCATCATATATGAGGTTGCCTATTCGAATTCTCTGAAAGGCAATTTTTAGTTTTTAAAAGTAAACCCAGCTGACTGGGCTAGCCAAGTCGCATCGAGTTGGCCAAGTTTTGAAGCCAACTTGACAACTTTTTTCAAGACCCAACCGAGTCAGGCCATTAAGCAAGTTTCTATGAGGCTTGGCTTGAAATCCCACTTAGTCAATTTGACTAGCTTGGTCGAGTTGTGAGTCAACTCACTTACCCACTTTATGTGTACTTTTTTAAAATATTAAATATAACATAGTTCTGGCATTTGAGACTCGAAAAAGCTAGACCTAGTTATCTTTCAAAAACAGAAAAGCTAAAACTAGACCACTCAACTCGACCACACTGTTAGCACACATCCCACTGTTAGTACACACATAACCCCACTGTTAGTCACCCAGCAATGTTAGCCACCCCCATGTTGGGATTTGATGCCTAGACCTCAGTGTTGAGACGATGTTATCTTCACTCAGTCTGCCACTGTCCCGAAGATGGGGGTGTGACCGACTCCAAGTTTATGTTGTGATTTGGACTGTTGATCATTGGTCCAATTGTGCAATTTTCAGTAGAGGAAAATTCTACTCAACATTTCCTATTTTCCCCCCTTTCTTTACTTCATTTTCAACCTTTTATTTCTAAACCACAATGTGACAACTATCACCAAGATTTTAAAAATACCGCGATAATTTTGCAAAAATTACCGAAAGTAATACTACGCAATATTATCACCAGATTTTATAAATAACAGCAGATAATAAAATATCGTGACTTTATCTCCAAAAATACTAAAAACCTCAGGCGATTTATTATATAACATATGTTTAAAATTTTTAAATTGCTTATTTAACTTATAGTATATATTGTTAAGTATTTTATATTCTGGAAGATTTTCTAGATAATATACCAAGAAAAACCTAGAAATCTGAAAATTTCTCAAAAATTATCTCTAATTCAAATATATATCTTGCTCATGAAAATAGCTTATGGCTCAGTGATAGACAGAGCATGTTCCAACGCTGAGGTAATTGGGTTCAAGTGCGCGTAGGTGTGTGAGAATATGTGTTTAAAAAAAAATAAAAAAATAAAAAGCCATTAAAGGATAGGCAAGTCTTAAACACATGGACCAACCAGATGTACAGTCTGGACCACCGAACATGGCCCACATGTAAAAACTGAGGATTCTTCCAACAATACAGAGATTAGAGAAGACTATATATTTCTGTGGAATAGTTCGCTGAGCAAGGTGGCTCCACTAACATGGTGGCCCACTAAATCAATGGTTACGATCACCAAACAAGATTAAAAACAAATACAACCTACCTTATATTCCTGTTGCTTTTGTTCTCCGTTTATCTTCCTACGAAATCACAATCTCCGTCGATTTTAATCGAACCAGCAAAGGGTTTTTTTTTTTTTTTTTTTTTTCCTGTTTCTTTTTTTCTTGCTCTCCTCCGTCTCCATAAATATATCTCCGCTCTCGGCGGAGAAGCGGATTGCACGCCAAAGCCTTTCACAGAAAATTCGTGCAACGGGGAGCTAGGTGGGGCCCACCGTGATGTTTGTGAGATATCCACCCCATCCATCCTTCTTTACGGACGATGATGGAGGAGGAGCGCGACTTGGGTGAACTCGTAACCAGCGATGTGGGTAAGACCCTAACCCTAGGGCTCACCCGGATGTATTCGTTGTATATCCATCCCGTTCATCTGCTTCTTCAGATCATTTTAGTATCCACTCTCAAAAACGAAGAAGATGCAAATTTTAGGTGGACCACACCACAGGATACAATGCGGATTGAACATCTACCATTAAAAACTTCCTGGAATCCACCGTAATGTTTATTGACCATCCGATTTGTTGATAAGGTAACGTAGACAGGGAAGAAAGTAAAATACAAATATCAGTTTGATAGAAAACTTTTGTGGCCCACAAAAGGTTTTTAATGGTCATTAACTAGTTTTTTTTATGGTGTGTACCACCCAAAATTTTCATCTAATTAATTTTTGGTTCCATGGCATAAAATAAGCCGGAAAAGAAAATGAACGGCATTGATATACAATTCATACATAGAGGTGGGCTCCTACGGTCAGGGTCCCACCCACAGAGCTTGTTCCGGAGTCTCATCCGGACGCGGTTTGGCCAGTGACCGTGCCACTAGCCACGGTGTTCTGTGGGTCCCGTCATGATGTATGTATTTTATCCATGCAGTTCATCCATTTTTTCAGATCATTTTAGTGCATGATACCAAAAATGAGACAGATCTAAATCTCAGGTGGACCACACCACAGGAACACAGTAGAGATTGAATGTCCACCATTAAAAATATCCTAGGGCTCACTGTATTGTTTATTTGACATCCAACCTGTTTATTAGGTCATACAGACCTGGATGAAGGGAAAAAACAAATATCAGATTGATCCAAAACTTTTATGGCCCCCGAGAAGTTTTTAATGGTGGACGCTCAATCACCACTGTTTTCTGTGATGTGGTCCACTTTCTATTTGGATCTACCTCGTTTTTCGTCTCAATCCATAAAATGATATGGAAATATGGATGGACGGCGTGGATGAAACACATACATCATGGTGAGGCCCACAGAGCACTGACCACTAGCCAATGGCCAGTGGCCGGGTCACTAGCCAATCCGCGTCCGTTTCATCCAAGTCGCGCCTGTAGACGGGGATTCCCTGTTAAAGCGTTCCTGCGTTGTGAACCTAGGTAGGGCCCACCTTGATGTTTTTTGAGAAATCCACCCCGTCGATCCACTTTTTTTTATATAATTTTAGGGTATTATACTAAAAATAAACTGGATGCAAGACTCAAGTGGGCCTCTCTAAATAAAAAGGTGGGTAAGGAAATTCTTACCGTTGAAACCTCCCTCAGATCCACAGTGATGTTTATATGCTATCAATACCGTTCATAACCTCATTCCTACTGGATGAACTGAAAACACAAATATTAGTATCATTTAAAACTTCTGTGGCCCCACAAATATTTCAACTGTAGACATTCAATCCTCACATTTTCGGCTCACTTGAGTCTTGGATCTGGCTCATTTTTTTTGTCCTAAAATAATCTCAAAAAATGGATGAACAGGGTGGATTTCTCAAAAATATCACGGTGGGCCTACTTGAGTTTTCAATGCAGGAACTTCATGCAAGGCTTTCGAGCGAATCCGTGTCAATGGAGGACGCGGATTAGAGAGTACATACTGACAGGTTGAGTAGCTATCTTACGGGCGCGAACAGCTTAGGGGTTTACCCTAATCGTGTGGGGCCATCATGATGTATTTTCTATACATCTACGCCGTCTATCTAAAACCCTAAGATGATCCAAATCCCAGGTGGACTATACCACTAGAAATAATTGGGGGCCACAATAGTTTTGGATGAAGCTGATATTTGTGTCTACACTTCATCCACTTCTGTGTGAGCTATTCAACATGTTGGATGGCAAATAATCATTACAGTGGGCCTTAGGAAGTTTTTTAATAGTATGTGTTCAATCAGGGATGCTTTTTATGGTGTGGCCCAATTGAGATTTGGATCTCGCTCATTTTTGGGCTCATGCCCTAAAATAAGATGGAAAAAGAGATGGACGGTGTGGATATATAATGCATGCACCGAGGTGGGCCCTACTGTTAGGTCGCAACACATAGTAAGAGTCACAGCCAAGAAGTCTATGGCCCCACCACGATATGTTTGTTTTATCTACACTACTATCTATTTTTTTAGATCATTTTAGGGCATGAACCCAAAAATGAGACAAATACAAATCTTGAGTGGGCCACACCACAAGAAAGCAGCGATGATTGAACACCTACAATTAAAAACTTCCTAGGGTCTGATGTAATGTTTATTTGTCATCCAACCTGTTGATTAGGCGCGGATTAGGTACTTCCCCTGCCTGTCCCGAGCTCGAGACAGGCTAGGGTTATGAGGGCCACCGTGATGTATGGATTTTATCCACACCGTCCATTCAGTTTCCCATATCATTTTAGGACATAGTACCAAAAATGACAAAGATGTGAGGTTTAAGTGGGCCACAATACAGTAAGCAGCGATACTAATTTTTTTACCGTTGAAACCTTCATGGGCCCACTGTGATGATTATTTCTCATCAATCTGTTCATAAGATCATCGAGACCTGGATGAAGGTAAAACACAAATATCAGCTTGATCCAAAACTTCCTGTGGCACCCAAGAAGTTTTCAACGGTCAGCCTTTAATCCCCATTTCATGGTCCAATTGAGCTTGGATCTATCCCATTTCTGGGCTCATGACCTGAAATGACATGAAAAACTGAATGGACGGTGTGGATAAAATCCATACATCACGGTGGCCATCAGAGGCCTAGCCTGTCTCGAGCTCGGGACAGGCGGGGGGAAGTACCTAATCCGCGCCCTGTTAATTAGGTCAGAGGGACTTGGATGAACTCAAAACACAAATAGCAACTTTATCCAAAACTACGGTGGCAAGCCATGTCGAGAGAGAAATTTTCTCCACAAATCTCTCTACGCTACCTTAGCATGAATATCCGTATGGCGAGGCCCCACTGTGATGTGTGATGGGCATCCACCTCATCAGTTAGATTCACAATTCCATGGTGGGCTATGGGCCTAAAATCAGGCCAATCCATGACTTAGGTGGGCCACACCATAGACAATAGTCAAGAGTGGATATCCACCCATTAAAACCTTTATTATCGTTTATACAATCAAATGAGATGTGGTTGAGAAATCCAGATCATCCATTGTGTGTGTCCCACTTAAACAAGAAGTCACACTAGGTTTTAACCGTATCCAAAACTCAGGTGGGCCCCAAAAAGTGCTTTTAGATGTTGTAGGCATGATTTTACACTATTTCAATTGGCATGGCCCACTTAAGTTCCAGATATACATGAGTTTTGGAATATCCTATAACAACAGGTGACCCACCAAATGCATAGTGTGAATGCCCATCACACATCACAGTGGGCCCACACAGCTCGACTTCATGAGGTGAAGCATTTTATATAGGGAAATGGTACTATGAGGTCGACCTCATGGGAAGTTCCCATGAGGTCGAGTTGTGTGGGACCCACTGTGATGTGTGTCGAACATCTACCCATCAGTTAGATGCACTATTTCATGATGGGACACGGGCTTGAGTATCAGGTAAATCGATGACTTAGGTGGGCCGCACCATAGACAACAGTTGAGAGGGGTTACCCGCCCATTAAAACCTTCATGATTGCATATTGGCCCCACTGAGATGTGGTTCACAAATCCATCCCATCCATTGTGTGTGTCTCACTTGGATGAGGGGTCGGACCAAGTTTCAGCCACATCAAAAACTCAGGTAGGACCCACCAAGTGCTTTTAGATAATTTAGGCATCCCTTCACATGGTTTTTGATGGTATGGCCCACCGGAGTTCCATATACGACTGATTTTTTGATATCCCATATCCTAAAGGGGACCTATCAAATGCATGGTGATGATTTCCGATCCATATCACGGTGGGGCCCACACAGCTCGACCTCATGGGAACTTCCCATGAGGTCGACCTCATAGTACCGTTTCCCATATTTATATAATCTTTTACATTGCTCGTGTTTGTGAAATGGCAAAGTATTCTGAATACAACTTGGACTCTAACCTTCAGGCATAAAAGCTTGGTGGTGGACCTCTTGAGCTTAGATGCAAGAAACATATATGATCAAAAGGATGAACGCCTACAGGTTATTGACATTGTGGGCCCTAAAAAGCATACTGCCGTGTGCTAGGGTATTTCATGGACAGGTTAAGGTTACAAGTAGCGAGTTCAAACCTGATACTCTTTTCTTGTTTCAAGGTTCTTTGGTGTCTTCTTCTTTTTTGAAGTCTATGTCATCCAGAGTCCAGATTTTAGACAACGATGAGATTGCCCTCTGTTTCAAACTTGTCGTTTTCTATCATTACTTTACTCTTGCTGAAATCATTTGAGCTCTTCATGTAACTTGATCTTTCATGCAATTGCAATTATAGCTTTTGTGTGCTTTACAGGGAAATCCTACATTTTATTTACTCAACATGCTATCAAGAGAATTGGATATTGGTTGCTTGTTCTTCAACACATCGGAGGCTATCAAGAGAATTGGATATTGGTTGCTTGTTCTGCAACACATCGGAGCTTGAGTTGTAAAATTTCGCGCTTCTCCTCTGCATTAGTCGTAATTCCAGCCTTTCACGTTATTGCCAAGTGCTGCAGTCCATATGGATGCAGTTCTATCGTTCATATCGCAATCATCCAATTTGTAGGTGCCGTTTGATTTGTTCATTGTCTTGAATGATACCCAAATTGATGTAGAGTGGCGTTCATTGTCTTGAATGATACCCAAATTGATGTAGAGTGGCTCGCAGACTATTTCATATGGCCCAAATGGACCAGAAGAAGACCGGTCGGGGTCGGAAGTCAGCTGGGCCGTCAGGACTGTAAAATAGTTGTATGTCGCAATCTGGGATGCATCCAACCAACCATGCTCCGGGATGAGTTTAATGATGCCAACCAACCATGCTATTATTTATATTTTTGGAACTACATGGTTCGGCCTGTTTGAAAACTTTCTATTTTTGGCCTAAATCGAGTTTTCTAGGAATTTTGAGTTTGAGGACTTTAGTATTTTTTCTACGGTTTTGTTTCTTATTTAAAGCATTGTAATCACGTCAATTCCCATTTAATCTATTATTATGAATTTTCTTGGATTTAGTTCCGATTTCTTTTTTTTCCTCCGGTTGAGTATTCCCGGAAGACAGTGATCGGCCTAGTCATGCCCTCCCTGCGTCAGGGTCAGACCAATTAAAAACATGATGCCTATCCTGTGGGCCTTGTTGGTGACTCATTTGCTGAGACTGAACAAGATAGCTAGCTGAAGCAGTTCATAGCTTGATTGCTTCACCTCTGTCCTGTAATTCAGGAGTTTTTTTTTCTCTTTCACCTCCGCCCTGTAATTCAGGAGTCATGGCATATGCAAATGATTGAAAACCCAGCAGGAAACATTTAGAAGTGATAATGTGATAAGAGAATTATTTGCACGGAACTCCTTGAAACAAACTGTATTTCATCATGGATAGTGGTGGGTGAAGAGCAAAGCAATAAGAAGTGTCTCAGGCATCTTTGGTCAGAGATTCCTTCTATGGAATGAGAATGTGGGGATTGTGATTGAGAAGACGCGTGCGTCGTAGGTGGATGCTTGGCCAGGACTTGGAGTAATTTCTTGCATGCAGGAAGTTTGAGAAGTCATTTGTAATAATTGAAACAGTCGTCAAAACCATGACAGAATTTGTTGCTTTTCGTTCCTATTATAATTTCTTTATCATTCTTGATCTCTTGTAGTTTTGTAACATGTTGCTTGCCAAACAGATAAAATGGCGTACCTGCTGAAAATTATCACTTGTTGATGTCTGTATTATGATCCTGTTGTACATGTCCATTAACAGGAGAGAAAAAGCAACGCAAAAAAAAAAACTTGAAATCCATATTTGTGTTCCCTCACTCCACAGAGCATAAAATATTGGGTGTGTTTCACACAAACCTTCGGATCTCGCCCCCCAATACACTAGAATTATGGACTATGCTAATGCAATAATCAAGAATAAACATCAACCACACGAACACAAGGAGTTTTTACGTGGAAAACCCTCAAAAGAGGTAAAAACCACTGGGACCTAGTCCAGATCAACAATCCACTATCTCAGGGAACTGTTACAACCGATCACAAGCACACACCGCTTGGATCAAACTTCTTCACCCACGCAGGGATGGATAAACTACAAGAGAATAGTAAAGGAGAAACGATCCCACCGATCCCGATGACGTAGAAGCGCTGAGACGACCGTTGCGCAGAAGAATCCTTCTTCAGGCGACTTCTCCCTTCTACAAGCTTCTTCTTTCTCTCTCTTCTCTTTCTCTCTTCCTCTTTTTCTCTCTTTCTCACTTTGGACGTGTTAGCAACACAATGGGATGCCCTAATCCTGTTTTGGAGCGCTTAAGTACAAAAAACGGAGCAATTAGAGCCAGATTAGGAAACTGCGTACAAGCAGTTCGCGCAGGGTCGGGCGCCCGGTCACCAGACCGTCGGGCTCCCGGCCAACCAAAAAACAGTCCAGCAATGAACATGAGAAAAAAAACTGAATTTCGGGCGCCCGGACCAACATGGTCGGGCGCCCGGCCGGGTCATCGGGCGCCCGGTCACCAAACCGGGGGGCGCCCGGAAATGGACAAACCTGTCCAGCAGCCTTGCTGCCTATTTCTGGAATTTCGGTCGCCCGGCCACTAAATGGTCTAGGCGCCCGGCCACTTCCAGTTCACTCTCTCTCTTTCCTCTGTCACGTGAGGAGGAAAACTCCATCATAAAATCCATGTGTTCCACGCTACATGATATCCATATATGTGTGCCCTCACTCGACAACACCTTCTAACCCTGTAAAACAACAAGAATTACATTAAAATTGCAGGAGTGGTGGCTTGTAGTAGACTCTTATGTTAGTTTTTCACTATAAAAGGTGACTTTTCTAAACATATAAGCAGTCCAAATTGTCCAAATTGCTGACCCGAAGGTATGGTGAATGAAGCATAATATAAAAATTGTGTTAATAAGGTATCCATTACTTGCATGGTTAGGACCGATCAATCTTAGTTGTACATCAGCACCACAAAAATTGGAACATTCGGAGTTTTCATTTTGAGTCCAAGAAAAATTATTAAAATTCTTGAAACAGCAGCTGCCTAAAACCAACGATTTGTTGGACAGTTTTCCAATATCCTAAAATCAGCCTCATTCAAGTTTGTGTTTTATTCCCTCTTTATTTTTTTTTCCTGAAATTAGACTCATCAAGTTTCAATTTTAACTTTTTAATCACCCTAATTAGATTTCTATTCAAGAATATATATTATATTGAATTCAGTGTATTTTAAGTTGTCCATTGCACTCAAAATAGCTATAACAGAACATACCTAAATCTGGACAAATTTATGGCTTCTGACAGAGAGCCTGTAAAATCAGAAAACAGAGACATAAAATTAAAAAAAAAAAAAAAAAGAACGAAAAAAAAAAGACAATGAAAATACTTGCCTCAACCTCGGGCTTTTCCAGATGAGTATCATGCAAATGCTTTTCATATTCGATCATATCCAGAAAACAGCTTGCACAGTACCTGCACTTCACCGTTGAAGCAATGTGCTTGGCATCTTCATTATGTTCAAACAATTCTGACTCGGAGGAAAAGGCGATATGACAGTTGTCACATAAGGCAATCTAGTGTCCTTTATGAACGTCTTGAATGTGCTTCTCAAATGAAGAGATACTTTGGTATCCCTTTTCGCACACCTTGCATAGACAGTACTGACGCTTCTTCTCCATCCTCCTAAATCTTCCTTTTGCCATTCCTAAATGGATTAAAATATGCATCATGCGCTGCTTTTGGATGAACAAAATTTGAGTATCAATGAACCAAAGCAGAATGGATGATCAAAGGTAAACCATCACTTTTTTTTACAAAACCTTCTGCAAAATGTTTCCGTTACCAACACCTTAGGTGGTAATGAGAAGAAACGGCCACTCCATGTAGGCGTTTGATCAGCTCCACAACGGGGGGGTTTACACGCACCGCAAAAATATCATGCTTAGAGTCAAGCAAAGTGTTGCTAACAAAACCACAAAAATATACAAGGGCCAATTCACCCGAGAGGCAAGCTCTGATGCTTTAGGCCCCACCAGTTGTGAAAACAACAACTTCAAGTCCACCACTCATAGCACAACCATGACATATGCAAAAGTTGACTCCCTGATCTCATGACCGGAGGGTTACCAGATCTTTGACGGACACGAATGTTGTCATGGCCGATCTAGAAAAATCAAAATGGCCAAAGACAACAAATAGTCGCTCGACATCCAAAGAACGTCTTCCGAAGAAACAACCAAAGAAAATGGACAAATCAAGTCCAGGGGTATGGTCAAGGATGGAAACCGATCCCTTGTGAAGAAGATTTGCCAAAAGACATGCCTCTAAGGCACATACCGTGAGAACAATGTTGCCAAAAAGTCTATAAGTCTATGTGACTGGCCGACATAATGCTCCAGACAAGCCAAGTGATGAATTACCATGACCACACCCTCCTCATCATAAGTTGATTCCTCATGAAGATAGCTTGCCAACGGACGTGCAGCCTAAGCACATGCTATATGAATGATGTTGTCACAAGATGTATGCAGCAAACAGATGCACAGTTCCAAGCAAAACACAATGGTTGTATGGAGAACGACCCATATTAAAGGTGGGGCCCATATGATGAATGGTCCACATAAAGGTGGGCCCCCATGATGGATAACCTACATCAAAGTGTGGCCTCGCATGATGGACAACCCACATTAAGTGGGCCCCATCTAATGGATGAAGGACATCAAGGTGAGCTCTGCACAATGGACAATCCACATCAAAGGTTTGCCCTAATGATGAATGGCTATGTCCAAGGCAGGCCCCACATGATGGACAACCCACTTCAAAGGTGGGACCTACATGGTGAACACATCAAATGTGAGCTGCACGTGATGTGCAACGGACATTGAAGGGCCCCACATGAAGGAAAATTAACATTGATGGTGGGATCCAAATGATGGATGACCTTGGAAGCAAATTGCATCCTGCCCCTGATTGGACTAAATTAGTCTAGGCTAGGGCTCTACAAGGCCCACCATGATGTATGGGTTTTATCCACTCTGTTCGTCCATTTATCTAGATCATTTTATAGTATTTTTATAGTATGAGCCCAAAAATGAGGCAGCTCCAAAGCTCAAGTGGATCACACAGTGGGGATTGAACACCCACCATTAAAAGTTTATTAGGGGCCATGGAAATTTTGGATCATTTATTACCTTCTTTCAAGTGTGTGTGACCTTATAAACACTTTTGATGACAAATAAACATCAGTGGGCCCTAGGCAGGTTTCAGCGACGGAACCATCTGAGTGAGACTCACGAGGAGTCAGCGAGGGCCCTCAAATATCAAGGGCCTGGGCCGGGCTTTATATATGTATTCTGGGCTCATAATATTGTCACCTGTCCAGGCCGGGCCGGGTTTGGACATTACCTATTAATACGGGGGCCCGGCTCAAACCCAGCACTCTGCAATAAAAAATATACATAGGGGTGTCAATGGGCCGGGCCTAGGTAGCTCTCGGCCTTGATTTTAGGCTATTTCGGGCCGGCCATAGGGCCGGCCCTATTTAAAATTCTGATTTTTCAGGAACAGGCTCGCTCGGCCCATTGACACCCCTTACATATATGGAAAATGGTACTATGAGGTGGAACTTCTCATGAAGTCGAGCTGTGTCGTTGTGTTGGCCCCAGAGTGATGCGAATCATAAATCTACCCCATCAGTCAGACGCATCATTCCATGGTGGGTAAAAATGAGTTCAATCCATGACTTAGTAGGCCACACCATAGGCAACGGTTGAGAGGGGTTACATAACCATTAAAACCTTTACTATCGTTTATTGGGCTCAAAGAGACGTGGTTCAGAAATCAAGACCATCCATTGTGTGTGTACCACTTGGATGACGGGTCAGACCAGTTTTTCAGACGCATCCAAAACTCAGGTGGGCCCCCAGAAGTGCTTTTAATGGGTGGGTAACCGCTCATCTGGAACTGTCAAAGTGGGGAGGATATATAATCTTTTTATTTCATGATAGTTTTGATTTTTATTCATTCTTATGGAGAGGGATATGCAGATTCATCAAACGCAAGACTATGCTGGAGAATGAGGTTTGATTGTACTTGACATTTTATTTCATTCAAGATAAACGAATGATTGTAGTTCTGTTGTCTTGATTACAATGGATTTGATTTTCTCTTTAATTATTTTTCATTCTAGTTAGGGTTTGGTTTTTCTTGTTGGATTTCTTGATTCCATGGATTGTACTTTTACAAATCTCTTTGGGTGCGCTTGGTTGCGCCAAATATCATGAAATTTCATGATTAATTAGTATGATTTGGCCAAAAATATCATGATATTTGGTGCAACCGAACACCCATTGATGTGGACTCTTGAGTTACAACATACAGTCAAGGTTGTAAGAATCAGGAACTAGGACCTGCTCGCTAGGATGGAACCTGAGTCGAGTAGTATCTCAGGACAAATGGGCCGTGGTTCAGTAATTCAGACCGTTGGTCTGTCGAATAAACACTTCCACGGCCCAAAGCCCCTCACCGGCAATAGAAATTACAGAGGGGTTTTTCAAGGACGATGGTCGATTTGGGACCGTTCTTGAGCGAGTTCGACCAGAAAGAATGGATAAATGTAGACTGCCAATCTCGCTAGTTTCAAGAGGACAAACAAACGCATCCCAAAGTATATAGCAGATCTGGAAATGAAGCTCCACCTCCTTTTTAAAGAGATCCTACTGCCAATGGGTCCCACCAGGTGTGTTATCAGCTGAAATTAGGTCCATACAGTCATGAGGTGGTCCGAGGGTGTGAAAAAGATCAATGGTCAAAATGTCTTGACTAATGATCCACGGGTTGGTCAAAAGGTCGGACAAGTTGCAGGGTTGACTCAGCTTGACTCCCCCGGATTGCCCAATTCTGTAAACAACTGGTCTGAGGCAGCATGAGTGTACCCTGCCTTGGGTGAATCAGGTATCGATTCCATCCGGTCCATGCGAGTTGGTTTGACTCCAATGAGTCGACTCAGGCTCAGGCAAGTCTTAAAACCATGCTTGCAGTTTTATTTTTATTTTGAAACTTAGACCAACGGTCCATGGGATGGTCAAAAGGTCGGACAAGTCACAGGGTCGACTCAGCTTGACTCGCCCGGATTGCCCAATTACGTAACAACCTGTCTGAGTGTCCCCTGCCCTGGGTCAATCACGGTATTGATTTGATCCCGGTATGTGCATGTCTGGTTCAACTCTGATGAGTTGACTCAGGCTCAGGAGAGTCTTAAAACCATGCTTGCAGCTATAGTTTTATTTTGGAACTTGACTAAGGATCTACGGGTTGGTCAAAAAGTCGGACGAGTAGCAGGGTCGACTTGGCTTGACTCGCCCGGATTGCCAATTCTGTAACAACCTGTCCGAGTCAGGCTGAGTGTACCCTGCCCTGGGTGAATCGTGGCATTGATTCGATCCAGGTCCGTGCGAGTATGGTTCAATTCCGATGATCCGACTCAGGCTCAGTCAAGTCTTAAAACCATGCTTGCAGCTATAGTTTTATATTGGAACTTAGGTCCCACAGGCCATATGTAAGAAATCAGGGCTTGAGGCTGCTATATGCATCCCATGCCGAAGGATATGCATATTAAACAAGAACCATGTTCCATTGATAAGATCCTTGGTCTTATGGGCCCCGCCATGGATGGATCATGCCCAAATATTTCCTAGATTGAAAGATCCTTGCTGCTTGATCTATGGCCCTTTTCCGCTGAAGTTGGACTGTTTGGCTATACATTTATCTTAACAGTCCATTTTGCAGCCCATGCTGCGAGGGATTAGGGTATTCTCATTGGGGGTGATTTTTGTGGCATGGGTCATCTACAGGGGGGAGATCAACACTCTGGATTGTGGAAAATAGGTCCTACCTGTTGGAGCATGGTTCATCCACAATGGGCCCAACAAATCAACGGTCTAGATAATTGAGTACTATTTCATCATTCGAGTATGATTTTCATCAGTTGTATTTTTATTTTTTTGGGCCCTTGCCCTTCTAATAGATCATTTTGTCTTTGCCAATCTCTTTATTTTTATTCATTTAGTCATTCTTTGTTGATCTGACATAGGTTTTTTTTCCCCTGCAGTTTCCTTGGTGGGCCCAATCTCAATTGTTCCCGTGACTTCAAAATCTTTTTCATGTTATTTCCTTGGTGAGTGATCCTAGTAGATGAATGGTCCAGGTTCACTTCATGTATGCAATGTAAAATGAGTTTGACATCCTAACACCATTGTACACACACGTGCTCACACACACTGTCATCAAAACAACATTTCCAGATAAAAAGTTCTAAACTGCATTCTCAAGACAACATTTCAACAAGACAGAGTTCTCAAAAACTTATTTCTAGGTAGAGCTGGGCATCGAGTCAAGTCGGACCGAGTTAGGGTTGACCCGACCCGACCCAGTGTTGAAATAGGCCCGACCCTGAACTCGACTCGACTCAGTACCGAGTCCGGGTCTGTGGAGCGTGGAGACTTCCAGGTTTGTCTCCTTTAGTTCTGGGCTTATCATCACCAGCAGCACACAGGTCTGACCTGGACTAACTCGAACCGAGTCCGACCTGGTTACAGGGACCAAGTCGGGTCAAGTTGACCTTTTTTTCCTATTTTTTTATTCCTAAGTGGGTCAGGAGAGGATGCGGGCAGGCATGGCAGTGGGATGTGGCAAGATCATACGCTCAAATACATGTGAAGTTGTCTTGAAAGACAGATCATCAACACTCCAGCTAGATTTGCTACAATACATTCCGTAAGATAATGTTGATACCCTCGTAGATTTGCTCCAAACAGTGAGATTAGATATGCTTCAGTATATTACGAAGATAATGTTGATGCCCTGGCAGATTTGCTCCAATATCCCGAGTCCCGACGTATCATATTAATGCAATAAGATACGTTGGGAATAAATAGGGACTCTAGCCATTCAATTTGGGTCTTTCCAATGACCCAAGCTGTTTGACAGGCTCCCCTTGGATGGGGATGCCCAAATATAAAAATAAAAAAAACCTCTGGGATGAAATATTTCAACCCTTTAATAACCGAATTGAGTTGGGTTTGGACTTGATCAAGTCGAGTCCATTTGAGTCAGTTTTCAGTCCGAGTCGAGTTGAGTCATTGGGTGACTCGGACTCGACTCGGTCAGAGTTCAGATTAGGCCACCTGTACTCGGTTCAGATCGACTCAACCATTCGAGTCGGGTCAGAACCGAGTCAGAACTGAGTCAGACGAGTAGAGTTGCCGAGTTACCGGATTGCATGCCCAGCTCTATTTCTAGGTTATCATCCAAATAGAGTAGAGCAGGAATTGTCTCTCTCTTTTTTTCTTTTCTTTCTTTCTTTCTTTCCCTTTTTTTTTTTTGGTCTCTACGATAATTATACTATAAATGATTGCAAAAGATTCGTAGTCAAATCATCTTGGAGCAATTTTGATACTCCTTCCAATAAAGTCCCACATTCTTTCTTGTCCTCTGAATAAAAACTAAAACAATACAAAAACAGCCTCCAAAACCTCCCTTATCCCAAGTCATACTTCCATTAAGGGCTTGTTTGATTACTGAGAGGAGACAAAAAATGTATTAATTATACAATGATTATTTCCATGAGCATTGTCGAAACATGGATTGAATTCCCATGGATTCTATTTTTGGGGGGTTTGTTTGAATAGCAAGTGGAAATATTATATTTATATGTCAATGGTCACCTTGTATCTTATTCATGAGAATTTGGCCATGGTGATAATTACTATGTGGATCCCTTATTATCATTATTTTGCCAACTAAACAGTGAAATTCCTACATAGGAAAAGTGCTTTCATTTTCCCGTTTTTTTCCTCTTATCAAGCAGGCCCTAAAGTCCAAGATCTATAGAACTCCCTGCAAAGACATCCAACCATTTCTTCATGTAACATTGAATGAAGAGAGAGAGAGAAGAAGGGAAGTAGAGGGAAATGAAGGAGGTATATCTCCTTGCCCTTTTCTTTCGGTGACCAATTTGCTGTTTTCATAAAATTAAAATAAAAAGCTTGTAATGATCAATTTGTGTAGTGTACTACATGTTACTTCCAACATATTCTACGCTTGTTTCTTTCTTGTATTTAATAGGAATAAAATGCTCCTTCCTTCTTGTCTACGGTACCTCTCATTCCTTTTCTTTCAGTGACCAACATTTAGTTGATCAAAGTCGTTGGTATTGCGGGTGCAATAATGGAAACAGAAATGCCCCAATCAAATGATCCTGTGCATTTGTTGGGCCTGTTGAATGTGGGGCATTATTTTTGAATTGTCCATTTTAATAGATGGCTAGGATCATCTAATTTGGATGATCCTTCAATTGATCGGGTCAACCATATTGTAAGCTTTGGTGACCCAAAGGTGGGCCCCACTTGTGTGATTATTGTGTTGAACGTAAAGAAACATATTCTTTCGATCAAGCACCTTATAATACCTCATTTTCTTTTACTTCATCAATTGCAGAAGTTGATTTTATTTTTTGTTATTTATGTATAGTATATGATGCCCCCGTTTTCCCTTTATCATCTATTACTTGTAAAGTATGTAGGCATTTTTTGACTTGATACTCAGACTGGTGTAGAGATGCAAGATTCTGGTGACTAGTTGCTGGTATTCATATGTGGGGAAGACCCTCCCGGGAAGAAAGCCAGTTAGAACTGTAGCAGTGCAGATCAAATCTGTCTTTGATGATACTCCAATTTGAGGACAATGTACATCTCCCTTGTCCTCTTGTTTGTATTCTAGAGCAACTAGTGTTGCATTTCTCATCAAAGATGTTTATTTTATTTAGTATGTATTCAAGTGCGTATAAATGATTGATTTTGTTTGGTATGTCTTCACTGATTGAATATAGAAATGCGTATAAATGCATGATTTGAGCAGTCTGTCGACTGTATTTGTGAAAATAGTCGTTTACTAAAACTGAAAAACATTATATATGAAAATGATGAAGCTTGCTTCGGTTCATTAGAGGTCATGTTGGCATGCGCTATTGAATTGAACAGCATCTATTAATTCAATCAAAGCAGAAATGACTGAAGTGCAATCTCAATTTTGTCAATTTCAAGTTAGATTGGAGAGGAATGTAATTCCAGTCCGGCAGTCTTCAATTTTTTATTTTTTATTTTTATTTATTTTTTATTTTTTTGAGATGGACTAACACTTCCAAGTTAGTATTCATACTAGTGGACTAGTGCTTAGATGTTATCAATAACACCGAGTAGCTTATAACATATAAGTCTTTAGTTTTTTTGAGATGGCAAGGAAAATGCAGGATTAGTGGAATACTAGATAATGCATTAGGATGGATGCAGGAGTGAATTGAATTGCAAACATTCAGTTAAATGAATAGGAATGACAACAATTTGGGAGCTTCAAGATGCTTGATCAAATTGAATTGCAATTATATGGGTGCTTGTTCTTTTCAAATGATTGTTAGAACCACGCATAGGTGTTTTTTAGTAGGGTGTCAGTTTTTTTTTTTACAGTCGTAGTATCAGTTCTTTTCCTAGTCAAACGTCATAATTTTCTATTTTAGAAAGCATGTGGTGGCTAGAAAACTTGTAGAAGCAATCCTCCCCCAATTTTGTTTGATAAAAAAACATCATCATCATAATCTAAGCCTTATCTTAACTAGTTGGGGTTGGCTACATGAATCCTATTACATTGTCAAGATTCATGATGAAAGTTATGGCAAAAGTTTCAAGCCAGCTGCCAACCCAACTCAATCCTCCTCCTCTATCTGGACTTGGGACCGGCAATGACAGCACAAAACTCCCACAGGTGCTATGTAATAGTCTATTACATAGGTTGGTTAAAATCAATGAGCTTGTTCGATCTAACATCTGCTGCCATTTTATTTATTTATTTATTTTCTCATTAGATCTAATATCTGCTGGAGTTTGCCTTCAAAATCGAATGGTTTATGCATTCTATGAAATGTCTAATAGACGTTGTTGATCTGCTGCAGATGAAGGAAATTGCATTTGCAAAGATTGCAGCCAAGTGCCTTCTGAACTAGGTGGATTCCTTTGTGTCAAAAGCCAGTGAGCTTTCAGAAATTGAAACAAAGTTTTCGACTACATCTTCTATCCTGAAATCAGTAGAGCTTTGCTAAGCACACGTGCCTGTGCAATAATGTTCATGTACACACCAGTGTGACAAATTTCATGAAGATTTAAAAAACCACACTATAATATCACGATAAGTGTACTAGACAGAGTTTTTCAAAATCTCATTAGGCTTTGAAATATTGCATTTTTATCGTGATATCAACCTGTGAAATGGTTGAATATTTAGGAATTGGTTATATAAAGATGCTCCCGTGCTCTCAGAGCACTGTAAGTTATAGTGCCCCTAGTCCATTAGGTCCAAAAGGCTTTCATGGGCTATGAACTATGGTGCAAATATCACACCAATGGGATTTATATTAACCACTATGGCCTTTAATTATGGAGGGTCAAGAATACTTGTACAATAATAGCTGTGACAAACAATTTGATCCGGCTATTTGATAGTTCCCATCACAGATTGCTTATGATTTCTAAAGGGTAACTTCTGTTAGGAAATCCTAGGTTGGAAAAAGGATGGCTACAAAAAATAAGGTCTAATGTAAGATGGATTTGATCATCCAATCAGTCTAATTTTTGCACGGTAGCCCTTGAAATGTGTTATGGACTTGACGGACAGTTTAGATCAATCTATTGGTCTATTCAAGTTACTTGATGCAATTAGGAGCACTGGAGCACTATAGCTTATAGTCCACTGAGAGCAGTGAAGCAGTTCTCTTGTTTATATAAATTTATATTTAAAATTTAAATTTATTTAGTAATTTGCAATAAATAGTTTTGAACGATTTTATTTCCAGTGAGATTTTCCTGATAATACCTGGAGAAAAACCTCAAAATTGGAATATCTCCCCAGAAATTCCCGTTCTGAGAACCAGATTTGTCACAATGGAACACACCACACGTGCCAGAATGGCATGTTGGTGTGAGATCCAATCCGTCCATCAGGTTGGTCTGACCTCATACGTGTTTTCCCAAAAGTAAAAATCTGGTCCATTCAGCATGCGGGCCCCAGTATTGGAAACAGGTGGATGGGTTAGAAAAAGTCAGCTAAATTTTTTAGATTTATACACTTGTTTTGCAAACTGTGGCCCGCCTGACTAGTGGATCTACCTGATTCCTGGTGTTGGACATTAACGTAGTGGTGCTGTTCTGATGATGGATGGATTGGATATTGGGCCTATCATGCCATGATGTTTGGCATGTGCATGAACTTTATTGCACAAGCGCGCTTAGCAAAGCTCACATCTGTAAATTCATGCCTTTGTAACGTAAAAAGGGAAATGGTTGTGATCCAAATCCGTCATGTTTTGGCCAGCTGATTTTATTTGAGTCAAAATGAATAGTCAATCCTTCATGTTAGAACTACTATAGCTTTAAACTTTTGCTAATTCCACAACTGTGTAGGCCCCACTTCCCACCACACCACTTGATGTGACAATGTGGCATGTTTTGTGAGTTTCAAGCCATCCATCAGTTGGGTCCCAGATTTTATTTCCCTTTAGCAGTTGTGTCCACTTTATCTGTGGCACATCTCAGGAATCAGGCCTTTCTACTTGTGAAATGTAAGGACCCTTTGGAAAATTTAGAGCTGTTGAATGGCACATATGCAACCTTGTGCAAGTGTAGAGGAGAACTGGATGATCATGAGCAGGAGGGTCCACCTATGATGGGCCAAAGCCATCAGGCAAGAGAATTATAAACTTGATCAGAATGCCGTTGCCTTGGTGACGTGGCATTTACATTTTTGAATTCTCTCACGTTGACAACGTCCAATCAGCTTGTGATCTCCATTGCAGGATTTTAGAGTCTATTTGAGAATTGAAGTTGATTAGATGATTAGGAAAGTCTTAATTTGTAAATTTGGAGAATTCTGAAAAAAATAAAAAATAAAATCAGTGCACCTTACTGGCCAGCCCCGCCCATTGACAACCCTACTGTCCCTGTGAATTTTTGTAGGAATTACATGTCTTGCATGGAGAATATACAACAGAAAATATGCCCAATATAATGTGGTTTTTGAGTTTATTCATGTGGCCTTATGGCTTAGTGAACCAATATAACTTTAATACTCGGGAGGGATGCAACTTGTGTTGGGTCAACCTGAACCAAATTGGCCCAATGAGAACTTCAGGTTGGGTTGGGAATTGACTGAAAATCCTTCACTCGACCTGGACCCACCCAGGTTAGGTTAGGTTAGGTTAGGCTAGGCTCGGGTTGAGGTCTTAGGCAACCTCACCTGCCACACACCTGGCCTTAAATGCTACTATCTTGCGCATGGAAATAGGGCTCATGATGGGAAGTGATACAGTGCCCATATGCTGAGTGGTTCGATGACTTTTGAATGGTTAATCTAAATATTAGTAAGTTTTTTTTATTTTATCTATTTCTTTAACTACATTTGTTTACGAGCAATGATTGTATAATCTATTTTGAAAGTGCTATTTTGGTAGTCACATATTAAAGTATTACTTCAAGGATTTTTATTATTATTATTATGAATGGATGTTTGGCCTTATGTTATAGTTTATTAGTTGTATGTAGTAATCCAATCAAACTTGAATTGTATTAGAATTGAGATAGGCTCGGTTTTCATATAGAGTTGGGCTAGACCTTGGGCTGACTTTTCGGGATGTTAGGTTGGGCCTGGGATGACCCTTAACCCGAGTCAACCTACCACAGTTGCATCCTCCATGTTTGGCAGACGATGTCCATGTATCATGCCTCCAAAAGCATCCCAATGGGCCGATCATCACCCTTGAAATTGTGGCCCTAACCATTGAGTCTCCCTCCATGCACACTGCATTAGTTTTATGCGGGGTTGTCAATGGGCCATAGTATTAGGCTCAAGGGCTGGGTTCAGACTTAAAGTTCAAGCCCATTTCAAAATGGGGCCTAGCTTGTACTCAAGAAAAATTTAAGATTAGTCGGGAGAAGAGCTGAAATCTCAAAGTTCTTTTATGTTGTCTCTTGCTTTGGTTTCTTTGATTTCGTTTTGGGGAGGAGCTCTCTCTCTCTCTCTCTCTCTGAAAATGGGGCTGGGTTTGGGCTTAGGCCGGGTCTTACATATGCATGTGGTGCAGGCTTCGGCTTGGCTATTTTAGCCCGCATTGCCTGTGCCAGGTTTGGACATATCTTGAAGAAGATGGGCTAGTCTTGGATAGAACTTGGCCCGCCCATAACCCGGCCTGTTGACAACACCCCTAGTCTCTTACCGGAAAAACGACAATACTCTGGCAACGTGTGATAGATGATACGCAGGCACATGAAATTTGCTTAGAACTTACACGTCGTATGCAAATAATCCAATTAAGCCGTACAAATTATATTCTCCAGTCTAGATGCATTGGTAGTCAAAATTCAATCATGTTTGATTATCTGACCATCGAATTTGTGGACATATACTGGGCGGTTAAAAATAATAATATTCAATGGTGCTACTTCCACGAACGAGTGCCTACAATCAAAGGTCAGGATTGTTCAACCAGTCTGATATTGGGATTTTGATTCAGCAAAAGTGGAGTGCAGAATTTAGTATGTTTATTGCGTTAACATATGCCACGTATACAATTTCCGAGGGCCTGTGTATCAAGCCTCATTAGCAGCTTGTGTCATGTAACTTTCATCTGTTTTCTTGACCATCCCATCATCAAAATTGAGGCTGTAAATGGCCGGGTTTGAGGTGGGTTCGGCCAAAACCAGATCCAGATCCGCTCATTTACTAAATGGGTCTCGGTCCAAATTTTAGACCCACACCCTTTTACTAAATGGGCAGGTTTAGGTATGCAAGCATTTTTTACAAGGTTTAAAATTGGGTTTTGACACGGTCCAGACCTTAATGGGTCGCCTTAAACATAGACCAAACTCGCCCATTTACTAAATGGGTTTGGGTTGGACCTAATATAAAGGAAACCAGATCTAAACCCATTTAACAACTGGGTCTGTTTTTGGACCCAGACCCGTACCATTTAATAAACTGGCTGGGTTAGGTCTGGTCTAAATGGGTTGGGTCTGGGTACCCCATCGGATCCGCTAACCCATTTACAGCCCTAATCAAAATCCCTTAAACAGTTATGTAGGAAGTGTGGCCCAAAATACTTGAGCAAGCGGTAGTAAGCCTTCTGATATTGTCCGTTGAATTTTGACCAAATACTATTGTACTTCTAGCATCCGTGTGAAGCCTGGGGCGATCATTTGGAATTTTGGATGGTTATGATTGCTCGATCAGTGTCGTTTTGGATATACGCTTCACTAACCCCATAATTGGGGGAGGCGGATTCAGTGGATCTATGACTGTGGGCCCACCGTGATGTATGTGTTTTATATCCACGCGGTTTATCCGTTTTGCCAGATCATTTTAGGTCATGTGCCTAAAATTGAAGCAGATCCAAATCTCAGGTGGACCACATCACAGGAACCTGTAGTCGTTAGACCCTCACCATTAAAAACTTCCGGCCCACCACAATGTTTATTTGCCATCAAACCTTTGATATGATCACACATACCTGGATGAAGGGAAAACACAAATATCAACTCCATATCCCCCAAGATGTTTTTAACAGCAGGAGTTCAATCACCAGTGTCTCCTGTGGTGTGGTCCAACTGAGATTTGGATCTGCTTCATGTCCTAAAATGATATGGAAAAACTGATGGATGGTGTGGATGTAAAAAAAACATGCGTCACAGTGGGCCCCACAATCATAACGGGGAAAAACGGATGGACGGGGTGGATTCCTCGCAAACATCACGGTGGCCCCACCTAGATTCTGTCGAAATTAGTTCCCGCCAAAACAAATTTTTAGATGGGAAATCATTCTACAAGGGATGTGTGTGTATGGATACTGTGCATGTAGCGGTTGACAAAACAGTCTTTTTTTTAGTACTCTTTTCCTTTTTTACAAAATGAAAAAAAAAAAAAAAAAGAAGCCCAAAAGAAGGGTTGGGATGTTGTCTCCTATGGGGTGGCCCAAATGAGAGTTAGATTGGAATGAATTTTGGCCACCAAGGAAAGCATCGTTAGACATGCGTGATGGACGGATGGATTTTATACATGCACCATTATGGGACCTATAGATTGCAGTGTACGTTCAGTTTAACCTACAAGCGCTTGGAGTGGATACTGCCTCTTACAAATGAGAAGAAACGGGGATTCCATGGACGACACAGAATTTGCGCGCGTTTGGATGCACTACTCTATTGAATTGCAATGACTAATTAAATTAAGTGCTAAATGGGATCCCCCGCTAGCCCAGCTGGTAGATGCCTGCGCGTTTCAACTGCTCGTCTCGGGTTCGAAACCCGCTAACCCCACCAGTAGGTGGGAGGGATCACTGTGTAGCCAACTCGGTGGGTGCGTTGCCTAGGGTGCGTGGGTTGCACTGGACCCGGCTACATATGCCAAACTTGACATCTCACTTGAATCAAATATCCAAGACTACGCTCAGAATCACACGAACTTAGATCAAGACCTATGAGTATGAGTTGTATGTCTCACCTCATAATCTCTTCAGAAAAATTATATAAAGAAATTCAATATAGAAAATAAAAAAATCTTAGTTTTAGGGTTGGAGAAATGAAGTTTTGCTAGAATTCTTCTATACCGTCACTGTAACTTCCATATGTTCAACGCGTAGCAGTAATTAGAGGTAATTACATGTCCTGCCATAAAATTTGGAGCCTAGTTTGAGTTTTCTTGGTTCTGATTTAGCTTTTAGTTAAAATTAGACAAGCAAACTAGGATTTTCTTGAAATTTTCTATTCTAGATGTTGTTATCATGTGCAATCACTAAGACAGGTAATGATTATTCTCCTAGGTTAGCAATTATTAGCCTTTGACGATTTCAAATAGTGAATTTTAAGGTTTTGGAATGAACTCATTCTAATACAATGATTTGTATAATTCCATGATTATGATTAATGTGTCACATGCATTGTATTGATAATATGTTGATTTTAATGTATGAATTTAGGATGTATTAAAATTAATTTCGTGAAATATGTGAATTTTCGTTTTTCGCATGCCAAGTGTTTGTTGAAATGCTTATGCATGAAATTTAATGTTGAATTGTGATTAAAGGCTTATCAATATGTTTAGATAATTATGTATTTGCCTTGTGTGAGATTAGTATATGAAAATTGTTAACGTGTGGATTGTCTACCTTGGGTTGGGCCGTCACAGACTCATGCAGTCGATTTGAGCGGAACACGGCTGACTAACCCTAGCTAGGCTGATTTCGTCAACGTTCACTTGGTCCACCTGTTTAGTCCAAGTCTAGAGAAAATCATGAATTCTATGAATTTTGACGAATATCCTATGGAACCTAGGATACCACGATTTCCATTGCTACAAAGTCATCATCTGTAGGCGTTTATATCTCAGACGACCTAACTCATTACCACTCATGGTCAGGTACAGTGGTATGGGACACTATGACTATGTTGTCTTTGACCTGTATTGATGTTGGACATCCTATAGAGAGTCTTGAGCACCGATGGAGGTAACGAGCTTACCATCATTGATTTAGGTGACGACCCATACCTTATGAATGTAAAGTCTAGACTATGCTCGTACCATCGTATTGTCAACTAAAGACTTTGGGTGGCATATCTTGATGGAATTGAAGACCTTGGGAGACAAGCCACGTGTTTTCTACGTATATACTCATGATACAATTGTGGTGTTCTGGCTTCGCCAATATTGTTGGTTGAAGACGAACTAAATAAAGGCTTGGCAATCACACATGCATCACATAGGTGTTCAGGTGTCCGGTTACCCTCCTGGTTATGTCAGCCCTGACCCTTTATACGTGCATCACTCCATTAAGGGATGTGATAAGTGAGAGTGCCCCACCATACTAACATGCGGAACATGACATCTCATTTTATATTTGCATGTATTATTCAACTAGAATGAGAAATTGTTTGTGATGTTATGTTTCATTACCTATACTTACTTGTATTGATAATATATATAACTTAGCGAAGGATAACATTGAATATGATTACTCACTCCCATCTAGGGAGAGTATTTTATAACACCACCCAGATACTTGTGGTGTAAGATCAGTAGGCGCGCTAGTGAAGGACAAAGACTACTTTGAAATTATCATTATCGGATCTTTCTTCCAATTCACTAATGAACGGCTATAGGCGGTCATACCCGTCTCTTTTGATGGATCTTTCCTCCAATTCGCTGATGAACTGCTATAGGCGGTCATACCTGTCTCTTTTGATGGAAGTTTTAGACAGTGGAATCGTTGATTTTTGGATATTTATTATCATTAGTTTTGGAGATGTATATGTATATAAGGTCTCTAGTTGAGTGCACTCCAACGTGTTTGTATGGATTGTGAGTAGACTACACTTCACTTTTCATTATATATACATTATTTGGTTTTAATCTTATACTTTTAACTTGATATCATCTCACTTGGACCTTTAAACTATGCTTCCGCATTTAAAGTGACACCCGTAAAATCGGAGGTCATGTGTATGTTTGATTTTTTATTTTTATTTTCGGGGCATGACACACTTCCACATTATGATTAGTAGGAAATGTTCTTAGAATTTGGTCATTCATCCAACTGAATGTAGGCACTCGATTTAGTTGTGCATCCACACACTGCCTTGAGTATTTTACCTTCATTTCAATTTTTGAACACTTGCCTATGGTTTGTTTAAAAGCCTTTGATCTTCGTTCATGGCAATAAAGGGATCCTTGCTGCTGGATTTTGTTAGTGCACTTTTCTGTGGCATACTAGTGCACCTTGTTTGTCAATCACTTACGTCAATGAGTTTAGTGTCGGTTGAGCCTAATGAAGACGAAGACCGAAGACTCAAGTAGCCCAGCTGCATCAAGAAAGGAGAATCATGTAAAAGTGATGCCTTGGTGCCTTAACCTTGACCAAAACCCAACCCTTAACCTCTTTGATGACCTTGACCATATTAGGAACATTTAGTCATCATAGATTGGCCCTAGGTGTCCCAAAAGTGCACCAAAAACTTGGCCAATGCATGAGGGTTGAGAAAGGATTAGGTCAGCAAACTTCAGGCTGAACCCAGGCCTAGCCGACCGGTCACGACCGGTCGGATGGACTGGACTGACCGGTCAAGACCGGTCGGACTGGATCCAAAAGTGTACAGCAGCCGCTGTGTTGAAGCAGGCCATAGGGCCGACCTGTCGTGACCGGTCGCGATCGGTCGGACAGACCCCCCTTTCAGACCGTGAACTTTCTGTCTTCACTGGCCTTTGGCCGACCGGTCGGGACCGGCTGGGACCGGTCGGAAGGAGCTGTTTTTGCCCGTTTTATGACCGTTGGAGCTCATTTTTCCTATATAAGGAGCTCGATTTTTGGGCATTTGAGAGAGGGTTTTGAGAGCCTATTCCCCGCACCTTTTGTACATCATATGAGGCCTTAAAGAGGAGGGTTTCAAGTCATATCCCTTGTATTTTAAACACAAGTGTGGGCATTCAAATGCAATCTAGAGATGACTTGATTCCTCTCTCAAATCTAGAGGTGAGACACTATTCCATATAGGCATATCCCTTGTCCAAGACCTCTAGAAGACTCTCTAGGTGAATCTCCTAGTTAGAACAAGCTACATATCTCATGTAGGAGATTCAACCATCCTCCTATCACCTTGGGCATCTCAAAGGCATCACATGCAAGGTGTCTGATCGAGTGTGGCTGAGGCATTGGCGACGCAACGGCGACACGATCGTGGGAGCAAGGGAAGCTGATTGAAGCACGGGAGAGCGGAGATCAAGCAACCCGAACCGGTGCTAAACAAGGGGCTCATCCGACAAGTAAGGTTGTCCTTTTTGAGAGTCCATTTAGAGTTTGTTTGTCAAACTCGATCTAGGGTCGTTAGCCGATCCTTGGCCTGTTAGTCGGCCTGAATTCAGGGACGTCAGCCGTTCCTTGGCCCGTTAGCCGGGCCTAAACTAAGTCTCCAAGGGGGAGCTTCCGTCACGGGAGAGAACGTGAGTCGGGTTGAGAGTTAGCCTATGTCCAAAACTCCGTTTGGGTTGAGAGTTAGCCCTTTGTCCAAAACTCCGGTTACGGTTGAGAGGTGAACCGGTAAAACCTCCGTGTAAAGGTTGAGAGGTGAACCTCATTTAAAACCTCCGATAGTGAATGCCGGTGTGCTCAAAGGTGTTGAGTACTTGAACCGGGAGTGGAGTAGACAAGTAGTCGAACCACTATACATGCTTGTGGTTGTGATTGAATTGAGCACATTGATATCTTAGCATTGTTAGTTTAATTGTCTAATTATAAATGCTTGATAGGAATGTATGCTAGGCACCAATTAGGCACATCCACACACAAGATGTACTTTCACTAGTTGTGTAGACTTGAGCACATTGATCCATTCTCATAAGTCTACTTAGGTTGCATAGGTTAGGAGCTTGATTAGTTAAATCTTTTGATTACCTATGCATGCTTTAGACTAGGATGTTTATTGCTTAATCATATGCTAGTCTTGTGATTGGACCCACTTAGGCTTGGAAGCCGAGGTGTTCTTGCGTACTTAGTTTGATTTGTTGAATTATATAAGTAGGTGAAAAGAATTTTAAAAAAAAGGTCCTAATCACCCCCTCCTATAGGTTTAGCCATAATTTTAGTTGCTCTTATGCTTCCGCACGCATACGTGGGTGTCGTGTTAGACTACCCGACGTACTTTCAATTGGTATCAGAGTGGGTTGCTCTTCAAGGACGTAACCGTCTAGAGTAAGATCCGGTACCGGAGCACTAGCATCATGTCTACCTAAAAAGGAGAATCTATGTTGCCTCATGTTGAACTATAAATAAAATGATTAGTTGAGGTCAACAATAACTAGGGTAGGAACTATTGTCATATCCCCTACCGATCATTGCTCTCCAACTTGGAATGAACCTAAGGGAGAAAAATCTAGGATAGATGAATTCCCTCCCAACAAGCTTTTTGGGCCCTATTTATCATACCCAAGGGGGTTGTGATCTAGGTTAGGTGACCTTAGGAGACCATATTGAGCTCTAATAAATATCTGAGGATTAAGCCTCATTTTGGGCATATTGATGAACTTGAGGAATTTAGCCTCTTTGGATCTATAGGAAAATCTGAGGATTTCAGCCTCATGTTTGAACTTATGGGCAAATCAGAGGATTCAAGCCTCATTAGCCCAAATACGGTAGTTTAGCTTTGCTTTAATTTGAATATTTTCTTGCTAGACTATCATCCGGCTTAGATTAGCTAATCATATTGAGTTTTATGCTTCATTATATGCTAATCTTTGCTTAGTATTGGTCTTGATATACCATTAGGGGAGGTTGGTTGATTGGGCTATAAGCCCTTTGCGCTTTTATTGCAAATGTATATCCTTGACCAATTTTGCATGATTAACTATGTTTAGATAGTTACATTTTCTTGTTAATCATGTTCCTTAGCATGCTCCATGTATTTATGTATCATGCACCCTATACTCTCCTTGTTAGCATGTGCTTATAGTTATAACTGCGACACACTATCTACTCTTACCTTAACCTTATTGGTATATCATTAAGGGGGAGAGAATAGTTTGTTAATTGCTAACAAAAATGGGGAGAAAAATCAAATCCCACCAAAACTAGTTTGCTATGTTTTGTGATGCAGGGATTGACAGGTTATGGGGGAGCAATCTGAAAAGGAGCAGCTTAGATTAGGCATGTCAAGAGTCCTGTATTTAATGCTTTATCATTGTAATATCTTGATTATGTAATTTGTTTTGGTAGGTTAGGTTTTTGTAAGTAATTGACAAAGGGGGAGATTGTTACTGCACTTTTCTGTGGCATACTAGTGCACCTTGTTTGTCAATCACTTACGTCAGTGAGTCTAGTGTCGGTTGAGCCTAATGAAGACGAAGACCGAAGACTCAAGTAGCCCAGCTGCATCAAGAAAGGAGAATCATGTAAAAGTGATGCCTTGGTGCCTTAACCTTGACCAAAACCCAACCCTTAACCTCTTTGATGACCTTGACCATATTAGGAACATTTAGTCATCATAGATTGGCCCTAGGTGTCCCAAAAGTGCACCCAAAACTTGGCCAATGCATGAGGGTTGAGAAAAGATTGGGTCAGCAAACTTCAGGCTGAACCTAGGCCTTGCCGACCGGTCACGACCGGTCTGATGGACTGGACTGACCGGTTAAGACCGGTTGGACTGGATCCAAAAGTGTACAGCAGCCACTGTGTTGAAGCAGGCCATAGGGCCGACCTGTCGTGACCGGTCGGCTGGGCTGGTCCGACCGGTCGCAACCGGTCGGACAGACCCCCCTTTCAGACAGTGAACTTTCTATCTTCACTGGCCTTTGGCCGACCGGTCGGGACCGGCTGGGACCGGTCGGAAGGAGCTGTTTTTGCCCGTTTTATGACCGTTGGAGCTCATTTTTCCTATATAAGGAGCTCGGTTTTTGGGCATTTGAGAGAGGGTTTTGAGAGCCTATTCTCCACACCTTTTGTACATCATATGAGGCCTCAAAGAGGAGGGTTTCAAGTCATATCCCTTGTGTTTTAAACACAAGTGTGGGCATTCAAATGCAATCTAGAGATGACTTGATTCCTCTCTCAAATCTAGAGGTGAGACACTATTCCATATAGGCATATCCCTTGTCCAAGACCTCTAGAAGACTCTCTAGGTGAATCTCCTAGTTAGAACAAGCTACATATCTCATGTAGGAGATTCAACCATCCTCCTATCACCTTGGGCATCTCAAAGGCATCACATGCAAGGTGTCTGATCGAGTGTGGCTGAGGCATTGGCGACGCAACGGCGACACGATCGTGGGAGCAAGGGAAGCTGATTGAAGCACGGGAGAGCGGAGATCAAGCAACCCGAACTGGTGCTAAACAAGGGGCTCATCCGACAAGTAAGGTTGCCCTTTTTGAGAGTCCATTTAGAGTTTGTTTGTCAAACTCGATCTAGGGTCGTTAGCCGATCCTTGGCCTGTTAGTCGGCCTAAATTTAGGGATGTCAGCCGTTCCTTGGCCCGTTAGCCGGGCCTAATTTAAGTCTCCAAGGGGGAGCCTCCATCACGGGAGAGAACGTGAGTCAGGTTGAGAGTTAGCTTATGTCCAAAACTCCGTTTGGGTTGAGAGTTAGACCTTTGTCCAAAACTCCGGTTACGGTTGAGAGGTGAACCGATAAAACCTCCGTGTAAAGGTTGAGAGGTGAACCTCATTTAAACCTCCGATAGTGAATGCCGGTGTGCTCAAAGGTGTTGAGTACTTGAACTGGGAGTGGGGTAGACAAGTAGTCGAACCACTATACATGCTTGTGGTTGTGATTGAATTGAGCACATTGATATCTTAGCATTGTTAGTTTAATTGTCTAATTATGAATGCTTGATAGGAATGTATGCTAGGCACCAATTAGGCACATCCACACACAAAATGTACTTTCACTAGTTGTGTAGACTTGAGCACATTGATCCATTCTCATAAGTCTACTTAGGTTGCATAGGTTAGGAGCTTGATTAGTTAAATCTTTTGATTACCTATGCATGCTTTAGACTAGGATGTTTATTGCTTAATCATATGCTAGTCTTATGATTGGACCCACTTAGGCTTGGAAGCCGAGGTGTTCTTGCTTACTTAGTTTGATTTGTTGAATTATATAAGTAGGCGAAAAGAATTAAAAAAAAAGGTCCTAATCACCCCCTCCTATAGGTTTAGCCATAATTCTAGTTGCTCTTACGCTTCCGCATGCATACGTGGGTGTCGTGTTAGACTACCCGACGTACTTTCAGATTTGCCATACCGAGCAACCTCATCATTCACATGAGAACGAAGCTTTTCTGTATGAGCTAGTGTTGGAAAAATCGGCAGCGGAAGCAGAGCACTGAAACACGTGAAGCAATGCGAAATCAAACGAGTAAACAAGATGTAATCAATCATACACAAGCATTCACCACAAGAGAATCCGATTTTACGTGGAGAAACCCCTCAACGGCTAAAAAACCACGGCACAAAGCAATCCACTATGAATAACAGAAGATTACAGAGATTGACAGCCCATAAGCAAGGAATAAACAAAGAAAACCCCAAGTTCTCTCTCACACACATATCTCCCCTCTTCCTAACACGAATAGGAAACCTTGGACACCTTAGGATCATTGCTAAACACGTTTACAACCCACTTAAATAGGTAGAAAACCCAAATTAGTAACCTCTTAGGCAATCCTACGTGTTGCGCAAGAAACCGCGTGGGCGCTCGACCGGTCGGCCGACCGGTCGCCCAACACAAAAGAAATTTCAGGGAGAGAGCATCAACACACTGCCTTAAGACCGACCGGTCGGAGCCCCCTGACAACCGGTCAGAGGCACTCGGATTCTATCCAGAGGGTTTCTGTGCATCTGGGCCAAACAGCCAGACCGGTCGTCCGACCGGTCTAAGCACCCAAACTGCGCACGTTTGAAGGCTCATCCAACAATCTCCACCAAGGCTTCAAACGTCAAATTAACACCACCCTCGCAATGTCATCTCATCTTCATTCATCGCTCCACCGCTTCTCGTGCCACCATCGACCCTAACCTTGCAAATTCACACCCTTTACCGCTCTTCTCATGTGGCCCTTGGGCACTTGCCACATATGAGCAACCGTGGATCTCGCTGCCTTTCCCACAACTCCACCGTGAATTGTGCTCCCGATCAACATGTAAAGATGGCCACTCCTCCGTGCCTTCATGCACACGAGTGCCCCCTTCATCACTTCACAACAACGATCACGGCCGATAAACACGCACCCTTTCGCCTCAAGTGCTCCAAGAGAAATCACATTCATCTTCATCTTAGGGATGTGCTTCACATCTTCTAGGACTCGTTCGATCCCATCGAACATCCTGATGTGCACCGTACCAATACCCACCACTTTATGAGTGTAGCCATCCCCCACAAACACCGATTCTCCACCATACTCCCTGTATGCCGTGAATGAACTCCGGTTAGGACATACGTGACATGAAGCTCCTGAATCTAGGATCCACTCACTACTGTGAGATCCCTTGCCAGAAACAGTTAAAACTTCACACAGATCGCCACCGTCCTCTACGGTATTGGCTCCTTCTCCAGAAGAATTTCCATACCTCTCTTACTTCATCCTGAGATTCTGATAATCCCCTCTTATGTGGCCCTCCTGACCACAATTCCAACACTTCACCTTAGGTTTCCCTTTGCCCTTGGCCTTAAATCCCGATTTCGAATATCCTCCATGCTTGGAACTTCCTCCCCTCATAACCAGTGCCTCTGAGGAATAACAGAAAACTACATCAACGCTTTTCTTTTTCATCGCCTTCAACTGGAGGGTTGAGATAATGGTCTCGACGTTTATGGTTTCCCTCCCTGCGCACACAGAGTCCCTGAACGACTCATATGAATTTGGAAGATAATTCAACAGGATGCATGCTTGATACTTATCCATCATCGGTTCATCGATCTCCACCAACTTGCAAACCAGCTTATTGAACGTACTCAGGTGGTCCTCCACCTCAGTTCCCTCAGCCATCCTCAAGGTGAATAACTGCATCAACACATACATGCGATTCTCTAGAGATTTCTTGGCATAAACCTTCTCTAGCTTCGCCATCGTTTCAGCCGCAGTCTTCTCCTTCTTAACATGGTAGAGAACATCATCCATAAGGTTTAACAGGATTGAGGTTCTAGCCTTCTTGTCGAGCCTCGTCCACTCATCATCTTTCATAGCCTCGAGTCGCTTTCCAAGAGCTTCATCAAGCCCTTGATAAACCAGAAAGGATTCAACCTTCACCTTCTATAGCTCAAAGTTCTTTTTTCCGGAGAACTTCTTTAACTCGAACCTTGCGCTCGATCCCATCTTCTCGTCTCAGATTTGAATCTCCTTCACCCCAACTTTAGCTCTGATACCACTTGTTGGGAAAACCGGCAGCGGAAGCAGAACGTCGAAACGCGTGAAGCAATGCGAAATCAAACAAGTAAACAAGATGCAATCAATCACACACAAGCATTCACCACAAGAGAATCCGATTTTACGTGGAAAAACCCCTCAACGGGTAAAAAATCACGGCACAAAGCGATCCACTATGAATAACAGAAGATTACAGAGATTGACAGCCCACAAGCAAGGAATAAACAAAGAAAACCCCAAGTTCTCTCTCACACACACCTCTCCCCTCTTCCTAACACGAATAGGAAACCTTGGACACCTTAGGATCATTGCTAAACACGTTTGCAACTCACTTAAATAGGTAGAAAACCCAAATTCGCAACCTCTTACGCAATCCTGCGTGTTGCGCAAGAAATCACGTGGGTGCTCGACCAGTCGACCGACCGGTCGCCCAACACAAAAGAAAGTCCAGGGAGAGAACATCAATGCGCTGCCTCAAGACCGATCGGTTGCCTGACCGGTCAGAGCCCCCTGACAACCGGTCGGAGGCACCACGGATTCTGTCCAGAGGCCTTCTGTGCATTTGAGCCAAACAGCCAGACCGATCGTCCGACCGGTCTGAGCACCCAAACTGCGCACGTTTGAAGGCTCCTCCAACAGCTAGCCTCTTGGAAAGTTCATCTTCGAAAATTCTCAGAAAGATGTTTTCCTGTAAGACTGAGTAAACTTTGGCACACGGAAATTGAAAAAAGAAAAAGAAAAATCAATTCATATGTGTTCATGCCTTGATCTTCATGGATTGACGAATTTGTTTTTGGATGTCTTGTGATGAAAAAGAGTTTCTTCACCATCTCATCCAATTCTGCAACCTTCCTCTTGAGACCATCTATACAATAGGTCGAAGTGATAGAGAACATCATTAAAGCAAGATATGGAAGACGATAATGAACTCGAACAATATAAAAAGGAATTCTCGGCACATCCAACATGAGCCTAGCAGAGCAGTCCACAAGGGGAGCGGATTAGGTGAGGCCTGTGGACTCACCTTCATGTATGTATTGTGTATCTACGCTGTCTATCTGCTTTTGCCAAATCATTTACCCCAAAAATCAAACACATCCCATTGCAGGTGGACCGTATCATAGGAAACAGTGGTGATGGAACGCTCTACCATTAAAAACTTCTTAGTGCACACCTTAATATTTACGTAGTGTTTATTTGACATCCAATCCATTGAAAGGGTCACATAAGCCTGGATAAAGGGAGAAAACAAATATCAGCTTGATCCAAAACCTTTGTCGCCCATTAATGGTCAATCACAACCGCTTCCTATGATTTGGTCCACCTGATAAGTAGAGCTGCTTCATTTTTTGGCATAACGGCCTGAAATGGTATGGAAAAACGGCTGGATGGTGTGGATACAGAATAAATACATCAAGGTGGGTCTTATGGTGAGGGTCGCACAGTCTTAGGTGAGTGAGGGGTCTCTCACCTAATCCGCTCCCAGTCCCAGGCCCAAGAGCGATAAATTTTTGCTGGGCCTGGTTATAATTTTTGATGGGCTGCCGTTTGGGTGGATCCGTAACTGTGGAGCCTACTTTAATGTATGTTCCTTACATCCACCCCGCCCATCCGTTTTGAAAGCTCATTTTAGGGCATGATTCAAAAAAAGAAGCAGATCCAAATATTAGGTGGACCATACCATAGGAAACAGTCATGATTGAACTCCCATCATTAAAAACTTCATGGGGCAACCAAAATGTTTATTTTCCATTTTCCATTCAACATGTTGATAAGGTCCCAAAGACATATATCAAGAGACCACACAAATATCAGCTTGATCCAAAACCATCATGGTCCATGAGAAGATTTTAATGGTTGATTAACACTTTTCCGTGTGTAATGGTTCACCTGAGATTTGGATCTACTTAATTTTCAAGATCATGCCCTAAAATTAGTTTTCAAACGCATGGACGGCATGGATAGAGGTGGGCAACGATTCGATCTGAGTTGAACATGGACCAGATCAGATCGTTCGGCTATTTGAGTGGGTGTGTTCGAACAATGTTCGAACAAACATTCGAACAGGGTGACTTTGTTCAAACTCGGTTTGGTTTGGCTCAGTCATGTTCGAACATATGGATTTTGGACAACTTTTACGAATTCGAACTAGTTCGAAAAATTTTGCTTTTTTCGTTTGAAAATATTTTTTTTCTACTACTGAATAGTGAATACCGATTTGCTCACAAACGACCAATCACAAGGTCTAAAGTTTTTAACTAAATAAAAAAACTATAACATAGATAGTTAACATCTCCACTGTTTCCTATGGTGCGGTCCACTAGAGCCTTTGATCCCCTTCATTTCTTGGATAATGCCATAAATGATCTTTAAAAAATGGACGAACGGCTTGGATAAGCAAATATATCACTATGGACCCCGCAAAGCACTGATAGGACTATCCCTCTTTAAATAGGTCCTGGTGGGGGTAGACTGGTAGTACCCAATCCGCGGACGTGAGTTGGCTGGTGACGCAAACACCAGCCAACAAGCTGGTGTCAAAGCTCTGTGGGTCCCACCATGATGTATTTGTTTTATCCAATCCATTCATCCATTTGTACAACTCATTTTGAGGCATTAAATAAAAAATGAGGCAAATACAAAGCTCACGTGAACCACACCACAAGAAATAGTGAGGAGAATGATGTCCACCATTGAAACCTTCCTAGGGCCCACAGTCATGTTTATTTGTCATCCAACCCGTTCTCTCTCTCTCTCTCTCTCTCTCTCTCTCTCTCTCTCTCTCTCTCTCTCTCTATATATATATATATATATATATATATATATATATATATATATATATATATATATATATATATATATATATATAAAATATAACTTAGTCGAAAGAACGAGTCGAGTCAAGTCGGTCAATATTCGAGTTGAGTTTGAGTTCGAGTCAATTCGAACAGGGTTGTGATTGAAACTGACTCAATTTTTTTTTCAAACAAACCCCGTGTGTTCGAACAAAAACTTTGATCGAACACGAAGACTTTCTATTCGAACAGAGTTTTACCGAGTCAATCCGAACGATCAAACTCGGTTCGTGTCCAGCTCTAGGTATGGATATATCCACCCTGGATCCTGCTTCGCCCTGAATTTTGGACTATTGTCCAAAGCTGGATTGCACAAATAGGCAGATCTAAGGCTCAAGGAGACCATATTAGTTTGGGCTCATCTCTGACACCTGCATATGGCCCATTTGAATTATGTTGGTTGGGTCATCGTGGACGTTCCCTTGTATTTCTCTAAGTAAATCAGTCAACTGACAAGCTCTAACATTGCAGAAAGACATGGAGGTCTTGTTTGTTAAATTTGAACTCTGAAGCCTGAGTCTGAAATAAATCTGAAGTTCGAAAGTCTGTTTGGTAACTATCTGTCTGAAAATTAAGTACAAAATTTGAAACAACCCATTTGTTAACAAATATCCGTAACACCCCAACCTTGCATATCTGAATTCCCTCAATTCGACTATCGGGTCGAAGTGTTACATGATATATGATAATATAAACCACCACATAACATATTCCATCATGAAATTTAACATAGTAAGCACAATTTCTAGCACATAATATTCCAATCTTAATGTTTAAACAACAACATCCAAGAGCCCTCAGCTTTGTTTAATAACATTTCTCGATAATAGAAATCATAATAGCTTGGGAGGTTTTTGCATTCTTTCAACGATCATTCTATAGCAAGCTTTCAAATTGCAGTCTAAGGGAGTTGCTACCAAGTTTATTTGGTGCTATGGAGTTCCTCCGAGAGTAGCAGCGTTTGGTTGGTTGGTTGGTCGCGGCAAAAGTTTTAACAGTTGATAATTTCTAGAAGCGGGGAATAGCTATCCCAAATGTTTGTTTGATGTGTACGGTGAATGTAGAATCCATTGATCACCTCTTTTTGCACTAGCCAACAACATCATTTTTGTGGAATAGTATCCTATCCTCGTTCTGGGTTTCTTGGGCCCGTCCGGCTTCTATTGATCTTTCCTTTTTATCTTGGCATGGGGTGAATCTCAGACAGGAGCTGCAAGTCCAATGGCACTTGGGTCTGTTGGCAGGGCTTTGGGCTATTTGGGAAGAAAGAAATCAGAGGTGATTTAGAAATTTGAGTCACTCAATCGGATGGGTCATGTTGAAAGTTACAAGCCTAGTTAGAAAGTGGGCTTCGGCTGCTAGAGAGGGAGGGGGAATTGATTATTCTTTTCCATGTAAATAGCTTGGGAGGTTCTTGCCTTCTCTCTGTATAGTTCTGCCTCTTGGCTCTTGTTTATAATATACTATAGTTACATTTCAAAAAAAAAAAAAATTACATCCGACTACAACCTTTTGATCTCTTTCCACCAGGCACTAGAGCCATCTACTCCAAGGGATAGGCAGGGAGCACAAGTAATCAATCATTAATTTGGAATCACTCTCCGTAATGAACATTTGACAAACCCACCCAAGCACTTGCATCCCCAAAATCCATCCAATATTTATCTGCTTTCAGCGATGTTGTTTGTAACATAACCATAGTGGTGGTCCAATGCAAAAACAATCTTGCAATCGCTAGCCCTACAAACTCCCTCCATAACCACATCCAAGATTACCTCTAGCAGGGCCATCTGTCTACAGTTGGAGGATGAATTCTCAAAACAACAGCATGAACGCATAGATACTAGCTCAATTTCCAATCTATTTACTGCATCATCCATGGGAAGCACTCTTTTCAACACCTTCCACGCTAAAATAGAAAATTTAGTTGGAATTGCAATGTGATAAACCCAACCTGCCGAGCTGAACTAAATACACTACCTCCTGAAAGCACTCCTGACTGATTTAAGCATAAACTCATCTGAGGAATTCAACTTCCAAATCCTGAGAGTTGCATTGGAGTGATATGCCATTTGTCTCCTCGAAAACTGTAATCCACTTGTTTCACAAGAGAACCATGGCCAATCCAGTTGTCCGGCCAGAAATTACAGCTTCCATTTTCAACTAGCCATAAGGAGTTTTCTTATAGCAACGACATGCCTTTTCTGATACTTTTCAGTATTCTTGAGGCAGCAGCACACGAGTTTTCTCATCGTTATTAAATAGATCTTTCTTCTATTTCGCTTTAAAAAATGCACCCATTGACTACCTGAGTTTAAAACTACCCATCCCACCTTTAGCCAAAGGCTCCATCCAAGCAATTTTCGAAACTCCCGTGTACCAAGTGCTCTCCGACAAAATATGTGATCCCAAGCGCTCTCCGACAACATATGTGAACCTAATAAATAGATCTTTTTTGTATTTTGATTTAAAACACCCCCATAGACTACCTGAGTTTAAAACTGCCTAATCTTCAGCCAAAGGCTCTATCCAAGCAATATTCAAAACTTTCAAATCCAAAGTACTCTCTCACAACATATGGATCCCAAGCACTCTCCAACGACATATGCAATCCCATGCTACCTAGTGGTGTTTATATTCATCCTCCATGGAGCCTTTCCCCTTTTTAGGGGTCTTGATCTTCCAAAGGACGACTGTGGACTATTCGATCCTACATCAGCATTCTATAATACCCCAAATATAAATGGATTTGAGAAGAAAGATGTATAACGTATACACAATGGTTGGGTTGAATATTGGTATCATACTCTTTGGCTTTAGGTTTTTTTTACCAAGTCGGATCCATGGGTCAGTGATCATCAACAGCATTGATCTTGTGCGCTCTTAATGGCTGTGCATCTAAAATTTCCTAGATAGATTAAAACCTAATCCATTGATAGGTGGCCAAAATAGGAGGTCAAGGAAGAAAGGACAAGAACATTTCACATTCAACAAAGTTAAGGCTAGACATTCTGCAGCTATGATCTTCCAATCTGGGGGACTCTTAAGATGGGCTCTTTGAAATTTTTAATTGTGGGGCACCCAATCACCACGGTTCAGAGTGGTATGGTACACCTGAGATTTGGATCTATATAAATTTTAAAACATCATTGTAAAATGGGATGGAGAAACGGATGGACAGCGTGGATATACAAAATCTCACCCATTTGGCCCATACGGTAGGGTAACGCCCACTAAGCTGTTCACCTTTTTCCCTGGGTAACACCTCAACGGACACGGATTTCCTTCCAAGGAGAGAGGGAGGGAGAGAGAGAGAGAGAGAGAGAGAGAGAGAGAGAGAGAGAGAGAGAGAGAGAGAGAGAGAGAGAGTTCTGGCTGGGAACTTAGGTGGGGCCCACCATGATGTTTGTGAGAAATCCACCCCAGCCATCTGTTTTGTCATTTGTGAGCTCATTTTAGAACGTGAGACCAAAAATGAGACAGATGCAAGAGTCAAGTGGGCCAAAAACGTAAGGATTGAACATCCACAGTTGAAATTAAATATATTATTTTATATATTTTTTAGATTTGTGATGTGGTGGATTCGGACCTAGATCCGACCCGAATCTGATGTCTATATGGATTTTTGGATCGAAAATGGATCTGGCTGTTTATAAGTGGATTGTATATATATATATATATATATATATATATATATATATATATATATATATATATATATATATATATATATCACATTTTGGATCCGAATCCGGATCCGATCCGGCTACAAATTTTCGGACTTGGAGCCTTGGATCCGATCAAGATCCGATCCACTGAGAGCCCTACTCTATAGTTGCTTGTCTATTTCGCGTTTGTTGTTGTATATATATATTTTTTTTCCGTTGTTTGGCAGCTTCTTAATAAAATTGTTACCTTTCAAAAAATAAAAAGAGAACAGGTAAATTTTTTTAAGAAAACACTCGAGTCTTTGAGAAAGGTCCGAATCCAACATAATTCAGTATTAGTATGTGCTGAGGATCAATATTCAGCCTCAAATCTAGAGCATGCTTTGTGGGTTGCTTCTTTGCTTATGCTTAAAATAGATGCAATATCCACTCATAAATTATCTGTCGTCAGGATTATTGTCCCAATCAATATCCAAGAATGCTGTAAAAAATGAGGAATGCATTTAACTACTAGCCAAAGTGTTGTTGTGGGGGCATGCATAAACTAGCAAACTTGATTCACCACAAAAGATGAGTAAGTGTAAGCTACTGTAGGGTACCTATAATACTACAACAAGTAGTGACAAAAAGATTAAAAACGTTAGACCATTTATTATGTAATATTTTAAAAAAATATATATTTATTACCTTATAATGGATATTTTTAAGTATCTTAATTCAAGGAGATTTTCCAGATAATACGCTTAGAAAAACCCCAAGAACGTTGAAGGATTAGAATCCTCATTGGGGCATGTTGACCCAAAGTGGGCACATCAAATTGGTTTTCATGTGCAAAAAGAGGAATTATAAAATTATTGAGCTGAGGATACGCATACCATCTTCAGGATTTCAGTTTGTACGAGCCAGGACTGTTGGTCTAGTGACCTACACCGTTCATGTGATGGGTCTGTGCCATGGTTCTGCCTTGTCCCAAAAATTATCCCAGATTCAAAGACCCTGTCCATGAATCACTGCACTTTCTCAGACTGAATATAGAAAATAGCCATTGAAGGATAGGCAAGTTTGAAACATATGGACCAACCAGATGGACAGTCTGGATCACCCAATATGGGTCCCACATGTAAAAAACTGAGGATTCTTCCAACAATACAGAGACTAGAGGACTATATATTTTTTGTGCAAAAGAAGTTTGCTCTGGTTGTTGGAACTGTTCTTCTGGTTGACCACACTACATGGATCTACCATATATCTCAAAAACCAAGCAGATTGACAGTCTGGGCCACCTGACGAGTGGGCTGTAATAGAAACAGTCAGAGCAGGGTGGTTCCACTAGGAAACTTCATGGGGCCACAGGTTATGGGCAGTTTGAATGGAATATAAACATCATGATGGGCTCTGAGAAAGTTTCAATGGTGGCCCTTTCATTCTCTTTCCTGTCGTGTGGCCCACTCTTTCTTGTCATATGGCCCACTTGAGTTTTAGATCTGCCTGGATTTTGGACTGCCATCCTATGGTGAGCTTGCGAAACTGATGGACGGAGTGAATTTCTCACTGACATTTCAAAGAGCCCAATGTTGCTTCGTAACTTCTTGTTGGCAGTGGCATATCGAAACCTTTCCACAGCACCATGACATCCAAATTGTTCATAAGTTCATTCCGACAGATGTTGACTAAAAACACAAACATAAGCTTAATCCGATACCTCTATAGCCCACTTGAGTTTAAATAGAAATTTAGATTTTCCCCAAGTCTCCTTAGGGTATGTTTGGATGGGCCATTACAACTACAATGTGTTGTAAATTTCGTAATGATTATGAATTTCGACTGTCGTCAACAAAAATGAGCATATTCTAGCAGCCTTTTGAATGTGTTTGGATAAGTGCAATGTTGATTCCATAAGCTCCTGGCAGCTACAACCACGCATTTGGATATGATCCACCAAAGGCCTATAATCCAAAACAAAACAAAAAAATCATTTGGTGCTATGCCTTTCCTTCATTTATGTTCTCCACATACTGCATCCTGCATGTGGTATTTGTTAGTCCCTTGATATACATTGATATACCATCCTCTAAATGGCTCGAGCTTTTAGATTAAGTGGTTGTCTTGATATGGTATCAAAGCAGAAGGTCAAGTCTTTGACTTTAAATCCATTTAGATCCTCTGACTGCATTAAATGGTTTCTTGTTCTTAACTAAAGTTTTCGCCATCATCAAACAGGAAGCCTTTTTTTTTCACTTTGTACATGGTATGACCCACCTACCTTTTGGAGTAATGTGATTAGGGTAATTTATCCTGATGACCCACATCAGATGAATGGCGTGGATGGCATATAAGCATGATGGCTGACCCTATAAAACAAGTGACCTAACCGAAGCTCAGAGTGCAAAAATGACTAGTTAGTATGGTTATTTATATAAAGGTAAATCCTTTAGGCCCTGTTTTGATGCCACTTAAAAATGAGTTCATCCCTGTTATATGTTTATATAAACGCTGTTAGCTAAAATGTCATGAACTCATTTTTAGTGGCAACTAAAAAGTGTTTAAACCTTTCAGTAGGTCGCTTTACAAGGACAGCGCTGAGAAAGAATCTACAATAACAGTTTTCATTCAGCCAATGGAAGGCCAAATATTCTACAACAGCATCTTCGACGTTTTTAGTGCATGAGCAAATCCATGGTGAGCCCAATTTTATCAATGTTTTGGATCATTTAACCATGGCCCCACATTTACAAGTTGCAAAACTGAACAATCGGTCGTCGAGTCACACTGAATGGACCGTAAAAACTTGGGTATTAGAAGATGCTAGTGACCTTTTTCAATTGCTTGTAGGAGGCTATTGTATCCACTGTCTATCTTTAGGTCAAAATTCGTGACGGGACACAGTTAAAGAACCATGGGCCCCACTGATCACATTGTGCAAAGACCCAGATCACAGATCATATCATTCTTCCCATTTCCCACAGCGACTGTAATTATGCTACTAAAAATGGAGTTTTAAAACCTACAGGCACGTATGTATTTGTTGTATAGCCACACCGCCCATCTGTTTTTCCATCTAATTTTAGTAGTCATCCCAAATTATAAGAAGACCTACATCTCATATGGACCATACCAAAAGAAACAGTGATGAATAGCCATTAAAAACATTTTGTGGGCCACAAAAGTTTTGGATCAATCTGATCTTTCTATTTTCCCGTAGAGATATTATTGAGATTATCAACAGGTTGGATTAAAAATAAACATTATGAAAACCTTACAATGGGCCCTTTGGAATTTTTAATGGTGAGGCACTCAATCCCCTCTGTTTCCTGTGGTGTGATCTAGCTGAGATTTGGATCCGCATAATTTCTGTGAACCTGTCCTAAAATGGGCTGGATAAATGATATACAACAGATCGTCAAGATAGGCCCCACGGTGAGGGTAACACCCACTAAGCTGTTACCCCTAGTAACACCTAATCCGTTCCCCCATCATGCACTGCACTTGGGCTAAGAAATAGGCTGGTCCAATCATCGGTAAGTCGCACATGTGCGTCAAATACGGCTGTTGGCATTACAAACAAAAACCATCCATCATTTTCTCACAAGTGTATCCTGCTTGAAGAGTTCTATTGGATGGATCATCAACACAATGTGTCCACCTAATGCACAGCTGAAATGTTTGGCTGTGTGAGTGCATGTGGGCTTCCTGAAGCTCTCAACTTAAGCATATGAGGAGTTAAAACACAGTATGATGATATCATATAAAAGCAAACATATTATATAAATTACTCAATATTCCTATACGGGTTTCTTCAAAAAACAAAGAAAAAAAAATCTTAAAGGGGCTGCCTATGATAATCACCAATCAATCCATGATGGACCCCCCTACCAAATGGCCCGCCATGATTGTAGGTGGTGGATTTTAAACCATACAGGAAACATCCACTTTCAAGAAAGGTGGGCCACAATTTGCAAGGCCATCAAGCTGCAACAATTTCTTTTCCACGCATCTCCTTGAATGAATCCTGATAAATAATGATCAACTACTACTTACCATGGATTTGGCTCAATCCAGATTGGCCAAGGCAAAAGTTCTCCCGAATTGTTTGGATAAAATGGTTCAATACTCCTGTCCTCTAAGTTGAACATGCCCATATCATGACCTCCAAACCAGCCCCAACGATCATATCCCTCCCAATAATCATCGGTAAAGTAGATACAGTTCCCTTTGCATTCTGGAAAGTCAGTGGTGGACAAAGAAAATGAGCAATTACCACCCAAGAACAGTATCCGTTCACCTAGGCTTTTCACCTCGACCCACTTCTGCCCACTTGGATCAAACTTGAATATTTCAAACCCAACTGTTTTATAAGGGAACTCATCCTCAATCTCAACTTCCCCATCGTGGGGGTCATCATCACCATTATCATTGCCATCATTATCATCATCATTGTTGCCTACGTCATCATTATTATCATTGGCTTCATTGTTATCCCCATCATCATACTCACCTTCGCTGTCATCATAATCTATGGGCAACAATTTCTTCTCTCGTACAACTTGGAACAATTCGCCCATCGATTCCACAAGATACCTCGTTTTTGATAAGTCAGCTTTTAGCGGTGGAGCAAACTCTGTCACCTTCGAATGAGTGCCAATGTCACAAACAACCACAGTCCCTTCATGATTCACGGCATAGAACTTTTCCTTACAATATATGACATCCTCGTATGGGTGCCATTGGCAATTTTCAATGAGAGTCCATGCGTCGTCTATTGGTCTACCAAAGGACAACCTTCCTTGTCCACCATGGATTAGCACAACCACACACTCATTGAGCAAAGTTTGGGTCCGTGCTAACGCGGCCTTCCGAATGTGTGGGAAAGAGGATGAATCATCATCAAGTAGCATGCAAAGCGTTGTTATTGGAGGTAGGGTATATGTGGCTCCTGCGAATGGGTTGATTAGGTGAATTTCATCTTTGTATCCTATGCTGATCAGCCAACCACCGGAGGACCCACGGCACCTCTCATTGCGGTTCCTCATATCTAGTGGGCTCTTGTGGACCCTACGCTGAGAGAGGCTAAAGAAAGAATATAGTTTTCTTTTGTATTCACGGAACAGAAGACCGGGCAGTTGGGGGGGTAGATGGCGGCGACTACCAGTCCCTGCCCTACGCCATGACCAGCATACAGAGCTAAATCGGAGATTATCGGTGAGGAGAGTAAACTTTCTTGCAATCGATTCTAATAGGTCCCTTGGAAGTTCAGACCAGTCAACCATGTTGATAAGTTTCTCTGAAAGAAAAAGGAAAAACCAAGAAAAAAAGAAAAGAGACAAATGTTAGAATCATATAAGAGGAAAAAGAAAAGGACATCAATGATAGTAATTCACTGATGTAGAATAGAGAAAAATGAGAGTGGATAGACTCGCTTTAGTGTGAGTAGTCACCATTAAAAGGTGAAAAATCTGAAGTGTTATGAGAAAGAGGTATTATACAATGGCCAGGGCAAATCTGGGTTTTCAATTTGTATGAGTAGGACCTATTGTGTTAATGGTCCAAACCAGTGTTTGCAGTATCGATAGTATCGACTGATATGAAACCGTAAAAGAATTAAAAAAAAAAAAAATTTGTTGATCTAGCGTATTGACGATATTATCGGCAGATATTGATAATATCGCACGATATATCGATATCGTGCGAGATATCGTCAATATCGCTTTAAGTGACTATAAATATCGACGATACCTCATCCAGCCGCACAAGAGTTTCGAAATTGAGGAAAAATTTTGTTTTTTCTTCAATTTTCTTGTAACTTCTCTTCCCCAACCTAATCTTAAGTAGATTTTGGTCCTTCCCTTGCAACAATCTAAGAGGAAATCAGTGATTTCAAAGGAAATCTGAAGTTGGCCTCCTCTTGAACTCGGTGGGTATTTTTTTCTTTAAAATTCATTCTTTTCCCATTTAAATCGAATAAAATCTGTTGCAAATCAGTTGAAATGCTTGATTATTTGTGTTTTGCATTGAGAATCAAGCATTACAACTTTTGATTTCAAGATTTGAGAGTTGGGGGCCGAATTGGGGAAGTTCAAAATTTCTCAATTTCACCCAAATTACTTGCAATGTTGGATCAAAAACAACATTTTAAAGATGAGACGATGATTACAAGTCACCGCGCAACTTTATGTGGGTCTAGGCAGCAGTCAGTCGCATCATCCATAGGTATATTTATCAACTCTCTTGCTTGTTTTACTTTGTCAATGAATTGGTTGTGTTTTCATTAACGTCTTCTTACATTTATATATCTTATGGAATCAATTTAAACAATAGTTGCATCGGTTCAGTCAAACAACGCATAGCTTAAGATCCTTTTACAAAGGAACTCTATTATGTGGACTTGTTTTTTTACATATTATGATTTAAATGTGTATTAAGGTCCATTTTAATAATCCCTAAAGTTTCATTGAAAAATTCAATCAATTTCCCAATGTTTTTCCATGTTTCGCAAAAAAGTGCGATATATTACCCGATACAATCGATATATCCCTAGCGATACGCAATTTGTATTTGTATCCCAAGGGTGCGAAATGTAACACGATACCAGCACTGTGAACACTGGTCCAAACTACTAAATTTAGGGTCCCATTGTGAATGGTCTATGAACCAAAAGTCTCCAGAATGGAAAATCCAAACCTTTCAATAAGCATCCAACAACAAAATGGTTGAGAAAGAAACTACAGCACCAGTTCCCACTCAACAAATAAAAGGGCCAAATGGTCCACAACCAGGATCTGTGAGGTTTTTTGGTGCATGAGCTATTGATTGATGTAAATTCCAACTTTATACCCAGATTGCTCTTCAAACTGAACCTACTTACTCTAATATGGATGGGACCCACTTTTGTATTTTATTTTGGCAAAAGGTAGGAGCATACCACCTACATTTTATTCATATGAAATTATAGCTGTAAATCTATGAAAACAGGTGGGGACAACAACCTTACCCCAACTGCTATGCAAAAAGGTCAAAAGCAGTGGAAGACCTGGATAGAAATCGAGGGCTTTAAATCTATGGTCCAAAATTGGTGGGCTTCTTTTGAAGTTAGTGAAAGAAATTGCTTTGTTTTATTTAAAACCTTCAATTGCTCAAAATTAACCTCAAGTTTTTGCATCGTGAGTTTTTTTGCCCCAATGAAAAGGAGATGGATGACATCCTTATAGCATTACAGAATCTGGATATTGACGAAACACAACAGCTTTCAGAGGAAGAACAAGCGATAAGAGATAAGTATACAGTCGATTATAATGCTAGAATTAAGAAAGAAGAGATAAATGGCGCTAGCGTTCTAGGGAAATATGGTTAAAAGACGAAGATAAAAATACTAAATTTTTTCATGGTATTGTCAGTGTCAGGGCATGGTTTAATACTATCTCTTCTATTGTAGTGGAGGGAAGGACTATATTGGACAAATAGGGAATTATGAAGGAAATAGTTAGTTTTTTTTCTTTCTTTCTTTCTTTCTTCCCTTCTATCAGAGGACGCTGTCGATCGCCCCCGGCCTAATGACTTGGATTTTTTAGTTCTTTCAAATATCGATGTGGCTTTTCTAGAAACGGAAATTTCAAAGATGAAATCAAAGAGGCTGTCTTATCTCTTGAAAAAAAGAAGTTTCCTGGGCCTGATGGGTTTCCGATCTTATTCTTTCAATATTTTTGGTCCATGGTGAGTGACGGCTTACTTCGCTTCATTGACGATTTTGCCAAGACGGGCTATATTCTGAACGAACTCGGTAGTATCTTTATTGTGCTCATTCCCAAAATTGAAGGCACTATAAAGATGAAGGATTTTTGCCCGATCAGTCATATAAGGAGCCCTCATAAGATTCTAGCTAAAATTCTTAGCCAAATATTGCGGAAGGTAATCCTAAGATTATTTCCAACTCCCAAAGCGCTTTCGTAACAGTTAGACAGATTTTGGATTCTATTCTTATTGGTAATGAATGTTTGGACTCTTGCTAGAAGGCCAAAAGACCAAGGGTGTTGTGCAAATTGGATTTAGAGAAAGCATATGCTTATACGTCTGGGTTTTGGTTTGAAATGGAGGTAATGGATGTATTCTTGTATATCGTCAGATAGATTTTCTATCTTAATTAACGGGTCACCATTTGGTTTTTTCAGATCCTCAAATGGGCTTTCATTAGGGTGATCCTTTTATCCTCATTCCTCTTCATTATCGTGTTAGAAGCTTTGAGTAGAATGTTGAGTCACGATCAAGAAGTTGGTCTGTTTCGAGGCTTTCAGGCGGAAAATTTCTCGACCTCTATTAGTCATCTACAATTTGCATATGATACCTTGCTTTTCTACGAGGCAGAAGTTTTTATGATTGACTTCCTTAGTATGTCTATATGCTAGCTTGAGGTGATTTCCGACCAAAAGGTAAACAAATCTAAATGTGGAGCTCTTTGGGATTCATATTTCCCCATAAATTGATTCTCGTTTAGCTATTTTGTTTGGATGCAAGGTGGAAACTCTCCCAACCTCTTACCTTGGCCTTCCTTTATGTGTGGGAAAACCTCTTTTTCTTTGGGATGAGATTTTAGAGAGAATCTAAATCAAGTTGAATGCTTGGAAAGGTAAAACAATGACTTGGGGATAGATTAACCCTTCTTAAGGCTTGTTTATCTAATCTACCTATTTATTTTATGCCACTTTTCAATTGCCCTTCCTTGGTATTGCAGAAAATAGAAAAATGCGGAGAGATTTCCTGTGGCAAGGTGGATCGGAAGGAAGGAAGTTCCATCTCTTAAATTGGAAAGAAGTCTGTGTTCCAACATCTTAAGGAGGAGCGGGAATTAAGAGACTAGAGTTGGTTAATATGTCTCTTATGGGTAAATGGGTGTGGAGATTTTTCCGGGAAGAGGAGGGCTTATGGAAAGCTATATTGGGGGCGAAATATGGGACATCTCCTACCAGCTGGTGGTTACAGCAATCCTCCGCATACTGGATGTCCTATATTTGCAGAAACATTAACTGAATGCCTCCCCTTATTTTTTATAAATTGAATTTTCTAGTTGGTAAAGGCAATAGAGTCAGATTTTCTGAAATCTGTCTATCCAGATCTCTCGGCATTAACCCTGGATATAGATATCTTGGTGGCTGATTGCTTGTCTTAGAACGGAGAAGAGAGGATATGGACTCCTCCTTTAAGGAGGAATTTGAGGGATTCTGAAGTAGAGTCATTAATATCACTTTTTTCTCTTCTGCAGGATGTCAAGATATCTCGATGACACAAGACAATAACCACTTGCTCTAAAAGCTCGAATTGATAGAGCGTGTCGAATCAATCCCTTTATCTCATAGCCTAGGCCAGGCCAGGCCAGGCCCTCAGTCGAACCCTCCTTTGTGGGCCCCACCTCACATGGGTCCCACCTCACATGGTCCACTCACCTCACATGGGCCGCCCCACCCCAAGTGTGCCCCCGCCTCACACAAGCCGCTCCACTCGAGACCGATGTGAAAATGCCCCTGCATTACTCTGGATGCTCAAGATTCATTTGTATGGAAGGTTGCAGCATCAAGAGCATTCTCAGTTCGTTCCTTCTATGCTAACTTAGTGAAGGATGAAGCCTCCGGCAATAGATTCTCCATTAAGGAGATCTGGAAGTACGGAGCTCCTCCTAAAGTAACAGCTTTCGAATAGTTAGTGGGGAGGAACAAAATTCTTACAATCGACAATCTCTAGAAACGAGGAATGACTCTTTCGAATGGGTGCCTCTTGTTAATGCAAGGGCATGCAATGACCTAACCCTAGATGTATGTATATTCAGTTGGAAGATATTCAAATAATATAATTATGAAACTAACTACTTCCAATCAACAGAAACTAACAAATCTCAACACAGAGATGAGATCCGTCCGTCTGGATCATGCCCCTTAGCATAAAACCACGTAAAATCGTAAAATAGGGAGGATCTATAGATATGAGGATATCCCAAATCTAGCATAAACCAGTCCACAGTCAAGTTTGGATCCGGTTCTCATGGTTAGGCATCCCTCTTTTTCGATCGTACCAGGGGGGGGGATTTCAGAAAAGGATGAAGGATGCCGAAGAACAATGGGTTCTCATGAAGCACGAATTATGAATAAAAAGAATCTTACCTTCCCTCGCACCTTGAAGAAATAGAAAAGAGATAACGGGAACTCCGGAGTGGAATCCTCAACACCCGAGGGCCAATCCTGAAACCCTAATCTCTTAAACAAAGAGGAAGAAGCACATGAATTTTCTATTCATTCAATAATTTCGAAATAGGGTTTCTCACAGTATATATAAGCTACGAAAATAAAATGTGCACTAAAATGCCTGAAAACAAAAAAAAATAACATAAAAACGCCTAAACTAAATAACAACACTAAAACGCCTAGAAACAAGAAAATAAATAGAAAAGCGCCTAAAAGTAAATCCGCTCCATGGTCCAGCGGTCATGATGCTCCTGCGCGATCTTGCAGCTCGCGTACTTGTAACATGTCAGAAAATGGGCCCAATGGGCCTGGTGTCCATACACATCAGCTCGTCTGCTCCAACACTCGATTCGCGATGTCGCCTCCTCTGGTACACTCTAAAGGGTGCACCACTGATGTCCGCATCACTTGTGCTACAAGCAGGTCGAGTCTATTGACCATCTATTCCTTCATTGTGCCTTCTCCACCGGAATTTGGAATGAGTTCTCTCTTGCTTCGGTCCATCGGGTCATGTCGCGCTCAGTTGAAGATCTTCTTATAGCTTAGCATGCTAAGGATGGGGGAAAGATAGGGAGGAGAAAATGGTGAGTAGTTTTGCTTGCGATTTTTTTGGTCCATTTGGGCTACAAGAAACGACCGTTGTTTCTGCAATAAGAGAAGTTCGGAGGTTAGGATCTTCCTAAGAATTCTCTAATTTTTTGCGGGATTGGGCTCCATGAAGTCTGTGGGATTCTTCTTTTTCCTAGTGATGGCGTTGGTTGTTGTTATATTCTTAGTTTCTTTAGGTTTTCTCTAGTCTTCTTTTAGGTTTCTTTTCCCATTCCTAATTTGATTCGGCTTGTCTTCTTTTGTTTGCTTTCTTTTTTTATTAATAAAATTTCATCTTTCCGAAAAAAAAAAAGAGGTCAAAAGTATGAATAAAAAGTGCTTCCCCAACCCATTGTAACTTGAACCTATACATAATGCTATTCTAATATTCAGAATGCTCAGTCTATCTAAACACATGTGCCCCTAACTGGCCCTGAGTACTGTCCTCAAAAGAGAAGAAATGTTTGAATTGCTCAAGCTACCTATCTTGGCAACACATCATCATCCAAGTTACTTTCTCTAAAAATGGCAGCACATCAGCACATCAAACTCTTTTGGGAAAGTGGCTATACAGGTTTTCTACAGAAGAAGAGGCGTGATGGAAGGATATAATTGTTATTAAGTATGGGCCCGGTGTTAGAGGGTGGTTTACAAAAGACTCTTCCTTGTATAGGGCGTTGCACTTGTGAAAAGGTATTGCTTTAGTGAAACTGAGGTTTTGTAATGGAGTGCACTTTGTGCTTGGGAACGGTGAGAACATTCGCTTCTGGAAAGATGTTTGGATTGGGGAGGAGACTTTAGACTTTAGAGTCGTGATTCCCATGTCTTGTAAGCTTGTCGTGTTGGTGGGTTGTCACTTCTCTCAATTCAAGGATTGTATAATGTGAACTCATCCTTGTCGGCTTTTCCTGTCAAAGGACAAGATGAGATAGCGGCTCGGCTACATCCCAAGGAAAAGAAGATTACAATCCTTGGTTTTTTCACTAATGGAAGCCCACTCAATGATCAACAATCTTGCCCTTTGGGATACGTTCTCTGCCATCCTACTCTCACCACGAAAGCATCTACTGTTTCTTTCTTCACTTCTTCGCGCACGGACCACCATACCGCAAGAATTCCCATCCTCCATAACAAAGTCCTTTGCTTGCCCAAATTAACTCCGTGCCAAGCTTTTAGAAGCTTGCTCGCCAAAGGAGGATGGTCCAAGAGACATTGAAACGAGAAAAAATGTTTGTCCAAATGTGGTTGATGAATTGATAGAGAACGAACAAGTGGTCCACCCTTTCCTCATTATCCATGCAATAAAGGCAAATATTCAGGATAATCACTCCCCTCTTTCGGAGATTATCAATAGTTAGAACCTTCTTTAAACCCATTAACCAACCAAAGGCCGCGATCTTGGGAGGAACCTGATGGTGCCACACACAGTCTGTCAACACTTACTCTCTTTCAACTAAGTCCTTACTAAGAAAAGCATAGAAAGACCTTACCGAGAAAACGCTCGTCTTATCCAATCTCCACAGCAAGGTGTCCGATGATGAAAGATCTAGGTGGCAAAGATGGGAGGCAATCCAGGAGAGCAACGAATTCGTCGACCTCCTCATCTCGAAGGTGTCTTCTACAAGGAGGTTCCCAAACTACCTCACCCCCAATGAAAGAGAAACAGCTAGAGACGACGATAGACGGATTCGGGGCAAGACAAAACATCTGCGGGAGCACCATTTTGAGAGGGGCATCTCCCACCCAAACATCTTCCCAAAAACGAATACGCTCACAATTCCCAAGAGAAAAACCGATTCCTTCTAAGAAAGCTGATCTTACAGATAATACACCTTTCCATAAATCCGACGATCTATAGATAGTTGTACCTCTAGTCCACCACCCTTCCGCCGATCTACCGTGTTTGTTTTTGATAACCTTGTTCCCCAGTGCCCTTTCCTTTATACCAAGACTCCAAAGCCACTTTCCAAGCAACGCCGAGTTCGTATTTTTAAGTTCTTTTACACCAGCCCCACCTTCTTGGAAGGCCTTACATACCTCTTTCCAACCCACTAGATGAAATTTCCTTTTCTCTTCCATCCCATGCCACAGAAAGTCGTTAGGTGGGGGAATCAACATCCCTGTTAGATCATATCAAATTTTGCTATCCGTCCTTAGGTGACAAGGATAAGATGTACTGACAATTGGATAAGCCCAGACACTCCTCAGTCCGACCATTCTATAGCATGCTTTCAGATCACAGTCTAAGGGAGTTGCTACCAAGTTTATTTGGCGCTATGGAGTTCCTCCGAGAGTAGCAGCGTTTGGGTGGTTGGTTGGTCAAGGCAAAAGTTTTAACAGTTAATAATCTCCAGAAGTGGGGAATAACTATCCCAAATGTTTGTTTGACGCGTATGGTGAATGTAGAATCTATTGATCACCTCTTATTGCATTGCCCAACAACATCCTTTTTGTGGAATAGAATCCTATCCTCGTTCCGAGTTTCTTGGGCCTGTCCGGCTTCTATTGATCTTTTCTTTTTATCTTGGCATGGGGTGAATCTCAAAAGTAGCTGCAAGTCCAATGGCACTTGGGTCTGTTGGTAGGGCTTTGGGCTATTTGGGAAGTTAGAAATCAGAAGTGTTTTAGAAATTTGAGTCACTTGGTCGGATGGGTCGTGTTGAAAGTTAAAAGCCTAGTTAGAAAGTGGGCTTCAGCTGCTAGAGAGGGAGGGCGAATTGATTATTCTTTTCCATGTAAATAGCTTGGGAGGTTCTTGACTTCTCTCTGTATAGTTTTGGCTCTTGGCACTTGTTTATAATATACTATCATTACCTTTCAACAAAAACAATTACATCCATGGTATCTCTTTATACCAGGTACCAGAGGTCCAGAGCCATATACTCCAAGGGATAGGCAGGGAGCACAAGTAATCAATCATAAATTTGGAATCACTCTCTGCAATGATATTTGACAAACCCAAGTTCTTGCAACCCAAAAATCCATCCAATATTGATCTGACTTCAGTGATGTTGTTTGTAACATAACCACAGTGGTGGTCCAATGCAAAAACGATCTTCCAATCGCTGGCCCTACATACTCCACGACCACATCCAAGATTACCTCTGGCAGGTCCATTTGTCAACAGTTAGAGGATGAATTCTCCAAAGAACAGCACGAACACATAGATACTAGCTCAATTTCCAATCCATTAACTGCATCATCCATGGACAGCACTCTTTTTTTTTAGAATTGGTAAATTTATTGAAAGAAGGCCGAAGCCACAAAAAACAGAGCAAGAAAAAGAAAACTAACAACAAACAGCCCCCATCAATCCTGAGGAGAGACTAGGATAGCAGTTGAAAGTGCCCATTCCACCTCAAGAAACTTAGCTGTAAAAACCACTTCCTTAGCCTGCCTCTTCTGATTCCTAAAACAACCCAACCTGATAAAATACCTTCCATGATAAAATGGAAAATTTAGTTGGAATTGCAGTGTGCCAAACCCAACCTGACTATTTGAACTAAATAAACTACCTCCTAAAAGCACTCCAGGCTGATTTAAGCATAAACTCGCCTGAGGAATTCAACTTCCAAATCCCGAAATCACTTCTAGAGTTGGATTGGAGTGATATGCCATTCATTACCTCAAAAACTGCAGTCCACTTGTTTCACAAGAGGACCATGGCCATTCCAGTTGTCTGCCCAGAAATACAGCTTCCATTTTCAACTAGCCATAAGGAGTTTTCTTATAGCAATGACATGCCTTTTCTGATACTTTTCCGTATTCTTGAGGCAGCAACACACGAGTTTTCTCATCTTTAATAAATATATCTTTTTTGTATTTCGCTTTAAAAAATGCACCCATTGACTAACTGAGTTTAAAACTACCCATCCCACCATCAGCCAAAGGTTCCATCCAAGTAATGTTCAAAACTTCTGTATCCCAAGTGCTCTCAGACAAAATACGCAATTCCAAGCGCTCTCCAACAACATATGTGATCCTAATAAATAGATCTATTTTTGTATTTCGCTTTAAAACGTGCCCATAGACTACCTGAGTTTAAAACTGCCTATCCCATCTTCAGCCAAAGGCTCTATCCAAGCAATATTCAAACCTTCTGTTTCCCAAGTGCTCTCTGATAACATATGGATCCCAAGCACTCTCTGATGACATATGGGATCCCAAGCTACCTAGTGGTGTTTACATCCACCCTCCATAGAGGGTCTCCCATTTTAGGGGTCTTGATCTTACAAAGTATGACTGTGGACTATTCGAGCCTACATCAGCATCCTATAATACCCCAAATATAAATGGATTTGCGAAGAAAGAGGTAAAGGTATACACAATGGTTGGGTTGAATATTGGTACCATACTCTTTGGCTTTAGGTTTTTTACTAAGTTGGATCCATGGGTGAGTGGTCATCAACAACATTGATCTTGTGGGCTCTTAATGGCCATGCACCTAAAATTTCCTAGATAGAATAAAGCCTAATCCATCAATAGGTGGCCAAAATAGGAGGTTAAGGAAGAAAGGACAAGAACATTTCACATTCAACAAAGTTAAGGCTAGACATTCTACAGCTAGGATCTTCCAATCTTGGGGACTCTTAGCTCGTGGGGCATCAAGGATAAGATCCATTATATCAACAATTTGGATCAGTGCATCATGGGCCCTGCTAGTACAAATTGACTACCCAAACATACCGTACAAACTCAAGAAACATGCATTATAGAATACATTTTTGAGTTTTTTTTTTTTTGAAAGGTGCGTATTTCAAGGATAAACCGTAACAAGGTACAAAAGAATAAGAGAGGAAAGGAAAAAAAGGTAGTGATTGAGATTGAGAAACTAGTGAACTCCAAGAGCCTTTTTGGAGTTTTGATTTACAACCATGCACTCATTGATTTTTTATTGATTCCACTGCTGTACCCATGCATACATGCATGTCAATCTGGCCCATCCAAACCATGGGCCAGATTGTGCTAGTTAAAAGGCTCTTGAAGATCAACTACTACTTAGTAGGGTATTGAATATAATTCACATGAAAGGGAGTTGCATAGCTAATCAAAACTCCAAAAACAGAACTTATCTAGAATGCGTTGGAAGCAAGAGATGGTTGAAACGTTAAAAGGAGGAGACAAAACGCAAATGTACTCATATGGTGTGAATGTGATGCTCTTTCAGATGAGTATTGGCCAAGATGATGATGATGATGACTGATTTAATACAGAGTTCGAACTCCATGAACAGTAAGCATTATCAAATGTGTAGCTCAGTTTCAAAATCATCATATTGGAAGAAAACTTGCTCTCTCCATGTGGACATGAGGAGAGCCTGCGGTGAGAACTTGTTTGAAAATGGGATAATATTCAATTCAACCTGGCTGAGTCAAGTCTACTCAAGTCGATCAGATTTAATCAAGACTTGGAAAGGAAAACTTTGGCTGGTTGGCTCGGCTTGACAAGTTTTAATGAATCTCGTCACAATTGATCTCACGCCAGTATCCACCATACTTCAAAAACTAGAGAACTCGACTTGACTTGATGTCTAGCTTGGTCAAGTCAATTCGAAGACTCGACTGAATCTTTAATTGACTTGAATCAACATTTTAATAATTGAATTTTTATTGTGAAGTGCATTTTAAACTGTTGAAAATTGATGAAATAATTAAAATACCCAAACGATACACAACTATCCATGGTATAGATTTGGTTGCCTATTAAAATCCTCTACAAAGCAAATTTTAGATTTTAGAACAAAAACCAAATGATTGGGCTAGTGACCCGGTTGTGCCATGCCAAGTCGCATCGATTCGGTTGAGTTTTCAAGGCAATTCGACAAGTCTTGTGAAGACCAGACAAAATCGGGTCATTGAGCAAGTTTTTATGAGAGGCAGCTTGAAATCCAATTTGAGTCGATTTGACATATTTGAGTTATGAGTCAATTAAAAAAAATGAGAGAGATATCATTTCTGGACGGCACCCCATCAGAGGAGAGCGAGAGCTCAATCTCCTCCTTGGGATCGTCTCAGATCAAGGGGCCGCTCGTTAAGAATCTCTCCGGCCTCTACTGAAAATTGAAGCTGCTCGTCGGCTCAATGGAGCCAATCATCTTTTGGCCGGAGTGATGAAAGCTTGGATGGCAATTTTATTAGAGACTATGCTGCTGTTAGAAGACAACCAAGAGGATCGTTAGGGCTCTCAATGGGTCGGATCTGGATCAGATCTAGTTGGATCCGGCTCCAAGTCTGTATATCTGTAGACGGATTCGGATCCAACTCAGATCCAAAAGGTGATATCCATATTCAATCCATTTAGAAATTGTTAGATCCATTTCCGATCCAAAATCCATATAACTATCGGATTCAGGTCAGATCTAGGTCCGAATCCACCCCCATTACAAATCTAAAAAAATATATAATGTAATATATTTAATTTAGTAGAAAAATGATGCAAAACCCACTATTTATTGTGGTATAGTCAACCTAAGAGATGCATTTCTCAATTTTGAGACATGGCCTAAAATAATATGGAAAATGGATGGCCAGCATGAATATAACATATACAGTAAGGTGACAATGAGTCGGATCTTAATCGGATTCGGATCGAACTCGGATATGTTCCTGTGAATCCAAATCCGGTCCATTTAAGTAATCGGACTTATTTTAAGATCCAAATCCAGTCCATTTAACTAATCGGACCTATTTTAAGATCCAAATCCGCATTATACGGATTCAGAGAGAATCGGATCTCGGATTTGACCCGCTCCATTGAGAGCCCTAAGGATCGTCATCAAAGTCCAAGCCCTATCCAGTAGAAGAGACGAGTCGTGCTATGAAGATGGTATACACAGGTCTAGCTCTTGAGCTAACGAGGTCAGAGGTTCGAAACATAATGGGGGAGTTGGGGAGTCAAGCGGGTGGAGTATAAGTGTGATTTAAGAAAAAATTACCTGCCTAGCCATATACTGTTTGTGTAATTTTTTAAAATATTAAACATTACCTAGTTTTGGTGTTTGAGACTTTGAAAATCTAGACCCTTTTATCCTTCACAAACAGAAAAGTAAAAATACTAGACGATTCAACTCGACCTGAATCCAAGTTTATGTTGTGATTCAGACTGTTGGCCATTGGTCTAATTGTGCAATTTCCCATAGAGGAAAATACTAGTATACTACCCGTCCAACATTCCCGTGATTTTTCTTCTTAACCCTCTATTTTTAATCCGCAGGGTGACAAATATCACCAAGATTTTAAAAGCACTACAATAATTTCATGAAAATTACTGAAAACGATACTACAGGCTATTAGAGCGAGATTTCATAAATAACAGCAGATACAAAAATATCACCACTTTATCCACAAAAATACTAAAACCTCAGATGATTTATTATATTAAATATTTTTTTTGAAAACTTGAAGTTATTTATTAACTATACTTTCTCAAGTTGGAAGATCCTGTCCATGAATCAGTATCCTTTCTCAAGTTGAATGTTGAAAATAGCCATGGAAGGATAGGCAAGTTGTAAACACATGGACCAACCAGATGGACAGTCTGGCTCACCCAACATGGGCCCCACATGTACAATGCAGAGGATTCTTCCAACAACACGGGATTGCAGCATGCTCACCCACCCAAAGTAGGCCCACCAAATTTGTTTGTATGTGCAAAAAGAGGAATTATATGGTTATTGAGGTGAGGATATGCATACCATCTTCGTTGGTTTTGCATGATCAAGAACCTACACCGTTCATGTGATCCATGAATGTGCCCTGTTCCAAAAATTATCACATATTGGAAGATCATGTCCATGAATCGCTATCCTTTCTCAAGTTGAATTTAGAAATAACCATTCAAGGATAGGCAAGTTCTGAATGCATGAACCAACCAGATGGACAGTGTATCACCCCACATGGCCGCACACGTAAAAAAAAAAAAAAAAAAAAACTAAGAATTCTTCCAAAAAACAAGCTCGCTCTGATGATCGGAACTGTTCTTCTGGTTGGCCACACCAGAAGGAACTACCATATATATCTTAAAATCACAAGTGGATTGGACAGTCTGGGCCACCTAATGAGTGGCCTGCGATCCTCTGTTGGCCTCAAGCAGGGAAATCCTGCTTGGAGCCTTTTCATTGACCACGTCACACTGCATGATGTCAGTGTGATCAGGTTGCACTGAGGTGTGACCAGGTTACACTGAGGATGTGACATGGTTACAGCCTATGTGATGACGTGGACCAATGACTGCTTGGAGCCAACAGAGGATCCGGACTCGCAATATAAACGGTCAAGACAGGGTAGTTCCATTAACATTGTGGCCATTGATCCCCACCAGATCAATGGCAACGATCACCAAACAACTTCAAAAACAAATACAATCTACCGTTTCTACCGTTTATCTTACCAATGGTGGACTGGTAGAAGACCAAATCACAATCGCGCTCGCTTGTAACCAAGAACCAGCGAAGGTTTTTTTTTTTTTTCCTACGCTCCTCTGTGTGTATATATATATACACCTGCGGCAGCGGATTAGGGGAGACCCCGGACTCACCGGGCGCGGATTTCCTGCGAAAGCCTTGGCAGGAAGTTCCTTAGCTGGGAACCAAGGTGGGGCCCACAGTGATTTTTTTGATGAATCCACTCCGTCCATCCGTTTTGGGAGCTCATTTTAGGACATGAAAAAAAAAATGAACCGGATCCAAGACTCAAGTGGGCAGAAAACGTGATGATTAAACTTCCACAGTTGAAATATTTGTGGAGCAACAGAAGTTTCGAATCAGGATAATATTTGTGTTTCCAGTTCATCTCAGTAGCAGTGACGTTATGAACGGTATGGATGTCATATAAACATCACTGGGGACCCAGGGAGGTTTCGACGGTAGTAATTTACCTACCCACCTTTTCCTTTAGTGAGGCCCACTTGAGTCTTGGATCCGATTTATTTTTGTTCTGACGTCCTAAAATGAGCTCCCAAAATGGATGAACAGGGTGAATTCATCCAAAAACATCACTCTGGGATCCACTTTGGTCCAAGCGCAGGAACTTCCTGCGCAAGGCTTTGGTACGAAATCCGCGCCCGGACTCACCGGCGGACGCGGATTGATTGCGACATCCAGCGTTCGGAATTTAGGTGGGGCCACTGTTATGTTTGTGAGAAATATACGCCGTCCAACCATTTTGTGAGATTATTTTAGGCGTTGAGATAAAAAATGAACGGGATCCAAGACTCAAGTGGGCCGAAAATGTGACGATTGAACTTCCACAGTTGAAATATTCGTGGGGCCACTGAAGTTTTGAATCAGGATAATATTTGTATTTTCAGTTCATCTCAATAGGAATGACATTATGAACGATATGGATGGCATATAAACATCACTGTAGATCATAGAGGTTTCAATGGTAGGAATTTCCCTACCCACCTTTTGCTTTATTGCGGCCCACTTGAGTCTTGGATCTTGTTCATTTTTTGTCTCAACGCCTTAAATGATCTCAAAAAACGTTTGGACGGCGTAGATTTCTCACACACGTCACTGTGGGCCCCACCTAAATTCCGAGCACAGGAGAGGTCTGCGAAAGCCACCCAAGGCAGTGCGAAATCGGATTGCGGTGCGGAGTAAACTCAGTTGGGGTTGAGCCCAAAATTTAAGCATACATGTGACCTAGAATGTATGTGCTTTATCTATTCTGCCCATATGTTTTTTCAGCTCATTTTAGGGATTGAGACCAAAATTTAAGCATATCAAAATCTCAAGTGGACCATGCCACAAGAAACAGTGGGAATAATGATTTCCACGTTGAAACCTTCCCGGGCCCCATAATGATGTATATTTGTCATCCAACCTGTTCATAAGATCACATGTACATGGATGAAGGGAAAATACAAATATCAGCTTGATCCAAAACTTGTCTCCCGAGAATAATTTTTCAATGATAGACATTCAGTTCACAATTTCCCTGTCGTGTGGTCCAGTTTAGATTCTGATATGCTTCATTTTTTGGAACCATACTTATAATTATCTTTTAAGATGGATGGACGGAGTGGATGAAATACACAAATCATGATGGCCCCCACGGAGACTCACTATTAGTGTGCGGAGTTACTCAGTACGCAATCCGCTTCCAGGCAGTACGGCCCTTACCGTGGCCCGTGGGCCAACCTTGATGTATGTATTCTGTGTCAGGCCGTCCATCCGTTTTTATAGATTATTTTAAGTAATTATACCAACAGCGAAGAAGATCCAATTATCAGGTGGGCCATACCATAGGAAACAATGGTTATTGATCATTATTGGGCCACAAAAGTTACGGATCAAGCTGATATTTGTTTTTGCCCTTCATCCAGACTCATGTGAACTTATCAACAGATTCGATGGAAAATAAACATAAGGAAACATTAAGTTGAACCTTAAGAATTTTTAAATGTAGTGCATTCAATCAACACTGTTTCTTATGATATTTTCCACCTTATAATTGGATCTTTCATAATGCCTTAAATGATCCGGAAAAAAACGGATGGACGGCGTGGATAATGAATACATGTATCAAGGTGGGCCCATGTCGCACCACCTTGGTGAGGACGGGTCTCACCTAATCCGCTTCCATCGGCCGAGGACGCGAATTGGCCGTTCCCAGCGGACGCGGCTTGCCTGCGAAAGCCTTTCGCAGGCATCTCCTGCGCTCGGAATCTAGGTGGGGCCCACTGTGATTTTTGTGAGAAATCTACGCCGTCCAACCGTTTTGTGAGATCATTTTAGGCGTTGAGACAAAAAAAAAATGAATGGGATTTAAGACTCAAGCGGCCGAAAACGTGACGATTTAACTTCCACGGTTGAAATATTCATGGGGCCACTGAAGTTTCGAAACAGGATAATATTTGTGTTTTCAGTTCATCTCAGTAGGAATGATACTATGAACTGTATGGATGGCACATAAACATCACTGAGGACCCCATAGGGGTTTCAACGGTAGGAATTTGCTTACTCACTTTTGCTTTATTGCAGCCCACTTGAGCCTTGGATCCCGACAATTTTTTGTCTCAACGCTTAAAATGATCTCACAAAGTAGTTGGATAGTGTAGATTTCTCAAAAACATCACGGCTTTCACAGGCAATCAGCGTCCATCTCCTGCGCTCGGAATCTAGGTGGGACCACTGTGATGTTTGTTAGAAATCTAGACCGTCCAACCGTTTTGTGATATCATTTTATGTGTTGCACTAAAAGTGACCGGGATCCAAGACTCTTTGGGCCGCACTAAAGCAAAAGGTGGGTAGAGAAATCCCCACCAATGAAACCTCTGTGGGGGTCCACAGTGATATTTATATGCCATTTGTACCATTCATAATGTCATTCCTATTGAGATGAGCTGAAAACACAAATATTATCCTGATTTGAAACTTCTGTGGCCTATGAATATTTCAACTGTGGAAGTTAAATGGTCGCGTTTTTGGCCCACTCGAGTATTGGATCCTGTTTATTTGTTGTCGCACCGTCTAAAATAAGCTCACAAAACGGTTGGATGGTGTAGATTTCTCACAAATATCACAGTTGGCCCCACGTAGATTCAGAGTGCAGGAGATGCCCGCAAAGGCTTTCACAGGCAATCCGCGTTCATTCCCGGCCAACACGGTGGCCCACCATTTTTATTAAAAGTTCAATTTCTCATCTGCTTTATCTTTTTAAGCCTTTTGACAAGAAATTGAAAATTTATGGCCAGAAATGCCCCTCGACTGATTCCCCTCGACTGTAAAATTTTGAACTTCTCTCCATGTGACGCCCCACCCAGGGACACGATATTGTCCGCTTTAGCCAAAGGCCTCACGGCTTTACTCTCGAGGTTTCTCCCAAAACGCGTCCTATCCATATGGTGGGAACTCCACTTATAGCCCAGTCCGAAGGTCCCTTTCCGATGTGGGATTGCGTCCAAGGCCCTACCAACTGGAGCGATATTTTCGAAGCCCGACCGATCCCAACGGGACCCGAATGACAACCCTCGCTCGGACCACAGTCAGGCTGCACAAGGACCGATCTGTGACGCCCCACCCAGGGACACGATATTGTCCGCTTTAGCCAAAGGCCTCACGACTTTGCTCTCGGGGTTTCCCCCAAAACGTGTCATATCCATATGGTGGGAACTCCACTTATAGCCTAGTCCGAAGGTCACTCCCTTTCCGATGTGGGATTGCGTCCAAGGCCCTACCAACTGGAGCGATATTTTCGAAGCCCGACCGATCCCAACGGGACCCGGATGACAACCCTCGCTCGGATCACAACCAGGCTGCACAAGGACCATCCCCCCAACGGGAGACAGAGCGACCCCGCTCTGATACCATCTGTGACGCCCCACCCAGGGACACGATATTGTTCGCTTTAGCCAAAGGCCTCACGGCTTTGCTCTCGGGGTTTCCCCCAAAACGCGTCATATCCATATGGTGGGAACTCCACTTATAGCCCAGTCCGAAGGTCACTCCCTTTCCGATGTGGGATTGCGTCCAAGGCCCTACCAACTGGAGCGATATTTTCGAAGCCCGACCGATCCCAACGGGACTCGGATAACAACCCTCGCTCGGACCACAGCCAGGCTGCACAAGGACCCTCCCCCCCAACGGGAGACAGAGCGACCCCACTCTGATACCATCTATGACGCCCCACCCAGGGACACGATATTGTCCGCTTTAGCTAAAGGCCTCACGGCTTTGCTCTCGGGGTTTCCCCCAAAACGCGTCATATCCATATGGTGGAACTCCACTTATAGCCCAGTCCGAAGGTCACTCCCTTTCCGATGTGGGATTGCGTCCAAGGCCCTACCAACTGGAGCGATATTTTCGAAGCCCGACCGATCCCAATGGGACCCGGATGACAACCCTCGCTCGGACCACAGCCAGGCTGCACAAGGACCCTCCCCCCCAACGGGAGACAGAGCGACCCCGCTCTGATACCATCTGTGACGCCCCACCCAGGGACACGATATTGTCCGCTTTAGCCAAAGGCCTCACGGCTTTGCTCTCGGGGTTTCCCCCAAAACGCGTCATATCCATATGGTGGGAACTCCACTTATAGCCCAGTCCGAAGGTCACTCCCTTTCCGATGTGGGATTGCGTCCAAAGCCCTACCAACTGGAGCGATATTTTCGAAGCCGGACCGATCCCAACGGGACTCGGATGACAACCCTCTTTCGGACCACAGCCAGGCTGCACAAGGACCCTCCCCCCAACGGGAGACAGAGCGACCCCACTCTGATACCATCTATGACGCCCCACCCAGGGACACGATATTGTCCGCTTTAGCTAAAGGCCTCACGGCTTTGCTCTCGGGGTTTCCCCCAAAACGCGTCATATCCATATGGTGGGAACTCCACTTATAGCCCAGTCCGAAGGTCACTCCTTTTCCGATGTGGGATTGCGTCCAAGGCCCTACCAACTGGAGCGATAGTTTCGAAGCCCGACCGATCCCAATGGGACCCGGATGACAACCCTCGCTCGGACCACAGCCAGGCTGCACAAGGACCCTCCCCCCCAACGGGAGACAGAGCGACCCCGCTCTGATACCATCTATGACGCCCCACCCAGGGACACGATATTGTCCGCTTTGGCTAAAGGCCTCACGGCTTTGCTCTCGGGGTTTCCCCCAAAACGCGTCATATCCATATGGTGGGAACTCCACTTATAGCACAGTCCGAAGGTCACTCCCTTTCCGATGTGGGATTGCGTTCAAGGCCCTACCAACTGGAGCGATATTTTCGAAGCCCGACCGATCCCAACGGGACCCGGATGACAACCCTCGCTCGGACCACAGCCAGGCTGCACAGAGCGGGGGGAGGGTCCTTGTGCAGCCTGGCTGTGGTCCGAGCGAGGGTTGTCATCCGGGTCCTGTTGGGATCGGTCGGGATTCGAAAATATAGCTCCAGTTGGTAGGGCCTTGGACGCAATCCCACATCGGAAAGGGAGTGACCTTCGGACTGGGCTATAAGTGGAGTTCCCACCATATGGATATGACGCGTTTTGGGGGAAACCCCGAGAGCAAAGACGTGAAGCCTTTGGCTAAAGCGGACAATATCGTGTCCCTGGGTGGGGCGTCACACTCCAAAAGGCTGAAAAGATGTGCCGGTAAGAAATTGTATTTTTAGTAAAAATAGCACACGAAATTTTTGGAGATTTTTACAACAATAACTCCTAGTGTGGTTATTTTTACTAAAAGTTCAATTTATCAGGTGCTCGTCCTTTTTAGCCTTCTAATGATGAAATTGTAAAACATTAAGTTAAAAATGCCCCTTTGACCACCGTACATCCACAAAAGCGTGCGGAACCCTCTTGGACGTGAGAATGGGATCCCCACTCGTGGGACCCACCTTAATGTTTGTGTTTAATCCACGCCGTTCACTTGCTTATACAATTTATTTTGTGCTAGGGTTCCGAAAATGAAGAAGATCTAAATCTTAAGTGGGCCATGCCAAAGGAATAATTCCTACTGTTGAAACTTTTTTAGACCCACTGTGATGTCTATATGCCATCTAAACCAGCTAAAATTGTAGTTCTTTAGGCCCTTCATGATGAGCCTAACCTGATGGACGGAGTGGATCTTACATATGAAGTCCCTTTATTTTTTAAAAAATAAAGATAAAAAAAAAATAGTGCTTCGGGTGTTAACCCCTGATGTATGTGTATTATCCACACCATCCATCTTGTTTACTAGATCATTTTGGGCTGTGGGCCCAGATCTGAGCCATATGCAGATACCATGTGGACTACGCCACGGTAGAGGGGGAATCCACCGCGCTTGCTCAAGGGGATTTCACGGTGGCAGGGGGAATCCACATTCCAAGGGAATCCCTAGTGCTCAGGAGGATTCCACATTGTCAGGGGAATTCACCGTGCTCAAGGGGATTCCACAATGCTAAGGGGGATTCCACATTGCCAGGGGGAATCCACCGTGCTTAGGGAGATTCCACACTGCTCAGGGGAATCCATAGTGCTAAGGGGGATTCCATAATGCTCAGGGGGAGTCCACAGTGATCAAGGGAATCCATAGTGCTCGAGAGGATTCCGCATTGCCATGGGGAATCCACAGTGCCTAGGATAGCATATAAACATCACTATGGACCCAAGGAGGTTTCAACAGTAGGAATTTCTCTACCCACCTTTTCCTTTAGTGTGGCCCACTTTTGTCTTGGATTCGGTTTAGTTTTTGTCGCACGTCCTAAAATAAGCTCAAAAAATGGATGCATGGCATAGATTTCTCACAAACATCAGTATGGGCCCCACATAGATTCCCAAAGAAGGAACTTCCTGCTAAAGGCTTTCTCTGGAAATCTACGTATCGTTGCTGAAGTGACATCACCAATGTGGGCCCCACCATGATGTATGTGTTGTATCCACACTGTCCATCCATTTGGAAAGATCATTTTAGGGCATGATTTAAAGAATAAGACAAATTTAATTCTCAAATGGACTCACTAAAGAAAATAGTAGGAACAATGACGTAACCGTTGAAACCTTCCTAGGGCTCATGTGGGCCCATCTTGATGTATGTTTTATATATCCACGATGTCTATCTGTTTTTTTTCAAATCCAAATCTCTGTTGGACCATATCACTAGAAATAGTGATGAATGACCATTAAAACCTTTTTGTGGGCCACAAAAGTTTTGGATAAAGCTAATATTTATATTTTCTCTTCATCCAGGCCTTCTTGACATTATCAAGAAATTGGATTACAAATAAACATAACCAAAACCTTACAATAGTCTCTTTCGATTTTTTAATGGTGGGGCACTCAATTACCACTGTTTTCGTTGGTATGGCCACTTAAGATTTGGATTTGCATAATTCTTGGAACACCATCCTAAAGTGGTATGGAGGAATGGATGGACGGCATGGATATACAAAATATCATCCATGTGAGCCACACGGTAGGGGCAACACCCACTAAGTTGTTCCCAAGGTAACACCTAATTGACTCCCTTCTTATGACATAGCAGGTCAGAGGGCTTTCCCCTACTGAAGTTATGTCACTAACTTTTGTGGGCCTCACTGTGATGTGTATCCACACCGTCCATCCATTTGGAGAGATCATTTTAGTACATGATCTAAAGAATGAGATAGATCTGATTCTCAAGTGGACCCCACCAAAGCAAATAGTGTGGACATTGACGTGACTGTTGAAACCTTCCTAGGGCCCACCATGATGTTTATTTGAGATATAGCCTATTCATAAGTTCACACAGATATGGAATAAGGGAAAACACAAATATCAGCTTGATCGAAAACTTTCATGAGGCCAAGAAGTTTTTAATGGTAGGACATCAATCCCCATTGTTTTCTTTGGTGAGGTCCACTTGAGTTTTGGATCTCCTTCATTCTTTGTGTCATCCTCTAGAATGATCTCTTCAAATGGCTGAATGGCGTGGATGTAACATATGTATCAGGGTGAGTGTCACGAGTGGACCACCCGTCCTCACGGTGGGTCTCACGAAACCTTTTCATGGACGTACGCAGGGTAGTCATAAGGGTATTTTTTGAGAGAGAGTTTTACAATTTCTCGTGAAAAGGCTAAATTAGATTAAGAAATTAAACTTTTAGTAAAATTGGCCACACCCCAGGGCTATTGCAGTAAAAATCCCACCAACATATGCTGCAGCGGAAGGAGCGCAACTTGGGTGAGACTCTAACTGTAGGGCTCACCTCAATTTATGAATTTTAGATCCACACCGTCAATCTTCTTTTAAAACTTATTTTAGATAATGGTACCAAAAATTCAATAGTTAAAAATATCAGGTGGGCCGCACCGAAGAAAATAGTGGTTAATGACCATTGAAAACCTTTTATGGGCCACGAAAGTTTTAGATCAAGCTGATATTTGTTCATTCATTTCAAAAATATCTTTATGATCTTATCAATAGGTTTGATGGTCAATAAAATTTACGGCGAGGAAGCTTTGAATGGTAGGAGTTCAATGACCACTGATTTTTGTGGTGTGGTCTAGCTAAAACTTTTATCTGCTGGAAGCATGGATGGATGGCATGGATTTACAATACATACATCAAGGTCAGCCTTATGGTCAGGGTCTCATCCACCTCGCTTGTTCCAGGGTCTCACCCAAGTTGCGCTCCAGTGGAAGCCACGTGGGAGCCATTGAGATCAACGTTAGAAATCCAATCCGTCTATCAACTTCAAAAGCTCCCTATTGTTTTGGAACTGCCTCTTTTTTGGAATACTATCCTGTTATGATTTCTCACGGGCATAGGTAATTCGTTTCCCGATTGAAGAAGGATTTGGAGTTGGATACGGATTCAATCTGGGGCGGAATAGTCGCGGCCTCACCTACTGTGCAACCTTTGCGGTGGGGCCACTTCGATATATTTATTTTATATCCATGCCCGCCCATCCGTTTTTCCGGATCATTTTAGGTCTGATCCCAAAAATGAAACAGATTCATATCCATACAATAGGAAACTGTAGTGATAGAATGCTCGACCATTAAAAACTTCCTACGATCCAATGTAATAATCTGTCAATTTTTTTTCATCCAACTTGTTGATAAGGTTAAAAAAAAATATTCATCTTCATACAAAATAGAAAAACTCTGTTCGAAGCCTTTTCATTGATCCACATAACAGTGTGATTAGGTTGCACTGAGGTGTTATTCGGTTGAGCCCGGATCCTTAGTTGGGTGAAAAAAAAAAAAAAAAAAAAAAACTCTACTTGAAACTTTTTAATAAAGTGAAACCTTAACTGTAAACAGAGAACTAAGACCCTATACTTACAAGGGCAACCAACAGATAACAAATATCTGAAACCTTATCTTTACAAGGATAACTACGAACTGCGACCTTAACTGTCAATAGAAAACTGAGACCATATCCTTACAAGGGAAACTGCGAATTGCAACCCTACGGAGTCAATGGAAAATTGAGACTATCTTTATAATAGCAACTATGAACTGCAATTCTAACATCAACAGAAAATTAAGACATTGTCCTTACAAAGGCAACTATGAAACTGCGGCCCTAACAGTCAATAGAGAACTCAGATCCTATCATTACAAGGGTAACTATGACCTGCAATCCTACAAAATAACAGAGAACTAAGACCCTGTCCCTACAAGGGAAACTGCCAACTACGAGCCTAATACAGTTAATAGAAAATTACCCTATCCTTATAAGGGCAATTGCAAACTGTAATCCTAACTTTCAACAGACAACTGAGACCTTATTTTTAGGAACCATGACCCTAATAAGTTATAAGTGCGAACTGTGACCCTACCCATTGGGACAAGAAAAAACTGAAACCTTGTCGGACAATAAAGAATTGAGGCCCATCTTTGAGACAACAACTACATTCAAAGTGAGAATCGAGTCCCTACCCATTAGGACAACAGAGAACCAAGACTCTACTGAACAAGGTCTTGGTTCTCACTTTGAAAGTGTTTTATTATTTTTAGAAAAAATTAGAAAATTAGTTGAATTTTTCATCAAATATTCCAATGGAACTTTAACATATGTTAAAAACAAACACCATAACACCCTTAGAAATATACATACAACAAAAAAAGCAAGTGCATATGATACACTTTCTTTGTATAAGGTCCTAAACTATGCATTGCCTAATAAAAGTAATACAACTATATTCAGAATCAATTCATAACATTGATAAATCTAAGAAATAGATTAAAAGTGGAAGATTAGACAGAAAATGTGATTTTATAAGTTTTTTTTTGAAAATTTTAATTTTTTTCTTTAGAAAACTCAAGTGTTCTTATGGGCTTCGGTGTATCCATGATACATTGAATACAATGCGCATAGATATCTAAAAGTCCTACAACATTCCGCAGGTTTCGGATTGCTGGCGGTTCATATCCACACCGTTGATCACCGATAATATATATTGCAAACAATTCCTGAAAAAAAAAATGAATGTGCCACATTTGTTGCAATAGACAACACAAGGATATATAATGTCCATAAGTGGTACTACCTTTGATTACAAATGACTGTAAAAAAAAAATCACCTTGGTCCAATTAGCCTAAACCAATGGCAAAGAAAATAGATGATCCATACCAATTATAAAAAGAAGGTTTTTCATTGATATGGACGGTTCATGATGTGAGGTGCATACTGAATTGCATAGCCCTCCTAAAAGTTCATCTGATCAATGGAAAATGGACGGTCCATATTTGTTGCAATAGATAAGGGCGGATTAATGATCTAGACTATTTATCATGTGGAACCATCCTTGGCTATTGATCTATCCTATAAAATATTTTTGAAGAGTTGATACTAACCATTTGATCTATGGCTAAGATGAGCAGGTCTGTTGATTATAATAGAGATGGTCCGGTCATTAATTTGGACCATCCATGACAAGTGGCCCATCTTTGATTGCTTACTTCGGATGGAATGAGATGAAAAGAGAGAAAGAGAGAGGCAGGGCTGTCGACGAGCTGGGCTTAAGTTTGGCTACAGCCTGAATTTTGAAATGTTCAGGTGGGCCTATTCAAACATTTGAGCCTAGCCCATTGATAGCCGTAGGGAAGTAGAGTTGTACGCTAACCGAGATAGCTTGAAAAGCTTGCTCAGCTTGATTCATGGGGTGGAACAAGCCAAGTTGAGCCTAGTTTTGGGGCTTGCTCAAATTTCAAGCCAAGCTTGAGCTTGCCCAAGCTTGATTCAACTTGGTTTGAAACCATGTTTGGTTCGGCTGAACCAAGCTCGAATAAGCTCGGTTTGATTTAGAATATATAATATTTTAAATATATAATATATTAATATTATGTGTGTGAACAAAATCAAAATGAGCACCCATTTTTGTTGCCCTAATCTTTACATCCAGTCGACGAGTGCCCCCCCTATTGCCCGCAGCCGGCTCAACACCCCCCCCCCCCCCCCCCCGTGGCCAGCCTTGCGAACCCTTGCTCGCCCGGATCTCTCTCTCCCTCTCTCCCTCCCTCCAGTGGTCGGTGGCCAGCGCGCACCCACCTCGCCTAGCCCTGTCTGACACCCTCTATCTCCAGCGGCCAGCGCCGTCCCACCTTGCCTGGCCCTGACGCCCTCTTTCTCCTCTCTCTCCAGCGGCCAGCATGCACCCACCTTGCCTGGCCCTGACACCCTCTCTCTCCTATCTCTCTCCAGCGGCCAGCACACGCCCACCTTGCCCAACCTTGTCCGATGCCCGACGCCCTGTTTGTCCAATTAGACCGGACCTTCCTGTCTAGGCGACCTTCCGTCTAGGAAAAGAGGTATTTAAAATGTTTAGGCTCGAAAGCTTGAGCTCAAATTTGGCTTGAAAGCTTAGCCAAATCAAGCTGAGCCATCTAGTTGGGCTTAATAACCAAGTCGAGTCGAGTCGAGCCGAGCTCGAGCCCAACCACTTTACTGGTCAGCCAAGCTGAGCTGGGCGAAGCTAAATTCAATTCAGCTGGTGTATAGGTACGTAGGGAAGGGAGAGTCACCTTTGTCAGTTTGACATGTGATTTAGAAATATGGCTTTTGATGATTCCAGTGAGGAAAACATTTGGGGGTTTCCACTACTTTTTTTTTAAACCTTTTTTGCCCTCCAAGTAGGGTGTTAATGGGCCAGGCTTGTGCCTGAAAATCAGAATTTTGAATTGGGTTGGCCCAACAACCTGGCCCAAAACAGTTCAAAATTCGGGCTGAGACCTACCTCAAGCCTGGCCCGTTGACAGCCCTATCTCCAAGTGGTGGAAATGGGGAGCAGATTTGGTCAGTTCGCCTATGATAAAAAGGTACGTGGAGCCCACTGCGATGTTTATGAGAAATCCAACCCGTCCATCCATTTTGCAAGATCATGTTAGGACATGGCCCAAAAAATGAGTCAGATTCAGAACTTAAGTGAGCTGCACGACAGGAAAAGTGGGTAGGGAAATGCCTACCACTGAAGCCTTCCTAAGTCCACCATATGTTTATATGACATCCATACCGTTGATAAGGTCATTCCTACTAAGATGAACTGAAAAAATAAAAAAATAAAAATAATAATAATAAAAGCTTTCCGTGTGTGGCTAATGAATGTTTCGATGGTGGACGTTTCAAATACTAAGTGTTTCCTGTCATGCGGCCCACTTAAGTCTTAGATCTACCTCATTTTTTGGCCCATGTCCTCACGTCATCTGGAAAAAATGGATAGACCGGGTGGATATACAACACAAACATCATGGTGGCCCAACCTAGATTCTATTGGGTGCGTTTCACACAAACCTTCAGATCTCGCCCCCCCAATACACTAGAATTATGGACTATGCTAATGCAATGATCAAGAATAAACAAACAACCACACGACATAAGGAGTTTTTACGTGGAAAACCCTCAAAAGAGGTAAAAACCACGGGACCTAGTCCAGATCAACAATCCACTATCTCAGGGAACTGTTACAACCGATCTCAAGCACACACCGCTTGGATCAAACCTTCTTCACCCACTTGGGATGGATAAACAATAAGAGAATAGTAAAGGATGAGCGATCTCATCGATCCCGAGGACGTAGAAGTGCTGAGACGACGGTTGCACAGAAGAATCCCTCTTCAAGCAACTTCTCCTTTCTACAAGCTTCCTCTCTCTCTCTCTCTCTCTCTCTCTCTCTCTCTTCTCTTTCTCTCTTCCTCTTTTTCTCTCTTTCTCACCTTGGACGTGTTTACAACCTAATGGGATGCCCTAATTCCGTTTTAGAACTCTTAAGTACAAAAAAGGAAGAATCAGAGCCAAAATAGGAAACTGTGTCTAAGCAGTCCGCGCTGGGTCGGGCGCCCGGTCACCAAACCGTCGGGCGCCCGGCCAGGCCCAAAACAGTCCAACGAGAAAACCATTGGAACGAACCAATTTCGGGTGCCCGGACCAACATGGTTGGGCACCCGGTCACTTTGACCGTCGGGCGCCCGGCTGAAGCCAAAACCATCCAGCAGCATTGCTGCCATTTCTGGGGAATTTCGGTCGGTCGCCAGGCCACTAAATGGCCCGGGCGCCCGACCTCACCCAGTAACAATTTCTCTCTCCTCGTGCTGAGGAGGAAACCGTCCCATCAAATCTCTCCCTTTCCGACCCAGGAGAAATTCGCCTTCTTCAAGCCAGCTAGGTTTCTGCAAACCTCAAACTTGCCCTTGAGCAAAGCCTTGGTCATCATGTCTGACCCATTATCGTCCGTATGGACTTTCTCAAGCTGTAACACCTTTTGTTCCAAAGTATCCCTGATCCAGTGATACCGAATCTCTATGTGCTTCGACTTGGAATGCTGACTTGGATTCTTGCTCAAGTGTATAGCACTTTGGTTATCGCAATAGACCACGTGCTCCTCCTGCTTCAGGCTGAGTTCCTGTAGGAACCTCTTCATCCAAACCATCTCTTTGCATGCTTCTGTGACTGCGATGTACTCGGCCTCTGTCGTCGACAATGCTACGACCTTCTATAGGTTGCTCTGCCAAGAGACCGCTCCCCCTGCAAACGTGAACATGAACCCCGATGTAGACTTCCTGAAGTCTATGTCACCTGCCATATCTGCATCTGTGTAGCCTTCTAACATAGGTTTTCCGTCACCATAGCATAGGCTCAACCTGGATGAGCCTCTCAGATACCGCAGTATCCACTTCACCGCTGCCCAATGTTCTTTGCCAGGATTGGCAAGATACCGGCTGACAACCCCAACCGCATATGCTATGTCTGGGCGCGTACACACCATAGCATACATCAAACTTCCTACCGCTGACGCGTAGGGTATCTTCCGCATCTCTTCCACTTCCCCCTTCGTCTTGGGACACTGCTTGTCGCTCAATTTGAAGTGACCATCCAGTGGAGTACTGACCGACTTCGCTGCATTCATGTTGAACCGCTCTAGGACTTTCTCAATATACCGCTCTTGTGACAACCAAAGCTTCCTGCTGCTTCTGTCACGGGTTATCTCCATTCCTAGGATCTGTTTAGCCGGGCCCAAGTCTTTCATCGCAAAAGACTTGCTCAACTCCTGTTTCAGCCTATCAATCTTCTTGATGTCTTTTCCCATGATGAGCATGTCATCAACGTACAATAGCAGAACTAAGAAATCACCATCTGAGAACCTGCGAGTGAACACACAGTGGTCCGACTCCGTTCTGTCATATCTATGCTTCAACATGAACGAGTCGAACTTCTTGTACCATTGCCTAGGAGCTTGTTTCAGCCCATACAAGCTCTTCCTAAGCCTGCACACCATATGCTCTTTGCCCTTGACTTCGAACCCCTCTGGTTGGCGCATGTAGATCTCTTCTTCCAGGTCACCATGGAGGAAGGCAGTTTTGACATCTAACTGTTCTATCTCCAGATCCATGCTAGCCGCCAACCCAATCAACACCCGTATGGATGTCATCTTCACCACTGGTGAGAATATCTCCTCGAAGTCTATTCCTTTCCTCTGACCAAACCCTTTCACCACAAGTCTGGCCTTGAACCTTGTCTGTGAATTCTTCTGCTCATTTTTCTTTCTGAACACCCACTTGTTGCTCAGAGCTTTATTGCCCTTAGGCAATTTCACAATGTCATAAGTGTGGTTCTTATGCAAGGATTCCATCTCCTCTTGCATAGCTTTTAACCACTCCTCCTTATGCTCGTCGGCTAGGGCCTCAGAATAGTCTTCTGGCTCTCCCCCATCAGTGAGCATAATGTACTCATGCGGCGAGTACTTCTTGAATGTATGTCTGTCCCTTGATGTCTTCCTCACCTGTGGCTCAACAGGTGGATCAAGTTGGGGCTGCTCCCCCTGTCCATCTTCTATAGGGACTCCCTCATCCTCTGCACCTTGCTGTACTCCCCCGTCATCAGGCACCACGGGAGGAGTAATCGGATCCGTATCTTCCAATTCACCTGAACTGGGTTGGGTCTTCTCTGGCTTTTCAATGTCTTCTATACACTGATCTTCAATGAAAACCACATCTCTGTTCCTGACGAGCTTCTTCTCGGTCGGATCCCACAACCTGTAATCGAACTTCTCATCACCGTACCCTAAGAACACACACTGCCTGATCTTCATATCGAGCTTGGACCTTTCGTCATTTGGTACGTGAATAGATGCCCTGCATCCAAATACCCTAAGATGACTGTACGATGGATCACGTCCAGTCCACACCTTCTCAGGTACTTCTCCATTCAACGGGGCTGATGGAGACCTATTTATCAAATACACCGCCGTGTGCATTGCTTATCCCCAAAACATCTTAGGCAACTTTGCATGGGATAACATGCATCTGATTCTCTCTACAATGGTGCGATTCATTCGCTTAGCCACACCATTATGTTGGGGGGTCTTGGGAACTGACTGTTCATGCCGTATACCCAATGACTTGCAATACTCGTGGAAGTCACCTATGTATTCACCACCATTGTCAGTGCGGATGCACTTCAATGATCTGCCTGTCTCACTCTTGACCATAGCATGAAATAGTTTAAGCACACCAAAGACTTCGTCCTTGGATTTCAAAGCATATACCCAAACCCTCCTAGATGCATCATCTATAAATGTGACAAAATACAATGCCCCACCCAAGGTTTTTGTCCTCATAGGACCACAAACATCAGAATAAACCAAATCTAATGCATGTACTTTATTAGTATGAGAAGCAGTTTTAACAAAAGAAACTCTATGTTGTTTCCCAGATAAACAGTCAATACAGGTTTTGAGAGATATACCTGTCATGTCTGGAAGGAGCTGCTTCTTCGCTAGTAGCTGAAGCCCTTTTTCACTCATGTGGCCTAGACGCCTGTGCCACACGTCAGTAGCTGAATCGTTTGCTGCATTCAATCCACTCTTGCTTACACTGACACTTGCCTTGTAAAGAGTGCAACACTTCTTTCTTCTGGCAACGATCAACGAACCCTTGATGAGCTTTCAGCGCCCACCAACAAATCGGCTTTCATAACCATCATCATCCAGCCTTCCCGTCGACATCAAGTTGAAGCGAAGGTCTGGAATGTGTTTCACATCCTTGAGAACCAATGTGTAGCCCACATCGGTCTTCAAACAAATATCACCGACCCCTACGATCTTCGAAACACCAGAATTTCCCATGTTCACTGTCCCATAGTCACCTGACTTGTAGCTTGTGAAGAAATCTCCGCGTGGAGTCGCATGAAACGAGGCTCCCGAGTCTATCACCCAGTCGGTGTCCCAACTCGAAGCCGTGAGACAAGTATCGTGATCTGCCGAAAGAATAACAACAACGTCACCATCTGAGGCGACCGCAGTAGAATTTGAATCATCTTCCTTCTCCTTTCCTTTACCCTTCTTGTCACTCTTCTTCTTGTGACATTCATGCTTATAGTGGCCCTTCTTGCCACTATTCCAGCATTCAACATCTTTCCTGGCAACTAACTTGCCTCTTGATTTATCTCGGGCCTTTCCGCCCTTTCTGTTCTTTCCTCTCCCCCTATCTTGTGTCACAAGAGCCACTTGTTGAGCAGGCCTTAGAGACTTCCTCCTTGTCTCCTCATTGAAGAGACAGCTTGTTACCTAATCCATGGATACCTTTTCGTCTCGCGCGGAGTTACTTAGAGACACCACCAATGTCTCCCAACTGTCAGGTAATGAGCTAAGCAGTAGCAAAGCCTGAAGTTCATCATCCAGAGCCATCTTCATGGCGGAGAGCTGGTTCACAATGTTGCTGACCTCATTCATGTGTTCAGCCACAGAACCACCATCTTTGAACTTGAGATTCACAAGTCGTCTTATCAGGAAAATCTTATTGCCGGCTGTTTTCCTCTCATACAGCCCTTGCAATTTTAGACATAGACTAGCGGCTGAGGTCTCTGTAGACACATGGTGGAAAACTGAATCATCAAACCATTGTCTAATGAACGCCACCACCTTCCGGTCCACTTTCTTCCAATCATCATCTGACATATCCTTTGTCTTCGCCGATATGCCTAGAATTGGAGCATACAAGTCCTTGTAATAGAGCAAGTCCTCCATCTTAGCCTTCTATATGGTCCAGTTAGAACCATTGAGGCTGATCATCCTTGATGAGCCACCTTCCATAATTCAGAACCGATCCCACACCGTTCAAACAACCTGAACGCTCTGATACCACTTTGTTGGGTGTGTTTCACACAAACCTTCGGATCTCGCCCCCCAATACACTAGAATTATGGACTATGCTAATGCAATGATCAAGAATAAACAAACAATCACACGACACAAGGAGTTTTTACGTGGAAAACCCTCAAAAGAGGTAAAAACCACGGGACCTAGTCCAGATCAACAATCCACTATCTCAGGGAACTGTTACAACCGATCTCAAGCACACACCGCTTGGATCAAACCTTCTTCACCCACTTGGGATGGATAAACAACAAGAGAATAGTAAAGGATGAACGATCTCACCGATCCCGAGGATGTAGAAGCGCAGAGACGACGGTTGCGCAGAAGAATCCCTCCTCAAGCTACTTCTCCCTTCTACAAGCTTCCTCCCTCTCTCTCTCTCTCTCTCTCTCTCCTCTTTCTCTCTTCCTCTTTTTCTCTCTTTCTCACCTTGGACGTGTTTACAACCTAATGGGATGCCCTAATCTCGTTTTAGAACTCTTAAGTACAAAAAACGGAAGAATCAGAGCCAAAATAGAAAACTGCGTCTAAGCAGTCCGCGCTGAGTCGGGCGCCCGGCCAGGCCCAAAACAGTCCAGCGAGAAAATCATTGGAATGAACCAATTTCGGGCGCTCGGACCAACATGGTTGGGCGCCCGGCCAAGTCATTGGGCGCCCGGTCACTTAGACCGTCGGGCGCCCGACTGAAGCCAAAACCATCCAGCAGCATTGCTGCCATTTCTGGGGAATTTCGGTCGCCCGGCCACTAAATGGCCAGGGCGCCCGACCTCACCCAGTAACAATTTCCCTCTCCTCGTGCTGAGGAGGAAACCGTCCCATCAGATTCCTGTCACCCGTTTCAATAGGATTCAGTAGGGGTGTCATTGGGCCGGGCATGGGCCTGAAAAATCAGAATTTTGAACAGGGCCGGCCCCATGGCCTGGACCGAAACAGTGTAAAATTAGGGTCGGGACCTACCCCATGCCCGGCCCATTGACACCCCTAGGATTCAGTGTCGGGGTACGTATAACACCCAATTCGGTCAGCGGATTCAGTTTGGTCTGGTCGTTACTGTGGGTCCCACCTTGATGTAAGTGTTGTATATCCACGCCGTTCATCTGTTTTGCCAGCTCATTTTAGCACATGGTCCCAAAAATGAAGCAGATCCAAATGTCAGGTGGACCACCACAGAAACCATGGTGATTGACCATTAAAAACTTCTTATGGGTAGCAAAGGTTCTGGATCAAGCTGATATTTGTGTTTTTGCTTCATCCACGTCTGCATAAGTACCTGATCAACAGGCAAACAAACATTAAGATGGGCCCTAAAATGTTTTTAATGATGGGTGATCCATCACCACTGTTTCTTGTTGTGTGGTCCACCTGAGATTTGTATTTGCTTCATTTGTGGGCTCATGCTCTAAAATGAGCTGGAAAAATGGATAGATGGCCTGAGTATAAAACACATACAACAAGGTGGGCCCATGGTAGTCGCCTGGCCGAACTCAGTGCAACCACGACATGACTGAATCCGCTCATGGAGAAATGTAGCTTCCTGTGGAAAATTGTTTGACCTTAGGTGCAGGAGGTGAGAGGGGAATTGCGCACAACACCAAATTGGATACTCGCCTGCCTATCCCAAGCTTGGAATAGTTAGGGTTCTGAGGGCCCACCGCGAGGTATGGCTTTTATATATCCATCATTTTGCCTTATCATTCTAGGGTATGAGCCCAAAAATAAACGGATCCAAGGTTCAAGTGGACCCTATTATTCTGGGCTCATCTCTGATACTAGCATGTGGGCCATTTGAATCCCTGTACGTTGGGTCATCATGGATGTCCCCTCGTGTTTCTCCCTAGTGAACGGTCTTGACTGACAAGCTCTTCTATTGCAGAAAGAGACCCAATCTTTTCTAGGTCTGTAAGTGGGCCGGCCTGACCATGGGCTTCCAAGCTCAGCCCAACTTAGGCCAAGCTTGGGTTGACACTAGGGTTAGGTTTGGGCTAAAAACTCGAGCCTATATCTTAAGTGGGCTGGCCTATGACTTAGTTGTTTGAAAGCCCATCAACCCAGCCTCGCCTATTAACTTTCAAAAATTCAATTTTTCTTTCTTTTCCTAACAAGCCTATTAACTTTCAAAAATTCAATTTTTCTATCTTTCTTTTCCTGACAAACCACCTCTTTTTTTTTCTTCTTATTTTCTAAAAATATTATTACTTTTAAAATATATTTTTTTCTTACTGACAAAATTATCATATCATTTTTTAAAGTAGAAATGTTCCATGAAGACTATAAAGAAACCATGAAATTAAGTGGGGTCCACTCTCATAATGCTTTTCTTTCCACCATTTCCGCCATCTCATTTTAAGGCATGGGTCCAAAATCAGTGTATCCAATGCTCAGTGAATCCCACAATAAGAAAAGGCGAGTTAGTGGTGTTTACACCCATTTTTGACACCCTTTTGTAGACCCGTCTAAGGTTGCAATGTGTCGATAAGATGTGATTGTAACTGGTAAAAACCTTACTCGCACCTAAGAGTATTTTCGTTTGGTCTTCCTTTGGCAATACACATTTGTTATAAATGTGGAGGTACAAGCCCTTACACCCATCATTAAGTGAATGAGTCAACACGTTTATCATTCCAATTAATGAGGCAGCATGCCCAGTACGATTATAAGAGACTTGTTAAGAGACCATATCTTATCATGTATCTAGCTATGATACCCTCAGCAAAGTCATCCCCCATAACCCTTCCAAAATGGGAGATCTGCCCAATGATGTTTAAAGACTCTATAATGTTTTGAGAAGGTTGTCAATATCAGGAAATCGAATCGATATCCCGGTGAATCCGGTTTCGGTTTGTATTTACGTTAATAGAAACAAAGACACCAATTTAGTTAGGTCCAAAACCATGCACCGATCAAAAAAAGGCGAATGGGAAGGGGCTTAAAGAAAGATATGATTTGTCTAATAACAGATTGGTATCGGGTAGATCTGGCTTATCCATCACAAAGATAAGAAGAGAAAGAGATCACCCAGGTATCCTATCTAATGATCCTACCCCATGGCCATGGTTCGATTGTGATCAAGAGAATGGGAGAACTAGATCTGATCGGGCCCATCCCTGATAACAACTCAATATCAAATGTCAAATTCCTCTAGCATTCCAAACCATCGAGGAATAAGAAAAATGCAGGAGGTAGTTTGTTCGGACCTTCCAACACCTTGAAAAGGTATTGAGTGGCCATGATCGATCTTTGATTAGCTCTTAAGGTTCTCGAATCATGGCCTGGTTATCTTCAGCAGAGGAATCTTGATGCTCCTAAGCTTGATCTCAAGTCTATTTAATGGGCCACAAACATCTTCGTGAAAGATCAACTACGAGAGGAAAGATTCGAGAAGTCCGCGGTTTCAAATATGTTTAGGAGATTTCCCTATTCAGAATATATAGAGGATCTATGATGAACAAAGAAACCCAACGAGGGTTTTACCGCATCGACAAGCTATAAAAGGAGCACATAAAAAAGAGCCAGGGCCCTGTGCTAAACACATCTATCAGCATTACAATTTATCTTTCCAATTCATCTTTCTTAACATAGCCTAACTTATTTCTAGCTATCATCATTACTGCCTAGTGACTCTCGCTACAATACCTTAAGAGTAGAAGTAAATGTCCACAACCTCAAGTTATGGAGTAGAAGTAAATGTCCGCAACTTCAAGTTGTGGGACCAAGATCAACTAAGTTCCAATTTAGCTTATCATATTCATTCGGTCACATCCTGCTGACTACCCACCTCGATCGTTTATTCCGATGGATGACTCAGGTATTTCTCTCTTCTTCTTTTTTTCATTTATTTCATTTGGTTGTTTTACTTTGTCAATTGTAATTGGCCATATATTTTAATGAAATTAGCATTGTTTAGTCTTCTTTAATTTATTTGTACATTCTTATTCCTTTGAAAAATGTTGAGTTGAAAGTATTAGTGAAAGAAGAATCCTTAAGTTTATAGACTTACATTTATTGTCACAAAGCTAAAAATCACTTGGTGGGGCCCACATGAGTTTTCGATGTGCCTGAAACCTGGTATGACCCCTCGTACAAGTGGAACACACATAATGGATGGGTTGGATTTGTGAACTACATCTCGGTGGGCCCAATCAAAGATCATGAAATTTTTAATGGGGGAATAACCCCTCCCAACTGTTGGCTGTGGTGTGGACCACCTAAGTCATGGATTAACCTGATTTTTTTTTTATCTCGTAGACCACCATTGAATGGTGCATCTAACTATGGAGTAGATGTTCTAAACACATCACGGTGGGGCCCACACAACTCGACCTCATAGTACCATTTCCATGTATATATATATATATATATATATATATATATATATATATATATATATATATATATATATATATATATATATATATATATATATATATATCGGAGTTCTTTTCCCTTCAGGGAGAATAAGGGCCATGCCCGACTCGGAACTTAACTAACTGCTTAAAAGGGGTGGAGAAAGATGCCCTAAGCTAAAAAAATGAAACTAGGGGGTCGAGCACTCTCTTTCCTTTTGATAAAGATAAGCAAAGGAATGAACAAAAAAGTTTTCAGAAGCGGAATTCATAGATTAGCCTGCCCTAGAAATGGATTCTATAGGCTTTGCGATTCAATGAAAAAAAGAGGGCTTCCTATTCTTCTTGAAAGCACAGAAAGACGCCTATATTGCTATGAAAGTGGAACTTCACTTTCTGGTATCCTTTCCTTCACTGAGACCATCATTATCACTCCCCCGCTAGACTCCAACTGAACGTTAGGAGCTGGTGAGATCCAGGAAGAGAGCACACAACTCTCAATAAGAGAGCCTGGCTCCCAGAGCAGATGATCTTTCTTGGGAAGGGAGGAGCCTTCCCATGCAGGAGAGCTGATGGGGGGCTAACCCACCTCTGCAGGGGGCAGAGGAGGACGAGTTTAAGTCATGTGAGGGTCACTTTGGCAGTTTTTAGTCATACAAAGTCTCAGTTGCATGGTTTTCATCAGAAATGAGGTCTTTCTAGTACTTGGTGTTTCCATTGATTTTGTTCGGGCGGGCTAGACCAGAACGGGGGAGGAGCAAGCACCAACCGAGAAACCAGGAGTTCTTTCATGGAGCTCTTCTTCCCCGTGTAAGTCGTCCTTCACGAAAACATCATGGGATGTTTTCATGAGGTCAAGCTGTGTGGGCCCAAATGTGATGTGTGATGGGCATCCACACCATCAATCAGATGCACCATTCCTTGATGGACCATGGGCCCAAAACTCAGGCCAATCCATGACTTGGGTGGGCCACACCATAAACAATAGTTAAGAGTGAATATCCACCCATTGAAAACTTTATTATTGTTTATAGGATCGACTGAGATGTGGTTGAGAAGTCCAGCCCATCCATTGTGCGTGTCCCGCTTAAACAGGAAGTCACACTAATTTTCAACCGTATCCAAAACTCAGGTGGGCCCCAACAAGTGCTTTTAGATGTTGTGGGCATGATTTTGCACTCTTTCAGTTGGTATGGCCCACTTAAATTCTGGATCCAGCTGATTTTTTGGATATCCCATAAACAATAGGAGACCCACCAAATACATGGTGTGGATGCTCATCAAATATCACAGTGGAGCCCACAGAGCTCGACCTCATGGGAAGTAATATCACAGTGGGGCCACACAGCTCGACCTCATGGGCCCATGAGGTCGACCGCATAGTGACATTTCCTATGATGGGCTAAAGCCATCAGGCAAGAGAATTATAAACTTGATCAGAATGCCGTTACCTTGGTGACGTGGCATTTACATTTTTGAATTCTCTCACGTTGACAACGTCCAATCAGCTTGTGATCACCATTGAAGGATTTTAGAGTCCATTTGAGAATTGAAGTTGATTAGATGGTTAGGAAAGTCTTACTTTGTAAATTTGGAGAATTCTGAAAAAAAATAAAAAATAAAATCAGTGCACCTTGTTTGATTCCCATCATAAATGGATGAAGATTGTCTGGCGGGATGTATGTGTTTTTTTCATGCTGTCCATCCATTTTGCCAACTCATTCGATGGCATGAGCCAAAAAAATGTGACAGATCCAAAGCTCAAGTGGACCGCACCACAGAAAATAGTGGGGAATGAATGCCTACCGTTGGAAACTTCTTGGGGGCTCAGAACTTTTGAATCAAGCTGATATTTGTGTTTTCCCTTCAACTAGGTTTGTATGACCTTATGAACAGGTTGGATTGCAGATAAACACCATGGTAGGCCCCAGGAAGGCTTTTAATGGTGTGGTGTGGTTCCCTTGAGCTTTGGATAGGCTACGATTTTGGGTTCATGCCCTAAAATGAGCTGAAAAAACAGATGGATGGTGTGGATGAAACACAAACATCATGGTGGGCCCTACATATTAGGACGTGTCACCAGGCAATCCTCATGTGACTGGCAGGTATCGGAAAATCCAGGAATCACAAATGGCCGACTACTATTGAGAGAGATCCTTCAGCTCTACCTCTCTTCCCATTTGAACACGCCCGCGCAGAGAGAGAGAGAGAGAGAGAGAGAGAGAGATTCTGATTGACAAATATTTTCTTTTTGGGAAGAGGAAATATTTTAATTTAAATTTTGAATTTTAAAAATGTTATCGGACCGGGCTAGGCTAATGGGCTTTTGGACAGGTAAGTCCAAGCCCGCCCCGCCTAAGAAACGAACTCGAGTTTTTAAGCCCGAACAGGCCCAAGCCCAAGTGCAGCCTGAGCAAGCTCGCGGGCTAGCCCGGCCCATTGACAACCCTACTGTGAATTTTTGTAGGAATTACATGGTCTTGTATGGAGAATATACAACAGAAAATATGCCCAATATAATGTGGCTTTTTTAGTTTATTCATGTGGCCTTATGGCTTAGTGAACCAATATAATTCTAAACTCGGGAGGGATGCAACTTGTGTTGGGTCAACAACCTGAACCAAATTGGCCCAATGAGAACTTTAGGTTGCGTTGGGAATTGACTGAAAATCCTTTACTCGACCTGGACCCACCCAGGTTAGGTTAGGCTTGGCTCGGGTTGAGGTATTAGGTAACCTGACCTGCCACACACCTGGCCTTAAATGCTACTATCTTATGCATGGAAATAGGGTTCATGATGGGAAGTGATACAGTGCATGCTGAGTGGATCAATGACTTTTGAATGGTTTATCTAAATATTAGTAAGTTTCTTTCTTTTCTTTTTTAAATCTATTTCTTTAACTACATTTGTTTACGAGCAATGATTGTATCATCTATTTTGAAAGTGCTATTTTGGTAGTCACATATAAAAGTATTACTTCAAGGATTTTATTTGATAATTGGATCTTTGGCCCTTATGTCATAGTTTATTAGTTGCATGTAGTAATCCATTCAAACTTGAATTATATTAGAATTGAGTTAGGCTCGGGTTTCATCTAGAGTTGGGCTAGACCTTGGGCTGACTTTCCTTGATGTTAGGTTGGGCTTGGAATGACCCTTAACCCGAGTCAAACTCGGTGGACGATGTGCATGTATCGTGCCCCCAAAAGCATCCCAATGGGCCAATCATCACCCTTGAAATTGTGGCCAAGATAGATCCAAATTGGCATCTGTAACCTGAAGAGTTTAATTTGAATTAGTTGTATGCCATAGCTGCAATTTCTAAATCACTTCAAAGTGCCTGTGTACCATCCATCACTATGATCCGGTGTAAAAACTTTTGCGTAACCATTGAGTTTCCCTCCATACACACTGCATTATGGGGGGTTGTCAATGGGCCAGGCTCGCCTGTGGCTGGTATTGGTCTAGAGTATTAGGCCCAAGGGCTGGGTTCGGGCTTAAAGTTCAAGCCCATTACAAATCGGGCCTAGCTTGGACTTAAGAAAAAAATAAGATTAGTCGGGAGAAGAGCTGAAATATCAAAGTTCTTTTATGTTGTCTCTTGCTTTGGTTTATTTGATTTGGTTTTGGGGAGGAGAGCTCTCTCTCTATCTCTCTCTCTCTCTGAAAATGGGGCTGGGTTTGGGCTTAGGCCGGGTCTAACATATGCATGTGGGCCAGGCTTCGGCTGGGCTATTTTAGCCCGCATTGCCTGTGCCAGGTTTGGGCATATCTTGAAGAAGATGAGCTAGTCTTGGACAGAACTTGTCCCGGCCCTAACCCGGGCTGTTGACAACACCCCTCGTTTCTTACCAGAAAAACAACAATACTCTGACAAAGTGTGATAGATGATACGCAGGCACATGAAATTTGCTTAGAACTTACACGTGGCATACAAATAATCCAATTAAGCCGTACAAATTATATTCTCCAGTCTAGATGCATTGGGAGTCAAAATTCAATCATATTTGATTATCTGACCATCGAATTTGTGGACATATACTGGGCGGTTAAAAATAATAATATCCAATGGTGCTATTTCCACGAACGAGTGCCTACAATCAAAGGTTAGGATTGTTCAACCAATCTGATATTGGGATTTTGATTCAGCAACAGTGGAGTGCAGAATTTAGTATGCTTATTGCGTTAACATATGCCACGCGTACAATTTCCGAGGGCCTGTGTATCAAGCCTCATTAGCAGCTTGTGTCATGTAACTTTCATCTGTTTTCTTGACCATCCCATCATCAAAATTGAGGCTGTAAATGGCCGGGTTTGGGGTAGGTTTGGCCAAAACCAGATCCGTTCATTTACTAAATGGGTCTGGGTCCAAATTTTAGACCCAGAACCTTTGATTAAATGGGCGGGTCTGGGTCTAGTAGAGGGAGATCCACCCAGATCAATTTATAAATGGGTCGGTCTAATGGGTCTAGTTTTGGATCTAGCATGCAAGCAGGTTTAAAATCAGGTTTTGATGGGTTCAGACCTTAATGGGTCCCTTGAAACGTAGACCAAACTCGCTGGTTTGGGTCAGGTTTAAATGGGTTGGGCTTGGGACCCCGTCGGGTCCATTAACCCATTTACAGCCCTAATCAAAATCCCGTAAACAGTCATGTAGTAAGTGTGGCCCAAAATACTTGAGCGAGCGGTAGTAAGCCTTCTGATCTTGTCCGTTGAATTTTGACCAAATTCTATTGTACTTCTAGGCGTGAGTGCGGGTGTGTGTGTAAAAAAAAAAATCATCCATCATTTTCTTATGATGATATCATATAGAAGCAAACAGTATATAAATTACACAATATTCCTATATGGGTTTCTTTAAAAAAGAAAAAAAAAAAAATCCTCAATGGGCTGCCTAAGATAATTAACCGTCCAAGAGGAGCGGTCCATCAATCAATTGGTGGACCCCCCTATCCAATGGCCCACCATGATTGTAGGTGGACTTTACACGGTAGAGGAAACATCCACTATCAAGAAAGGTGGACCACAATTAACAAGGCCATCAAGCTGCAGAAATTTTCTTTTCCACACACCTCCTTGCATTAATCCTGATGAATAATATCCACTACTTCTTACCATGGACTTGGTTCGATCCATATTGGCGAAGGCCAAAGTGCTCCCGAATTGTTTGGATAAAAGGGTTCAATAATCCCGTCCTCTAAGTTGAAAATGCCCATATCATGACCTCCAAACCTGCCCCAACGATCATGTCCTTCCCAATAATCATCAGTAAAGTAGATACAGTTTCCTTTGCATTCTGGAAAGTCAGTGGCAGACAGAAAATGAGCAATTACCACCCAAGAACAGCGTCCGTTCACCTAAGCTTTTCACCTCGACCCACTTCTGCCCACTTGGATCCAACTTGAATATTTCAAACCCAACTGTTTTATAAGGGAACTCATACTCAACTTCAACTTCCCCCTCATGGGGGTCGTCATCATCACCATCATCATTGTTGTTGGCTTCATTGTTATTGTCATCATCATTCTCGTCTTCGCTGTCATATTCCGCTTCGGGCAACAATTTCTTTTCTCATACAACTTGGAGCAATTCGCCTATTGATTCCACAATATACCTCTTTTTCGAGAAGTCTACTTTCGGCAGTGGCGGAGCAAACTCTGTTGCCTTTGGATGAGGGCCGATGTCACAAACAACCACAGTACCTTCATGATTCACGGCGTAGAACTTTTCCTTATAATATATGACATCTTGGTATGGGTGCCATTGGCAATTTTCAATGAGAGTCCATGCCTTGTCTATTGGTCTACTGAAGGACAACCTTCCTTGTTCACCATGGATTAACATGACCACACACTCATCAAGCAAAGTTTGAGTTCGCGCTAACGCGGCCTTCCGGATGTACACGTGTCTATAAAATAATGAATCATCGTTGGGTAGTATGCAAAACGTCGTTGTTGGAGGGAGGGGGCAATCGACTCCTATGAACGGATTGATTAGGTGAATTTCATATAGATTGTCTATGCTGATCAGCCAACCGCCAGAGGACCCACGGCACCTCTCATTGCAGCTCACCCTTCTTACTGGGCACTCATGGAGCCTACTCTGCAAGAGGCTAAAGAAGTGATGCGATTTTCTATCATCGCCGTTAATCAAAAGACCAGGCAGTTGGGGGCGTAGATGGCGGCGACTATGATGCCCTGCCCTACTCCATGACCAGCATACGGAGCTAAATCGGAGATTATCAGTGAGGAGAGTAAACTTTCTTGCAATCAATTCTAACAGGTCCCTTGGAAGTTCATTCCAGTCAACCATGATGATCAAGCTTCTCTAAACAAAAAAGAACAAAAAGGAGAGAGAGATGTTAGGATCATATAAGAGAGGAAAAGAAAAGGACATCACTTATAGTAATTCAAAGAAGAAGAGTTTAGGGCCCATCATGAATGGTCTATGAACCAAAAGTCTCTAGAATGGAAAATCCTAAAACTTTCAATAAGCAACCAACAATGAAAGAGTTGAGAGAGACTAAAACACCGGTTCTTATTCAAAAAATAAAAGGGCCAAATATCCTACAACAAGGATCTGCAAGGTTTTTTGGTGCATGAGCTATTGGTAGGTGGAGACAAACTTTCTGCATATATTCATTTTCAAACTGAACCTACTTACCCTAATATCGATGGGACCAACCTATTTTTTTTTTTTGGAAAAAGTAGAGGTGTCAATGGACCGGGTTGGCCTGACGGGCTTTCGGGCTTGGCCAGCCTTGGCCCGGGCTTGGACTAGAGTATTAGGCCCGCGGGTCGGGTTTGGGCCTAACGTATAAGCCTGTTTTTTAAACGAGCCGGACTTGGACTAGGCTGTTCAAAAGCCCGAAAATCCGGCCCGACCCGAATATATATTTTTTAATTTAAATTTTACACAAATATTTCCTAAAAATACATCTTCCTTTATGTTAAAGGCCGGGCTCAGGCTAGGGCCGGGTACGGGCTGGACTCTACATTTGTATCTTGGGCCGGGCTTGGGCTTAGCTATTGTGGCCCGTCACGAGTCCAGGTCGGGTTTGGGCATGCGTTGAAAGAGGCGGACCGGGCTTGGACAGAGCTTGGCCCGGCCCTAACCCGGCCCATTGACACCCCTAGGAAAAAGGTGAGAGCAATGTTGTCAAAATCGTATGATATAAGATTCAACAGTACTGTACCACAATATTGTCAAAATCGTATTATATACGATTCAACAGTACTGTACCACTGTAAGATTCGAATCCCACAACTGAATCACACTCTGGACTGAATTGAACAATTTAAAACTGAATCGTTAGGTATCCGAATTAAACAATTCGAGTTCCAGCATAAATAATAAGAAAATTCTGGTGAAAAATTGATTTTTTATTTTCCAATGTTTTGCAAATTTTCTAGGGCTTTTGTTTTCAAAACCCTTGTATGGCCCACCCACATTAGAAAAACACTTCTTTATGCTCTTTTGAGAAAGAGTTAAAACTTTTGGAGATTATGGGGCCTAAAACCTGAATATTATATATCTTTTTCGTCGATCAACGGAATCGACGACATTTTTTAGGTTTTTACATCAAAATATGTACAAATAAATGTGAAATACTTCCACAATCTTGTCTTTTTTCCTTTCTTCCCTTTTTTTGGATAAAACATACAATGTTTTATCTTTTTTAATTTGTTTTCCATTTACTTTAAGATTCTTGTCATTTTCTTATAATTTATAATTTTATATGTTTGTTTTGACCTAAATTGTTATTTTCTCTTAATAAATAGGGTTGGGTATTCATTCTTGTTAAAGTCTTGAAGGTGGAAAAGAAGTCGGAAGTCCAAAGATAACAACTTTAATGGGCTTATTGTTCGAAGGTGGATAGGAACAATAACATTCACCTCAAATGTAATTTTTTATGAGAATAATTATTGGGGAGGTTTATTTCGAATGAAACATTACCTTACCCAAACTAAGAAAAATGTAGCAATGTGTTCCCAAATGGGCAATAATGTTGCAGATAAATTCAAGAAGTTGTTGAATAAATAATTTGAGTGAAAAAAAAAAGCAACAAAAAGAATGAGAATAAGATGTTGGAAGAGTTCCACAATAATCCACATCGAATTTGTCGGAAGAAAGAGTGGCGTAAAAGAAATGCAACAAGTAACTCTAAACAAAATTTGAAAGAAATGAGACAAAAATAATGCGTGCTTTTTTATTTCTCTCTACTTGTATGTGAATGCTCTACCATTTAATCTTGTGAAGAGCCCCTTTTTCACACCTATGATAGAAACAGTTACGACATTTGAACCAAGGTTGAAGTTTCTAACATATCATGAAAAGGAATAAATTTTTAAAGTTAGAGGTTTAAGTCTATAGAAAAGTCAATTGACGTTTAAAAGAAAAAATGAGTCAAAACTTGATGCACGATCATGTCGGATGGGTGGACCAATGGAGTGTATCGGTCTATTACAAACTTTTTGGTTAATAGTCCGAATAGTTCGGTTTTTTTAGATTTGTTGATATGCTCGGTATTTGGATGAATGTGAACAATTTATTAGCTTTACTTGAGGTTGTTATTGATGAGGTGGTGTAAAGAATGTTGTGCAAATCGTTACAGATAATGCATTTGCTTATGTTAAAGTAGGTAAGTTATTTTAGTCTTCATGTACAACCCACAATATAGACATTATACTTGCAAACATTGGAAAGTTGCAAGTTCATTCTGAGACCGTAGGGAAGGCAAGGGCTATAACAGTTTACACTTAATGAGAAAGCATACAAAGGGAAATCTGACAAGACCAGGTGTAATGTGATTTGTTAATATTGAAGAGCATTTATGAATGATTAGCTTGAGATTGATGTTTAGCTCAAAGGAATGGGAATGTAGTAATTTTTCCAAGACCACAAAGGGAAATCAAGTATAAGATATAGTGTTAGCCAATGTAGATTTTTGGACATCTATCAAGTTTTGCTTGTAGACTACTTTCCTATTGGTTAATGTTCTATGATTAGTTGATTCAGATGGGAGGCCAAGCATGGGATATATTTACAAAGCGATAGATAAGGCAAAAAGAGGTAATAACAAAGAATTTGGGAGAAGGAAACGGTATTCAACGATATGAGAAATCATCTATAAGTTGGAGAATCTTCAGGCACATAGGCTTTTACATGTGGCAACTTACCATTTTAATTTGAGATTTCAGTATGATAAGAATTTCAGTGTGGATTTAAAAATCAAAACTAGTCTATATAACCGTATTGAAAGAAGATCCCAGATTAAAGGATTAAAGGATTAAAGGCAAAGGGTCATCATTGATGAACAGATGGACAAGTTTAAAAGGGCCTATGATTTGTTTGGAAGAGAAACTGTAAAATTAACAAGAGCGACAAAGCAACCAGTCAACTTTTCAATTGCTCTGCTTGTTTGACTTCTTTTGCCAGTTAAGTCATAAATGCAAGTTTTGACTTTTAGGTTATTTAGTTCACTATTTAATTATTTAATCTTTATAGTATATGATTAATTTATAAGTTTATGGTGGGAGAGTTACAGAGGCGAGTATACAAAATTCCAAAAGCTGATTATTTGTATTTTGAGTATAACATATAGTGCTACTGGTTCTAAGCGCAACTGGAGCACTTTTGAGCAAGTGAAAAATTATTGATCACTTGAATTCATGACTTATCTTATGAATTTTATTGTTAACTAATTTGTTTATAACTTTATAATTCATACACTTAATTAACAACTATATATACTATGCGTTCATTGTAGATGCATTAAAAAAAGAGAAATATACTCAAGCAATAAAGACCGAATGCTCTTATTTTCATAAAATACAATCTACTACTCGAATCCATCATGCGAAGAGAGAAATACCAAAGGCTTGACTTTATCTACTTATCAGATATGGAATCCGATGATGAGCGGATCATCAAGGAGGATCATAACCTTCCTACAAATAATATTTGGACAGACATAGGGTGAATGCTTTGCTGAAGCATTAGAGGATGAGCAAGGTGCAGGCAACTTAACCTTACGACCAGATGAGTGACATAATATGATTGTATGTTGTAGACTTGTAGTATAGTCTTGTACTCTCGTAATTTTACAATTAGTAATTTCATTTAATTATGCTAAACTAATAAACATAATTCATAAACTATTTTACAATCATAAGAAACTTGCAATTAGAAGTAAAGCAAATGGAGAAGTTAAAGTGGAAGAAGAAGAAGAAGAAGAAGAAGATGAATTTATTTCGACATCAAATTCTGAAAATAAAGATAATGTTACTGATGTTAATAACATTGATGAGGATGAGCATGTCACCGCAACCAACTAAAATAGATACATCGAGGGCAAGAATAGATTTATTTGGACATTTTGTTTTCTTATTTTATTTATAGAAATGAGTGAATATATTAGACATGTAAATGGAAATGGGGAAATGTTATTTTTTGAATCATACAGAAAAATATATGTACTTGGGATGAGCAAAGCGTTGATGTTAAAGAAAGGGTTATTTTTTAAACTTGTTTATGACATGAGACAACACAATAATATATTTATACATAGTATATAGTTGATCACAAGATTAATGTTATGGTTAGCAATGTTGTCAAAATCTTACGATTTAAGATTTACGATATACGATTTTAGTTGAATCTTAAGCAAAACGATTTGAATCCCAACCTTGATCCCTTTTTATATGAATCCTATGATTCTTTAATTCGAATCCTACGATTTATGATTCAAACTATACTTGTTCTCTTTTATTTTAAGCCTCAGTAGGCTTTCATTTTATGTTTTTAAATGTGTGGGGGCTTTAAGAATCATTTAGAAAAGGTAAATTATTTTTATTTATTCTTTATAAGAAATTAAATGATATGTATTCTCTTCAATGTTAAATCATGTAGCTTTTTTTAGTGATTTCTTACTTCTTAATTGGTTAAAACATAATTGACGTATGACTCAACTGTAATGTTTTCATGGATGGTTATGATCATGCTGACTCATGTGTATTATGGAATAATGTTTAGAAATCAAAATACCATTTTTCATCGGCCTACAATATTAAAGGCTGCTTTTCCACATTAATTCTACATTAAAAAAAGGTAATAAGAACATAAATTATTAAAGGACCCTTGTATATATTTTTAAGAAAAATTTCATAGAAGACAAAAATAAAGGAATAAAAATCCTTTAACACTATCATGGCGTGGTATTACTTGGTGCACATTGATGGCAAAAGGAAGATAGATGAGTTTAAAAAATATATATATGATCTATTTATATTTTCATATGTTTTTCAAAATTTTAAGAAAATTGTCAAAATTTTTACGATTTACAATATGATCTGCAATCCGATACAATTTAACCCCTACTACGATTTACAATACAGTAACAATTTTGACAATATTGATGGTGAGATTGTTTTTTTTTTAACATATTCATGAGAAAAATTGATGGTTGATGTGTTCTTTTTAAAAATTTCTAATTTATTTACAATTTTTATATTTTATAATATTTTTATGAAAATCTTAAAAAAAAAATTATGATTTATGATACGATAAAGATTATGACAACATTGAGTGGAAGCACACCACCTGCATTTTATTAATACAAAAATATAGTTGTAGATCTACAAAAGCAGGTGAGGGAAACAACCTTACCCCAACGGTTGTACAAAGAGGTCAAAGTATGGATAGAAAGCATTGCCCCAACCCACTGCAACTTGAACCTATACATAATGCTATTCCAACATTCAGAATGCTCAAGTCTATCTAGAAACCCTTGATTCTAAGGGAAAACTAAGAGGCTAGGATATATACATGAAAAAAAAAAAAACAACTAGGATAAAGCTATAAATGATGCACAAGCCCCAAATTGATGACCCATGTAGCATCATGGATCCATTAGCCTTTGCGTTTATGTCCTATGTAGCTAAGAAAAGAGATGAACACACTGCCAAACAGCCTTAGTGGTTTTTTTTTTTTTTTAAAGGCATGTATTTGAGAGACAAATCGTAAATGTGGTACAAAAGAACAAGAAAGAGGAAAGGAAAATAGGAGATGATTGAGATTGAGAAAGCCCTTGTTTTACAACCATTCACTCACTGATTTTAGATTGATTCATCCACTGCTGTACCTGTGCATACATGCATGTCAATCTGGCCCATTGAAACCATGGGCGCAATTGTGCTAGTAAAAAGGCTCTTAAAGATCAGCTGCTACTTAGCAGATCATTGAATACAATTCACTTGGAAGAGAATTGCATAGCTAATCAAAACTCCAAAAACAGAACTTATCTGGAATGTGTTGGAAGCAGGAGACAGTTGAAACATTAAGAAGAGACAAAACAGAAATGTACCCATATGTTGTGATGCTCTTTCAGACAAGTATAGGCCAAGATGATGATGATGATGAGTGATTTAACAGTCACACAGATTGAGCTCCACGAACAATAAGCCTTATTAAATTTCCTTTCTCCATTTCAAAATTATCTTACTGGAAGATAACTTGCTCTCTAGATATGTATATGAAGAAAACTTGAAGTAACTTATTTGAAAATGGGATAAAACTCAACTCAACCTGGCTGAGTCAAGTCTACTCAAGTCATCAGATTTCATGAAGACTGGGAAAGGAAAATTTTGGCTGGTTGGTTTGGCTCGAAAAGACTTAATAGATCTCAACAAAATTTGACTCAGCTCCCAGTATCCACCATAGCTCAAAAACTAGAAAATTCAACTCGATGTCTAGTGGCATGGCGTAAGGTAAACTCAAAGACTCGACCACTTCTTTAATCGAATCGACTCAACATTTTAATAATTGAATTTTTATTATTAAATTCATTTGAAACTGTTGAAAACTGACAAAATAATTAAAATACACAACTACACGGGATAGTATAGAGGTATCACCTCCTCTCATCATATATGAGGTTGCCTATTCGAATTCTCTGAAAGGCAATTTTTAGTTTTTAAAAGTAAACCCAGCTGACTGGGCTAGCCAAGTCGCATCGAGTTGGCCAAGTTTTGAAGCCAACTTGACAACTTTTTTCAGACCCAACCGAGTCAGGCCATTAAGCAAGTTTCTATGAGGCTTGGCTTGAAATCCCACTTAGTCAATTTGACTAGCTTGGTCAAGTTGTGAGTCAATTCACTTACCCACTTTATGTGTACTTTTTTAAAATATTAAATATAACATAGTTCTGGCATTTGAGACTCGGAAAACAGAAAAGCTAAAACTAGACCACTCAACTCGACCACACTGTTAGTACACATCCCACTGTTAGTACACACATAACCACACTGTTAGTCACCCAGCAATGTTAGCCACCCCCACATTGGGATTCGATACCTAGACCTCAGTGTTGAGACCAGGTTATCTTCACTCAGTCTGCCACTGTCCCAAAGGTGGGGGTGTGACCGACTCCAAGTTTATGTTGTGATTTGGACTGTTGATCATTGGTCCAATTGTGCAATTTTCAGTCGAGGAAAATTCTACCCATTCAACATTTCCTATTTTCCCCCCTTTCTTTACTTCCTTCTCAACCTTTTATTTCTAAACCACAATGTGACAAATATCAACATGATTTTAAAAATACCGCGATAATTTTGCAAAAATTACCGAAAGTAATACTATGCAATATTATCACCAGATTTTATAAATAATAGCAGATAATAAAATATCGTGACTTTATCTCCAAAAATACTAAAAACCTCAGGCGATTTATTATATAATATATGTTTGAAATTTCAAAATTGCTTATTTAACTGATAGTATATATTGTTAAGTATTTTATATTCTGGAAGATTTTCTAGATAATATACTAAAAAAAACCTAGAAATCTGAAAATTTCTCAAAAATTATCTGTAATTCAAATATATATCTTCCTCGTGAAAATAGCTTATGGCACAGTGATAGACAGAGCATGTTTATGGGTTCAAGTGCCTACATGAGGTGTGCGTAGGTGTGTGAGAATGTGTGTTTAAAAAAAAATAAAAAAATAAAAAGCCATTAAAGGATAGGCAAGTCTTAAACACATGGACCAACCAGATGTACAGTCTGGACCACCAAACATGGCCCACATGTAAAAACTGAGGATTCTTCCAACAATACAGAGATTAGAGAAGACTATATATTTCTGTGGAATAGTTCGCTGAGCAAGGTGACTCCACTAACATGGTGGCCCACTAAATCAATGGTTACGATCACCAAACAAGATTAAAAACAAATACAACCTACCTTATATTCTTGTTGCTTTTGTTCCCCGTTTATCTTCCTACGAAATCACAATCTCCGTCGATTTTAATCGAACCAGCGAAGGGTTTTTTTTTTTCCTCTTTCTTTTTTTCTTGCTCTCCTCCATCTCCATAAATATATCTCCGCTCTCGGCGGAGAAGCGGATTGCACGCCAAAGCCTTTCGCAAAAAATTCGTGCAACGGGGAGCTAGGTGGGACCCACTGTAATGTTTGTGAGATATCCACCCCGTCGATCCTTTTTTACGGATGGTGATGGAGGAGGAGCGTGACTTGGCGGAGACCCTTAACCAGCGATGTCGGTAAGACCCTAACCCTAGGGCTCACCTGGATGTATTCGCTGTATATCCATACCGTTCATCTGTTTCTTCAGATTATTTTAGGATCCAGTCTCAAAAATGAAGAAGATGCAAATTTTAAGTGGACCACACCACAGGAAACAGTGTGGATTGAACATCTACCTTCCTGGAGTCCACCGTAATGTTTATTGACCATCCGATTTGTTGATAAGGTCACGTAGACAGGGAAGAAATAAAATACAAATATCAGTTTGATAGGAAACTTTTATGGCCCACAAAAGGTTTTTAATGGTCATTAACTAGTGTTTGTTATGGTGTGGTCCACCCAAAATTTGCATCTAATTAATTTTTGGTTCCATGACATAAAATAAGCCGAAAACCGCATGGATATACAATTCATACATATAGGTGGGCTCCTACGGTCAGGGTCCCACCCACATAGTTGGTTCCGGAGTCTCATCTAAGTAGAATTCATACATTATAAAGTATTTCTGCATTAGCAGAAATACTTTGGTATCCCTATTGCACACCTTGCATAGACAGTACTGACGCTTCTTCTCCATCCTCTTAAATTTTTCCTTTCCCATTCCTAAATGAATTAAAATATGCATCATGCGCTGCTTTTGGATGAACAAAATTTGAGTGGTGATCAAACCCCAAAATTTGGGTGTGATTCAATGAACCAAAGCAGAATGGATGATCTTTGGAAATATTAACAGCGGTAAACCATCACTTTTTTTTATTTTCCATCTTTTTGTTGTATTTACATGTCAGGGGACCTAACCCATCAAGTCATATGTGATTTGAGCTCAATTAGGCCTATTTGGTCATCTTCAGCCAAATCTATCAAATACGTCCAAAAAAAAAAAAAAAATTATATCTTTCCCAATAAAAAGCTTTAGAAGCAAGCTTGCATAGTGGGTCGTAGACCTCCTGGAGACCGAGTCTAAGCCCATGTTAGTGGGCCTAGGCCAAGTGAGTCACTGAGTAGGGTCAATTCACTAAGGGAGTGGTCCTGGTAGCCTATGAAGTGAGCCGGCAGTTGAACTTGAGCAACAGTCTCAAGGAGGTTTATGGGGCCAGAGATCCAGTCAAGTGCAGATGAGGGCGAAGATTCGAGGCACAACTTAGCCTAGAGAGGCTGTAGAGAGACCGATTGACAGGCTGCTTGGTTTTGGTATATCAAGGAGGGATAGATTTGGAGGCCATAGTTACTTTGGACCTCGATAGCCGTTTGTGCCATCTAGTTGTTGCTATGCCAATTGTGATAAATGATTCATCTTAAATAGGAAGAAGACACGAACAACCACTCTACATGGGCGCAGGATCCTCTTCCTGTCCGACTGTCACACTGACTGATGTTGTACTCCGCGACCTACTAATGACGACAGATTGCAAAAGACAATATGGTCGTAGTAGAGGAATTTGCTGGGTCGTACGAAACCTCCTGCAAAAGTTTTCCGTTACGAGGAGCCACCAATTTACTAGCAAGCCCTCAGCAGACTTGAAGTAAGAGAGACCGACTTATCTTCCAATAAGATACAGTCCTACGGAATCATAAAGTTGTCCTCCAGCACCTTAGGTGGTAATGAGAAGAAACGGCCATTCCATCAAGGTGGGCTCTGCACAATGAACAATCCACATCAAAGGTTCGCCCTAATGATTAATGGCTATGTCCAAGGCAGGCCCCACATGATGGACAACCCACTTCCAAGTTGGGACCTACACGGTGAACACATCAAATGCGGGCTGCACGTGATGGGCAACGGACATTGAAGGGCCCCACATGAAGGAAAATTAACATTGATAGTGGGATCCAAATGATGGATGACCTGGACGCAAATTGCTTTCAGCCCCTGGTTGGACTAAATCAGTCTAGACTGTGGCTCTACCAGGCCCACAGTGATGTATGGGTTTTATCCTAGCTGTTTGTCCATTTATCTAGATCATTTTATAGTATGAGCCCAAAAATGAGACAGCTCCAAAGCTTAGGTGGATCACCGAGTGGGGATTGAACACCTACCATTAAAAGTTTATTAAGGGCCATGGAAGTTTTGGATTGTGTATTAACTTCATTCAGGTTTGTGTGACCTTATGAACACTTTTAATGACAAATAAACATCAGTGGGCCCTAGGAAGGTTTCAGCGACAGGCGTGATTACCACCACTTCATCCAGGTTTATGTGACCTTGTGAACATGTTTGATGACAAATAAACATCGCAGTGGGCCCTATGAAGGTTTCAAAGGCAAAGGTCATTACCGCCGCTGCTTCCCATGGTGTGGTCCACTAGAGCCTCAATCTACCTCATTTTCAGCTCGTACCCTAAAATAATCTAAAGAAAATAGATGAATGGCATGGAGAAAGCCCATACATCACAATGGGCCCCACAGTGCCCCTAACTAGATTGATTTCTGTCTAGGCGGGGCCAGACACAATCTGCTTCAGATGACCTGGTAGGCCCCACATAATGGACAGTCTACATCAGATGTTGGCACCTAATGAATCGTGTAGAGGAAAGAGAAGGGTGTATCTATATAAATTACATGGTCTTAGGTGTTCTAAGTATCTGGTGCTCATCAGAGGAAAGAAAGCTGGAAATCAACTCCCAAGTCGGGGGCTCAAGTGGTGGTGGCTAACATTGTGGTGTGACTAAAGGGGTGGGTGTACTAAGAGTGGGGTGTGTTTACTAACCAAAAATAAATAAAGGCAAAAAATCGATAAAACATGATATAAAGAGAGGGCATTTTTGTAATTTGATCTGAGAATTAGCTTCCCCTTTCCTATTTGTTCTGTTATCTCACTAGTAGAAAAAGGGATTAAAGGTAGGAATGGCTTCTAAATTCTGATTTTCAAAAAAAATGAAGGGCATTCTGGTAATTTTATCTTAAAAACTTTAAAAAATCTGTAACAAATAGAGAGCTATTTTCATTGAAAGAAGAAACCCAAAAAGATGATTGTTAAAACTAGAAAATGTTCAAAGGCAGTTTTCTTGTGTTTTGTTGTTCTGGGAGGATTCTGAGTATAAGAGACATTCATAGACGATCACAAACATTCACAAAGTACACAAAGAGAGAGATATCGCAAGGCGAATTTTATTCTAGAGATTCTGTGATCTTGTACATTCCAGGCTGTGAATTGGCACAAGCCCTTAATTACATCAACGGTTGATCACTCTTGATTAAAAGGCAAAAGACAAAGCCATCAGGGGCCATAGTCTTAGAGTTCACGGTCATAAAGACCAGATTGTATGTTTTGTTATGGACTAAGTCATCATGTGTTGGGCAAGTCGGATGCCTATGTCTCATGTTCTTTCAGGTGGTCCACATTGAGAAACAGTTAGGGTTGTGTGTCGAGTCGTGCAACTCTGGGCCTTCGCCTGTTATGTGAACAGGTGACCGCAGGAAGACACGTAATTCGACCAGTTGAGTCGAATAACTCTGGGCCTCCACCTGTTATGAGAATAGGTGACCGCGGGATAACACGCAATTCAACTGTTGTATACCTGAGCTGTTCAACCAGCAGATTCCGTTGTGGATGAGTAGTACATCGACTAGCTTTTGTTTTGATAGTAATTCATAGCAAATGTATTGCGAATTATTGGAACTCTTTTAATTATGGTTTCTCGCAGTAACCATGGTCTCCTTTGACTTAGCCTCGGACCTCAATCCGAGATAGATAGAATTTGTACAATAATTGTAAAAGATACAAAGTAAACATGTTCGATCCTGGAGTCCGGCGACCCATCTTCGGAAGCGTTTCGACCCATCTTCGGAGTGTTGATGCATTGATGTGAAGATTTAAGAAGTCTAATGATGCATATGCGACATACGAGATGTGCATTGTGACAAACACAATGAAGGATGTTCTACAATAAAGTAATTTAAATTGGCAGTAATACTGCATTCATATGCTTTGAGTTATGGAGGAGTTAAACTTACTTAGGCGATAGTCTAACCGTGCTTAATTTTGATAAGCGACAGTCTATCTTCAAGCCAACATGACACTTCCTAGGGCTGAAAATGACTAAGTATCGAAGTTCCGATACGAGTGTTTATGCTGTCGGAATGCAAATAATTGAGTTTATAGCTTTGCTAGTACTTGATTTAGGTACTTTGGGTTATAAGGATGCTGGATCCATTTAGGCGACAGTCTAATCGCGTTTCGTTTCGTAGATATGCAAGTGAACTTTCAAGCCTGCAGGGCACTCCCTAGGGCTTAAAAATGACTAAGTAGTGGAGTGCGGTCCACTTAATCTCCTTGATTACTAATCGATTGGGTGATTAATGCTGCAGAAATGCTTGGGTTACGTTATTTGAGTTATTGTAATGCTGAATCCAATCAGGCGATAGTCTTGTTGTGCCCGCTTTCGACAAGCGACGATCAATTATCACGTTTTCAGAGCATTTCCCAGAATTAGAAATTTGGCTAAATACTGAGCCTTTTGGCATTTACTGATGATTTTTAGGATTAAATGTTGTTCGTTGATCGAAGGGGACCTGGGAATACGTCGCGGACACTGATATGTACCCAGAACCACTCAAGCGACAGTGTGGCGGTGCTCGTCGAAGGCGGGCCACACGATAAAAAATCTGGCAGAGGGGGGTACGCCCCAAGAGCATGTTCATGGTGCCTTAAGTGCATATTTACAGAGTTGGAAGAAAGAAGATCGGGACTTAGTGTTTTTGCACTTGCCAAGGAGGGGCAGGCGCATGTTTGTGCTAGTGGCAGGGTGCCAGGCGCATGTTTATGTAGCACTTAGGATTTCAGTCCATAAATGGGGGTAGGCGCATGTTTGTGGTAGTGGAAGGAAAGAATTCTCCGGACTTAGTATTTTGCACCTCCTACAGAGGGGCAGGCACATGTTTGTGCTAGTGGAGGTGCCAGGCGCATGTTTGTGTGGCTCTCGGAGCATTCGGCCATCTACCAGGGGGGTAGGCGCATGTTTGTAGAGTGGAGGGGGTCTTAGGCGCATGTGACCCCCAACACTTAGAATACTTCATAGCTTCCCTTTTCCTTCTATGTACATGCGCTTACCCGTTTCCGGCGAGGGATTTCGGTCACTGGGAAAGGATTCCGGCCACCAGAGAAGGGTTTTCTCGGGGGTTAGGCGCATGTTTACGAGGGGTTAGATGCATGTTACCTTGGGTTAGGCTGACGTCGCTCGTACTCACATCGTCTCGGCTCGAAATCTCTCTCTCTCTCTCTTATGTCACAGGTCTTCAGCTGTTTAGAGCCGATGACAAGTGTACGGAACCAATTAGATTTCAGCAAGAAAACCTCCTAGGTGCATGTTTGTGCGATACCCCAGGCTCATGTTTGTGCACTACCCCAGGCGCATGTTTGTGCCATGCCCCAGGCACATGTTTGTAGAGTGGGGAAAATTTGCTCGAGACTTAACCATTTTCAGAGAAAATCTGCATACAGACTTAGAAAAAATCAGGTTTCATACTTTTGCTCAATGGACAGCTGTACTTTCATAAATGAATTAGACTGTCGCCTAAGCACTTTTGGGCTTCATTTATGATACTGAATACATGGGCGGTCAAGCGAAAGTCTAATTGATGATCATTTGATGGGTATTGCTTGATCTTGAGTCCCTTCGGGCTGCTCTCACAAGGAGGAATACTTGGTTTCGGGGTGCGCAATGCAATGGTAAATGTCGAATGTTGCTAAAACTTGCTGGTTAAGGTTTTTGGGCCTTCCGTATCGTTTAGTCACAAAGTGAATGTCTAAATCCGTTCCGAAATGGTAGGTGTCAGTCCCGATTGTGATTGCGCAACTGCCTGGATTAGGGTTACATTAGCAGTCTATTGCGTTTTCTGACTATTTCAGAACTTTTCTGCTGATCCAGATTGTTGTGTCATGCTCTTGGGTTGTTGATTAACCTTGGGTGATAATTTGAGCCCCAACAATGAAAAATAAAAAAACTATATTAAAGAAAATCCATTGCATTATCTGATCATGCAAAGAAAAAAAGGATTCAAAATAAAGAAAACATGAGATGTAGGACATTCTCTAAAAATGGAGAAAACATAATACTGATAGGGGACATTTTTGTAAAGTTTACTTGAGAATTAGCTTCATCTTTCCTTATTTGCTATTTCACGAGTACAAAAATAGACTACTGTATTACTATTGACAGGAATGGGCTTTGAAACTTTGATTAGAAAAATAATCAAGGCCATTCTAATAATTTTACCTGAATAATTGCAGTAGTTAAAAACCCCGCAAGAAATTAGAAACAAAGAACTGAAGAAGAAACCCAAAAGGATGCCAAAATGAAAAACTATATTAAAGAAAATCCATTGCATGAGATGAAGAAAGTACACTATCTGAAAATGAGGAAAAACATGAGGGCATTTTCGTAATCTTACTTTAAAATCAACTTCTTCTTACACGAGTACAAAGAGGGACTACTGTATTACCAAAGGCATCAATAAGCTATGAAACTCTTATTACAGAAGAAAAAAAGAAGAAGATGATGATGAGAGGGCACTCTGGTAATTTTACCTGAAATTTTTTTACTATTATCTTCTTAATTTTCTTGAAGCAGGAAATGTGAGCTCTTGGAAGAAGAAAACTCTACAAGAAATGGAGAGATATTCAACTATATTAAATAAAATCCATTGCATTCTCTGATTATAAAAAGAAAAAGGGTTCAAAATAAAAAAAAACATAAGAATAAATAAAGGGAGGACATTTTTGTAATTTTACCCAAGAGCTTTTTTTGCTAGAAGAAGAAACCCTATAAGAAATGGAGAGAGCAAAATAATTCCTGTGGTTTTTCTCTCAGCTTTCTCTCATGGCGGTTTTTGTTTTCTCTCTCTGGTTTCTCTCGATGAAATAGAAGATTGTCTTTTATGCAGGCAAGAGAATATCAGTTTAATAAATGACAAAAATGCCCATTCATTATAAGAAGTTTGCAATTCATGTGCATGTAGGTATTGAGCACCACGTGTCAATGTATCAGACATTTGCGTGGTCCAGGTGTTCGATGAGATGGTCAGGATTAGTTACTTGTTTTTCTCACAAATCAGGCAGTTTGCTCCTTAGGGGCCATGTTGCGAACAAAACAGAGGGATGGCTAAAAATACTGTTGACCGTTCATCTGTGAGCAGTGGCCCACCCGAGTTAACTAGTCTAGTGTTTTTTCTAGAAGAGTGTGATTCATATGATGAAAAGCGTGGATCTCTCACATGTATTTCATAGAGCGCGGTTTCAGTGGATCCCCACATCCATCGAGGTGGGTGGATCCCTGAACGTGGGGTCCACCATGATGTATGTTCCTTATATCTAGGCCATGCATCTGTTTTGAAAACTAAATTTAAGACATTATAACAAAAATGAGACAGCTCCAAAGCTCAAGTGGATTACACAATGGGGATTGAACACCCACCATGAAAAGTTTATTAGGGGCCATAGAAGTTTTGGATTGTTTATTACCTTCATTTAGGGTTGTGACCTTATGAACACGTTTATTGACAGATAAACATTAGTGGGCCCTAAGAAGGTTTAAGTGACAGGCGTGATTACCACCACTTCATCTAGGTTTGTGTCACGTTATGAATATGTTTGATGAGAAATAAACATCACAGTGGGCCCTATGAAGGTTTCAAAGGCAGAGGTCATTACCGCCCCTGCTTCTCATGGTGTGGTCCACTAAAGCCTCAAATCTACCTCATTTTAGCTCGTACCCTAAAATAATATAAAAAAAATAGATGAATGGTAAGGAGAAAGCCCATACATCATAATGGGCCCCACAGTGCCCCTTAATTAGACTGATTTATGTCTAGGCAAGGCCAGGACACAATCTGCTTTCAGATGACCTGGTAGGCCCCACATAATGGACAGTCTACATCAAAGGTTGGTCCCTAATGAATCATGTAGAGGAAAGAGAAGAGTGTATCTATATAAATTACATGGTCTTAGGTGTTCTAAATCTCTAGTGCTCATCAGAGGAAAGAAGGCTGGAAATCGACTCCCAAGTCGGGGACTCAAGTGGTGGCGGCTAACATTGTGGTGTGACTAAAGGGGTAAGTGTACTAAGAGTGGGGTGTGTTTACTAACAAAAAATAAATAAATAAATAAAGGCTAAAAATTGAGAAAACATAATATAAAGAGAGGGCATTTTTGTAATTTTACTTGAGAAATAGCTTCCCCTTTCCTATTTGTTCTGTTATCTCACTAGTAGAAAAATGAACTAAAGGCAGGAATGTCTTTCAAACTCTTATTTTAAAAAGAAAAATGAAGGGCATTCTTGTAATTTTATCTTAAAAACTTTGAAAAATCTATAACAAACAGAGAGCTATTTTCATTGAAAGAAGAAACCCAAAAAGATAACTGTTAAAAACTTAAAAATGTTTAATGGCAGTTTTCTTATGTTTGTTGTTCTGGAGGGCTTCTGAGTATAAGAGACATTCATAGACAATCACAAACATTCATAAAGTACACAAAGAGAGAGATATCGTAAGGTGAATTTTATTTCAGAGATTCTGTGATCCTGTACTTTTCAGGTTGTGAAATGGCACAAGCCCTTAATTATATCAACGGTTGATCACCCATGATTAAAAGGCAAAAGATAAAGCCATCAGGGGCCATAGTTTTAGACTTCACGGTTGCAGAGATGGGATTGTATGTTTTGTTATGGACTGAGCCATCATGTGTTGGGCAAGTCGGATGCTTATGTCCCATGCTCTTCCGGGTGGTCCGAGTTGAGAAACAGTCGGGGTTGTGAGTCGAGTCATTCAACTCTAGGCCTGCGCCTGTTATGAGAATAGGTGACCGCGGGAAAACAGGCAATTCGACCAGTTGAGTCGTGTAGCTCTGGCACGCGCCTGTTATGAGAACAGGTGACCGCGGGATAACATACAATTTAACTATTGTATACCTGAGCTGTTGAACCAGCAGATCCCGTTGTGGATGGATAGTACATCGACTAGCCTTTATTTTGATAGCAGTTCATTGCAAATGTATTGGGTATTGTTGGAACTCTTTTGATTATGGTTTCTCGTGGTAACCATGGTTCCCTTTGACTTAGCCTCGGACCTCAATTCGAGATAGATAGAATTTATACAATAATTGTAAAAGATACAAAGAAAACATGTTCGATCCTAGAGTCCGGTGACTCGTCTTCGGAAGCGTTTCGATCCTTGTTCATTCACTTTGAGGGTTGATGCTTTAATATGATGATTTAAGAAGTCTAATGATGCATATGTGACATATGAGATGTGCATTGTGATAAACACAATGAAGGATGTTATGTAATAAAGTAATTTAAATTGGTAGTAATACTGCATTCAGATGCTTTTAGTTATGGAGAAGTTAAATCTACTTAGGCAACAGTCTAACCGTGCTTAATTTTCATAAGCGACAGTCTATCTACAAGCCAACAAGGCACTTCCCAGGGCTTAAAATGACTAAGTATCGGAGTTCCGATATGAGTGTTTATGCTGTCAGAATGCAAATAATTGAGTTTAAAGCTTTGCTAGTACTTGATTTAGGTACTTTGGCTTATAAGGATGCTGGATCCACTTAGGTGACAGTCCAATCGCGTTTCGTTTCGTAGATATGCGAGTCAACTTTCAAGCCTACAGGGCACTTCTCAAGGCTTAAAAATGACTAAGTAGTGGAGTGTAGTCCACTTATCTCCTTGATTATTGATCGATGGGGTGATTAATGCTGTGAAAATGCACGGGTTACGTTATTTAAGTCATTGCAATGCTGAATCCAATCAGGCGACAATCTCGTTGTGCCCGCTTTCGACAAGCGGCGATCAACTGTCACGTTTTCAGAGCATTTTCTAGAATAAAAAATTTGGCTAAGTACTGGGCCTTTTGGCGTTTACTGATGATTTTTAGGATTAAATGTTGTCCGTTGATCGAACCGGACCTGGGAATACGTTGGGGACGCTGATATGTACCGAGAAACACATAAGCGACAGTGTGGCGGTGCTTGTCGAAGGCGGGCCACACGATAAAAAATCTGGCAGAGGGGGGGATGCCCCAGGAGCATGTTCATGGTGCCAGGCGCATGTTCATGGTACCTTAGGCGCATATTTACAAAGTTAGGAGAAAGAAGATTGCGACTTGGTGTTTTGAACTTGCCAAGGAGGGGCAGGCGCATGTTTTTACTAGTGGCAAGGTGCCAGGTGCATGTTTACGTAGGACTTAGACATTTCAGTCCATAAAGGGGGTAGGCGCATGTTTGTGCTAATGGAGGAAAAGAATTCTTTAGATTTAGTATTTTGCACCTCCTACAGAGGGGCAGGCACATGTTTGTGCTAGTGGAGGTGCCAGGCGCATGTTTGTGTGGCACTTGGAGCATTAGCCATCTACCAGGTGGGTAGGTGCATGTTTGTAGAGTGGAGGGGGTCTCAAGCGCATGTGACCCCCAACACTTAGAATACTTCATAGCTTCCCTTCTCCTTCTATGTACATGTGCTTGCCTGTTTTCGGCGAGGGATTTCGGTCACTGGGAAAGGATTTCGGCCACCAGAGAAGGGTTTTCTCGGAGGTTAGGCGCATGTTTGTGAGGGGTTAGGCGCATTTCACCTTGGGTCCGGCTGGCATCGCTCGTGCTCGCATCGCCTCGGCTCAAAATCTCTCTCTCTCTCTCTCTCTCTCTCTCTCTCTCTCATGCCACAAGTCTCGGGCTATTTATAGCCGATGGCAAGTATATAGAACCAATCAAATTTCAGCAACAAAACCTCCTAGGCGCATGTTTGTGCACTGCCCCAGCGCGCATGTTTGTGCAATGCCCCAAGCACATGTTTGTAGAGTGGGGAAAAGCTGCACCAGACTAACCATTTTCAGAGAAAATCTGCTTGCAAACTTAGAAAAAATCAGGTTTCTTGCCTTCGCTCAGTGGACAGCTATACTTTTGGAAATGAATTAGACTGTCGCCTAAGCACTTTTGGACTTCATTTATGATACCGAATACATGGGCGGTCAGGCAAAAATCTAATTGATGATCGTTTAATGGGTATTGCTTGATCTTAGGTCCCTCCGGGCTGCTCTGACAGGAGGAATGCTTGGTTTCGGGGTGCGCAATGCGAGGGTACATGTCGAATGTTGCTCAAACTTTCTGGTTAAGGCTTTTTGGGCCTTCTGAATCATTTGGTCGCAAATTGCATGTCTAAATCCGTTCCAAAATGGTAGGCGTCAGTCTCGATTGTAATTGCGCAACTGCCCGGGTTAGGGTTACATTGGCGGTCTATCACGTTTTCTAACAGTTTCTGGACTTTTCTGCTGATCCCGATTGTCGTGTCATGCTCTTGGGTTGTTGATTAACCTTGAGTGATAATTTGAGCCCCAACAATGACAAAATGAAAAACTATATTAAAGAAAATCCATTGCGTTATTTGATCATATAAAGAAAAAAGGATTCAAAATAAAGAAAACATGAGATGGACGACATTCTCTAAAAATGAAGAAAACATAATACTAAGAGGGGACATTTTTGTAAATTTTACTTGAGAATCAACTTCCTCTTTACTTATTTGCTATTTCACGAGTAAAAAAATATACTACTGTATTATATTGACAGGAATGGGCTTTGAAACTCTGATTAGAAAAAAAATCGAGGCCATTCTGATAATTTTACCCGAATAACTGCAATAGTTAAAAATCCTGTAAGAAATTAGAAATAAAGAACTGAAGAAGAAACCCAAAAGGATGCCAAAATGAAAAACTATATTAAAGAAAATTCATTGCATAAGATGAAGGAAGTACATTCTCTGAAAATGGGGGAAAACATGAGGGCATTTTCGTAATCTTACTTTAAAATCAGCTTCTTACACGAGTACAAAGAGGGACTACTGTATTACCAAAGGCATCGATGAGCTATGAAACTCTTATTATAGAAGAAAAAAGAAGAAGATGATGATGAGAGAGCATTCTGATAATTTTACCTGAAAAAATGTGCTATTATCTTCTCTGTTTTCTTGAAGTAGGAAATGTGAGCTCTTAGAAGAAGAAAACTCTGTAAGAAATGGAAAGATATTCAACTATATTACAGAAAATCCATTGCATTCTCTGGTTATAAAAAGAAAAAGGGTTCAAAATAAGAAAACTTAAGAATGAATAAAGGAATGACATTTTAGTAATTTTACCCGAGAGCTTTTTCTGCTAGAAGAAGAAACCCTATAAGAAACGGAGAGAGCAAAATAATTCCAGTGGTTTTTCTCTCAGCTTTTTCTCATGGAAGTTTTTATTTTCTCTCTCTGATTTCTCTCGATGAAATGGAAGATCGCCTTTTATGTAGGCAAGGGAATATCACTTTAATAAATGACGAAAATGCCCATTCATTATAAGAAATTTACAATTCACGTGCGTGTAGGTATTGAGCACCACGTGTCAATGTATCAGAGCTTTGCAGGATTCAAGCTTTCAATGAGATGGTCAGGATTAGTTACTTGTTTTTCTCACAAATCAGGCAGTTTGTTCCTTAGGGGCCATGTTGCGAACAAAACAGAGGGACGGCTAAAAAAATTGTTGACCGTTTATCTGTGAGCAGTGGCCCACCCGAGTTAAATAGTTTGGTGTTTATGCTTGAAGAGTGTGATTCATATGATGAAAAGCATGGATATCTCACATGCATTTCATAGAGCGCGGTTTCAGTGGATCCCAGCATCTATCGAGGTGGGTGGATCCCTGAACGTGGGGTCCACCATGATGTATGCTCCTTATATCTAGGCCATGCATCTATTTTGAAAACTCAATTTAAGACATTATAACAAAAATGAGATAGCTCCAAAGCTCAAGTGGATCACACAATGGGGATTGAACACCCACCATTAAAAGTTTATTAGGGGCCACGGAAGTTTTGGATTGTTTATTACCTTCATTCAAGTTTGTGTGACCATATGAACACGTTTATTGACAAGTAAACATCAGTGGGCCCTAGGATGGTTTCATTGACCTTATGAACATGTTTGATGATAAATAAACATTGCAGTGGGCCCTATGAAGGTTTCAAAGGCAGAGGTCATTACCGTCTCTGCTTACCATGGTGTAAAAGAATTTGTACAATAATTGTAAAAGATACAAAGTAAACATATTCGATCTTGAAGTCCAGCAACTCATCTGCGGAAGCGTTTCAATCCTTTCTCTTTCACTTTGAGAGTTGATGCATTAATATGATGATTTAAGAAGTCTGATGATGCATATGCGACATATGAGATGTGCATTGTGACAAACACAATGAAGGATGTTCTACAATAAAGTAATTTAAATTGGGAGTAATACTACATTTAAATGCTTTAAGTTATGGAGGAGTTAAATCTACTTAGGTGACAGTCTAACCGTGCTTAATTTTAATAAGTGATAGTCTATCTTCAAGCCAACATGGCACTTCTCAGGGCTGAAAATGACTAAGTATCGGAGTTCCGATACGAGTGTTTATGCTGTCAGAATGCAAATAATTGAATTTAAAGCTTTGCTAGTACTTAATTTAGGTACTTTGGGTTATAAGGATGCTAGATCCACTTAGGTGACAATCTAATCGAGTTTCATTTTGTAGATATGCGAGTCAACTTTCAAGCCTACAGGGCACTTCCTAGGGCTTAAAAATGACTAAGCAGTAGAGTGCGGTCCACTTAATTTCCTTGATTATTGATCGATGGGGTGATTAATGATGTGGAAATGCTTGGGTTACATTACTTAAGTCATTGCAATGCTGAATCCAATCAGGCGACAGTCTCATTGTGCCCGCTTTCGACAAGCGGCAATCAATTGTCACGTTTTCAGAGCGTTTCCCAGAATAAAAAATTTGGCTAAGTACTGGGACTTTTGGCGTCTACTGATGATTTTTAGGTTTAAATGTTGTCCGTTGATCGAACGGGACCTGAGAATACGTTGGGGACGTTGATATGTACCTAGAACCACTTAAGCGACAGTGTGGCGGTGCTCGTCGAAGGCTGGCCACACGATAAAACATCTGGCAAAGGGGGGGACGCCCCAAGCACATGTTCATGGTGCCTTAGGCGCATGTTTACAGAGTTGGAAGAAAGAAGATCGGGACTTGGTGTTTTGCACTTGCCAAGGAGGGGCAGACGCATGTTTGTGCTAGTGGCAGGGTGTCAGGCGCATGTTTACGTAGCACTTAGGCATTTCAGTCCATAAAGGGGGGTAGGCGCATGTTTGAGCTAGTGGAGGGAAAGAATTCTCCGGACTTACTATTTTGCACCTCTTACAAGGGCAGATGCATGTTTCTGCTAGTGAAGGTGCCAAGCGCATGTTTGTGTGGCACTCGGAGCATTCGGCCATGTACCAGGGGGGTAGGCGCATGTTTGTAGAGTGGAGCGGGTCTCAAACCCATGTGACACCCAACACTTAGAATATTTCGTAGTTTCCCTTCTCCTTCTATGTACATGCGCTTGCCCCTTTTCGGCAAGGGATTTTGGTCACCGGGAAAGGATTCCGGCTACCGAAGAAGGGTTTTCTCGGGGGTTAGGTGCATGTTTGTGAGGGGTTAGGCGCATGTTACCTTGGGTCAGGCTGACGTCGCACGTGCTCTCGTCGTCTCAGCTCGAAATCTCTCTCTCTCTCTTATGTCACAGGTCTCGGGTTATTTATAGTCGATGGCAAGTGTACGGAACCAATAAGATTTTAGCAAGAAAACCTCCCAGGAGCATGTTTGTGCACTGCACCAGGTGCATGTTTGTAGAGTGGGGAAAACCTGCTCCAAACTTAATTATTTTCAAAGAAATCTGTTTCCAGACTTAGAAAAAATCAGGTTTCGTGCCTTCGCTCAAGCACTTTTGGGCTTCATTTATGATACCGAATACACAGGCAGTCAAGCGGGAGTCTAATTGATGATCGTTTGATGGGTATTGCTTGATCTTGGGTCCCTCCGGGCTGCTATGATAGGGAGGAATGCTGGGTTTTGGGGTACGCAATGCAAGGGTACATGTCGGATGTTGCTCAAACTTGTTGGTTAAGGGTTTTTTGGCCTTCCGAATTGTTTGGTCACGAAGTGTATGTCTAAATACGTTCCGAAATGGTAGGCGCAACCCCGATTGTGATTGCGCACCTGCTTGGATTAGGGTTACATTGGCGGTCTATCACGTTTTCTGACTGTTTTCGGACTTTTCTGCTGATCCAGATTACTGTGTCATGCTCTTGGGTTGTTGATTAACCTTGAGTGATAACCCCCAACAATGACGAAAAGAAAAACTATATTAAAGAAAATTCATTGCATTATCTGATCATACAAAGAAAAAATGATTTAAAATAAAGAAAACATGAGATGGAGGACATTCTCTAAAAATGGAGAAAACATAATACTGAGAGGGGACATTTTTGTAAAATTTACTTGAGAATCGGCTTCCTCTTTCCTTATTTGCTAGTTCACGAGTACAAAAATAGACAACTGTATTACTATTGATAGGAACGGGGTTTAAAACTCTGATTAGAAAAAAAAATCGAGGCCATTCTGATAATTTTACCCAAATAACTGCAGTAGTTAAAAACCCTACAAGAAATTAAAAACAGAAAACTGAAGAAGAAACCCAAAAGGATGCCAAAATGAAAAACTATATTAAAGAAAATCCATTGCATGAGATGAAGGAAGTACATTCTCTGAAAATGGGGGAAAACATGAGGGCGTTTTCGTAATCTTACTTTAAAATCAGCTTCTTCTTGCACGAGTACAAAGAGGGACTACTGTATTACCAAAGGCATCAATGAGCTATGAAACTCTTATTACAGAAGAAAAAAGAAGAAGATGATGATGAGAGAGCATTCTGATAATTTTACCTGAAAAAATGTGCTATTATCTTCTCTGTTTTCTTGAAGTAGGAAATGTGAGCTCTTAGAAGAAGAAAACTCTGTAAGAAATGGAAAGATATTCAACTATATTACAGAAAATCCATTGCATTCTCTGGTTATAAAAAGAAAAAGGGTTCAAAATAAGAAAACTTAAGAATGAATAAAGGAATGACATTTTAGTAATTTTACCCGAGAGCTTTTTCTGCTAGAAGAAGAAACCCTATAAGAAACGGAGAGAGCAAAATAATTCCAGTGGTTTTTCTCTCAGCTTTTTCTCATGGAAGTTTTTATTTTCTCTCTCTGATTTCTCTCGATGAAATGGAAGATCGCCTTTTATGTAGGCAAGGGAATATCACTTTAATAAATGACGAAAATGCCCATTCATTATAAGAAATTTACAATTCACGTGCGTGTAGGTATTGAGCACCACGTGTCAATGTATCAGAGCTTTGCAGGATTCAAGCTTTCAATGAGATGGTCAGGATTAGTTACTTGTTTTTCTCACAAATCAGGCAGTTTGTTCCTTAGGGGCCATGTTGCGAACAAAACAGAGGGACGGCTAAAAAAATTGTTGACCGTTTATCTGTGAGCAGTGGCCCACCCGAGTTAAATAGTTTGGTGTTTATGCTTGAAGAGTGTGATTCATATGATGAAAAGCATGGATATCTCACATGCATTTCATAGAGCGCGGTTTCAGTGGATCCCAGCATCTATCGAGGTGGGTGGATCCCTGAACGTGGGGTCCACCATGATGTATGCTCCTTATATCTAGGTGTTGGGGTCCCAAAAGTCAGTACCCTCTAAAACAAATCAACTGGGCACGTGCTTCGAGAAAATTCCACAAAACACTACCCGACGCACCCAAAATACCCAACTTTGCAAAGGATCCAGTACTTAGCCATTTTTTCCGGTGGACCCCACGGATCACCGTGATCGAAACCGACCAGAATCAAGCGGGGCCATCCTTCATGAATTATGACAAGCAGTGCATGGCGATTCACCAGGAAACGGGCCCCACAGGCCCTCCGTTTTGCAAAACCCAAATTTGCAAAACACGAGTACGTCAAGCGCACCCAATTATTCAGCTTGACGCACCCTTAAATTCATGAAAATTCAACAAGTGATTTAGGATGTATTTCACCTCTGACGCATCCGAAAAATAGCTTGACGCATCCAAAAAATACCTCCGACGCGTCCGTAAATTCAGGAAATACGTAACAGCAATTTCAGGGTGCATTGTACCTCAACGCACCCTAAAATTGCCCGACGCACCCATAAAATCACGAATGACCAGCAGGGCATTTTTTGGGTGCATTGTACCTCAGCGCACCCGAAAATGGCTCGACGCACCCATAAAATCAGCACATCTCAAAATCTCATTTCGGGGTGCGTCAAAGTCCCCACGCGTCCATTTAAGGGTGCGTCAAGGTATTTTTGGGGTGCGTCATACGTGGCAGGTCCTCATTGGTTGTTGTCCGGTATTCTCGGGTATAAATACCCCCCCCACTATTCATTTGTAGAGATTACGAGAGAGAGAGAGAGAGAGATTATTCCCTGAGTGTCTGGGTTTTGCCGCCGGAAACCCTCGCCGGAATCCCTTTCCGACAACCGGAAAACTTTCCCGGTGACCGGAATTCTTTTCCGATCGCCTGTATCCTCCACCGGAAGGTCACACCGGCCAACACCACCGCAGGTTCGAATCATGAAAAATCATAAGTACGATGGCGCACCTAAAAAATAGGTCGACGCATCCAAAAAACCGAACAAAAAGCAGATATGTATTTTCAGGGTGCATTGTACCTCCACGCATCCGAAAATGGTCTGACGCACCCGAAAAATCAGCAAAATGCGGATTTATATTTTTAAGGTGCATTGGACCCCAACGCACCTGAAAATTACTCAACGCACCCGTAAAATCAACAAAAAGCGGATATGTATTTTCAGGGTGCGTTGTACCTCCACGCACCCGAAAAATCAGCCAATTTCGGAACATGTTCAGGAGCGCACCGGACTCAATTTTAAGTATTTTCAAGTGCCGTTTGAGCCTATCTTGGGTATTTCGAGTGTTCCGGACGCAATGGAATGGCCAAATAGACTTTCCAGGACTTCTAAATGAGTAGAATTGCGCATCTTCAAAGTTCGATCTGATTCGACACGATGAACGAAACATCTTCTCGAAAGGGACGTCGCCAACATCCAGGATTATGCAAACATGTCATCATTTGTACCTACTGTAAAGATGTGACCCGATTTGAGCCGGAAGCTAGATAAACGGGACTATGGTTATCACAGTAAACCATACTAAAGAGTTTCAATTCACTGCAAAACAATTGTTATGAACTGCCACAACACAACAGTCGATGCCCTACCCATTAAAAACGGCATCCGTCGGTTGGGCTACGCAGGTATACACAACTGCAGAGTGGACTTCCCGAGGTCACCTGTCCATACATTGACAGGCGCAGGCCCAGAGTCGTCCTTCTCAGTCATAAACCCTGATAGTCTCAGCCCGGATCTCCGGCCAAAACATGGGACATAGACATCTGACGAATACAAAGATGGTACAGTCCATAACAAAACAAATACAGGTCTCTATGACCACAAACTCTAAGACCATAGTCCCTGCTGACTAGTCTTTTGCCTTTTAATCAAGGGTCATCGATCATTCGATGTAATTAAGGGCTCGTGCCAGATCACAGCCTGGAATGTACAAGATCTCAGGATCTCTGGAATAAAATTCGCCTTGCGATATCCCTCCTTGTGTATTTTTTACGAATGCTTGTGATTGTCTATGAATGTTTCCATTATTCAGAACCCCAGAGCAACAAAACACTACATTTCAAGAAAATGTGAATCGTATTCATTTTCTAGTTCTAACAAACTGGCGACTCTGCTGGGGATCGAACCCAGAATCTCTGGTTATATCTGAATATGGAAACACTCTAAGATCAATTACTCATAAACATGAATTTACACATAGGAAAGTTACCGCGAGGCATAATGTTTCGGCGCCCTCGGGCGCCAAACTGGCGACTCTCAACGGGAACGTTCTTCATTTTTTTTGGAAGCCAGAGCCCTCAGATGGCTCTTTGGCTGATTCAAAAGTTAGGGGAACAGATGACCATTCAGGACCCCACACTTCCTCCCCTGGAGAGGTGGGGGTTGATGTTTTGGGCGAAGAATCATGGTCTGGCCCAATGACCATGACTTCTTGCTGGTCAGGTTCGAGATCTGAGTCGTACTCAGTCCCTCCCGGATCACTTACCTCGCATTGCAGTTCGTCTGGTTCCACAGCTAGACACAAGTTTGGAACCTGGACATCAGACCAATCTAGGGCTGGCCACTTCCCTTTCTTGGTCCAATGGATGGGCTGCTTCTGCCCCTGGCTGATGATTGATGATGTTGACTTTGCAGAGATGGGCAAGTCGTGCCCCTTGCTAATTGGTGATGAGATGGGCGAGTTGTGCCCCTTGCTGATTGAAGTGGGCAGGTTGTGCCCCTGGTTGAGAGAAGTGGGCAGGTTGTGCCCCTGGTTGGGAGCAGGTGTCAGAGTAACCTGGTCCTGAAGCTGCTGTATTTGACTTCCTTCTTCGTCTTCATCCTTTTCTTCTTCTTCTGGAGGCTTAGATGGTTCGAGAATCTGATCCCATCGAATGGGGGGCCACGTGGCCCAAACTAGACTCATCGGGAGGCCTTTGTGTAGTGCAGTCGGTTGATTCCCTCCTGGATCTTTGCAAGGTTCTCCCGGCTTGACGAACTGGATGGGTGAGCACCGAAATTTCTTCCTTCTCTTATCCATGAAGGTTGCCTTGTATCCGAGTCCCCATTTGCGCTGGTTATATATCAGTGGTACCTTTCTGGACTTGAAGTGGTTCTTCATTCGGTATTTGAGGCTCAGACGCTCTGCCGGTGAAAAGACACGGTCCACCCTTATCGGTTCTGGATTAGCGATAGAGTTCACAGTCTCGAATTCGAAACTGTGAAACGGGATGTCTTCTTCAGAGTGCTGGATATCGATGACCGGGATGTCAGGTTCAGTGGCAGCAGCATTGGAAGGAATGATGAGCTCCTTCTCTGCATGGATAGAGATCACTTGATTTCCACAGATATACTTCACTCGTTGATGTAGGGTTGATGGCACAGCTCCAACCTTGTGCATCCACGGTCGTCCGAGCAACATGTTGAAAGAGGCTGATATATCCAAGATTTGGAATGTGATGGTGGAGACTTTCGGACCTATCTGTACCTCTATGTCGACTTCCCCTTCCACTGATCGGCGGGTGTTGTCGAATGCTCTGACACATATGGTGCTGGGTCGAAATGAAGAAGGACTGATTCCCAGGCGTTCCGCGGTCTTGAGTGGGCAGACATTTAAGCTTGAGCCATTATCGATAAGGACCAGCGGAACACAGAGGTCTTTGTATCGTAAGGCTATGTTGAGGGATCGCCCATGATCTCGTCCCTCTGGTGGCAACTCATTATCGGTGAAGGTGATGGCGCGCGGAGCCAGTAGCTGTCCAATCATCAATGCAATCATCTCTGGTGCCGTATCGGAGGAGACATGAGCATCATTCAAGGTCTTGGCAAACATTTCTCGGTGTATGCGAGATGTGCAGAGTAGCTCCCATACTGAGATTTGTGCAGGGATTGACTTGAGCTGAGTTGCTACATCGTATGCGGCTTCATTTTTGTTGCCGAGGCCTGAGAGGACGCCTTTGGGATCTCCTCTGTTTTGATTATCTCTTCGGATGCAACGCCCGTTGGGATTCGTGTTTCCCACTTCCGCACATTCTGGATAGTGCCATGGAACCTCTTTGTAGTTTTCCTCCCTTTTGCCTTCTAGGACCACTGGTTCTTGCAACGGTGCTGTTGTGGGTACCAGATCTTCTTCGTATAGAGCTTTTTCCTTGAGAACTACATTGTTACCTGTGCTGAAGGGGTAGTATCGAGGCTTGTCTTCATAGACCACATAAGGTCGTGGTCCTGGCTTAACTGTTCCTGGGGCAGGAGGCTCCCATGGAATGAATACTGGTCCTCTTGATATGGCAGGAGGTTTCTCTGTTCGTCCGAGCTGCCGTAGCGTGATTGATATGCCTCCGGGACTTGCCCTTTGCAATATGACAGGCTTGACTGGAAGAGATCCTTCCAAGACAACGGGCTCTTGCTGCTGATGAGTATAATCCTTCCATTGCGGATTGGTTTGTTCTGGAGTTGCCCCTTGCAAGATGACAGGTTCGTATGTGGGCTCAATGTATGATTGTGCTCCTTCCAGGACGACTGGTTCCCATCTTGAATGGTTGTAAGGTGCCCCTTGAACAACTGGTATATCGTATGGAGGTGCTCCTTCAAGCACTACTGGCTCGGAGATTGAAGGAAGAAAGGGACTTGCCCCTTGCAAGACTGGAGGAGGATTTGTCGGCTCATAGGTGTAGGCATGAATGGACTGAATAGGGGAGAAGAAGCGATCGATATGGTCCCCTTCTTCTATACTATTGACGGCAGGGCCACGAGACGAACTGGGGTCCGTTGGATGCTGAGGCAGAGGATTCTGAAGGATGTTGGTGGAAGCTGCTGGAGAAGTTCCAGGGACCGAGATGACGATCTTGCGGTCATCAATCAGGTCTTGTATGGCATTCTTCAAAGTATAGCATCGGTCAGTGGCGTGGCCACGCCCTTGATGGTAGGCACAGTACTCATTTTCTCGGTAATTTGGAGGCAGAGGATGAGGCGGAGGCCTAGGTGTCATCAGAGTGAGTAACTGCTTTTGTACCAGCGTAGTCATGATTTGACTAAGTGGTTGACTGAGTGGAGTGAACTTCCTGAACTCCCTGTAATTCTGCCTGTTCTGGTATGAGTATTGGCCATTTCCCCTGAACTGCTGCTGTTGTCGAGGTGGCTGTGGCTGAGGATTCGGTTGTGGCTGATATCGCTGAGGCTGATGCTGAACTTGATTCTGCTGATACTGTTGACGTCCTTGTAGGGGAGCACGTTGATTTCCTTGAGTAGCGGTGTTGATGTTGTTTACCTCTGTTGGGCGGGGAGGAGAACCATTACGGTTTCCATTCCCGTGCCCGATAGGTCTTCCTTCCACTCTGTTCCTCTTGACTGTAGTGGCTTGATGAGGCCATGGGGAGATTGTCCCGGCCCGGATTCCTGCTTTGACTTGCTCTCCAGCACGGATCAATTGTGAGAAATTCGCATATGGATGCGAGATGAGATACCCGGATATGCCTGGGTATGTTGAATGAACAATCATGGAGATTTGTTCTTCGTCGTCGATGGGTGTCCGCATTCTGGCTGCCATAGCTCGCCAACGTCCCACATAAGCTGATAGTGTTTCATCACTCCTTTGCCTGAGTGCCGCGAGGTCGGCTCTTCTGGGTGCCATGTTGAGATTATATGCGAATCTGTCGACGAAAGCCTGGGAGAGCTGTTCCCATGTTCTGATGCGGTGGCAGTCCAATGAAGTGTACCAATCTAGGGCATCGCCCTTCAAAGATTTTTGGAACAATCGAATGAGGGCCCCTTCATTTCCTGAGATTGCACTCAGCTCTCCACAGAAGGCCTTGAGATGTGCTGTGGGACAACCGCTGCCGTCGTATCTTTTGAACTTTGGAACCTCAAAGTTTTGAGGTACCTGAGCATCTGGGAAAGGACACAAGTCTCTGAACTTGGTCGAAGGTAAGTCGATTCCTTGCTGTCGCTGAAGCTGATTTTGCAAGATCTGGAACTGCTCCCGCAACTCGTCCAGTCCTGAGTGATCTGTTCGAGCGACTGGTGCCTCCTGGAATAAGGCACGTTCTTCTTCGGCATAGTGGTCGATGTCTTCGACCCTATGGGCTTGCTGAAAAGCAACCGCGGGTTGCTGAAATTGGTTTGATGATTGAACTGGATTCTGATGAACTTGAGCTTGAAATGATGGTAACTGAACTGGAGACTGTACTGACGGTTGAACTGGAATTTGCTGGAAATTGACTGGATTTTGCTGAATTGAAGATTGCTGGAAATTAACTGGATTTTGCTGAATTGAAGATTGCTGAAAATTAACTGGAATCCCATCGGCGGGGATGTGCTGGAATTGAAAAGTGCTCCTGTTTGCAGGAGGCTGAGATGCTGGGAAGTGACCCCCTTGTTGGGTATTCGCCACTGTCCGCTGATTGATGTGGGCTTGACACTGACCCCCATTGTGGGCATTCGCCAGTGCTGTCCCTGTTGCTGGAAATTGAATTGAAATCCCATCGGCGGGGATGTGCTGAAATTGAAAAGGTGTCCCATCGGCGGGGACATGCTGAGATCTACTGAGATTGTTGTTTGCAAGATTGACTGGAAGCTGACTGGATGTTCCTGCAACGGAAGTGCTCTGAGATGGCCTTGTCGTCGCAGGCAGATATTGAGAAGGATGCCCCATAGCGAAGGGCTGAGATGGCTGCTGTCGGTAGTCTTGGGCAGACTCCGATGGTTGTGCTTGATTTGAACTGGAGGCCGGGAGGACCCGGCATGGCTGCTGAGCTTGCTGAACTGGGCCAACCTGATTGTTGGCTGCTGCGGTGGTTTGTGCTTGCATGAATTGCAAGAGCATCTCTTGCATTGCTCTCATTCCTTGTGCCAATTCTTGTATGATTGGCGTATTGTCAACGGGCTGTTGCGCTGGAGGTTGCGCTTCGGCTATTTCGAGAGCAGGGAAGTGATGAGTTTCTTCTTCGTGGTCGGACATGGCTTGCTGAGCCCGAGTGCGGATTATGCTGCGGAAGGGAAGTTGTCTCCGCGTACGTTGAGCCCGAGGAGGCGCAATGGTGAGGACTGTACTCTACTCTTTTTGGGTTTTGGGATTTTCTATTTTTTTTTTTTTTTGGTTTTGGAATTTTCTATTTTTTTTGTGTTTGGGTTTGGGCAGAATGCTATGCAGATGAGATTGTATGAGGATTAATGACTTTCAAGTACGGGAAGGATTCTGTTTTCAAGTTGGATCACGACTAGTGGGACTAGCTAATCCCCAGCAGAGTCGCCATTCTGTGGACCCTCGCCGATTTCTCCGCGCTCCCCACACGACGTCGTTCTCCCTTTCCCTTTCCTTTCGGAAAAGAAGGAGATGAGGATGCGTGAGTGCGAAATCGCCGTTTGTGCCACTGGCTTGCCTCGTTCTCGAGGGCTTCGTTTGGTTGTCGTATTGAGCTGGATGTGTTTAAATGAATTTATATAAGACCAGAGTCGCCACTAGCCAGTTACTTCGAATCTACAGTCGGCTAGACCCCGTAGAAACGTTAGAGAAGGGAATCCGAAGATTCCTTCCTCTAAAATGACTCCTGTTGATCTGCGGTCAGAGATTCAAGGTAAGGGATCACGGTTACAGGGTGGGAAGAGGTTAGGCACCCCACACACTGCTCGTACCGAAGTACGGTCTCTACTTCACAGAATCGATCGAATATTTGAAAGTCTAGTTTAATCCTCGTATATTCTCATGGATGACATGATGCATGAATGCGGGTCTGAACAGTAAGAGTTTCTGATGGGCAGGTTCCAACAACGGGCAAGCCCAGAGCATACACTCGAACTGACAGGTGCTTAATATAAAGACATATGCATGTGTGCTTGAGTAATCAAGGTGTTTTATGGTGAAGCATGAATGCAGGTCTGAACAGTAAGAGTTTCTGATGGGCAGGTTCCAACAACGGGCAAGCCCAGAGCATACGCTCGAACTGACAGGTGCTTTATGCGAGATGCATGCGGTGTGTTTGAATAATCAAAGTGTTTGCAGTGAAGCAGGGGGGTTGGAAGAAAAGTAAATGTTGCACTTATGCTAGATGCAAATGAGATGATGCTGGAAAAAGAGTAGCTGGGTGGACGGAGGTGTCGCAAGGGTTGGCTTCGAGTGGCTGGATTAGGACTTAGATGACTTGAGAGGCTTGGACCAGTGGTCAGGCTGGGCTGGACCAGGGTTAGACTCTCCTCACTCGGGCTCTCCTTGGTGGGAAAATGGGCTAAGGGCACTCGAAAGGATGGACTCTCTCTGGACTCGAAGAGCTTCGAATTGGATTGTTGAAATGGGAAGGGGAGGGGGGTATTTATAGCAGCGGACAAGGGCATTCTCGTAATTTTGTCCGGGCGGCCTGCCATGGGCCGCCCGTACGGCCGCTCCTCGGTTTCCAGCGAGTACGGCCGTTCCCTCGGGGCTGCTGTTGGACTCGCTGGTCGACTCAGTGAGTTGACTCAGCGGGTCGACTCGGTGGTTTGACTCGACGGGTTGACTCGGTGTTTTGACTCGACGGGTTGACTCGACGGGTTGACTCAGCGGGTTAACTCAGCGAGTTGATTCAGTGAGTTTGACTTTTTTTTGGGATTTTTTGACTGGACTTTTTTATGGGGGGTTTTTCAGGGTGATTTTTAGGACTGGGTTGACTGGGTTCAGGCTTGAACTGGGCTATGGAATGGGGCTTACAAGGGTGAGTTTGGCTGAGTTTGGACTTGGGATTTGGGGGTATGGTCCTCCGTTCAACCAGCTATCTCTACCAACAGTGTAGCCGAAGGTGGGGTGTCTACAAACATATAGTGCTACTGGTTCTAAGCGCAACTGGAGCACTTTTGAGCAAGTGAAAAATTATTGATCACTTGAATTCATAACTTATCTTATGAATTTTATTGTTAACTAATTTGTTTATAACTTTATAATTCATACACTTAATTAACAACTATATATACTATGCGTTCATTGTAGATGCATTAAAAAAAGAGAAATATACTCAAGCAATAAAGACCGAATGCTCTTATTTTCATAAAATACAATCTACTACTCGAATCCATCATGCGAAGAGAGAAATACCAAAGGCTTGACTTTATCTACTTATCAGATATGGAATCCGATGATGAGCGGATCATCAAGGAGGATCATAACCTTCCTACAAATAATATTTGGACAGACATAGGGTGAATGCTTTGCTGAAGCATTAGAGGATGAGCAAGGTGTAGGCAACTTAACCTTACGACCAGATGAGTGACATAATATGATTGTATGTTGTAGACTTGTAGTATAGTCTTGTACTCTCGTAATTTTACAATTAGTAATTTCATTTAATTATGCTAAACTAATAAACATAATTCATAAACTATTTTACAATCATAAGAAACTTGCAATTAGAAGTAAAGCAAATGGAGAAGTTAAAGTGGAAGAAGAAGAAGAAGAAGAAGAAGATGAATTTATTTCGACATCAAATTCTGAAAATAAAGATAATGTTACTGATGTTAATAGCATTGATGAGGATGAGCATGTCACCGCAACCAACTAAAATAGATACATCGAGGGCAAGAATAGATTTATTTGGACATTTTGTTTTCTTATTTTATTTATAGAAATGAGTGAATATATTAGACATGTAAATGGAAATGGGGAAATGTTATTTTTTGAATCATACAGAAAAATATATGTACTTGGGATGAGCAAAGCGTTGATGTTATAGAAAGGGTTATTTTTTAAACTTGTTTATGACATGAGACAACACAATAATATATTTATACATAGTATATAGTTGATCACAAGATTAATGTTATGGTTAGCAATGTTGTCAAAATCTTACGATTTAAGATTTACGATATACGATTTTAGTTGAATCTTAAGCAAAACGATTTGAATCCTAACCTTGATCCCTTTTTATATGAATCCTATGATTCTTTAATTCGAATCCTACAATTTATGATTCAAATTATACTTGTTCTCTTTTATTTTAAGCCTCAGTTGGCTTTCATTTTATGTTTTTAAATGTGTGGGGGCTTTAAAAATCATTTAGAAAAGGTAAATTATTTTTATTTATTCTTTATAAGAAATTAAATGATATGTATTCTCTTCAATGTTAAATCATGTAGCTTTTTTTAGTGATTTCTTACTTCTTAATTGGTTAAAACATAATTGACGTATGACTCAACTGTAATGTTTTCATGGATGGTTATGATCATGCTGACTCATGTGTATTATGGAATAATGTTTAGAAATCAAAATACCATTTTTCATCGGCCTACAATATTAAAGGCTGCTTTTCCACATTAATTCTACATTAAAAAAAGGTAATAAGAACATAAATTATTAAAGGACCCTTGTATATATTTTTAAGAAAAATTTCATAGAAGACAAAAATAAAGGAATAAAAATCCTTTAACACTATCATGGCGTGGTATTACTTGGTGCACATTGATGGCAAAAGGAAGATAGATGAGTTTAAAAAATATATATATGATCTATTTATATTTTCATATGTTTTTCAAAATTTTAAGAAAATTGTCAAAATTTTTACGATTTACAATATGATTTGCAATCCGATACAATTTAACCCCTACTACGATTTACAATACAGTAACAATTTTGACAATATTGATGGTGAGATTGTTTTTTTTTAACATATTCATGAGAAAAATTGATGGTTGATGTGTTCTTTTTAAAAATTTCTAATTTATTTACAATTTTTATATTTTATAATATTTTTATGAAAATCTTAAAAAAAAATTATGATTTATGATACGATAAAGATTATGACAACATTGAGTGGAAGCACACCACCTGCATTTTATTAATACAAAAATATAGTTGTAGATCTACAAAAGCAGGTGAGGGAAACAACCTTACCCCAACGGTTGTACAAAGAGGTCAAAGTATGGATAGAAAGCATTGCCCCAACCCACTGCAACTTGAACCTATACATAATGCTATTCCAACATTCAGAATGCTCAAGTCTATCTAGAAACCCTTGATTCTAAGGGAAAACTAAGAGGCTAGGATATATACATGAAAAAAAAAAAAACCAACTAGGATAAAGCTATAAATGATGCACAAGCCCCAAATTGATGACCCATGTAGCATCATGGATCCATTAGCCTTTGCGTTTATGTCCTATGTAGCTGAGAAAAGAGATGAACACACTGCCAAACAGCCTTAGTGGTTTTTTTTTTTTTATAGGCATGTATTTGAGAGACAAATCGTAAATGTGGTACAAAAGAACAAGAAAGAGGAAAGGAAAATAGGAGATGATTGAGATTGAGAAAGCCCTTGTTTTACAACTATTCACTCACTGATTTTAGATTGATTCATCCACTGCTGTACCTGTGCATACATGCATGTCAATCTGGCCCATTGAAACCATGGGCGCAATTGTGCTAGTAAAAAGGCTCTTAAAGATCAGCTGCTACTTAGCAGATCATTGAATACAATTCACTTGGAAGAGAATTGCATAGCTAATCAAAACTCCAAAAACAGAACTTATCTGGAATGTGTTGGAAGCAGGAGACAGTTGAAACATTAAGAAGAGACAAAACAGAAATGTACCCATATGTTGTGATGCTCTTTCAGACAAGTATAGGCCAAGATGATGATGATGATGAGTGATTTAACAGTCACGCAGATTGAGCTCCACGAACAATAAGCCTTATTAAATTTCCTTTCTCCATTTCAAAATTATCTTACTGGAAGATAACTTGCTCTCTAGATATGGATATGAAGAAAACTTGAAGTAACTTATTTGAAAATGGGATAAAACTCAACTCAACCTGGCTGAGTCAAGTCTACTCAAGTCATCAGATTTCATGAAGACTGGGAAAGGAAAATTTTGGCTGGTTGGTTTGGCTCGAAAAGACTTAATAGATCTCAACAAAATTCGACTCAGCTCCCAGTATCCACCATAGCTCAAAAACTAGAAAATTCAACTCGATGTCTAGTGGCATGGCGTAAGGTAAACTCAAAGACTCGACCACTTCTTTAATCGAATCGACTCAACATTTTAATAATTGAATTTTTATTATTAAATTCATTTGAAACTGTTGAAAACTGACAAAATAATTAAAATACACAACTACACGGGATAGTATAGAGGTATCACCTCCTCTCATCATATATGAGGTTGCCTATTCGAATTCTCTGAAAGGCAATTTTTAGTTTTTAAAAGTAAACCCAGCTGAATGGGCTAGCCAAGTCGCATCGAGTTGGCCAAGTTTTGAAGCCAACTTGACAACTTTTTTCAGACCCAACCGAGTCAGGCCATTAAGCAAGTTTCTATGAGGCATGGCTTGAAATCCCACTTAGTCAATTTGACTAGCTTGGTCAAGTTGTGAGTCAATTCACTTACCCACTTTATGTGTACTTTTTTAAAATATTAAATATAACATAGTTCTGGCATTTGAGACTCGGAAAACAGAAAAGCTAAAACTAGACCACTCAACTCGACCACACTGTTAGTACACATCCCACTGTTAGTACACACATAACCACACTGTTAGTCACCCAGCAATGTTAGCCACCTCCACATTGGGATTCGATACCTAGACCTCAGTGTTGAGACCAGGTTATCTTCACTCAATCTGCCACTGTCCCAAAGGTGGGGGTGTGACCGACTCCAAGTTTATGTTGTGATTTGGACTGTTGATCATTGGTCCAATTGTGCAATTTTCAGTCGAGGAAAATTCTACCCATTCAGCATTTCCTATTTTCCCCCCTTTCTTTACTTCCTTCTCAACCTTTTATTTCTAAACCACAATGTGACAAATATCACCATGATTTTAAAAATACCGCGATAATTTTGCAAAAATTACCGAAAGTAATACTATGCAATATTATCACCAGATTTTATAAATAATAGCAGATAATAAAATATCGTGACTTTATCTCCAAAAATACTAAAAACCTCAGGCGATTTATTATATAATATATGTTTGAAATTTCAAAATTGCTTATTTAACTGATAGTATATATTGTTAAGTATTTTATATTCTGGAAGATTTTCTAGATAATATACTCAAAAAAACCTAGAAATCTGAAAATTTCTCAAAAATTATCTGTAATTCAAATATATATCTTCCTCGTGAAAATAGCTTATGGCACAGTGATAGACAGAGCATGTTTATGGGTTCAAGTGCCCACATGAGGTGTGCGTAGGTGTGTGAGAATGTGTGTTTAAAAAAAAATAAAAAAATAAAAAGCCATTAAAGGATAGGCAAGTCTTAAACACATGGACCAACCAGATGTACAGTCTGGACCACCAAACATGGCCCACATGTAAAAACTGAGGATTCTTCCAACAATACAGAAATTAGAGAAGACTATATATTTCTGTGGAATAGTTCGCTGAGCAAGGTGGCTCCACTAACATGGTGGCCCACTAAATCAATGGTTACGATCACCAAACAAGATTAAAAACAAATACAACCTACCTTATATTCTTGTTGCTTTTGTTCCCCGTTTATCTTCCTACGAAATCACAATCTCCGTCGATTTTAATCGAACCAGCGAAGGGTTTTTTTTTTTCCTCTTTCTTTTTTTCTTGCTCTCCTCCGTCTCCATAAATATATCTCCGCTCTCGGCGGAGAAGCGGATTGCACACCAAAGCCTTTCGCAAAAAATTCGTGCAACGGGGAGCTAGGTGGGACCCACTGTAATGTTTGTGAGATATCCACCCCGTCGATCCTTTTTTACGGATGGTGATGGAGGAGGAGCGTGACTTGGCGGAGACCCTTAACCAGCGATGTCGGTAAGACCCTAACCCTAGGGCTCACCTGGATGTATTCGTTGTATATCCATACCGTCCATCTGTTTCTTCAGATTATTTTAGAATCCAGTCTCAAAAATGAAGAAGATGCAAATTTTCAGTGGACCACACCACAGGAAACAGTGTGGATTGAACATCTACCTTCCTGGAGTCCACCGTAATGTTTATTGACCATCCGATTTGTTGATAAGGTCACGTAGAGGGAAGAAATAAAATACAAATATCAGTTTGATAGGAAACTTTTATGGCCCACAAAAGGTTTTTAATGGTCATTAACCAGTGTTTCTTATGGTGTGGTCCACCCAAAATTTGCATCTAATTAATTTTTGGTTCCATGACATAAAATAAGCCGAAAACCGCATGGATATACAATTCATACATATAGGTGGGCTCCTACGGTCAGGGTCCCACCCACATAGTTGGTTCCGGGGTCTCATCTAAGTAGAATTCATACATTATAAAGTATTTCTGCTAATGCAGAAATACTTTGGTATCCCTATTGCACACCTTGCATAGACAGTACTGACGCTTCTTCTCCATCTTCTTAAATTTTTCCTTTCCCATTCCTAAATGAATTAAAATATGCATCATGCGCTGCTTTTGGATGAACAAAATTTGAGTGGTGATCAAACCACAAAATTTGGGTGTGATTCAATGAACCAAAGCAGAATGGATGATCTTTGGAAATATTAACAGCGGTAAACCATCACTTTTTTTTATTTTCCATCTTTTTGTTGTATTTACATGTCAGGGGACCTAACCCATCAAGTCATATGTGATTTGAGCTCAATTAGGCCTATTTGGTCATCTTCAGCCAAATCTATCAAATACGTCCAAAAAAAAAAAAAATTATATCTTTCCCAATAAAAAGCTTTAGAAGCAAGCTTGCATAGTGGGTCGTAGACCTCCTGGAGACCGAGTCTAAGCCCATGTTAGTGGGCCTGGGCCAAGTGAGTCACTGAGTAGGGTCAATTCACTAAGGGAGTGGTCCTGGTAGCCTATGAAGTGAGCCGGCAGTTGAACTTGAGCAACAGTCTCAAGGAGGTTTATGGGGCCAGAGATCCAGTCAAGTGCAGATGAGGGCGAAGATTCGAGGCACAACTTAGCCTAGAGAGGCTGTAGAGAGACCGATTGACAGGCTGCTTGGTTTTGGTATATCAAGGAGGGATAGATTTGGAGGCCATAGTTACTTTGGACCTCGATAGCCGTTTGTGCCATCTAGTTGTTGCTATGCCAATTGTGATAAATGATTCATCTTAAATAGGAAGAAGACACGAACAACCACTCTACATGGGCGCAGGATCCTCTTCCAGTCCGACTGTCACACTGACTGATGTTGTACTCCGCGACCTACTAATGACGACAGATTGCAAAAGACAATATGGTCGTAGTAGAGGAATTTGTTGGGTCCTACAAAACCTCCTGCAAAAGTTTTCCATTACGAGGAGCCACCAATTTAGTAGCAAGCCCTTGGCAGACTTAAAGTTAGAGAGACCGGCTTATCTTCCAATAAGATACAATCATATGGAATTATATAGTTGTCCTCCAACATCTTAGGTGGTAATGAGAAGAAACGGCCATTCCATCAAGGTGGGCTCTGCACAATGGACAATCCACATCAAAGGTTCACCCTAATGATTAATGGCTATGTCCAAGGTAGGCCCCACATGATGGACAACCCACTTCCAAGTTGGGACCTACACAGTGAACACATCAAATGCGGGCTGCACGTGATGGGCAACGAACATTGAAGGGCCCCACATGAAGGAAAATTAACATTGATAGTGGGATCCAAATGATGGATGACCTGGACGCAAATTGCTTTCAGCCCCTGCTTGGACTAAATCAGTCTAGACTATGGCTCTACCAGGCCCACAGTGATGTATGGGTTTTATCCTAGCTGTTTGTCCATTTATCTAGATCATTTTATAGTATGAGCCCAAAAATGAGACAGCTCCAAAGCTTAGGTGGATCACCCAGTGGGGATTGAACACCTACCATTAAAAGTTTATTAAGGGCCATGGAAGTTTTGGATTGTGTATTAACTTCATTCAGGTTTGTGTGACCTTATGAACACTTTTAATGACAAATAAACATCAGTGGGCCCTAGGAAGGTTTCAGCGACAGGCGTGATTACCACCACTTCATCCAGGTTTATGTGACCTTGTGAACATGTTTGATGACAAATAAACATCGCAGTGGGCCCTATGAAGGTTTCAAAGGCAAAGGTCATTACCGCCGCTACTTCCCATGGTGTGGTCCACTAGAGCCTCAATCTACCTCATTTTCAGCTTGTACCCTAAAATAATCTAAAGAAAATAGATGAATGGCATGGAGAAAGCCCATACATCACAATGGGCCCCATAGTGCCCCTAACTAGACTGATTTCTGTCTAGGCGGGGCCAGACACAATCTGCTTCAGATGACCTGGTAGGCCCCACATAATGGATAGTCTACATCAGATGTTGGCACCTAATGAATCGTGTAGAGGAAAGAGAAGGGTGTATCTATATAAATTACATGGTCTTAGGTGTTCTGAGTATCTGGTGCTCATAAGAGGAAAGAAAGCTGGAAATCAACTCCCAAGTCGGGGGCTCAAGTGGTGGTGGCTAACATTGTGGTGTGACTAAAGGGGTGGGTGTACTAAGAGTGGGGTGTGTTTACTAACCAAAAATAAATAAAGGCAAAAAATTGAGAAAACATGATATAAAGAGAGGGCATTTTTGTAATTTGATCTGAGAATTAGCTTCCCCTTCCCTATTTGTTCTGTTATCTTACTAGTAGAAAAAGGGATTAAAGGTAGGAATGGCTTCCAAATTCTGATTTTAAAAAAAAATGAAGGGCATTCTGGTAATTTTATCTTAAAAACTTTAAAAAATCTGTAACAAATAGAGAGCTATTTTCATTAAAAGAAGAAACCCAAAAAGCTGATTGTTAAAACTAGAAAATGTTCAAAGGCAGTTTTCTTGTGTTTTGTTGTTCTGGGAGGATTCTGAGTATAAGAGACATTCATAGACGATCACAAACATTCACAAAGTACACAAAGAGAGAGATATCGCAAGGCGAATTTTATTCTAGAGATTCTGTGATCTTGTACATTCTAGGCTGTGAATTGGCACAAGCCCTTAATTACATCAACGGTTGATCACTCTTGATTAAAAGGCAAAAGACAAAGCCATCAGGGGCCATAGTCTTAGAGTTCACGGTCATAAAGACCAGATTGTATGTTTTGTTATGGACTAAGTCATCATGTGTTGGGCAAGTCGGATGCCTATGTCTCATGTTCTTTCAGGTGGTCCACATTGAGAAACAGTTAGGGTTGTGTGTCGAGTCGTGCAACTCTGGGCCTGCGCCTGTTATGTGAACAGGTGACCGCAGGAAGACACGTAATTCGACCAGTTGAGTCGAATAACTCTGGGCCTCCACCTGTTATGAGAACAGGTGACCGTGGGATAACACGCAATTCAACTGTTGTATACCTGAGCTGTTCAACCAGCAGATTCCGTTGTGGATGGGTAGTACATCGACTAGCTTTTGTTTTGATAGTAATTCATAGCAAATGTATTGCGAATTATTGGAACTCTTTTAATTATGGTTTCTCGCAGTAACCATGGTCTCCTTTGACTTAGCCTTAGACCTCAATCCGAGATAGATAGAATTTGTACAATAATTGTAAAAGATACAAAGTAAACATGTTCGATCCTGGAGTCCGACGACCCATCTTCGGAAGCGTTTCGACCCATCTTCGGAGTGTTGATGCATTGATGTGATGATTTAAGAAGTCTAATGATGCATATGCGACATACGAGATGTGCATTGTGACAAACACAATGAAGGATGTTCTACAATAAAGTAATTTAAATTGGTAGTAATACTGCATTCATATGCTTTGAGTTATGGAGGAGTTAAACTTACTTAGGCGATAGTCTAACCGTGCTTAATTTTGATAAGCGACAGTCTATCTTCAAGCCAACATGACACTTCCTAGGGCTGAAAATGACTAAGTATCGAAGTTCTGATACGAGTGTTTATGCTGTCGGAATGCAAATAATTGAGTTTAAAGCTTTGCTAGTACTTGATTTAGGTACTTTGGGTTATAAGGATGCTGGATACATTTAGGCGACAGTCTAATCGCGTTTCGTTTCGTAGATATGCAAGTGAACTTTCAAGCCTGCAGGGCACTCCCTAGGGCTTAAAAATGACTAAGTAGTGGAGTGCGGCCCACTTAATCTCCTTGATTACTAATCGATGGGGTGATTAATGCTGTAGAAATGCTTGGGTTACGTTATTTGAGTCATTGTAATGCTGAATCCAATCAGGCGATAGTCTTGTTGTGCCTGCTTTCGACAAGCGACGATCAATTATCACGTTTTCAGAGCATTTCCCAGAATTAGAAATTTGGCTAAATACTGAGCCTTTTGGCATTTACTGATGATTTTTAGGATTAAATGTTGTTCGTTGATCGAAGGGGACCTGGGAATACGTCGCGGACACTGATATGTACCCAGAACCACTTAAGCGACAGTGTGGCGGTGCTCGTCGAAGGCGGGCCACACGATAAAAAATCTGGCAGAGGGGGGTACGCCCTAAGAGCATGTTCATGGTGCCTTAAGTGCATGTTTACAGAGTTGGAAGAAAGAAGATCGGGACTTAGTGTTTTTGCACTTGCCAAGGAGGGGCAGGCGCATGTTTGTGCTAGTGGCAGGGTGTCAGGCGCATGTTTATGTAGCACTTAGGATTTCAGTCCATAAAGGGGGGTAGGCGCATGTTTGTGGTAGTGGAAGGAAAGAATTCTCCGGACTTAGTATTTTGCACCTCCTACAGAGGGGCAGGCACATGTTTGTGCTAGTGGAGGTGCCAGGCGCATGTTTGTGTGGCTCTCGGAGCATTCGGCCATCTACCAGGGGGGTAGGCGCATGTTTGTAGAGTGGAGGGGCTCTTAGGCGCATGTGACCCCCAACACTCAGAATACTTCATAGCTTCCCTTTTCCTTCTATGTACATGCGCTTACTCGTTTCCGGCGAGGGATTTCGATCACTGGGAAAGGATTCCGGCCACCAGAGAAGGGTTTTCTCGGGGGTTAGGCGCATGTTTATGAGGGGTTAGGTGCATGTTACCTTGGGTCAGGCTGATGTCGCTCGTGCTCACATCGTCTCGGCTCGAAATCTCTCTCTCTCTCTCTTATGTCACAAGTCTTCAGCTGTTTATAGCCGATGACAAGTGTACGGAACCAATTAGATTTCAGCAAGAAAACCTCCTAGGTGCATGTTTGTGCGATGCCCCAGGCTCATGTTTGTGCACTACCCCAGGCGCATGTTTGTGCCATGCCCCAGGCACATGTTTATAGAGTGGGGAAAATTTGCTTGAGACTTAACCATTTTCAGAGAAAATCTGCATACAGACTTGGAAAAAATCAGGTTTCATGCTTTCGCTCAATGGACAGCTGTACTTTCATAAATGAATTCGACTGTCGCCTAAGCACTTTTGGGCTTCATTTATGATACTGAATACATGGGCGGTCAGGCGAAAGTCTAATTGATGATCATTTGATGGGTATTGCTTGATCTTGAGTCCCTCCGGGCTGCTCTCACAAGGAGGAATACTTGGTTTCGGGGTGCGCAATGCAATGGTAAATGTCGAATGTTGCTAAAACTTGCTGGTTAAGGTTTTTGGGCCTTCTGTATCGTTTAGTCACAAAGTGAATGTCTAAATCCGTTCCGAAATGGTAGGTGTCAGTCTCGATTGTGATTGCGCAACTGCCTGGATTAGGGTTACATTAGCAGTCTATTGCGTTTTCTGACTATTTCAGAACTTTTCTGCTGATCCAGATTGTTGTGTCATGCTCTTGGGTTGTTGATTAACCTTGGGTGATAATTTGAGCCCCAACAATGAAAATAAAAAACTATATTAAAGAAAATCCATTGCATTATCTGATCATGCAAAGAAAAAAGGATTCAAAATAAAGAAAACATGAGATGTAGGACATTCTCTAAAAATGGAGAAAACATAATACTGATAGGGGACATTTTTGTAAAGTTTACTTGAGAATTAGCTTCATCTTTCCTTATTTGCTATTTCACGAGTACAAAAATATACTACTGTATTACTATTGACAGGAATGGGCTTTGAAACTTTGATTAGAAAAACAATCAAGACCATTCTAATAATTTTACCTGAATAATTGCAGTAGTTAAAAACCCCGCAAGAAATTAGAAACAAAGAACTGAAGAAGAAACCCAAAAGGATGCCAAAATGAAAAACTATATTAAAGAAAATCTATTGCATGAGATGAAGAAAGTACACTATCTGAAAATGAGGAAAAACATGAGGGCATTTTCATAATCTTACTTTAAAATCAACTTCTTCTTACACGAGTACAAAGAGGGACTACTGTATTACCAAAGGCATCAATAAGCTATGAAACTCTTATTACAGAAGAAAAAAGAAGAAGATGATGATGAGAGGGCACTCTGGTAATTTTACCTGAAATTTTTTACTATTATCTTCTTAATTTCTTGAAGCAGGAAATGTGAGCTCTTGGAAGAAGAAAACTCTACAAGAAATGGAGAGATATTCAACTATATTAAATAAAATCCATTGCATTCTCTGATTATAAAAAGAAAAAGGGTTCAAAATAAAAAAAAAAACATAAGAATGAATAAAGGGAGGACATTTTTGTAATTTTACCCAAGAGCTTTTTTTGCTAGAAGAAGAAACCCTATAAGAAACGGAGAGAGCAAAATAATTCCAGTGGTTTTTCTCTCAGCTTTCTCTTATGGCGGTTTTTGTTTTCTCTCTCTGGTTTCTCTCGATGAAATAGAAGATTGTCTTTTATGCAGGCAAGAGAATATCAGTTTAATAAATGACAAAAATGCCCATTCATTATAAGAAGTTTGCAATTCATGTGCATGTAGGTATTGAGCACCACGTGTCAATGTATCAGAGATTTGCGTGGTCTAGGTGTTCGATGAGATGGTCAGGATTAGTTACTTGTTTTTCTCACAAATCAGGCAGTTTGCTCCTTAGGGGCCATGTTGCGAACAAAACAGAGGGATGGCTAAAAATACTGTTGACCGTTCATCTGTGAGCAGTGGCCCACCCGAGTTAACTAGTCTAGTGTTTTTTCTAGAAGAGTGTGATTCATATGATGAAAAGCGTGGATCTCTCACATGTATTTCATAGAGCTCGGTTTCAGTGGATCCCCACATCCATCGAGGTGGGTGGATCCCTGAACGTGGGGTCCACCATGATGTATGTTCCTTATATCTAGGCCATGCATCTGTTTTGAAAACTAAATTTAAGACATTATAACAAAAATGAGACAGCTCCAAAGCTCAAGTGGATTACACAATGGGGATTGAACACCCACCATGAAAAGTTTATTAGGGGCCATGGAAGTTTTGGATTGTTTATTACCTTCATTCAGGTTTGTGACCTTATGAACATTTATTGACAGATAAACATTAGTGGGCCCTAAGAAGGTTTAAGTGACAGGCGTGATTACCACCACTTCATCTAGGTTTGTGTCACGTTATGAATATGCTTGATGAGAAATAAACATCACAGTGGGCCCTATGAAGGTTTCAAAGGCAGAGGCCATTACCGCCCCTACTTCTCATGGTGTGGTCCACTAAAGCCTCAAATCTACCTCATTTTAGCTCGTACCCTAAAATAATATAAAAAAATAGATGAATGGTAAGGAGAAAGCCCATACATCATAATGGGCCCCACAGTGCCCCTTAATTAGACTGATTTATGTCTAGGCAAGGCCAGGACACAATCTGCTTTCAGATGACCTGGTAGGCCCCACATAATGGACAGTCTACATCAAAGGTTGGTCCCTAATGAATCATGTAGAGGAAAGAGAAGAGTGTATCTATATAAATTACATGGTCTTAGGTGTTCTAAATCTCTAGTGCTCATCAGAGGAAAGAAGGCTGGAAATCGACTCCCAAGTTGGGGACTCAAGTGGTGGCGGCTAACATTGTGGTGTGACTAAAGGGGTGAGTGTACTAAGAGTGGGGTGTGTTTACTAACAAAACATAAATAAATAAATAAATAAAGGCTAAAAATTGAGAAAACATAATATAAAGAGAGGGCATTTTTGTAATTTTACTTGAGAAATAGCTTCCCCTTTCCTATTTGTTCTGTTATCTCACTAGTAGAAAAATGGACTAAAGGCAAGAATGTCTTTCAAACTCTTATTTTAAAAAGAAAAATGAAGGGCATTCTTGTAATTTTATCTTAAAAACTTTGAAAAATCTATAACAAACAAAGAGCTATTTTCATTGAAAGAAGAAACCCAAAAAGATAACTGTTAAAAACTAAAAAATGTTTAAAGGCAGTTTTCTTATGTTTGTTGTTCTGGAGGGCTTCTGAGTATAAGAGACATTCATAGACAATCACAAACATTCACAAAGTACACAAAGAGAGAGATATCGCAAGGCGAATTTTATTTCAGAGATTCTGTGATCCTGTACTTTTCAGGTTGTGAAATGGCACAAGCCCTTAATTATATCAATGGTTGATCACCCATGATTAAAAGGCAAAAGACAAAGCCATCAGGGGCCCCACAGTGCCCCTTAATTAGACTGATTTATGTCTAGGCAAGGCCAGGACACAATCTGCTTTCAGATGACCTGGTAGGCCCCACATAATGGACAGTCTACATCAAAGGTTGGTCCCTAATGAATCATGTAGAGGAAAGAGAAGAGTGTATCTATATAAATTACATGGTCTTAGGTGTTCTAAATCTCTAGTGCTCATCAGAGGAAAGAAGGCTGGAAATCGACTCCCAAGTTGGGGACTCAAGTGGTGGCGGCTAACATTGTGGTGTGACTAAAGGGGTGAGTGTACTAAGAGTGGGGTGTGTTTACTAACAAAACATAAATAAATAAATAAATAAAGGCTAAAAATTGAGAAAACATAATATAAAGAGAGGGCATTTTTGTAATTTTACTTGAGAAATAGCTTCCCCTTTCCTATTTGTTCTGTTATCTCACTAGTAGAAAAATGGACTAAAGGCAAGAATGTCTTTCAAACTCTTATTTTAAAAAGAAAAATGAAGGGCATTCTTGTAATTTTATCTTAAAAACTTTGAAAAATCTATAACAAACAAAGAGCTATTTTCATTGAAAGAAGAAACCCAAAAAGATAACTGTTAAAAACTAAAAAATGTTTAAAGGCAGTTTTCTTATGTTTGTTGTTCTGGAGGGCTTCTGAGTATAAGAGACATTCATAGACAATCACAAACATTCACAAAGTACACAAAGAGAGAGATATCGCAAGGCGAATTTTATTTCAGAGATTCTGTGATCCTGTACTTTTCAGGTTGTGAAATGGCACAAGCCCTTAATTATATCAATGGTTGATCACCCATGATTAAAAGGCAAAAGACAAAGCCATCAGGGGCCATAGTCTTAGACTTCACGGTTGCAGAGATGGGATTGTATGTTTTGTTATGGACTGAGCCATCATGTGTTGGGCAAGTTGGATGCTTATGTCCCATGCTCTTCCGGGTGATCCGAGTTGAGAAACAGTCGGGGTTGTGAGTCGAGTCATTCAACTCTAGGCCTACGCCTGTTATGAGAATAGGTGACCGCGGGAAGACAGGCAATTCGACCAGTTGAGTCGTGTAGCTCTGGCACGCGCCTGTTATGAGAACAGGTGACCGCGGGATAACACACAATTTAACTATTGTATACCTGAGCTGTTGAACCAGCAGATCCCGTTGTGGATGGATAGTACATCGACTAGCCTTTATTTTGATAGCAGTTCATTGCAAATGTATTGGGTATTGTTGGAACTCTTTTGATTATGGTTTCTCGTGGTAACCATGGTTCCCTTGGACTTAGCCTCGGACCTCAATCCGAGATAGATAGAATTTATACAATAATTGTAAAAGATACAAAGAAAACATGTTCGATCCTAAAGTCCGGTGACTCGTCTTCGGAAGCGTTTCGATCCTTGTTCATTCACTTTGAGGGTTGATGCTTTAATATGATGATTTAAGAAGTCTAATGATGCATATGTGACATATGAGATGTGCATTGTGATAAACACAATGAAGGATGTTATGTAATAAAGTAATTTAAATTGGTAGTAATACTGCATTCAGATGCTTTTAGTTATGGAGAAGTTAAATCTACTTAGGCAACAGTCTAACCGTGCTTAATTTTCATAAGCGACAGTCTATCTTCAAGCCAACAGGGCACTTCCCAGGGCTTAAAATGACTAAGTATCGGAGTTCCGATATGAGTGTTTATGCTGTCAGAATGCAAATAATTGAGTTTAAAGCTTTGCTAGTACTTGATTTAGGTACTTTGGCTTATAAGGATGCTGGATCCACTTAGGTGACAGTCCAATCGCGTTTCGTTTCGTAGATATGCGAGTCAACTTTCAAGCCTACAGGGCACTTCTCAGGGCTTAAAAATGACTAAGTAGTGGAGTGCAGTCCACTTATCTCCTTGATTATTGATCGATGGGGTGATTAATGCTGTGAAAATGCACGGGTTACGTTATTTAAGTCATTGCAATGCTGAATCTAATCAGGCGACAATCTCGTTGTGCCCGCTTTCGACAAGCGGCGATCAACTGTCACGTTTTCAGAGCATTTTCTAGAATAAAAAATTTGGCTAAGTACTGGGCCTTTTGGCGTTTACTGATGATTTTTAGGATTAAATGTTGTCCGTTGATCGAACCGGACCTGGGAATACGTTGGGGACGCTGATATGTACCGAGAAACACATAGGCGACAGTGTGGCGGTGCTTGTCGAAGGCAGGCCACACGATAAAAAATCTGGCAGAGGGGGGGATGCCCCAGGAGCATGTTCATGGTGCCAGGCGCATGTTCATGGTACCTTAGGCGCATATTTACAAAGTTAGGAGAAAGAAGATTGCGACTTGGTGTTTTGAACTTGCCAAGGAGGGGCAGGCGCATGTTTTTACTAGTGGCAAGGTGCCAGGTGCATGTTTACGTAGGACTTAGACATTTCAGTCCATAAAGGGTGTAGGCGCATGTTTGTGCTAATGGAGGAAAAGAATTCTTCAGATTTAGTATTTTGCACCTCCTACAGAGGGGCAGGCACATGTTTGTGCTAGTGGAGGTGCCAGGCGCATGTTTGTGTGGCACTTGGAGCATTAGCCATCTACCAGGTGAGTAGGTGCATGTTTGTAGAGTGGAGGGGGTCTCAGGCGCATGTGACCCCCAACACTTAGAATACTTCATAGCTTCCCTTCTCCTTCTATGTACATGTGCTTGCCCGTTTTCGGCGAGGGATTTCGGTCACTGGGAAATGATTTCGGCCACCAGAGAAGGGTTTTCTCGGAGGTTAGGCGCATGTTTGTGAGGAGTTAAGCGCATTTCACCTTAGGTCCGGCTGGCATCGCTTGTGCTCGCATCGTCTCGGCTCAAAATCTCTCTCTCTCTCTCTCTCTCTCTCTCTCTCATGTCACAAGTCTCGGGCTATTTATAGTCGATGGCAAGTATATAGAACCAATCAAATTTCAGCAACAAAACCTCCTAGGCGCATGTTTGTGCACTGCCCTAGCGCGCATGTTTGTGCAATGCCCCAAGCGCATGTTTGTAGAGTGGGGAAAAGCTGCTCCAGACTAACCATTTTCAGAGAAAATCTGCTTGCAAACTTAGAAAAAATCAGGTTTCGTGCCTTCACTCAATGGACAGCTATACTTTTGAAAATGAATTAGACTGTCGCCTAAGCACTTTTGGACTTCATTTATGATACCGAATACATGGGCGGTCAGGCAAAAATCTAATTGATGATCGTTTAATGGGTATTGCTTGATCTTGGGTCCCTCCGGGCTGCTCTGACAGGAGGAATGCTTGGTTTCGGGGTGCGCAATGCGAGGGTACATGTTGAATGTTGCTCAAACTTTCTGGTTAAGGCTTTTTGGGCCTTCTGAATCATTTGGTCGCAAATTGCATGTCTAAATCCGTTCCAAAATGGTAGGCGTCAGTCTCGATTGTAATTGCGCAACTGCCCGGGTTAGGGTTACATTGGCGGTCTATCACGTTTTCTAACAGTTTCTGGACTTTTCTGCTGATCCCGATTGTTGTGTCATGCTCTTGGGTTGTTGATTAACCTTGAGTGATAATTTGAGCCCCAACAATGACAAAATGAAAAACTATATTAAAGAAAATCCATTGCGTTATTTGATCATATAAAGAAAAAAGGATTCAAAATAAAGAAAACATGAGATGGACGACATTCTCTAAAAATGGAGAAAACATAATACTAAGAGGGGACATTTTTGTAAATTTTACTTGAGAATCAACTTCCTCTTTACTTATTTGCTATTTCACGAGTAAAAAAATATACTACTGTATTATATTGACAGGAATGGGCTTTGAAACTCTGATTAGAAAAAAAAATCAAGGCCATTCTGATAATTTTACCCGAATAACTGCAATAGTTAAAAATCCTGTAAGAAATTAGAAATAAAGAACTGAAGAAGAAACCCAAAAGGATGCCAAAATGAAAAACTATATTAAAGAAAATTCATTGCATAAGATGAAGGAAGTACATTCTCTGAAAATGGGGGAAAACATGAGGGCATTTTCGTAATCTTACTTTAAAATCAGCTTCTTACACGAGTACAAAGAGGGACTACTGTATTACCAAAGCCATCGATGAGCTATGAAACTCTTATTATAGAAGAAAAAGGAAGAAGATGATGATGAGAGAGCATTCTGATAATTTTACCTGAAAAAATGTGCTATTATCTTCTCTGTTTTCTTGAAGTAGGAAATGTGAGCTCTTAGAAGAAGAAAACTCTGTAAGAAATGGAAAGATATTCAACTATATTACAGAAAATCCATTGCATTCTCTGGTTATAAAAAGAAAAAGGGTTCAAAATAAGAAAACATAAGAATGAATAAAGGAATGACATTTTAGTAATTTTACCCGAGAGCTTTTTTTGCTAGAAGAAGAAACCCTATAAGAAACGGAGAGAGCAAAATAATTCCAGTGGTTTTTCTCTCAGCTTTTTCTCATGGAAGTTTTTATTTTCTCTCTCTGATTTCTCTCGATGAAATGGAAGATCGCCTTTTATGTAGGCAAGGGAATATCACTTTAATAAATGACGAAAATGCCCATTCATTATAAGAAATTTGCAATTCACGTGCGTGTAGGTATTGAGCACCACGTGTCAATGTATCAGAGCTTTGCAGGATTCAAGCTTTCAATGAGATGGTCAGGATTAGTTACTTGTTTTTCTCACAAATCAGGCAGTTTGTTCCTTAGGGGCCATGTTGCGAACAAAACAGAGGGACGGCTAAAAAAATTGTTGACCGTTTATCTGTGAGCAGTGGCCCACCTGAGTTAAATAGTTTGGTGTTTATGCTTGAAGAGTGTGATTCATATGATGAAAAGCATGGATATCTCACATGCATTTCATAGAGCGCGGTTTCAGTGGATCCCAGCATCCATCGAGGTGGGTGGATCCCTGAACGTGGGGTCCACCATGATGTATGCTCCTTATATCTAGGCCATGCATCTATTTTGAAAACTCAATTTAAGACATTATAACAAAAATGAGATAGCTCCAAAGCTTAAGTGGATCACACAATGGGGATTGAACACCCACCATTAAAAGTTTATTAGGGGCCACGGAAGTTTTGGATTGTTTATTACCTCCATTCAAGTTTGTGTGACCATATGAACACGTTTATTGACAAATAAACATCAGTGCGCCCTAGGATGGTTTCATTGACCTTATGAACATGTTTGATGATAAATAAACATTGCAGTGGGCCCTATGAAGGTTTCAAAGGCAGAGGTCATTACCGTCTCTGCTTACCATGGTGTAAAAGAATTTGTACAATAATTGTAAAAGATACAAAGTAAACATATTCGATCTTGAAGTCCAGCAACTCATCTGCGGAAGCGTTTCAATCCTTTCTCTTTCACTTCGAGAGTTGATGCATTAATATGATGATTTAAGAAGTCTGATGATGCATATGCGACATATGAGATGTGCATTGTGACAAACACAATGAAGGATGTTCTACAATAAAGTAATTTAAATTGGGAGTAATACTACATTTAAATGCTTTAAGTTACGGAGGAGTTAAATCTACTTAGGTGACAGTCTAACCGTGCTTAATTTTAATAAGTGATAGTCTATCTTCAAGCCAACATGGCACTTTTCAGAGCTGAAAATGACTAAGTATCGGAGTTCCGATACGAGTGTTTATGCTGTCAGAATGCAAATAATTGAATTTAAAGCTTTGCTAATACTTAATTTAGGTACTTTGGGTTATAAGGATGCTAGATCCACTTAGGTGACAATCTAATCGAGTTTCGTTTCGTAGATATGCGAGTCAACTTTCAAGCCTACAGGGCACTTCCTAGGGCTTAAAAATGACTAAGCAGTAGAGTGCGGTCCACTTAATTTCCTTGATTATTGATCGATGGGGTGATTAATGATGTGGAAATGCTTGGGTTACATTACTTAAGTCATTGCAATGCTGAATCCAATCAGGCGACAGTCTCATTGTGCCCGCTTTCGACAAGCGGCAATCAATTGTCACGTTTTCAGAGCGTTTCCCATAATAAAAAATTTGGCTAAGTACTGGGACTTTTGGTGTCTACTGATGATTTTTAGGTTTAAATGTTGTCCGTTGATCGAATGGGACCTGAGAATATGTCGGGGACGTTAATATGTACCTAGAACCACTTAAGCGACAGTGTGGCGGTGCTCGTCGAAGGCTGGCCACACGATAAAACATCTGGCAAAGGGGGGGACGCCCCAAGCACATGTTCATGGTGCCTTAGGCGCATGTTTACAGAGTTGGAAGAAAGAAGATCGGGACTTGGTGTTTTGCACTTGCCAAGGAGGGGTAGACGCATGTTTGTGCTATTGGCAGGGTGTCAGGCGCATGTTTACGTAGCACTTAGGCATTTCAGTCCATAAAGGGGGGTAGGCGCATGTTTGAGCTAGTGGAGGGAAAGAATTCTCCGGACTTAGTATTTTGCACCTCTTACAAGGGCAGATGCATGTTTCTGCTAGTGAAGGTGCCAAGCATATGTTTGTGTGGCACTCGGAGCATTCGGCCATGTACCAGGGGGGTAGGCGCATGTTTGTAGAGTGGAGCGGGTCTCAAACCCATGTGACACCCAACACTTAGAATATTTCGTAGTTTCCCTTCTCCTTCTATGTACATGCGCTTGCCCCTTTTCGGCAAGGGATTTTGGTCACCGGGAAAGGATTTCGGCTACCGAAGAAGGGTTTTCTCGGGGGTTAGGTGCATGTTTGTGAGGGGTTAGGCGCATGTTACCTTGGGTCAGGCTGACGTCGCACGTGCTCTCGTCGTCTCAGCTCGAAATCTCTCTCTCTCTCTTATGTCATAGGTCTCGGGTTATTTATAGTCGATGGCAAGTGTACGGAACCAATCAGATTTTAGCAAGAAAACCTCCCAGGAGCATGTTTGTGCACTGCACCAGGTGCATGTTTGTAGAGTGGGGAAAACCTGCTCCAAACTTAATTATTTTCAAAGAAATCTGTTTCCAGACTTAGAAAAAATCAGGTTTCGTGCCTTCGCTCAAGCACTTTTGGGCTTCATTTATGATACCGAATACACAGGCAGTCAAGCGGGAGTCTAATTGATGATCGTTTGATGGGTATTGCTTGATCTTGGGTCCCTCCAGGCTGCTATGATAGGGAGGAATGCTGGGTTTTGGGGTACGCAATGCAAGGGTACATGTCGGATGTTGCTCAAACTTGTTGGTTAAGGGTTTTTTGGCCTTCTGAATTGTTTGGTCATGAAGTGTATGTCTAAATCCGTTCCGAAATGGTAGGCGCAACCCCGATTGTGATTGCGCACCTGCTTGGATTAGGGTTACATTGGCGGTCTATCACGTTTTCTGACTGTTTTCGGACTTTTCTGTTGATCCAGATTACTGTGTCATGCTCTTGGGTTGTTGATTAACCTTGAGTGATAACCCCCAACAATGACAAAAAGAAAAACTATATTAAAGAAAATCCATTGCATTATCTGATCATACAAAGAAAAAATGATTTAAAATAAAGAAAACATGAGATGGAGGACATTCTCTAAAAATGGAGAAAACATAATACTGAGAGGGGACCTTTTTGTAAAATTTACTTGAGAATCGGCTTCCTCTTTCCTTATTTGCTAGTTCACGAGTACAAAAATAGACAACTGTATTACTATTGATAGGAACGGGCTTTGAAACTCTGATTAGAAAAAAAAATCGAGGCCATTCTGATAATTTTACCCAAATAACTGCAGTAGTTAAAAACCCTACAAGAAATTAAAAACAGAAAACTGAAGAAGAAACCCAAAAGGATGCCAAAATGAAAAACTATATTAAAGAAAATCCATTGCATGAGATGAAGGAAGTACATTATCTGAAAATGGGGGAAAACATGAGGACATTTTTGTAATCTTACTTGAAAATCAGCTTCTTCTTGCACGAGTACAAAGAGGGACTACTGTATTACCAAAGACATCAATGAGCTATGAAACTCTTATTACAGAAGAAAAAAGAAGAAGATGATGATGAGAGGGCATTCTGAAAATTTTACCAGAGAAAATTGTGCCATTATCTTCTCAATTTTCTTGAAGCAGGAAATGTGAGCTCTTAGAAGAAGAAAACTCTGTAAGAAATGGAAAGATATTCAACTATATTACAGAAAATCTATTGCATTCTCTAATTATAAAAAGAAAAAGGTTCAAAATAAGAAAACATGAGAATGAATGAAGGGAGGACATTTTAGTAATTTTACCAGAGAGCTTTTCTTCCTAGAAGAAGAAACCCTATAAGAAATAGAGAGAGCAAAATAATTCCAGTGGTTTTTCTCTCAGCTTTCTCTCATGGCGATTTTTGTTTTCTCTCTCTAGTTTCTCTCGATGAAATGGAAGATCGCCTTTTATGTAGGCAAGGGAATATCACTTTAATAAATGACGAAAATGCCCATTCATTATAAGAAATTTGCAATTCACGTGCGTGTAGGTATTGAGCACCACGTGTCAATGTATCAGAGCTTTGCAGGATTCAAGCTTTCAATGAGATGGTCAGGATTAGTTACTTGTTTTTCTCACAAATCAGGCAGTTTGTTCCTTAGGGGCCATGTTGCGAACAAAACAGAGGGACGGCTAAAAATTTTTTTGACCGTTTATCTGTGAGCAGTGGCCCACCCGAGTTAAATAGTTTGGTGTTTATGCTTGAAGAGTGTGATTCATATGATGAAAAGCATGGATATCTCACATGCACTTCATAGAGCACGGTTTCAGTGGATCCCAGCATCCATCGAGGTGGGTGGATCCCTGAACGTGGGGTCCACCATGATGTATGCTCCTTATATCTAGGCCATGCATCTATTTTGAAAACTCAATTTAAGACATTATAACAAAAATAAGATAGCTCCAAAGCTCAAGTGGATCACACAATGGGGATTGAACACCCACCATTAAAAGTTTATTAGGGGCCACGGAAGTTTTGGATTGTTTATTACCTCCATTCAAGTTTGTGTGACCATATGAACACGTTTATTGACAAATAAACATCAGTGGGCCCTAGGAAGGTTTCAGTGACAGGCGTGATCACCACCACTTCATCCAGGTTTGTGTGACCTTATGAACATGTTTGATGACAAATAAACATTGCAGTGGGCCCTATGAAAGTTTCAAAGGCAGAGGTCATTACCGCCACTGCTTCCCATGGTGTGGTCCACTAGAGCCTCAAATCTACCTCGTTTTAGCTCGTACCCTAAAATAATCTTAAAAAATAGATGAATGGCATGGAGAATGCCCATACATCACAATGGGCCCCATTGTGCCTCTAACTAGACTGATTTCTGTCTAGGCGGGGCCAGGACACAATCAGGTTCCAAATGACCTGGTAGGCCCCACATAACGGACAATCTACATCAATGGTTGGCCCCTAATGAATCATGTAGAGGAAAGAGAAGTGTGTATTTATATAAATTACATGGTCTTATGTGTTCTGAATCTCTGGTGCTCATCAGAGGAAAGAAGGCTGGAAATCGACTCCCAAGTCGGGAGCTCAAGTAGTGGTGGCTAACATTGTGGTGTGGCTAAAGGGGTGGGTGTACTAAAAGTGGGGTGTGCGTACTAACCAAAAATAAATAAAGGCTAAAAATTCGAGCTCTAGGTTTGTGTCCAGCTCTAGGTTCTACTAAGGAAAACTTTTGAGTGTTTTCACTATTTTTAAAAATGTTTATGCGCTCCAAATGGTGGAAATGGGGAGCTGATCATGGCTGCACCCTGTGATAAAAAGCTAAGTAGGGCCTATCGTGATGTTTGTGAGAAATCCAACTAGTCCATTCATTTTGCCGTATCATATTAGGATATGGGCAAAAAAAAAAAATGAGGCATATTCAAAACTCAAGTGAGCCGTAAGATAGAAAAAAGTGGGTAGGGAAATCCCTGCTAGAATATAGGCAAAAAAAAAAAAAACAGAGGCATATCCAAAACTCAAGTGAGCCTTACGATGAGAAAAAAGTAGGGAGGGAAATCCCTGCTATTGAAGCCTCATTGGGGTCGACATCATGATGTTTATATGCCATCCATACCATTCATAAGCACATTTCTATTGTGATGAATTGAAACCACAAAAATTGTTTAAGCTTTCAGTGTGTGGCCCCACAAATATTTCAACGGTGGATGTTCAAAATCACCACTGTTTCTGTGGTGTAGCCCACTTGAGTTTTGGATCTACCTCATTTTTGGGCCCATGTCCTAACATCATCGCAAAAGTGGATGGACAGGTGGTTTTCTCACAACTATGATGGTGGCTCCACCTCGCTTCTTGTCGCCGCGTCCAATGGATTCAGTGTCGGGGTAACATGGAGTTCAGTCAGGCTGTACCATGATGTATCTGTTGCACATCCATGTCGGCGATCCGTTTTTCCAACTCATTTTAGTGTGTGGTCCCAAAAATGAAGCAGATTCAAATGTCAGGTGGACCACACCACAAAACCATGGTGATTGGCCATTAAAAACTTATCAACAGGTTGGATGGCAAATAAACATTAGGATGGGCCCGAGGAGGTTCTCAATGATAGGCGTTCAACACTGTTTCTTATTGTGCGGTCAACCTGGATTTGTATCTGCTTTATTTTCAGGCTCAGGCTCTAGAATAATATGGAAAAACGTATGGACTGCATGAACATAAAACAGATACATCAAGATGGGCCCATGGCGCGACCAAGCTCAATTCTTACCATGACCTAACCGAATCCACTCCCGTGAAAAGTTAATCTCAAGTGGACCACACCACAAGAAAACAGTGTTGATTGAATGTCCACCATTAAAACTTCCTACGGCCAACTATAATGTTTATTTGTCATCCAACTCGGCCATCTGTCTTGCAAGACTACTACAGGCCAGGAGTCAAGTTCTCAAGCAGATCCGAAGCCCAAGTGGGCCATACCACAAGCAACGGTTGGATTTCACAATTTTCAACCAAACAGCAAGTTCAAATGGAATCTGAATTTCCAATTCAATTTCTGCAATTTTGGATTCCATCACGGAATCTGAATTTTCTCTAGAATCTGGATTCTGCAACCAAACAGGCCCAGTGCCAGGATTAGAGGTTCTGAGCTAAGCTGCCAAGGGTGGCAATGTGCCAGCCTATGGCTAGTACCAAGTGGCACAACAAAAAGGGGCCAAGGCCCTGGCTGGGCCCAAACCCGACATAGGCCTAATGCAGCAGTCCCAACTGCTAAGCCCGGGAGAATTTTTGGATGCGTCCTGTTATATTTAGAAATTTTCAGAATGTTCGCTGCATGGAGGGAATTTTGGTAGGGGTGTCAATGGGCCGGGTTCGGGCTTAAAAATTAAAATTTTAAATAGGCCCGGCCTGAAACAGTGCAAAGGCCTGCGCCGAGACCTACCCCAGGCCCAGCCCAGTGATAGCCCTAAATTTTGGACTACGTGTCCTGAGGCAGATAGCACCGGACGCAGATTGGGTACTCCCCCGACTGTCCCAAGCTCTCAGAACAGGCAGTGCTCTAAGGCTCCAACCGTGAGGTATGTGGTCTTTTATCCATGCCGTCTATCCATTTTTTGCCATGTCATTTTAAGTAAGGGTATCAATGGGCTGGTCTGGGGCCTAAAATCAAAATTTTACATAGGACTGGCCCTATGGCTAAGCCCGAAACAGTTCAAACTCCGGGTGAGACCTACCCAGGCCCGGCCAATTGACAGCCCTAATTTTAAGGTATACGCCTAAAAATGAGACGGATCTCAGGTTCAAGTGTGGAACATATCCCAGGAAGCAATGGTAATAATGGCGTGGATCATTGAGACCTTCGTAAGGCTACCGTGACATTTATTTGCCTCGTTTCAACTACTTGAAGTTATGGTACCCATTTCATAATGGGGTGGCTAACATTGTGATGTGACTAACAGGGGTGGGTGGGTGTACTAACAATGGGGTGTGAACAATCCTAAAAAAAACAAAAGGTCACATAGACTGTCAAGAAGTTTTCGATGGTAGGCATTCAATCCCCACTATGTATTCTACTTGAGCCTTGGATCTGCCTCATTTTTTGGGGTTATATGCTAAGATGATGTGGCAAAATGGATGCATAATGTGGATAAAATACATATATAAGGGTGGCCTCATAGAGCCCTGCATGTTTCTAACTCAGGACAGACTGATTAGAACCCAATCCACATGACTGCACAGTGATCCAGCCACCATGTACATCCTAGTTGACTCAACGAAGTTGTTGGGTTAGATCAAGAATAAACTCGACCAGGCTCATTTGACACTAGCACTTGAACTATTTGCATTCCTGCATGTTGGGTTACCATGGATGACCCACGTCGTATTTCTCCCTAGCGAACAGTCTAACCTAATAACGCATTAATGGGTTAGGCTGGCTTGACGGGCTTTTGGACCTATCCTGCCTTAGGCCAGGCTTGGGCTAGAGTATCAAGCCTGAGAGTTAAACTTACAACTCGAGCTCATATCTCAAGTAGGCTGGGCTTGGACTTAGTTGTGCAAAAGCCTATTAGGCGCAGGCTTAAGTTGACTTTTTCAAAAATTCAATTTCCCTCCATTCCGAAGAATTTTTTCCAATAAGCCACCTCGTTTAGGTCTGTTTGCCAAAAAAACTTGACAAAATTATCCATCTCATTTTGAAGCCTTCCCTGACTACTTTAAAAAAAACCAGGAAGCTAGCTGGGATTTACTTTCATAATGCTTATCATAAATCAAAACCATCCACCATTTTTCATCATCTTATTTTAGGATGTGGGTCCAAAATCCAGCAGATCCCATGCTCAAATGAGTCCCATGATAAGAAAAAGTGGATCTGTGTCTTACCACCATCGAAACCATCAATGGTTTTTTTTTTTTTTTTTTTTTTAATGTTTGTAGGCCATCTAAACCATTGAAACAACATTCCCAACCGTTCACAAGGTTATTCCCAGTGGGCTAAACATTCACTACTAGATTTTTATGCCCAATCTAGAATTTCTACGGACCACGACTGTTTTGAAGGGCTTGCATTCAATATGCACTTTTACCTTCCGTGTGGCCCACTTGAGTTTTGATCTAAATCATTTTTTGACACAAGCCGTAATTTAGACGAGGTAAATGGAAAAGGGGTCAAAATTTTCATAAAGGACACGATGGGCCCACAATCATGGTCAGCATCTCATAACCAAATCGGACACGGAATCAAAGATGTGGCAGACATGTCAATCTTTATCATGCAACTCTTAATTTTGGTAGAACCCATTTTCTTGATGCCTGTGACAAATCCTAGCGGTTCACTATTTTTACCATCTCAATTTAGGATATCAGTCCAAAGACTCCGAACTCCATGCGGATCTAATGCACATATGGGCCCACGACAGGAAAAAGGTGGTCTGTGTCAACTGCCCACTTTTTTATCTCCCAAGGCTTTAAACCTTTGAAATGGCATCCCCAAGGATTAAGAAGGCCATTCTTAGTGGGGGTTGGCTAACATTGCGGTGTGACTAACAATGGGGTGTATGTACTAACCCCCCTAAAAAAAAGGTTATTCTTAGAGCTATACACCAAGCGGAACCAAATCGAGTTGGGCCTTAGCTCAGCTTGACTTGACTCGACCTTCAAATTGAAATGGCATGCTTGGCTTGATTTGGTCGAGCTTTTGAGCCGAATTCAAGCTTAGGAAAAAATAAAATTTAAATAAGCCCCAACTCGAAAGCTTGACTTTAAACATTTGAAATTCTAAGCCCGAAGGCAGCCCATTGACACCCCTACGTGCTTTTATAGAGAGTTTTCTCTCCCAATCCTTTACTCTCTTCTTATGTGTGACTAAACCACATCCATTTCCAACTAGTCAAGTCGAGTCAAACTCGAGCCGAGTCAGCACAAATCGGATTTAGAGTCAAGCCAAATCGAGTGAGGGTTAGGTCAAGCTCGACTCGAAAATCTTCGAACTGGAAAAAATAAATTGGCTCAACTCAGTTCAAATTCAATGTTTGAACAAAGCCGAATCAAGCTAGTTCAAACTAAGTCAAGTGAGCCAACTGAGCTAACTCGGCTCATGTACAGCTCTAGTCGTTCCTAGTGGGCTGAACGTATCCACCAGCTGTGGCTGGGTTTATAAGGCCTATGTTCAACATGCACCGTTAACTGCAGTTTGGCCCACCTAAGCTTTGGATTTGGATTATTTTTTGGGCCAACCTCTAAAACCATATGAAGGAAATGGTAGCCAGTTCAAACTTTTCTCAAACAATAAGGTGGGCCCCATGATCACGGCCGCCATCTCCCAATGAAATCAAACAGGAAGTCAGAGATGTGACAAGGCGCCAATCTTTATCAAATCTTGGGTGGGCGTAATTCTGTGGTGCTTGTAACAAATCTGATTTGTCGACCAATTTAGCCATCTAATTTTAGGATGCAAGGCCAAATTCGACGCTGATCCAATGCATTGCTGGGATCCCACTGCTGAGGTCTGTTTTTTTTTTGGCTTACTTGAGGGCTTGATCTACCTCACCATTCAGTTCACCAGGTAAAATCACATGGCCAAAATTGCAAAGACGGTGGATTTCTCTCAAACATTACAGTGGGGCCCACCATCATGGAAACCATCTGAGTGAAACTCACAGAGAGTCAGTGAGATTTGACATGCCCTTAAACATCATGGCTTAGATGGGCTTGGGCCGGGCCTTATATACAACCTTGACCCGCCACAAGTTGGGATTGGTTTGGGCATACCATGAAGGGGAGCGGATTACGGCGGGCCCCACCTTGATCTCTGTATTATGTATCCACGCCGTCCATCCGTTTTTCCAGATCATTTTAAGGAATTAACCTAAAAATGAAGCAGATCCTATTATCATGTGTACCATAACATGGGAAACAATGGTGATTGACTATTAATGGGCTACATAAGTTTTGGATCAAGCTGATATTTGATTTTATTTGATTTTGACCTTCATCCATGCTTATGTGACTTTATCAACAGATTGGATGGCAAATAAACACTACGGAAACATTAAGGTGCGTCCTAAGAAGTTTTTAACGGTACGACATTCAATCACTACTGTTTCCCATGGCATGGTCCACCTGAGAATTGGATCTTCCTAATTTTTTGTATAATTATATAAAATAATCTGAAAACACATATGAACGGCGTCGATACAGAATACATACATCAAGGTGGGCCCCATGGTTAGGGTCGCATTGTCTTGGGTGTGGCGGGGTCTCACCTAATCCGTTCCCTAGTATTTTTTTTTCTTTTTCTTTTTTTTCTACTCTTTTTATTTCTCTCGTCTCTGATAGTTTTGATTTTTATTCAATTCTAATGCGGAGGATATGCAATAGAATACATCAAACAACAAAGACTAATGCAGGGTTTGGTTTTCCCTGTTGGATTTCCCGATTCCATGGATTGTACTTTTACAAACCTCTTGGGGTGCGTTTGGTTGCTCCAAATATCATGAAATTTCATGACTAATTAATCTGATTTGGCAAAAAATATCATGATATTTGGTGCAACCTGTTCGGAAAAACTGGTGGTGAAAGCGGAAGCCGAAACGCGTAGAACAATGCGAAATCAAACGAGTAAACAAGATGAAAGCAATCACACACAAGCATTCACCACAAGAGACTTCGAATTTATGTGGAAAGCCCCCTCAACGGGTAAAAAACCACGGCACAAAGCGATCCACTATGAATATAAGAAAATTACAGAGATTGGCAACCCACTAGCAAAGAAAAACAAAGAAAACCCTAAGTTCTCTCTCACACACACCTTTCCCCTCTTTCTAATACAATTAGGAAACCTTGGACACCTTAGGATACAATCTAAATTCGGATTACAACTCTTTAAAGAAGCAAATTTATGAAAATAGAAACTCCTTGCGCAAACCCGCGCAAGAATTCAACTCCAACAGGGAGACTATCGACCGGCCGAAGCTCAACGTCGACTGGCCGACGCCCTTACCGACCAGTCAGCTGACCAGTCTGCCAGAACACAAAACAGTCCAGGAAAATCACGTCTTTGCTGCCTCACCACCGACCAGTCACCCGACCAGCCGGAGCCCTCTGCAGACCGGTCGGCCGACCGGTCTGGGCCACACGAATTCTGTCCAAAGGGGGGGTCTCCACTGCATCTGGGTCACATCGTTCGACTGGTCGGAGCACCCAATCCGTGCATAGTTTGAAGACTACCTCAACAATCTTCACCGAGACTTCAAATGACAAATTAACACCATCCTCGCAACGTCATCTCATCTTCAATCATAGCTCCACCGCTTCTCGTGCCGTCATCGACCCTAACCTTGTAAATTCACGCCCTTTACCGCTCTTCTCATGTGGCCCTTGAGCACTTACCATACACGAGCAACCGTGGATCTCATTGTCGTTCTCGCAGCTCCACCTTGAATTGTGCTCCCGATCAACATGTAAAGATGGCCACACCTCCGTACCTTCATACATACTGAGTGTCCCCTTCAACACTTCACAACAATGATCGCGGCCAATAAACACTACATCCTTTCGCCTCGAGTGCTCCAAGAGAAATCGCATTCATCTTCATCTTGGGAACGTGCTTCATATCTTTCAAGACTCGTTTCGACCCCATTGAACATCTTAATACACACAGTACCAATACCCACAACCTTATGAGCGAATCCTATCGCCTATAAACACCGATTCTCCACCATACTTCCTGTATGTCATGAATGAACTCCAGTCAGGACATACGTGACATGAAGCCCCTGAATCAAGGATTCACTTACTACCGTGAGATCCCTTGCCAGATACAGTCAGAACTTCACAAAAATCATCACTGTCCTCTATGTTATTGGCTCCCTCTATAAAAGAATTTCAATACCTCTCTTGCTTTAACCTGAGATTCTGACAATCCCCTCTCATGTGGCCCTCCTGGCCACAATTCCAGCACTTCACCTTAGCCTTATCTTTGCCCTTAGCCCTAGATTCCGATTTCGAGTATACTCCATACTCAGAACTTCTTCCCATCATAACCAGTGCTTCTGAGGAATAACAGAAAGCCACGTTACCGCTTTTCTTTCTCATCGCTTTCGACTAGAGGGCTGAGATAACGGTCTCGACGTTTATGGTTTCCCTCCCTTCGCACACAGAGTCCCTGAACAACTCATATAAATCTGGAAGAGAATTCAACAAGATGCATGCTTGATACTCATCCTTCATCGATTCATCGATCTCCACCAACTTACAAACCAGCCTATTGAACGTGCTCAGGTGGTCCCTCCACCTCAGTTCCCTCAGTCATCCTCAAGGTGAACAACCGCATCAATACGTACATGCGATTCTCTAGAGATTTCTTGACATTAACCTTTTCTAGCTTAGCCATCATTTCAGCCGCAGTCTTCTCTTTCATGACATGATAGAGAACATCATCCATAATGTTTAACAGGATTGAAGTTCTTCTTGTCGAGCCTCGTCCATTCATCATCTTTCATAGCCTCAGGTCGCTTTCCAAGAGCTTCATCAAGCCCTTGCTGAACCAGGAAGGATTCAGCCTTCACTTTCCATAGCTCAAAGTTATTTTTTCCGGAGAACTTCTCTAACTCGAACCTCACGCTCGATCCCATCTTCTCGTCTCAGATTCAAATCTACTCCACCCCAACTTTAGCTATGATACCACTTGTTGGAAAAAACCAGCAACGGAAGCGGAGCCGAAATGCGTAGAGTAATACAAAATCAAACAAGTAAACAAGATGAAAGCAATTACACATAAGCATTCACCACAAGAGACTCCGAATTTACGTGAAAAAACCCCTCAACGGGTAAAAAACCACGGCACAAAGCGATCCACTATGAATATCAGAAAATTACAGAAATTGACAGCCCACTAGCAAAGAAAAACAGGGAAAACTCCAAGTTCTCTCTCACACACACCTCTCCCATCTTCCTAATACAATTAGGAAACCTTGGACACCTTAGAATACAACCTAAATTTGGATTACAACTCATTAAATAGAACAAATTTTCGAAAATAGAAACTCCTTACGCAAACCCGCGCAAGAATCCAACTCCAACAGGGAGACTGTCGACCAGGCTGGAGCTCAACATTAGACTAGCCTACTCCCCTGCCGACTGATCAACCGACTGGCCAGCCTAGAATACAAAATAGTCCACGGAAATCATGTCTTTGCTGCCTCACCACCAACCGGTCGCCCGATCGACCTGGAGCCCTTTGTAGATCGGTTGTCGACCAGTCTGGGCCACACGAATTCTGTCCAAAGGGGGGGATCTCCAATGCATCTGGGTCACACCATCCAACCAGTCGGAGCACCTAATCCGTCCATTGTTTGAAGACTACCCCAACACAACCAAACACCCATTGATTTTATTTTCTATTCGGATGGGTCTGGACTCTCGAGTTACAACTAACACTCAAGGTCGTACGAATCAGGAGGAACTAGGACCTGCTCGCTGGGCATGAGACCTGAAGCATATAGCAGATCTGGAAATGAAGCTCCACCTCCTTTTTTAAGAGATTCTACGGCCAATGGGTCGACTAGGCTTGACTCCCCCGGATTGCACGGGTTGGTCAAAAGGTCGGACAAGTCACAAGGTCAACTCGGCTTAACTCGCCCAGATTGTCCTTCTTCTTTTTTTCTTTTCTTTTGGGTTAGCGCACACACCCCATTGTTAGTACACCCGCCCACCCCTGTTAGCCACACTCCAATGTTAGCCACCCTCCGCGTTAGGAATCGATACCATTACCTCATTGTTGAAACGAGGCTATCTTCACTCAATCTACCACATGAGCTACACATCCTGGGTGTAGGCATATCTCAAAAACTAATTTCTAGATCGCCATCCAAATGTAGTAGAGCCGGAATTGCATCTCTACACTGACTATACATGATTGCAAAAGATTCCATGTCAAATCATCTTGGAGCAATTTTGATACTGCTTCCAATGAAGTCCCACATTCTTGCATGTCCTCTAATAAAACTAGAACAATACGAAAACAGCCTCCAGGGCCTGTTTCACTACTGGGAGAAGAAAAAAAATGTAATAATTATACAATGATTATTTCCATGAGCATTGTTGAAACATAGATTGAATCCCCATAGATTCCCTTTTTGGGGTTTTGTTTGAAAAGTAAGTGGAAATATTATCTTTATAAGATAACGGTCTCCCTGTATCTTGTGCATGGGAATTTGGCCACGGTAATAATTGCTACGTGAAATCCGTTATTATTATTATTATTATTATTATTATTACTATCATTGCCAACTAAACACAGTGAAATTCCTGCATAGGAAAATGCTTTCATTTTCCTTTTTTCCCCCTCTTATCAAAGCAGGCCCTAAAATCCAAGATCTATAGAACTCCCACGAAGATTTCCAACCATTTCCTTATGCAATAGCGAATGAAGAGAGAAGGAGAAAGAGAAAGAAGAAGGGAAGCAGAGGAAAATGAAGGAGAGAGGTATATTTCCTTGGCCTTTTTCTTTCGGTGACCAATTTGCTGGTTTCATTAAAAAAGAATAGAAAAGAAATGAAGCTTGGAATGATCAATTTGTGCAGTATACCACATGTTCATTCCATATATTTTACGGTTGTTTCTTTCTTGTTTTTAATAGGAATAAAATGCTCCTTCCTTCTTAGCCTACGGTGTCTCTCCTTACTTTTTATTTAGTGACCAACATTTAGTTGATCAAAGTCATTAGTATTGTAGGTGACATGATGGAAATAGAAATGCCTGAAAGTCTCCCCAATCAAATGATCCCGTGCATTTGTTGGGCTTGTTGAATGTGACCATATGTTTGAATTGTCCGTTTTAATAGATGTCTAAGATCATCTTATTTGGATGACTCTTTAAATAATGGGGCCAACCGGATTTTAAGATTTTGTGGCCAAAGGTGGGCCCCACTTGTGCGGTTGTTGTGTTGAACATAAAGAAAAATTCTTTGTCATCTGTTGCTTATACTGTTATACAGTATATATGCATTTTTTTACATAATACTCAGACTGGCATAGAGATGCAAGGTTTTGGTGACTAGTTGCTGGTATTCATATGTGGGGAAGACCCTCCTGGGTAATATGCTGGTTAGACCTGCAACAGTACACTTCAAATCTTTCTTTGACGATACTCCTATTTAAGTACATATACATACTCCTATTTAAGTACATATACATCTCTGTTGTCCTCTTGTTTGTATTCTAGAGCAACTAGTGTTGCATTTCTCATTAAAGATTTTTTTTTTTTTTTGGGGGTGAGGGGAGGGGGGGGGGGGTTGTTAGTACACCCACCCCCACTGTTAGTCACACCGCAATGTTAGCCACCCCCACTTGGGAATCGATACCAAGACCTCAGTGCTGAAACAAGGTTATCTTCACTCAGTTTACCACGAGCAATGGATCCTGGTGTTCTCATTAAAGATGTTGATTTTATTTGGTATGTCTTCATTGATTGAATATTGAAATGCACATAAATGGTTGATTTTATTTGGCATGTTTCTGTTGGTTGAATATTGAAATGCGCATAAATGAATGATCTGAGCAGTTTGTCGATTGTGTTTGCAAAAATGGGAGCACTCAGTTTGGGAAATGACGGCTACCCTTGTTCGTAGGGCTTGATTTCCAATTCCAGACTACCTAACCCCCCACCCCCGCACTTCTCCAATCAAAGAAATTGTCTTCTTCCATTCTCCCCGAGAAGTCACAAAAGTTCCAGGATGTTCATGAGATGGATATGGATATGGAAATGGGCATAGAAATGCAAGATCTTGGTGATTTGTCGATCGTATCCATTAATGAAGCAATACTGATTGACAACAATGTCTCATAGCCATCTTTGCAACATAGTTTTAAAACACACTGCGTTGATTAGAAATACGGTCTGGTCAACTTGACTTGCCAAGATTTCCAGTCGAGTCCTTGGGTGTTTTGAGACTGACTCTCGGACTCAGGAAGACGCATTGAGTTGACTCGCAAAGTTAGTCAACTTGAATCAATCACACTCATATTGGCAAATTAGGTTTTAATAAAAATTGAAAAGGAAGGGTGTAGGGTTTGAACTCACGACCTCTGCAAGATGGAAGGACACCCTCAACCACTGAAGGACCCAAGTAAATAAGGTCCTACAAGCCAAAGTAGAAAGAATTGAGAAGATGATATTCAGGAAAGCAAGTTAACAAAAGACTAGAAACCTAATAGTGTCCTTCCATAGTACACAAAATAGCTGCCTAGGACCCACCTTTGGTACAATATTACAGTGCCAATGCAATGAGTACTGCTAGAGTATGTTGAAGCTACAAACAGTAAAGGGCAGATATTACCTCTCTTTAGATAAAGATTTACCATTGAGATGAGGTGTGAACACATTGTCTGTACGCTGCCTGCACGAATAAGATCGCAGATACTTAGTACAAGTTCCGTCCCATTGGTTTATCAAACCCAGTCGTTGTGGTTTGAAATGGAACTGCCCCCAGGATACGGCCCATAATGACACTATATGTGTGATGATCGACATTGAGTGCTCCTGTCATTCCAATCCAGTGACTCAAAAGATGGGCTATTTGCTCAACCAAAGGAAGGATATATGTGTGATAATCAACATTGATTGCAATGTCATTCCAATCCGGTGACTCAAAAGATGGGCTATTTGCTCAACCAAAGGAAGGAGGGAGGGAGAGGATTCGGCCCATAATGACACTATATGTGTGAACATTGATGGCACCATCATTCCAATCCAGTGACTCAAACGATGGGCTATTTGAGAGAGAGAGAGAGAGAGAGAGAGAGAGAGAGAGAGCAGGGGGGGGGGGGGGGGGGGGGGATTAAAATTTAAAATTTAATTAGCAATTAGATAAAAATCTGTTCCTGGTGTAATTGAAAGAGTAATTTGAATGGTAACTAAAATGGCTGGAAAAAGGGGAGAAAATTATGAGGCCCAACCAACAAGCCCAACGCAAAGCTTGGCCTGATGCGGCTCAACTTGGCCTAGCGCATATATGTGAAAAATGCACAGGGCACACCCACTGCCATACACCTCAATTCATAGTCTCTATAAGGGGCTCAAGCCCCTATGCATTGGCCTTTACTCATAAAGGAGAAAGTTTTCTCTTCCCCATTACATGTGGGAGTTGAGACAAAATGAAAGCAAGGATTCACTTACAAATGAGAGTAAAAAACGTCCACCACTTGAAAGCTATGCTTCCAGGAGGCAACATTTTTTAAACAAATACAACAATCCCCCACTGAAAAAATGACAAAAAAATTGAGCAAGCAAATGTAAAGTATGCATAGATAAAAGTATCTTACAACTTGAGGCTTTATTTTAGTGAAATATTTTAGACTTATAAGATCTTTAGTGACTTGGTCCTGAACTGAAGACCTTTTTATTATAAATGTTTAAATACTTCACACGTAATTTCCAAATCTTAAGAGTCACAGATAATGCCAACACATTACAGCCATATGCCAATCCTGTTTTAATTAGTGCTCTTCAGAATAGCCCAAGTTTTCTAAGGAAGCGGCCCCACTTCCACACTTTATAAAGTGAAATTTATCAAGGATGATTTATAGTTATATATCCCACTATAGAAGCTAGGGAATCAATATTTGGAGTTTGGTTTTGTTAAAATTTAACATTTAGTAGGTTTTTTTCCCAGACATGGCGAAGTTGAGGAAGGGGCTGCATCGGCTTGAGGAGAGGTAGGTAGACTGCTTTGGATTATGGTGGGGACAATGGGTTTTGAAGATGCAGATCCTTCCTTTCGATTGGTGCTGTGCTTTGGACCTTATGGTTGGAAAGAAGCAAAATGGTATTTGAAGGCAAATGGGCTGGTGAGAGTTCAGTTGTGAATCTGTTTTCAAATTGATCTATGGTTGGGCTAGGGTGGATAGGAAATGTAGAGGCATTACTAGCTTGCTGTCTCCCAATTTGCTGAGATGAGGTCCTTCTATTAGGAGTGGGGTTTTTAAGGTGAATTTCAATGGCTGTCCCATGCCCTGTGGGTGTTGGCAGGGTGGTTCACAACGAGAAGGGTGAGGTTCTAATTCTGTTCTCCAGCCCTGTTGGGATTAAGGACTCCAACTATACAGAGTCTGCTGCATTCCTTCAAGCAATGAAGATTATTACTTCTGGTAACATGTTCCTGGCAATTGTACAGTGTGACTCAAGTAATGGATTCTCTTAGGCTAAGTCCGGTGCTTGCCCGTAGAGAATCGCAGATCTTGTATTAGAGCCATGGAACTATGCAACGGCAAGCAGATCTCCTCCCTAATCAGATTGATTAGGCTCTTAACAAGGTCCTCGTGTTGGGCCTTCGTATCTTGCTTCTTCTTCTTCTTCTTTTTTGTGATGATGGGGTAGGACTAATCCTTGCAAGGTGCATGAAAATCCCGCAATCCACGTGCTCCGAGTAAGTGCAAGGAAGGGGAATCGATCCTGTGCCTGTGGGGAGCAAACCCACAGCACGACCCGTTCGGCCAATGCCCGGTTTTTTTTTTTTTTTTTTGTAATTAATAATAAACTTTTCCTTACCCCTCAACACACCGACAACTTTTTAACCCTTTCTTGACCTAATATGACACACACATGCACACATTTTCACACATATACACAACATTTTGAACATTTCTCAACCATATTATATAATATACGCACATGCTCCCACATACCGTTTCTAGCCCTTTGTTAACCATAACAGTCGGTGTTTTCGGAATAAGAGTGGAGCTGTGTTGGAGGTGTTCAGTAGGGCTAAACTAGATATTGTGGGATGGACCTCTTGTTTAAAGGCTCTCGGTGATTGTAATTTATCTTCCATATTTGGTTTGTAGTTGTTTTTCTCGACTTAGATTCTTCTTTGGCCTTTCGTTTAATAAAACTTCGTTACTTTGCAAAACAAAAAAACTACAGACATGCATACCACCCACCATTCTAATCCTTTCTTTAACACATATGACACACACATTGTTTTGATCCCTTAGCAAAAAGTCTGTAGATAAAATTTGCAACCCAAGGATAAATGTTAGTCAGTTACTAAAATTGGAATACATTATGTATGAAGATGATGAAGCTCACTTCAGCTCATATTAGGCAATCTAATGCATTTATATGCTATTGGTATAGGGGAAAAAAAGACTTAGATGAATACTTGGATACTGAAAGTGATGTTTGGAGGCAATGTTGGCATGCACTATTGAATTGAACTGCAGTTATTAATTCAGTCAAAGCATAAATGACAGAATACCATAGTATTCATACCGATGGACTAGTCTCCCAATCTCAATTTTGTCAATTTCAAGTTTGATTGGAGAGCAGTCTTTGATTTTTTTCAAGATCCACTTGCACTTCCAAGTCAGAATTCATACTAATGGACTAGTGCTTCGATGGTATCATAACACCGAGGCATTTGGCTTAATAACATATCAGTCTTCCGTTTTTTCAAGATGGCAAGGAAAATGCAGGATTAGTGGAATACTAGATGATGCGTTTGGATGCATGTGAATTGAATTGCGACCATTCTGTTTAATGAATAGGAACAACAACAATTTGGGTGCTTCTAGAAGCGAGATCAAATTGAATTGCAATTATATGGGTGCTTGTTCTTTTCAATTGATTGTTAGGACACCGCATAGGTGAGTTTTAGGCTTTTAGCAGGGTATCAGTTTTTTTTTTTTCATTTTCAGGCAGCAGTATCAGTTATTTTCCCAGTTGGGGTTGGCTACACGAATCTTATTATGTTGTCAAGCCGGCTGCGAACCTAACTCAAATCCTCCTCAATCTGGGCTCGGGACTGTCAATGACAACACAAAACCTCCACAATCTGGGCTTGGAACTTGCAATGACAACACAAAACCTCTACATTTCTGTTGACCTGCTGCAGATGAAGGAAAATGCATCTGCCAAGAGTGCAGCCAAGTGCCTTCCGAGCAAGATGGATTCCTTTGTGACAAAATCCCGTGAGCTTTCAGAAATTGAAACAATTTTTTTCAACTACGTTTGCTGTCCTGAAATCTGGAGCTTTGCTAAGCGCACGTCAGTGTGCAATAATGCTCATGTACACACCAGTATGAAAATTTTCGTGTAGATTTGAAAAACACACTATAATATCGCGATAAATAGGGCTGGGAATGGGCCGGGCTGGCCCGCAGGCTTTTGGGCCTGGCCTGTAATATTAGGCCTGCGGGTGGCCTAAATCTGAAGTCTCTTTTTTAATAGGGGCTCTCTCTCTCTCTCTCTCTCTCTCTCTCCAAATCTTCTCCTCAAAAACCCATCTCTCTCTAAATATTTTCCTCAAAAACCGCTCTATCTCTCCACCACGATGTATGTGTTTTATCCACACCATCCATCCATTTTTCCAGCTCATTTTAGGGTAGGAGCCAAAAAATGAAGCAGATCCAAACCTAAAGTGGACCACACCGCAAGAAACAATGGTGATCGAACCTTTACCATTAAAAACTTCTTAGGTGCCACAAAAGTTTTGTATTAAGTTGATATTTGTGTTTTTCATTCATCCAGGTCTGTGTGATTTAATCAACAGATTGAATGAAGAATAAACATTACAGTAAGCCCTATGAAGTTTGAACGGTGGATGCTCAATCACCACTGTTTTCCTGTGTTGTGGTCCACTTGAGATTTGGGTCTGCCTCATTTTGTGGCTCATGCCCTAAAATAATGATTCAAAATGGATAGACGGCACAGATAAAATACATGCATCATGGTGGACCCCACAGGAGCGAATACCAGCAGTGTCTTATGCAATCAGTGTTCTTGTGAATGGCAACAATCGACGAGGAGATGATCAAAACCCAACCAGGGGCCTGATTGTGATAGTTAAAAGGCTCTTGAAGATCAACTGCTACTTAGTTGGGTACTGAATATAATTCACATGGAAGAGAGTTGCATAGCTTATCAAATCCCCCAAAAAGAACTCATCTAGAATGTGTTGGCAGCAGGAGACATTTGAAACATTAGGAGGAGACAGAGCACAAGTGTACTCGTATGGTGAGATGCACTTTTTAACGAGTATAGGCCCAGATGAAAAACTAGAAAACTTGGCTTGACGTCTAATTGGGTTCACCCAAAGACTTGATTGACTATTTAATCGACTCGAATCGACATTTTAATAAATGAAATTTTCTTATTAACCTACATAATAAACTATTGAAAACCGGTCAAAAAATTAAAATACCGAAACAATTCACATCTGCACAATTTTTTGTAGCCTGTTCGAATCTGCTAAAAATGCAATTTTTCGTTTTTATAACAAAACCCAGATGATTGAGCTAATGACTCGGTTGAGTCATGCCAAGTTGCATCGAGTTGGAGTTTTCAAACTAACTCTATTAGTCTTGTGAAAACCCGAAAGAGTCAGGCTAGTAAGCGAGTTTCTATGAGACTCAGCTTAGATTTTAACAATACTACGCAATATTTGAGCAAGATTTTATAAATAACAGCAGATATTAAAATATTGCAACTTTATCCACAAAAATACTAAACACCTTAGACAATTTGTTGTATAATATATGTTTAAAAATTTTAAATTATTTATTAACTTATAATAGATATTTTGAAGTATTTTATTTTCTGGGAGATTTTCCGGATAATATGCGGAGAAAAACCTCAAGAGCAGTTGATCGAAGGATTAGAATCGTCCCATCAAGGCATCATTGGGGCATGTTCATCCAAAATGGCCCATCAAATTGGTTTGCATGTGCAAAAAGAGGAACTATATGGTAATTGAGCTGAGGATGCACAGCATCTTCAGGATTTCAGTTTGTATGATCCTCGTCCGTTGGTTTAGTGACGTACACCATTCACGTGATGGGTCCCTGCCATGGATGGCCCTTGTCCAAAAAATTATCCCAGATTCGAAGATCATGCCGATGAATCACTATACTTTCTCAGGTCGAAGGTAGAAAATAGCTATTGAAGGATAGGCAAGTTTTAAACGCATGGATCAACCTAGCAGACAGTTTGGATCACCCAACATGCCCCCACATGTAAATAACTGAGGGTTCTTCCAACGACACAGAGATCAAATAACAAAGACACTAGGATATGGAAAATCCCACTAAACTGACTCATCTTGCTTGTATCAAGTCAGAGTCACAGGCACAACAACGACAAATAAATAAATAAAAAAAAAAACGCTAGTGTTGTACCACGTTCATTAACAGAAAAGGCACTAGTGTTGTATCATGTTCATTAACAGAAAAAAAATAAAAACATAGAAAAATAAAAAAGGCAATGGTGTTGTATCATGTCCATTAACAGAAATGAAAACATCTGTGGTTATGTACTCAAAGAAAAGTGGCATTGGGTGGCAGCTAGGAGACCATGAAATCCATATATGTCATCAGTCCATGACACCATCAAGCCCTGTAAAATAACAAGAATTACTATAATTCAATTGTTTAAGAATTAGACATCATACGAAATTACTAAACTGACCTTGAATTTCAGAATATATACTTGAATACATATGCATGCTTATTTTCTATCCTGGCCTCATTATGTTAGAAGTAACACACTAGCACAACTTGCATAGGTATATAGGTGAGGTTGCTTACGCTCGCTGAGTACCACATGGGTGGTGACTAGTAGTAGACTCCAATGTTAGTTTTACACTTTAAAAAAAAAGTAACTTTCTAAGCATACAAATGGCAACATGATGTATAGGGATTTGGGCATATGATAGGTGGGGTTGCTGACTTTTCTTTTCTTTTTTTTTTTTTTGTGGCGCCCCACCACCCGAATCTATATTTATCTGACCGTAAAATTATCGAATAAAATTTTCTTTAAAAAAATGAAAAAAAAATTGGCACCATTATTTGGCAATCCAAATTGTCCAAATCATTGACTCGACAATGAGCGAAGCATTAAAAAAAAAAAAAAAAAAAAGCAGTTGATAAGGCAATATTAACCATTTGTTTTGTTCCTCTTGAATTTGGACCATTCACCATTTTAATTCTTACCATGCATTTGATATCCATTAGCTGGAAAGTTAGGATTGATCAATCAGTGTCATTTTAGATATATGCTTAAATCCAAAATCAGTGTCATTTTTTATACATGTTCAAATTCAATTTAAATGGTCTAAATAGCTATACATCAACACCATAAAATTGAAACATGCTAACTTAAAAGTTTGATTGTGTTTCTCAACCTCTTAAGCCAGCTAAAATCTACCAAAGAGTAGAAATACTGTAAATTTTTTATGTATGAGTAATTTCTTAACTTCTAGGATTCACGTGAACAAACTACCACTATAAAAAATTTTAAAAAAAATAATGAATTACGTAGGCCCCATCATAACTATAAATGTGTGTATAACTTTATTGATGCATACATACTCTTAAGTATGAAAGACTAAATCTAAATAATAAGAAAACTGAGTATAATATGAGAAAAAAATCATAAAATAAATAATTAATAACAAGATTACTACATCGGTAAGATGATCCGATTCATAAATATGAGCATAATAGACCATTCTAAAAAAATTGGACAAATTTTATAAGTCGTTATGGAAAGCCTATAAAATTAAAAAACAGAAATGTAAAACTAAAAGAACAATGAAAAAAAAAAAAACATAATTCAAAAAATGAAAATAAAATACTTATTATCACATTAGGCTTCTTTGGATGATCATGAATCAAATGTTCTTCATAAAAACCTATCTTTGTGAAACAGCTTTTACAATATGCCAACTTCAGATATTTAACAGGCGTGTGTGTGCCAGTTTTATGGCCTGTGAAGTTTGTCTTAAAAGAAAAAATAATCTAGTAAGTTTGACATACTGTAGCCATGTGCACCCTATGCACATCTCTTGCATGCTTCTCTCAATAATTCAAGAGATGTGCACAGGGGCGTACATGGCTATAGTATGACATACTTGTTAGATTATCTTTTCTTTTGAGGTGAACCTTATAGAATATAAAACTAACAAACACATGGCTACTAAAAATCTAAAGTACGCATATTGTAAAAGTCATTTCATAAAGATGGATTTTTATGAAAATCATCTGATTCACGATCATCCAAAGAAGCCTAATATGGCAGTAAGTATTTTACTTTCATTATTTGCATTATGCCTTTATTTTTCATTATGATTTTAATTTTACTTCTCTGTTTTCTAATTTTACAGGTTTCCCTTGACGACTCATAAAATTTGTCAAGGTTTTAGGTATATTCTATTATACTCATCTCTGTTAATAGGATAATCTTGTAAACGTAATAATCTTGTTATTAGTTAATTATTTTATAATTTTTATCTTATTATACTCAGTTTTTTGTTAGTTAGAATTAGTCTTTTACATTTAAAAGTATATATGCACAAACAGAGTCATACGCACATTTATATTTGCTACGTAGCCTACTTTTTTTTTTATTATTATTTTATAGATATGTGGCATACGTAATTGATAGGTTTATATATATATATATATATATATATATATATATATATATATATATATATATATATATATATATATATATATATATATATATTGTTAGTCTGTTCATGTGAATCTTTGAAGTTGAGAAATTTCTTTTAAATCGAAACCTTAAAATCTTTCTTTTCTTTGGTAGATTTTAGCTGGCTTAGGAGGTTGAGAAATATAACTAACTTTCTGAATTAACATGTTTAAATTTTATAGTAGTCGATGTACAACTATTTAGACCATCTTGCAGGTCTCGTTCTTTAACGTGAGCATATATCTAAAATGACACTGATTGATCAATCCTAACCATCCAACTAATTAATGCCAAATGCATGGGAAAAATTAAAATGGTGAATGGGTCAAATTCAAAAGGAACTAGTGGCGACAGCAAATAGATTTAAAGTAGTATGAGAGCGGGAGGTCTTGTGTTCGAGACTCCTCACTGGGGGTGACTAATACAGGAACATTTTCACACCAAGCTCGAGTGGGGCAGACTATGTGATGCGGGGCACACTCGAGGTGGACGGTCTATGTGAGGCGGATGGTCTGTGTGAGGTGGATGGTCCGTGTGAGGTAGGTAGCTTGTGTGAGGCGAGGCCCATGTGAAATGGGGCCCACGAATGAGGGTTTGGCCGAGGGCCTGGCCTCTGTGAATCAGAAGCCTAAGTTATGGAATAAAGGGATTAATTCGCCACACTCTATCCATTTGAGCTTTTAGAGCAAGTGGTTAATCATCCTGTGTCATCATGCTAGGACACCAACCAAAAAATGAGGCAAGTCTAAAGCTTGAGTTGTCCAAAAAATGAGGCATCAAAATTCAAATTTCTTATGTAACATGATCTAAAATTTTGGCAAGCCATAAAGCATACGTCCAAAGAATGTCTAGAAAAGAAAGGGGGTTAAGAGGAGATATGATAATGCTAAAATGATATGTAATAGGACTAGGTTACCATAAGTTTCTGATGTGACACGATCCAGAGTACTGGCAAGTCACAGAGCATACATTCAATGGCAAACTATAGAAGCAGGGGGGTTAAGAAGGGAAGTGATGATGCGATCTACGACATATGAATACGAATGATGATTGCTCGATCTTTGGTTTGTAGCTCGAAACGGCTTGAAAATTTGGGTGCACCACGGCTTGAAAGTGTCCACCCAAGTGGACTAAGTGGGTAGGAGAGGGCTATAGGGGACTAAGAGGGGGGTTGAAATGGATGAAGGCTTGGAAGCACAAGCTCATCTCTCACTCTCACTCTCCTTCCCACTCTCTCACTTTCACCCTCACTCTCTTTCTTTTAATTTTGGTGTGTGAAAATGAGAAGATGAATGTTTGGATGGTTTAGATAAATGTCTTTGATGGTTTAAGTGGTTTGGGTGGTTTTGGTTAATGGTTTTGGATTGGTAGTTTTAAAAGATGGCTAGAGAGGGTTGGATGGTTAGATGAATGTATTTGATAGTTTAGTTAGTTTTGGTTTGGGTGGCTTTGGATTGGTTGTTTTGGATTGTGAGGTTTTAAAAGATGGTTGGATGAATGCCTTATATGGTTTTGGTTAGTGGTTTTGTAAGATGGCTAGAGAGGGTTGGGTTAGGCTAGGTTGGGTGGCTAGTTTGGGCTTAAGGAGAAGAAGGGTGTGAGCTCTCTCCTCTTTCTTTCTTTGGTGTGGAGAATGAGAGGGGAGACCCCCTTTTATAGTTGAATGGATGGCAAGAGTGTAATTAAAGGTTAGGTAGAGTAAAAATACCAAATGGAGGCTTCTTATTGGTTAGGAGGGGTTTGTGCCACATGGCATCTCCTCATTTGCTTTGAAAATGGTACAGGGTGTTAATAAGAAGAAATTTAAGGGTATTTTAGGGATTTTAGATATGTTCTACCTTGGATAAACCTCCCCTTGATGTGCCTCTTGAATTTGGCTTGAATTTAACTTAAATTTGGCTTGAATTTTGTTTGGAGTTTAGCTTAAGATTTGACTTAGGGTTCGTTTGAATGCCTGTAAAATCTTTAAGTTATAATTTGATTACATGTAATCTAATTACATGTGTAAAGTGTTTACAGCATATTTTGCTTGGCTTTAAACTATAATCTATTTATAGGTAAACCAATCTATGTTTGGATAACCTAGTAAATTGTTTACAGTCTATAATTGGATATTCACGCATGACAAAGCTTGTAGTAAATCTCTTAAAATTCACCAAATAACATATAATTAAGTCTTCATTTAAGATGAATGATTAGGATGAGCCTAACTCAATAAAGTATACGACCAATTCTTATACTAAAACAATCATTTAGTGGGCCACAAAAGTGGGCCCACTATTTCAAATTCCCTTTAATGATAAGAAAATATTGAATATCAATCTTAAATATAAACTAACATTGAATTAGTAGTATCTAATTTGGTTTAAACATATCTTTAGTAATCCAAGCTGATTCTCTGTTGCACGGTCCCTAAAAAGGGAGACCGATTGTATGAATAACTTAGATCACGTGACATTTAGGAAAACTTGTACAAACTGGAAATTGGAACTTAGAAATATACAGCATACCTTATGATGCAATTGAGATGCTGGTGCTTGAAAATTTTTCCATAGCATCCAACCTGTTCATAAGGTCAGACAGACCTGGATGGAGAGCAAACTCAAATATTAGCATGATACATAACTTCTGTAGCTCTCAAGATGTTTTCAATGGTAGGCATACATTCTACACTTTTTACTTTGGTGTGGTCCATGTAAGGTTTGGATCTGCTTCATTTTTTTGTCTCATCCCATAAAATGATCTTGCAAAATGGATGGAGGGTGTGGATATAACACATATAGCATTATAGAACTCACGGAATTTTGGGCACGTTAAAATTGAATGGAAGTCATCGGTGAGCACCATATACGCTTCCTTCTTTTTTCACGGAGGCAGCCTTTGGCAGAAGTTTCTGGTATGGTAATCTAGGTGGCGCCACACTATGCTTATGAGAAATCCACCCTGTTCATCCCTTTTGCCATATCATATTAAGGCATGGGCCCAAAAATGACGCGGATGAAAAACTCGAGTGGGCCGCAGGACAAGAAACAATGAGGATTGAATGTATACCATTGAAATATTTGTGGGGCCGCATATTATTTGAAAAAGGCTAATATTTTTATGTTTTCAGTTTTTTTTTATTATTTTATTAATGACCTTATGAACGGAACGGATGACATCAACATTGCGGTGGAACCCAAGGAGGTTTTAGCTGTCGGCATTTCCCTACCCACCTTTTCCCATGTACAGCCCACTTGAGTTTTGAATCCATCTCATTTTTTTTGGACCCAAGTCATAAAATAATTTGGCAAAGCAGCTCACTAGCATCATGGTGGGCCCCACCTAGCTTCCCGTTTGTCACTTGTGGGAGCCATCGAGATTGCCCTGTAAATCTCTAGCATCGATTGATCCCAATTTTTAATCTCCGTAGTAAACCCTGATCCCAGCTTTTAATTTCATTCAGAAACAGAATGGTGAAGGAGCTCTTCAGTTACAAACGCCGAAGCTGTTGAGGTTTGTAGTTGTTCTTTTTCATTGAGGGTTTTGTGGATACCATTGAAGCTGCAACTCTCTTTGGTTGAGAATTTAAAAAAATAATAAAAATTAAAAAATCCATTACTTGTAATCTGAAACAGCTATTTTGCCTTGTTTCATATTAAAGTTAAAAGCTGTAATCTGATTATAATCTGTTTACAGGCAAAGAACTCATCCAAACGCTCCCATGTAATCCGATTACCTATTATCAGATTACAGCTCAGCAACTTTACAGCTGGCATCCAAACGACCCTTAGCTTGGATTGTGATTTAGCTTGTTTTGGACTTAGCCTGACTAAGGCTTGAGAATGGCTTATAGCTCCAGGGGTGGCTTGAGTAATGGTTAAGGCTTGGGAATGACTTAGATGTGGCTAGGGTTAGGCTAGTAGGCTTAGGTATTAGGTAAGGTTAGGGCTACGGTAATGGCCTTATGATCAAGTTACTAGTCTGGGTGGGGTTGGTTATAGAGCATATAGCTAATTCAAATTAAACTCTCCATATTATGGGTACCAATCTGGATGCATCATCAACCAAAATTTACTGTTGTATGATTATATTACCATGCTATTGGGCGGACATTTAGTAAATGTACAAAAATGAAAATTATCCACTGGCACAGACAGTAAGCCAAACATAACGTGAGTGACCAGATGATTGAACCGTCCATGTTTCGGTGCACTCCAGACGGAAAATGATTTTTGCCATTGATATGTTAGCTGAATGTGGACCATTGAAAGGATCTGTTTAGTGTCAGATGTCTAGCTCAATATATAATGAGCATGGACTATTATTTTTTCAACGATATTATTGTACTATAGACCATCCAAAATAGGGCCACAGAATGGACGCTTCTAATCATCTCCTTATCCATTGTTCCTTTCACGTGCCATATGGTGCACGACTCATAGTCGTCCCACCAAAATGGAACACTGATGGCATAAGATGTAGTTGCTACCGTGGAGCCTATCATGATGTATGCATTTTATCTGTGTCGTTTCATCCATTTTAGATCATTATTTTAAGGCATGAGCCCAAAAATAAGTCAAATCCAAATCTCAAGTGGACCACAGCAGAGGAAAATAATGGTGCTTTAACATCCACTATTAAAAACTTTGCAGAGTTCACTATGATGTTTATTTGCCATTCAAATTATTGAACAGGTCAGATAGACATGAATGAATGGAAAACACAAAGTTCAACTTAATGCAAGACTTTTGTAGACCCCAACAGGTTTTTAATGGTAAATGTTCAATCATCACCGTGTCCTAGGATTAGCTGAAAAAATGGATGGATGGCGTAGATAAAAGGCATGCATCATGGTGGAGCCAACATAATACCGTACACTAGAGAGCAGCCAGTCGCTACTGTCACTGTCAGTATACAATTGGCAACGAACGCGGATTGGCTAGTGACCCCAATGTGTCAAAGCTGTGTGGGCCCCACCATAATGTATGTATTTTATCCACGCTGTCCATCCATTTTTCCACCTCCTTTTAGGGCATGGGCCGAAAAATGAGGCAGATCAAAACCTCAGGTGGACCACACCACAGGAATCCACAGGAAACAGTGGGAATTGAAGTCTCACCATTGAAAACTTCTTGGAGGTAACAGAAGTTTTGGATCAAGCTGATATTTGTGTTTTCACTTCATCCAGGTCTTTGTGACCTTATCAACAGGTTGGATGGAAAATAAACATCACGGTGAGCCCTGGAAAGTTTTTAAGGTTAGACGTTCAATCAACACTGTTTTCCTATGGTGTGGTCCACCTAAGATTTGGATCTGCCTCATTTTTGGGCCCGTGCCCTAAAATGAAATGGGAAAATGGATGGACAGCATGGATAAAACACATACATCATGGTGGGGCCACACAGCTTTGACACCAGCCCCGGGCTGGTCTTGGGGTCACCATCCAATTCGCGTCCATTCGCAACGGCAGTCATCGGAAGGCGGATTTCCTGTGAAAGCCTTGCCTAGGAAGTTACTGCGCTGGGAACCTAAGCGGGGCCCACAGTGGTGTTTTTAATAAATCCACCCCATCCATCGGTTTTATGAGATCATTTTAGGACATTAGACCAAAAATGAACCGGATCCAAGACTCAAGTGGGCCTCACTAAAGGAAAAGGTGTGTAGGGAAATTACTACCATTGAAATCTCCCTCGGTCCACAGTGATGTTTATATGACATCCATACCGTTCATAATGTCATTAATAATGGGATGAAATCAAAACACAAATATTAGCCTGATTCGAAACTCCTGTGGCCCCACAAATATTTCAACTGTGGCCGTTCAATCATAAGGTTTCCGGCCCACTTGAGTCTTAGATCCGGTTAGTTTTGGTCTCATGTCCTAAAATGAGCTCCCAAAACTTACTGCACAAGGATTTCCTGCAGTCCCGGATCCTTTTCATTTTCCTTATGTCCTAAAATGAGCACCCAAAAATTCCGCGTCCGTTTAAGTCCTTGCACTGGAGTTTAAGGGTTCGTTTGGGAGCTTGGATGTGAAATGCATTGGAATCCAATTCGCAATTACATTGGACTTAAGGTGATCCTGAATGTGTTTGGTAAAATGCAGACTCCAAATCTTTTGTTTGGGAGCTTATATTGGGAGGGCATTGGAGTTCCTTTCTATATTTATAGGACTTCAATTCATATATATATATATATATATATATATATATATATATATATATATATATATATATATATAACTTTCCCTTTGATAAATAGAAAATTACAAATATAGCCTACTTGAAAAGTGGATGTAATTGAATTTTTCAGAAGGAGATCCACATGAAAGGGCTAACCTATTAGATGGGTTAGATTTTGGACATACATCACAGGTTGGAAATTACCTGCTTAGTGAACACTAATTTATAGTCCAACCAATTGGACTTGAGAGCTCTCTCTCTCTCTCTCTCCCTCTCTCTCTCTTTCTCCCCACACACACACTTACTTTGGCCAAAAAAGAGGAAAATTGGAGCCCTGGGTGGGCCACAAATGCAAGGGTCACAAATAGGGGACTCATTGATGTTTTTTAACCATTCATTTAGGTGTCCAACGTTTGGATGACTCAAATCAATCTATCGATGTGATTTTGGTGTTGCAGCTAATAATTGGATTATTTTGAAGTATTAGGAGCATGCCACATGTCCAATAGATTAGTAGTTGAGAGACACCTCTTAAAAAAAGGCAAAAAAAAAGGCATTTCCTTTAGATTATTCTGAAATTTTTAAAATACACAAAAAAAAAAATATACATTTAAAATACCTCCAATTCTATTTACCTCCAAATCTAAGTTTGCCAAACGCAAAAAGCATCTATTTATATTTGAAATACACTCATTTACCACCAAATCTAAGGTGTCAAATGGGGTTTAAGGGCTTGTTTGTTTTTTTTTAAGTAATAATAATTACTTTTTTCGCTTATTTGACTATCAGGTTGTATTTCCGCTTAGAAAACCAATCCAAAAAAATTGACTTAAATTTGTGGGCTGCACAGTGGTGCCTTTGACATATTTATGCCGTTCATCTATTTTAGCAAAACATTTAAAGGCATGAGCTGAAAAAAGAAGCACATCAAAGGAAATAATATCCGTAAAACATTCACCATTGAAAGTTGTTTCTTTCATCGGGCCTACATTGATGCTCATTTGTCCTCTAAACTCTTCATAAAGTCACACAAATATTAGCTTGATCCAAGACCTTTGGAGCCCTAAGAAGTATTTGGCGGTAGGCGTTCAATTCCTCACAACTTCCTGTAGTGTGGTCCACTTGAGCTTTGGTTCTGCTTCAATTTTGGGCTCACATCTTAAATTCAGCTGATATAACTTGGATAAGTCACATACATCATAGTGGGCCCTGTTAACGCCAAAAATTGGCTAACAGATGTTGGTCAGGGACCAACTTCGATTCTTCGTCATCTGACCTCCACTTGGAGATGAATGGTGTACATTGGGAACCTGCAATCACCAAGAAAGGTTAGGACCGCCGCCAGTTGGCCCGGCTTACGGCCCTCCGATGGCAAAGTCAGTACGGATATTGAAAGGAAGGTTGTTGGAGGTTTTATGGCAGTGGATTGCATACCTGGAGAGAGTGCGGATGGCTTCTTTATAGATAATTATTGGAGAGATTGATCCCAAATTTGTTAGGATAATCCATATCTTATCTGGATCAATGGGATAAGCCTTATCCTTATCTTATCCTGAATCAGTGGGATAAGTCTTTATCTTATCTGGATCAGTGGGATAAGCATTATCCTTATCTTATCAAGAGAGATAAACCAAGGCGGATGAGGCTAGGCCTCTTGCCAAGCTGAGGGCCAAATGTTGAGTCGAAGTGGGCTGAGGTTAAGAGGGCCGTATGTCAAGTCCGAGTGGGCTGAGGCCGACTGCCGAGCCCGAGTGGGCCGAGGCCTGAGAAGGCCGAATGCTGAGCCCGAGTGGGTCGAGGCCTGAGAAGGCCGTATGTCGAGCCCAAGTTGGCTGAGGCCTGAGAAGGCCGTATGTCGAGCTCGAGTGGGCCTAAGCCTGAGAAGGCCGAATGTCAAGCCCGAACGGGCTGAGGCCTGAGAAGGCTGTATGCTGAGCCCGAGTGGGCTGAGGCCAAGAGAAGGCCGAATGTCGAGCCCGAGTAGGCCTAGGCCTAAGAAGGCCGAAGGTCGAGTCCGAACGGACTGAGGCCTGTGAAGGCCGAATGTCGAGCTCAAGTGGGCTGAGGCCTGAGAAGGCCGTATGCTGAGCCCGAGTGGGCTGAAGCCTGAGAAGGGCGTATACTGACTTAGCTTCCTCTCCTAAATAGTCGGTCCATGACCATACTTGGTGTAGAAGATGAACCCCAGTGGAAAGCTTTCTATGTTTTGAGCTCAGCCCGAATTTACCCGTAACAGGCCCCATATTCATTTGGCAGCTGTCCTCAATTTTAGCATTCAAAAGGTTAACAGTCAACATCTAGCGATGTAGTAATTACGTAGGTAAATAATCAATACCTATTTATAAGGTAAATTGTATTTGGCTTGGAAAATCAAACTAAAGTGATAGGTTTTTTCACGGTGTAAAAGCAACAAATAAAAGCTTTTAATCGTATCATTCAACCATATGATCATCTGGCTCTTTTACTTTACAATGAACGGTGCATATCATAGCTATGTCAATCGCCTGAATTTTCAATCTCAAAGTTTGTTTGGCATTCCCTATCAAGGGGAGCTTATCAAATAAGCGATTTGTATTATTTAAAAAGACCCAAAATCCAATGGTCAAATTCTCACACAATTGGCATACAAATAATCAAATTGAGCCGTACAAATTATATTCTCTAGTGTAGATGTATTGTTAGCCAATATTTAATCATATTTTATTATCTGACCATCCAATTGGTGGACATTTATTGGACGGTTGTAAATAATAATATCCAATGGTTCTATTTCCACAAACGAGTTCATGGGAATTAGAGGTTAGGATTGTTCAACCAATCTGATACTGGGATTTTTACCCAGCAACAGTGAACTGCAGAATTTAGTATGTTTATTTGAGTAAACATATGCCACGTGTACAATTTCGGAGGGCCTGCGTATCCAGCCTCATCCTTCTGATCTTGTCCGTTGAATTTTGAACAATTACTATTGTACTTCTAGCCATCCGTGTGAAGCCTGGGGCCATCATTTGGATGGTCATGATTGCTCGATCAGTGTCGTTTTGGATATACGCTTCACTCACTCCATAATTGGGGGAGGCGAATTCAGTGGATCTGTGACTGTGGGGCCCACCTTGATGTATGTGTTTTATATCCACACGGTCCATCTGTTTCACTAGCTTATTTTAGGTCATGTACTCAAAATTGAAGTAGATCCAAATCTCAGGTGGACCACATCACAGGATTATCCTGTGGTCATTAAACACTCACCACTATAAACTTTCTAAGGCCTACCTTAACGTTTATTTGCCTCCAAGCTGTTTATAATATGACACAGACCTGTATGAAGGGAAAACACAAATATCAGCTTGATCAAAAACTTTTGTGGCCCTGGAAGTTTTTAATAGCAGGTGTTCAATCACCCCTGTTTCCTGTTGTATGGTCCACCTGAGATTTGGATATGCTTCATACCCTAAAATGAGAGGGCAAAACGGGTGGATGGCAAGGATATAAAACCACGGAAGTGATGAATCACCAACCGTTTTAAAAAGCAGCGAACCTTGTCAACATATCCACCCCGTCCATACGTACATTGCCTTATGTTTACCTTGGAACTCAAAGATCATGACCATCCAGAACTCATGTGGGCCACACCCAGTAAAAAGTTGAGATAGGACGCCCACCATTAATTCTGTGTAGGGCCCACCATGGTGTTTGTTAGGACCCATGGAAGCAACATAAAAAATAATCAAACAAAACACTCCAATCACAGAAGCGAACTCAAAAAGAGAATACACCAAATTTATGTGGAAAAACTGCACAGAACCTACAACACCGTTTTGAAAAACTGCAAAGAAATGATGCAATTTGTGGTGCACTGAACACATATTAGACAACATGGGCCTCTATCAACGAATTTTTGGACCAAGAATTTTAAGAACTATAAAAAAACAGGAAGACAATGTAAAACCCCAGAGTCAATAGCTTTTTGTTGTTGTTTTAAAGCGTAATCAATGGTGTATCAAATATTTCTTTCATAAGAAGGATGTTTGTTAGCTTGACCTGCTAAAAGTCGACCAAATAGATGATTTGATATATTAGGACACATTATATAGAAACCAAACAAAAGAAGATGAAAAAACAAAAAAGCTTGATTGTTTTACCTTTCTTTTATTCTTCCAAAATGGCTATTTGAGCTTCAATTTATCAAATCCTCACTCAAATCTTATACTTGATCCCTACAAATAGGACTAGTTCTAGTAGAAAATGAACATTGAAGCTTCAACCATGGTTGAAATGAAAAAACAAAAAGGAACTAGACAAAAGTTGGAAGCAAAAAAAATTCAATGGTGCTTTTATGACCATATTGGCATATATGAGCCATAGTGACCCCATATCAGTATCAGTATGGCCCATAGTGAGTGTGTAGTGTGTAACATAGCATTTAGCCCTCTATAATGTGTAGTGTTAGCTACGTTGCCTGTAGTCTACACAATACTTCTATTTTTTATTCAAAATGATAGGAAAAAATATAATTAATATAAATGTACAAAAAAACAGAAAAAGCATTCACTGTGATGATGGGATGTTACAAAATAGGCCTATCCAATCCCCACATGGGCCACACCACAAAAAGCAATGCACAGCCACCCAAAAAGCCTTCACTATAGCGTGGTTGGCCCACATGATGGTTAGATCCACCCTGCTGGACTGGATGGTGGGCCACACCATAGGAAAAGATGGCCAACTATTAGCCACCTAAGAAATCAAGCCTATCCAATTGTGATATGGGCTATGCTATAGAAAACAATGCACAATCACCCAAACACCTCAAATGAAAAAAAAATCCCTAAAGAAACCACTAGCCTTCATCCGAAATGAAAAAGAACTACCAGGTCTTTAATCAACTCGAATCGACATTTTAATAATTGAATTTTTATTATTAACTACATTATTAACTATTGAAAACCAATAAAATAATTAAAATACGGAAACAATACACATCAAAAGAGGAACATGATGATCCCAAACATGTGTTGCATGTGTGACCAGGACGCAGAATCGATGGATCACATTTTCATTTTCTGTCAGATCGCTCAAGAGATTTGAAACTATTTTTTATCAGACTTTGGTGTTTGCTGAGTTGTGCTGAGATCAGTCAGCAACCTCCTGTGGACTTGGCATGGAGGGGGTGGAGGAAATCTTCCAAAGTCAGCGAGGTACCTCTCTCTTTTAGCTCTATGGTGGACGATTTGGGGGAAAGAAAGGAACATTAGCACGTTAATTTCGGGAGTTATGGCACTGTTGTCGGAATGGATTGAGTTGTAGCTTCGCAGATTTTGGGTTGTCCAACCAGTGGACTTTTTCTGTTCAGTTTGTCCTTGTACGTTTTTGTTTTCTTGGGGCAGTTTGTCGAACGTCTGGTTTTAGGATGTTTTCATTGGTCGGCCCTTTTAGTAGGCTTTTGTGGCCTCTTTGTATAGTTTTCTTTTCCCTTTAATATAATTTTTTAACTCTGAAAAAAATAAATAAATGAGGTAACCTATTTGAATGTAGAAAATAGCCATTAAAGGATAGGCTAGTTTAAGACACATGGACCAACCTGACAGACAATCTAGATCACCCAACATGGCCCCCACATGTAAATAATTGAGAATTCTTCCAAATGAGAAAAAAGACACTAGTATTATATTATGTATATTAACAAAAAAGGCACTAGCATTGTATAATGTCCATTAACAAAAAAAGGCACTAGTATTGTATATGTCCATTAACTGAAATGGAAAAAAAAAAGTGTCACTAGTGTTGTATCATGTCCATTAATAGAAAAGAAACATCCATTGTTATTTACTCAAAGAGAAGTGACATTGGGTGACAACAACGAGATCATGAAATCCATATACACCTTCAGTTCATGACACTGGCAAGGCCTGTAAAACAAAAAGAATTACAGTAATTCAACTGTTTAAGAATTAAGCATTTCGAAACTTATTCAATTTACTTGAATTTCATAATATAGACTTGACTATATATGCACACTCGTTTCCATCATATTAAAAGGAACACACTATTATAACTTGCACAAGTATATAGGTAGGTGACTTACGCTCACTAAGTGCCACGTGGATAGTTACTTGCAGTAGGCTCCTGTTTTAGTTTTGCACTTAAAAAAAAAAAAAAAAAAAAAAAAAAAATTTCTAAGCATACAAATGACACCACTATTTGGCAATCCAAATTTTCCAAATCACTAACCCGACAATGAATGGAACATAATAAAAAAATGCATTGATAATGCAATATTAATTATTTGGTTTGTTCTTTTTGAATTTAAACCATTCACCATTTTAATTTTATCATGCATTTGGTATCCATTAGTTAGATGGTTAGAATTGATTGGTTTGTGTAATTTCAAATAATGCTTAAATCCAAAATCAATGTCATTTTAGATTATATATGCGCAAATCTAAAACGAGACTTGTAATTTGGATGATATAGATAGGTATACATCAATATTATAAAATTAAAACCTGCTAACTTAAAAGTTTAGTTCTGTTTGTTAACCTCTAAGCCAGTCAAAATCTATCGAAGAGTAGAAAGACTTTAAGCTTATAATACAGGAAAAAAATTTCAACTTCTAAGATTCACATGAACAAACTATCACTACAAAAAACCTTTAAATTACATATGCCTCATAGAAACTATAAATGTGTATATGACTTTGTTTGTGAATGTATACTCTTAAATGTGAAAGACTAAATCTAACAAACAAGAAAATTAAGTATGATAAGAAAAAAATATAAAACAATTAATTAATAACAAGATTACTAAATCTATAAGATTATCCTATTCATAAGAGGAGCATAATAAAACATAACAAAAAAACTGGACAAATTTTACGAAAAGCCATCAAGGAAATCATGTAAAAATTAGAAAATAAAGATTTAAAACTGCAAAAATAATGAAAAAGAAAAACATAATGCAAAGAATGGAAATAAAATACTTACTGCCACATTAGACTTCTCTAGATGATCATGAATCAGATGATCTTTTCATAAAAAGCCTTATCCGTGAAACGACTTTTACAATATGCACACTTCAAATTTTAGCAGCAGTTTATTTGTCAATTTTATGTTATGTGAAGTCTGCCTCAGGAGAAAAGATAATTTGGTAAGTATGACATACTGCAACCATGTGTGCCCTATGCACATTTCTTACATGCTTCTCAAATGCTTCACTACTTTTAAATCCTACATTTCAAATATTGCACCAACAGTGTCGGATCTTTTTCTCGATCTCCTTCTGTTTTCCCTTGGCTATTTGACTAGATGAACTGAATATATTAGAGCATTTACCCTAATGCACAAATAAGTACAATTTCTTACCTTTAGTGTGTCCATCTAATGAACGTATTTCACAAATGTGTAAAGATATTCATAACATAGTTACCAAAGTAGAAGGTTATATTAGTTGGGCATCCTATCCCAATTATTCCTTGTTTTGTGTCCACGTATGCTTCCAATCATGCTAATTTTTTACTTCATTGCCTAGCATTGAAAGGCACACCTCATGGACCGGATGGATCTAACGTATCGAATGTCACACCTAATGGACCACTTGGATTTGATATACAGATTATGGTCGGCCCCATAGAAGTCGACAGTATTGTAAGTTATGACTATCTCAACACAGTGGAATATATATGTATATATGAGTGTGTATGTATATGAGGTCTTAAGTCCAACCACTTGGACCACAAGCTATGGTCCACCTAGAAAATAACTTCCAAGCTATTAAGTACATCTGACATCCAATAGTTCCAATGTGAGGTGTGACCTACATCAGTGTTTTAAATAGCTACGTTATGTAGTGTGTAGCTTATGCCATGTAGCATAGCATGGCCTTAACATTACATAGCTCATGAAAATAGTTTAAGCCACATGTAGCCTACACTATATGATAATTTGCATATGATGAAGACATCTGAGCACCAGTTATAGTATACCAGAGAAGAAGGAGAGCTCCAATTTCTTTATAGCTAGGTGATGCATACATGGGGCTCCGTGATTCGAATTTGAGTGCCTAGCCCATTAAAGACCCCACATGCATAATTATGCATCTTTGAACGCTCTACACTGGGAAGATGCATATAGGGTCACTTAGTTGGACCATTCTAACTGTTGGATCATCGTCATTAGACATCTTAATGGTGGGCCACAAAATAGTTTATTTTATTTAGTTGTTTATATTTTTGTTATTTTTTGTTTAGCTAATTTTTTTGTTGAGTTTAGGGAGTTAGGAATAAATTTTATTTTATTAAGTGTCCTTATGTGAATTTTTTTATATAAGCGTTCTTTTTTCTTTTTTGTAAAAAGACTTTCTTGAGACTATATAAGGGTTGCACGGCCTCACCCTAGCCATTATTAAGCATATGAAATAAAAGTTTTCTTTCATTTTGCTTTTTGAAGAAACAAAGTCTCAAGTGATTGGAGTGATTTGGTGTGGTGCCATGGAGTGAATTCAAGTTATCATTATCTTCCATCAAAAGATATTTCTTCTCTCTCTCTCTCTCTCTCTCTCTCTCTCTCTTTCTTTCTAGTTATTTTTTCTTCTTTCTCCAAGAACAAACAATCCCCTTCTACATCCTTATTCTTCCTTCTTCTAACCCATACACCTGCAACCTAACCCATCTCAAACTCCCATCCAACCCATTCCCTCTGATCGTACACCCGTATGGCCACCTGTCCATACAACCATACGGACAAACTTATTCAATTGTCTGTACGGTCAACTTTACCCTCACTCTCACCCTTTTGCTTCTTCAATTTATCCATAATTCCTAAAACCCCTAATTTCAACCCTAGTTTCCCAATACCCTAACTCTAAACCTTAAGTCTCAAACCCTAATTCTCAAAATCCCAATTCCCACGAACCTAATTCTCCAAAACCCTAGCCCTCAAAACTCTAATTCTTCATAATCCTAATTTCTAGTTCTTAAACCCTTTAACAAATCAAGAGATTCCCTTTAAAATTAGATCAATTCCTATGCTAGATCGAAGTCCTAGCTTCCATAGGTCCTATCTAATCATGTTTTATAAGATCTAACTAACGGGTTGTGATTTAGTCTTGAATCTGAACATAGTTAAATACTTGAACTCATTAAGCTTGTGATTGATTACCATTATTTTGTACTTTTCCATTGATGATCTCATTATGTCATTCTAGGTTAAATTATCCATCCCACATCACATACACGCTACATGTTACATAAATACTCTACATACTATGTAGCCCATACTATGTTTTCAATGATTTGTTACATATTTCAATTTCCAATAAAAAAATAGTTAACCTTTTTAATGTCTTTAATAAAATAATAAAAAATAATATTAAATCAGTTTCATTGCTCTTTCTTTACCTTTATACTTAATCATTGCCCTTTCTTATTACTTTAGGTTCCATTTTGTTGCACCAAAAAATATGAAATTTTGTTGAATTTCACTACTAATCAGTCTAATTTGGTACACGATATCATGACATTGGTGTAACGAAGCACCTTGATTAAAAAATTAGTAATTGTGTGTAGCTTACGCTACATGTTATGTAGCTTATGCCTCACGCTTCAAAGGAGTAAACCCTATGCTACACGCTATTTGCTATTTAAAACACTGACCTACATATTTATCCCACTGTATCGATATAGCAATAACTTACAATAGTATCAACCTCTATAAGACTAACCATGATCTGAATATTAGACCAACCAAGTCAATAAGATGTGACATTAGGTACATTAGATCCACCCGTTCCATGTGGTGTGCCCTTCGATGTTAGGCCATTAGGCAAAAAATTAGCATGATTGTAAGCACGTGTAGACACAACAGGAAAAATTATTGGAATGAGATGCGCAACTAATATAATCTTCTACGTTGTTAGCCATGTTCTGTATATGCTTACACATTTGTGAAATGCGCTCATCAGATGGACACATTAAAGATTAAAAAAATTGTACATATTTACACACTATAGTAGATGCTCTAACATATTCAATTCATTCAGTTAAATGGCTAAGGGAAAACAGAAAAAAAAAATCCAATTTTACTTATGTAATATTTGAAATGGAGGATTTAAAAGTAGTAATGCATTTAAAAAACATGTAAGAGATGTGCACAAGGCGTAGATGGTTGCAGTAAGTAGCACTTGCTAAATTATCTTTTCTTTTGAGGCGGAATTCACGAAAAATAAAATGATAAACACACGACTGTTAAAAACCCAAAGTGCGCATATTGTAAAAGTTGTTTCACGGAGATGACTTTCTATGAAGATCGTCTGATTCATGATTATCTGGAAAAGCCTAATGTGTTCGTAAGTATTTTATTTTCATTCTTTGCATTATGTCTTCTTTTTCATTTTTTTATTATTTTTTAGTTTTACATCAGTTTTCTAATTTTATAAGCTTTTCTTGAGGACTCCTAGTAAAATTTGTCCAGCTTTTTGGGTATGTTCTATCATTCTCATTTTTAAATAAGATCATCTTATAAACGTAATAATCTTATTATTAATTAATTGTTTTATGATTTTTTTTCTTATTATACTCAATTTCATGATAGTTAGATTTAGTCATTCATATTTAAAAGTATACACACACAAAAAAAGTCGTACACACATTTATAGTTGTTGACTTGTGGGGCCTATATAATTTATAAGTTTTTTATTATGGTAGCTTATTCATCTGAATTTTACAAGTAGAGAAATTTCTCCTTCATCAAAAGCTTAAAGTCTTTCTGCTTGTTAATATATTATAGCTGGCTTAGGAGTTTGAGAAATAGAACTAAACTTTCGAATTAACATGTTTCAATTTTATGGTTTTAATGTACAGCTATCTAAACCATCCAAATTGTACGTCTCGTTTTGAATTTCATCATATATTTAAAATGAAGCTGATTTTGGATTTAAGCATGTATTTAAATTGATGCCGATTGATCAATCCTAACTATCTAACCAATATATACCAAATACATGGTAAAAATTAACATGGTGAATAATCTAAATTCAAACAAAACAAACTAGATGGTTAATATTGCCTTATCAGCACAATTTTTTTTTATGCTCAATTCACTATTGGGTTAATGATTTAGACAATTTATGTCAAATAAAGGTGTCATATGTATACATAGAAAGTGTTTTTTTTTTTTTGAAGTGTAAAAGTAACATCGGACTCTACTGCAAGTCACCAACCACATGATACTCAGCGAGCATAAGTCACCCCACCTATAAACCCGTGCAAGTTATACTAGTGTGTTCCTTCTAACATAATGAGGCATGATAGAAAATAAGCGTGCATATAAATTCAAGTCTATATTATGAAATTCAAATCGGTTGAATAATTTCGTAAGATGCTTAATTTTTAAACAGTTGAATTACTGTAATTTTTGTTGTTTTATAAGGCTTACAAGTGTAATAGACTAAAGGCGTATATGGAATTCATGATCTTGTCACTACCACCCAATGTCACTTCTCTTTAAGTACATAACCACGAGTGTTTCTTTTCTGTTAATGGACATGATACAACACCAATGCTTTTTTCATTTCTATTAATGGACATAATAAAACCCCAATGCATTTTTTCTGTTAATAGACATGATATAACACTAGTGCCTTTTTCTGTTAATGGACATGATATAATACTAGTGCCTTTTTTCTCATTTGTCATTGTTATGCCTGTGGCTCTAACTTGATACAAGCAAGATGAGTCAGTTTAGTGAGATTTTCCATAACCTAGTGTCTTTGTTCTTTAGTCATTGTGTTGTTGGAAGAATCTTCAGTTATGTGCCTATGTTGGGTGATCCAGACCGTCTTTTAGGTTGGTCCACGTGTTTAAAACTTCCCTATCCTTCAATGGCTATTTGGCTATTTGGCTATTTTCTACATTAAACTTGAGAAAGTATAGTGATTCATGGACGGGATCTTCGAATCTTGGTTAATTTTTGGAACAAGGGGCCATTCATGGCGGGGACCCATAACATGAATCGTGTAGGTCACTAAACCAACGGACCTGGATCATACAAACTGAAATCCTAAAGATGCATTGTGTATCCTCAGCTCACAACCATATGATTCCTCTTTTTGCATATGCAAACCAATTTCATGGGCTACTTTGGATGAACATGCCCCAGTGATGTCCTAGGACTATTCTAATCCTTCAACTGTTTTTTAGGCTTTTCTCGGTATATTATCCGAAAAATCTCCCAGAAAATAAAATACTTCAAAATATCTATTATAAGTTAATAAATAATTTAAATTTTTTAAACATATATTATATAACAAATCGTCTAAGATTTTTCGTATCTTTGTGCATAAAGTTGCAATATTTTAATATCTATTGTTATTTGTGAATCTCCCTCTAATATGGCATAGTATTGGTTCAGTACTTTTGGCGAACATTATCACAGTACTTTTAAAATATTGGTGACATTTGTCACACTGCGGTTTAAAAATAGAGGGTTAAGAATAAAAAAAACAAGGAATGTTGGATGGGTAGTATTTTCCTCTATTTGAAATTGCACAATTAGACCAATGGTTAACAGTCTACCTTTTCCGAGTCTCCAACCCCAAAACTAGGTAATATTTAATATTTTAAAAAATAACATACACAGTGGGTACCATAGTTCTAAAACTCAGTGAATTTACTCACAACTTGATTGAGTCAAATTGATTCGGCGGGATTTCAAGCTGAGTCTCATAGAAACTCACTTACCAGCCTAACTCTATCGGATCTTCATAGGACTTGTCAAGTTGGTCTAAAAACTCCAACTCGATGCGAGTTGGCATGACTCAACCAAGTCACTTGCCCGATCATCTGGGTTTGGTTTTAAAAACTAAAAAATGCTTTTTTAGAGGATTGGAATAGGCTACCTCATCTACACCATGTGTAGATGAGTATTGTTTCGGTCTTTTAATTATTTTATCGGTTTTCAACAATTTAGAATATAGAAAATAATAAAAATTCAATTATTAAAATGCCGATTCAAGTCGATTAAAGACTCAATCAAGTCTTTGGGTAGACCTGACCCAGCTAGACATCGAGTTGAGTCAAGTTTTCTAGTTTCTAAACCATGGTGGATACTATTGAGCGAAGTCAAATTTTGACAAGATTTATTAAGTCTTGTCAACCTGAGCCAACCAGCTAAAATTTCCTCTCCAAGTCTTGATGAAATCTGAATGACTTGAGTACACATGACTCAGCCAGATTGAGTTGAGTTTTATCCCGTTTTCAAACAAGTTCCCACCACAAGTTCTCTTCTAACCCATGTGTAGAGAGCAAGTTATCTTCCGGTGCGGCGCTTTTGAAATGGAGCAACATATTTGTTAATGCTCACTGTTTGTAGAGCTCAAGCTTTGTATTAAAACTCATCATCATCATCATCATCATCTTGGCCTATTCTCATCTAAAAGTGCGTCTCACCATATGGGTACACTTGTGCTCTGTCTCCTCCTCGGCTCCTCCTAATGTTTCAAACGTCTCCTGCTGCCAACACATACTAGATGAGTTCTTTCTTGGACATTTGATTAGCTATGCAACTCTCTTTCATGTGAATCTTATTCAGTACCCTACTTTGTAACAGCTGATCTTCAAGAGCCTTTTAACTAGCACAATCAGGCCCATGATTTGGATGGGCCAGATTGACATGCATGTATGCACATAAGCAATTGATGAATTAATCTAAAATCAACGAGTGACTGGTTGTAAAACAGGGGCTTTCTAGTAATACACAAGTTTCTCAATCTCAATCACTACCTGTTTTCCTTTCCTCTTTTTTGTTCTTTTAATTTTGTACCTCGTTTATGGTTTCTCTCTCAAAGGTGTGCAGGAGACTGTTATTCATCGAAGGCAGGAGGCACAGACCTAGGTTTCTCAGGCCGATATAGACGGTTTGTTCTTCTGTTTTGATTTGCATCTGGCTTGTATTGATGTATAGCCAAGGGCGATAACAATCCCAATGGTTTAATAGCCTAACTTGATGTATTTCATCAGTCCTTGGGCTTTAGGTGTGCTGGTTAGGTTCTTAACAATTGTATCAAAGCCAACACCATGTCCTGTGTTCGAGCCATGGGAGTGACCTGTGGAGAGGGCAAACTAGTGGACCAGAGTGCAGCCACTATGGTGAAAGAGGCTACCTGGAAAAAAGGTCAGAGTGAGTGTCACCACAGAGACGGCCACCATGGACGTTGACTGTGGAATATGGTGGAATGTTACAATATTCCCAATTGTTTAATAGCCTAACTTGACATATTCCGTTAATCCTAGGGCTTTTGGCGTATTGGTTAGGTTCTTAACAAGGTCCTAGTGTTGGGCCTTTGCATCTTGCTTTTTCTTTTCTTTTTTATAAATAAACTTTGCCATAGCCTTCGACACACTGACAACTTTTCACACAACTTTTGAACCCTTTCTTGACCTAATATGACATACACACACACAATACCTTTCTAACCCTTTCTTCACACACTCACTCGCTTTTAACCCTTTCTTGATCGTATATGACACACATGACATGCTCACATGTATGCCTGCCCACCTCTATGTATGCGCACACGCGTGCATGAATAGACTATATTTGCCTAGGAGCCCAAGGATATGCGTGCACACAAACCATGTATGTCGTAGGAGTGCAAGGCTAACGATACAACTTGTTGATCTGTTTAGATCCCCTAGCAAAATGTCTGTAGATAAAATTTGCAACCCAAGGATAAATTTTAGTCAGTTACTACGACTGGAAAACGTTATGCATGAAGATGATGAAGCTCGCTTCAGCTCATATATTAGGCAATCTAGTGCATTTATATGCTTTTAATATAGGGGAAAAGGCTTAGATTAATACTTGACTACTGAGACTGATGTTTAGAGGCAGTGTTGGCATGCGCTATTGAATTGAACCGCAACTATTAATTCAGCCAAAGCGGAAATGATAGAAGTGCAATTACCTTAGTATTCATACTGATGGACTAGTCTCCCGATCTCAATTTTGAATTTCAAGTTAGATTGGAGAGGAATGTGAGTCTAGTTGAGCAGTCTTCTGATTTTTTCGAGCTCGCTTTGATTTTTTCAAGCTTGACCAGCACTTCGAAGTCAGTATTCACACTAACAGACTAGTGCTTCGATGTTATCATAACACTGAGGCATTTAGCTTGAGAACATATCAGTCTTCAATATCTCTCAAAAAAAATCAGTCTTCAGTTTTTTCAAGATGGCAAGAAAAATGCAGCATTAGCGGAATACTAGACAACGCATTTGGATACATGTGAATTGAATTGCAAACATTCAATTTAATGAGTAGGAATGACAACAATTTGGGTGCTTCTAGATGCTAGATCAAATTGAATTGCAATTATATGGGCACTTGTTCTTTTCAATTGAATGTTAGGACACTGCATAGGTGTGTTTTAGGCTTTTAGCAGGATACCGGGTTTTTTTTTTTTTTTTTTTCCGGCTGCAATATCAGTTCTTTTCCTCGTGACTTTCTAGTTTAGAAAGCATGTGGAAGCTAGAAACTTCTAAAAGCAATCCTCCCTCAATTTTGTTCAATCCAACATCATCATCATCGAAGCCTTATCCTAACCAGTTGGGGTTGGCTACACGAATCCTATTACATTGTCAAGCCGGCTGCCAACTTAACTCAGTCCTCCTTAATCTAGGCTTGGGACCGGCAAAGACAGCACAAAACCCCCACAAGCACTATGTGATAGTCGATTACATAGGTTGGTTACTTTGGTTAATGCATGCTATGAAATGTCTAATAGATATCTGTTGATCTGTTGCAGATGAAGGAAAATGCATTTGCGAAGACTGCAGCCAAGTGCCTTCCTGAAATTTGTAGAGCTCTACTAAGTGCATGTGAAGTGCATGTGCATGTGCAATAATGCTCATGCAGACACCAATGTCACAAATTTCGCAAAGATTTAGAAAACCACGCTATAATAACGCAATGAATGCAGTGGATGATATTATCGTTGGTTTTTCAAAATCTCTTCATGCCTTGAAATATCGCATTTTTATTGCGGTGTCAACCTGAGAAATAGTTAAATATTTAGGAATTGGTTATAGAGAGATGCTCTCCTAGTTGCACTACAACAATTAACAGTCCAATCTATTGATCTGGACTGTCCATTAGGTCCAACGGGCATTTCATGGGCTATGGTGCAAATATTACACTAATATGATTATCTTAACCATCTGATCGATGGCCTTAAATATTACCTTTACAACAATAGCTGTAACCAACAATTCGATCCAGCTATTTGGTAGTTCCCATAATGGATTGTTTATGATTCTAAAGAGTAACTTCTGTTAGGAAATCCTGACAATCCCATCCATGGGTTGGAAAAAAGGATGGCTACAAAAAATGAGGCTGAATGTATGATGGATTTGATGATCCAATCAGTCTTATTTTTGCATGGTAGCCCTTGAAATGTGTGCTGGATTTAACGGACCGTTTAGATCAATCTATTGGGCTGTCCAAGTTACTTGATGCAATTAGGAGCACTATAGCTTAGAGTCCTAGGAGTGCATTGGAGCAATTCTCTTGGTTATATAAATATATATTTATTTAGAAATTTGCAAGAAATATTTTTTAAAATTTTATTTTCAGTGGAGGCCCGGAGAAAAACCTCAAAATTTGAATATTTACTGAGAAATTTCTGTGCTGAGAACCAGATTTGTCAGTGTCACTATGGTACACACCACATGTGCCAGCATGTCATGTAGGTGTGAGATCCAATCTGTCCATCAGGTTGATCTGACCGCATACATGTTTTCCCAATAGGAGCATATATGATATTTCTTTACTCCAAATTTTTTTGTTACAATTTGGTGTGTTTGAAATTTTCTAGACTTTCAAAGCAGATTTTGTGAAAAGATGAGATGTTTTGATCAGGATTTTACGATTTCTCCAACTTTTTCTTTCACCTTTGCTTGTTTTTTGTGATCTTGTTTTCTTTTCTAGCGCATTTCAGCTGGTACTAAATATGAATAATTATTAGGGGTTGAATGAAGCCTGTTGGTTTGAGTTTTCAACTGTTTTCTCGTACCTACATCATGGTTTTGAATAACATTACCTCGTTTCAACACTGAGGTCCTGGTATTAATTCCAAAGTAGGGTGGCTAACATTGAAGTGTAACTAACAGTGTAGGTGTGTGTATTAACCTAAAAAAAAATAACAGCACAGAAATGATATGATTTGTGGTGCATCGGCTCATATCAAACAATATGGGCCTACATCGGCCAAATCTTTTGGCTCAAGAATTTTAAGAATATCAAGAAATAGGAAAAAAAATGTAAAACCCCATAATCTATACTTTTTTATGTTTTGAAACATAATCAATGTTTTATAAAATAATTCTTTGATGGGAAGGATGTCTAGACCTGCTAAAAGTCAACCAAAAACATGATTTGATATATTAAGGGCCCATTACATTACAGCCAACCAAAAGAGACAAAAAGAAACGAAAAAGATGATTGTTACCGTTCTGTTATTTCTTCCAAAATGGTTCTTTGAGCTTCTTTTTATCCAATCTCACTCAAATCACTTAATCCCTACAAATAGAACTAGATTTAGTATAAAATAAACATTTAACCGTTTCCCCATGGACAAAATGAAAAAAAAAAAAAAACAAAGTGAAGGAACTAGAGAAAAAAAAACCAGAAATAAATAAATAAATAAATTGGATCTTTATGACCATATTAGAATGCATCAGCCATAGTGACCCCATATCAACACTGGGATGGCTCATAGTTAGTGTGTAGCATGTAGCATAGCGATCAGCCCTCTATTGTGCATAGTGTAAGCTACGTTGCCAGTAATCTACACTGTACTTCTATTTTTTTTTTTATTGAAAATGATAAGACAAAATATAATAATTAGTAAAAATGTACACAAAAAAAAAAAAAAAAAAAACCTGCAAAAAGCCTTGTGATGATGGGATGCCAAAATCAGGCTTATCCAATCCTCACATGGGCCACACCACAAAAAGCAATGCACAGCCACCCAAAAAGCCTTTGCTATAGCGCGGTTGGCCCACATGATGGTTGGGGATGCGGATTGCGTCCGACCCTGGTCAGACCTTTAAGCGTCCGACCAGATCTATGTGGGGTCCCACCCTGATGTATCTGTTTATCCAAGTTGATCATCCCTTTTCTAAGATTATCTTCTGATATCGGCCCAAAACTGAGGCAGATCCAACGCTGCAGTGGACCACACCAAATAGTGAGTGGACCACACCAAATAGTGAGCTTGGGTTGCATTCAATGTGCATTAAATGCCCAGAGCATTAAATGCAAGAGTAATCTCTAGTACGGTCCACTACAATGTTGAATCTGCCTTATTTTTAGGCCCATGCCTTAACATGATCTTAGAAAATGGATGGGTGGCTTGGATAAACGGATACATCATGGTGAGACCCCACACAGATCTGGTCGGATGCTTTCCAGTCCGACGGTTGGACGCAATCCACGTCCGATGGTTGGATCCACCGACCACACCGTAGAAAACAATAGCCAACTTTTAGTCACCTAAGAAATCAAGCCTATTCAACCATGACATGGGCCGCTCCAAAGAAAACAATGCACAGCCACACAAACACCACCACTGAAGCATGGTGGTCCACGTGATGTGGTATAGCAGGACCCACAAAGAGAAATGTTGTAGAACAATCCTATCCTACAACATTGCCTAGAAACCAACCTACTAAGAAGAAAAAATTTAAGAAAAAAAATCCATAAAAAACCATTTATCTTCATCCGAAAGGAAAAGAACATACCTCTATCATCTTCAAGGAGAGATTCAATTTAAAAAAAGACCCTGAATTTCTTAACATCACAGCCATACGGACTTGCAAAGGAAGACATATGATTTTTTTTTTGTTCGTCTTTTGGACTCCAATGCCCTTGAAAATATACAGCAAGTGGACCTTCTGGTAGTGCCGATTGATCGGCCAAAATTTCCTCCTCAACAACTTTCTGGATTTCTTAGAATCGAAATGTGGTTTTGGGGGTGAAGAGGCAGGATATCATCGGAAGTTTGTTATTTGAAAGGTAGCTTTTGTGTTTGTTTTACACCATTTAAATCTGCTTATGACTTTTCAGCTGCGTGCTTGTCACACTGGTAATACTCGTCGCACTGGTAGAGAGATGATTACAGTTGCACACTAGTAGAGATAGATAGTTCTAAAAAAATCTAAGTTCACACGAAAATAAAATGAAATAAGAATCCTGATCTTCTGCTTAAGCCGAGCAGAGAAACTCTACTCTGCTTTGCGCTTCTCTGATTGGTCTACTTTAGCCTGACGGTCAGCCCACAGCAGCGCTGACACTATCAGGCTGACCTGGACCAATCGGCAGCGGCAGAGGTTCTCTGCTCAGCTCGCGCAGAGGATCCGGACTCAATGAAACAAATAACCTTCTCTCTTCCGTTAAATAACACTAATGACACACATGCTAAGCACACATACGGGATGTCACCTCAATAAGGAAGCACATGAAACTTGAGTGATCACAACCGTTGATCATCTGACACTAAATGGATGGGACCTGATGTAAAAATCAAGTGACTACACGTTAAATTGCCTAATGTCAGTTGTGACTATTTCTCTGTGTGCCGTCTGTTTAGGTGCCACTTATTAATGATCATCTTCTTAGGAACCAACAATCCTCTTCCGCTGGGGTGCTCTTAAAAGTTCTTGTGTTCTTTGGGAGGTCTTAACAGCTGGGCTGATGTTATTTTTACTGCTTTCAGGTTTCTTTTTCTTCTGCTTAGGCTTAGCCACGGGTTGCCATAGTATTTTTCTTAAGGCGTTTTTTTCTTGTTTTCCTTCCGGTTTTTTTGTTTCCTTGTGCTTCGTATTGTTCTCTTCTCATTGAGTCATTTCTGTCTAACAATAGTGAGTATGGGGGAGACTCAATGGTTGCACAATTTGTTTTTACACCGGAGCATAGTGATGGATGATATACAGGCACTTTGAAGTTATTTATAAATTGCACCTATGGCATACTACTAATTCAAATTAAGCTCTTTTATGTTACGAATGCCAATTTGGATTTATAGGGGCCACAATTTCAAGGGTGATGATCGTCTCATTGGGATGCTCGCAAGAGGGAGACACATCAACATCGTCCACTAAATAGCGAGGATGCAACTGCAACAGGTTGACATAGGTTGAGGGTCGTACTACGCTTAGGGCTGTAAATGGGTCAGCGGACCCGATGGGGGTACCCAAGCCCAACCCATTTAGACCCGATTTAGACCCAACCCATTTGTTAAATGCTACAGGCCTGGGTCCAAGAATAGACCTAGTTGCTAAACGGGTCTGGGCTTGGTTTCCTTTATATTAGACCCAACCCGACCCGAACCCATTTAGTAAGTGAGCGGGTTTGGTCTATGTTTCAAGGGACCCATCCAACCCAGACCCATTCAGATTCGATTTTAAGCCTTGTAAAATTGCTTGCATACTAGATCCAGACCGAGACCCAGACCCAGACCCATTAAACCCGAACCATTTATAAATGGGTCTGGGTGGATCTCCATCTACTAGACCCAAACTCATTTATAAATGGGTCTAATGGGTTGACTCGGACCCGTACCGAGACCTGCCCATTTAGTAAAAAGGTCTGGGTCTAGAATTTGGACCCAAACCCAATTAGTAAATGGACGGATCTGGTTTTGGCTAAACCCGTCCCAGACCTGACCATTTACAGCCCTGTCAACCTAGCATCAAGAAAAATCGGCTCAAGGTCTAACCCAACTTTAATTAGATGAAACTGAGCTTAACTCAATTTAATACTCAATCCTAATACAATCCAAATTAGGTTGAATTATTACCTGCAACATAATACCAAACATCCAACTATTAAATAAAATCCTTGAAGTAATGCCCTAACTTGTGACTGCCAAAATAAAGCTTTCAAAATAGATTTATACAATCATCGTTGTAGACAAATGTAGTTAAAGAAATAGATAAAAACTTACTAATATTTAGATAAACCATTCAAAAGTCATTGAACCACTCAGCATATGGGTATCATATAATCAACAACAATGATAGTTTTGATTATGAACCTTAATTTTTATGCATGCAGGTCATGATTTTATGTTTATTTTTACATATATGGTGAGGTGTGGCGCGGGTCGGGTTGCCTAAGACCTCAACCCTAAGCCCAACCCAACCTGGGTGGGGTCCAAGTCGAGTGAAGGATTTTCAGTCAATTCCCAACCCAACTTAAAGTTCTCATTGGGCCGATTTGGTACAGGTTGACCCCACCCAAGTTGCATCCTACCCAAGTATAGAGTTATATTGGATCACCGAACCATAAGGTCACTTGTATAAACCCAAAATCTACATTATATTGTGAATACTCTCCCTACAGGACCATGTAATTTCTACAAAAATTCAAGGGGACAGAAAGAGGTACCATACAATACTCAACCAGAGTATATGCGTTGCCTACTTAGGTTTTAAGTTTGTACAATTAGGGAAGTGGCTGATTGATGTACACCATTTGTCTGCTCGGACCCACTATGGATGGACCATGCCCCAATCCTCTCCATACTATTATAATACTATTATAGCTTTTTTATCCTTGATCTCCTCACAGGTTGACTATGCTGTTCCTTCCACTGCAACTGTCCCACGTATTTATCCTTATCCGTAACGAGTTTTAAGAACCCGGCCTCATCCAAGACGGTGCGGCCTTACCATGGGGCCACTTTAATATGTGAATTATGTATCCATTCCGTCCATCCATTTTTTCATATCATTTTAGGGCATGATCCAAAAAATGAAGAAAATCCAATTATCAAATGGAGAAATGAAAAATATCCAATTTCATGTAACAAATAAAATGATGAAGACCTCCCATTGCATGTAATAAAAGGGGAAGAAGCAAAGGATAAATAAGAAAACCAATGTTAGAGAAAAACCACTCTTAGATAAACCACTGTTAGATAAAACCACTCTAGAAAAGAAATGGGGTTAAGAGGAGATGTGATGATGCTAAAATAATATGTAACAGGACTAGGCTACCACAAGTTTCTGATGCGACAGGATCCGAAGTACCGGCAAGTCACAGAGCATACATTTAATGGAAACCTAGAGAAGCGGGAGGGTTGAGAAGGGAAGTGATGAAGGAATATATGACATATGAATACAGATGATGATAGCTCGTTCGTTGGTTTGCAGCTCAAAGTCGCTTGGAAATTTGGGTGCACCACGGCTAGAAAGAGTTAACGCAAGTGGGTTAAGTGGTTAGGAGAGGGCTATAAGAGATTAAGAGGGGAGCTGAAATGGATGAAGGGTTGGAAGCACAAGCTCACCTCTCACTTTCACTCTCCTTCCCACTCTCCCACTTTCACCCTTGCTCTCCTTCGCTTAATTTTGGTGTATGGAAATGAGAAGAGGAATGTTTTGATGGTTTAGATGAATGCTTTTGACAGTTTAGGTGATTTTAGTGGTTTTGGATTGGTGGTTTTGGTTAATGGTTTTGGATTAGTGGTTTTGGAAGATAGCTAGGGGGTTAAATGGTTAGATGAATGTCATTGATGGTTTAGGTGGTTTTGGTTTGGGTGGCTTTGGATTGGTGGTTTTGGTTAGTAGTTTTAGATTGGGTGGTTTTGGAAGATGGCTAGAGAGGGTTGGATGGTTGGATGAATGCTTTGATGGTTTAGCTGGTTTTGGTTTGGATGGTTTTGGAAGATGGCTAGAGAGGGTTGGGTTGGGTTGGGTTGGGTTGGGTTAAGTTGGGTGGCTAGGTTAGGATATGTTTGGTCTAGGTTGGGCTTAGGGAGAAGAAGGGTGTGAGTGAGCTCTCTCCTCTCTCTCTTTGGTGTGTGAAGAATGAGAGGGAAGACCCCCTTTTTATAGTTGGATGGATGGCAAGAGTGCAATTAAAGGTTAGGTGAGGGGTAAAAATAACAAATGGAGGGTTCTTATTGGTTAAGAGGGGTTTGGTGCCACATAGCATCCCCTTATTTGCTTTGGGAATGGTACAGGGTGTAATTAAAAATAAATTCAAAGGCATTTTGGGAATTTTAGATATGTTCTCCCTTGGATAAACCTCCCCTTCATGTAACTCTTGAATTTAGCTTGAATTTAACTTGAATTTGGCTTGAATTTTATTTAGGGTTTGGCTTGACTTGGCTTGTGATTTGGCTTGGTTTGGACTTGGCTCAACTAAGGCTTGGAAATGGCTTATGCTTAGGGTAGTGGCTTGAGTAATGATCAAGGCTTAAGAATGACTTAGATATGGCTAAGGCTAGAATGTCGACTTAGGTATTATGTAAGGTTAAAGCTAAGGTAATGGCTCTTAAGAATCATGCATATAACTAATTCAAATTAAACTCTCCATATTATGGGTACCAATTTGGATGCATCATCAACCAAAATTTACTATTATCTAATTATATCACCATGCGATTGGGCAAACATTTATTAAACATACAAAAAATGAAATTTATCCACTAGCATAGACAGTAAACCAAACATAACATAGGTGGCCAAATGATTGAACCATCCATGCTTTCGTAAACTCCAGACAAGACATGATTTTTTCCATTGATATGTTGGTTGAATGTGGTCCATTGAAATGATCTTTTTAGTGGTTGATGTCTAGTTCAATACATAATGAGCATGGACCATTATTTTTTTCAACGCTATTATTGTATCATAGACCATCCAAAATAGGGTCAAAGAATGGACGCTTCTAATCTACTCCTCATCCATTGTTTCCTTTCATGTGTGATTAAAAGCTAGGGCTCTCAATGGAGCGGGTCATATCCGAGATCCAATTCGCTTTAAACCCGTATAATGTGAAGTTGGATCTTAAAATAGGTCTGATTAATTAAATGGACCAGATTTGAGTTCACAAAAATAAATTGGAATCATATTTGGGTCAGATCCAGATCTAGTAGTGAGATCCGATCGGATCTCCACTATTGCATGCTTTAAGCCTTCCACCGTTTTGTACAATCGGGTTGGTGCATAAACTCTTTTAAGAAAAGTGGTCCTAAGGCCCACTTGTGGGGCCCATCATGATGTATATGTTACATCTATACCGTCCATCCATCCTACCAGATCATTTTAGGGTTAATCCCAAAAAATTAGTCAAATCCTTATCTCATGTGAACCCCATCATAGGAAACAGTTGGATAGATATGTCCACCCTTGAAATCTTTCTAGGTGTATTGTGATGTTTATTTTTCATTTAACCAATTATTTTTTAGCTCTTAGGCCACCACAGGCCAAGCTAGTAAACGGACTGGATCATCATCGTGTGGGCTCCATTAAAAAAAATAGAAAACAAAAAAATAGAAGTGTCACTAGAATAGTCAGAGTCCAAAGGACACTGCTGCCCAGTAGCATCAGCAGGTGAAGCCCTTTTAGGCGTGAGTGGGGGTCCCAGTGGGACCCACCTTGATGTATATGTTATATCCACACCGATCATCCAATTTTTCAGATTATTTTAGGCCACATCCAAAAAATGAGACATCCCAATCTCAGGTCGACGATACCACAGTAAACAGTGGGATTTGACCATTTTGTTGCTAAATTAAATATATTATCTTATATATTTTTTAGATTTGTGATGTGGCGGATTCAGGCCTAGATCCGACCTGAATCTAATGGCTATATGGATTTTTGGATCGGAAATGAATCTGGCTGTTTATAAGTGGGTTGGATATGGATATCACCTTTTGGATCCGAGTCGTATCCAAATCCAGCTACAGATTTTCGGACTTGGAGCCGGATCCAACTGGATCCAATCCAGATCCGACCCATTGAGAGCCCTATTAGCAGCCAACGGCGTGCCATATGGTGCACAACTCATAGTCGTCCCGCGAATCGCCATAATGTTACATCTTCCCACAAAAATAGGAGCAATGATTACATAAGATGTAGTCGCTATTGTGGAGCCCATCATGATGTATGCATTTTATCCATGCCGTCCATATTTTGGATCATTATTTTAGGGCATGAGCACAAAAATGATTCAAATCCAAATCTCAAGTGGACCACAATAGAGGAGAATAGTGGTGATTGAACACTTACCATTAAAAACTTCACAAGGCTCACTGTGATGTTTATTTGCCATTCAATCTATTGATCAAGGCACACGGACATGGATGAATGGAAATGTCAACTTAATCTAAGACTTTTGTGGCCCCCAAGAAGTTTTTAATGGTAAACATTCAATCACCATTGTTTCCTGTGGGGTGGTCCACTTCAGGTTTGGATCTGCTTCAAGTTTTTGCTCGTACCCTATGATGAGCTCGAAAAATGGATGGATGGTGTAGATAAAACTCATGCATCATCGTGGAGCCCACGTAATACCCTATCTAACACCCCAGTGCAGCCTGGCTATGGTCCGAGCGTGGGTTGTTATCCAGGTCCCTGATGTGGGATCGGTCGGGCTTCGAAAATAGCGCTACCAAAGCCAGGCTGTAATTCGAGCATGGGTTGTCATCCGGGTCCTTGATGTGGGATAGGTCGGGCTTCGAAAATAGCGCTCCAGTTGGTAGGGCCTAGGTAAGGTTAGTCCCACATCGGATGGATGAGCGCCCAGAGTACTAGCTATAAGTGTTGCTCTTCCTTAACCAACAAGAGGCTTCTTGGGAGAAACCCCGAGACCAAAGCCGTGAGCCCTCGGGCAAAGCGAACAATATCATACTGGCTAAAGCGGGTTGTTACAATTGGTATCAGAGCTGAGGGCGGCTCTGTCCTAAGGGTGGGGGATTCTAATACCCCAGTGCAGGCTGGCTGTGGTCCGAGCGTGGGTTGTCATCCGGGTCTTTGATGTGGGATCGGTCGGGCTTCGAAAATAGCGCTCCAGTTGGTAGGGCCTGGGTAAGGTTAGTCCCACATCGGATGGATGAGCGCTGGAGTCCTAGTTATAAGTGCGGCTCTTCCTTAACCAACAAGAGGCCTTTTGGGGAAAACCTGGAGACCAAAGCTGTGAGCCATCGGGCAAAGCGGACAATATCTTGCTGGTTAAGGCGAGCTGTTACAATTGGTATTAGAGCTGAGGGCGGCTCTGCCCTGAGGGTGGGGGATTCTAACACCCTAGTGCAGCCTGGCTGTGGTCCGAGCGTGAGTTGTCATCCGGGTCCTTGATGTGGGATCGGTTGGACTTTGAAAATAGCGCTCCAGTTGATAAGCCTGGGTAAGGTTAGTCGCACATCGGATGGATGAGCGCCTAGAGATCTGGCTATAAGTGTGACTCTTCCTTAACCAACAAAAGGCCTTTTGGGGGAAACCCCGAGACCAAAGTCGTGAGCCCTCGGGCAAAGCGAACAATATCTTACTGTTAAGGTGGGTTGTTACACCCTACGCTAGAGAGCAGCCAGTTACTGTGAGTATGCAATTTGCAACGATAATTATCCTTTTCCCAGATGTCCAACAGTCCTTGCAATGGAGTTTTAAGGGGGGCCGGTTTGTTTTTTCATCTCAACCGTAATAATAATTACTTTTTTTTAAGCTTGTTTAATAATCGGATTGTATTTCTACTTTAAAAACCGATCCAAAAAAATTTGACTTAGGCTGCATAGTGATATCTTTGACATATCCACTGCTATGCATTCATCTATTTTAGCAAAACATTTTGAGACATTAGCTGAAAAAAAGACAGATCCAACAGTCAAGTGGCCCACATTAAAGGAAACAGTATCCATATCCGTATCTGTAAAACATCTACCATTGAAAGTTGTTTCTTTCAACCGGGCCCTATTGATGTTCATTTGTCATCCAAACTGTTCATAAGCATTCATTTGTCATCGTTTCTGGCCTGCTAGCCCAGCTGGAAGCTGCCCAGACATTTCAACATCAGGTCTTAGGTTCGAAATGCTAAGAGACAAACTAACCCCACTGGTGGGTGGATGCATCATGTCACTAACTGTGCGTTGTGCAGCTAACAGGGTGGGTGCGTTGCATTACTAACAAAAAAAAAAAAAAAAAAAAAAAAATCATTTGTCCTCTGTTCCCGATTTTAGTTTTCAGAAGGATCGCTGTCAGCATCTAGCGATGCTATAATTACTTAGACTAATAATCATAACTCATTTACAAGATAATTTACCTTTGACATAGAAAATCAAACAGGCACTAAAAGTGAGAGGTTTTTCACCGTACAAAGGCAAAAAATAAAAGCTTTGAATTGTAGCATTCAATCATCTGATCATCTGCCTCTTTTACTTTGCAATGAACGGTGGTTATCGTAGCTATGTCAATCACCTGAAATATTCAATCTCAAAAGTTTGTTTGGCATCCCCTATCCAAGGGGAGCTTATCAAATAAGCTGTTTGTATTATTTAAAAAGACCCAAATCCAATGGTCAAATCCAATGTAGGTGTATTGTTAGCCAAAATTCAATTATATTTGATCATCTAACCATCCAATTAATGGACATTTATGGACAATTGGAAATAATAATATCCAGTTGTTCTATTTCCACAAACAAGTGCTTAGGATTGTTCAACCAATATGATACTGGGATTTGGGAGCGGATTAGGTCACCGAACCCCTGAATGTGGAGCCAACCGTGATTTATGTAACTACAACCATGCCGTCCATCCGTATTGAAAGCTGATTTATGTGGCTACAATCATGCCGTCCAGCCGTATTGGAAGCTAATTGCAGGGCATGATCCAAAAAAGATAAAGCAGTTCCAACTTCGAGATTGACCATAGTACAGGGAATATTGGTGATTGACCATTAAAAACTTATTGTGGGCCACAAAAGCTTTGAATCAAGATGATATTTGCGTGGTCTCTTCATCTAGGTGTTTGTGAATCCATGAATTTTTTAATGGTGGGGATTCAATCACAATTGTTTCTTGTGGTGTGGTCCACCTAAGATTTGATTCAGCTTTATTTTTGGAATCATGCTCTAATATAAGCTTTCAAAATGGTTGGACGGTGTGGATTTAAGGCACACACATCACTGTGAGCCCCACAGTCAGGGGTCCCACCCACCTCGGTGGATCCGGCTTCTCACCAAATCCGCTCACATTTCCAAGGGCCTGCGTATCAAGCCTCATGCGCAGCTTGTGTCTGGGAATCGGATTGCGTCCTAAGTTACTCAGCTCTTATCGTACTGAGTAAACTCAATTGTGTCCACTGTAAATATATGTAGTTTATCTACACCGTCCATCCTCTGTTCCAGTTCATTTAAGGGGTTGAAACCAAAATTGAAGCATATCCAAAACTTAGGTGGACCATACCACAAAAAAACAGTGGGTATAATGATTTCCATCGTTGAAACCTTTCTGGGGCCCACAGTGATGTTTATTTGTCATCCAACCTGTTCACAAGATCACACAAACATTGATGAAGGGAAAGAACAAATATCAGCTTGATCCAAAACTTCCATGGCCCCCAAGAATTTTTCAACGGTACAGATTCAATTCATATTGTTTCCTGTGGTGTGGTCCACTTAAGCTTTTCATATGCTTCACTTTTTGTCTCAAGCATAAAATTATATCTGTTGAAATGGATGAACGTTACTCAGTAGCAATCCGCTTCCTTGTGTCTGATACGTTTTCTTGATCATCCAATCATCAAAATCCCTGGAATGGACTGTGACCCAGAAATTACTTGAGCAGGCGGTAGTAAGCCTTCTGATCTTGTCCGTTGAATTTTGACCGATTACTATCGTACTTCAAGCCTTCCGTGTGAAGCTTGGGGCCATCATTTGGATGGTCATGATTGCTCGATCAGTGTCGTTTTGGATATATGCTTCACTCACCCATAATTGGGGGAGGGGGATTCTAGGGCTGTTCATGGTTAGGTCAATTCAATTTTTGAGGGTAATATCTAGCCGAACTGACTCAAACGGTTTTGAATATTTAATGATCCAACCAAACTGATGAAGCCTCCTTAACGAACCAAATCGAATTGGATAAATCCTGGTCAGTTCGATTTTGTTAATTTAAGGCATCAACCCAATGGGCCTATGGCTCAAGATTATGGGAGAACGATCTAATAGGAGAACGGATAGTTATTACCAGGCAACAACTTAGTAGGTGTTACCCTTATTGTGTGGGGCCCACCTTGATGAGGTTTATGTGTATACACGCCGACCATTCTTTTTATTAGATAATTTCATGACAACGTTTTAAAAAGATCCAAATTTATGGTGGACCATGTCAATGTAAAAACCGATAAATTACCATTAAAACTTTTTTTTTATTTTTTTATAATTATAAGTTACAAAAGTTTTGGATTAAGCCTAAAGTGAAATTTTACTTTTCCCTTCATCTAGGCCTGTTTGACCTTATCAACAGGTTGGATGAAAAATATACATTGCAAATTTTAATCAAATGGGCCCTAGGACATTTTTAATGGTGAGTGCTCAATCAACAACGTTGCTTATGGTGTGGTCCACTTGAGACTTGGATCTAATTAATTTTTGGTAAAACATCCTAAAATGGGTTGAGAAAATGAATGGACGGCATGGATATATAGCAATCGAATCAATATTTTTAATTTTTAATATAAAAAATTGAATTGATCCAAAACAAAATGTACCCAAAATAAAATGGAAAACCGATCGAAATCGACTAGTTTAGTCCGGTTTGGGCGGTTTTATGTTTTGTAACTTTTTTGAACCGCCGTGACGAATTCAGTGGATTGTGACTATAAGGCCTACCGTGATGTCTCTGTTTTTTATCCACACCATCCATCCTATTTCACTAGCTCATTTTAGGTCGTGTGCCCAAAATTGAAGCCAATCCAAATCTCGGTTGGACCACATCTAGGATACAGTAGTCATTAAACACTCACCACTAAAAGCTTTCTAAGGCCCGCCTTAAACTTTATTTGCCATCCAACCAGTTGATAAGACCACATAGAGAATGAAGGGAAAACACAAATATCACCTTGATCAGAACTTTTGTGGCTCAGTAAGTTTGTAATAGCAGGCGTTCAATCACCACTGTTTCTTATTGTGTGGTCTACCTGAGATTTGGATCTGCTTCATGCCCTAAATTGAGGGGGCTAAACGGATAGATGGCAAGGATATAAAACACATGCATCAACGTTGGCCCCACAATCATGGATCCACGGAATCGGCGTCCAACGTGCCACCGTAAAGCCATCAATCACCACCGTTTTAAAAAAGCAGCGAACCTTGCGCAGCGAGAGCCGGCGGTGGAACTTTCAACGGATCCACCCGTCCATAGGTGCATGCCTCATGTTTACCTTGGAACTCAAAGATCATGACCATCCAGAACCCAGGTGGGCCACACCCTAGTAAAAAGTTGGGATAGTACGCCCACCAGTACTTCTGTGTAGGGCCCACAGTAGTGTTTATATGCCATCCAATCCGTTCATCTGACGTCAGTCATCAGGTTGAAATAGTTACCCAAAAATCACAGTATTCCAACTCAGAATGTCCGTACAACTTGATAGGGTGGCTCACCTTTTGATCAGCCTGATTTTGGGGATCAAAGCTATTCCCCACGTTAGAATGGTGGTGAACTATCACCGGAGTCTGCTCTTTTGAATTTTTTCTGCATTTTTTCAGAACGACAGGTCGAGAGAGGGACAGAGAGAGAGGATGGGGGTGAAAAATCTGTGGGATATCTTGGAATCCTGCAAGAAGACTCTTCCTCTCCACCACCTTCGGTAAGTTTACCAAACAATCCATACTCTTTCGTCGGAATTACATTCTCTACCATTTCTTGCAAAACCCATGAAAAAAATGTTTTTTTTTTGGTGGGGTTTTAGGAACAAGAGATTCTGCGTAGATCTATCCTGTTGGATAATTCAACTCCAGAATGCAAGCAAAACTCCCGCCTTCTTAAAGGAAAAAGTCTATCTCAGTGGCCTCTTTCACAGGCTTAGAGCCCTCATTGCTTTGAATTGTAGCCTTATACTTGTTACTGGTATGTGATTTCATTTCATTTTTTATTTATTCATTTTTAATTTGTTTTATGTGGTAATTTATAAATGGGTTTTTAGTTGTGGTGGAAATTGCACATCGGAATGTGTTTATTCTTGAAATTTGGTAGGGCATAGTTGGAATTTACTAGATTTTATTAGTTATATGGATATTCGTAGACGGGTGCTTAGTTCCGGGCGGAAATTGCAAAATGGGTATTGGCCTTTTCTTGAAATCTGTGCTTCTTTGGGTAACTGATGGTTGAATTTTGGTAGTTTTTTCCCCCATATATAGAAAACCCAAAAAATCAACTTGATGTTAAGCCGGGTCTGGTTGACTCAAAGACTCGACTCGATATTTAATAAATTATTGGAAGTATCAGGTATACCCATAAATAGATAAAATAGTTTGATTTAGTACAAAGTAATACAAAATTGAAATATTCACATCACAGTCACACTACTTGTTGTTGACACACTAGTTAAGTATATCTTTCTGTATCTAAGAGGTTGTGGATATGATTCGTACACTTCCCTGTACTTTTTTTTACTTATTAATAGTGCTGATTTAGCAAGCTGCTTGGTTCGAGTCACTGTGAGTCGTGTCGAGTCAATTCGCTGAGTGTTCTGAGAATCGAGTTTCCAAGAGACTGGGCTCGAAATCCCACTGAGTCGACTTGATTCACCGAGTTTCAATGCGACACAGTGAGTTTTAGAACTATTATTTTGGTTACTTATTTTAGATAGGTATTTGTTCTTGGTCTAGACTACATTGTGTTAGCTACAAGTAAGGTAGCTTGGCAACATGTTACATACTATATCTGTAAGTGTTCACACTTGGGCTGTTTGTGATTGGGATTCGGGTCTGGTTGGAATTAGCTTAATTAAGAAGTATGATTAGGGTTAGGGTTAGATTAAGTGTGGTTAACTGTTGTGTAGTTGGATTTTTTACTGTAAGTGTAGAGGCCATATGGCCTTTGAGAAACAAGTAAAATGATAAGAATATTTGGAGGTTTGAGCTCCTTGAACAGACCAAAACAACCCATATGGCCCAATTACAATTTGCATGTGTGATATCAACGTATGTTAATTTAGATTTTCTAAATCTCTAGCTTCGTTGATTGATCATATCATTCATGGTTTGATCAATCTTGACCAGCTGATCATGCCATTTGAATTTGGACTATTAATATTATCTTCGTACTATCTATACCATGGATACTAGTTGGAGGGTTAGGATAGACTGATCAGTGTGATTTTTGGACTCTTCATCCATGGTTGGGCCCCTGATCAGGACAGTTTGGCTGGTCTGCATTTACAACATATATTTTGGATGTGTTACTTCAGCTTCCTTACAAGTACCAAAAGTGCAAAACCACACTGCATATACCCTTCATTTTCTTTTCTCATGAAATTGTGCTTTTGAGGGCACTAAGTGCACCACATGTTTTGGAAGATTTTGTATTTTCATTTCTTTAATACACGTTTCTCGTTTGTGCTTGTATTGATTGCAGAATTTCAGAAGATTTTGGTGTTTTTGTTGTTTATTGTGGATGCTATGCATTTTTTTTTTTCACAAATGTTTGCTTGTACAGACAGTAGATTATAAAATTTGGGCATATTTGTTCTTCTTGTTATTTGTTTTAGGTGGTTGTTACTTTTTCATTAAATTTGTCTTTTTTGTGGATGATATGCATTTTTTCATAAATGACTAGTTCAAATAGTAGATGATTAAAGTATGGATTCTTTGCTCTTTTTGTTATTTATTTAGGTGGTTATTATTTTTTGATGAATCTTGTGCTCATGCTGTAGTAGATAGTGTTATCGTAGCTGATTTTTTCTTCTTCTAGATGGCTATATGGGTGTTGTAAGTCTAGTAAATGGTTTGATTTTGGAATTTATTTATTTCTTTATTTTAGTTGGGTAGTTACTTCTTTCATGAAATTTGTGCTTGTAGTGGATGTACATGGTTGAATATCAGGATATTCTGGTATTTTTATTCTTCATTGGTCAATTCATCTAGGTGAATTGTCGCTAGGAAAACTATATTCTTGCTTCGTGAATGAGTGATTGAATATTGTATGTTTTGTTGTTGTTATTATTTATTTATTTGTTTATTTTTTCTTGTTAAATTTGAGATGGGTTGATTCCCACCTTTGAAACATCTTTTGTGCATATCAGAAGCATTTTTTTTTTTTTTGGTGTTATTTTTTAAATGGTTGGAATTGCATTATTGAGTCCTCTAATTAGTAGAATGCTATTGTCTTATCAACATTGGATGATAGAATTGATAAGAAGTTTGTCATTTCTTTGGGATGGTTCCATTCTCACTGTAGGTATATCGTGGGCTGTATCGGTAGTTCATTGTTTCTTTTGGTGTTTTAATATTTGCAGAAAAACTAGTGAAACTATATGGTTGCATAAACGATAGACAATAGAATGGCTTATCCAAAAAAAAAAAGACAATAGAAAGTTAGAAGTTTTGATATCTTTTATTGTCTACTCTAATTGGGTGAATTCCACAATCGGATTATTTTTGGTGCTTATGTCAGTGCCAGTAGATGATATAATTTAAAGATTTTGTTTCTTTTCTTTTATATATATATAAAATAGTTGTTTCCATCATTGACCTTATTAAATCTTTGGTTGTACTATTAGTAGATGATACAGTCTTTTGAAAGATTTGTTATTTTTATTGTTATTTTAGATGGATCAATCCCGGCCCATGAGTTGTGTAGTTATCAAAAGTCATTGATTTGTATTACCATTAGAAAATTTATCTTTATGAAACAATTTTTTACTATCATTTAATTCTCTTAGATCGGTTCTTACCTCCAACTTGTTCAGATGATAAACTAAGTGGTTGTACTGGTAGTAGATGATGGAATTGTTTTATTTTATTTTTATTTTTTCATCATCGTTTTGTTTTATTTTTTAAAATAGATGGGTCGATTCCTGCCATCAAATTGTCTACTTACAGACGACGTTTGGGATCAGGCAATGAGGTAGGCCTCTCTCTTTGCAACTCATATGTTCTTTTCTCATTTTTACACAATTTGGTTTATTTGGTAATTTTAGTTCCCTTACCAAACCAGGTCACTGGAGATGAGTCAAACTTGAACGGGTTATCTTCACTTCCGAGAAACGAGGGCTCTGGGTTTTCAACTATGATAAAAGAGGCAAAAGCCCTGGGCATGGCACTTGGGATCCCCTGCTTAAATGGGTAATTAACTTCTTGCACAAATTTTTTTTCTTCCTATTGTGTCGTCTTTGTTTTTTTTACCCTCAGTATTTCCTCTATTTACCTTTTTCATACTACAGTGTAGAACAAAGAGGAATTATTGGGTCCTTGCCCTGAGGCTTTTCCTATTTTACTCTAGTTTCCAGTTTTGGACAAGTGGTGTCCATGGTTAAGTGATCAGGGCGCCACCATGGATGCACCATCTCTCCTCAGAGGAAAATGCTATTCTTTCGAGTTGTGGCCTAAACAATAGATGGTTAGAAGAGAAATAGAACAATAATCTAAATTCAGTTGAAGAAAGACCTAGGACCAGTGGCTAGGATCTTCCACTACCCAGGCCTGGTGGCTAGGATATTCTGTTATGTGGGATTTTTGGGCATGGACCTTCCATAATTGGATGCAAAAAAAAAAAAAAAAAAAAAAAACTGGATTTTTGAACCTTCCCTGTGTAGTTCAAGCTGAAAACCCAAGCATACCATGCAAAGCCTCAAATCGGGTAAGTTAAAATTCCTCATAGAACAAAATGAAATTAAAGCAAGAACGTAGAAGAGTTATGGATTAACTTGATAAATGTCGACTACTGGGAAAAAAATATTACTTTGGTTATTACAAATTTACAATATGATTCCATCATTTCATTGTTACAAGCACCATTATCATCTTGGCCTCTCTTTTGGCTGTTTGGCCCTAATAAGATTGCTTCTTCATTAAAAAAAAATATTTGTAGATTGGCAGAAGTTTTACAATTGGCTGTATACTGGCATCATGCTTCCTATTTTACACAGGCTCTTGGAACCAGCGATGCCAAAGGCTCACGTTGATACTACTCACATGCCAACACTGTTCCACACTCCCACCCAATATTTACCCACAGCTCAACTATTACATATATGCCTCAAATGGTGAGCAAGCAATGTAGGGGTCATAGAAGGGCACTTTCTAGGAAAACTGCTATGCAAAAAGATTTTGCTGATCGTGTTCATAGTGGAAATCAAAATCAAACAAGCTTTTACCTTCATGTGTTTTCTTTTCTTGTTGAGATCATCCTAGGACCTTTCTTTCTTTTTGTGACAACCAAGCCAAGCAGTATTATACAAAAGTTCGGCTCACTCAATGTATGATACATTACAAACTATAGCCATCAGTCCACTGATTATTGATTAAAAGCCTATCATGGAAAGAGTGGAACAGGCTGATCTTCTAGGATGAGCAAATTTTGGTCGCAGGGCTGTTCAATCACATCAAGCCTAGTATGGGCGAATGGGCTTTCATAGCCTCACCTGGTAGTGCTGTTCTGGCAGAATGGGAGTTCTTTGATTGGATTCTTTTCTTTCTTTTGCCCCAGTTGACTGCAGCTTTTTTCCGTGGGCCAGTATCCTGCTTTGCTTTATTTTTGGTTTTCCCATGTCTTCCCGTTTTCTGGTTGAAATGTTTGTTTAATCAATCAACCATGGCTTCTTTTAGTCTTTCGGATGTTGTAGCCAGGTGCAGGTTGTTGCCTGCTTGGGCTGTTTTCTCCTCTTCTTTTTTTTTTTTTTTTTCCCGTAATAAAATCTCGTTGCTTAAATTCAACACCCCATTTCAACTCAAAAGAGAAAATCTTGAAATACACTGATGAAAACACAAATCAACCAATGCAATTCGATCCATAGACTTGCATGCATAGAAAAGTGTTTCTTGCATAGGTTCTTCACTCATATCATTCAAAACAAAGCAAAGTCTTTCATTATCACTATAAGATTTAAAGGACCATCATCCAATCACAATAGAATTCAAGAACTCGTCATTCAATAAAAACCATATTTCAATCTGTACAAATAAATCCCTGCATACACACAAGGGAGAGGGAAATAAAAAATTTCCAATTTGCAATTGTATAAGATAGTTCACCAACCAGGTCTCAGAGCAGGACGTGGTTAATCATTTCGTCCTTCTTGCCACGTTAATTTTACATGTTGTCAAATAATGGAAATTAACATGGAAAGTTAAAAAAAGGGGAAAAGCATGAAAAGAGTCTCTGTGGCAACTGACATCTTACTTGCCAAAGAGAGCCATGTTCATTTTACATGGTGAGAAAATGATGGAAATTAACATGAAAAGAGTCACCAAAAAAGGGGAAAAAAAAAAGAAAATTTCTATGGGCAAATAACAGCATACTCGGCCAAATAAGAACGGAGAAAACAAATTTTATTTTTTTATATCTTTTTTAGGTTTTGAGCATGTTTGGGATTTGAATTGAGGTCTATCCATGTCAATTGCCAGTCCTCTTACCCTACTGTAATTGGGTTAAAAATAAAAAAAAAAGAAATCCTGAAGTTCTTTAAAAGCTCTGTTTCTTGAAGTTCTCTTAGAACTGTAAGATTGCCTATCTTAACATTTCAAATTCATTATCATCATTTTAGGTCCAATCGTTTTTTTGAATTCTTCACTTTCTTGAAGTCTATATAAGCTTTTATTTTCCTTTCCACTTTCCAGGAATATTTGTTAAATATATTAATTGATCACTTCATTGTTCAACAAAAAAGAAGAAGAAGAAGAAGAAGAAGAAGAAGAAAAAGAAAAAAAGAAGAGAGATTAACAATCACCTACAGCCAGTTATAGTAACTCATTTCACATGCCAACTAGTTACACATATAGGACGTCCAAGTGTGCAAAGGTGCCTCTATTTAGATCACCTGGTGCAGAAATCAGGCTGGTCCACTCATTGGGCGGGCATCTTGTACAAAAAATGGATGGTTTAAATAAAACCTGCTGATGATATGATTTAACACACTCGTGTGGCCCATCTTAGCAATCCCTCCTGCTTATATGTGTCCGGCTATCTTCATGGTAAGGCCCATCTTTTTAACAGCTTGGATGTCCTACATGCGTGACATGTTGGTATGCTGGATGGGTTGTATTATATGTTAAGCTAACATACAACCAGTTGGAGGTGATCATTACCCCATAAAACATAGATTCTTTAAACCTTATCAAGATAAGAGGACTATGAAGAAATTATTTCTGGATGGAAGTCAGCTGAAAAGTGCAGTTTTTCTTTAATCAGGCTTGAGGAAGCTGAGGCACAGTGTGCATTGTTGAACTCCGAATCCTTATGTGTAAGTGGAACATATGCATGTTGAGTATGATGTGGATAATCATGTCGCTTGAATTGTAATGACAAATGTCATCTCCAGGACGGTTGTTTCACTGCAGATTCAGATGTTTTCCTCTTTGGTGCTAGGACGGTATACAGAGATCTTTACCTAGGTGAGTGGATTCTATAGCTGACAATGTACTTGTTTATACTGATATAGATATTCATATTATACTTCTAGAAGCCTGGAACCTTTGAGATTTGGGTCACAGTGCTATCCTTTACTGCTAGATATCACTCGTATGCTGCAGTTCATCCACTGCAAGTATGGCATAGATGTATCTATTGTGGACCCAATATATTGACTAGATAGTTTTAGTAATCCAAATTTGCGAGTTCAATTTGGACCATCGATCAATTTCCTTTGGTCATTCATTGGATAGTTAAGATTGCCAAAGAATTTTATTTTTTATTTTTTTAAGGACTGCCCTATACACATTGGGGTCCATGATATGGATGATCCGGTTTGGCATGCATGTATCCCACGTGTATGGGGGATTGGCTATCTAGATTTTGTTTTTAACTTGTCTTATTCTTCTATAGCTAATGAAAAATATTTTGATGTATTAGGGGAGAGTGGCTATGTTGTTTGCTATGAAATGGTAGACATTGAGAGGAAACTTGGGTTTGGAAGGAACTCTTTGGTAATCTTCTTTCTTTGTTTTCAGATTACTTGCTAGGGTTGAAATCCACTGAACAATCTTTGTTCTTGTTTGAGTTGGCTTATGATTTTTACTTAGTACCCATTGTTAAGAGGAATATGAAGTTTACTTGTGGGAGTTGGATTTTAAATTTACTCTCCTAAGTCTCAACTCATGCCATTGTGTGATCCAGGCCGTTCATCAGGCAAGCCCCACGGTCTGGGTGATGTGGCCTGAAAATTTGGCCGGTTTAGTCATCAATTGGGCTATCATGTATGAAAAAGGTGACCTTTCAAAAAAATGTGTGTGTGTGTGTGTGTGTGTGTGTGTGTGTGTGTGTGTGTGTGTATTATATCATGTATGAAAAAAGTGGAAGGTTGAAAGAACTGACCGGCGGAACACATTTAACTTGCATGAGACACTAGTGTTCTGTTTCTCCTATAGGCGGTTGGTGGGACCTGCTTACAAGCTGACGTTTTTTACTTGCTCCAAGTTAGCTCTTGGAGGAAGTGGCTTTGTATTTTTTTCGTTTTTAAACTTTGAAATTGAACTCGTTGATTGTAATCAACTGGTGTGATAGACTATTAAGCGCTTGATTGTAATCAATAGTTTATTACATTGCTCTTGTGGGAGTTTTGTGCTTTCATTGCTGGTCCCAAGCCCAATAAAGGATGTTGCGTCAGGTTGGTGACCTGCATCAAACTTTTGCCAAAACTTCCATCATGAATCTAGACAACACGACATTCCAAACTCATGCTAGGGCGTTGCGTGTAAAGGATGTGCTGCATCGGAATCCTGGTGCAGTGAGAATGGGCAAGGGTTGGTTAGGGTGTCCCTCGGAAGTGACACACCGCAATAATGCCTGGTTGCTGTGAGAAGTAGGCAAGAGTTTTCATACTAGTCTGGATGCGTGTGGGTAAAAAAGCTACCTGAAGAGAATAGGATTCGTCTTGTCACATGGAATGTAGGAAAACTGATAGGTAAGAGTATGGAGTTAGTAGATATGATGAAACGAGAGTTAACATATCTTGCGTTTAGGAGACCAAGTGGAAAGGGTCCAAAACTAGAGAAATTGACTGCATTATATAGGAAATGATAATAATAGAAATGGGGAAGAGATACTGGTAGATTACGATTTAAAGGATAAAGTTGTCGATGTCAAGGTAGTAGGTGATAGGATTTTATAAATAAAACTTGTGTTGGGAGAGGAGGTAATCAATTTTATTAGTGCATATGCGCCGCAGGTAGGGTTAGAGGGCATAAGAGACGGTTCTAGGAGGCTATGGATGGACCAGTGCATGGAATTCCGAATGGTGGTTATGTACGAAAAGTAAGTGGAGGATATGAGAGGGTACATGGGAGGAGATGGTTTTGGGAGAAGAAACGAGATGGGGCATGCTGTCCTCGTGTTTGTTATTGCATACAATTTATATCCTTTTTTTTTTTTTTTGAGCGATTAATACAATTTATATCTAATAAACACATACTTTAAAAAGAGACATGGAACATTTAATCACTTTTAAAAGTGAATCATTTTTTTTTTTTTTTTTGAAGGATTAAAAGTGGATCATATACAAGTCAAATAGATTTCTTTCTAGTTAGGAAAGACAAAATGATCAATATGTAAGGATTGTAAGGTTATATGAGGAGAGAGTTTGACTGTGTGCAAAGGTTAATGGCTATGGATGTGTACAATAAAGGATGGGGGAAAGTGAGTGAAATTAGTAAGTGTCCAGAAACCTGGTGGTGGAATTTAGAAGGAGAGAACAAATGAATAATGTTATATAGTAATAATTTGGAGGAAGGAAAGTGGAATGTCGAAGAACAAATCAATGTTATTTGGAATGAGATGGTCGAGTGCATTAGGAAAGTGGCAAAAGATGTTTAAGAGTGTCGCAAGGGAAAAGCCACTGATATAGAACTAGAAATGATAAGCATGAGCTCCCCCGCCAGTTGGATCATCAAACTGAATCAATTTATAGAATGATCAAACCGAGAACCTAACACGAGCAACGAGCGTGCCACACCATTGATCCTTTCCCCTCAAGGTCGCTCCCTTAACTTGGTTAGTGGGAAGGAGCAAGGTCTTGACAATTGATAATCTCCCAAAAAGGGCCATGCCAATCCCCAACATTTGCTCTCTTTGTATGCATGTGGTGGAATTTATCAACCATTTGTTTATCCATTGCTCATTCTCTCTTAAGGTGTGGTCACACTTCCTTGCCTTAACATGTCCTGGGTTATGCCTTGTGATACTAAGAAGTTGCTTTGGGCCTGGCATGGAAGGGGAGTTGGTCAGTACCTCAAAGCTATATGCAACTTATTCTTCTGGAGGTATGGTGGCTCATTTGGGCTAAGTGAAATAGTCAGTGCTTTCGTAATAGCTCTAGCTGCTGCTCAAAGGAAGCAGTGTTGGCCGGGGTTCATGTCAGATTGGGTGTCGTTGTTAAAAGATGTGAATGATTTTTTATTTATCTGCCTTCTTTGCGTTGTAATTTTTTGTTTGCCTCCGTTGTATTCTTTCCTTGTTCACGGGTCTCTCAATAAAATTCTCATTACCTTAAAAAATGCCACTAATATGAGGAAACTTGTGGTGGAATGATGATGTACAAAAGGCTATTAATGAGAACACATGTTTATAACCTAGAATTGCAGCCTTTAGGAGTGTGTCGTAGGGGTACAACTTGGATAGGTCGAGTTGGCTTGAGGGTCAATACAAGTCCAATCTGGCATCAAACTAGGTCAACCTGGCTCAACCCAACCCAAGATCCAACCCAACCTCCCCGACCTGATATCAACCATACTTATGATATCCTCAACCTTAACCCATCTCGTTTGGTTGGGTTGGGTTGGGTTGGGTTGGGTTTATTGGGTTGAGTTGGGTTGTTTGGGTTGTGCCACATAGCACCTTCCATATCTGATGGCATGTCTCATTGATGGGCTCCATACTCTAGATTTAATGGAGGTATAGAAAAAAAAAAAAATACAAAAAGTAAAATAGTATCTTCGATGGGGCCTACATTCCAAATTTGATGGAGGCATAGTAAAAAAATAAATACCAAATAAAAATAAGGCATGCCTCTTCTTCTTCTTGTGTGTGTGTGTGTGTGTGAGAGAGAGAGAGAGAGAGAGATAGAGAGAGAGCATAGCCTTTTTCGTCGGTTCATGCTTTCTCATCTTTGCCCAAATCCTATCTGGTCACTTCGAATTGCTATGATCCGGAGGTTGAAATTCGAAGTAGCATATGTTGGGATAAAAAACCTATAATATAGGTTAGGTTTGGGTTGGTTTGGGTTGCCCGAGGCCCAAACCCAAGTTCAATCCAACCTTGGGTTGAGTTGAAGATTTCTAGCCTGAACCTAACTTGACCTCAACTCAATCCAGGCCAACTCGATAAAATTTCAGGTTAGGCTAGTCGGGTTTGGCTTGAGTAGACCCAAGTTGCAGCACAAGTGAAATTGGTGCAAGTTGAATGCTTTAAAAAGGGCAAAGGGAGGGCCTAAAAGGACGTGGGTGGAGGTAGTAAGAAAAGACTTGATGACCTATACTCTAACTGAAATTATGGCCCTTGATAGATTGAATGGTGGAATGGGATTCATGTAGCCGACCCCAATTAGTTGGGATCAGTGTTCGCATTGTCGGTATCGCTACAAGTTTCACTGGCCAGAGATAAAGATATAATATCGTTATCGTCGATAATATCGTCGATAACCGGAAATGTGAGGAAAAAGGGGGAAACATGATGAAAATTGTGGAATTTTTCAGTGAAACTTCAGGAAATGCCTAAATACACATATTTGCATATTCAGGAATAAAAAAACTGCAAAAAGAATGCATTAAATGGGCTGTTTGGAAGTTTTAATGGTATGGCACTTAATCACACTGTTTCTAGTGGTATGATCCACTTGAAATTTAGATCTGTATAATTTTTGAAGCCACTTCCTAAAATGGGCTGTAGAAAAGGATGGACGGAGTGGATATACAAAATATCATCCATGTGGGCCATACCGTAGGGGTAACACGCACTAAGCTGTTCCCGGGGTAACACTGGAAGCGGATCGGCTGGTGCACCCACCAGCTAGCAGTGACGTCATCAAGTTCCGTGGGTCCCACCATGAGGTACTTGTTATATCCAAACCGTCCTTCCATGTTATGGGATCATTCTAAGTCTTGACCCAAAAAATCAGACATATCCAAGGATCCAGTGGACCACACTGCAGAAAGCAGTGGGAGATTTAACGTATACCATTGAAACATTTTTAGAGGTCCCAAAAGTTTTGGATCAGTCTGATATTTATTTTTACCCTTCATCCAGGTCCGTGTGACCTTATGAACAGTTTAGATGACAAATAAACATCATGGTGGACCTGGGTATGTTTTAACGGTGAGAATCATTGTCCCCACTATCTTTATTGGTGTGGTCCACTTGAGTTTTGGATATGACACATTTTAGGTATCATGCACTAAAATGATCTCTCTAAATGGATGGACGGTTTGGATGTACTAAATACATCATTGTGGGGTCCACAGAGCCTTAATCTTCTTTGAACCGTTTGTACAAACACGGTGCTCGAGGACTGCGCACTCACTCTGCGTCCGCCACGTCCCTACGGAAACGTAGGGGTGGGGTGAGCGGATTAGGTGCGACCCGGACTCACGCAAGACGGTGCAGGCCCTTATGTACGTTCACCATGGGGCCCACATTGATGTATATATTATGTATCCACACCGTCCAACTGTTTATACACATAATTTTATGGCATTAAACCAAATATCATGCAGATCCAAATCTCAAGTGGACCATACCACTAGAAACAGTGTGATTGAGTGCCCCACCATAAAAAAATCCAATGAGCCCATTGTAAGGTTTTGGTAATGTTTATTTTCAATCGAAGCTCTTGATAATGTCAATAAGGTCTTGATGAACAGAAAATATAAAGATCAGATTGATCCAAAACTTTTGTGGCCCACAAAACATTTTAAATGGCTATTCATCACTATTTCTAGTGGTATGGTCCACCTGAGATTTGGATCTTCTAAGGGTCTTGGATTACATCCTAAAATGATATGAAAAAATAGATAGACGGCGTAGATATATAAAAACTACATCAATATGGGCCCCACACGGTTAGGGTAACACCCACTAAGCTGTTCCAGGGGTCACGTCGTCCGCACGCTACTCGTGCGAAGTAAACTCTGTGGGGCCCACCGTGATTTACTTATTTTATCCACTCCGTCCATCCACCTTAACAGATAATTTTAGATATGGTGCAAAAAAATGAAGCATATAAAAATCTAAAGTGGACCACACCACTGGAAAAGTGTTAACTGAATGTCTACCATTGAAAAATTCGCGGGGGACACAGAAGTTTTGGATCAAGCTGATATTTGAGTTTTCCATTCATCCGTGTCCATGTGATCTTTTGAACAGGTTGGATGACAAATAAACATCACTGTGGGGCCTGGGAAGGTTTCAACGGTGGAAATCATTATTCCCACTGTTTCCTGTGGCATGGTCCACTTGAGATTTGAGATGCTTAAATTTTGGGCTCAACCACTAAAATGAGATGGAAAAACGTATGGACGGAATAGATAAAGCACATACATTCTAGGTGGGCCCAACAGAGTTTACTCTGCACGATAAGAGCGTGCGGAGTAACACCGCACGGAACGCTGTTTCAACAAAAAGGGTTCGACCGCCCTTCTCTTCGCTGTAGACGAAAGGGTTCCGCGAAAGAAGGGGAGATTCGTGAAATCCCTAAAATTCCTCCTAAATCCCCCTAATTTCATCGGAAATTCCCTGTTCCTTCGCTGATTATGTACGGTGGACGGATCAATTGCGAAAAAGGAAGTAAAAAGTGGTGATTGTCGAGCACTTACAGCGCACGGAAGCTTGGATTGGCCCACTGCAACGTTCGATGAGCGATCCTCCTTCAAGGTATGGAAATCCCTAATTTTCTCCTCTTTTCTGTCGATTTTTTTGGGTATTTTCGCAATCCCCCCATTATCGGCCCTTTTATCGACAATAGGGGGTTGTTGGCTACAGAAGTCCCGTGGAGGGTAGGTGGCTACAGCGACATTCCTTACGGTGTCAGAGATTTTCGGCAGATATCGACAATATCGCCTAATTATCGGCGATATTTGGAAGAGAAACGAATAACTGGGGTTTCGTTGTCGCAAGTCCGGCGACACCAATAATATCGGCGATATTGTCGATATTTCGTCAACAATGCAAACACTGGTTGGGATAATGGGTTAGATGATGATGATAAAAGTTAAAATTGCAATTATCCTCTTTAGAGTTATGTTGAATAGTAATATTTTAAATATAGCTTGGTGTATAAATGTTTTATGGTAGATGAGGGATGATGGACGATAAGATAATGGCCGCCTGCAGCCCACGTGCCATTATGTCATGTGCGTAAAACATCCAAACCAGGTAGGTCTCACGGATGAAGATCACCCAGTGAAAATGTCAAGCTAGTCCACATAGGCTACATAGTACAATGGCACTACTCTATTAAGATCAGACTAGCTGATGTTCTGATTCAATGTGCATGTGTGGCTCGCCTATTGAGTGGACTGGATTGATTTATGCACCAGGTGATCTTCATAGACGGACACATCTTTTGCAGTGTGCATATCTTACATATAACAATTTGGTTTTTGTGTTGATAGGATAAGAAATCTAGGAAATTACGGAAATGATGTCATAACTAGGTCGTCATAAAAGCAGAAATCCAATTTCCGACAGTGATCTTTGACCAAATCCTGATATTTGACTGAGTGCCCATTGATTGATGGGAAACCTGACAACTTCTAGGGGAGAAAAAGGTGCTAGTGGAAGTTGGATTTCCGGTGCCACCAGATGGTTGATGTGGCCTTATTTCAAGGTTTGGATGGGTCGGATTAGGCTCTTGGTCAGTTTGGATTGGTTGGGTTTTTTTTTTGGGATGGACCTCGGACTTGGGCAGGGTGCATAGTTCTGGGATTGTGCGTGAGAAGTGATCCTTCTGATTAGGTGAATCGACTATCCTATTCCTGGGAGGGGTTTCTGCAGGTACTATGCAATTCTTGTGCCGAGAGTTTGCACAATATTCTTGGTTTTTACTTTGTACAAGTAGTTTCCATGGTTTAATGCATTTGTTTCCGGCAATGTTTTCAGTATCCGACGATATCGGCTGTTATATCCAACGATATATCCTATATCTCACTTGTGCGATACAAAACACATAGGTGGTGTCAATATATCCCACTAGTTCAATCCGGTGAGCATTTTCGATTTTCGATCCATTTTTGTTGTTCTAAATCATGTTAAATCAGTACCAAACGGTTACAAATTCACGATTCTTCACGTTTTGCATGAAAAATCATGGATTTGGAGCTTCAATTTCGAGATTTGGGGGAGATGGGGCCGAGTTGCGGAAAATTGGGAAAAATACATTTTTTTCCAATTTCTCACAAATTCGTTGCAATCTTTTTGTCCAAACACAAAATCAGACATGTATGTAACCTGATCTAGTGATTCTTCTTTTTCTTTGGAATGTATTGCTTGTGTTTCCATACAAATCTTCTTACATTTATAAATAATATGAATAAACTTTTAATATACTTGCATCAGTTTAGTCAAATAGTGTATAGCTTAGGATCCCATACAAAGAAAATCTATTATGTGCACTTTTTTGTAATGTTTTGTCTTCTAAGTGTGTATTGATGTCTTTTTTTAATAATCCTTGAAGATTCATTGAAAAATTTGATCAATTTCCCAATGTTTTCCCATTTTCCCAACAACAACGATACATTGCACGATACAACCTATATATCCCATGCGATAACCGATATGTATCCATATCCCAAGGGTGTGATACATTACGAGATAACGATACGGAAAACATTGGTTTCCAGGACCAATGTAGCTTGCTTCTTGTTTCCTGCAATTATTTTATGTATTTGGCTGAGTGAACAACTGTTGTCAAATGATATCTTTCATGCATCATTTTTTCATCTGTTTCTTGATCTGGCACATGCACCAATATTTTCCTAGATGGGAAAATCCTAAATCTTTGTCTGGGGCTAGCAAATGCCTACTGGCCACTTATGAAAACCAAAAAAAGAAAAAAAGAATGTTAAATATTTGATGGGTGGTGTAGAGATGTTTGCAGATAGATTGATTGATGCAGAGATGTTTGTTAGCTCTGAAATCTGAATGCACCTTGTGCATGCTCACCTTTACATGTGGGCACATCCTAGATGTCACGTGTGAGAAATTGAATCATGCTTAAGGTGACCAAACTGTGCTGATGACCTGGTGCAAGATGGGGATGCTCCATTCATCATTTGGGCCATGCATGTATATTCTGTGCTGACTGCTTCCAAGTTTTTCTAAACCGTCAATTGTTTTTGGATATGTGCAGTCCTGATTGTGATTGGACTGCCCGATTTTTGCTCCAGGTCAGCTGCACAACGGGGCCACCTAATGCATGGCTCAGATTTCCTTCAAAGTGTCAGGTTGGGACGTGCCCAAATCTGCACAGAAAGGAGTAGTGTGGCTGACAAACCTCTTCATGTAGATAGAGCACGCCCTCACTTAATTGCTATTTCAGATCCCTCATTATTTCAAGTTCACATCAAATGGCTTCTTATATGACAAGTTTGTTTAATTTGTGGTCTTCAGATATCTCTGGCCCTTTTTCTTGGCAGTGACTATTCTCAAGGAGTTCATGGGATTGGTCAGGTAAGTGATGTGGTGGTTTTTCAATTTTGACATTTTGTAGACGCACAAGTTTCATGGTTAATTTGTGCACCATATTCATAGTCTCTGCTTGTTTGATCAACTGGTAGAGACAGTCTAGTGTGTGTGAGTGATCGTGGGTTCAATCCCCAGTAGCATTACCTTTTAAAAAAACCATATTCATAGCCCCAAAACTTGCTGATTCGATTCAAGACTCGGCCGAGTCATCTCGACTTGGCTAGATTTTGACCCAAGTCTCTGGGAAACTCGGTAACCTCAACCAAAGGAAGCAGGTCACTTGAGCAACTGAGGCGTCTACATAGTTGTTGACTTGAGTTACATTTTATATTAGTTCTACTAAATTTAACTACGTTAAATACGGCTAGATTTTGACCCAAGTCTCTGGGAAACTCGGTAACCTCAACCAAAGGAAGCAGGTCACTTGAACAACTGAGGCGTCTACATAGTTGTTGACTTGAGTTACATTTTATATCAGTTCTACTAAATTTAACTATGTTAAATATCAATTTTCTTTCCTAATATTTTCAGTTTACAATAGTTAAATATCGAATCAAGTTGGGTTGTGTCTTCAAGTCAACCGAACCTGGCTGAACATTGAGTTGAGATGAGTTTTCAGGTTTTTTGAACTATGGCCATATTGTAACTAGAAATGCATGCACAAACAAAGAATAGGTAAAAGCTGTGGTACTGATAACCGTGTTACCATGATACTACATGAAAAGAGGGAAGATAAGAGTCATGCACACCAGCAGATGTACAGGTCCATTTGTGGCCCATTCTTTGGTGATGCAATGTTGCAAACCATTGATCTGATGAACTCCACTGTGGATGGCCTTGCCTCCTAATTATTCCAGATTGGAAGATCGCAAGCCTTTTATCTTTGGACTATCTTCTGTTGAAGGTGGACTGCTGTGGTATTTTCTCCTTGTCTGTTTGTTTCTAGGCCATTGATCAAAGGGTTAGGATCTTTTGGTCTGGAAGATTTCCAACATCCAAAGTGAGGCCATCAGATCAATGGTTTGTATCTCTGAATCATGTCCTCCACATGCATGGAATACTGCGCCTCGGCAAAGAATATGTTAGTGGATGCTTATGACCCTATAATTTCTCCTACAATGCAAATAGCATTTGGGCATAGAGTGCTTCGTGGTTCTTTTCCTCTTACCAATCTTTTAACGGAATCTACTCCATTGGAGGATGCATGGTGAATGATGGAAATTCTGTTTCTAATGCTTAACTGATGCTTATTCCATGCATGCATTGGACCAGATGCCTGCTTCCATGCTTATTTTGCATTTGCACTGACTGCAGGAGACGGCATGCCGGATTGTTAAATCAATAGGGGACGATCTTGTCCTGCAGCGGGTTGCATCTGAGGGATTAGCATTTGCAAAGAAGATAAGGGGGTTAAAGAAACAAGGGCAAATTCTCAAGTGCAATACTGGCAAAGAGAATTGTGTAGATAAGCAGAATGTTAATGGTGGGTTGAAAAAAAAAATATCATCTGCTGGTGACTCCTTTTGCTTGAAGTGCTGGTGATTCACCCTCTGGAACATGGCATACATGTCTGTGGTCTGTCAATCCAGACCACCCACATTGTGGGCCCTGCTGTGGACGTAGCATATTACAAAATGATACTGAGTAGACATTCTTAACCATCTGATTTCAGTCGTTCAATATAGATCAGTGACCCACTTTCCTTTTAACTGTCCATTTGATGGCCACCAAGTGGAGCCCACAGCTCCTTCCTTGGTTACACAATCTTTTCTAACTAGGTGCTGCTCCTGCTTTGAGTCACACTTCGGACTCATTCTCCTGCTCCTGATTCCACTTCCTACGTGGTTATACTCGAAACAGATGCTTCCTATATTGCCATATCGCTTCACTCTTTTTATGACTATAGTTCATTGATCCAGACTGTTGATATGATGGGCCCCACCCTATATGGTGGAGCCCAAAAATTGTGCAGATGCAAGAACCCTAGCCATCCACTCTCTGGCCTTTTTTTTTTCCCTGGACTATTGCCTTTTTTGTCCTTTACATTTTGCTGGTCACTGAATATCTTGAATCTGAGAGCTTTTGGGTATTCCTCATCCACAGTGGTCCCATCAGATCAAAGGTCTGGATTACCAAATCAGGGGTCCCATCATATGTCCCTGATACATCAGGTCACTATTAATGTCCTAGTGCATCAGGACCCCAGTAATTCCTCCTGGCCTATTTATGTGAAATGGCGTCCACCTGCTAGCCCAGCTGGAAGATGCCTTGGTGTTTCAACAGCAGGTCTCAGGTTCGAATGCTAAGGAGACACTAATTGCACCGGTGGGTGCATCATGTGACTAACAGTGTGGGTGCGTTGCACAGCTAATAGGGTGGGTGCGTCTCATGACTAACAAAAAAAAAAAACTAACTCTCTTGTAGACAGCGATCAAAATGCAGCATTGGACCATCAGTTCTTGCAAGTGATTGATGCATATTTGAAGCCAAAATGTCACTCTCCGGACTCAACAGATGTGCAAAGGTAAATAGTTTATACCTCATGTGCTTGCGTTATGTGTTCTGCATGTGATGTGCATTGGTCTATAAAACTTCAGGTTATAATTGTTATTTGGAAATTGGATCTATTACTTGAAAAACTTACCCAGTTTGACACTACCATCAGCAGGTGAAGTGATCCTTCACAAAAAAAAAAAAAAAAAAAAAAAAAAAAAAAAAGAAAAAGAAAAGAAGAAAAGACGAAGAAGAAGAAGAAAAAGAAAGAAAAAAGAAAAGAAAGAAAGAAAAAAAAGTGGGTGAAGTAGAAAGGATTGCTAGTATCTCATAAGGGCCTACATTAGAGAGGGAAATGCATAGAAAAGTGAGAGTCATCTCTCATAACTGTGGAAATCTAGATTTACGAGTTTTTTTTTTTTTTTCCCTCCTCTTAGAAATGGGTTTACTTTTTTTTTTTTTTTTTTTTTTAAGGAAAATAGTGGGTTTATTCATTTTTGGAGGAAAACAGTGGAAATTGGAATCAATTTCCACATCTAATTGTATTTGTGCAAACAGGGAAAAATGTCAAATCTGTGCGAATCCGTTTCATTTCCACGGTTTCCCATTGTTTTCCACCAATCCAAACATCCCCAAAGGGCATGCTTGGATATGAGAAATCCAAGGGGAAAAGAAATTGGTTTCCCTTGATTAGACATCAGTCACTGTTTGGATAGACAGAAGACCGTGGATTCCGCAACATAATCATTAAACCTATCCACAGCAACAGTTACCTAGCATAAGATATCAGGTGACCATTGTCTAATGAAAATGGGATTTCCACTTCTATCCAAAGTTCCAAACAGGGCCCCTAAATTTGGAATCCTACATTCTACAGTAAAGTTGAAAATAATTATTTGCAGTCATTAATTTTTTTTCTGTATCCACACCTTAGATTCCTTGTTTTGAAACGTGCCCTAAATGTATAGATATTGAGGTCGCCAACCACTATGGAGATATATGCTCACTTGTCAAGCATCTCCATGTTTATGTTGCACACTACTTCTACTGCAGGCGGAGAACTGTTAATCTTGTGGGCCACCACATGAGCAGGCCATGTATCAAAATGTTATGGTGATAGGATAATGATAGCCTTCTCACCGGTGCAATGATGCTTGTTTCCATTTTTTTTATCAATCTTTCCTTAACTATCAATTTCCAAGCTACTAATCCAATGGTTCACACAGTTCCGTAGCCACAATGTTTTTAGCCAAAGCCCTTACCTATGGTGCCCACGCACCAACCAGACCAGTGTTCGAGTTGCTCAATGTGCTATTTTTCAGTTGAGCTGTTGGAGACGAGCAAGCCTCCATGTTCAACCTCTACGAGAAAAGAACTCAATTGAGTAAAAGAAAAAAAGAAGAAAAGATTACAACATAAATTTTATAAACTCAGAAACACAATTCAATTCGATTGTGTTCCAAGTCAACTCAGGTTCAGGTCCTTATTGAGTCCCAATCTAAGTACCCTCTTGAAAGCAAAGCTCAGTCGATTGTATTCCTGCCCTCTTGATTGAAATGTTTTCACTTGAACTCCATCAATTTTGCAGTGTGTTGATTCCACATCCATTTCAACGAAGCCAACTTCAAATGCTATGCACACATTTCTTTGGTTGGACTCCCTGAGAAAACAGGTACTCTGTCTTTCACAGACACATTTTTATATATACTAATACATCACAAACATTCATGGTTTGCTCTTCGAGGAATTATAGGATACTTCTTATAGCAGTCATAGTTTGTTTATGTGCTGGACTTCATGCAAGGGGGCTCACAGTTCAATGATCCAAACTGTTGATCTGATGGCCCCCACCATGATTGAGAGGTGCCATGAAAATCCCCCCGTAAGAAGATCCTAACCCTCCAATATCTGTGGTCTACCATAACAAAGGGTTGGGATCTTCTGATCTGGAAGACTCTCAGGGAATCTCTTATTCATGGCAGGAATGATCAAGTTAGTGGTTTGGTCCACTGAACGATGGGTCCAACTCAGAATCCAATACGTCAGCAAACTATACATTTGTTGACAAGCTAGATGCTATCATTCCTACAGACTTATGTGAGTCATTTCCAGGCTCATCTTTGTCATCTTATAGATTTTCTACCTCTCCTTTTTCATAGCTCACTTCTCCTGCAGATGAGTACATCCTTCCCAAGATTGCTGAGAGAGATCTTAGACGATTCGCTAACCTACGTAACACTTCACAAGAACTTGGAGTCCGGATTCCATTTTGCAAGGTATCTGTCTTTATGACTACTAGAACTGTGACTTTGCTTCTCTAGATTGAAGTTCTGCTCAGTGTTCGAAATATCGGTATCGCGTTACGTATCGCATCCTTGGGATAGAGATACGTATCGGTTATCTCACGGGATATATCGTTTGTATCGGTAATTTATCGCACTTTTTGGGAAACATGGGGAAACATTGGGAAAATGGTTGAATTTTTCAATGAAACTTCAGGAATTGTTAAAAAGGACCTTAATACACACTTTTAAATCATAACATCTCAAAAAAGAAGTGCACATGATAGGTTTCCTTTGTATAAGGTCCTAAGCTATGTGTTGTCTTACTGAACTAATGCAACTATATTCAAATTGAATGCATAACATTTAGAGTGTATGTGATCATTGTTTCATCAAACACTCCTAAATTCTTTGAAATTAGTCTCTCTATTGAAAGCTGGTTGAAGAAAATTTCGAAAAAAATGGAGAACATGAAGAACCAATGGATATTGAAATTGAAGCTCCAATTCCATGATTTTTCATGCAAAACATGTAGAACCAATGGATTTGTAACCATTTGACACTAATTTAACATAATTTCAACAAAAAAAAAAGGGATCAGGAATTGAAAATGCTCATTGAATCGAACATGTGGGATATATCGGCACTACCTGTGTGTTTTGTATCGCACATGCGGGATACACGATATATCATGGGATATAACAGCCGATATCCTTGATATTTAAAACATTGTTTCTGCTAAGCCACATGCAGCGCTCACTTGGGGCACATGTGCATGTTGGGATGTCCCTACCTGCGTAAGGTGGGCCTATTGTATAGATGACCTAGCCCAAAAATTATGCTGGTCTATTCTTCAGGTGCACTTCACGCGTAATTAAGATCAATCTGTCAGTCATAGTGCTTTTCACTGCTTTCTAAAATCTCAATACCATATTGAAGCAATGATCCTTCTCTCTAGCGCATCTGATTCTTTCCAAAACTTCGACACCCCCTCTTAGGAGGCTACAATTTACTGTAGTCTTTGCACTCCAATCCTCCTTTCTTGGGTTTTTAAAGCTCCTCCCATTTTATTAGGTGATTCACGATTTCCTTTTGTACCTTTCAATAATAGGATCCCAAGTCGAAAAGATGTTAGGCTCCAGTCCCAATGGAATCCGTAAGTATTTCATTGGCAGTCATGTGAACTTGCATCCATGGACTCTAACACTAAACCATAATTAGCTGAATGAGTCCCTTGATGGCACTGTTGATGAAGAGCTTCGTCTTGCACGAACAAGCCTCGTCTTCAGCTCCCTTGATCAGCAACCTTGTTTTGGATATGCCTTTGTAGCGCCAAGGTGAATGAAAATGGTTTGGGTGAACCTTCTACAAGATAGAGCTTTTAATGGAGTAGGAATGATTCACCTAGGGTAGCATTAATGACTTTAATGACTAAGGATATGCCTATTTTGGATTAGGTCAAGGGCTATTAATGAAGGCTTGAGTTCATGTTTCAATCCGAGCTTTGAATGCTCATTAATGTTCTTAAAACAACAAGGATTGAACAATGAACTCAAGGGTTTAGAGCTTGGGGAAGGAGGTTTTAGCTTTGGGGAAACACTTTCTCAAGGCTTTGAAGGGTTCTCCTTAAGAAGCCCAAATGCCCTAGTAATTGCTTATAATCATATAGGCAAAGTTCCAACGGGAAAAAAATGGCTATTGTCGGTTGATCGATTGATACTTCGGGTGCCCGACCATAAGAAATATTCAAAATAAAAAAGCTAGCCGAGCTCTATCGGTCGACTGAACCTGACCTGGTCGGTCGCCCGAAACTAAGTCCAGAAAATACGTTTGGTTGCTAGACAGTTTTGAGGAGCCATTGGTTGCCCCAACATACCCTCGTCGGGTGCCCGAAACTTAAATGATATACGCTAAAAGCTTGCTGGACATATTTGTCTAGGCGTCGGTTGCCCGAGATACACCTCTTCGGGTGCCAAAAACTCAGTGTTTCCAGAAGATAACTCACTGGACACATTTGGCTTGTAATCGGGCGCCCGACGGGATCTTCTTAGCCGCTTGAAGGGCCTTTGAAAAAATTCCTGACCTTAAGCACTTAGCTTGATTTTGGATCAGGATTTCTTCTGTCCAAGCTTACTTGAGTCCAAGCTGATCTTGATGGACTACTAGTTTGGATGGTTAACTAATGGGTGTACTTGGGAAGGGTCAAGCCACCCAGAGATGAAAGGGTTTGGATGAACAAAGGTAGGTTTTGGAACGACCAATGGTATTGCAAGATTACCTGTTTCTTTTAAAGCTTTGGTCGCCGAGAGCTTTTAATCTTCACCTCTTCTGCTACCGTGGGCTCACCAGACTCAAAGACTCAACACTCACGCTAATTGACAAACTTTGCATTTACAAATGGGTGTGGTGTTTTAGGTCGGAGGAATCAAACTTGTGGAGGTCTATTATTGCTGCTAGTGTTCGAAGTATTAGTATTGCTACAAGTTTTGCTGGCCGAGGTGATGCAGGGACATGTAATGACCTAACCCTAGATGCATGTATATTCAGTTGGAAGATATTCGAATAATAAAATTACGAAACTAACTACGTCCAATTAGATGAAACTAACAAATCTCAACACAAAGATGAGATTCGTCCATCCGGATCATGCCCCTTAGGCATAAAACCACGTAAAATCGTAAAACAGAGAGGATCTAGGGATATGAGGATATCCTAGATCTAGCATAGATTAGTCCACAGTCAAGTTTGGATCCGGTTCTCATGGCTAGGCATCCTTCTTTTTCAATCGTACCAAGGGGGGGGGGGGGGGGGGGTTCAGAAAAGGACGAAGGATGTCGAAAAACAATGGGTTCTTATGAAGCATGAATTATGAATAAAGAAGAATCTTACCTTTCTTCGCACCTTGAAGAAATAGAGAAGAGAAAATGAGAACTCCGGGGTGGAATCCTCAACACCCGAGGGCCAATCCTGAAACCCTAATATCTTAAATAAAGAGGAAGAAACACATGAATTTTCTGTTCATTCAATAATTTGAAATAAGGTTTCTCACAGTATATATAAGCTACGAAAATAAAAAGTGCACTAAAGTGTCTAAAAATTAAAAAAAAAAACGTAAAAACGTCTAAACTAAATAATGACACCAAAACGCCTAGAAATAAGGAAATAAATAGAAAAGCGCCTAAAAGTAAATCCGCACCACTGTCCAGCGGTCATGATGCTCCTGCGCGATCCTGTAACTCACGTACTCGTAACGCGTCAGAAAATGGGTCCAATGGGCCCAGCGTCCATTCACATCAGCTCGTTTGCTCCAACACTTGATCTGCGATGTTGCCTCCTCTGGTACACTCTAAAGGGCGTACCACTGATGTCTGCATCACGAGGATACGGAAACATTATCAATACCGTCAATAATATCGTTGATAAACGGAGATGCGGGGAAACATGGGGAAAATGGTGGAATTTTTTAGTGAAACTTCAGGAGATTCTAAAATATAAATATTTGTATATTTATGAATAAAAAATTGCAAAAAAAAGAAAAAGAAAAATGGCATACATAATAAGTTTTCATTTGATGGGGGTCTTAAAGCATGTGCTATCGTAAAAAATTAGTCCAACCATCCACCATCCATCCATCCAACCATCAAACCTTCCATCCAAACATCCATCGATATTTTAGAATATTGACAACACACAATATTTCGCCTAGAAATCATTGACAACTGGAAAGGAAATAAAAGATTGTGATCTCGATTTTGCTCATGTTGCGATAATGATAATATCGCGATATTATCATCAACAAATTGAACAATACATATAACCATACGCCCATAAACAAAATTTGAAATGGAAATTCTTTTAATAAACATATTTTTGGCGATTTTGATACATTGGCAATATTATTGAAATATCGTTGATACACTGGTGATACAAGTGACACCTGGAACTTACACAGTCGAAAATATTGGTGATATCGATGCATATTAGCAATACAAGCGGCACTTGGATTTACATAGTTGAAAATATTGGCGATATCAGTACATTGGCGATACTTTGCTAATACCTAGAATTTCTGATACTACTACTGTTATCGGTGTCGTTACCAGTGATATCTATATTGCTGAGCTAGAGATACAGATAATATTGTGGGTTGTTTCGATAATATCGGGGAAACTTCGAACAATGATTGGTACTAAATATGGCTCCTCTTATATGGGTTGGTGGATTAAGGAGTTGTCCCTCTATTGTGCTTCCTTTGGAAGGATGTTGCTAGTATTGCTGTCAAGGTTTTTGATGGTCTGAGCTTTGCCATTGGGGATGGGGCTTGAATCAGATTTTGGGAGGACGTTTGGTGTGGAGATTCTTTGCTCCAATTTTCCTTCCCTTCATTGGCCAATCTTTGCCATGTGGTGGATATTTAAATTGCTAGTTATTTCTCAGCCCAGGAGGCTGTTGGTGTTTGAGTTCTTCCTTGTTGTCGGAACTTAAAAGGATTCTGAGATTGATGACATCATTTGTCTACTTTCTCAATTGCAAGGGATATTGCTCTCTCTTGGAGTTAAAAATATTCTCTGTTTTGGCCACATGGTTAATCAGTAGTCTTTTAGGTGCGGTTCTTTTACCTGATCTTATCCTAGTTTGGAAATTCTTTGTGCATCAATCACACTAGTCCTATTTGGTCTTATGAAGCTCCTCTTAAAAGTGCATCGTTTACATGGCTTAATGGTGGGAATCGGATTCTAACAATTGACAATCTTCGCAAATGAACAATGATTTTGGGAATCGGATTCTTACAATTGACAATCTTCGCGAATGAACAATGATTTTGCCAAATGTTTGTTTTTTGTACCTCAAGGATGTGGAGTCTGTCGATCATCTTTTTATTCACTGCCCCTTTTCTCGGGCTGTTTGGTTTGGTATTTTTATTTATTCTAAGGTTTCTTGGGCTATGCCGAGATCTATTGAGAGCCTCTTTCGATCTTGGCACGATGGTGGAGGGGGACGGTTAGGTAAAGGCAGATGGAGGGCTGCTCTTTTAGTTGTTCTCTGGAGTCTGGACCATTTAGGGTGAAAGAAATAATCACTGCTGCAATATGATCGGTTCTGTTGTTGGGGTCTTCAGTTGAGGTATGTTGTAGATAAGGAATTGCGTTCCCTGAGGGTTTTTGTGCTTGTTGGGTTGGGTGGTCTGGGGTCTGTGTTGTATTTTCTTCTTTTTTCTTTTCCTTTTGTTTTCATTTTTTTTTTGTTGTTTTCTGTTCTTTGGCTTTTGGCCTTAATAAATTGCATCATCTTTCCAAAAGAAAAGAAAAAAATCTTCCATGGAGAAATGAGTGGTAGGAAAAGGTTAACATAATTCATAGCCTAATCATTAGTGGGAGAAGTTTGATGGAAACAAAAAGTAGATATGTAATGATGTTGTGATGTTCTACTCAAATCTCTTAGTTGATGAGGGTTGGAGAAGCCATATGCTTGACAATTTGCAATTCGATTGAATTAACAAGGAAGAAGCTGATTGGTTAAAATGGCCAATTGGGGGAGTGATGCAGGTCAATGCTTTTCTATCCTAGGATGATAATAAAATCATATTTTAGTTAATGAGAGCAAGAATAATTAAAAATTCAGTAACTACATGCAAACCAAATAATATCAAATAGAAATTATATTAAATCTTGGGCTAAAGCATGCTCAACATTAGGAACTAACGAGAAATTGAAGGATTAGGTCCCAATGGAGTTGAGAAACTCCACATTAACATAGGGTTAGGCCTTAAATCAAATAGATTCACTAGTCTCTTAAAGGGATTAGGTGTAGGGTAAGGTATAAGTTAGAATATGTTTAGGTAGTTGAGGAAAAATGGAGACATTTGGGGATTTAGGGTTAGGGATTTCAATTTGGGAAAAATAGGATTCTAGGGTTAGGGATTTTGGGTTTTTTTTTATTATAATAATTTGGGAATTGGGGATTTAGGGTTTTAGGCTATGGGATAGGGAAAATTCGGATTTTGATGTGAGGGGGTGATTGAATTTGAAAAACGGCGCGGGATTGGGTCAGGTTTGATGAAAACGGATAGGAAAATGTTAGGGTTTTAAGGAAAAGCTAAGAAAAAGGGGCTGTGAGCCTATTCCGAATGAAAATTAGGGATTGATGTGGATTAGGGTTAGGTTTAGGTGAGAGGGGAAGATGGGTAGGGGGCTAGGGTTTGAAGAAAAGAGAAGAAAAGATGAGAAAGAAGAAAAAATGAAGAAGAAGATCGGAGATTAGGGTTTGAAGAAGAATACCTTGAGAGAAGAAAAAAGAAGCTGATAGATTGTGGATCCACATCACGTAGTAAACTTGATTTCACACCAAGAGGCTTCACACCTTTTAAAAATCTCAAGAGAACACCAAGAGAGGGAGCCAATCTGATTTTTTTTTATTAAAACCAAGAGATGTTCCAAGCTGATGATGACCACGATCAACGGTCCGATCAGGTCCTCCACGCGATCCAACGGTCCGATCATCGTGTCTATGAAATCCAACGGTTCCGAAGTCTTCCTCTCTCAACCCACATGCATCTCCCTAGTGTAGGGTCTTCTAGATGCACATGTCATGTGGGGTCTTCAGAATGGGTACTCGCCGAGCCACAGGGAGACTGGGGCCCGCCTCCTCCTCTAGTACGTTTGTAGGTGTGTCCGTGCAGTGATGTCCCCATCAACTCTCCCCAGCTAAGAAGATTTCGCCACTGACAAAATAAAACCCTGGTACCACTCTAATAAGTTCGGATCGACACTCTGAAGCTCTGTCTCTAGCATGCATGTACTATCTGATCTCAGTTTGTTTTTCCATTTGACTAAAAACTTTTGAAATCCTCCCTGATGTGTGGAGACTACTTGGTGGTCCAAGATCTCTTCAATCTCTTCTCTACTGGTAGGTAAGGAAGGCACAGGAGGTGAAGGCTGGGAAGATAAGTCCATGGGTCCTGGGACGGGTGGTCACTATGATGATCTGAGGGAGTGCTAGAAGAAGTATTTGGGGTCCCCTTAAAAGATACTAGATCCTTTACATTGAATGTAGAAGTAATCCCCATGGAAGCTGGAAGATCTATAACATACGCATTATGATCAATTCGCTTTAATATCTTAAAACTTAAAAGGTCCCGCACTACGAGCTTGCAATTTCTTAACAGCTCTATGTGGAAACCGTTCTGGCCTAATACAGACCATTACATAATCACCCACTTGATATTCTTTGAATCTACGATGAGAGTCAATAGAAAGTTTATATCGTTCATTGCTCATATTAATCCTTTGTCTTATTTTATTATGTAATGCATGAATATGTTGTGTAAATGACTCAGCTAACTTTGATGGTTTATGTGATAATGACATGAATGACACTATAAGATGCTCCGGTGAAGCAATGAACTCAAAATAGACAACTATATTATCACACGGGTGGGGCCCGCCTCACACGGGCCGCCCACCCCGAGTGTGTTCCCACTTCACACAGGTACCCCACTCGAGCTCGGTGTGAAAATGCCCCTGCAATAATCACACCCGGTGAGGAGTCTCGAACACGAGACCTCCTGCTTTGATACCACTTTGACGCAGGACGACTAACCACTTGCTTTAAAAGCTCGAACTGATAGAGTGTGGCGAATCAATCCCTTTATCTCATAGCCCAAGCTCCTGCTTCACACAGGCCAAGCCCTCGGCCGAACCCTCCTTTGTGGGCCCCACTTCACATGGGTTCACATCACATTAGCCACCCGCTTCACACGGGTGGGGCCCGCCTCACACGGGCCGCCCACCCCGAGTGTGTTCCCGCTTCACACAGGCTGCCCCACTCAGGCCTGGTGTGAAAATGCCCTTGTAATAATCACCCCCGGTGAAAAGTCTCGAACATGAGACCTCCCGCTCTGATACCACTTTGACACAGGACGACTAACAACTTGCTCTAAAAGCTCGAACTGATAGAGTGTGGCGAATCAATCCCTTTATCTCATAGCCCAGGCTCATGCTTCACACAGGCCAGGTCCTTGGCAGAACCCTCCTTCATGGGCCCCACTTCATACGAGTTTGCATCACACTAGTCACCTGCTTCACATGGGTGGGGCCTGCCTCACATGAGCCACCCGCCTCACACGGGCCGCCCACCCCGAGTGTGTCCCCGCTTCACACATGCTACCCCACTCGAGCCCAGTGTGAAAATGACCCTGCATTAGGGAGGATGAATTGAATGCAACACCAGGGTGGGAGATGTGGGTCAGTTTAGGTGCTGCATATCAACCTGATTGAAAATTGTCATGTCTAGCAGCGAATTCCCATAGCTGCCCTTGGGTCAATAGATAGATTTGATAGGTGTCGTCAACACTTCTAGGTCTAACATCTTCCATCTCCCTTTGTATCTCATCTCTCAACCGTTGTAGTACCGATCTATTGGCTGCATGATATTCTTTATCAATCCTTATGCATCTGTCAAGTCATAATACTTCTACTTGGACAGTAAGATTTCCTTGCTACACAGGATATTCTTTAGCAATCCTCATGCATCTGTCAAGTGCTAATACTTCTACTTGGACAGTAAGATTTCCTTGGTGCACAGGAAGTAGCTCCCAAAAAGAAACTCGTTCATAATCTACAACTAAAAAAACTCCGCTTCATTCTAGCCTTCATCTCTTCCCAAGTTGAAACATGTGGGTTCTGTTCCATTCCAAATATGCTTAGACTTTGCACCACAAATTTGTTCCTGCCCCTTCAGCTCCATTGCTGTGAATTGCAATCCGACGTCATCTGTCATCTGGTACGTTCTGAAGTAATCTTCCATCAATCTTAGCCAATAGTGCAAGGTGTTGGGTCGAGGTTACCAGCATATAATCCTCTGTTTATATCCTCCCGCATTTCATTGGGTCATCTGAATGATGGTGTCCTGCCTTAGATATTAGTATGGATATGGATAATCATGAGGATACAATAACCTTGCCCTTGGTCCTTGCTGAGGATAACACAGTACCTCAGGGGAGGAATATGATCATAAACAACCTTTCATGTAGTTTTCAGAAAACCCGGTTGTCTAGATTACCTATTTCCGTGTGGATCAAAATCTGGCCGCTCTCTCCTTGCTCCTTCAACTCATGGATCAAGAGTTTTTACTCCTGCCCTCATCTCAGAACGGTCACTTGACCCATCTCTTTCAATAGTGTTGCATCAAAATGGTCATTGTGTGCCCTTGTTATTGCATGCCATTTTTGCTCTGATGTTTGATGAAATATGGTCATAAACAACAAGAATCCGAAATGCCATATTCTTGGTCCAACTTGTGACAATTAGGCCATATATGCTGGAATTAGCATTCGGTTGGTGGAAATAGAACATAAAATGGGGAAAATTGCATCTGAATTGACCCCTGGGCCTCACAGTCCAATCAGCAGCAATCTAGGCCATGTAGACCATCTGAATGACACTTGAATTCCACCCTTTAGGCCCACTAGCATAGATGTGCTTGATCTTTGGCAAGGATGCATCAGTTTGTACGAGCAGGCCTGATAGGTCATTAATCCCAACCGTTAATTTGATAGACTACAACTTGGATGGAGCAGGCTCTATCTCTTGTATAAATCAATCCCAACCCTTCAATTGGTGGTCCGCGAACATACAATTAATAAGAAAAATACAGCGAAAGTCCACAGTCAGTAGATAAAAGGGATGAAGATTGATCCTCCAGACTGGGAATTTTATCACCCATCTATGTTTGGCTTTGTAGTCTTTAGAAAGACTAGAAAACAATTCCTTGTTTAATATAATAAAATTAATAAAATCAGTCAAATGTTTCAAGTAAAAACTGAATTGACATGTAACGAATACCTGTGTCTGTGAACATATCCTGGATTTCAAGTAAATGGACAGTTGTATCCTTGTCTCCATGTTTATCTGGGTACCATAACGTTGAATGCGAACAACCTTTGGTAATTTTTGAACTGTCCATTGTTTGCGAAAATATGTGTCGAGTTGGATGTCCTGATTCTTGGTCCAGGCTGTGTGGATAGTTGGGTCCATCTGATGGATAGCTCAGATGTCTCAAATGTGCTACCTTCTCATGGAGGTGTGTGAGTATAATTTGGCATGCTACTGGATTTTAATTTCTTTCTTTTCCTTCCATTTTTTAAATGTTTCTCTCTCTGATTCACAGATACCAGCTACATGTCCTGTGTCTGCTATTGTAAAACAAAGAAAAGTGCAGGGAAGAGAATGTTTTGAGGTTGCTTGGGAAGAAGTGGATGGGCTCAAAACGTCTATAGTCCCTGCTGATCTGGTGGAAAGGTAATATGAATTTATGAATTTTCTTTCTTTTATCAACCATGACATCTATGTTGTATTTTTCTAAACTATAGGATGGCCATTGTTGTAATCAATGATGGTATTGACAGGCCTGTATGAGTTTTGGGCATGGATTTGGATTGTTGATCTGAGCATCCCTGGATGTTGAAAATATGAACCTAATTTCTCAATTCTTTTCTATTTTGCCAAAAAAGAAGAAAAGCATTGTCAAGATAGGATGATTTGGATCACCCAATGGGGAAATTTTCAGGCTGTTGCCAATCCACTGTGGGGCCTGCAGGCTGAACAGTTCAGATCACGTTGACCTCATGTCAGTGGGACAATTCACCCTCCGACAAGTGGGCAGGTGGGGCAACTCATCCTGACCTCTTATGAAGGTTCCTGTGATTCTCCGATGAAGTGTCTTGAGAAGGGGGGATGGTTCAATTGGTTAGACTACAAACAGCCACAAATTGGTCTGGTTTAGGAAGAAAAGGAATTGGGTTAAACCAGTATAAAGTTGCAGTTTTACACTGTTCTCACAGGCTTTTCCATGAGAACTGCTCACTTCATATGTGCAGCCTCATGCAAGGGTGCTATTTGGGCAGGTCAGGTTGGGTTGAGGGTCAACCTGAGCCCAACTCAACATCAAGTAGGGTCAACCCATCACCAACCCAACCAGAGTCACCATTTCCCTAACCCCAACCCATCTTTTGTTAGGTAAGATATTTCAGTCTATAAGAGTTAGTAATTTAGTATCTGATACTATACATACATTAAATATAATAATTTATATTATTTATGTAAGAAAGAGTCCGGTTGCCCAAGGCCTTAACGCTAGTCCAACCTGACCCTGAATCGGATTGAGGATTTCCAGCCTGAGCTCAACCCGGCCTCAAGTCAATCCATCCCAACCAGACCAAAATTTCAGGTTGGTCCAATCAGGTTCAGGTTCAGCCCGACCCAAGTTGCACCCTAAGCACCCGTCCTGGTCAGAAATTGCTTTGATAGGAGGATCCCAGTGTGTGTTAGGTGTTAGGAATGGTCAGAAATTACTTTGATAGGAGGATCCCAGCAATCCAATCAGTGACCTACAGATATTGAAAGTACTAGAGATATGCTTGGCCTTCAACATGCAAAAGTCCTCTAATTCAATGGTTATGATTGTCCTATAAGAGAGGATTTTCCTTACAGCAATCCATGATGGTGACCGTTGAATGACCAGACAATCATATCGACATGAGCCCCATCATCAGGCTTTCGAACCAAAGTTTCCATGAGAGGCGTTAGATGGTATCATTTCACATTGAAAAACATAGAACTTGCATCTTTGTATGTTTTGTAGTTCCTTGAGGGTCCTTTTGAGTTGGGGATCTTGCACAATTAGGATTAATCCTAATCCTGATTTTTGCAGGCCCCATGCCCTCCACTAGGATTCACTGTGCTAAGCTGGTGCTTTCTGCTGCATAAACGCAATTAGTGGCATTTTTTGTTTGTGTTTTTTTGTTGTTTTTTCTAGAACTTAATTGCATTTATGTGGAGGGAAGCACAGTTTTAGTGTGCAAATCCTACATGTAGGGCATGGGGCCTGCCAAAATCAGGATTAGACTTTAGTCCTGATTATGCAGGATCCCCTACCCAAATGGACCCTTAATTTTTGCATTTTCCCCAACATTGAAAATGTTAACTTTTTCATCATTTCAGTGCCTGCCCAGAGAAGATTGCTCAGTTCATGGAGAGAGGAGCTGAAGCAAAGCAACAGAAGAAGAGAAAACCAAAGCCAAAGAAACTTGCTCAGCAGCTCCAAATCCCCTCGCCCAGCATAGAATCAGATGCACAGGATGCTGCCATGTGTGATCACCCTATCAGTGCGAGCAGTGTTGAAACCATAGAGAAAAGAGCCGAAGCAAAGCAGCAAAAGAGAAAACCAAAGTCAAATAAATCTGCTCAGCAGCCCCATGGCCCCATTCCTGGAATAGAGTTGGATGCGCAGGATGCTGCCATTTGTCACCGCCCTACGGGTGCTAGCAGTGTTGAAACCAATGTCATTGATCTTTCGTCACCCTCGCCTCCCATCCGTGCCTGCAAGACTGCGAAGTGTCAAGAACCAAGGGCCACTGAACTTGATCAGCAGCTCCAACGCCTCTTGCTCGGCATAGAATCACTAACTAATGACATGCCCGAGGCTGCCACATTTCACGACCCAATTGGTCCAAGCACTGCTGAACCCGAGGTTGTCGATCTCTCAACACCCCTGCTGCCCAGCCGTGCCTGTAAAGCGACCGAGTCTCGAGAAACCGTTGATCGGCAGATGGATGTAATTGATTTGAGTGAGTCGGAAAATGATACTTCGCCAGAACATGTGAGGAAGGCAAGAGAATTAAGATCATTTCTACAGAGTGTTAAAGATGATCTCTATTGAATTACAATGAAAAAGAGATCTCTATGTGCAGAGGGAGTATCACCTGCTGATGTGTGATGCGTCCATGTTTTTAAGAAGAGTATTATACAAATGCTCTGGCTGAATGTTTGTGCAGTATGATCGGCTTTCAGTTTATACAGTTGTGGTGCTGCCCGTTGTCCAGTGATTCAAACCATTGATGTTATCAACCCCACTATTGATGGTCCATGCAACATTCAATAGGTGGTGCAACAAATTGATGGTTGAGAAAGAAAATATAGCAACGGTTGACATTCAATGGAAAAATGGGCAAGTATTCAATAGCTCGGATCTTCCAATCTGGGAAACTTCTGGTGCATGGGCTATCTAGAGGCTCATATATTGATTGTTTGGATTACTGAATTATGGACCTCACTTGTACAAAATGAAAACATGGGCAGATTGTGCAAACTTTTGGTGGTTAGCATTGCATTGTAAGGCTTTGAAAAATCTAGTTTAGATTAATGGAAGAAAGACAGCTACCTAGCTCGAGTAGCCTAGAGTTTCAGTTGCCGGACCTAACTCCATTGTTCATGGCCCACCCACAATGATGAACCCGATTTCTATGGACCTTGTTGCTGTCATCCCTTGTATAAATATTCACCATCCATTTTATCCAGCACAGGTGCTATTTGTCATTCTTGAAAATCCAAAATTCTACTGTATTATCATGGGAGACATGCTTGGAGTATGAGTCAGAGAGGGGTTAGCTAATTCACGGAGGAGGTGCACTTCGACTATTCTTCCTAGCAGTGGTGTTCGTCTTCTTCGGCTTGTGATTCATGTAGGCCTGCAGAGCCAAGTCTGTATTTCTCGGGTCGAGACAAATGCCACACCACAAGGAATATGTTGCACCAAGCATTGTATTAATGAATGCTACTTTTGAGTTGGAGATCTCGACTTACATCCTGCCGTGTACACAGCGACTGTGATTAGATGGGAGATTCTGTGAGTTGCAATAGGTTGTTACATTCATCTGCCTATGACTATGGCTAGGAATATAGCTACAAATACGGAGTTCAAGTATCGTGCTGGTGCAGGTGATGGTTATGGTGCATGCTTGGTATCCACTAGTGGGCATACTGGTCAAGTTCAGAGAAGATGGAGACTGGCTGTACGTTAGAATGCGTGGCTTGGTAATGTCTAGTCATGACTTGCGCACGGTATTGCAGTCATGTGGAGTAGAATTTTGTCTGCTACAGTGTGTATAGGGATGACAAGCTTCCAAATGACTCTGGCTGTACGTTAGAATGCGTGGCTTGGTAATGTCAGTGTGTGTGTCAGTGTGTGTGTGCGTACGTGCTTATGTTTTATTACTTGTATCCTATGAGATGAACTCATTTTGGATATTCTTCTTACTTTTTATGTGACAACATGTTTCAATACAATTAAAAATGAATAGCACTGAGGAGAAATGAGCTCACACCGAGCTCCGAGAGAAGGGAAGAATTAAAAAAAAAGAAAGAAAGAAAGAAAGAAAAAAAGGAGGCAAAGAGGCCCCCAGCCTGAGCTAGCACTACAATAAGAAAGCAAGCTGTGTGTGTGTGTGTGAGAGAGAGAGAGAGAGACTAATGCTCATAGGCAATTAGTTGTTCGTCCAACTAGTTGGTGTTTGGGGCCACCATGGTGGTTGTACAATATCTTGCCCGTTCATTAAGATTATCTCATCACGAAAATGAGATGACCCAAAAATCAGGTTGATCCAACTATTAGGTGGGGTATACCATAGGAAACCATGAAACAACACCTATAAACTCCACATTCACATGGAGTGTCACATTTTCATGGTTGGATCGCCCTGATTTTTTGTGTATCGTATTTTTATAATGAGACAAACTTTTTGTATGGACAAAATATCATACAAATACCATAGTGGCCCCCACATGCCAACTAGTTGAATGTACAACTAGTTGCGTGTGAGCATATCTCTCTCTCTCTCTCTCTCTCTCTCTCTCTCTCTCTATATATATATATATATATATATATATATATATATATATATATATATATATAATGTTTTGTGTTTTAAATCATCTTTTTTAACTTCTACCAAAGTTTCATTAGAAAATTCCGCCATTTTCTTAATCCTTCTATAATATTACTCTCCGTTGACCATGCATTTTCTGGTATTTATGATATTTGACGATATTGGTACATGTTTTTATATTTTAACGGTGTGTGCAAATAAGATAACTATACATAAAACACTAGTCCCAGATAATGGAAGTGGGATTGTGTAGAGCAAATGACTTGAATTCTAGCAGTCCTGCACATCAATCTCTAGTTTTGAACCTCTCTAGTTGAGACTTGTTTGTTGAAACAGAACCTTTTCATTCTTTACTGTCCAATCAATGTCTACGGATCCAATAATCATGTAATGAAATAAGCCTAATTATTTGTTCATATACATCTAAACTTGTATTCCATAAATTTGAACAAGTCAATCTAACTTTCTTGTATTACAAATGCAATTTCTAAGCCACCTCTCAGTTTTGTGCATCATGAAGTTAGAGAGAGCAAAATTGTGACAAAAGCAGATCATAAGCTGACATTATTTGCAATTGTGTGTTTTGCTAATTAAAAATTATGAAAATTGTATTTGAAAGTGTTTGGATTGCAATCCAACAAATAAAAACCTTTTTTTTTCTCCTAATTTTATCATTTAGAACCTCACATTAGAGGTAAATGTTTTTTTTTTGTTTTTGTTTTTTTTTTCTTTTATCATCATTTGACTTTAGGAAAAACAAGTTTTATCATTATATGGGGGGGGGGGGGGGGGGGGGGGGGTGGCTTCGGTGGAAATGGGGATCCACCAAGGTGGATGGGATCCCTAACTGTGGGGCCCACCGCAATGTATTTTCCTTACATCCACACTGTCCATCCATGTTGAAAGCTTATTTGGGGGCATGACCCCAAAAATGTAGCAGATCCAAATCTCAGGTGGACCATAGTACAGTAAACAATATTAATTGACTATAAAAACTTCTCATGGGCTGCATAAGTTTTGAATCAAGATGATATTTGTGTGGTCTCTTCATCCAGGTCTTTGTGACCTTATCAACAGGTTGGGTGGTAAATAATCATTCCGCTGGACCCCATAAAGTTTTTAATGGTAGGGTTCAGTCAATATTGTTTCATGTGGTGTGGTCCACCTGAGATTTGAATCTGCTTCATTTTTTGGATCATGCCCTAAAATGAGCTTTCAATATAAATGAACGATGTGGATGTAAGGCAAATACATCACGGTGGAGCCCACAATCAGGGATCCCACCCACCTTGGTGGATCCCGGCCCTCGCCCCCTATCAAGGTAGGAAATGCAAAGACAACCAGTTTGCTGCAACATTCTTCACTTTTCAAGTAAGTGCAAACATTGGTCCATATGAACAAAATGCATCTCCTTGATTAACCTTTCGACACACCCACACACACACACCATGGTGGCTTTTTTTATACCACAATTGGTACTTGAACCCATACATTGCGTTGAAACTCATGTGAGCTTACGACTGAAGAATGAGTGAGGACTCTCTGTTTTTTGTTAGTCATGCAAGGCACTGAGCCTGTTAGTCGGGCAACACATGCACACAATTAGCCACATAATGCACTCACGCACTGGTGGAATTAGTATGTCTCCTTAGCACTCGAACCTAGATAGCAGGGGAGACACAAAAGAGTAAGGACCCGGCACCTGCATTACTTTATCCAGTGCAGGAGAAAATTTAGTATGCATGACGTCAAACTTACTTGCACATCAACCTTGATTCGAAAATCATGCTGATTCAAAACCTGGGTGGGCCACCCGTTAGGTTGTAAATGAGCTCTAAATTGCAGGCTATGGCCCACCTGATTTTTTGAATACTGTTATTTTTGGGTAATTTTGATACATGTGAGATGAATGGATGCAGGACTATCATCTCAATTGTTAGCTAATGTTATCCTAGTGGTAACTTAGGTACCTACCATGGTGTATGAAATCCACTCCGTCCATCAAGTGCATCAACCCTTCTTTAGCCTTGATTCGAAAGACCAAGTTGATTCAACACTCATTGGACCACTCAATTAAATTCTACCTAAAACCCTAAATTAACATGATATGGTCCATACTGTGACTTATGGACTTATGGACCGGTGATTCTTCCATCACAATTATCAATATCAGATGAATGGATTGGATGACATATAAACATCACGGTGGGTCCTACACAAACTTAATTTTGAGCATCCCATCCCAACCTTTTTCCACGGTGTGACCTAACTGAGTTCTGGATGATCACGATTTTTGGGATATGAGGTGAACATGACGAATTGGACGTGATGGATGGCGTAGATCTCATGAAAGTTCCACCCAAGTGGCTGTACGAGCGCGAGTTATTCAGCGCGGGGTACCAAGCGCGCATCCAAGACAAGGCCAGCTTTAGATTCCAGCAAGAAGTCAAACTAGGATCCCCTCACTCAAGTTCCTCTTACATTCTCCTTGCTTTCATAGCCATTCAACAGATTGGGCCTTCACTTCAGAGATGGCAGAAGAAACCATATCCCACACAATGTCGAAAAGGTACATTTACACCCATCCATTTTGATTTGCATGGATCAATTTTTTCTTTTGGGAATTGAGACAGTGCACTTTTATACTCCTTCAATCCCAAAAAATTGGAAAGTGGGTGTTGCAAATCAATCAGGTTGCGTGCAAATTTCCATTTTTTCGAACTGGAAAGTAGACTTCTGTACTATTTCATTCCCAAGTAACTGGAAAATGGGTGTAGCAAATCAATAAGGGTGAGTGTCCTGATTTCCATTTTTGGAATTGGAAGAGTACACTTTGTACTATTTCAGTCCCAAAAAACAGGAAGATTGGTGCAGCAAATCAATAAGAGTGGGTGTCCCTGTTTCCATTTTTGGCAATGAAACAGTACATTTTTGTGCTATTTCTGACCCGAAAAGCTGGAAAATGGTTGTAGCAATTCACCAAGGGCGGGTGTCCCAAGTTCCATTTTTGGTAATGGAACAGTACACTTGTGTGCTATTTCAGTCCCATAGAAACTGGAAAACTGGGTGTAGGAAGTCAATAGGTTGGTGTCCCAATTTCCAATTTTTTGAATTGAAACAGTACACTTTGTACTATTTCATTCCCAAAAAACTGGATTGTGGGTGTGACAAGTTGTAGGGGTGGGTTGTGTTCCAACCCATGGCTTAGTGGCAGACAGTGTGTTTCAACACTGAGCTCATGGGTTCGAGTTCCCATGTGGTGTGCGTGTGTGTACACACACGCAGTGGGGTCCCAATTTTCATTTTGGAATTGGAACAGTACACTTTGTAGTAATCATTCCTGAAAAACTGGAAAATGGGTGTGGCAAATCAATAAGGGTGGGTGTCCAGATTTCCATTTTTTGGAAATGGAAAAGTACACTTTCTACTATTTCAGTCCCAAGAAATTGGAAAATGGCTGTAGTAAGTCAGTTGGGTGGGTGTATGAATCAACGTTCACATATTTCTAACTTCTAATAGCAAACTTCCTAGTCACCCCAAGTCTCTAACAGTTCCATTCCATGTAAATTTGTCATTTCAGGTTGGCAGTTATTACAGGTGCAAACAAGGGAATTGGATTGGAGATCAGTAGACAGCTGGCTTCTAATGGGGTCATGGTCATACTAACAGCTAGAGATGAGAAGAAGGGTCTTGAGGGTGTTGCAAAGCTAAAAGAATCCGGGCTTTCTGATGTGATTTTTCATCAGTTGGATGTGAAGGACTCTATCAGCATTTCTTCATTAGCAGATTTCATCAAAACCCAATTTGGGAAACTTGACATCTTGGTAAGAAATAAAAGAAAAACATATTTAAATAGCTAGGAATGATCATATACAAGTCATGTGTACCATGTTATGGTGCACATTGCATGTATTGGTGCGAAACATTGACTGAACAGGGTCCACTCTGGGTTTTAAATCACTGGTTAATAAAGCTTTAATCACAATTCACAACTCTTTTTGGGAAGATTGAGATTGTAGTACCAACAAAGCAATTTACAACATACCTAATCTTTTTTCTGCTGATTTCATGTCAGCAGAAAGAAAATGCAAGAGCTATGAAAATTCAAATGTGTAAAATAAAGCTTCCAATATCTCGCTTTCCGATCATCTTTTGGTATTGCTCAGAAAAAAAATCATAAAAACCCATTTGGGCAAACTTAACATCTTGGTAAGAAACAAGGCAAAGTACAAACTACCCATCCCTTTGTTTTCATCCATGTTACTCGAAAAAGAACCGATAATTACAATGAGCTTCAAGAGTCTAATAGTTTTCATTATAGCACTACGTCAAGTACTTACTGTAACCATATCTAATGCAAATTTCAGAGCTGTAAGCCTTTTGTGGGCCAGGAACAGACTCCATTGAATCTCAATTTAGGTAAAAGACCCTATATTTCTTAAAAGATTGCCATGTTCGACACCCGTGTCAAACACATGTTGGATGCACATCGTCTAATTCTGTTAGGATTTTTTTTTCTTGATTTCTTTTTCAGTATTTATTTACTTATGTCATGGTTCTTGTACTTATTCAGTTGGTTAGGTTTGTTTTTCTAAATCTTATGCATATATAAAATTTATACAATTGCATTTTTCAATATCAACAATCTGCAGAATGTGTCATCATGTTTGGCTTTTCAGCATCCCCATGTTGGGCAGTCCATGTCCATGGCAAATGCTGACATGTGACTATGTCCAAGTCAAATAGGTTTGAATTTTCTGTTGTCGGTTTTCTTCAACATGATTTAAAGGACTCGGATACTGTTTCATTGAAATTTTATCAAAATTCAAAACCCATTTGGAAACTTGATGTTATGGTAAGAAACAAACTAATGTATTTGGGCATCCAAATATTAAATGTTTTTTTTTTTTTTTAAATTGCATATAGAATCTGCTCTTGGATGCACTATTGAGTAGAACTGGATTGTGATAAAGAGAACTAATTCAATAATGAGGATTGAGGAATGACAAAATCCTAGTTACCTTATTCATAGTGAGGGATCTTTCAAATTGCAGTCACATTCCTTTGAAGTCCGACTTGAAAGTAAGGCTGCATTAGGGTATCTTCAAAACCATTTTGGCAGGAGGATTTATGCAACAAAAAAAAAAAAGAAGCCTTCTCGTTTCATCTGTTAGATGACATGATCAGAATAGTTACTCCAGGTCAGTTTGACATAAAACAGATAGCCTGCTCAATGTGGAATCTGTTCTGTTCTTTTCACAGACCATGAGGTGTTTTCAACTCCAGTTAGCTGCAGAACCTTTCATCCACAAATGCAGTTTTCAAGTACTTCAAAATACAGCACTTTCATAATTGCAATTTGGACCTTGGTTCATCCACATGAATTGAAGTAAGGTAATTGCAGTATGGTCATTTCCACTTTCAAAATCAATTAAATAGCGCATCATCATCATCTAAGCCTTGTCCCAACTAATTGGGGCAATTAAATAGTGCATCCAAATGAAAAATAAGCCACTTGGTCTTAAAAGATAGTAGGCTTGTAATATCTGAAATGCACCAAGTACAATTCTTGGTAAATAGAAGTATATTGGAGAAGAAATATACTTGGGAATCAGGTTTGCTAAGCCCACATGTGTGTAATCCTGCCCATCTACAAGCTGATAGGCTTGGTAAAATAGAGCTGCATGCTTGGCCAAATTTTAATCTCATCTGCTCATGAGATGGCCCACACAGTATACAAAACAAATGTTTGGCTGTGTGTTTTCAAAGCCATTTGTTTCAGACAATTTGGCCCACCTGAAGAGTAGACCTACTTGCATATACAAAACAAGTGAACGGCTGGCTTTTATTGCGACCATTTGTCGCAAACACTTAAGCCCACCTGATAAGTGGACCTGCCTGATTTTTGGGCCAGTACATCTAAAAGGTTTTGCCCAGCTGAGGAATTGCTCAGATCTTGCACACGTGCATCATCGCAATGCTTGTAGATTGTGAAGGAATGTATGGATACAGTCTTTTCAAGCGTCTGGGGGGAATCAAATGATCCTCTAATTTATGAAATAATGAAATCCTCTAGAAATTGTGCCGGTGATGAAATTCATGTTCTTCTTTCTCATCTACTTTCTAATCTTGCCGTTGATTTCATGATGATAAAGAAGATAGATGCAATGCAGGTGAACAATGCTGGGGTTGGTGGAGTTATAATAGACTGTGAGGCTCTAAGGGCCTTGAAACTTGGGGCTGGTGAGGTAAGTTTCTAACCTGTAACTGACTTGTTTCTACTGATAGCTTACAAATAGGAGGTAGGAGGTAAATATACCAGACTCAGCCCGGTCACCACAGTTTTCATCAGGAAAACATTCTAAACAGGTGGGGCCCCTCTTTGAATGATCCTGATCCAATTGAGTCCAACCATGGATGCACGATGGACCAAATCCTACTCCATCAAACAATAGCATTCATTTGGTAGGTGGACATTTTTTTTCTCTTTCAATTGCACACAAGTTGTCAGCAACGATTATCCAACACAGGAGTTCTTTCCATCATTGTCCACTGGCAGTGCGGTCCACCATATGAACATTCTGGGTCACAAAAGGGTGTGACCCACCTGTACAGCAGATTACTGTCTATTTCCCCCCATACATAATGAGCATAACAGCATATTCATCTATTGGGCATACTCCAGTGGTACTGGTACCACCGTAAGCTGTGGTGGTACTAGGAAGATGTGGGGTCCACGTGATGCATGCATGAAGTCCTACCCATCATCAGATGCGTCAGAGCATTTTATCCCAGGTCCTAAGAGGCAGGCGTATCTGTGAATCAAGTGGGCCACACCACATCAAATTAGTTGAGAGGGGACGCCCACTCATGGTTTGCATGGGGACCCACCGTGTTGTGTATATGTAATCCATGATTTTCAGACCCTTCATCTTGCCTGCATGAAGGGTTGGGCCAAAAATCAGGCTGTTTTGCAAGTCAGGCGGGCTCCGGTGCAAATCAAGGGTGAGCTTTCCCTCCTAAACTTGTTCCCTACGCCATGGTCCACCTGAGTTTAGGATTGGGCTGAATTTTTTGTGGATCTTGCAATAACATGAGGATTGAGATCACACATCTGATGGATCGTTGGATGTGTTCAACACATCCCCACATCTGCCTGGTATTTCCATAAGCTTATGGCGGTATACCACTAGTGCGTGCCCTTTCACTTATTGCTATTTGCATTCTTTTCGCTATGTACTATGGTTTAGAAATTTACTAATGTAATAGCTAGCTAAAGGAATGAATTGCTTTTCATTCATGCAGATCGTAGGCGAGAAATCTGACTTGGTGAAGGGAGTAATGCAGCAGACATATGAGAAAGCAGAAGAATGTCTGAAAACAAACTATTATGGCTGCAAAGCAGCAACTGAAGCACTTCTCCCTCTTCTTCAGCTATCCAGTTCAGCAAGGATAGTGAACGTGTCCTCCGACATGGGGCAGCTAAAGGTAAATCATCCATTTTCTCAACCCCATAATCTGTGTGAATGGGTCCTGCATTTGGGTGATCAAGATCAATTAGGTAGTGATCCCCATGGTGGATTGGAGACGCCCCAAAATCTCTCCCCCATTAGTTGATCCTGAACATCTGATTGTGCATTGTCCATCCGATCAATGACTTGGGTTACAGAAATGTGTGCCCTCACATGTACCATTGCTGGTTTAATGATAGAAATTTTGTTTGTTTTGAACATGGATCAAATAACACCTTAAACACATATATCATTGTCCATTCGATCAATGACTTGGCTTACAGAAATGTGGGGCCCTAACATATACCATTGCTGGTTTAATGATAGAAATTTTGTTTGTTTCGAACATGCATCAAATAACACCTTAAACACCATGAAATATCAAAGTTCATTGACTCACACCCGACGGCTTCTTGGTTCTTCTCCCCTCATGAGTAGGTTAGTTCAAAAACCTGAAACTCAATTTGATTCAGTCTCGAGCCTGGTTGATTGACTTGAGGGCTCAATCGATTGTTCTTTGGACGTGATTTGGTATTTAATAATTAAGTTAAATAAATATGAATTAGTTACAAAGCTAAACAGATGTGCTGTTGGTGGTATGGTAGTTACATGTGCTCACCTAGCTTTACTTTTATTAATCTGACTCAATGCGAGCTGACTCCACAGGTCTTCTTAGTTGAGACCAAAGTACTACAAACGGTATCAGCCCGTGTAGTTGGCTGATATGGACCCCACGTCTCTGGTGCAGTCATGTAATGGCCAAAATTATTATTATTATTAATTTTTTTTTTTTTTTGGGGGGGGGGGGGGGGGGGGGGGGGGGGGGGGTGTGGGGGGGTTGAGGATCCCTGATACATATTCTTTTATTTTTATTTTTTTTATTTAGACATGTATATGATAGTGTAATGAGCCATTCTTTGATAAGAATGTTGTCTATCATGCATCGTCGGCTTGACTTGCGGAAAGTTGACCAAATAGGCCCTAATTGAATAAAAATCAAGCATAATTTGGTGGGTTAGGGCATGTTTTATATAAATACAGAAAAAAATGCTTGACTCCGATATTTCCCAAAAATGCTCAACTCCGCTTCGATTCATCAAATCCTACTGAAATTTGTGGTCATATTATATGGGCCTTGTGATGGGCATAGGTGTAGTTTAAAGAATAGTTTGTAAGCTTGAAAATAAAAATAGGCGTAGGTGTAGTTTAAAAATAGTTTGTAAGCTTCTATCATAGTTGAAATGAAGAAAGAAGTGGAAAAACGAGAGAAAACTTGATTTTTTTTTTTTTTTTTCTTTTCAAAATGGGCCGATTCATCCCCACATCACCTAACACTAGCGACCATTTCCTTTATGCAGCATCTGATACGTAATTTTTTTTTTTTTTTTTAAAAACACGCGCTCACACCCCACATACTCATGCACTCACACCACAGTGGGATTTCACCACAATGGGTACTCGAACCCATGACCTTGTGTTGAAACTCTCGTGAGTCTACCACCGAGGCATGAGTAAGGACCCAATGTGTAACTGTTTTTAAATACCAGTTTTGGGACTATGACATTTGAGTTTCCTAGTGACTCAGTTGAAATCTCGAGTCAAGTTGACTCGTCTGAGTTTTGAGTCGAGTGACTGGGTTTCAGAACTACCGCGTCATCTTCCTTCTTTTAAATCCAATACTTGGTTTTCAATTTATCAAAAAAGAAAAACTGGGAACAGTTTATATCTATGTTTAAATGATAAAAAGGGTATTTCAAGAAGAGATGATGTTGGGTTTTTTCTCATGTTGTTATTTCAGTTCATCTCCAATCAAAGGGCCAGAGAATATCTAGATGGTGTTGATGGCCCAACAGAAGAGAAAGTGGAAGAGGTGTTGCAATGGTTTCTAAAGGATTTCAAGGAGGATCTCTTGGGCCCCAATGGGTGGCCCACCATGTTAGCTGCATATTCAGTATCCAAAGCAGCTCTCAATGCCTATACAAGGATTCTTGCCAAGAGATATCCAGGATTCTGCATAAACTGTGTTAGTCCTGGCTTTGTCAAGACAGATATGAACTGTAACACTGGGATCTTGACCGTTGAAGATGGTGCTAAAGCTCCTGTAATGTTGGCATTGCTGCCCAATGGTGGACCATCTGGCCTCTTCTTTGATCAGATGGAATTATCCACCTTCGCTTGATCATGGACTCTAACAAGATCTTTATTATAGAACAATGTAGTTGTTGATTCTGCAGCCGAGCATGTCTTAGTTACCGACCACTCTGGCTCCATGTACATGATATTCATGCATGAAATCCAGACCGTTGATCTGATGGGGTGCACTGCAGTGGTACCGGTACCGCCCTAAGCTAGGGTGATACTGGACAGATGTGGGGCCAAAGTGATGTGTGCATGACATCCAACCCGCCCATCAGATGCGTCAGCGTATGTTGCCTTGAGGCCCAAACTTTGGGCAGATCCATGAATCAGGTGGTCCACACTTCAGGGAACGAGTTGAGAGGGGATACTGCCCTTAATTCAAGCGGGGGCCACCATGTTGTTTATATGGAATCGAGGCCATTCAGATTCTTCATCTGACATGGATGAAGGGTAACACTGAAAGTTAGTCTTGTTCGCACCAACTCGTTCGCTGTTCTTAGGCCTGCCTGATTTTTGGGTCAATCTGATTTTCAGGACCTTGGAGGTAGTATGAGATCATGCATTTGATGGGCGGGTTGGATGTGCTGCATGCATCATGTGGACCCACATCTTAGAGCCGGCCTGCTAATTCAATGGATCCTACTATGAAAACTGCTGACATTCAATCCAAAGATCCCCCAGTTTGGCAGAGGCAAGGTTCTAAAAACTCTCTGACTTGACTTGAAACTTGGCAGAGTCAGTTTGACTCAGCAAGATTTTGATCCGAGTTAGCCGAGTCACTAGGAAACTCAGTACTTGGCATGACTTGTCCTGAACTCAGAGAGACTTTCGAGTCAACTGGATGACTAGGGATCCTGCAACCTCAACCATCTATTCGTATGCTATGATGCTGCTTTGTTTCATGATTTATGTTACTAGTAAGAGAGATTTTTCAACTTCCTTAATATGTTCAATTTACGTAGTTAAATATCGAGTCAGTTCGCGTCTTTGAGTCAACCAGGAGGTGGAACATCGAGTCGAGTTCGGGCTTTCTGAACTATGAGCAGAGGCCGCTCAAAAGGTAGGGTCCAGAGGATAGAAAGATTTGGCCCATCCATATGGTTGTTCTCTATCCAGTGAATGTAGGTTGACGGTTACAATTTTGACCGAAGGTCCACATTCAACATGCATGTGGGGCCCATCAAATGACTACTAGGATTGGTATTTTCTTACCAGGGAATCTGCATGGAGTGTTGGCTTGATGAACGGCTTGGATCTCACCATAGAGTTTTAGTTATGGATAATCAAGATATGGATGTGTGTATAGATGTATCTTGCTATTGTTAGCGTAGGTGACGATTGTGGCTCACGGTTCAGTTTGAAGAGGATGAAACACCGGCTATTAGTTAGAATGAGTGGCTTTGTCATGTCATGTCATGACCTGGGTATGGTATGGCCGTCATGAGTAGTATTATGGCCGCTACAATGTGGATACTAAGTGACCTTTGTGGGACCGGCCCACTGTAGATGTGTGTGTATTATCCATGCCGTCCATCTGTTTTTTCGGATCATTTTAGGGCATGAACCCAAAATTGAAGAATATCCAAAGCCTAAGTGGATCACATCACAGGAAACAGTGGGGATAATTATGTCCACAGTTGAAATATTTGTAGGGCCCACATTGATGTTTATTTGTCATCCAACCATTTCATAAGGTCTCAAAGATATGGATGAAAGCAAAACACAAATATCAGCTTCATCTAAAACTTCCGTGGACTCCCAAGAAGTTTCCCAATGGTAGGCATTTTATTCACACGGTTTCCTGTGGTGTAAGTCCAATTGAGCTTTGATACCTTGCACATATGGAAAAATGGATTGATGAATAAAACACATACTTCACCATGGCCCCATAGAGTTTACAAATCCGCTTCCTTCCTTTCGTGTGTGTGTGTGTGTGTGAAAAAGAATATTGTTTGTAAAAAATCTATTAAAAACTAGATGTTATTGGTGGATAAGTCTTTAAGTACGTATTTATATTTATATAAACTTAATATAACTGTTACAAGATTTTTCCATGCAAATATGTAATTTGAAATTGATCAAGCTACTTTCATAGTGTAATTGAGTTTGACCAAACAAAGGCCTGTTGTCATCGTATACTAAAGTAGCAACACTTCGCATCCTCCTGTACACAAGATGAGAATAGCTAAGGATATAAAAATTCACCCATAAAACTGGCTACTCGCACGTTGCAATGATTTCAACCAAAGTGACTATTAGTTAGTGAAAGTATCACTTTCTCTAACATTGAAGGAAACAAATTAAGGTGAATGAATTCCAACTTGTCCATTACATACATCAACCACCGTTTAGCCTTGATTCCAAACACTTATGGGCCCACTCCATTAAATTTTACTTAAAATCCTCTAAATTAACGTGATGTGGTCCACTTGGGTTCTTTAATACTGTGATGTATGGATTCTGCTATCATTGTGATCAGTATCAGATCAATGGGCACGTCTTCAATGGATCCTCGATCCACAGAGGTAGGTGGGACCTGTGACAGTGGGTTTCACAATGATTTATGTGCCCTATATCTTTCTTGTCCAACCATTTTTATAGCTCATATCAAAGCATGATAAAAAAAAATATAAGCAGATGCAAATCTCAAATGATTAGTAGTACAGGAAACCGTGGTAATTGACCACTAAAAGCTTCCCTTGAGCCACAAAAGCTTTGGATCCCGATAACATTTGTGTGGTCCCTTCGTCTAATTCTTTATAACATTATCAACAGGCTGGATGGCAAATAAACATTTCGGTGGAATCCGTGAAGTTTTTAATGGTGGGGATTCAATCAGGAATGTTTCCTGTGGTATGGTCCATATAAGATATGGGTCAACTTAATTTTTGGAATTATGCCCTGAAATGAGATGTAAAAATGGTTGGACCGTGTGGATTTAAGGCACATACATCATTGTGAGCCCCACAGTCATGGGTCTCACCGACATCGGTGGATCCGGGGATCCACCAAAGCTGCGCCCCAGATGATCCAACAAAGTCGCGCCCCAGATGAATGGATTGGATAATATACAAACAGTACGGTGGGTTCTACGCAAAACTAACGGCGAGCGTCCCATTCCAACCTTTTCTGATGGTGTAGCCTAACTGAGTTATGGATGACTACGACATTTGGCTTCTAAGGTGAGCATGGCGTGTTGTACGAGATGGACCGTGAGGATCTAACCAAAGTTCCACCCAAGTGGCTGTCAGAGCGTGAGTTCAGCAAGCGCGGCTCCAGGACCAAAGCCCAACTGTGCATTCCAACAAGGACTACCCCCACCAGTACGAGACGGATGGGTGCGCGGCACTTCGTCATTGGTGGAAAGCCGGTTAACCGGCCGGCTGATCTGACAGCCCTGTCACATCGGTGCACCTCCACAGCCCTGTCACATCGGTGGGTAGTACCTAATCCGAGCCCTTCCAACGAGATGGAGAACGGATTAGGTAAGTCCCCCGCCTCATGCAAGACGGTGCGGACCTTATTGTGAGACCCACCTTGATGTATACATTATATATCTATGCTGTCCACCAGTTTTTCCAGATAATTTTAGGGCACTATGCAAAAAATAAACTAGATACAATTATCAGGTGGACCACACCATAAGAAACAGTGGTGATTGACTGCCCTACCATCGAAAACTTCCTACGGTGCACCTTAATGTTTCCGTAGTGTTTGTTTACCATACAATCTGTTGATAAGATCACATAATTCTGGATGAAGGGCCAACAATTTATTAGCTTGATCCAAAACTTTTGTGTCCCATCAATGGCAATCAACACTGTTTCCTATGGTATGGTCCACCTGAAAATTGGATCTGTTTCATTTTTTTTTGTATAATTTCATAAAATGATATGGAAAAATGGATGAACGGCGTGGATACATAATAAATACATCAAGGTGGGCCCCACGATAATCCCGCGGTAAATGCCGCACTGTCTTTGCGGGAGGCCGTGTTCTCACATTATCAGCTATCAACAAACGTCGAAAAAGAAAAACCTCATTCAAGTTACTCTTACATTCTCCTTATTTTCATCACCGTTCAACAGATTGTGCCTTCAGAGATGGCAGAAGAAGCCATTTCTCATCCAATGTCAAAAAGGTACATTTACATCCATTCATTTTGATTTCCATACAGCAATTTTTCTCTTTTCTGAATTGAAACAGTACAATTTTGTACTACTTCAATCCCCAAAAATTGGAAAATGGGTGTTGCAAATCAGTCAGTAGACTTCTGTAATATTTCAGTTCCAAGAAATTGGAAAATGGGTGTAGGGGCAGAGAGCCGATTAGGTGAGACCCCGGCCTCACGCAAGACGGCGCCGCCCTTACCGTGGGGCCCACACTGATGCACGTATTATGTATCCACCCCGTCCATCCGTCTTTAAAGATCATTTTAGGGAATTATCCCAAAAACTAAGTAGATATAATTATCAGGTGGACCATACCATAAGAAACAGTGCTGATTGACTATCCTACCATTAAAAACTAATTAGGATGCATCTTAATGTTTATGTAGTGTTTATTTACCATCCAATCCACTGATAAGGTCACATAATCCTGGATGAAGTGAAAAAACAAATATAAGCTTGATCCAAAACTTTTGTGGCCCATTAATGGGAAATTTCCACTACTTCTTATGTTATGGTCCACCTTATTGTTGGATATGGTTCATTATTGGGTTGGTGTCCTAAAATGATCTTTAAAAACATAAGGATGGCGTGGATTCATAATATATACATCAAGGTGGGCCCCCACCATAACCCCACGGACGGTGCGGCCAGGGTCTCACCTGATCCGCTCTCGTAGGGACATGTTTGGATTCATGGAAAGCATCAGAAAGGAAATATTGTTTAGTAGGAAACCTTATTTCCAGGAAATTGTGGGAAAGGAAATATTTTTTTCCTTGTTTGCTTTTCAACCAGATTTTCGTAGAAATTTATGATCTATTTTCAAGTTTGTTGTTTGGCAACACAAAAAATTTTCTTGAAAAAAACAAGGTAATCATTTGCATGTGCCAAATTAGAACATGTGGCACATGTTTGGTACACGTGAGGTGCTTGAAGTTGTACAGGGCACTTGTGGCACAAGACATGCATGGGCACATTGGACATGTGGGTGCTAAAGCTAGATGACAGTATTTGTGCACACTGGCACCATTAGCCCTAGGCATATTTGGAGGATTGAAGATTGACAATGGCAGGTGTGGTACATTGGCACATTTGGGGTGCTTTGCACATGTGGGGCACAAGTAACATTAATTGTGGTACATGTGGCACAATAGCACATGTGGGGTGCATGAAAGATGAATGGTGCCACATGTGGCACATTAGCACATGTGGGGCACAAGAGAAGATGGATGGTGGCACATGTGGCATAGTGGCACGTGTGGGGCATGACTGAAGATGAACAAGACAAGGTCTCATTTGGTACACTAACACATGTGGCACATGCAAGGTGATTGAACATGAATAGTGGCGCATTTAGGCTTTAACCCTTGAGAAACCTATTTTCCTTTTGTTGTGGCAAAATGCATTTCTTAGGGGTAGAGGTGGGAAAATAAATTTATTTATATTCCAACAAAGACAGAAAGTAGAAAATGGTGTTTCCACAATTTCCCACAAAGAAAGGCTTAACAAACAAAAGGAAAATGAGTTTCATTGGAAACACTATGTCCTTTGCTATGCTTTCCATGAATCCATTTGTTTTGTTGTCAATGTGTGTAAATGCATGTTGGAAAGGGTAAATGTATAAATATTGCAATTGTTAGCTGTTTGATTGGAGTTGCTATTACATGCTACTTTCCTCCTTGCAAAATCTGTTCGACGTTCATTCGTGGGCCCTACTATGATGTCTCTGACATATCCATGCCATCCATCCATTTTATCGGAACATTTTAGGATATGAGCAAAAAAATGAGGCAGATCCAAAGCTCAAGTGGTCCACACCATAGGAAATTGTGGTTGTAAAAGGTTCTTAACGGTAAGTGTTCAACCCACTATTTCGTGTGGTGTGGTCCACTTGAGCTTTGGATCTGCCTCAATTTTGGGCTCACGTCCTACAATCAGCCCGTAAAACAGATGGATGGCATGGATAAGCCAATACATCACAGTGGACCCCACACGAAATTCAAACCTTCCTTGATTTTCGTGTTACAAAAGCAATCCTGTCAACATCAGCCTTATATATGTGTGGGAATTACGAATGTAAGTAATTATTACCCATTTGCAGGGATTTACCCTAGTTTATTTGGAAACAAACATGCCCTTAGGTTAGTTTGATAAACATGATTGCAAAAGTAACTTAATGTGATTAAAGCTACTTATCCCCATAAGTTGTTTTTTTAGTTTTTTAACTTTTAACTTTTCTAATTTGCTTTCTCACCCTCTCATGGTCCATATCAAAGGAGGCCCCATATGATGGACTGTCCACATCAAAGGTGGGGCCCACACGATGGACAGTCCACATCAAAGATGGGCCCCACTTGATGGATCACCCATATTAACGTGGGCCCACATAATGGATGGTCCACATGCCCCTAATGATAAATAGCCCACATCCAAAATGGGTGGGTATGATGGATGACCCAAGGTGGGCCCCACACAATGGACGGTCCACATCAAAGGTGAGCTCCACATGACGGACAATAAACATTGAAGCTGGGCCCCGCATGATGGATGGCCCACATCAAAAGTAAGCCCCACATGATAGAAGCGGATTGCGTCCTTCTTTAGTATGGACGCAAAGCGTCCATGCTGATCTGTGGAGTGGCCCGCCATGATGTATCTGTTTATCCATGCCGCCCATCCCATTTCTAAGATCATTTTAAGGCATGAGACTAAGAATGAGGTAGATCCAACGCTAGGGTGGACCACACCAGAGATGACTCTTGCATTTAATGCTTTGTGCATTTAATGCAACCAAGCTCACTATCTGGTATGGTCCACCTGAGAGTTGGATTTGCCTCATTCTTGGTCTCATGCCTTAAAATGATCTTAGAAAAGGGACGGACGGTGTGGATGAATAGATACATCACGGTGGGCCCCTCCACAGATCAGCATGGATGCTTTGTGTCCATACTGAGGAAGGACATAATCTGCTTCCCGCATGATGGGCAACCCACATTGAAGGTGGGGCCCACATGATGGACAATCCACATCGAAAGGTGGGTTCCACATGATGGGCAATTAATAATGCTGGGCCCCACATGATGGATGATCCACATCAAGGTGGGCCCCACATGATGGATGGTCCATATCAAAGGTTGGTCCTAATGATGAGTGGCCCATATCCAAGGCGGGCCCCTCATGATGGACGACCCACATTGGAGGTGGGGCCCATGTGATGAACAATGTCATAGTTCACATCAAAGGTGGGCCCCACATGAATGGCGATGGATATTGAAGGTGGCCCCACATGATGGACAATAACATTGATGGCGGGCACATGATGGATGACCAACATCAAAGGTGGGTCCTACGACCGAGCACATTAAAGCTCGGCCCCTAATGATGAATGGCCCACATCCAAGGTGGGCCCCGCATGATGGATAGTCACATCAAAGGTGGGGCCCATACAATAAATGGTCCACTTCAAAGGTTGGCCCCACATGATGGAGGTGGATGTGAGGGGGACCAAATAGACTAAAGGGTAAATACTTGTGATGTTGGAAATCAAATATGCTTTTCTACTTTTTGGTTGATAAGTATGTTGTTTACCAAACATACTTATCTGCTGAGTAAGTAGTAACCAAGATAAGCTACTTGTGGCGTAAGTAGCTTATCCAAAGTAACTTGCCATCCAAATACCCCTAAGGGCCCGTTTGGGTGTAGCAAATCAGTTGCGTGGGTGTATGAATCAACATTCACATATTCCCAACTTCTAATAGCCAACTCCCTAGTCACCTCAAGTCTCTAAAAGTTCCATCCCATGGATAACTGTCATTTCAGGTTGGCAGTTATTACAGGTGCAAACAAGGGAATTGGATTGGAGATCAGTAGACAGCTGGCTTCTAATGGGATCATGGTTATACTAACAGCTAGAGATGAGAAGAAGGGTCTTGAGGCTGTTGCAAAGCTAAAAGAGTATGGGCTTTCTGATGTGGTTTTTCATCAGTTGGATGTGAAGGACTCTATCAGCATTGCTTCATTAGCAGATTTCATCAAAACCCAATTTGGGAAACTTGACATCTTGGTAAGAAATAAAAAGAAAAACATCATATGCACTGTGTTATGGTGCACATCGCATGTATTGGATATGTGGATGGTGCGAAACATCGACTGAACAGATTATCTAATCCAGCCACTTCTTGTGGACTATAGGATCAAAACCACATCAACTGGACAAGCTCGTTGTAAGATCAATGGCCACAAAATGCACAGCCATGTTCATTTATAGCTAAAAGGGTGCAATCTTCAATCAGGACCCTCCACACTGCATGCAGCACATTGGATTGCCCATTTCTGTTGAGAGTTAAATTGATAAGATTATCCTAACCATCTAATCAGTGGCCTCCAAAACAGAGTGATGATTTGATGGCCAGGAATCGTTCACAACAAAATAAGGTCCCAATCGATCTGGAATGTTCACCCTGAGGTGTCCGCTTTGGTTTGACCCTGTCTCTTGAGTAGTAACAGTTGTAACAATCTGATTGGTACCTTGCAAAATGGATGTCGCAAAGATGCTAATGAGTCTATGGTCAGAATATCTAATCTATGTGATCTGGCCAGCGGCGCATGAAGAGTGGGCTGATTTACAGATCAGTGTTTTAGATCTTCCACATGCCCATTGCATGTGATGGCACCATACTTCCATGAAGAGAAATATCAGCACTGTGATCATTCAAGAGTCCATCGTGTTTAAGCAAGCTTGATTAGAAACTCTCAGTTCAGTTAATACCAATGTTTTCAAACCATTGGGCCTTAGCCTGTTTCTGTGTGCGATTCTGTCCAACTCCCACTCGAACTCGTCATACATGCTTTGGCCCGAAAATCTGCTTCACCTAAATCATACAAAAAACAGATTCAATTAACAACCAATCTACAGTCATGAACTCTGACTGATGTAGTTGCATTTCTTTTTTACAAAACAGTTGTGTGCTTAATCAGCCAGTTTTTATGGTGAACTAGCCTGATTTCATGGCTAGATTTTTTTTTTTTTTTTTTGAAGGATAATGGAAATTTTATTGATAAAACTAGAAAACAAAATACAACATAGCTAATCAACACAAGAAACCATGTCCATCAAAAGAAAAAAATAGAAAGGAAAACCCATAACCCAGGCTATACAGCAGACACTTCACTCCTAGATCATCTAAGATTCTTAACTCTCTACGAGAAGCTCCTTTAGTGAGAGCATCCATGGCGTCATTGGCTTCTCTTCCCACCTGCTGAAAATAGGCAGGAATGCCTCTGCACAGGTCATTGCTTCACTAATCATCCTGGAAAGTCTTCATGGGCTTTCACCATTAGACACCCATCTAATGAAATATTTCTAATCCCCTTCTACCACCGCAGCCACAACACATTTGCTATCACCGACTTGATCATCTGTAGAAGCGTGGTCACTTCTGTGTAGGAGTCCTGTACCTCTATCGGGGCCAAGAATTCTATAAGACTTGTACCCTCATACCTATGCATAGGAATCCTGGAACCCTGTTTTTGTGGCTAGTTGTTTTAAATCACTGGTTAATAAAGCTTTCATCACAATTCACAACCCTTTTTGGAAATATAGAGATCCTTGTGCCAACAAAGCAATTTACGACATGCCTAATCTTTTTTCAGCTGATTTCATGTCAGCGGAAAGAAAATGCAAGAGCCATGAGCATTCAAATGTACGTAAAATACGGCTTACGATATCTTGCTTTCAGATCATCTCTTTTGGTGTTGCTTAATAAGAAAAATCATAAAAACCCATTTGTGTAAACTTGACATCATGGTAAGAAACAATGCAAATTTCAAACTACCCATCCCTTCGTTTCCATCCATTTTACTGGAAAAGAACTGATAATTACTATGAGCTTCAAGAGTCTATTAGTTTTTATTAATGCACTATGCCGAGTATTACTGTATAGCTGAGCAGTAACCGTATCCATTGCAAATTTTAGAGCTGTAAGATTTTCGCCGGCCGGGAACATACTCCATTGAAATCAATTTATAAAAGACTATATTTTCTAAAAGATTTCCATGTTCGACACCCATGTGAAACATGTGTTGGATACACGTAGACTCTATATTTTCTAAAAGATTTCCTTTATTTTTTCTATTAGGAAAAAAGTAACTTGATTTTTTTTTTCCTCATTGTATTTAGAAGTATTTATATACTTATGTCATGGTTCTTGTACTTCTTCAGTTGGCTAGGTTCGTTTTTCTAAATCTTATATAAAATTTATATAAATACATTTTTCATTATCAATAATCTGTACGAATGCATCATCATGTTTGGCTTTTCAGCACTCCCTTGTTTGACAGCCTGTGTTCATGCCCAATGCTGACATGTGGCTGTGTCCAAGTTAATTGGTTTGAACTTTCTGATGTTGGTTTTCTTCAACATGATGTAAGGGACTGGGATACTGTTTCATTGAAATTTCATCAAAATTCAAAATCCCTTTGGAAACTTCATATTTTGGTATGAAACAAACTAATATATACGACAGGTATCCAAATATTAAATGGATTTTTGAAATTGCATATGGAGGCTGCTCTTGATGCATATTGAGTTGAACTGAATTGCGACAACGATATGTAACTAATTCACTAATGAAGAATGACAAAATCCGACCTTATTCATAGAGAGGGAACCTTCAAATTGCAGTTACATTCCTTTGAAGTCTGACTTGAAAGTAAGGCTGCATTAGGGCATCTTCAAAATCATTTTGGCAGGACAAATTCTGCACCCAAAAAGAAAGAAAGAAAGAAAGAAAGAGAGAAAGGAAAAAGCATAAACAAACAGCCTGCTTGTTTCATCTCTTAGATGACCTTGATGCTATGAGGAGAATCATTCTTCCAGGTCAGTTTGACGTTAAACTGATAGCCTGCTCAATGTGGAATCTGTTTTCTGTGCTTTTCACAGACCGTGAGGTCTTTTCAGCTCCAGTTAGCTGCAAAACCTTTCATCCACAAACGCAGTTTTCTTTGAAACACAGCACTATCATAAATGCAATTTGGAGTGTGGTTCATCTATATGAATATGAAAGGTAATTGCAGTATGGTCATTTCCACATTCACATTCAATTAAATAGTGCATCATCATCATCTAAGCCTTATCCCAACTAACCGGGGCAACTAAATAATGTATCCCCATGAAAAATAAGCCACTTGGTCCTAAAAGATAGTAGGATTGTAATATCTGAAATGCACCAAGTACAATTCTCAAAATGCTTTTTGTTGGTAAATAGAAGTATATTGGAGAAGAAATATGTTGGGGAATAAGGTTTGCTAAACCCACGTGCATGTAGTCCTGCCCATCTACAAGTTGGTAGGGTTGGTAAAACAGAGCTGCTTGGCCAAATTTTAGTCTCATCTGCTCATGAGATGGCCCACAGTATACAAAACAAATGTCTGGCTGGCTGTTTTCGAAGCCATTTGTTTCATACAATTTGGCCCACCTGAGGAGTGGATCTATTTGCATATGCAACAAATGAACGGATGGCTTTTATCACGACCATTTGTTGCATATGCTTAAGCGCATCTGATTAGTGGACCATAAAAGTTTTGCCCAGCTGAGGAACCACTCAGATCTTGCACATGCACCATCGCGATGCTTGTAGATTGTGAGGGAATGCACAGATACATAGGCTTTTCAAGCGTCTGGGGGCTCAAAGGATCCCGTAATTGATGAAATCCTTTAGAAATTGTCCAGTGATGAAATTCTTGTACTTGTTCTCATCTACTCTCTAGCCTTGCCGCTGATTTGTACTGATAAAGAAGATGGATACAATGCAGGTGAACAATGCAGCGGACGGTGGAGTTATAGTAGACTCTGAGGCCCTAAGGGCCTTAAAACTTGTGCCTGGTAGGGTAAGTTTCTAACCTGTAACTGACTTGTTCTACTGATAGCTAACATACAAGTGGTAATTATACCAGACTCGGCCTGGTCACTGCAGTTTTCATCAGGCCAGCATTCCATACAGGTGGGGCCCGTCTTTGAATGATCCAGATCTTTCATCTATTGAGTCCAACCATGGATGCACGGTGGGCCATAATCTTCTCCATCAAACTATAGCATTCATTCAGTGGGTGGGTGCAGTGTTGTCAAAATCTTACGATTTACAATTCACGATATACGATTTTAGTCGAATCTTAAGCAAAACGATTTGAATCCCAACCTTGAATCCCTTTTTATATGAATCTTACGATTCTATAATTTGAATCCTACTATTTACTATTCAAATCCCAATTTACGATTCAAATTATACTTGTTCTCTTCTATTTTAAGCTTCACTTTGCTTTTATTTTATATTTTTTAAATTGGTAGAGGCTAGAAGAATCGTTTAGAAAAAGTAAACTATATATATATATATATATATATATATATATATATATATATATATATATATATATATATTTTTTTTTATAAGATCTTAAATGATATATATTTTCTTCAATGTTAAATCATGTAGCTTTCTTTGTAATTTCTTACTTCTTAACTGGTTGAAATACCAAATTGATGTATGACTTACCGGTAATGTTTTTATTGATGGTTACAATCATGTTGACTTATATACATTGTGGAATGATGTTTAGAAATCAAAATATATATATATTTTTTTCCGTCTACAGTATCAAAGGCTACTTTTCCACCATGATTGTACATTAAAAAAAGGTAATATGAGCATAAATTATTAAAAGACCCTTGTATTTATTTTAAGGGAAATTTCTTGAAAGACATAAAAAAAATAAAGGAATAAGAATCCTCTTAACACTATCATGACATGGCATTACTTGTTGCACATTGATGGCAAAAGAATGATGAGTTTAAACAAAAAATTGTGATTTATTTATATTTTTCATTTATTTTTTTCAAAATTTTAAGAAATTATAAAAAAAAATCTTACAATTTACAATATGATTTGCGATTCGATACGATTCAACCCCTACTAGGATTGTATTGTACATGTGTGCCAGATTTATGTTCAGATTCGAAGAAGTTTAATATGTGTTGAACATGGGTATGACAAGTATTGTAGAAGCAGTGTGCTTGTCAAGGTATTGAGGCAATAAGTGGTGTCGAACCATCATGTCCGTTGTTGTACGTCGGATTCTAAAATACTTGTTGGGTAAGTTCAAATCAGTTTTTCTTCTCTTGGTTACTTATTTCATTCCCCTAAACTTATAGATACAGAGTTGAAAAGTTGAAAAGTGAAAATTTGAAGAGTTCCTTGTGGAAACACTGCTATACAAAGGACTTAGGTCGTCTTTGGTACTTCTTAGGCAATGAAGTTGCAAGGTCAAAGTTGGGAATTCATCTGTCACAATGAAAATATGTAATGGATTTGTAGGAGCAGACAGGTCTTCTGGGAGCTAAGCTCGTTGAAAGTATTATGGATATAAGTTAGACGTTGAAACGGGGACATCAGACCATCACATTCCTTTTACCGAGTATACCGGTGTAAGAGACGTGTCGCGCCCATCTCGCTGTGGTTCAATGATATTTGAGGAGCACATGAGGAGCATATGAGAGGAGTACAGCAGTAGGAGCACGGAGGAGAAGGACTAGCAGACGGAGACCAAACTTCTGGGTTCTGTCGGACGGTCTGACTGCACGCATGGATTGTTTTTTAGGTTTCGTTTTGTCATTTTTTTTTATTGTTTAGGCACTTTAGTGCACTTTTGATAGACGTGGATTATATGAGTGTTGTTAGAAACTCCATTTTCAATAATGTTATATTGAATATTGAGAGAAAACTTTTCATTGCTTGAGATGAGCATGAACCCTCCAGTGACTGGAGCTTCTTTGGTGTGATGCCAATGGTGTGATGCTGATTATCCTTCTTCTATCATTTTTCTCTCTCTTCTCTACAATTTTAGGTATTTATTATTGTTGTTTTTTCAACCGTTTGAATGTTCTTTAATCTTCTCTTGAATCCGAAGCCAAAACTCCTCAATCCTTGAATTCCTTTTGATTCGGCATAGGCCCATGTCCCCTTAAACCTTGTTTTTCCTCAAAACCTCTTAACTTTTTCCATCCGAATCCCTCAAACCTAACCTAATCTCACACCACTTTCAAATCAAACTATCCCCTTTCATCCAAATATGATTTTCAACCTTCCAATGGCCTTAAATCCTCAAATCACCTAAACCCTAACCCTAACCCTAGTTCTCATTAATCCATAATTTCAGCCATACCCTAGGAACCCTAGAACCCCTTCCTTTGATTTTAGAATTAACCCTATGCTTGGACATGGGAGTTCTGCCTTCTATGGGTCCTGGCCTTTGAGGTTTTGTAGTTCCTTCATTACATGCTCGTGGTTTATGGTTGTAGTGCATGAATTCTTGCCTAATTGAATTTATGAACATGTGATTTGAGTAGTTTTAATTTAATTATTTGTTGTTATATATTTTCGCTTTAGTTTCATTCTGTATCATATTGATAGGCCCATTGTCCCACATCAAATTTTGGTATTAGAGCTTTGGCTCGAAGCATAGGGTGTCTAAAGCATTTCATTCATAATGTTTAGGGTTGGTTAGTGCATGCATCTTATAACTTAGGATTTCATATTATGGCGTTTGGGGCAGAAACTCTTTTTTTTCGGTGATAACATTGTAAACATAGAGTTTAGGATCCATATTGTTACGTCTAGGGTAGCGTTATCTAGAGTTTAGTTGTTGAGTCTCCCTGTAACGAATGGAGTATAGGCGCTCGAGATACTCAGGGTCGTTAAGTGTTGTCTTGTGGCCCTCAAGACCCAATAAAAAGCCGAACTCCAATGATTTGGCATATTTTAGTGCTCACATAGACCCACAGGCATTCATTGATTGGCTTAAAGACTTGGAATATTATTTTTGTTGGGATTGGACGCCTCTACCCTTCACGCATGAAGGCCACCGACCGGTCGATTACGGTGGAGATGCAGACAGCGGTTTCTGGAACATTTTTGGGCATTGTCGACCAGTCGGCTGATCGGTCGGCAGGGGCCTGTCGACCGGCCGACAGTGAGCTCTGACCGGTCGACAGGTTTCCTTGTTGAGTTGGGTCTCTTACTCGGTTTTGTGCAAAGAGGTTTCTAATTTCAGTTTTCCCCTATTTAAGGGGATGTAATCCAAGATTAGGGTTGCCGCCTATGGGCCAAGGGATTGGGAGAGTTCTAGGGTGAGAGAAAGAGCTAGGAGGAAGCTTGGAGTTCTCTGGGTTGAGGGAAAGGGATGGGTTTGTCCTCCTCATGTGAGAATTAGCTTCGGGTAGCTTGGGATTTCTCTTGTGGGCTGTGATCCAAGGTTTTTCTTCTGTAATCTCTTGTAACTTCTGATTCATAGTGGATTGATGTCGCTTTGTGCTGTGGTTTTTTACCCGTGAGGGGTTTTTCCACGTAAAAATCAGATTGCCTTCTTGTGTGTGATGATTCGCTTGTTGATTGCCAAGTGATGATTTGCTTATTGATTGCCATTGTGATGTGTTCCTCGCCTGCTTTGATTGCTTCCGCTACGGGGCTCCTAACCCAAACAAGTGGTATTAGAGCTAAAAGTTGGGAAGGAGGTAGAGAGAATCTGAGGCGAGGCATCAATGACGTCTTCTAGCATGAGATTACGATGTAGAGAAGGATTCCGTGAAAGAAAAATATGGAAAGCGATCAGTATCTATGAAAAAAGTAGAGTGGAAGAAGGTGGATCGGTATGCCAATATCTCAATCAGGTTTATCGATTGCGATCGGGTTTGATCGGGGGCACTATTCATAGAGCTGCGGGATTGGCAACGGGATCCACGGTTGCTCGTGTGTGGCGTGCTCGCAAGGGCCACATGAGCGAGCGGGTGGTGAAGGTGCAAGGATGAAGTCGATGAGGTATGAGAAGCGGTGGAGCTATGATGACAACGAAGTAGAGATGAAGATGTGTGTGGCAAGGTGTTGCATGAAGATTAGAGTCGTGGTGGAGTTTGTTGGGATTTGACGCCTCTACTCTTCACGAATGAAGGCTCGGTCACGGTGGAGATGCAGACAGCGGTTTCTGGAACGTTTTTGGGCATTGTCGACCAGGTCGGCTGACCTGTCGGCAGGGGCCGTAGACCTGGCCGACAGTGAGCTCTGACCGGTCGACAGGTTTCCTTGTTGAGTTGGGTCTCTTACGAGGTTTTGTGCAAAGAGGATTCTAATTTCAAGTTTTCCCCTATTTAAGGGGATGCAATCCGAGATTAGGGTTGCCACCTATTGGCCAAGGGATTGGGAGAGTTCTAGGGTGAGAGAGAGCTAGGAGGAAGCTTGGAGTTCTCTGGGTTGAGGGAAAGGGATGGGTTTGTCCTCCTCATGTGAGAATTAGCTTCAGGTAGCTTGAGATTTCTCTTGTGGGCTGTGATCCAAGGTTTTTCTTCTGTTATCTCTTGTAACTTCTGATTCATAGTGGATTGGTGTCGCTTTATGCCGTGGTTTTTTACCCGTGAGGGGTTTTTCCACGTAAAAATCGAATTGCCTTCTTGTGTGTGATGATTTGCTTGTTGATTGCCATTGTGGTGTGTTCCTCGCCTGCTTTGATTGCTTCCGCTGCGGGGCTCCTAACCCCAACAATTTTGACTGGTATGATATGTTGGACAACTGTCGAGTGAGGTTCACCAAGTTGAAATTGGTTGCCTAAGCCAGGTCGTTTTGGACGGATTTGGAGTGAAGAATTGAGAGAAAATGTGGAGCTCCGATCTCACAATGATGTGAGATGAAAGAGCGTTTAAATAAAAGTATCTTTCCATCTCTTACTATCAGAAGCCCCTAGCTCAGGGAAGAGTCATCCCACCTTTCTGTCTAAAAAGAGAACTCATATGGCCACCTTCTTGTAAAGTAGTCCAATCCATTATTAAGGAAATCTTGTGTTTTGAGCAACTTTAAGGGTATTTAACACCAATTATATTTCCCTGTAGGAGGGAGACAATGTCTTGGTGAATGACAAGTTGGAAGGGTCTAAACAGGTTGTTTATGAAGAGGAAGGGCATGTGCCTAAAATTGATAGTGATGAAGAAGAAGAAATTGAGGCATCACTAATTGTTGCCAGGCATGAAAGAGTAGATGCTAATGATGAGGAGGTTAAAGAAATTGAGACCGCATCACTTTTAGTTGTCATGTGTGACCTGAATGATGTGGAGTCCCAACCTAAGTCTCTTAATATAATGAAAGAGAACGAGTTTGAAAAAGAGACTAGTGTGGATTCAATGGTAGACACCCACATGACTAGTGATGTTATTCTTGAGGCTAGCGTAGAGTTTGTTGTCCAATGTGGTTGTGGACTTGGAAAGGACTTGTGATATCCTACTAGATGACTTACCGGATGAACTTCCACCCAAGCGGGACATTTAACACGCAATCGATCTTGTCCCTGGGTCGACTCTGTTAAGTTTTCCCCTTTACCAAGTGAACCCTATGGAGCATGCGGAAATCCAAAGGCAATTTGATAAGCTTTTTAGGGAAGAGTTAACTCATGAGAGTTTGAGTTTTATTCCGTGTGCCGTGCCCGCCCTTTTCACTTCCAAGAACAATGGCACATGGCGCACATGTTGGCACATTCTGGCCATCCACAAAGTCTCAGTCAAATGTCAGTTCATTTTGCGGCGTGTTCACGTCATGATGGATGTGATGGCCAGAGCCCCTATCCTACATTTTGATGACATGTTGAATATAATGGCCAATGCCAAGATCTTCTTAAGACTTGACATCAAAAGTGAGTGTTCTCAAGTATTGGGATACTTGAACATTATCCTTGTTTATAACACTTACAAGTTACAATGAGCAATAATTCTATCAGTTAGAGCAGGTCTGTGGGATCTAAAGAATGAGAAATTATGTGTCACCTACAAGAAGTGTTCTTTTGTTATTATCTCCTAAGTTCTAGATAATAGAGTTTTCTATTTTGAGTTCATTGCTTCACCGGAGCGTCATGTAGTTTCATTTATGTCTATCTCACATAAACCATTAGAGTTAGTTGAGTCATTTGCACGGCATATCCATGAGTTGCATGATAAAATTAGGAAGCAGATAAATGTAAGCAACGAGCAATATAAATTAAATGCTGACTTACATCACAAGTTACAGGAACTCCAAGTGGGTGATTATGTCATGGTTTGCATAAGGCCAGATTGGTTCCCACAAGGAGTCATTAAGAAATTACAAGCACATAGTGCCGACTCTTATAAAATTTTAAAACGCTTGGGCACTAATGTGTATGTAGTGGATCTTCCACTTGGCATAGAAATTAGTTCTACTTTCAATGTGGAGGATCCAGTGACTTTTAAGGGTTACCCAGATGACGTAACTACCTAGCCTTATACTCCATGGCTTATCCCTACCTAGTCTTTCCAAGCTTTACCTCATTTACCACACATTTTCGAGAGAAAGGAAGAGATTGAAGATATGTTGGATGAACAAATGGTGTCCACTAGTGAAGGAGGGTATCAAAAGTATCTCGTCAAGTGAAAGAACATGCCGACTTCAGATTGCATGTGGCTTACAGAGACCGAGCTACAACGGGTTGATCCAGATATCCTGGAGTGGTATCAGAGTTTTATTTCGCCGGAGGCGAATTCTTTTCTGTCGGGGAGAGTTGATGGGGACAACAGACCATCACGTTTCTTTTCCTGAGTATACCAGTGTAGGAGACGTGTCGCGCTCATCCCGTTGTGGTTTGATGATATTTGAGGAGCACGTGAAAGGAGTACAGCAGGAGGAGCAAGACCAACAGACAGAGACCAGACTTCTAGGTTCCGTCGGACGGTCCCACGGCTCCGTTGAACGGTCTGACAGAACACAGTTGGATGGTTCAACAGTTTCGTTGGACGGCCTAACTGTGTGCGCGGACTGTTATTTTTAGGCGTTGTTTTGTCATTTTTTTTATTGTTTAGGTACTTTAGTATACTTTTTATAGACGTGGATTATATAAGCCTTGTTAGAACTATTTTCAATAATATTATGTTGAATATTGAGAGAAAACCTTTAATTGCTTGAGATGAGCATGAACCCTCTAGTAATTGGGGCTTCTTTGGTGTGATATCGATTATCCTTCTTCTATCCTTCTTTTCTTTCTCTTCTCTACAATTTCAAGTATTTATTATTGTTGTTTTTTTCATCTGTTTGAAGGTTCTTTAATCTTCTCTTGAATCTGAAGCTAAAACCCCTCAATCCTTGAATCCCTTTTGATTTGGCATAGGGCTACGTCTGCTTAAACCTCATTTTCCCTCAAAACCCCAGCTTTTTTCCATCCGAATCCCTCAAACCTAACCTAATCTTACACCACTTTCAAATCCAATCATCCCTCTTTACCCAAATCCGATTTTCAACCCCATGGCCTTAAATCCCAAAATCCCTAATCCCTAATTCCTAAATCACCCAAACCCTAACATTAACCTTAATTATCATTAATCCCTAATTTCAGCCATACCCTAGGAACCCTAAAATCATTTCTTTGATTTTAGGATTAACCCTATGCTTGGATATGGGAGTTCTACCTTCCATGGGTCTCGGCTTTTGAGGTTTTGTAGTTCCTTCATTACATGCTTGTAGTTTATGGTTGTGGTACATGAATTATTGCCTAATTGAATTTCCACACATGTGATTTGAGTAGTTTTAGTTTAATTATTCGTTGTTGTACATTTCCGCTGTAGTTTTATTCCGCATCATATTGATAGGCCCATTGTCTTGCGTCAAGTTGAGTGCTGATCAAGGAGAATTGTTTAATGATCCACCCATATATCACCGTCTGGTGGGAAAATTAATGTATTTAACCATCACTCGACCCAATATAACGTATCAAATATGGTCAATTAGTTCTTGTAAGTTCCTTGAACTCCTCATATGGAGGCGGTGTTTCGTTTACTCAAGTATTTGAAGGCAATGCTTGGCCACGGTATCCTATATAAGAGGAATGGCCATCTTCATGTAGAAGGATATTTGGATGCAAATTGGGTAGGCTCTCCATTTGATAGGTGGTCGACTGCTAGCTATTGTACTTTTGTAGGAGGTAACCTTGTTACCTGGAAAGGTAAAAAATTGACTGTAGTGGTTAGTTCAAATGCTGAAGCGGAGTATAGGGCTATGGCTCATGCAATGTGTGAACTCATGTGGTTGAAGACATTAATGGGCGAACTTGGATTTGTGGTGGATACTCTTATGAAGTTGTACTGTGATAATCAAGCCGCTTCCCACATTGCCAACAATCCTATTTATCCTAAAAGAGTTGAGCATATTGAGGTCGATTGTCACTTTATCAGGGAGAAGGTTATTAGCAAGGAGGTTTGTATGTCAATTGTTAAATCACCAGATCAACTAGCAAATATGTTTACTAAAGCTCTTAGTCGTCCTCTCCTTAATTGTGTCACTGTCAAGTTGGGCATTAGTGATATATATGCTCCAGCTTGAAGGTGAGGGTCACGGAACATAACTTAGCCCATTATTATATGTTTAGCTCTCTTTACTTAGCCTATTTTATGGTAAGTTTAGTTGTAGAACGTGTTGGGTATGTTTGTTTTTTTACTAATGGCATTATTGTAAATAATGCAAAGTCACTTCAAATAAAATAAAATATTAGTCTCTCTCTCTATGCAAAGTCACTTCAAATAAAATATTACTCTCTCTCTCTCTCTCTCTCTCTCTCTCTCTCTCATCTGGTTAGTATTGCTGTATTGCTGGATGTGTGGGCCCCTTCATCTGCTTAGTATTGCTTTAAGCTTATGGTGGTAGCGGTGCCACTGGAAGGTGCGCTTCATCTATTGCTATGGGTAGATTGAATCTAGTTTATTGCTAGCTACAGCTATTCTATGAAGATATTTGCCGACTCCCACTAGTACACAAAATTAAATAAATATTTGAGGAAAAAATATTTTCAGATTCATAATTTCAAATAAAAGAGAAATTTGCATTCTTTTGGCTATAATAGCAATTGCAATCTTAAAAATTTATTACTTATGTAATAGCTAGCTACTGGGATGAATTGCTTTTTATTCCTACAGCTAGATGACGAGAAAGCTGAGTTAGCAAAGGGAGTTACGCAGCAGACATATGAGAAGGCTGAAGAATGTCTAAAAACAAACTATTATGGCTGCAAAGCAGTAACTGAAGAACTTCTTCCTCTTCTTCAGCTATCCAGTTCAGCAAGGATTGTGAATGTGTCCTCCAGCATGGGGCAGCTAAAGGTAACATACACCATTAGATAAACCATTTTCAGAACTCCATAAACTGTCTAAACGGGTCCTACATTTGGGTGATCCAAGATCAGTCAGGTGGTGATCCCCATGGTGGATGGGAGATGCCCCAAAATCTCCTCCATTAGTTGATCCTAACTATCTGATTGTGCTTGGTCCATCTCATGATATGGCCCAACCGACCAACGACTTGGGTTACAGAAATGTGGGCCCTCACATATACCATTGCCAGTTTAAATGATAGAAATGTTGCTTCATTCGAACATGCATCAAATAACACCTTAAACACCACGAAATATCAAAGTTCATTGACTCACACCCAATGGTTTCTTGGTTCTTCTCCCCTCATGGGTAGCATTATTCAAAAGCCTGAAATCTTGAATTGATTCAGTCTCCAGCCTGGTTTTTTGACTCGAGGGCTCAATTGAGTGTTCGTTGGGCTTGATTTGTTATTGAATAATTAAGTTAAATATGTACAAAATACTTACAAAGCTAAACAGAGGTGCTGTTGGTGGTATGGTAGTCACATGTGCTCATGTAGCTTTAGTTTTATTAACACAATAAATCGAGTGACTCGGCTTGAGTCACCATGACTTGCATCAAGTGGTTCGAGCTGACTCCACAAGTCTTCTGAGTTGAGACGAAAGGATTATGAAATGGTATCGGCCAATAAGGGGCTGATAAGGACCCCACATCGATGCTGTGGTTGTGTAACAGCCACAAGGTTTTCTTGGGAAGAAAATCTACAAAATTATTGGTAAATTTTAAAAATGTGAGGATTCCAAATATGTATTCTTTTTTGGTTTCTAACATGTACTTGGTGTAACAAGCCATTTGTTGGTAACGATGTTGTCTATCGGGCACTGTTAGCTTGATCTTCAGAAAGTTGAACAAATCGGCCACAATCGAACACAAATCAATCATGATTTGGTGGAATAGAGCCCGCTTTATAAAAAAAAATATATAGAAGAAGATGAAAAAAAGAAAAGAAAAAGAAAAAGGATCATGCTAGGTGATGTTTTACCCATCCTTCTGAATGTTCCCAAAAATGATCCACTCTGCTTTGATTCATTGAATCCTACTCATTTTTGTGCTTTGATCCTCAAAATAGGCGTAAGCATAGTTTAAAATTAGTTTCTAAGCTTCATGGTTGAAATGAAGAAATGAAAAAAAAATGAGAGGAGTTGAAAATAAAGAAGTGAAAAAATGAGAGGAGTGTTGAAAATATTTTTTTCTTAAAAATGGGCTCTTTATGGCCATGTTGGCACTGTAACAGGCTGATATAGGGAGTATCGGCCTGTATCAGTCAAGGCAGGCTGATACAGGGCATCCTTTTCATAAGCGACGGATTCACCCCCGCATTGCATAAGAGGGGTGACTATGTCCTTTATGCATCAGCCGATGCATAACCGTTTTTAATTACTATTTTTGAGATCAAGTCACACTAATATTCGAGTTTCCTAGTGACTCAGCTTGGAATCTCATCAAGTTGACACATCTGAGTTTCTAGTCAAAGTGACTAGATTTTAGAACTACCATGTCATGTTCCTTCTTTTAAATCAATACATGGCTTTCAATTTATCAAAAAAGAAAAATTAGGATCAGTTTATGTCTATTTTAATTGATGAAAAGGGTATTTCAAGAAGAGATGATGTTGGTTTTTCTCATGTTTTTGTTTCAGTACATCTCCAATCCAAGGGCCAGAGAATATCTAGATGGGGTTGATGGCCCAACAGAAGAGAAAGTGGAAGAGGTGTTGCAATGGTTTCTAAAGGATTTCAAGGAGGATCTCTTGGGCCCCACTGGGTGGCCTACCATCTTAGCTGCATATTCAGTCTCCAAAGCAGCTCTCAATGCCTACACAAGGATTCTAGCCAAGAGATGTCCAGGCTTCTGCATAAACTGCGTGGATCCTGGCTTTGTCAAGACAGATATGAACTATAACACTGGGATTTTGACCGTTGAAGACGGTGCTAAAGCTCCTGTAATGTTGGCATTGCTTCCTGATGGTGGACCATCTGGCCAATTCTTTGATCGGATGAAACTGTCCACCTTTGCTGGATCATGGGCTCGAACAAGATCTTCACTGTAGAAGAATTCAGTTGTTGATTCTCTGAAATTATCTGGTGTTGAATCTCAAACAATTGATATGGGCAAATGCGAATAAAATAAACTGGTAGCAATGAAGATTTAGATCCGTTGGTGTGTAGAACTGGTGCAGAAGGATGTCTTAACTGGTTTCAGGGCCAATTTTTCCACAGGGCTGGCTTAGGGCATGGATGAGCCAGAGCATAGTGTAGCACATTTCATAAGAGTGAACGGTGGGCAAAGGTCTATAAACCGTTTTACAGCTCTTCATCTCATCTCATGTCTGACTAAAGATTTTCACAAAAAGATAAGACTATGCTTGGTTTGCTTCTTTATTATTGTTATTTTTTTTTTCTCTTTTCTTTGTATTTTTGTAATACATTTAGGGGCGTTTGGATCTTAAGTCACTTAAGAAAAGCTACTTATGCCTTAATTAGCTTATCTTGATTTCTACTTATTAAATTGAAGTGATTCAGTAACTTTAAATGATAAAAAAAGCTACTTGTAATTGATCATAAACCAAACTAATCTCAAATAAGGGTTTTTTTTTTTTTTTTTTTTTGGTTGGGGGGTGGGGGGTAGGGTAGTACACCCACCAACCCTATTAGTCACACCACAATGTTAACCACCCCTTTTGGAATCGATACCAAGACCTCCAGTGTTGAAACAAGGTTATCTTCAGTCTTGATTTACTTAAGAAAATCAAGTTACTTAAGAAAAGCTACTTATGTCTTAAGTAGCTTATCTTGATTTCTACTTATTAAATTGAAGTGATTCAGTAATTGTAATTGATCATAAACCAAACTTATCTCAAATAAGGTTTTATTTATTTATTTATTTGGGTTAGTACACCCACCACCCTACATCGCAATGCTAACCCCCCCCCCCCCCCCCCCGGGAATGGATCCCAAGACCTCCAGTGTTGAAACAAGGTTATCGTCAGTCTCCGACTTGAGCTATGGATCTGGGTGTATGCCAAATAAGTTACTGTATCAATGCACATGGTACTCATGCATGAAATCCAGGCCGTTAATCTGATGGGGTTAGTTTCAATTTGACTGGTACCACCGGGATGCGGATTGGCTAGTGGTCGGTGCTCTGTGGGCCCCACCATGATGTATATGTTTCATCCATGTTGTCCATCCATTTTTCCATATCATTTTATAATATAAGCCCAAAAAATGAGATAGATCTCTCAGGTGGACCACATCAAAGGAAACAGGGTTGATCAAGCGCTCACCATTAAAAACTTCTTGGGGGCACGAAAGTATTGGATCAAGCTGATATTTGAGTTTTTTTTTTTTCATCCAAGTCTATATGACTTAATCAACTGGTTGGATGCCAAATAAACATTACAGTGGGCCCAACGAGGTTTTTAATAGTGGACATTCAATCACTACTGTTTTCCTGAGGTGCGGTCCGCCTGAGATTTAGATCTGCCTCATTTTTGGGATCAACCCCTAAAATAATCTGAAAAAAAAAAAAAAATAGATGCACGGCGTGGATAAAACACATAAATCATGATGGGCCACAGAGTACCGATCACTAGCCACCTGGCTACATGCATGGCATCCTACCCGTCCATCATATGCATCAACGTATGTTGCCTCCAGCCCAAACTTTAGGCAGATCCACGAATCAGATGGTCCACACCACAAGGAAAAAATGGAGAGGGGACAACAACATTAATTAAAGTGGGGCCCACCGTGTTATTTCTGTGGAATTCATGCCATTTAGATCCTTCATCTGACATGGATAAAGGGTCAGACTGAAAGTTAGTCTTGTTTGCAACTCGGGCGGGCTGGAAGTCAAGGGTGGGCATTCCCTCCCAACTCGTTCCCTTTTCTCAGGCTTACCAGATTTTTGGTACAATCAGATTTTCAAGACCTGGAATAGCATCAGATCATGCATCTGATGGATGGACGGGTTGGATGTGCTGCATGCATCATGTGGACCCCACATACTAGAGCCGACCCATGATGCTGCCTTGTTTCATTTTTTTTTTTTTATTATTACTTACAAGAGAGATATTTCAACTTCCTTAATATGTTCCATTTACAGTAGTTAAATATTGACTCGGTTCGATTCTTTGAGTCAACCAGGAGGCTGAACATCGAGTCGAGTTTGTGGTTTCCGAACTATGAGCAGAGGCGGCTCAGATTTGGCCCATCCATGATCGTTCTCCAACCAGTGAATGTGAGCTGACCTTTAAAATTTTGACTGAAAGTCTACGTTCAACACGCATGTGGGGCTCACCAAATGATTGCTATGATTGGTATTTTTTTATCAGGGCATCTAGATGGAGGGGAGGTTCACCTTATGTTTATATGCCATCCAAACCGTTCATTCATGGTGGACCCAACCTAGCTTCTGAGCGCACTAAATTCCTATGCAATCGGGTCTCTGATTGACACTCTCAAATAACCACTTAATCTAAAAGCTCAAGCCATTAGAGGATGACATATTAATGTATATCGAGTGACTTTAACACTACCCTGCATGGGAACGAACTGGGCAAGGGTGGAGGAATACTCACTCACACCATAAACAATGCTCCAGTGGGATAACAAATCCATAAACAATGACACCCTGTGAAAGAATACACTACAGAGGCATTTTTACTACTCCCGAAATCTGCTATGATAACGTGTCAAATAACAGCTTGCTCTAAAAGTTCGAGCCATTAAGAGGATGACATATTAATGTATATCAAGGGTCTTTACAGACACCATCTCTACGTAAATGTTTTCTTTTATTTTTTTTCTTGTTTTCTTCTTATTTCGCGGCGATTAAAGCGACCACAAGCAGATTCAGGCAATTTTCAATGTCTCATTACCTACCTTTACTCACCCATCATTTTTGGCTTTTAGATTAGATTATGATAGTTGTAGTGCTATTCATGTTACTTAGTTAAACAAAATAATTAGACGTCAGCTTGTCCCATTCATTTTGTCATTATATGGCCTTTATGATTGAAAATATTTGGATGATCGCCACCCCCCCCCGGGTCAAGGTCATTGGCTTGTTGATTTGGGTCAGGCAGCCTAAGGTGTAGCATTGCATATAATGTAATGTATACATGTTCGATACCATTAATAGCAATTCTTTTTGTTTGCATGTGAAAATTGATTATGGGTCGGATTCAGGCCTGAAATAGTTTTACTTGGGTCAGGCCTGTAGTTGTATTTTCTGGCCAGGTTTTAGTTGGTCTTGATCCAAAATAGGCTTGACCCATTAACAGAAGAGTAATACTGGATTCCTAGTTGGACTACAATATATTTTTGGGTCCTTGGCTCTAGACTTAGATCTCCCAATCTCATTAAAGGGGCTATTTGTTTTCTAATTCACCGTTGTAAATACTTGTAACTTGGAAATAATTATTTACCACCATAAATTCAACACTATTTTCAAGGCATAATGTTTTGCTTTTTGAACGCTAAAATTGAAGAAGGGTGCAAATTTCATATGGGGCCACTATGATGCATATGGCTTATCTATGCCATCCATCTATTCTGCTAGTTGATTTTAGGGCATGAGCCAAAAAATGAGGCATATCCAAAACTTGAGTGAACTAGGCCACAGGAAATAGTGATAATTGAACACCTACCGTTAAAAACTTCTTGGGGGCCCCAAAAGTTGTGGATCAAGTTGATATTTGTGTTTTCCTTTTAGCCATGTCCATGTGACCTTACGGGTTAAATGCAAATAAACAATCTTATGGGCTTTAGGTAGAAAAAAACTTTCAATGGTGGAAGTTTTATAACCACCTCTTCTTTTCTTGTAGTATGGGCCACTTGAGCTATGGATCTGCCTCAATTTTGGGCTCATGCCCTAAATTGTTCTGGTAAAACAAATGAATAGCGCAAATATGTCATATACATCACAGTGAGGCCCATGAATTTAAGTCAGACATTTCTGAACTGATTTTGGAGATGAAAGTACTCATCCAAAATCAAATAGGCGTAAGTAATAATAATGACTTATTGTACTGTGGAAATAAAAAATCAAACAACCTCTAAGTTTAATTAGGTGTTATAATGAGCAGCAATCGATATTAAATAGTAAAGTGTTGTTCAAAATGGCATATATTATTTAGAGTTCTAGGCATGCAAGTTAATCACCCAATGACCTTCAAATTCAACTATTATAGGAGGCTGGTTTTTTTTTTTGTTGTTGTTGTTGTTCTCAACTAGTAGAAAGGTTCATAGTCTGATATGTCATCTCTACATGTGGGGCTTATAATTAGTTTATCATAGGGTCAGGCTCCATAGCTCAGTGGTAAACCATCTTTGTTTCAACATTGAGACCTGAGATTGGACACTCTTGTGGTGTGGGTGAGTGTGTGGGTGTCGGTAAAAAAAAAAAAATCATGATGAAAAAAAGGTTTAGATTTTAAATCATTATAATAGGCTCTTTTTAGCTTAAATATTCATAATATTACAAAATGTAAGATTTTCAATCCTCCTCAATTATCATAACTATTCTTATTATCTTTCTTAAAGTATTTATATTTATTGACATCGTTGGCTATTTTCACTAGCATTTTATATTTGTGATGATATTTATGTAAGAAAAATTATACTTATGAAACTATTATAGAAAAAATTTAACAACCGAGTAGAAAAAAACACATGGTTTTGTTTCAATTACAGAATTAGTGCAGCCACTTTTGTAGGCTATCAATTGTTCAAAAATAATTTTATTTTATTTTTGAGCCATAGTTGTTTAATGTTGTGCTTACATGTTGCGCATATGTGATTATTCTGTGTGCATAATAATTTCAAGAATATCCAAAATCAAATAGAGGCAGCCAAACACAATTTCTAATTTCTCAGAATTCCAGGATTTTGAAAGTCCAGCTATAAAAAAACAACCGAAAATTGAGGATTTATATTTGAAGATTTGAAAACTAGAGTTTGAAATCTATGTTGACAAACGATCCTGAAGAATATGGGGATCCCCGCAGAGCTTGGGTGTTTTGGGCGCTGGTGTTTTAGACGATTCTGTCCAAAGAAGGCCTAAATCAGTAGTAGTATTTGTGCCCATGAGAGGTAGAGAGTATTTGTGCAATCTCCTTGAATCATGCAATGACAAAAGCTCTCTCTCCCAATTGCACTCTCTCTTGCTTAGAAATGGTTTTCTCCAGGACAGCTTATTCGTCACAAAGCTAACCGCCGGATATGCCAAACACACCTCTCTCAAAATTGCACGCCAGGTGTTCGACGAAACGCCCCAACCAACCGTCTTCCTCTGGAACGCCTTACTCAGAGCCTATTGCAGAGAGAATCAATGGCAGCAGACTCTCCAACAATTTCGCCGCATGAATTTCGCCATGGGAGGCGAGCGCCCAGACAACTTCACGGTGCCCATCGTGCTCAAGGCCTGTGCTGGATTGCGCGCACTCGAGAGCGGCAAGGAGGTACATGGATTTGTCAAGAAGAATCATGGAATGGAATCCGATATGTTCATTGGGGCAGCTTTGATTGAAATGTATGCTAAATGCGGAGAAATGGGCAATGCCGATCGAGTGTTTGTCGAATTCCCTCTGCCGGATGTTGTTTTGTGGACGTCGATGGTCACTGGGTACCAGCAGAATGGTGATGCTGTGAAAGCAATGTCATTCTTTTCTCGAATTATGATGGCAGAAGGTGCCGTCATTCCCGATCCTGTGACTCTTGTTAGCCTGGTTTCGGCTTGTGCACAAGCCAAGAATATCGGCAGTGGAAGATGTTGTCATGCATTTGTTGTGAGGAGGTACTCTCAATTTGATCTTTCTTTGGCCAATGCCTTGCTGAATTTCTACTCAAAAGTAGGGTGTGTGGGGAATGCGAGGAATCTTTTTGATAGAATGCCTAATAGAGATGTGATTTCGTGGAGTGCCATGATTGATTGCTATGCTCAGAATTGCAATGCTGTCGAGGCGTTGGATCTTTTTGATGGCATGATTGAGGATGGAATTGAGCCAAATTCAGTTACAGTGGTTAGTGCTCTACAAGCATGTGCGGTAGCTTGTGACTTAAAGAAGGGTAGGAAGATTCACGAATTTGCAGTTCGAAAGGGTTTTGAATTGGACCTGGTGGTTTCTACTGCTCTGCTTGACATGTTCATGAAGTGTTCTTGTTTTGAGGATGCCATTAATCTCTTCCATCGAATGCCTAAGAAGGATGTTGTCTCATGGGCTGCTTTGATAAGTGGGTATGCTCAAAATGGTCTAGCCCACAAGTCATTGGAGGTGTTTTGTGCCATGTTGTTGCATGGTACGCACCCGGATGCCGTTGTAGTAGTGAAAATTATCACAGTATGTTCTCAATTGGGTGTCCTCCAGCAAGCTCTTTGCATTCATTGTTACTTGGTAGTGAGTGGTTTTGATAGTAAGGCGTTTGTGGGGGCTGCTCTCATAGACCTGTATTCAAAGTGTGGAAGCTTAGATCATGCGATCATGGTGTTTGAGAGGATGAAAGAAAGGGACATTGTTGTCTGGAGTTCAATGATCACGGCTTATGGAGTTCATGGCCTCGGAGCGGAAGCAATCCTGACATTCAATCAAATGGTAGAATCTTCAGTTAAGCCTAACCATGTTACTTTTGTAGCAATCTTGTCGGCATGTAGTCGTGCTGGATTGGTCGAAGAAGGGCTTAAGATTTTCGAAAGTATGACAGCTGGTCACAAGGTCATGCCTGATTCAGAGCATTATGGTATCATGGTTGATATGTTGAGTCGCAGAGGAGAATTGGATAAAGCTGTAAAGTTCATTGATCAGATGCCGATCGCAGCTGGCCCGAATGCTTGGGGCGCCTTGCTTGGCGGCTGTAGAATTCATAATAACATCGAGATGGGTGAATTTGCTGCTGCAAATTTGTTGAAATTGGATCCGGACCACGCAGGCTACTATGTATTGCTTTCTAATATTTATGCGGTTGGTGGTAGATGGGATCATGTGGCGGAGGTGAGGAGTTTGATGAAAGTGAAAGGGGTGAGGAGGACACCAGGAAGTAGTTCAATTGAGGTTGGGAATGTGGCCAATACGTTCTTGGCAGATGACAGTTTGCACCTGAAGTGGAGAGGATATATGGGTTGCTGAGGGAATTGGAGGTGAAGGTGAGAGCGGAGGGTTTTGTTCCAATGATGCATGATGTTGAGGAAATGCCTTTCATCTAGCAGTGAGATGCATGCATGGTTTTAAATAGTGGTTTTGTAGTTAGACTTGCCCAGAGAACGAAACTGGTACAACTTGCCCCAACTTGTTCTGCCTTAGCCACCGCAACAAAAAAAAAAAAGAAAAAAGAAAAGAAAAAAAAAGGGCTACTTAGCATATTGACTTGTTTTCCAATGATCTTTAGGGCATATTAGGTTTTTCAATTACAACAGAAAGTGGTTGTAAATGGGTAATGATTATTTTCTCAAATAATTGTATGGTGACATCACTTACATTTGTTTGCAACGATGATTTTGCTATATTGTTTGTTTCACCCAAAAATCACTGTAAAAATTTAGTTTTATAATATGAAAATGTAATGATTACAATGTACTTAACTTACTTCCTTTACAAATGTATTTGACTCTTCATTTATGAGCAATAATTCGTATTTAAACAAACACCTGGAAATGATAAAGATGGTTCATTTACTTTGCATTTCATAGGAATTTGGAAAATCAAACGGGCTTGGAACAATGGATGCATGACATCACCTACAACCAGTTGCACGGGAAGCTATCATGGGACCACCTTCCATTGCAGCATGTCATGTTTGTTGGACATCTTTGTTGTGTATAACGTGGACATCTTTGTAGAAGTGCTCTCTCTCTAATGTAGCGGGGTGTGGAGAGAGAAGATTAGTGTCTTCTTCTCAGTTGAGCCCTTAAATCTACAAGGAAAGAGAAAATCTCTGGAAACGAGGAATAAAATTGATATTAGTGATGAAATTGCTGCTTATGATGTATCCAATGTGCTTATATAAGTAAAAGAAATCATGGACCCAATTTGACTCGAAATATGAAACTTACTGGAATAGTAAAAATTACCAAAAATAGTAAAAAAGATGTTAATCCTACAAAAACTCGTAAACAACCCTTAGATGACTAAAAAAAAGACTCTGGATCACAGCTGTATTCTTAAAATCCTAAAAATAGAAAAACATAACTTACTAAAAATGAAAATTTAATTTAAAGCCAAATTTCACCATTGAAATAATTGAATTTTGCAAAGCTGTTCGGGGGCCAAAGAACCTTGGGTGATTAGCTAGGGTGTAAATGTCATTGATAGCTATCAAATGGATAATGTACACGTAAATGGGTAACTAGTCGCAAAGTTATGGCTGTCGGAAATTATAGCTCAAATTTAGGCCACTTTTGCCCAGTGGGGGCCCCTCTTTGGCCCAAATTTATGTGATCCTTGCTCTCCATTGAGTTGTCATCTACCTGTCCCTCGCTGCGCTCTTGTTGGTGGTAGCTAAATTTTGAATGATCTTATTTCAAGTGAAGGGATTAGAGATGTCAGAGGCTCAATTGCACTTTATTTTTCCAGTCTTGAAGGTGTGGGTGATGCCTCTAGAGATAAGCGCCATGGCTTTGACAGAGGGCGGGTGATGCCTCTAGCGATAAGCGCCATGGCTTTGACAGAGGGCCTTTGCCATTTTGCCTCCAAATTAAAGCACAGGGAAATCCTGGGAGTCTTGGTTTAGTACTCGATAAACCCACATGTAAGTTAATTGGATCATTTAATCATTTTGGAAGAAGGTCTAATGTGTCTATGTCCAGCTTTTTTACCAGGCCGAGGAAGTGACAGCTAGCTTGACCAGCCCGTCAATGCTAACCCTCTCCAACAAAGAGTGAGTTGGCAGTGGTTGAGGTAGCATCTGAGCCAGTACCGGTTGTTTCAACAGGTGAATCTTCACCCAGCCCGACTAACGGCGATGTTATTGGATCTCCAAGCCATAAGCGAAGGAAGGCATTGGTAGAACTGGTGGATCAAGCAGACCCAACATTGTCAGCTCAATCATATGAAGGCCTCATAAAGGCATTGGGTGGAGAGGGGAGGCATGGGTGGAGATAGAACCCACTGCATAAGTTGTGGAGTCCAAGCCGCGGTAGAGACAAGTGCATTTGAACAAGTGAAGGCATCGGCAGTATGTTCGGTTGAAGTGGTTGAGCCACCACTACCCTGGGAAAACAAAGGTAGGAGCACCCTTTTTCTCCCACATCATAGCTGCAGACCTGCACATTCCTTCGCTAAGGAGGCAGTGATGCTTTTTAATTGTCCGATTGGTGACATGTAGATGGATGGTTAGAAACAAAATGTGCAAAATCCACTCGCAACAAGTTCATCTTGCAGCCCACCAAGCCAGTTCTGATTTGTTGCGATTTGCTCATACTCAGCTGTCCATTAGATGGGCAAGCATGGATAGCCTGTTGTATAGAAGTCACACTGAGGGAAGAACCGTTGCCATTGGAGTATTGGATTTTCCCTTTCAATGTTGACTTTTGATTCTTTCTGTTTTTTGCTCCTTAAGGCCACAAACTAGACTTCTAGAACTGCGCGTTTGATTCATTTAGTATCATGGCCATCTACAATGGACCCTTGTGAGATGGATGGTCCAGATTCACAAGTGTCATCAGACGGCTAGGTTTATCCAATCAACGCCCTTCAATCTGATTGATCAATCCCATAGTGTCTGGGAGATGCACTAAAGATTTTATGGATGATAATGTCGTAACTCTTTGATCAATGGTCTGCATGGAGTAGAAAAAATGCAAGCTAGAAGGTTCCAATCTTGTAGATCTTAGGGCATAACCACCCATGCCGGTTGGATTGTGGATTTAGATCATTGAAACATGGACTCCATTTTTATTGAACGGATACATTAGGAATTCACACTATTAAGGACCAATGGAATGTTCGGACCCTACGGTCTTTTTGTTTGTAGAAGTAGGTGAAAGTGGCAACCATGGTTCACAAAACTTATGGGCCCTTTTATGGATGTTCCATGCACCAAAAATTCTCTTGGGGAAATCCCAAACCTTCAGTAGATCCTCTTGGAAAATATTGGCCATGACATTCACATTCTGATGCAGGGGCATGCGATGACCTAACCCTAGATGCATGTATATTCAGTTGGAAGATATTCAAATAATAAAATTACGAAACTAACTACTTTCAATCAGAGGAAACTAACAAATCTCAACACGAAGATGAGATCCATCCGTCCGGATCATGCCCCTTCGCATAAAACCATGTAAAATCGTAAAACAGGGAGGATCTAGGGATATGAGGATATCCCAGATCTAGCATAGACCAGTCTACAGTCAAGTTTGGATCCGGTTATCATGGCTAGGCATCTCTCTTTTCGATCGTACCCAAAAATTTAAGGGGGGGGGGGGGGTTTCAAAAAAGGACGAGGGATGTCGAAAAGCAATGGGTTCTCATGATGTACGAATTAGGAATAAAAAAAAGCTTACCTTTCCTCGCACTTTGAAGAAATAGAGAAGAGAAAACGGAAACTCCGGGATGAAATCCTCAACACCCGAGGGCCAATCCTGAAACCCTAATCTCTCTAACAAAGAGGAAGAAACTCACGAATTTTCTATTCATTCAATAATTCGAAATAGGGTTTCTCACAGTATATATAAGCTACGGAAAAAAAAAAGCGCACTAAAGTGCTTGAAAACGAAAGAAATAACATAAAAACGTCTCAAGTAAATAATGACACTAAAGTACCTAGAAACAAGGAAATAAACAGAAAAGCGTCTAAACGTAAATCCGCTCCATGGTCCAATGGTCATGATGCTCCTGTGCGATACTGCATCTCGCGTACTTGTAACGCATCAGAAAATGGGCCCAATGGGCCCGGCGTCCATCCACATCAACTCGTATGCTTCAACACTCAATCTGCGACGTCGCCTCCTCTGGTACACTCTAAAGGGTGCACCACTGATGTCCACATCACATTCATGCATGTTGCACAATCATACTACTCGCATTATCAGTGCAAGAAAATGAAATCTGCATGACTAATTACAACACTACTACTTTCAAAATCTTTTTTGCTGATATAACTTCTTTGCTTCAAATTGGATTATTATATCCATCCAGTGAGGATGGAATCTATCAATAAATAATACAAAAAATAAAACAAATAAGTCATTCTTGTATTTATTTTAACCTGTTAAAATTGTCTCCTCATTATTACATTTCATTAACATAGCTATCATTTTGTCTATGAAGTATGTTTTTAGTTTTGTTAGATGAAAGTTAAGACATTGGAGAAAACTGACGTATAAGGTGTGAGCAATGATTTCTAATTTTATATATAATTTTCGGAATTATATGTTTTTATCTTTATGTAATTATTTAAATATTGATTTTCACTTAAAACATTTCTTATTTAATTATTGAAAATGGAGTTAAAATAAGTAAAGACTATGTGATTCTTTGATACGATCAACACAGCTGAATATTGGGTTAAGTTTCCAGTAACCATAATAAAAACCACCTTCCTGGTCATGTTAGTCCAATCACTATATGTAAAAAACTTGTTCTTGAGTTAGGCTATGGAGCTTTTCCGCCTTTTCTTTTTGTTATTATTGTTGTCGTTGATTTTTTTATTTTTTTATTTTTTTAATATTATTCTCAAGAGGCGGGAGCACACCATTAGTAATTGTATTATATTAACAAGGAAAATTATATGCACTTATGCAGGTTGGTGCATATCCCATGCCCACCAACCTCATACTAAACGCTCCAATTAGTGATTTCCATTTATAAATCCAGTGTGCATGTGGGGCACATGGTTGTCTTATCTAAACCATTGGTTTGGTCAAGCCCATCATGGATGGACCATGACCCAAAATTGTCCCATATCAGAATCTCCTATTAATCTAGTCATTAGCCTTTTCTTCATCTAATGTAGATTATTATGTATTTCTTCTTAACTGTCTATTTGCATACCAATAGCCAAAAAGGTTAGAGATTTTCAGGCATGGTCCATCAAGGATGGATCATCGATTGTGATCACTGAACTTTAAGCTCCACATGTATGAACTCCATGCCTCACATGAGCATGCACTTTGTACCCTAGGTGAAATTCTCTATTATCACCAACAGCGAAGTTCTCTAATGACAATAATAGTCATAAAAACAATGATGACAGCAGCAGCAGCAGCAGCAACAACAATAGTGACAATAATAACAATAATAATGAAAATTACATTAAGAAGATGGGGTTAGTTAGGGACAGTTTTACCCACACAGTTTTACAACATCAGTCTGGCTTTGAATATTTAATAGACAGAAAAGAATTTGAAATAAAGCTAAAGGTATTTAGGTAGTTTGAGGCGTGTGGTTGCTTAAAAATTGACAGTTGAGATTTTACTAACAAAAAATTTGTCACCAGCCTGGATTTTACTTGCAACAAAGCCTACAACTTTTTTTTCATCCTCTTTGCATACCTGCCCTCCCTCTGCATGCAGCTCACACCCCCTCTATCAGATTGATGGTCTGAATTCTGAATTACTGAATGTTATTAGATGTCTAGGTTCATCCAATAAATGCCCTTTAATCTATTGTGGTCTAACAGTGGATCTGAAGTGGACTAAAATGTTTACATATTACAAAATTCTAACTCCTGGAAAAATATATGAATATCTAACTCTTCAATTAATGAAATACAAACAGATTGTTGAAAAGCTACAAGAAGATTGGCACAAAAAGAGGTGCAGAATTCTTAGACTTGTGAACTTCCAATCATAAAGATATTAAATGCATCCCTATCCATGATAAGGGCTGTTAGATCTCAGGTTTGGATCTTAGATCATGGATTCCACATGTATGGAACCGTACGACAATTCATGGTAGTCTTCAATCTGACCAAAAGACTTGTCTGTTGGATACAACACAAACATTTATTCTTGTGGGTTGTAGATATTTTCTTACAGATATGTAAATTTAATAAGGAAATGTATTTTCAAGGCATTTTGTCTCCTAGATATATAAGATATTGTCTTATACATATGTAAGCTCTTATTATTATTATTATTATTATTATTATTATTATTATTTTGTTTTTATAAAATGCTTAAAATTATAAATATTAATAAATAAGATGTTGGATTGAATCTTTGGATTTTTTTGTTTTCTCAATGGGTGATCAATTGGACTTATGAAAATCAATCGATTGCCCTCTTATGAAAATCGAATCAAACAATAAATAGAAGAATAAAAGATGCAGTTAATTCACAGGGATTAGGTGTAATGACCCACTGTTTTAAATATCCATCCACATTTATTTACAAGTAACAACTATTGCAGCAATAAAAAAAATATATATGGAGAAAAGTGAATTGAACAAGGTGGAATGTGTTATGTAAGGATATTTTTTAGGGTTAGCAATGGGTCATCCAGCCTGTTTGGCCAAGCCTGGGACTATACTTCCACCTATTAGCTTGAATTGTGGGCCAGGCTTGGGCTTGCATGTTATGGCCTAAATATTTTCGACTCGTGCTTGGTCTTAGGTCATTTCATGCGTTAGGCAACTCATGCATTATGCATCCAGACCTCGTTTTCATTTTTCTAAATTTTTATTTGGTTGTGCATGTGTGATCCATCTGATCAAGGCATGGATAAACTACATTCTCCACAGGAAATACGGATTTGATCAATTTTCGGGTTAAGCCTGGCTAGTTCCGACAATTGGACCTAATAGTATCAAGAAGCATCAATCCTATCTAGGCTCTGCTGAACCTGGCCCTACTTAGAGGTGTACACGAGCTGAGCCAAACCGAGCTTTAACTAGTTCGGCTTGGTTTGGTCAGCGGGTGACCTGGGCTCGAGCTTGGCTCGGGTTGGTCCTCGAGCCTAGGTGGTGGGCTTGGTTTGGTTTGGACGAGCTTTCAAGCCGAATTCGAGCCTGTTCAAACCTGTTCAAGCTTCAAGCTTTGGAGAGGGAGGAGGTGGGCCGGGCGACAGGGAGAGAAATAAGAGATGAGGGAGAGCCGTTGATCACCGTCTCCCTAACCAAGTGTTTCTCGAATCCACAAGAAGAAATAAAAGAATAAAAGAGGAAATTAATTCTGAATAATTATTTTTTTGATAGATTAAATGAATAATAAAAAAACATAATTAACTTACTTTAAATAATAAACTAAACCATAAATTCGTAATCCTAATACAATTAGAAAAGAAATAGAAAAATCTGCGCAAACTGTATAACGCTTGTCGGGCGTCGTCTTCCTTCCGCTGATATGAGCAATCCACATATCTGATTGCTACAAAACTTTGTGGTTTTGCTGACATCAACGTACTCTTTAAGATGATCTGCTCAGATTCTCCATATCAGTAGTAATGGGCCACCTGGACCATTTCCAGTTTTAGTGGGCGGAATTCGAAACTTTCTGAATAGTTTGTACCATTTTGGACGCCACAATCAATCCGTAACTCGGATCGACGTGAAACTTGTTGGATTTTCTTGGCGTTGAGCAGCTCTACGAAATGGACGGAACAAATCATCATAAATAATCAAGATGAGCCCCATAAGTTGGGCCAAAATCTAAAAACGAGAATAACAATTTCTTGTTTTGGTTAAATCTCCAAAATTGAAAAATTCATTAGTTTCCTCTTGTTTTTCTTCCTGTCCATCTCCCGCAGGAAGGTGCATGATCCATGCCCTCGATCATGGGGTTCTTCTCCTACATCATTTTTCCGCACTTGAAAAAAACTCGTCTTCGAGTTTCGCTTTAGGTTAGGGCCATGATTTGCTTTTAACTTCGGAAGTCGATGCTTGTTGGCCTTATCCTGAAATGCTGCAACAAATTTCTCTGACTTCTTTTCCGCGCCAACATGAATAATTGCAACCTTCTTTAGCACATCGAAAGTTGGCCTTTTCTAAGAAATGACAATTTCCTCCACAATGAACAATTCATTAGAAAGTTCAGCAATTATAATCGCCTCGATTTCCTGCATTGCTGGTATAACACTTTCTGGGATGCTCATGGATTCTATCAAAATTGACTCCATAATGTCTAGAATAAATTCAGACTATCATTCCCTATCCTTTAAAACTAAGGTATTGATTTCCCCAACCTCTTAAGAATTTTGAACATCCTCTGAGATAGTGGTGGGTTGTATTTCAACGACCTGATCCGAAGTTGCATTACCTCGAAAATCTCTTTCAACATAATTCTCATGATCGTTTCCACACGCAGGCCGTCATACGATGATATCTTCGACCTCTTTATCGCTGGGTTTTGAATTATTTGGGGTAGCCTTGCGATAGGCCACTTGAGGTGCTCCACGAAACATGGGGTTATTCCGTAAAGCGAGCATAGGTGGTTTTTGACGGTTGCCTTGGGCTTGTGATAGATTTAATGTCGCTACAATGCGGTCAAGGGTTGCCTGTATACCTTGCAGGATCAACCGATTTTCCCGTCGTGCTTCGTCGAAAGCTGTCGCTGTGACATAATCCCTTGGAACACCGTTCTTAGGATGAAGATCCAACCCTTTATTAGAGGCCATCGTCTTGAGGAAGAAACCTCTCTCTGATACCAATGATGTAGGGTGGACGTGGTAGGTCGATCACCGTCTCCCTAACCGAGTGTTTCTCGAATCCATGAGAAGAAATAAAAGAATAGATTGAATGAATAATAAAAAACATAATTACATTGCATTAAATAATAAACTAAACCATAAATTCGTACTTAACACTAACTTGCAAAGGAAGAAAAAAAATTCTAATACAATTAGAAAAAAACAGAAAAATCTGCACAAACTGTATAACGCCTGTCGGGCGTCATCTTCCTTCCACTATACGAGCAATCCATATATCTGATTGCCACAAAAATTTGTGATTTTGCTGACATTGACGTACTCTTCAAGATGGTCGGCTCAGATTCTCCATATCAGGAGTAGTGGGCCACCTAGACCATTTGTTCGCTTGCCTCAAGTGTAAGGCTGCGATGTAGTAATAAAACTCGGTAAGACCGAGGTCGATCCATAAGGAATTAGGAGAACAAGTTCCAAACTATTCCAGTAACTCAATTTGCAATAAATAAGAGATTCAATTGGAACAATTATGCTAAAACAGAAACTTAGTGAAAAATAGTAATTTAAGGTACTAAGGCATTCAAGGATCCACTTGTAGCAATCCCATGTCAATTCAATCAATCCAAGCAAGATACACAACTAGATGTGAAGTCATATCTCTCATCTAGTTGAAAAATAAAGCTTTGAAGCACATTCAATCCACCTCAAGTTGAACTTCCAAATTCTAATCACATTCAATCACATATAGAATTCAAAATCATAGCCTTCGGAGTAACAGCCATGCTTATGGACTATGGCCTGCTCAAGGATTACTATAATGTGAATCTAAACAAGCACAACATGATAATCTCAGAGAATTGCAAGGAACCCATGTCCGGAGCACATGAACTCTCATAAAACAACTAAAACTATCAACTTTGGGAACTAAAATATGCAAAAATCCAAACTTGAAGTAGAATTACTTGAATTGAACTGAATTAAACATGAAATCGGCTACAAGCTTCACCTCTCAGCCTTAGCTGAGAGATTCTAGCCGAGCATTGTCATACTACAACTAAAACTCATGAAAGAACTAGAAAACATAGAAAAATTGGAGTTTGGAGGGTTGCAGACGCTCCACGACGGCTTCCTTCCTCTCCCACGACGTCCCTTAGCTTCTATGATACCCTAGGAAGAGCTCCTAGGTGTCCTTTTATAGTGAGGATGCTTGGTTGCGTTGGAAACATCCAGAAACTGCGTAAGGTTACGCAATGCGTAGCGTTTTTCGGAGCAAAATTAGAAACTGCCCGTTTTCTGCATGTGGCCCAGTCCGACCGGTCGGACTGTGTATAAAAACGTCCAGAGAGTGCAGCAGGCTTCCCGACTTAATGGCCGACGGGTCAAGACCGGTCGAACTACATTGAATTTTTAGTCCAGAGAGTTTCCAGCAGCCTCCGACCTGTTGGCCGACCGGTCACGACCGGTCGAACCAACTGGTCCTTTTGTCCAGCATCCAGGAAAGGATAGCCGACCGGTCTTAACCGGTCGGACTGCTTTGGCCGACCGGTCACGACCGATCAGGCTTCTATTCTTCTTCTTCTTCTTCCTTTCTTTCTTCTACTTTCTTTTCTCCTTGCTTTCTTCTTTCTTTGCTCCTCTTTCAATCTTCATCCCATGCATCTAAATATGCTCTTTTGGTCTCCGATTGGATGAAATCCACACTCATTCTTACAATCACAAAACATACATTAGATGGTCCTTTTAAACATGAAAAGCGTACATATAGTATAATGTAGTGGGCTATGCAAGGTATAAATTGGAGGTTCAACACCATCTCCAGTTTTAGTGGGCGGAATTCGGAACTTTCTAAACAGTTCGTACCATTTTGGACGCCACGATCAATCCGTAACTCAAATCGACAGTGAAACTTGTTGAATTTTCTCGGCGTTGAGCAGCTATATGAAATGGAAGGAACGGATCATCATAAATGATTAAGATGAGCCCCACGAGTTGGGCCAAAATCTAAAAATGGGAATAACAATTTCTTGTTTTTGTTGAATCTCCAAAATTAGAGATTCCTTAGTTTTTTCTTGTTTTTCTTCCTCTCCATCTCTCACAGGAAGGTGCGTGATCTACCCTCTTGATTATGGGGTTCTTCCCCTACATCATGAGGCCGATGGCCGGAGGGAGTCGCTGGTCAGGCCGGGACCGCCGGGCGAGGTCGATTCGGCCGAAGAGGAGAGAGTTTTGTTTTTGAGATTTTTAAGGGTGGGCGGACGAGTACGAAAGGTTGCTGGAAGAAAAGAATTAGGGTGAAAGAGAGTGAAAAAAATATATTTTTTATTATATATATTATTTTTAAGTAAAAAATATACCTGAGCCTTTTACGAGCCGAGCCTGATTTCGAGCCGAGTCGAACCGAGCTCAGGTCAAGCTTAGACTTGGCTCGAATTTCCAATGAGCCCACATATTCGCTTGGCTTGGCTTGATACACCCTCCGAATCGAGCCGAACCAAGCTTTTTCAAGCCGAGCGGAGCTAGCTCGGTTCGTGTACAGCTCTAGCCCTACTAACACGCATGGCAAGCTTAAAGAAACCAATTATTCACCTTGCAGCTTAGCATCTAGTTTCTGCAAGTCTACTTCACATTTTTTTTTATTAAATGAGCATCCAAACTAATGTCGTCATTGGACCCTTTATAGGGCATCAAGTAGATTACATGTGTAAATCTAAGCTGCCCATGATGGATAATCCAGTTTAGTAAGGAGTCTTTGCGATACACAGATATGCAAAATGTTAAGTGCACAACTCTCTTAATTTCTTGTCGTCGGGAAAGGAGGAATTTCAGTCTAAGCTCATCATAACATTAGCATATTCAACATATTTGCCGGAAGTGAAGGCCCTATGTTCAAGGTAAAAGGATCATATAATTCTTTATTTATCCATGAGAGCAAGAAAAATAAGGATGCCCATTGCGTTTGTTGTTTTTGTGGTCATTGCAATCTCTTTAGGTCCACCATAATGTTTGAGAAATCCACCCTGGCCATCAATTTTGCCGGCTTATATTAGAATAAGAGTCCAAAAATAGGCAATCCAACACTCAAGTGGGCTACATGACGGTAAACAATGGAGATGGCAATGCCCAGTGCTAAAACCTTTCTGAGGCCCATCGTGATGTTTATTTGCCATTGAATCCGATCATATGGTCATTCCCACTGGGATGAACTGAAAACACAAATGCTAGCCTGATTTGAAACTTTTGTGGCCTTCAACGATAGGCACCGTCTCCACTGTTTTTGGTGGCGAACTCCACTTGAGTTTTTTTTGGATTCGACTCATTTTTGTACACATATACTAAAATGAGCTGGCGAAACAGATGGATGCCATACAGGCATCACGGTGGGTAACAGGCAATTCATATCCGAAAAATATATACTGACTTGACTTCATTATGTTAGACTTATGCTAAGCATTCTGTACCTGCATTACTTGAGTAAAAGTAATCTATCAAACAGTTCGACATTTTACTTTAAATCCTTGGCCATTTTTCAGTACCACAGTTTACTTTAGATCCTTGATCATTTTTGTTGATCTTTGTTGAGAGGAGGGAAAATATTTTAATTTAAATTTTAAATTTAAAAAATATATATTTGGGTTGGGCTGGGCTAACGGGTTTTTAACAGCTCAGTCCAAGTCCAGCCCATTTGAAAAATTGACTTAATAGTTTAAGGCTCAAACCTGAACCACATGCCTATACTCTAATCCAAGCCCGGACCAAGGCGGGCCAGGCCTGAAAGCCTGTTGGGCCAACCCGGTCCATTGACAGCCAACCATGGATAGAGCTGGGCACAAACCAAGCCAGCTCGAAAGATCGGCTCAAATTAATTTGAAAAGCTTGGCTATAATAGAAGATCAAACCAAACGAAGCCTGGGAGTCAAGGTCATTTGAAAAGACAAACCAAGCTCAAATTAGGGCAATACTGGCTTGGCTTGGCTCGAAAGCCTGATTTTATTCAACTAGGTCTGATTGGGCTCGTAGATTGTAAGCACAGTATTTCTTATGATGTGATCCATTTGAGCTTTCAATATGATTCTAGTTTGGGATCAAGTCCTAAAATGATACGTAAAAATGGATGGATGGCTTGGATAATACATATACATGATGATGCAGATAAGACATAATACATATACATGAATGCACATTGTTTCCTTGCACTTGTAAAATTATGCTCGTGTACTTTTTGTTTGGAAAAGGTTGTTACATGTTTATTTTGAAGTTGCAATCATTTCGAAAATGTTAAACCATATAGTAAGATACTTTTATATTTTTTTCTAACTTGTCTAATTTTTATTTATTTAAATAAATAAATAAATAAAAAGAACCCCCACCTGTTCAAAATCGGCCAACCCGGTTTGAAATTTTTGACCAAACTAGTCCCCGCTCAAATCAAATTTTTCCGGAGCAAACCAAACTCGGCCGCATAAGTCAGCCCGTAACCTAAACCGGGCCTGTCCATAATTTGGGGTGGCACAAAAACAAGCCAAACCACACTAGGACTAACTCAGGCCGCACACCTCTAACCATGGTCCATGGATAATGCGGTAGATTCCTTTTTAGTCGCTGATGTTGAGTGGACGATGGCGGCTCAATTTGGATTGCATGAGTATTCATTATTTTAGTAAATGTATAGGCGGTGGTCCACCCAAGACGGTGCAGCCCTTACCTTGAGCCTACCTTGATGTATGTATTCTAAATCCACACCGTCCATCCGTTTTTTTTAGATCATTTTAGGGCATAAGCTAGATGCAGATTTCATGTGGACCATATTATAGGAAACAGTAGTGATTGACCATTAAAAGCTCTCTTGGCCCCAAAAGATTTGGATAAGCTGATTTTTTTTTTTTTTTCCTTCATGCAGGTTTACAGAAATATTGCGGTGGGCCTGAGGAGGTTTTTAATGGGGTCAATCACCACAGTTTCCTATAGTATGATCCACCTGAGATTTGGATCTGTTTTATTTTTTGGGCTCATATACTAAAATGATATGGAAAAATGGATGGACAGTGTGGATGTAGAATACATACATCGAGGTGGGCCCTGCAGTGAGTGCCGCACTGCCTTGGGTCTGGCCGGGGCCGCACCTAATCTGCTCCCGAGTTTCCCGTCTTTTAATTTCCAGGCACATGCTATCGGAATCAAATGACATCACTCGTTTGGCCACACTCGCCCGCAACCTGAATATCCAACAGTAAGGGCTTGACTTGCCTGACCGAGCTAGCCTATGCCCGTGACAAATCCACTCCTTCCATCAGTTTGGAAAAGCGAAAATAGAAAAGGAGTCCAAAAATCGGGGCAGATCCAAAACTTAGTTGGGCCACCCCACGGATTCAATGCCTACATTGAAAACTGTGGGGATCACAGATGTTTTCTATCATGATAATATACGTACCTACGGTTTATCTGAGTGATAGTAACTCTATGAACGGTTTGGATGGCGTATAAACACCATGGTCGGCTCTAGGAAGATTTCAATAGTGGACGTTTCGGTTCTTACTCTTTCTTGTGATGTGGTCCACCTAGGTTTTGGATCTGCCTGAGTTTTGAATTCCTGTTCTATCGTAGTCTTGCGAAACTGATGGACGGAGTGGACTCATGACGGGCGTTTTTGTGGGCCCACATAGCTTCCAACTGCATGAACTTCCTTAGTGGGGCACAGGCAGGTTGCGTGACACTATCAACGTACAATCCTTGGGCCCCACCAAAATTTACCTACAACCTGCATCTTTTCAAAGAGTCCGGATGTCTGCTCCGTTTAAATGGGATTTTTCTGTTTGCCAACCACTTGATTGGTCCAGCTCAGCATTGACATTGTCAGCACTGACTACATTTCAGTGCTAAGCTGGACCAATAAGGCGTCGTCAAATAGGAAAATCTTGTTGAAGACGAGCAGACGATCCAGATTACTTTTCAAATTATCTCATGTGTATTGTACATCCAAACCCCACAAAAAAGGTGGGCCACACCTGTTGCACCATATTTTCAACAAACGAGGACAAATTAAAAAGGAACATATATGGTTTTATGAGTATTATGAAGTGGGTATGTAAAAGGTCGAGTGAGAGTGTAGAATAATTCGTGGTGACACAGATGGCACAAATTAAGTAGTGCCACGGTGACAAAGGAGATAAAGTAAAAGTAACGATCGTCGCCGAGTTAATAAGACGATTATGAGGACAGGTGTGGTAGAAGTACACGAATCGAGCTAGCTCGGTTAGCTCACTCGATTCGGCTCGGAACAGCTCGCTTTGAACCAAGCTGAGCCTTTTTCCCCTGCTCAAAATGAATTTCGAGTGGAGTGCCAGTTGGGCCTCCCTCGATTCGGCTCGACTCAAAACTCAGCTCGTTCGTAGCTTGATTTGGCTCGATTATATATATATATATATATATATATGTAAAAAATTTAATTCATTTCTCCCTATTCTTCTGCCTGACTTGAGCACCCCCCATACCCTTGTTCGGCTGGTGAGTCTAGCCGAAAATTCCCCCCCCCCCCCCCCCCCCCCCCCCCCCCCCCCCCCAATTTTTCGTTTGCCCATCTGGCTAATTAGTATATGAAACTTCTATCTACATATTTCCAAGCTCGACCCTCAGGTCGAATTCAGCTCTCGAGCTCAAAATCAGCTTGAAATGGCTCGACTCGGATCAAAAGCTTGGTCGAGCCAAACACGAAATTCCAACTCGATGGCCAACCTGAGCCAAACACGAGCCAAGGTGGTCATTGGTCGAGCCTAGCCGGAACATGGCTGAGCTTGGCTCAACTCGGCTCGTGTACAGCTCTAGTTGTGATTGCTCAACGCCGTGTTAAAATGGTGGTGATTCATAGTCTTCGTACTTATGACCTAAAATGGTGGTGATTCATCCTCTTCGTACTTATAACCCTCTGTACGGGCCGTCGGGACATCATAGATGATCACACTTGTCCAAACCATCGACTTGATCATAGAAGTAAAACAGTTTGCAAAAGCAGATGGTTAGTATGATTTTGTGAGTATAATTTATGCTGCATCAATAATTGGTGAGAGATTCGGATTGCCCTACACGGTGTGTACGATTGAAGAACGCCACCATGTTTTAAAATGGTGGTGAACTATCAAAAGAAGACCTTTAACGAGATAAAAGTCTAGGAAGGAATCAAAGCTGAGACTCGGAGACAATGGGTCGTAGTTTTCATGTTTAAAAAGATGAATTTTATGAGGCAAAGTCAAGGAGAAAAAAAAGCAAAAGGTAAAAAGAAAAAGCAGAAAAGAAAGACGGTGACTGGTAATATTTATTTAATGAAACAAAAATTCTAGCGTAATGGATAAACAACCACTCTTTTTAATGAAAGCTGTTAAAGCCCATTGATATGCCAATATGCCATTCTCTAATGACTCAAGCTTTTAAATCAAGTGATCATTTGACATGGTATTAGAGCATAAGAAAAAAATCTAGCATAGAGAGAGAAATTTATCATTACTTAGAAAAAGAAATCATAATTCCAGTGGAGTAAGTGAGAAACTTCATAGTAGATTTTGTCTTGTTTTTACTGCTCATTTTAAGGCATTGTACCAAAACTGAAGCATATCCAAATCTCAAGGGGAGCACGCCACATGAAAACTGTGGTTGTTGAGCAAGCACCATTAAAAATTTCTTAGTGGCGTAATGTTTATTTTCCATCCAACCTGTTGACAAGGTGTACACATACTTGGATGAAGGGAAAACACAAATATCAGCTTGATCCAAAACTTTTGTGGTCTTCGATATGCTTTTAATGGTATGCATTCAATGTGTTACTTAGTATCCACTCTAGGCAGTATAATCTTAGGGAGTGGATTAGGTGGGGCCCAACCTCACTCACCACGGTTCTGCCCTGACCATAAGGGTCACTTTGATGTATGTGTGGTATATATATTCATGCTGTCAGTCCTTTATGTTAGATGATTTTAGAGTATGAGATAAAAAAATAAAGCGAATTCAAATCTTAAGTAGACCACACTACATGAAATAGTGGTGATTGTTGGATGAGCCTTCAAACGGTGCACGATTTGGGTGCTTAGATCGGTCGGGCGACCGGTACACGCGACCGGTCTACACGTTATGGCCCAGATGCACAAAAGGCTGCTGGACATCTTTCACTCAACGTAGACTAGTTGGGTGATGGATCGGCAGTGAGGCAGCGTGAACGGGTCTGTGTTGATTTCTCATCTGGATTGTTTTGTGTAATGGCCGATCGGTCGACTACGCATGCGGTTTCTTGCATAGCTATGCGATAGTGCGTAAGACGTTTCTAAATTGGGATTTCATGCTATAAGTATGGCATGTATCCGAGATTAGATGTAATCCTAAGGTGTCCAAGGTTTTGTAATTGCATTAGGAAGAGGGGAGAGTGTTTTGAGAGAGAGAGAGAGAGAGAGAGAGAGAGAGCTTGGGTTTTCTCTGTTTTCCTTGCTTGTGGGCTGTCAATCTCTGTAATCTTTTGTTAATCATAGTGGATCGCTTTGTACCGTGGTTTTTTACCCGTTGAGGGATTTTTTTTAGCTAAAATCGGATTGTCTCTTGTGGTTGAATGCTTGTGTGTCTTGATTGCATAGTTTTTCTCATTTGATCTTGCATTACTCTGCGCGTTCGGCTTCCGCTTCCGCTGCCGATTTTCCCAACAACCTGGTATCAGAGCTAAAGTTGGGGTGCAGTAGAATTTGGATTTGAGACGAGGAGATGAGATCAAGCATAAGGTTCGACATAGAGAAGTTCTCCAGCAAAAATAACTTTGAACTATGGAAGGTGAAGATCGAATCCCTCCTAGTTCAACAAAGGGCTTGATGAAGCTCTTGGAAAGCGACCTGAGGCTATGAAAGATGATGAGTGGACGAAGCTCGACAAGAAAGTTAGAACCTCGATCCTGTTAAGCCTTACGAATGATGTCTTCTATTACGTCACGTAGGAGAAGACAACGACCAAAATGATTGCGAAGCTATAGAAGGTTTATGCCAAGAAGTCTCTAGAGAATCGCATATATCTGTTGATGCAGTTATTTACCTTGAAGATGGCTGGGGGGACGGATGTGAATGATCACTTAAGCACATTCAATCGGCTAATTTGCAAGTTGATGGAGATAGATGAACTGATGAAGGATGAATATCAAGCATGCATCCTGCTGAATTCTCTTCCAGATTCATATGAGTCATTTAGGGACTCTGTGTGTGCAGGGAGGGAGACCAGTAATATCGAGACCGTTATCTTAGCCCTTTAGTCGAAGGCGATGAGAAAGAAAAGCGGTGACGTAGGTTCTCATTCTTCCTCAGAGGCATTGATTATGAAGGGAATAAATTCTGAGTATGGTGGAGGATATTCAAAATCGGGATATAAGGCCAAGGGTAAAGGAAAAGCTAAGGTGAAGTGCTGAAGTTATGGTCAGGAAGGCTATATGAGAGGAGTTATCAGAATCCCAAGTTAAAGCAAGAGAGATATGCAAATTCTTTTGGAGAGGAAGTCGATACTGTAGAGGACGGTGGCGATCTTTGTGAAGTTCTGACTATATCTGGCAAGGGATCTCACGGTAGTGAGTGAATCTTAGATTCAAGGGCTTCATGTCACATTTGTCCTGACCAGAGTTCCCACGACATACAGAGAGTATGATAGTGAATCGGTGTTTGTGGGCGATGGCTACGCTCATAAGGTAATAGGTATTGGTTCGGTGCAGATCAGGATGTTCGATTAGATCGAATGAGTCCTAGAAGATGTGAAACATATCCCCAAGATGAAGATGAATGTGATTCTCTTGGTGCACTCGAGGCGAAAGGGTACATGTTCATCGACCGCAATCGTTGTTGTAAAGTGATGAAGGGGACACTCATGTGTATGAAGGCATGGAGGTGTGGCCATCTTTACAAGTTGATCGGGAGCACAATTCATGGTGGAGCTGCAGGATCAGTAGCTAGATCCACGGTTGCTCATATGTGGCCACATGAGAAAAGCGAAAAAGAGCATGAATGTGCAATGTTAGAGTCGATAGTTGCACGAGAAGCGGTGGAACCATGATTGAAGTTGATATGACAAAGCGATGATGGTTTGATTCGACGTTTAAAGCCTCGATGGAGATTATTGGAGGAGCTTTCAAACGGTGCACGGTTTGAGTGCTCAGACTAGTCAGTCGACCAGTCTGAACGTTATGGCCCAGATGCACGTCTGGACATCTTTCACTCAACCTAGACCGGTCGGCTGACCGGTTGGCGGTGAGGCAACGTGAGCGGGTCTGTGTTGATTTCTCCTTTAAACTGTTTTGTGCAATGGCCGACCGGTCAACTGCGCACATGCGTAAGACGTTTCTAAATTGGGATTTCATGCTATAAATATGGCATGTATCCGAGCTTAAATGTAATCCTAAGGTGTTCAAGGTTTCCTAATCGTATTAGGAAAATGGGAGAGTATTTTGAGAGGGAGAGAACTTGGGTTTTCTCTGTTTTTTTTGCTTGTGGGCTGTCAATCTCTGTAATTTTCTGTTAATCATAGTGGATCGCTTTGTGCCATGGTTTTTTATCCATTAAGGGGTTTTTCCACCTAAAATCAAATTGTCTTTTGTGGTTGAATGCTTGTGTGGCTTAATTGCATAGTATTTCTCGTTTGATCTTGCATTAATATGTGTTTAGCTTCCGCTTCCGTTGCCGATTTTCCCAACAATGATTAACCACTAAAATCTTCATAGTGGCCGTAGAAGTTTTGGATCAAGCTGATATATCTTTTTTTCCTTTCTCATGTTGACCCGACTATAGAAACAATAGTAATTGGCCATTAAAAGCTTACCATGAGCTACAAAAGTTATGGATCAAGTTGATATTTGTTTGTTTTTTTTTTTTTTTTACGTCCAAATTTGTATGACTTTATCAACAAGTTAGAAGGTAAATAAACGTTAAAGAAACATTATGGTGGGCCCTAGGAAGCTTTTAATGGTGAGGCGTTCAATCATCACTATTTCGTATAGTATGGTCCACCTTAGATTTGGATGTGCTTCATTTTTGGGTTCATGCGCTATAATGATATGGCAAAATGGATGGACGGTGTGAATGTAGAATACATACATCATGGTGGGCCCACGGTAAGGGCCGAACCGTCTGGGGTGAGGCCGGGGCCGCACCTAATCTGCTTCCGAGTTTTCAGTCTCTGAAATTTTAGGACATGCTATCCAAATCAAATGACATCACCTGTTTGTACCACTTAACATGGCCGCACTTGCCTGCAACCTGGAAACCCAACAAGGACGCGACTTGCCTTTGCCCGAGCTGTGGGGCCCGCAGAGATGCCCGTGACTGATCCACTCCGTCCATCAGTTTTCTATCAGTTTCGGGAAGCCAAAATAGTATAGGAGACCAAAACTCAGGTAGATACAAAACTTAGTTGGGCCACCCCACACGAAACACCCGAGATTGAAAACTTTGTGGGGACCACAGAAGTTTTCGTATCAGGATAATATTCGTACCTACAGTTTATCTGAGTGATATTAACCCTATGAACGGTTTGGATGGCATGTAAACACCATGGTCGGCTCTAGGAAGGTTTCAATAGTGGACATTTCCGTTTTAACTTTTTCGTGTGATGTGGTCCACATGAGTTTTAGATCTACCTGATTTTTTTAACTCTTGCCCTATCATAGTCTTTCGAAACTGATGGACGGAATGGATTCGTCACGGGCATTTCTGTGGGCCCCACATAGCTTCCAACCACAAGAACTTCATTCAGCGGGGGCACAGGCAGGTTATGTGTCAACATCAGCGTACAATCCTTGAGTGGGCCACACCATAAAGATGACATCCGAAACCCACAAAAAGCGTGGGCCACACCATGAAGATGACTTCACTGAACCGACATCCAATAATTTAAGTCAATGTACAGGTGTGAACCACTATCAAATGAATCGACCCTATATTCATTCCACGTTATCATCTGCCTTTTGTACGGTTCAGATGTCTAACAAACGCTACAATTTGGTGGAAAAGGCCACAAATTGGACGGTCACGATTGTTTGATTAACCATTACTAGCAAGATATATTTAAGATGGTCTTTAGAAGATCCCTACCCATTTATTAATTAAAAAAAAAAAAAAAATTACAGTCTCATTTGCAAATCCAGTAGATCTTGTGCATGGGACATTCGCAGTGCGGCCGATGCTATCAACGGTTTGGATCACTTAATCATGGGTTCCACTTATCCAAACTAAAAACTCTACCACAAATTATCACACTCTTGCTTTAGGGACAGCTACGAGCGACGGATTAATGACAAGTGTAAGGCTCAGCTTCTCCTTCAATTCCAGATCATCGGGTTTCATTCCATCTGGTAGCGACCAATTGAAGGTGTGGATCAAAGACCCGAGAAACAAAGGGATTGTCCGACTCGCCAACGGCATCCCAATGCAGATTCTCCTTCCCGCCCCAAACGGTATGAATTGGAAGTGTTTTCCATAGTAATCAAGATCCGAATCCAGGAACCGTTCGGGTGAGAAGGTATTCGGATCCTGACCACGAATTCGGGTCTCGCCCGATTGCATAAGCATTCACCAGCGTCTGATAGTCTTTTGGGATTGTGTAGCCCATGACTTCACATGCTTCAACCGATCGATGAGGGATGAGGAAGGGTGCAGCTGGGTGAAGTCGCATGGTCTCTTTGATGCAGGCGTGGAGGTAGTGAAGGCGTGGGAGGTGGGACTCAGTCACGATGGTGGGGCCCACTTCGCGGTCCAATTCATCATGGAGTTTGGCCATTTTATCTGGGTGTTTTAGGAGCTCGGCCATGGCCCACTCGATGGTTGTGCTGCTGGTCTCTGAACCGGGTCCAAATGTTTCCTGGTGGGCCCAAAAATAACAAAAGAAATGGTGAGTGTTACAATTACAAAGAGAAATATATATTTTGCTGAGCCCATACCCATGTATAAGAGAGCCATCTGCGATCCAAGCCGTCCATCAGATGGGTCCAAGGACATCGGATTCGGTAGTGACTATCGGTACTGATGTTTGTTATGGGCCCCACAATGATGTATATATTTTATCCATGCCGTCCATCCATTTTTTTAGCTCGTTTTACTGCATTAGGAAAAAAAATGAAGCAAATCCAAATCTCAGGTGGCCCACACCACAGGAAACAGAGGTGATTGAACGCCCATCATTAAAAACATCTTGGGGGCCACAAAGGTTTTGGATAAAACTACGGTGGGCGTTCAATCCTGTCGTGTGGTCCACCTGATGACATAAAATAAGCTGGAAAATGGATGGACGGCATGGACAAAACACATACATCATGGTGGGGCCCACAGCAATGGATCACTACTGTATCCGATGCTAGAAAATAAAGGACAGTCTACTAATCAGAATCGGCCACGATGCTAGAACAAAAGATGGAAATTTGTTTTTTAATGGACTGGACTGCTGTGATTACTCAACACCATGTTAAAATAGTGGTGATTCATAGCAGATGGTAAAAAAATCACAATCGACAAGCAATCCTAACCATCGATTGAACTGATGGTAAAAGTAAAACAGTGGGCAAAAGCGGATGGTTAGTATGATTTTGTCAGGATAATTTATGCTGCATCATTAATTGATAAGCGATTAGGACTTGGCCACGTGTACGATTCAAGATCACCACCATGTTTTGAAACGGTGGTGAACTAGCAAAGGAAGACCCTGCACAGTTGCACGAGACAAATGTCTAAGAAAGAAAACAAAGAATTTTTTTTTTAATTTTTAGAAAGATGGAAATTTTATGGAAAGAGGTAAAGTCAAGAAGAAGAAAACAAAACAGGAAGAAGAAACCGAAGCAGATTGCGCACTACACCGCGCCGGGAACGGGCGGATCTGTGTGGGCCCACCATGATGTATCTGTTTATCCACCCTGTACATCCCTTTTCTAATATCATTTTAAGGTAAGAGTCTACAAATGAGGCACATCTAATGCTCAAGTGTACCATCACAGATGACTCTTGCATTTAATGCAAGCCAAGCTTACTATTTGGTGTGTTCCACTTGAGCATTGGATCACTCTGCCTCATTTTTGAGCTCATACATTAAAATAATCTGAGAAAATGAATGACCGGCATGGATAAACAGATACATCACGGTGGCCCACCACACCCGTTCCAGACGGGCAGGGGTAGGAAGCAATCGGCCTCCTGAAGAGACGGTAGAGAAAGACAATGCCTACTAATATTTATTTAAAGTAGGCCTAAAGAGATAAGAAATTGCTATTGAGAAGCTTATCACTACTTTAAAAAACCAAAATTCCAGCGGAGACCGTGGGACCCACTTTGATGTACATGTGTTGTATATCCGTAGTGTTGTTTAATGTTTCCTGCTCATTTTAAAGCATGGTAAAATAATGAAGTAGATCCAAATCTCAAATGGAACACACAACAAGAAGCATTTGTCATTGAACACACAACAGTACCATAATGTTTATTTGTCATCAAACTTTGTGATAAGGTCACACCACACCTTTGAGACAGTGTTAGACTCAGTGAAGATAACCTTGTTTCAACACTGAGGTCCTGGTATCAATTACCAATGTGGGGGTGGCTGACATTGCAGTGTGATTAACAGTGTTGGTGTGTACTAATAGTGGGATGTGTTGGGATGAGTCTTCAAACTTACTCGAATGGGTGCTCCGACCGGCTGGCTGACAGGCCGGACAGCGTAACCCAGATGTTGTGAAGAAACACCCTTGGACGTTTTCCGGTTGCCCAGATCAGTCGGCCGACCGGTCTGAAGGTGGATCCGACCGGTCAGCTGTGAGGCAGAAACGTGTGGCATCTCCCTGAATTGTTTTTGTGAAGGCCGACCGGTCAGGCCGACCAGCCGGCTGTGTGCGCGGATTTCTTGCGCAGTTCGCAGTACTGTGCAAGGTGTTTCTATTTTCGGATTTCTTCCTATTTAAGGTGTTGTAATCCGACCTAGAGATGTATCCTAAGGTGTCCAAGGTTTCCTATTCGTACTAGGAAGAGGGGAGAGGTGTGTGTGAGAGAAAGCTTGAGTTTTTTCTGTGTTTCCTTGCTTTGTGGGCTGTCAATCTCTGTAATCTTCTGATATTCATAGTGGATCATTTGTGCCGTAGTTTTTTACCCGTTTTGGGGTTTTTCCACGTAAAATTCGGAGTCTCTTGTGGTGTGCTTGTGCGTGATTGATTGCATCTTGTTACTTGTTTGATTTTGCATTACTTCACGTTTTCGGCGTTCCGCTTCCGCTGCCGGCTTCTATCCCAACAAGTGGTATCAGAGACAGGTTGGGGTGGAATAGATTCGAATCTGAGACGAGAAGATGGGATCGAGCGCAAGGTTCGATATAGAGAAGTTCTCTGGGAAAAATAACTTTGAGCTACGGAAGGTGAAGATTGAATCCTTCCTGGTTCAGCAAGGGCTTGATGGAGCTCTTGGAAAGCGACCCGAGGCTATGAAGGACGATGAGTGGACGAGGCTCGACAAGAAGGCAAGAACATCAATCCTGTTAAACCTTACGAATGATGTTCTCTATCATGTCATGAAGGAGAAGACTGCGGCTGAAACGATGGCGAAGGTAGAGAAGGTTTATGCCAAGAAATCTCTAGAGAATCGCATGTACGTGTTGATGCAGTTGTTCACCTTGAGGATAGCTAAGGGAACTGAGGTTGAGGACCACCTGAGTACGCTTAATAGGTTGGTTTGCAAGTTGGTGGAGATCGATGAAGGATGAGTATCAAGCATGCATCCTGTTGAATTCTCTTCCATATTCATATGAGTCATTTAGGGACTCTGTGTGTGCAGGAAGGGAAACCATAAGCATCGAGACTGTTATCTCAGCCCTCCAGTCGAAGATAATGAGAAAGCAAAGCGGTGACGTGGTTTCCCGTTATTCCTCATAGGCACTAGCTATGGTAGGAAGAAGTTCTGAGCATGGAGGATATTCGAAATCGGGATCGAGAGCCAAAGGTAAAGGTAAGTCCTAAAGTGAAGTGCTGGAATTGTGGCCAGGAGGGCTACATGAGAGGGGATTGTCATAATCTCAAGTTGAGGCAAGAGAAGTATGGAAGTTCTTCTGGAGAGGGAGCCAATACCGTAGAGGACGGTGTCGATTTTTGTGAAGTTCTGACTGTATCTGGCAAGGGATCTCATGGTAGTGAGTGGATCCTTGATTCAGGGGCTTCATGTCACGTTTGTCCTGATTGGAGTTCATTCACAACATACATGGAGTATGGTGGAGAATCGGTGTTTGTGGGCGATGAAGTCGCTCATAAGGTTGTGGGTATTGGTACTGTGCGCATCAGGATGTTCAATGGGGTCGAACGAGTCCTAGGAAGATGTGAAGCACGTTCCCAAGATGAAGATGAATATGATTTTTCTTGGTGCACTCGAGGCGAAAGGATGCGTGTTTATCGGCTGCGATCGTTGTTGTGAAGTGATGAAAGGGGCACTCATGTGTATGAAGGCACGGAGGTGTGGCCATCTTTACATGTTGATCAGGAGCACAATTCACGGTGGAGCTGCGGAAAAGGCAGCGAGATCCACGGTTGCTCGTATGTGGCAAGTGCCCAAGGGCCACATGAGAAGAGCGGTAAAGGGCGTGAATTTGCAAGGATAGGGTCGATGGTGGCACGAGAAGCGGTGGAGCTATGATTGAAGATGAGATGATGTTGCAAGAATGTGTTGATTCGACGTTTGAAGCTTCGGTGGAGTTTGTTGGGATGAGTCTTCAAACTTGCTCGAATGGGTACTCCGACCGGCCGGACAACATAACCCAGATGCTGTGAAGAAACACCCCTGGACGTTTTCCTGTTGCCCAGATCGGTCAGCTGACCGGTCTGAAGGTGGATCTGACCGGTCGGCTATGAGGCAGAAACGTGTGGCATCTCCCTGGACTATTTTTGTGAAGGCCGACCGGCCGGCTGTGCGCGCGGATTTCTTGCGCAGTCCGCGGTACTGCGCAAGGTGTTTCTATTTTCGGATTTCTTTCTATTTAAGGTATTGTAATCCGACCTAGAGATGTATCCTAAGGTGTCCAAGGTTTCCTATTAGTACTAGGAAGAGGGGAAAGGTTGTGTGAGAGAAAACTTGGGTTTTTTCTGTGTTTCCTTGCTTTGCGGGCCGTCAATCTCTGTAATCTTCTGATATTCATAGTGAATCGTTTGTGCCGTGGTTTTTTACCCGTTTTGGGGTTTTTCCACGTAAAATTCGGAGTCTCTTGTGGTGTGCTTGTGTGTGATTGATTGCATCTTGTTACTCGTTTGATTTCGCATTACTTCACGTGTTAGGCGTTCCACTTCCGCTGCCGGCTTCTATCCCAACAGGATGTTTGTACTAACCCAAAAAAAAAGAAGGATAAAGTAAAAACGGAAATATTGACTTGATTCAAAACTTTTGTGGCACCTAAGAAGCTTTTAAATGATCACTGTTACGCGCGTGAGACAGAAAAATGAAGTAAATTCAAATCTTAAGTGGACCAACAGGTTGTATGGCAAATAAACATTGTGGTGGGCGTTAGGAAGATTTTAATGGTGGGCTATTGGTATATTAATGAAGCCAAAAAAATAGTAGAGAGACGCAGAGAGCCTATACCTATTTAAATAAAATAAAAACATCTAATGGCGAGAGAGAGAGAACAACTAGAAACGAGAGATGACAACTTACAGCCGACCTGACTTAGCATGCAGTCCATTTTTACTACTAACATCTCACATGTGCAGGAAATCCGACCCATGGAAAAGCTGGGCCAGACCATCAAGATACACCATCTCAAAAATCAGGCAGATCCACTCACTAGGAGGACCACAAACTGTATATTGAGTCAGACCCTACACTCTCCATTTATTTCCATGGTGTGGATCGCCACCGATCATTTCCACAATTTGATCTTCATGGTAGACCCACTCTTCTAATGGGTCCCAATGCCCTGAGAGAGAGAGAGAGAGAGAGAGAGAGAGAGAGAGAGTACATACCAAGAACATGGCATTTATCTGACCATCATCAAAATCATTCGCCAGTAGAACCTCCAAGAAATCATGCTTTGAAGGGTCCCGATTCGCCCTCCGTTCCTTGACCGTGTCCTTCCACAGCTCAATCACATCATTCAAGCGGGCCTCGCAGGCCCGAAGAAGCCCATGTGGATCAAGCCCACCCAAAATTGGATAAAAATCAGCTAAATTTGGGCTAGCCGCTATATACAGCATGTCCCTAATAAGCTTCTGCATCCCAACCTTGTCACCTTTGTCACCATACTGAAACACATCCTTAGAGAATACCACATGGCCCAGTATATTCAACAGTGTCCCGAACAAGACCTCTGTGATCGTGATTGGCCCGCCTTGCTTCGATCGTATGAAATCCACCATATCAGTCACCTTCTGCTGCCTAACATGAACATGGGCGTCCAACATCTTCGTCGAAAACAGCTCGGTCCTCGCGATCCGCCGTAGATTCTTCCAGATATCAGTGCAATCGGTCCACACCACTGAGTGTTTGATGTGTTCCTTCATCCGTAGACTATGCGGTATGAACCGGCCTGAGAAGGACCGATCATGGTTCCGGAGGATCTCCATCGCCGATTCCGGCGTCGAGGCGATGATCACCGGCTGCATGCCGAACTTTACAAGCATTAGTGGGCCATGGACTTTGGCCAACTTCATGAGCTCAACATGAGGAGCCCCACTCAACATGGACATCATGTTGCCGATGATGGGCCATGGGTAGGGCCCAGGTGGGAGGTTCTTACGTGACCATGGTTTAAAGAGAAATATAAGGATGAGGGGCACCAGAATCCATAGAAGTGAATCCATAGTACCAGTAGCTGAGAGATTTCAACGATGGATGGCTATGCTTCTGAGTTCCACCAGGAAATATGCATGCATTTATAGGATGTTGTTGGCTAGGGTGTGCGTTTGTCACAGTTTAAAGAATTTGCTACAGGTGTGACATTCATGTAATTCGATCCAAATTCCATACCATCCAGGCCGTGGCCCCATTATAGACAGCATGGCTTATAAAATATTGCTGGTTTGATGATCTTAGCAGTCGAATCCGTAGGGAAAAAATGTTCATTGGTCCTAACTAGATGGGCGGTGAAGATCACCCAATCAGCTCTAGTTTATATTTTAAGAATTACGAGGCAAACAATATGGATGGTCTGGATTGATATACATGTCAACTTCATGTAGGATGGATAAGTTCCAATTGTGGCGAACAAACACTTTTAAGTAATTATTTAATCCTTAGCCCTGTTTGAGCTCAATGGCCACCTTAGCTCGTGTTCGGATTGGCTTGGCGTTCGAGCTGGATTAACATGTTCGAGATAGCTTGATTGAGCTTTTGAGCGAGTTCAAGTCTAATTTGAACTAGTTCGAGCGTTGAGAAAACAAAATTTTAAATAGGCCTAGCTCAAAAGCTAAGCTTAAAACTATTTAAAATTGAGCCCAAAGGCAGTCCAAATCTCATTGACACCCCACCTACTTTTGCAGAGAGGTTCATTTCTCATTTCTTTGTTCACTTCCGATATGGGACTAAAAAATATATTGTTTTAGTTTTTTTCAAGTGAGTCAACCGAGTCGAGCCGATTCGAGCTTGGGTTAGCTCAAGCTCAGCTAGAAAATCATTTCGAGCTTGGAAAAATGGCTCGACTTGGCTCAAACCGAGCTAGTTTGAGCTGAGTCGATAGCTAACCGAGCTAGCTTGGCTTGTGCTCAGCTCTATCTGTAGGGCCCACTTTGACGTATATAGTTTATATCTAACCCATCTATCCATTTTCCATATCATTTTATGACATGAGCCAAAATATGAAGCACATCCAAATTTTGGGATCATACACTAAAATGATCCGGAAACACAAATGGACATCGTGGATATACAATAAATACATCAAGGTGGGCCCCACGGTAAGGGCTGCACCGTCTTCGGTGAGGACACGGTTTGTCTAGTGACGCTGCCACTAGCCAAGTTGCTAGTGTTCTGTGCTCTGTGGGCCTCACCATGATGTAGGTTATTTATCATGTCGTCCATTCATTTTTACATATCCATTTAACTCTGTCTGAAAAATGAGGTAGATCTAAATTTCACGTGGACCACCCCACGGGAAAAAAGTAATGATTAAATGTCCTCCATTAAAACCCACCCCGGGCCCACTGTAATATTTATTTGGCATCCAATAAAGGGAAAAATAAAATCAGCTTGATCCAAAAACTTTTGTAGCGTCCAAGAGGTTTTTAATGGTGGGTGTTTGATCAACATTGTGTGGTCCATTTCAGATTTGAATCTACCTCATTTTTTGGTTCATACCATAAAATGATCTTTAAAAATGGATGGACGGCATGGATGAAACACATACATCATGGTGGGGCCACCGCTAATCCGCTCCCGTCGGAGCCATTACCACCCAAACACGCGGACACCTGCAATTTCATCGGGTTGATCATTGGCTTCAAAAAAAAAATTCAGGCGGCTGCACTCCTCACGTGGGCGGAGGCGGATTGCCTGCCAAAGCCTTTCGCAGGCATCTCCTGCGCAAGGAATCTGGGTGGGGCCCACCATGAGGTTTGTGAGAAATCTACGCCGTCCAACCGTTTTTTGAGATCATTTTAGGTGTTGCGACCAAAACTGAACGGGATCCAAGACTTAAGTGGGCTTAAAACATGACAATTGAACTTCCACAGTTGAAATATTCGTGGGGCCACAGAAGTTTCGAATTAGGATATATATTTGTGTTTTCAGTTCATCTCAGTAGTAATGACATTATGAACGGTATGGATGACATATAAACATCACAGTGGACCCTATAGAGGTTTCAACGTTAAGAATTTCCCTACACACCTTTTGCTTTAGTGCGGCCCACTTGAGTTTTGGATTCCGTTCAATTTTGTTCGCAACACCTAAAATGATCTCACATAACGGTTGGACGGCGTAGATTTCTTACAAACCTCACGGTGGGTCCCACACAGATTCCTTGCGCAAGAGATGCCTGCGAAAGGCTTTCGCAGGCAATCCGCGCCCTGCACGTGGGCCAAAAAAGTACAAAACATACCGGCGGCTTAAAACAATAGTTCTCGGCCGTCCATTTGTATAGTATGCTTAAGTGGATTGGCTGGTGCACCTACACCAGCGACACGTTGCTGGTGTGAGTTCATGGCGGGAGCAGATGAGGGTGCCAGTCTTCAATCACAATAAATGTACGAACGGTCAAAAAGAAGGTTATAGTTCCGTGAACTCCACAATAATGTATTTAACATATCCACACCGATGCATCCATTTTGGAGATTATTTTACGGCATCAAACCCAAAATGAATCATATTCAAAGCTCAAGTAAACCACACAACAAAAGAGGCAGTGGGACAATGATTCTCACCGTTAAAACATCCCTAGGGTCCACCATGATACTTATTTGCATCCAAACTGTTCATAAGATCACAAGGACCTGGATGAAGGGTAGCAACAAATATCAGATTGATACAAAACTTTTGTGACCGCAAGAAGGTTTAAATGGTAGACCATCACTCTCCACTTCTTTCTGCAATGTGGTCCACTTGAAGTTTGGATTCATCTCATTTTTTGGTAAAAATCATTATAAAAACATCGCAAGATGAACAGACAGTTTGGATAGTACACATACCTCTATGTGTGGCCCACATAACTTGATGACGTCAATACACCAGCCAAGTTTGTGGTGCGTAGTACACCACGCAATCCGCTACCCTTTTGGCCATGCCACGTGTGAAGTGGTCTGCCCTTTATGACGGAAGCTGAAACAGTACAGACTACGGACAGATTTGATGTTTCATACGTGTTTCATATTGTCACGTGTGCCTTCATGTGCATGGGGAAGCGGATTTCCTGGGGCCCACAGTGAGGTCCGTGACAAATCCACTCCGTCCACCTGTTTTGCAAGATCACAATATGAGAGGGATCTAAAAATCAGGTACATCCAAAACTCATGTGTGCCATACCACAAGAAACAGGGGGGATTGAACGCCTGGGGGTGACAGAAGTTTTATTTCAGGATGACATTTGTTTCTGGAGTTTATCTGACTGGTAATAACCCTATGAACGGTTTGGATGGCATATAAACATCATGGTCAACTCCAGGAATGTTTCAACTGTGGAAGTTTCCGTTCCTGCTGTTTCATTTGGGGTGGCCTACCTGAGTATTGAATCTTCCTGATTTTTTTATTCCGGTACTATTGTGGTGTTTGAAAACAGATGGATGGAGTGGATTTATCACGGACACATCTGTGGGCCCCACAAAAACCTGTGCCCTGGCGGAGCTGCGACACTCGTGTGGAGTTAGCAAACCTTGGAATAGTCCAAATGGAACAAAACAAGTCTACATGTCTCCGCCATCAGATTTGAAGAACGACGGCATGACGCTTCGTATGCGTTCTGACGTCAGATACCTAACACATGTCCACTACATTGTTGGTTATGTGGGCCCACCACAACCCATGCTATTTGGGCCCATATTTTTCAAGGCTGTATCCGTTGATCAAGGTACCAATTGAATCATTTTCTATTTTTGGGGTGGACCCACCTTTACCATTAGCTTTGAAGGGGAATTATTTGATTCTCTTCCAAAGTGTGATTATTTATACGAGGGCACTCTGAAACTTTATACAAATCAATTAACTAAATTTAAAAAGTACAAACTTTATGAACCACTGCAGATGGGCCATGGTTCAGAATTCTGAATCCTAAGCCAGGATTAATGAGCATTTGTATGTTGAATTTGGACCATTGAATACTTTTCATTTGGTCCATATAATAAATGTCCCCCAGTGATCAACCATGTAGTTAATCAAACCAGTGTAAGTTTCAGTTTAGTAAAACACTTGCCGATCAACCATCACACCCTTAAAGGGTATCATTAGAACATGGGTAGTTTTCTTATCATTTGGATTGGCTCACTTGCTTTGCAGTGCCAACGCTAGCTCCAATTACGGTTAGTTAGGGTTTTCTTTTGTTGATTACACATTTTCAATAAATAAGAAGATGTGGAGAAAGATCTCTACATAGGGGTGTCAACAGGTTGGGTTAAGGTGACGTACGTAGGGAGTGGACCTCCTGATCGTGGTCAAGGATCGATGACAATCATGAAGGAGATGGACTACAAGAAGATCAGCAGAATCACTAAAGAAATTGCCAGTCAACAGCCTTCGTCGATTGGTCGCACCCCCTGGTCGACCGGTCGAATTTCGACTGGAAAATGGCCCAACTCGCTAGACCATTGCAAATCCCAAATGACTGATCAATGGCCCCCTGACAACCGATCTGAAGTGCTCCGCAGTTTTGTGCGGATTTGCAGATTTTTTTTTGGATTTTTCGATTTCTTTTCGATTTTTGCTATTTCTTTCCTATTTTGCTTATGATTCTTTGCTATTACGTTTTAGGATTTTCTAGAGTTTAATTTTCCTATTTATAATTATTAAAACTCGTTGTTAATTATTCTATCTTTGATTAATACAATTTCCTTTGACTTTATACTCTGTTTGCTCGTGGATTTAAGTGTTCTTTCGTAGATTCGAAGAAGATTGGTTGATGAGTCACAATATCTCTGTGGATTCGGAGTAGGTATTCCGCGAGAGAGACGATGCTCTATCTCACAACGTCCCCCCTGTGTCAATTGGTATTATAGCAAGGAAGACCCTCGGATCGATATCTCTTTGCAAAGGTAAGGACAAAATCCCGTGGACGGTGATCCAGGGATTCATTATCCTTAAGAGAGAATGAAAGCTATCTATCGGGAGAGACAGAATACTATGCAAGAGCTGCAGGCTTCCCTCTACCGTTTAGCGGATGCGCCGATTCCGCCACGTAATCAGGTACAACAAGAGGTTGATTAAGCCACGCAAGAGTTGCTGGCTGGGTTCGACCGTATAAACAAAAAATTAAATTGAATCCTTGTTCATAGTGGAATATCGCTCTTGGGATCTGCTGGATTCTCTAATCGAGTGAATCAGAGAGATTGATCTTGTAGAAAGACCATAAATCTTCCCAACTTCAATGGCCAGGATCGCATCAACGAATGGCTCGTTGAAGTCAAGTACCTCTTCGACTACAAGTACGTTGCTGAGGAGAAAAAAAATTTAATCGCGACCTGCCACTTATATGATGACGCTTGGGATTGGTGGATGCACATCCTGTATTATCAGAAGGAAGAAGAAAAACCACCAATTCGCTCGTGGCAATAGATGAAACAGCAATTGTTGGCCCGTTTCCTAGATAACAATAAAGGTCTACCTGAGGCGATGTCGCCATAGGTTTTCCATCCCGTTAACATCACATATGTCGCCCCTGCGAAACTAGAAAGGCAACTCGAAACTTTTAAAGTGGAGGGGATAGTCTTCTGTATTTGTACGAGATATCGTCACAGAACTAGAAGATGATGTGATTTCTCTGTATGGTTGTACAAAAAATTCTATTAAAATCCCTGAGATACAATCCGCGATCATCCCAGCAATTGTTCAAAATTCCAAAGAGGTCCAAGAGATCAACACCTCCGTAATGAAGGACAACGAGGAAGAGTTTGCACACCTCCCAAAGACTGTGGGACTGGTTTTACGAGATTCCATAAACATCATTGAGATAGCGAACCTAGTTTTGAAGAAAGCCGTGAACGTTCTTGAAGACATCAGGCCGACATTCTAGGAATTCCAGGCAATTCTGTTTGCCAAAAGTCCCGACTACGTGATTTCTATGCAAGAGTCTGGTCTTTCTTAGATTGAATCTGTTCTCACCAACACGACAACTCCATCTATCAACTGGTCTCAATATAATAAGGAATCATAGGCTCTTATAGTCGTATCCTAGGATAAGTCTATAAACCTCCCAGGATGGATCTAGTTTTGTAGGAATCCATGAGTATTCTAGTGATGCTTTGATGATTTTTACTGTGGAAGATTGGAAGATGTTGCACGCTGATATGATAGAAGATGCACTCGAGGACGGCGACACATTTAAAGAACTATATCTCTTATACAAGATGGAGCAAAAGCCAAGAAGGAAGAATTGAAAGCGTTGACACCGAAGTTACAATTGTATTAAATTGATTACTAAAATTTCCTTTGAGTTTATACTCTGTCTGCTCATGGATCCAAGTGTTCCTTCGTAGATTTGAAGAAGATTGGTTAAGTCCCAGTAGCTCTGTGGATTCGGATTAGGTATCCCATGAGAGAGATGGTGCTCTATCTCACCATGTCCCCCCTGCATCATAGGGTTAAGCAAACCTCTCTCCAAGCTTAGCCCGCCTCATTTAATGTAGTCCCAAGCCCAGCCCAAACCCATGATGACCTAAAATAGTCCGTCCCTAACAATTAATGACGACTATACAATCTTACAAAAGACATGATGAACATGGTGAAGTGTAGGTCTAGCAACCCTGTAGCAAGAAGAGATCTTAATGATGTTCTATTAAAGTTAGGGTTAGGTAGGGGTGTTAATGGGTTGGGCTTGGGCCTAAAAAATAAAATTTTACACAGGGCTAGCTTGAAACAATTCAAAATTCGGACCGAGACCTACCCTAGGCCCAACCCATTGACAAGCCTAGGGTTAGGGTTTCATCGGTTTGAAGGGGGGATGAGAAATAAAATAATTTTTTTTACCCCTAATGAGGTAGGCCGAATTTACAGGCTTTCAGGCATCTACATCTAATAAAAGGTAAATTTGATAAATAGAGTATCATTTAATTTCAAATTAAAGGTGAAGTGATATCATTAATAATGATAGGAAACCATTGATGAAGAGGTATAACCTTGAAAAGTCATATATACATGCAAAGATATGTACCTTTTTATATATAAAAAAATAGCTCATAATGTCCCTTGAGACTTGAAAAGTCATATATACATGAAAATATATGTACATTTTCATAAAAGGGGCTCTTCATGTTAATTGAGACTTTATATAAATCCATCTTTCAGTCAATTCGAATCACAACAACAATTCCAACAATTTTCTCTCCTTTTTCTTCTCCATTTTCATTTCAGGTCTTTTTGAAAATTTTCAACTTTTCAGGTGATAAACCGTAAAGGGTAAACTTTAACAGCATAAAAGTTAGGGGTGTTCATTGTAAAAGTGTGTTCAGTGTGCGATTTTTCGATTTTGTAAGGTGAAGCCCACATTTCTCCGGTTTAGGAGGGGAGGCTTAGTATCCTGGAGGTGGATTTGTTATAACCCTTTTACAAACTGGTTTACAGGTATGGTACAAATATCGCCTTAAAGATAGTGACATCGTAATGCACCTTAAGCATATTTTTATACTTGTTTCTCAGTCTTTACTCTAATAATTTTAAGGTTATATTATGGTCTCTTCTATGGGATGTACTATCTTTATTCAAATAATACCGTTCGACTGCTTAAATTTTCTTATATGGCAATCGAAGGCACATCTTGTCCTCACATTGCTCAAGTAGATCACGTACTCACTCAATATCCTTATACATTGCTTTCAAATAATAATAAGACAGAACAAATCCAAAAACGATAAGATTGGGAGCGTAACGACTACCTATATAAGGGTTACATCTTCAATGCTTTTTTTAACTCGTTGTACGCCATCTACCTCCAAAAGAAGATTGTTAAGGAATTGTGGCAGTCGTTGCTCGCCAAATACACATCAAAGGATGAAGATAACTAAAAAATCTTTATAAGTCAGTTTTTAGAATTTAAAATGTCGGATGAAAGACTTGTTCTTGATCAAGTCCATAAGTTATAGGTTATCATTTAATAGATCGTTATCGATGGCACTAATCTCGATGAATCTTTTCAAATATCCATCATTATAGCTCAACTGCCACCTAAATGAAAGGATATTAGAAAATTTCTGAAATAAAAAAGAAAAAGAAAAAGTCTTTAAATGATCTTTTAATGTTTCTTCGAATAGAAGAACTTAGACTATATGACAAAAGAAAAGAACAACAGTAGGCCCTAAGTAACACAAACCTAATTGATAATAGTGTTAATCGAGAATCAGAAAAGCTACTTTTTTAAAAAAGATATCGACTCAAACCTAATAACGAAGGATTAAAAAAGAACACATCCAAGAAGGGTTCATCCTTCTTTTTTAAAATTCTCAACTATTTTAAGAAATAGTATAAAAAAATACAAGAAAAGAAACGATAAGTCGATATGGTAGAAGATATGAGTCCAGCAGTCATTGTCTCTAAGGTTAACATGGTGAGTGAGGATATTGAATGATGGGTAAACTTTGGCACTACCAAATATGTTCGCAAAAATTGCAACATGTTCAATTCCTATGAAATTGTGGGGGATGATAAAAAATTATACATGAAAAGCACCTCTATAGCTATAGTTGTAGGAAAGGGAAATGTACTTCTCAAACTAACTTTTGGAGAAGTCCTGACTCTAAATGATGTACAACATGTATCGAAAATCAGGATGGGTCTTATCTCTGGTAGTCTACTCACTAAGTTTAACTTCAAACTCCTCTTTGAATTTGATATGTTGATTATATGTCTAAAAATAAGGTATATGTGAGGAAGAGCTATGTATTAAATAGAATGTTCAAATTGAACCTTATGAATAAAAATTCTTCTTCTGTTTATATGCTTGATTCATATGATGTTTGTCATGCTAGATTATGACATATTAGTTACCGTAGTATGGGTAATATGTCTAATCTTAATCTAATATGTTAAGATTCTAGTGTAAGTAGTATCACTCAGATACCTTAAGACATTACTTATCCCAATAAAGATGACATAGAACATAAAAGAAGTAAGAGAGTCAAGCCAGATACATCTTTTAAACTCGACTTCTACATTCTATTAATAGAAGGAGATAGAAAAAATATAATAGAAAAAAATCATATGAAAAAATCATATTGTATATAACATGGAGAATGATCTTGTAATACTAAATAATGCCCGTAGATCTTAGGATGCTGCATTTTGGAAAGAGATATAAATGATGGGATTGATTATATATTATAAAATAGGACATGAAAACTAATGTATCTGCTCGTAGGATTAAAACTAACAAGTTATAAATGGATATTTAAAAGAAAACTAAGACTAGATGAGACCGCATAAGGGTTTAAGGCCATATTGATGGTTAGAGGATTTACACCAAGAGAATGTATCAACTTTTTTTTTATACTTATACTCCAGTAATAAGGATATCAACTACCCGAGTTTTAGTTACTCTGAAATTTATTTAAAAGTTAAAAATTCATTAGATGGATGTAAAAACAATATTTCTAAATGGTGACCTCAATGAAGAGGTATATGTGGCTCGGGATAAGAAAACAAAATGTTTAAAATTGATTAAGTCACTATACGGACTTAAATAAACACTTAACAATGGCATGAAAAGTTTAATAAAATGGTCACCTTATATAACTTTAAAATCAATGACTCTGATAAATGTGTATACTCAAAATTCACTAGTAATAAAAGTGTAATTATATATTTATACAGACTTAAACAAGTACATAAACAATGACATGAAGAGTTTAATAAAGTTGTCACTTTATATGACTTTAAAATCTATTAATATGATAAATGTATGTATTCAAAATTCTCCAGTGATGAAGGGGTAATTATATATCTATATGTAGATGATATGTTAATCAATGATACATGTTTGAAGTCATAATTGTCACTAAAAAATTCTTATCATCTAGTTTTAACATAAAGAATATGGGTGAAGCTAATGTGATTTTAAGTATCAAGCTAATGGGAAATAAGAATATATAAAAAAGAATGAAGGTCGTAGTGAGTCTCAGTTAAAAATGAAGGTCGTAGTGTGTCTCAATTAGAGTATTTCAAGGTAATTGGTACTCTTATGTATGCAATGATTTCTACTCGACCTGATATTACTTTTGCAGTAGCTAAGTTGAGTAGGTTTACTAGTTAAAATTTTGAATAGACTTGGCTTGAAACAATTCAAAATCCGAGCCGAGACCAACCCCAAGTCTAGCCTGTTAATAGCCCTACCCACACCCAACCCATTTATTGAACACACACACACACACACACACACACACACACACACACACACACACACACATATATATATATATATATATATATATATATATATATATATATATATATGCCAATCTCAAGTTCCCATCTAAGTCTATCTTGAGAAATCCTCTTATTATAAGAAAAGCTAAGAAATAACAAGTTGTAAGTTTATAAATATAGATGAGTAATTTAGAAAGCTCCACAAAATTTTACACTTTAGGAGAACTTTTATTATCACATAGCCTAGAAATTTTAGGCGCTTCAACTGCGAAGACAAACCATTGGAAGAAGGAGAAAAACACTACTATGACTAGAAGTTGATTATCTCATGGCCGAGCATGTTTTTGTGTTTGTGTTAAACATGCATGCTTAGGAGTATATCCTATTTTATTAGGAATAAAATACTATCATTTATGATTGAGCCCTCACTTGCAAAGTATAGATTTATTAGAAAAATTGTCTAAGAAGACATTTAATTGCCTTGTAATAAAAATTGTTTGTCCTCTCTCTCTCTCTCTCTCAAGCATATATATAGTGGTCACATAAATGAATAGGCCCATATTGTTTTTAGTCCACTGAGGGTTTTGATAAGATACAGTGTTCACTATACCGCAACTACCATACAAATGTGGATTTTCAACCCCAAATCAGCATCTTCGATGATGATTTAAAACTTTTTGTTTTGAATTCTATACTAATGGGCCCACCTTAAAAACATGCGTTGAAATTGTGTGTGAAGATAAATCTGGAGCACTGAAATTAAAGTTTAATTAGCTTAAATTCAAATCCAACATCAACATGAATGAATGATCTTGAATAAAGATGGATTTTTATAATATTAAAAGGTAAAGTTTTAATTACTCATATTCGAATTGAAGTATCTAAGGACGGATCATTAATGAAGCATGATTCTAAATAATAGTCTTTATAAGTCGAGAAAATGAACGGTTGAGATCATCATCTAAGATACAATCCAGGCGAAAATCCACCCTTACCCTACATATCAAAACCTGTATACTCAGCATGAGCCTTGAAAGCCCATTCGCACTACCAGCCCGCCTAAAAGAGTATTAAGACTCATATGGCATACTTGTGAGAAAATCCGGACCGTCCAAATATCGACGCCAATTGTCGATGGAGGATACACGAAAAAATTTACACGGATAAGATTAACCATGTGATGCTGTCCTTTGAATTTTGGCTGCTCATTAATTTAGAGAGTGACAGCATCTCATTCACTTCATGGGTGACTCTTGACTGTGGAGCTCACAGTAATGTATGTGCCTTAAATCTACACCGTCCAACCATTTTGAAAGCTCATTTTAAGGCATGATACAAAAATGAAGCTGACTCAAATCTTAGGTGGACCACACCATAGGAAACAGTCATGATTGAATCCCCACCATTAGAAACTTCATGGATTCCACCGGAATTTTTATCATCCAACCTGTTGTTAAGGTCACAAACACCTGGATGAAGAGACCACACAAATAACATCTTGATCCAAAGCTTTCGTGGCCCAGAAGATATTTTTAATGGTCAATCACAACTATTTCTTGTACTATGGCTCACGAGATTTGGATCTGCTTTAGTTTTCGGCCACATCTTAAAATGAGCTGGAAAAACTGATGGACGGCGTGGATGTGGATATACAAATCAAGCATGAAGGTTGGCCCATGGTCCCGACCTGAAATGGAGCTTGGCGAAGCCCACGTGCATTCGAACGCCACAACACGTGCGAAACTTCCCCTGTGTAGGACACCCTAGTTGTACTTGTGGGGCACCCGCTAGATTATCTAGGCCAGAAACCAAGCATGTCAACTCCGTAGGGGGATCCACTCGAAATAAAAGAAATGGGTCTTCAGTTTGTACAGAAATCTAGATTGGAAGATCCTGGCCGTTCAATTTTGGCCTTCTTGGTTGAATGTGGACAATTGTCTTTATTTACCGTCTATTTCCTGTCCACCAACTGAAGAGTTAGGAATTTTTCTCATTTACGAGATTTTTCTGCATGGACCATGCACAAGAAGGCCACCATACCAACTGTTTGGATCACCGAACCATGGGCCCACTTGGATCACCGAACCGTTAATTACCCAAGCTGGACCAAAACAGGTTTGGGTGGCTCACACCTCCTTAAGATTGGTGGGCCCAACGAAAATGCATGCGGGCGAGATGCACGTGGTTTATCTGCTCCCTTCCCGCCCCTCCCACGTGACATTGGCTACGTTCGTTTCAGCCATCGGTCATAGCACGTGAAAATGCCAGTCATTGCTTGCCGCAAATTTGTGCACTGTATATAGGTTTCATTTCTGACACGTGGGAAATAGTTTTTGATAATCAAGTCCGTTGATTTTCTGTGCCCTGAGTTGGATGGACCATGCCTCAAAAGTCTACTCGATTGGACAACTTATACCAGACTACAGATGGATGGTAAAAGAAAAAAAGAAATTCATCAAGTCCACATTCAACTAAAAATGGTTATAATATAATCCGTTCAGATCTCCAATTATTTTAAATCTTTAAAATATGGGCCATCTTGGATGGTACTCATCTGAACAATGGTCTAGATTACTGACCAATGGCCCCACTTGTCAAAAACGAGAATTCATGTATAATGTGCGAAGATAGCCCTGCGTATCATTAGTTCGCACATCCAAGTGTTAGTACACACTGTTAGTCACCCCGCTGCCCGCTGCTCTTACTGAGCAGAGAAAATCTACTTTTCACTTTGGTCAGTTCATCCTACATTTCAGAGCCTTAAAAAGCAGCAGAAGTTTGTCGCGATGGATGAGTCTACTTTTCACCTCTCTTATTAGATCAGCTTATCCTACACTTCAGAGCCTAGAAAAGCAGCAGAGGTTTGTCGCCATGCATGATTTCCAAATTTGATCCCCTGTTGGCTGCCGAGCTAGAGCCTTTTCATTGATTCACATCACACTGCATAATATTAGTGTAATCGGGTTACACTGAGGATGAGACATGGTTCCATACGTATGTGATAATGTGGACCAATAAAAAGGCTCTAGCTGCTTGGAGCCAATAGAGGATCCGGATTCATGATTTTTGAGTTTCAATTGAGTACAGCAAAGAAGACAGTGGTATCATTTCGCAGCAGTTGTGAGGTCCCCTAGCCGTTCATTAGGTGGGTCAACTTGATATGTATCGTGCGGCCCAGTCTGGTCAGATGTATAAAATGGTGGCTTGTCAAAAAATTGATCGGTGATTTACACCAGCATGTGAATGAAATATTGGCCATGCATCAGGTGGGCCACTCTTCGTATGTGTCATGGCCAGCTCTTCTAACGAGGGGAGACTTATCCTCATTATCATCTTCCAAGAAATATCCAAAACAAATCAGTGCCAACTACACGAATTCTGCCTGCCATTCAACTCCTATATAATAGGTCATCAAATCTCTTTTTTCCACCTTTGCTGACGTCTTTTGATCACTCTCTTGAAGTGCCCTTCATGTCACAGTACAAGCATTCTTCCTAAGCTTTTTTATTTCAATATTTTTTTTTCTTATTAGATTAAAATCACTTAGGACCCATAATGTAAATACATGTATTTACATGTAACATCTGTCAACTCAGACATTAAATGAATAAACCATGGTGTTTGAAATGAAAGACGAGTTGCACTTCGAAAATTGCACCATTTTTATGAAATAACAGTTGATTCCAATCCAAAACTCCATGGCCTCACCATGATATATGTGTTATATCCACACCATCCATTCAACAATTCTGATCATTTTAGAATATGGTCACAAAAATGAGGTAGATTCAAAGCTCTAATGGACCACATGGCAGAAAACAAGGTATATTGAAAGATAACCATTTAAATATTCTTTTTGTGATGTGGTCCACTTGAGCTTTGGATCTGCCTCAATTTTTTAATAGTGCCTTAGAATGATATGGAAAAATGAATGGATGGCATAGGTAAAACACACACATCATGGTGGGGCCCATAGAGTTTGCCTCGATTTTCGAACTAAAAAGGTTGTGTTGTCAATGTCATACAGCCTCCCTTCCCCCCTTAATCCCTATTGTAAGTGATTAATGCTAAAAGTTGATAAATATAGTGTAATTACAATGAATTACATGATTTCAAACAGGCCCTTAATGGATTTCCCACGTCCCTAACCCCCTTTTACAATTAACTCTTTCGTCCGAGAATCATCATCACTTAATTTCTTTTTAATCTCGTTGGACACAAGAGCCACAATGACTTCCTTCATTTTCAAAGTACTCTTCATATATAGTAGAGTAGTAATGAGATGGTCGTATGATGTAGAAAACGATGTTAAAACTAGCAACGCTTTATCTTTATTCTTGATCATCTCTGCGAGTCTTAACAACTCGTTGAATATTTTTGTGAATGTGTTCATATGTTCTAAAAGATCGGATCATTCCTTTATCCATAGTCTGTAAAGTTATTTCTTCACAAACAACTTGTTATTGAGGGACTTCGCTATGTATGGATCTTCTAGTTTCTTCCATATATTCAGGGTTGATTCTTCATTAAGAACATTGTACATGACTTCATTTGATAGACATAGACAGATGATGCTTATAGCCTTCTCCTTGATTTCGCTCGAGCTATCTTCCGACATCTTCCTTGATTTAGTCTCCTACTATCACACCCCAAACTTGGGTACCCAAGTAGCAGGGCCCAGATCTCAAGGTTGGGATGTGAACTTTAAATAGACTACACGTGGAGCATTACCCATATACCCAAATAGTTAATTTAACGGTTAGACTCGCAGTTTAGAAATCAGAGTCACGCGAATCAATACCGTAGTAGCAAAAGTGGGCATCCATAATTAAGTCAGCTCCCAGCTAGGCTCTACATTATCGTCGTCAGAGGCTTACATAGTGAAGAAATATCCTTAAGATTAACATATGACATAATAGTCAAGCATAAGTGTAATTAAAGTAAAAACTTTACAACACACACATCATGTATCAATCATTCACACGTGCAACGTAATGCAACCACATGGCATGCGAATCACACAAGCGAATCCTATTCGACTTGTAAGGTGAACGAATAAATCTTCCAATTGAGGGCGTGCATCCGACTGGCATGCAATGGTTCCTGATGGCTAATCTGTTGGTAAAGTACAAAAGCATGTCTGTACTGACTAGTCACCCGATAAAATTCACAATAGAAAAGGGACACCCATAGTACTAGCCATTCAATAAACTGCTCGAAAGTACATCCACGTAGGTTAAGCATGCACTTGGTAAAAGTCCACATGCCTTGATGCCTGCCATAAGCCAACAACTATCTAAGCTACAGCAAACTATCCTACCATAAATCCAAGTTGGGGATGCATATCCGACTGGCATACAAAGCCCATATCATCTATATATATGCCTCGGATGTGTGTCATTAATTTTTTTATTAACATGAAGCACTAACAATCTAAATAAAAAAAACAATTTATTTGTTACCACCTTTAGTCCTATACACACGCAACTTTATCTACTAACGATTTGAGGATGGGTGGCACACACCCTCTAGCATGCAACGACCATAGTGGCTAACCAACTGGTAAAATACCGAGAAAAGAATGCCCGCACTGGTTAAGCACCTAGTAAAATCCACATGCCTTGAAGGTGTCCTATCCTAACCGCTACTAATCCTAAATTACAAGAGCTTAATCTATTGCAAGATGATTCAAGAATGATCATTTCAATTAATGGCTCGACTGGTACTAAAGGGTTCATCCAAAAAGTGGCATATGTCGAGAAAGTTCGATAAACGACAAACAAGAATTATTCCTAAAGAAACTATGAAGGCACATACATTAAAGATGGAGTTCGTCAAAACAAAAGGTAGGGCCGCTAATCCGAAGCATCCTTTCCTCTATTAATAGAAATAGTGATTACATCCTTATAAGCAGTTTATGAGGTGGCGGTCGAAGTCGCCTAATCAACCCACACAAGTGGCAACTAAAGTTCTGTAAAGTTCTGTAACAATTCTTGGACACATCAGAGCAAGCCACATACACCACTCCTAGAGAGTAGTATTTAACTACATAAGCGGTTTGTATAGTATGGCGATCTAATACTACACACTCCTATGCCTAAAAGATAGTTCTACATCTATCCTTAATTCTAAGCATGTTATCAACCTAAAATAGGTAGCATGAGTCCCAACCGGGTAAAAATTTACATACACGAGAATTATACTCCATTGCCAGGATACGCGCATACAATGGATTTTCAAACAATCTCCTTAAACAGTCATTTGATGCACACACTGAGTATAAAGGGTACCATATAAACATTAAGCAAGTGCGGGCATGCTAGAGATTACATTCTATGCAATTATCCTTAACAATATAGGTGAACCATGATTCAAAAATTACATGAAGTTTCTAAATTACTTCATAACCTTATTTAAAAGAATTTATTAAGCTAAGATACTGGAAAAAACTTAGGGGTAGAACTTCACCTCTTTGCTGCTAAGGTTTGAGGAACACCAAACCCTAGGGCCACAACTTGAAATCAAAACTCTAATTATTCTGAATCAATTTTAATTTAAAAGCTAGCCAGGTAATTTTACTTACCTAGTTACCTGAGCCAATGGCTCGGCGACACGGCCTCCAAATCTAGGCCTATCAGGGTGACCTAGTGTTGCCATGCCACCAAGAAACTCCAGCATGTAGCTAGGCAGCAACTACTGACCCCGATAACAATGGAAAATCCAAGAAACTCCAGCATGTAGCTAGACAACAACTACTAACCTCGATAACAATGGAAAACCGACAAGCACACATCGACTGGGACACCAACAACATGCATCTAGCCGCAAAGGGCATGCATGCGCATACGAGGGGCCACATCCTCTCTCTCTCTCTCTCTCTCTCTCTCTCTCTCTCTGACCAAAATGGAAAGGAAAATGGAAAAGGGGCTCTCTTATAGCCCAACCAAAGCTTAGGTGGTCCGTAAAAGTATTAAAACCCAGGAACTATTAGTTGGACTGGCAAGATATGTCGATTGGACCTGCTAGGTCCGATAGTTCTGTTGGTCTATCAGTTGGACCGACAAAACATGATTTTCTTAGGTTATTAGGCTACACAGACCGGTTGGACCTACCGAGAATGGGTTCCTAAACCATTCGGGTCCACTACACCATCCTAGGGCCCCATAGCCCAACCGCCCTATTCTACTAATCGACTTAAGGTTCTAAGGCTCAAGTTATCTAGACTTCAATCACTACATAAATCAAGTCAATCAAATGTGCTAGATGGTTCAACGTACAAGTTGAACATTGATCTATTCGATGGTCTAACACTGACTCTGCCTATTTGAGCATCCTAGGATTAACGGATAAGGGTTCCAATGATCCGAGTCCTGTAATTGATCTCACTATGATGGGGCCTATTTGGGTACGAAGTCCACGGGGTTAAGTTCCTAGGACTAGGGTTTACTAACGATGTTCACATTTTCAAGTTACTGACATGTGCGCACTGGTGCAACTAATAAAAAAATTTCCCTGTAACACCCAAGGACATTTAATGCCCGAGTATTGGAGGGTCGGGGTATTACACCAACAAAGTCTTGCTTAATCCTGGTAACACTAAAATATCATTAACTTTTTATTATGACAAATTGAAATTGCTCTGTCCATCAAATTTTTGTATATTAAACTTCAACCCTAACATCTTTGTTGAATTTCTAAATGTCCTTAACTTGACGCTTTGATTTCACTTTGCTGTAATTTCGAGCCATTAAAAATCCAGATAAAAAATTCGGATCAAACAGCACCTGTTAATCCTGCACTTTGTGGAAGCACATTCAACAAAAGATGGAACAATCAAAATAGAAATAACTAATTAAGTAATGAAAAAGCACATGATTTAACGTGGAAAACCTTAGGGGGGAAAACCATAGCACAAAACGACAAAGATCTCTACTATAATCAAAACCTTAGAATTATACCACTCACCTTGTCTGATTACAGAAGTGATTCAATCTCCACTTGCAATACATGCCCCTAGGAAAACTCTCAACCCTAGAGAAAAATCCTTTCTCAAGCCCTTACAAGTGTAGAAAACCTTCACACCCCGCAAAAACATTACCTTATGAGAGAAAACACTCATATTAACAAGCTCTTAATTGAATTTGGACTTAAATACCTCAACTTTTACAAAATCGAATAATTGATTCAGTGCCTGTCGGTCGGACTAAACTTAAATGTCAGCAAGACCGACAGAGTCCTACTATGTTCCAGACTCCTGATTAAGAAATCATGCATTCCATTGGTCGGACTGGGACCAGTTCAGTCCGACTGACAAAGCCCTGTTTCAACTTTCATACTCAGCAGAATACAAGACATCCGTACAACACAATCCATATAAGATCAGAAATGCAAACTAAGACAATTCACATGAGGTGAGATTGCAAAGATGAATCACTACACAATGCCAATGAGGAAGATGAGTGCAAGGTTTGAGTCATTTATAGGTACAACACGACAACTGCGATGGCCCATGTTTCAGGTCGGTCCTCTCGAGTCGCCCACAGAAATGATCATTGTATTGAGCAGAAGAAAATGAAGATTGATCGAAAAGCAACACCTATGGGCCACTTGATGAGCATGAACCAGCCCAACTTTTGCCATAGCATGTTCACGGTGTCCCCACCTTATGAATGACTAGGATCTTAATCAGTCATGCTGCATTGGCAAGTGTGCCAAGACAACTACTTAATCACTCCTCCTCTTATCAACTGAGAATCTCTATTTTGAGATAATTTAGGGAGAGAATAGAGCTGGAAACGGGCTGGGATGGGCTAGGCTGGCCCATCAGTCTCAAGACAAACCAAACTTCTATTGGCAGGTCTTGGGTTTGATTTTAGGTGCATTAACAAATGGGCCAGACCCAGGATCGTTTGACTTACTTTTACCCGAAGGCATTGTTCAGACCTGTCCAAGATGGCAGGGGTGGCAATGGGCCGAACTGCCGGACCGGTAGGGCCAAGGATTATGCCTTTAAACTTAGCCTGAGGGCTGGCTTTGGGCTTGAAAGTGTTCGAGCTGGATTGGGCCGCGACCAATGATGAATGACCCAGCCTAACCCATTAGCCAGGTCCAATCATCAAGTTGGTCACCATCATACAAAGCATAGACGATTGGTGAGATCCACCCAGACCCATTTATAAATGGGTCGGGTCTAATGGGTCCGGGTCTGGCAGAGGGAGATCCACCCAGACCCATTTATAAATGGGCCGGGTCTAATGGGTCCGGGTCTGGATCAAGTATGCAAGCATTTTACAAGGCTTAAAACCGGGTCTGGACGGGTTTGGGCTGGACGGGTCCCTTGTAACATAGACCAAACCCGCCCACTTACTAAATGGGTTCGGGTCGGGTCGGGTCGGGTCGGGCCTAATATAAAGGAAACCAGACCCACACCCGTTTAACAAATGGGTCTGTTCTTGGACCCAGACCCGTACCATTTAACAAATGGGTCGTGTTTGGGTCGGGCCTAAATGGGTTGGGTCCGGGTACCCCATTGGGTCCGCTGACCCATTTACAACCCTATGACTGTGGGGCCCACTTTGATGTATGTGACTACATCCATGCCGTTCATCCTTATTGGAAGCTCATTTTAGGGCATGATCCAAAAAATGAAGCAGTTCCAAATCCCAGATGGACCATAGTACCTATTGATCTTCTATTTTAACCCTTGAAATATTTTAATAGCAATTGATGATAATTTTGATAGTTGAGATCTTATTGTTCACCACTTATTTTGCGTGAGAATTGGATAAAGGGTGGATAGCCATGCACAATGAAGGAATCGAGCCAATTTGTATGCATAGTTAAGGCAGTATTGGTATGATATTAGAGAGGATTGGAGTGAAAACAAGCCAAGTATGCATCAATTTGAGGGTTTTGGGCTGTGTTGCTTACTCTCGTGTTTCTTATGAGAAAAGGTAAAAAAAAAAAAGAAGAAGAAGAAGAAGAAGCAAAGTAACAAATATTAGAAGTGTATGTTCATTGACTATAATGAAAATACAAAAGCCTACAAGCTCCATAGGTAGTGAAATCCCACTATGGCCTGATTACGGGGGTGTGTAAAAAAATGTAATATCTAAGAAGATACGTCTAAATAAGCATGTTATCCTTAATGAAGGATAGGTTATGAATGTGAGCAAGCTCATGGTAATCAACATTAATGAAGCTGAAGAAAGTGAAGATGGCAACACGCAGCTTATGGTGGAGCCGCATTCATCAAATCTAGCATCATCTCCAAGTTCTGAAAGCTCCACAGTCATCTTTAAGCTTCAATTCTTTTTGAAGTTTAAAGAAGGCGAAAGCGTGTTGACATAGTTACTTAAGGTTCAATTCTAGTATGAAATAGTCGACAAAGCTAAGGGGGTGTTTGAATCTTAAGTTACTTAAGCTACTAGCCTCAAGTAGCTTATCTTAGTTTTTACTAATTAAGTTGAAGTGCTTAAGTAAGTCTAAGTAAAAAAGTTACTTATAATTGACCTTAAACCAAACTTATCTCAAATAAGTTACTCATCTACTACTATAAGTAGAAAAAGTTACTTTTTTGGTGATATCCAAACGGACCCTAAGTATAATGTAGTAAGAAAACTGAAAAGGCGCAAAGCATGCTAGTAGTAAAGGGCTACAAGTAGAAGCTTAGAATTTACTATTATGAGGTATTTGCCGCGTTACCTAGACATTATATTATTAGATTTTTTCCTTTTATTATCCGGCTAAAATTCCTGATACATTTTTCAATTAATTGTGAAATTCTCATTTTTTTTCATAGTGAACTGAATAAGCATGTGTATATTGATCAACATCTTGGTTATGTGAAAGTAGATAATGAAAGAAAAGCGAGTTTGGTAAAATCCATAAAGAAATGAGTTAAGAGAAGAGAAGACCTGATGGGCCGAGAGTGAACCGTATAAACCACCACATATGGTGTCAGAAGAAAAATAACCGCCACAGCATTAGATCGAATGGACGTGCAGAAATGAAGTCACTGTTGAGAGGAAGTGAGTGGTGTCTGTCATCAAATGGCTAAGAGTCCGGTGTGACCAAAGAAACCCTCGGGACCAATCTGCTATGGATGGGGAGACCGGTAGGCAGATCCAACTGCTAAAGAAACCCGACAATGCAAATAGCGAAACGCAGGATCAAAAGAGAGAAAATTATTATTATTATTATAAGAAATTTGAATTTTATTTCTCAGACAGAAATCCACCCACAAGTAGGGCTAGTCATGAGCTGAGTCAGCTCGAGAAACTCGATTGACTTTATTCGAAAAAACTCGCCTCGACTCATTGGAACAAGTTAAACCAAGCTTCATTTAAGAGCTCGAGTAAAAAATCGAGTCAAGTTCAACCATTGGGTCACTTGACTCGACTAGCCTCGATTCAAGCTCGACTCGCCTCTACTATTTTGTTCAGTTCCTTATTGAGCATACATGATGGATTGAGTAATTTCAAGTAGAAAACATGGTGAGCACCCAGTGATTGTATGTTTTACATTCTGCATAAAATAGGTGTTACGGTGAGACCACACACCATACACATCTACAAAATAGGAGCTATGGTAAGACCAAACACCATATGCAGCTATTGATTGCAATTTTATGATGGAGGTGGTGCATTTGATCCATGAATCAGCTGGGTCTCATCATAAAGATGGTCCACACAATAATTAGGGCAATCCATTCATGTGATGAGCTATGCATGTACTGTGTTAATCTATGGTTCAGAAAATGTTACTAGTGGCCTGCATTCAATGCATGTGTGACCTGGCCAATGAAAAAACTAATCAGATCTAGGCCATTTAAATGGTGGGGTCTCACATGTAGAAATACTATTCTCCCCTAATATATGTGTGACTTCTTGAACTTAATGTTGTTGACTATTAATTTGTATTTTGTAGCAAAAAATATAATAAATTGAGGTGGGAGCAAGCTCAACTTGACTCAAGGTAAGCTCGCCTCCACTCAATCCACCAGCATGCCTCAAGCTCACATCAAAAGTTTTAGCTAACAAGGCAAGCTTCAATGGTAAGCTCGAGCTCGAGCTTGAACTCGAGGAGAGCACAAACGAGTCAAGCCAAGCTTGGCCCACCTCGACTCGGCTCGGCTCGATGTACAGCCCTACCCACAAGAGAGAAAACAAACTATTTATTTAAAGAAAACTTATTTATTATAAAGACCTCTATGCACTAATACTTACGTGCATAATTACAAACACTCCATACATATACAACAATAGACTAAAGACAGCATGAAGCAAAACACTTAAACAAAGCATAGAAACTCTTAAGCAACTGGACCCACACATGGGACCCACCAAGATCAATGAAATCCAAGGGATTTTGTGCTAAGGGCATCACACAGTGATGGTGGCCCATATTATCAACGGTTTGGATCACTAAACCATGGGTCCCACTTCTGCAAACTGACAACTCTACTAAACTGTAACACAGTCTCAAATGGAGCATTCCCATCTGATCATCACACTCTTTCTTTAGGGACTGCTACGAGTGACGGATTGATGACAAGTGTAAGGCTCATCTTCTCCGTCATATCTAGATCGTCGGCTTTCATTCCATTAGGAAGGGACCAATCAAAGGTGTGGATCAAAGATCCGATTATCAATGGGATGGCCCGATTTGCCAACGGTATCCCAGGGCAGATCCTCCTTCCAGCACCAAACGGTATCAATTGGAAGTGCTTTCCAAAGTAATCGAGATCAGTGTCCAAGAACCGTTCGGGCCAGAAGGTATCCGGATTCGTCCATGCATTCGGGTCCCGCCCGACTGCATAAGCATTGATCAACGTCTTGTAGTCTTTTGGAATTGTGTAGCCCATCACTTGGCACGTCTCGACCGTACGATGAGGGAGGAGAAACGGTAAGACCGGGTGCATTCGTAGGGTCTCTTTGATGCAGGCCTGGAGGTAGTGTAGGCTGGGAAGGTGGGCCTCGGTCAAGTCAGTGGGGCCCACTTCACGGTCTAGTTCATCACGGACTTTGACCATCTTATCTGGATGTTTTAGGAGCTCAGCCACGACCCACTCGACGGTTGTGCTGCTGCTCTCCGAACCTGGGCCAAAGGATTCCTGGTGGACCCAAAAGAACCAAGAAATTGTGTTATCATTAGGAAAACGACTTAACATTGATGAAATCCACACCGTTCATCAGATAAACCACACCTTGTTTGGTCTCGATCCCGGCTGGCCACCCATAAAATTATACCCAAAACCACTAAAATTCACGTGGTATGGACCACCTGAGTTTTGGAATACAGTGATCTTTTGGATAATCATTTCATCTGATGAGGCACAGATTAATGGAATGGATGGCATATGAATAGCAGATTAGGCCCTACACAAAACTAATGGCCGACGTTCCTTCTCAACCGTTTCCTTATAGTGTGACTTAACTTGAGTTTGAAATTTTTGGGCCCTATAGTTAAAATAAGGCAGTGTACCTAATGTACAGGGCGGATCTGGTGAAAGTTCCACTTACGTGGATCTCTGTATAGGAAAGTAACCCACTGGCTGCTAGTAGCTAGGGCTGTAAATGGTTGGGTTTAACCTAAATCTGTCCATTTATCAAATGGGTTTGGTCCAAATTTTAGACCCAAACTCTTTTACTAAATAGACAGGTTTGGGCCTAAGTTAACCCCATCAAGCCCATTTATAAATAGGTCAGGGTCTCTCAGAGGGAAATCCACCCAAGTCCATTTGTAAATGGGCCGGGTCTAACATATCTTGTTAAGGGATATCCAGACCCTGAACCAAGCCCACTTATAAATGGGTCTAACGATCTGGTCAAGTCTAACGGGTCTTGGTTACCTTGATTTTATATTAAAATTAATTGATACAAATTAATAATAAAAATTAAATTTAACAACTTCTCGTAATAACAAAAAAATACAACAATTAATAATATCATCTTAGTGCGTCAATTCGGATTCTATGGTGTCCTGTGTTCTTAGCCGGACATGAGGTGGATTTCTCAATCATATCCCATCCATCAATCATGTGTGCCCTCTAATTTGCTCCTTAGGGCCTACAAATCTGTCCAATCCAGAACTTGGGTGGGGCACACCATAGGGAATAGTCAGAATGGAAACACCCACCATTAAAAACCTTACAGATTGAACGTAGAGCATACCATGTTCTGTATATACCATCTAACCCATTCAAAAGATGAATCCATCTAGGATGAATGGGCAACTGTAATATCAGGCCATTGCGAAAACTCAGCTGTACCACAGCACGTGATTTTAGAGATTTTGGCACTAGTTTATGTGGTCCATCTGAGTTTTGGATAGGCAATATTTTTGGGCTTCAAGGATAACAGTTGGGGGCGCACATAATGGACGGATTAGATGGCATTAAAACTTAATTAGCAGTGAGCCCCACACGTTGATTTAAACGTTAAACCTACCCGAGTGATGATTGTATATTTGTATTGTATATGGGGAGTGGAATGCCTAATAGTAACTCAGAAAGTGATGCAAATGCACGCCATCCATGTCTTTTTTTAAGCCAATTTTAAGGCATGAGCCCAAAATTGAGCATTTCCAAAGCTCATGGCTTAGAGGTAGGCTCACAAGAGTTTCGACACTAAGATCATGGACTCGAGTACCCATTGTGGTGTGTATGGGTGTGAGACCCCGTATCCACCGAGGTGGGTGGGACCCCTGATTGTGGGACTGACTGTGATGTGTGTGACTACATCCACGAAGTCCGTCTGTATTGAAAGATCATTTTAGAGCATGAACCAAAAAATGATGCAGTTCCAACTCCCATATGGACTATAGTACGGAAACAGTGGTGATTGGCCATTAAAAAGTTCTTGTGGGCCACAAAAGCTTTGGATCAAGATGATATTTGTGTGGTCTCTTCATCTAGGTGTTTGTGACCTTATCAACAGGTTGGATGCCAAATAAACATTCAGGTGGAATCCATGAAGTTTTTAATAGTGAGGATTCTATCAAGACTGTTTCCTGTGGTGTGGTTCACCCAAGATTTGAGTCAGCTTCATTTTTTGAATCATGCCCTAAAATGAGCTTTCAAAATGGTTGGACGGTGTGGATTTGAGGCACGTACATCACTGTAGCTCCGCGGGGGTCCCACTCACCTCGGTGGATCCAGGGTCTCACCTAATCCGCTCCCCAGGTTGGACTCGGATTGCCTAGCTGAGAATGCAGCACCGAGGTGGTGTTTACCTGACAACGCTCTATTGACCTAACCATAATTATATCCACACCCTATCCATTTTTCCCATATCATTTTAGGGCATAAATGAGGCATATCCAAACTTCAAGAGTGGACCACACCACATAAAGCAATGGGAACAATTAATGATGCTCACCGTTGAAACCTTCCTGCATCGAAACTGGTTCACAAGGTCACACAGAAGGGATAACACAAATATCAACTATAGAACATACATGATTTTGGGGCCCACTCATGTTGGTGCTGTGTTCTACACTAGCCAATGCAGTTGCATGACATAGACACATAAACATCGTTGTGGCCCCTCAAAGGTTTCATCAGTGACAGAAAGTAGTGGGGACAATGATGCTCACCATTGAAACCTTTGTAGGGCCACCATAATGTTTATTTTCCGTCGAACCTGTTCAAAGGTCACACACAAGGGAAAACACAAATATCTGCTTGATCCAAGACTAACATGCCTCAGAGAAGTTTTCAATGGTAGACATTCTATCCTCACCTTTTCCAGCAATGTGATCCACTTAAGCTTTAGATTTACCTCATTTTTTTGGGCTCCCCTAAAATGATATAGCAAAATGGACAGACGGTGTGGATATATATACATATACTATGGTAGGGGTATGTAGATTAGCTACTGACAGGTTGAGTAACCATCTGGCTACTGAAGTGACCTCACCAACTTTTGTGAGGTCCACCATGATATATGTGTTGTGTCCACACCGTCCATCCATTTGGAGAGATCATTTTAGGGCATGATCTAGAAAAGAAGTAGATCCAAAGCTCAAGTGGACCCCATTAAAGAAAAGAGTAGGGACAATGACCTCGACCATTGAAGCCTTCGTAGGGCCCACCATGATGTTTATTTGAGATCCAACCTGTTCCTAAGTTCACACAGATATGGAAGAAGGGAAAACACAAATATCAGCTTGATCGAAAACTTCTGTGGCCCCAAGAAGTTTTTAATGGTAAGGGATCAATCCCCACTGTTTTCTTTGATGAGGTCCACTTGAACTTTAGATGTGCATCATTCTTCATATCATGCCCTAAAATGATCTCTCCAAGTGTATGAACAGTGTAGATACAACACATACATCATGGTGGGGCCCACAGAAGTTAGTGACGTCACTTCAATAGGGAGATAGCTACTCAACCTGTCAGTAGCTAATCCGCGTCCATGGTGGGGTGGAAGAGCTTTTGCCACGTCAACACATGCTCCCGTGGATAAGGTTCAATTTTGGCTAATGCACTATATATGAGCTTACACTTTAGCTATGGATAAGGTTCAATTTTGACTAATGCACTATGTATGAGTTTACACTTGAGCTATGGATAAGGTTCAATTTTGACAAATGCCCTAATGTAAGCTCGTAAAACTGATGGATGGCGCGGATAAAATACATATATTATGGTGGGCTCCACACCATACATTATTTTGCCCCCATTATTTTAGAGCATGAATAAAAAAATGAGGTACGCCCAAAGCTTTTTTTTTTTTTTTTGTCAGTAATGCAACCCACCCACCCACCCACCCACCCAGTCATGCAACACACTCACTGGTGCTTCCACAATAACGATTACTTGTCCTCCCTGTTCATAAGGTCACACAAATCTTGATGAAGGAAAAAAACAATTAGCAGCTCGATCCAAAACTTGTATTTCTCATTAAAGAAGTTTTCAACCGTAAGCATTCAATACCCACTTTTTCCTGTGGTTTGGATCACTTGAGCTCTTGATTTAGCTCATTTTTTTGCTCATGCCGTGAAGTAAGCTGGAAAATGGATGGACGGCATGGATAAAATACATACAGCATGGTGGGTCCAAGAAGCTTTTACACCAGCTATAGCTGGCTGTTGGTGGGGTCACCAGCCAAACCTTTTGGCTTCTTAGCCTGGCGAAGTCAGAATCCCAGGATCGGATTGATTGAAGAATCCTAACCTCTGATTCGTGGACACTTGTTTGTGAAAATATGACTGTTGGATTTTTCATTTTTAACCATCCAATAAATTCCCAACTATCTGATAGCATATGATCAATGAGCTTAATTAACTTCTGGTCCATGATACGTCTTTGTAGTGTTTAATTTGACTAATTGCATGCCACGTGTGCAATTTCTAAGTGGCTGTGTATTACCCCTCACTCTCTGCCAGAGTAACTAAGTTTTGCCCCGTAATGTATGGTGGGCCGTGCTTGATGTTCGGACTATCTGAATTTTTGGGACGCGACTCGCCCAAGACTGGCGGGAATCCCATGTAACAAGCTCCATGCGGTCCACCATGATATTTTGTTATATCCAATCCGTTGATCTGTTTCGCCAGATCATTTTAGTAGATGATCCCAAAGATGAGGGAGATCGAAAAATTAAGTGGACCACACCACAAGAAAAAGAAGGGATCAAACGCCCACCACTGAAACTTTCTTGGGGGCCACAGAAATTTTGGATCAGGGTCTTATGTGGCGTGGCCCATTTGAGTTTTGGATCTCCCTCAGTTTTTCACAAACATCATGTGGGCCCTACGGAGCGTCTGACTTTTGGAAATGGACCCCTATTTGCATGCACGGGTTGGAATTTCTTACGAAAGATGGGAAGGATAGGAATGATAAGCTTATCATTGGTGATGGGCCAGAATGATAGGTGTGTGTCAGAAAGAGAGATGTATGTTGACCCAACAGAATCTCCTGTTTTATTCGGGCGCGGATTTCCTGCGAAAGCCTTGCGCAAGAAGTTCCTGCGCTGGGAACCGAGGTGGGGCCCACAGTGATATTTTTTGATAAATACACTCTGTCCATCCGTTTGGGAGCTCATTTTAGGCCGTGAGAACAAAAATGAACCGGATCCAAGACTCAATTGGGCCGAAAACGTGAGGATTGAACGTCCACAGTTGAAATATTTGTGGAGCCACAGGAGTTTCGAATCACGATAATATTTGTGTTTCCAGTTCATCCCAGTAGTAGTGACGTTATGAACGGTATGGATTTCATATAAACACCACTGTAGACCCCAGGGAGGTTTCAACGGTAGTAATTTACCTACCCACCTTTTTCTTTAGTGAGGCCCACTTAAGTCTTGGATCCGGTTCATGTTTGTTTTCATGTCCTAAAATGAGCTCCCAAAACGGATGGACAGGGGTGGATTTATCAAAAAAGATCACTGTAGCCCCACCTTGGTTCCCAGTGCAGGAACTTCCTGCTCCTTTCGCAGGAAATCCGCGCCCGTTTCATTCACCCTGTTATCACAGTGGGCTCCTTTCGCAGGAAATCCGCGCCCGTTTTATTCACCCTGTTATCACAGTGGGCCCCCACTGTTATCATGGTCAGAGAGTCGGGCGCGGATTGGCATCTCCTGCGCAAGGAATCTGAGTGGGTCCCATCGTGAGGTTTGTGAGAAATCTACGCTGTCCAACCGTTTTGTGAGATCATTTTAGGCGTTGCGACAAAAAATGAACGGGATCCAAAACTCAAGTGGGCCGCACTAAAGCAAAAGGTGTGTATGGAAATTCTTACTGTTGAAAGCTCTATGGGGTCCACAGTGATGTTTATATGCCATCCATACTGTTCATAATGTCATTCCTACTGAGATGAACTGAAAACACAAATATTATACTGATTCGAAACTTGTGTGGCCCCACGAATCTTTCAACTGTGGAAGTTCAATCGTCATGTTTTCGGCCCACTTAAGCCTTGGATCCCATTCAATTTTGGTCGCAACTCCTCAAATGATCTCACAAAACGGTTGGACGGCGTATATTTCTTACAAACCTCACGGTGGGCCCAACCCAGATTCCTTGCGCAGGAGATGCCTGCGAAAGCCTTTCGCAGGCAATCCGCGCCCGAGAGTCCTACAAAAGTGACACATTGGTGAAAAAGACGGGCAGTAATGTTAAGTTAGTTAAGTTAGCCAGAGAGAGAGAGCAGTAATGTTAAGTTAGCATGCAGCTGGCTGTAGGGGAGATACAGAGAGAGAGAGAGAGAGAGTACATACCAAGAACATGGCATTGATCTGAGCATCACTAAAGTCGTTGGCAAGTAGAACTTCCAAGACATCATGCTTGGAAGGGTCCCTATTCGCTCTCCTTTCCTTGACCATATCCTTCCACAGCTCGATCGCTTCATTCAAGCGAATCTTACAGTCCCTAAGCAGCCCTTGCAAGTCCAGCCCACCCAATATCGGATAAAAATCTGATAAATTCGGCTTCGCCGTTATTCCTATCATCTCCCTAATCACCTCCTGCATCTTAAACTCATCACCACCCTTCCCACCATACTGAAACACGTCCTCTGAGAAGAGTGCGTGGCTCAGTATATTCAATAGGGTCCCGAACACGACCCCTGTAATCATGATCGGCCCGCCTTGCTTCGATCGTATGTAATCCACCATCTCAGCCACCTTCTGTTGTCGAGCATGTGCATTGGCGTCCAACATCTTCGTCGAGAACAGCTCGGTCTTAGCGATCCGCCGTAGATTCTTCCACTCATCGTTGCAATCAGTCCACACAAGTGAGTATTTGATGTGTTCCACTATACGTAGACTATGCGGGACGAACCGGCCTGAGAAAGCCCGGTCGTGGGTCCGGAGGACCTCCATCGCCGCTTCTTGCGTCGATACAACGATCACTGGCTTACTGCCAAGCTTTAGGAGCATTAGTGGGCCATGGACTCGAGCCAACTTCATGAGCTCGATATGGATGGCCCCACTCAACGTGGACATCAGGTTGCCGATGATGGGCCATGGGCGTGGCCCTGGGGGTAAGTTCTTAGGTGATGATGACTTGAGATAAAATACCAGGATGAGGGGGACGAGAAGCCATAGAATCAAAGCCATGGTGCGAGAGAATTCAAATGGAGGATGGGTACGCTTCAACGACGAGATGGTGCATGTATTTATAGTACGGGCTAGACTATAGTGTGCGTTTGTCGCACGTTTTAAAGCGATGATCTAAGTCCGCTATGTGCATGGGAGAACCTTTGCACTTTTTTTTTAAAGCATTAGTGTGCGTATGTCACACTTTTTTTTTTTTTTTTTTTTTTATTTTTTTTATGGTTGGGATGTGGTGTGGTCAATTGTAAATAAGTAACGATTATTACTAAGCAGCAGTAGTAATTCAAGGTAAAGCAGGGTGTAACACCAATATCACTCTAAAGCTTTAAATTTTTTGTATGCTTATAATGTACTCTTATGAATAGACGCATATGGATATAACTTGCCTAATATGTATTATGTACATACAATTCATTCATTTTATAATATCATATTAGGGCATAAGCATTAATTATCAGCTTCATCTAATACTTCTATGGGTTGCGGGATCTTTTTAATGAGAGGCATTCAATCCAAACTGCTATTGTGTGTGGTCAACTTTCACTTTGGATGTGGCTTATTTTTTTTTTTCTTTCTATTTTCATAAAATGCTTTTTCAAAATAAATAGATAGAGCGGATATAATACATACATCATGGTGGGGCCGTGCAACTATGCCAGGTGAGTCACCTCGACGTCGATCATCCAAACGCGCCGTAAAGCAAGTAGACTCTGGAGACAAAGAAACAAAGGCACTGGACAATCACGCTTTGAATTAGGTGAAGATCAAAGGAGTCTTTTGGTGCTTTGGTAAACTGTAAAGGTTGATACACATGCACTTAAAAATTTTACACATGGGATATGTTAACACCGTTCAAATTGTGGGATCCACCACTGTAGATAGGTTATCATCCAAATATTTGTTGAAATCTGACCACTGAAATTGGAATGACCATGTAAATCTGAATATTGAAATTGGACTCTTCAAATTGTTCATTCAGTATAAGTGTCATGCCCCTCATACATAAACAAAAGTCTATCTCTCATGTGTGAAATCAAGGATGTTCACGTGTGGATCACCTTGAAAATGGACCACCTAAATAATTCATAGTCGGTCTACTTATTACCAGGTATGGCACATGTGTAGATCTATCAATGTTAGTTTACAAGTGGAAACATGTGATACGTCAGTAGGTCAGGTTATAACCCATGGTTATATAGTCTAAACTAGGGCTGTCAATATTGGGCCGTACTTGGGCCTACCAAAATCATAAATTTGAATAGGCCCCCGCAGACGCCCTAGCCCCAAACAGTTCAAAATCCGGCTGTTGACCTGGCGCCCTAATCCAGACCATCAATCCTTTGTGTCCCACTTTGGATGGATTATGGAATTATGCTTGTGTTTGGGGGTGTAACAATAGCTAGTTTTGTCTCCTCACAAAAGATATTAACTGAGACAATCTTCTAATTTTCAGATATTTGTGATTTGTGTTTACTAAATAAGGTTTTATTAAATAAGTACTTATTTTCAGATATCACGGGTTTTTTTCTAAATAAATTATCAAACAGATTTTTCAGTACTAAAAATCAGCCCTTCAAACTTTCATCACTTAATTTTCAGACCTTATTTTTCAGTTTACTAGACGGCACCATAGTGTCATCTAGACCGTCCAAGTCCTGTGAACTCTTCTTAGGCGGCTTCCTTGAAAAATTCACAGCTATTAGATTGTTCGAACCGTGTAGTTAGTGGCATGCAAAATGGATGTAGAAGATTGTACGTAAAAGATAGGCCCAGTGACGTTTGTTTATATCCATCTGATTGCGGGGGTTTTTTTTCCCAATGGCAGAATGAGATGGGATTGGACCTAATGGACGGTTAGGATGGGTGAAAGAATCTGATGAATAGAATAATATAATAAATCATTTCTGGTGGAACTTTTAAACTTCTTTTAAAATGAACCTCGACCTGATATGAGAGACGAATACTGCTGTTATAATATTTATAATATTTAGGGATGTAATTTACAGAGGAGAATTGCCTGTGCTCCCGCCCACCTGAGGTCAGTGAGATATCCACTCCGTCCATCAGTTTCATAAGCTTATGATAAAATATGAGTAGAAAAATGAGGTAGATCCGAAACTCAGGTGGGCCACATCAATATAAACAGTGAGAATGAAAATGCCCAGCCAGGATGTTTATATCCCATCCTAACTGTTCGTATGGCTATTCCCACTAGAGTAAACTGAAACTATCATGTGCTCCTCATTTTCAACCTTCATGCCAGTTGATTGCCTACTTCAGCTCTTTCCTGTGGGAGTGGATTAGGTGAGACCTCGGCCTCAATAAGATGGTGTGGCCCACCTTAATGTTTGTATTTTTGTCCATCTATTTTTCCAGTTTTATGTAGTGTGGTCCACTTAAACCTTTGATCTGCCTTTTTTTGGGCTCATGGCCCTAAAATGATATGTCAAAATAGATGGACGGCTTAGATAAAACATGTGATGTGACATCATGGTGGAGATCACAAACCTTTTCCACCAGCTACCTTGGCTGGTGCAGGGGCCACCAGCCAATCCGCGTCCGTGCACGTCCAGCCATGTTCGAATGCTTTGGAGAGATTCTTCTGGTACTATTGGATGTACGTATCCTCTGAGTACTGAGTAAGCTCTGTTGGACACACCGTGAATTCATGGGGCTTATCCAATCCGTCCATCTGTTTTTCCATCTCATTTTAACGGTTGAGTCCAAAATTGAAGCATATCCAAAACACAAGTCGACCACACAACAGGAAACAGTGGGAATAATGATTTCCACTGTTGAAACCCTCTAGGTCCCATATTGATGTTTATTTATCATCCAACCTTTTCATAAGATAAAAAAGACATGGATGAAGGGAAAACACAAATATCAGCTTGATCCAAAACTTTTGTGGCCCCAAAAATCTTTCAACGGTAGACGGTCAATTTACATTGTTTCATGTTGTGGTCCACTTAACCTTTCGATATGCTTATTTTTCGGCTCAAGCCCTACAATTATCTGTTAAAATGGATGGACAGAGTGCATAAACTACATAAATCATGGTGGGACCCATAGAGTTACTCCGTACGCAATCCGCTTCCCTCTAATGATCCGATCCTTAATTATAATGAATAAAAAATAAAATCTACATTTTCTACTCCTCTCTCTCTCTCTTTTTTAAGAATTATAAAACTGCCCCCAAACATGGGAAGCGGATTGGCTGGTGCACCCTACACCAGCTACCTTGTTGGTGTAGGGACGTGGTGGATACATCAGCTATGTTGCTGGTATTGCTGGTGTAGGGAACGTGGCGGATGCAGAGCGAGTGTGCAGTACTCGAGCACTGTGATTGTACCAACGGTTCAAAGAAGGTTAAGGCTATGTGGACCCACGATGATGTATTTCGCATATTCAAACCATCCATCCATTTTATGAGATCATTTTAGTGAATGATACCTAAAATGAGTCATATCCAAAACTCAAGTGGAGCACACCACTAAAGTCAGTGGGGACAATGATTCTTACCATTAAAACATACCCAGGGTCCACCATGATGTTTATTTGCCATCCAAGCTGTTCATAAGGTCACACGGACCTGGATGAAGGGTAAAAATAAATATCAGACTGATCCAAAACTTCTGGGACCTTCAAGAAGGTTTCAATGGTATAGGTTCAATCTCCCACTGCTTTCTAGAGTGTGGTCCACTGGGTCCTTGGATCTGTCTTAGGTTTTGTTTCAAGCCTTAAAATAATTCCAAAAAATGGACGGACGGTTTGGATATAACAAGTACCTCATGGTGAGACCCAATGAACTTGATCACGTCACTACACCAGCAACGTTGCTGGTGTAGGGTTCACCAGCCAATCCGCTTCCCAAAAATCTTACTTCACCTTTTTGGAGTTATCCCAGTCAACCAACTCAAGCTTTGACTAGAATTTAGGTCCGAAACTATTGTGAACGTGCTTGGTTTGCAAACTATCACTCAAGTACTGAAGACGTCAGGTTTGACCCCAGTTGGGCATCTTGGGTTGGAATTTAATTCTAGTTGGGCTGTGGTTAAGGTTATTTTCAGGTCAGCTTGGGCTCATGCCGGCCCTCAACCTAATTTAACTTGCCCGAGTTGCATCCATAGTATTGTTTACCCTCATTTTTGGCACATTAACGTTGACCAATAAGAGGCCGCCATGTGTCAATGCTATGGGGTTCAATGTTGGGAGAACCGTGCTTGTATATGAAGATATGTTTCACCATCTTTTCTTTGACATTATCATCCATTATTAATGCAATGTGATGCATTGAAAACTGTACACATGCCTTTAGAGGAATGAAATGTCGAATGACACATGCCCATAATATGTGTGGCACGTAAATGAGGTAGTGTGCTCAACACGTCTATAAAAGACCTATTGAAACAAAGATTCTATCACGTATCAAAAAATGTGTGATAAGGTCGTCTCTCACAATCCTTCCAAAAATCAAAGTTCTTAGATATTCAAAATGAAGGTTCTGAGTATACAAAAATCGGGTCAATATCTGAGCAGATTGGTAGCCATACGATCATATAATGGAGCGGATCGGAATCAAAATATTGGGAGAGCAGGATTTGGTAGATCAGGTCCCACCCGTTCCATGATCAGAAGGACGTGATAGGAGAAATGTAGAGATGGCTTTAATTGAGCTATTTTTAGATGTGTCTAAGAGGTCTCTAATAAAGAAGCATCTACATAAAAGTGGAGTTCTGCAAACAGTTCCAAATTTATGAAACCCCCTACGGAAAGACTATAAGCCATAGACGTGAAGGGATCTTGGAACATCAAGAAAACCCAATGAGGATTTTGCTGCCTCAACAATTTATAAAAGGAGAACGCGATAAAAAGCAAGAGGCTCGCGCCAAAGTCAAACTATCTTTATTTACATTTGTTGTAGTCAAATATAGTCTAGCGAGAAGTGAGGGATCGCGGCGTATCTCATGAATGCGAGCAGTCATGATCGTGCTCGAGAAAAGGGGTCGCATATCGTGAATGCGACCAGTCAGGATCGTGCTCGAGAAAGGGGTCGCGTTTCATGAATGCGAGCGGCTAAGCTCGTGCTCGACAAAAGAGGGTCGCATATACAGAATGCGACCAGAGTATTCTTCATTCGAGCAGCTCCCGATATCTGGGTGATCGTGGTCTTTGGTATAGATGGCCTTCGTCTCATAGTACCAGCAGCCCGTATAGGCCGGTTTTCGGTTTATATCTGTTCTTAGCTCCGAATATCCGGAGACGTAATCGGCTAGACGTCTAGGATGTTTTGACTACATCTTTTTCCGAGGATTATCGAGATAAGTTTCTTATCCCGGGAAAACAGGGCTAACCTTAATAGCTTGCGTAACGGCCTGGATCATTGAGATCTGTATAAATAGATGACTCTATTGATGAAAAAGGTACACAATATTCAATCTTTACCTCCGATGATTGGCTGTTCTATTTCTTCACCCCATCTGGCTTAAGCATCGGAGGGCTAACGGCTGGATACCGGCCACCCTTAGTTGCTTTCTGTCCCTTTTCAGGTCCGAAGAGGAAATCCAAAAACTTGAAGGGAAGATGAACGTCTGGTGGATCCAGTTACAGAATTTGACGTAAACAGCTTGGCGCCGTCTGTGGGAACGATTTGATCATCACAGTCAATCGTTCTACCACCGATCAAATTCCTTCCACTATGCCTCCTAAGAAGGCAGTTCATCCCTCCACATCGAGGCAAACATTACCTCCGCCTGACGTGACGGAATCAATTCATGTTCCTCAAACCGTTTCAACAAACATCCCTTAAGGAGCTCCAAGCGTGCCATCGGCGAACCCGTTACTTGAGGCTTCCGGAAGTCAAGAAGATGTCATGCGTTTCCTGGGAAATACCCTTCTAACTCTCAACGCTGGGTTTCAAGCCCTATCTAACCGGCTTGATCAGCATTTCCTGGAGCCTCAGAAGCCACCTTCCGGGGGGTTGCCGGCACAGCCCATACCAATGGCTTCCAGACACTCTGTGGACGAACCACAGGTTCAACCAAATCATCCTCTATCGAACCGAGTGCCGATTGGCAACCAACCCCCCGAATTATCCCTGCATTCCGTACATTCCAGTACCTCTCGCCAACAACAATCTCATGGTTTCACCATTGAAGCTTCCGGTTATACGCTACCATGGGAAGGGGATCTTTAAAAGATCCATGATCGTTTTGATGATATGGAGCAACGGTATCAAACGAATCGACCATCAACCGCCATGGCGTCGATACACCGATCCGAGTCCCCTTTCACCAGCGAAGTCATGGAAGCACCCCTACCAAGAAAGTATCGCACACCCGTCATCACCCCATATACGGGTACCGGCGATCCTCTCGAGCATTTGGAAACTTATAGGTCTCTTATGGAGCTAGAGGGACATGGGTCAGAAATCATGTGTAGGGCCTTCTCCCTAACTTTAAAAGAAGCAGCCCGTACCTGGTTCCGGGGATTGAAACCTCGATCTATCGGATCCTTTTCACAGTTATCGGAGCTGTTCCTTTCCTAATTCATGGGAAGCATCCGCACCAAAAAATCGGCGTCTCACCTAATGGATTTGAAACAGCAGCATGAAGAAACAATAAAGAAGTTTACAGTGCGCTTCACAACTGAAGCAATCCAAACCGAAGGGTATACTGAAGAGAAGGGCCTCACCACCCTAATAGCTGGAATCACCAGCGAAAAGTTCAGATTCGCTCTGGATAAAAACCCTCCCAAAACTATGACAGAATTCCAAGCTAAAGCACAGAAGTATATCAATGCTGAAGAGGTAGCGTTGGCACGTCATGGTTCGTAAGGCAAGAAGCGTAAGATGGAGGAAGTCTCTTCTTCAGATAAGAAATATAGGCGCGATCGGCGAGATCGTTCTCCAAAGAAAGTTTTCTCCTGTAAGTACCATAACTACACTCTTAACCGGACTCCGGAAAAGGTGCTAATGGAAATTAAGCATAAGCCATATGTGAAATGGCCCGCGAAAATAAAATCTGATCCTGAGAAAAGAGACAAGAGCAAGTTTTGTTATTTTCATAAAGACCATGGGCATACTACCCAAGACTGTATAACTTTGCGTGACCACATCGAGGCTCTGATTCGGAAAGGTCATCTTCAAGATTATGTTGCTCGGCAAGGTCGCTCGCCAAAAAGGGGGGAAGCCTCCCAACAACAGAAGAAATCACCTCATCGACACCCTCCTCAAGAAGACGCTGAGCCCACCGGGAAAATTCGGACCATCATCGGGGGACCAGCATGCGGTGGCGATTCTCAAGCTTCAAGAAAAGCATACACTCGTAAAGCGTCCAAGAAGCCCCAACACATCTACTGGCTGGAACATGCGTCCAACGCATCGAAAACCAGTCATCCTCCAATTTCCTTCTCTCTCGAAGATGCAGAGGGAATTCACTTCCCTCATGAGGATTCTATCGTGGTCGCTCTAAAGGTATCAAACTATTTAACCCATCGTATTATGGTGGATATAGGTAGCTCTGCTGATATTCTGTACTTGGAAGCTTTCAACAAAATGGCACTCGCCAGAAGCCTACTCAAGCCAGTCTCAACTCCCCTCGTTGGCTTCGGGGGCGAAGTGGTGACACCTGAAGGAAGCATTGACCTTCCCGTTACCTTTGGGGAAAGTCCAGCGAAGACAACTGTCTTCATAAATTTCATTGTGGTGGACCGAAGATCAGCCTACAACGCCATTTTGGGCCGGCTATCTCTTAATAAGGTTGGGGCAGCTCTACATCCTTTATATTTGTGCGTCAAGTTCCCTACCCCAAATGGTGTTGGGGTTGTACGAGGAAATCAAAAAGAGGCCCGGTCTTGTTATGAGATAGCCCTACAAGATCGAAAGAAAGCGCAAGCGACGCCCGTTATGGTGATAGCACAAGATTCACCCAACTCCTCGACAGATACCTCGTTAGATCCGAGAGAGAACGTCCTCCAATCAGGAACTCCTGGGGAAGAAACAGTGGCGATTCACTTGACTAAAGACGACCCGTCCAAAGTCGTATACATTGGATCCTCTTTAACCGATGTCTATCGTGAAGATTTGGTCCGTTTCCTCACCGAATACCAAGACGTGTTCGCTTGGTCTCACAAAGATATGCCAGGCATCGACCCCAACATCATCGCACATCGTCTGAATATCAACCCGAAGCATAAACCCGTACACCAGCGTCGACGTGCCTTAACTGCAGAAAGGCAAATGGCAATAAAAACTGAAGTCGAGAAGCTGCTAACAGTCAATTTCATAAAAGAAGTTGACTACCCAGAATGAGTCGCGAACGTAGTTCTCGTCCGAAAAGCTAATGGAAAATGGAGAATGTGTATCGATTATTCAGATTTGAACAAAGCGTGTCCCAAAGATAGCTTCCCGACGCCGCGAATCGACCAGCTGGTCGATTTAACAGCTGGCGCTCTGCTTAGTTTTATGGACGCATACTCTGGTTACAACCAGATCATGATGCATCCACCTGATAGCCAGCATACCGCCTTCATCACAGATCGGAGATTATATTGCTACCAGGTAATGCCGTTTGGTCTTAAAAATGCAGGGGCCACCTATCAGCGCCTCGTCAACAAAATATTCGCTGCTCAAATCGGTAGAAATATGGAAGTTTACGTTGATGACATGCTCGTGAAAAGCATCATAGAAGATGATCATCTTTCTGATCTTCAAGAAGCCTTCGATCTGATGAGGGAATATCAGATGAAGTTGAATCCAGAAAAAATGTGCATTCGGAGTATCTGCTGGAAAGTTTCTCGGATTCATGGTCGGCCAGCGAGGGATTGAGGCAAATCTCAAAAAAATAAAAGCATTGATAGAGATGAAATCCCCGACCACTCTTAAGGATGTCCAGCGTTTGGCTGGTCGCATCGCTTCGTTGAACAGGTTCATCTCGCGAGCGTCTGACAAATGCTTACCCTTTTTAAGCTTCTCCGTGCTACAGCAAAATCTGATTGGGAATGGACATCATAGTGCGAAGAAGCTTTTCAACAACTGAAGCAATATATGAGCACACCCCTGTTTTATTTAAACCAGGTAGCGCACGAGCAACTCATCCTTTATTTATCTGTGTCTTCTACGGCCGTTAGCGCCGCTTTAATAAGAGAAGATTCCGGGATACAAAGGCCCGTTTATTATATCAGTCGGGCAATGGTGGATGCTGAAACTCGTTATTCTGATATGGAGAAGTTGGCCCTGGCTTTAGTCACGGCAGCTCGAAAACTGCGACCATACTTTCAAGCCCATGCTATTCTAGTACCAACAAATCATCCGTTGCGACAAGTCCTTCAAAACCTGAGGCTTCCGGACGATTAGCTAAATGGGCGGTCGAGATTAGCAAGCACGATATCTCGTTCTGCCCTAGGCCCGCAGTCAAGGGCCAGGCCGTGGCTGACTTTATCCTGAATTCACATACTCCTCTTCCGATGACAACTCGCGACCAGCGACCAACCTTCCTGGTCACTCTTCGTAGACGGGTCGTCGCGGGCCACCGGTAGCGGAGCGGGCCTAATTCTAGTCGCTCCAGACGGGTCGCATTTCCGATACGCTTTACGTTTTGATATTCGCATCTCAAATAATGAAGCAGAATATGAGGCCCTGATCGTTGGCCTCGAACTAGCAATTGTCCTTTCAATACAAAATCTGCTCATTCACAGCGATTCCCAACTTATTGTCAACCAAGTTCTCGGTGAATTCGAGGCCAAAGAAGAAAGGATGGCCTTATACAAATCTCGTGTCCTCATCCTACTCGCAAAACTGAAGACTTATGAAATAATTCATATTCTTGCAAGAAGAACCAACTCGCAGATTCCCTAGCAAAGCTCGCCTCTGCACCAGAATCTGAGTTATCACATTCAATCCCCATCGAGCATCTTCAAAATCCGAGTGTCGATCAAGCAACTCTCGAGCAGGTAACTTCGGTACAACAATCTCCGTGTTGGATGGATCCCATACTCCTTTACCTCAGAGATGGTTACCTTCCAGACGATAAGAAAGTCGCACGATAAATTCGTCATCGAGCCGCCAAGTATACCTTACAGGATGGAGTATTGTTATGTAGGAGTTTTTCCTTGCCTTATTTAAGGTGTCTTCATCCAGAAGACGCACGTCGTGTTCTCGATGAAATACACCAGGGGACATGTGGTAACCACCCAAGGGGGCGATCCCTTGCATATAAGGCGATGAGGCAAGGATATTTTTGGCCCACTATGAAAGCAGATGCAATTGAATACTTCAAAAATGTGACAAGTGCCAGCGATACTCTCCTATACCTCATATACCGTCCAAACAAATGACCCCAGTCGATAGCCCTTGGCCTTTCGCTCAATGGGGGGTCGATATTATCGGAACCTTGCCTACCGAAAAAGGACAAAATAGGTTCACAATAGTAGGGGTTGATTATTTCACCAAGTGGGCCGAGGCGGAACCATTAGCCAAAATCACTGAGAAACAAACTACTAAGTTCATATGGAGAAATATCATATGCCATTATGGACTCTCCCACACGATAATTACCGACAACGGTACGTAGTTCGACAATGCAGCTTTCGATGAATTTTGTGCAAAGTGGAAGATACGTAACGTCCGCACCTCTCCATATCATCCCCAGGCAAATGGGCAAGTTGAGGCAGTGAACAAAATCATCAAGCACCACTTAAAAACCAAACTAGGTGAATGTAAAGGTATGTGGCCGGAACTTTTGCCAGAAGTACTATAGGCATATAGAACCACGACTTGTACATCAACAGGCGAAACCCCTTTCTCCTTAGCATTTGGTGTCGACGCAGTAGTACCAGTGGAAATCCAAGTGCCCTCGTATCGGATTGAGCAATATGACCCCACAGGTAATCAAGAAGGTCTGCGACTTCATCTTGATCTCTTGGAAGAGCGTAGAAATGCCTCCCAGATGCGAGCAACTGCATATCAACAACGCATCGCTCGCTATCGTAACGCTAAAGTACGACCTAGAGCTTTTCCAACTGGGTGATTTGGTTCTCAGACAAAACCTTGGGGTCTCTACTCAATCATTTGATCCGAATTGGGAAGGCCCGTATCGAGTCGTCAAAATTGTGCGACCCGGCACTTACTATCTTGAAGATATGCAAGGAAGACCAGTACGCCGCCCTTGGCACGTGGAACACTTATTGCAATACTTCCCTTGATGCAATGTAATTCTTAATGATATTCGAATGAATTAAGGGTTGAAATTATCTTTTGGTCACTACTCCATTTACTTGGACTCGAAAAGCCCCGAAGAGAATACATACATTCTCTTGGCCAATTGCCTACCTTTGGTAGGGTTGAAATTATCTTTTGGTCGCTACTCCATTTACTTGGACTCGAATAGCTCCGAAGAGAATATATACATTCTCTTGGCCAATTGCCTACCCTTGGTAGGGTTGAAATTATTATTAGTTGGTTGCTTTTCCGTTTTATGGATCGAAAATAGCCCTGAAGAGAGCATACGTGCTCTCTTGACCAATTTTCTGCCTTTGGTGGAATTAAAATCTCAATCGATTGACTAGTCTGTCTCAACGCAGACAGAGACGGTCATACGACCCTCGGATTGAGTCACTGTTTATGAGTCAGATGCGAGCAGTTCAGTTCGTGCTCGAATTAAGGGGTTGCACCTACTAAATGCGAGCAGTTCAGCTCGTGCACGAATTAAGGGGTCGCACATCCTAAATGCGAGCAGCGCAGCTCGTGCTCGAATTAAGGGGTTGCATCCCCTGATGAGTCAACATGTGATTAACACAAAGCAAAAATGAAAGTTAGGGAGAATACGCAACACTGAAGAAATAGATGTTCATTAATGATGACCAAAAGGTCAAGACAATTACAAACTTCTTCTCAAAAAGTATACATATATAAAAATATATATATATATATACATGACATAGGAAGGTGTCGAGGTCAAGGTTGGTCATCCCCATCTTGCGCAGGCTCGCGGCTCTCAGCTTCAGGACCAGCCTCGGGAGCAGGAGCAACATCTGTTGCCCTAGTGACTTCATTCTCAGCAGCAGCCCGTTCTCTAGCTGCAACCTCGAAAGCCACTCTGTCGAACTCCTCAACGTTAAAGGTTGGAGCAATCTGCTGCATAACTCTGACTGCAAAATCGCGACCAGCGATATACGCTTCATATCGCTCCTCGTCATAAAGTTGAGAAGTACGGAACTCTTGGACTGCGCGAGGACCCTCGTCAGATACCATCTGAACGAGAGCCACTCGCTCCTTGTCCCAGTGGATGGAATCATCCTTCAGCTATTTAAGTCGCTGCTGGGCCTCCTCGAGCTTGGTCCGAGCATCCTTGAGCCGCTCTTCAAGCTGGATCTTGTCTTGGCGAAAGATCTCATTCTCCTTCTCGCTCTTAGTATGAAGCTCTTGAAGCTTTGCGAGTTGGAGGTCCAGTGACTGAAAGCGATCAGTCATGGATTGGATTTTGACAAGGAGAATCTTTTTCTCTTCGTCCAGCTTGGCGATTTGGGCTTCCAAAGCCTTCACCAAGCGGTCCGGCCCTTGGACCTTGGCTTCCATCGTCTTCTTCTTCTTCTCCGCATCCTCCACGCTGCGGCGGGCTGCTTCGATGTCACGTCTGACTCAAAGCGTGAGATCCAGGCTCTATAAAAAAAATATGTGAGAGAGGAGACAAATTAGAATAATCCGCCATATCAGTAACAAAAAATATATAATAAAAAGAGACGGTATAAGGTTGGTTACCTGTAGCAGTCTCACCCCGATGTCGGTGGAGAGAGCTTCGGGGCTTGGTTCGGGGAGGCTTCCGAAGGAGTTGGGAGAGATTTTGTCACACATAAACTCGCATATTGGATGCAAGGGTGGAGGAATAACAAAAGTTCCCGAGCCAGAAGCTTGGGCTACAACCATCTCCTTAGAACCCGCCTCGCGAGCACTCGCAGCGCCCGAGGCGGGCGTCAACAATTCGCGAGCAGCAGTAGGCTCGCTTGAAGCCCCCTTTGGAGGGAGGCCTCCCCCTCTTCGATCGCCTTTCGGCAAATTATCGACAACTTCGATAATTGGCTGACGATGAATGTCAGCCTGAGGGGCCACGGTGGATAGAGGGGTCGCGTTGACCGGAGGGGTCGCGGTTGTACGAGAAGTCGTAGCGACCCCTCCCGAGGCAGCCCCTCGCGATTGAGGACCGCGAGCAGACCCCTCTGCGGGAGCAGGCGCATTTGAAGGACCCCCCGTGTTTTTCTTTTGCCTCTTCGAGGCCGTGCCCTTCAAACGGGGAAGTACCCCCAATGCACCTCTCTTGTCCCCAACATTCGTCATCTCTTCTCGGAAGATGAGACCCGCTGCACAGAGATGACGAGGTTCTAATGCGACGTTGACGTGGCGTGTGGTCGCGGCAAGCTTGTAGACTCTAACTAACTTGTCGTTGAGTCCGCCTCGCAGGTTCGGCTTCACACCAGTTGGGATTCCTACGAACAAAAAAGAAGGTACATTAAATCATCAATGGTGCAGAAAGCTATTGTCTCTTTTGGACAGATGAACAAGCACTTAACCCACCTTCGCCAAAATGGCGACTAACGTTATGGCCTTTGGGGTCGGAGCCCATTTCGGACTCCCAGTTGCCGGAGACATAGAACCACCTTTTTCTCCACCCCGGGCAGTTGGAAAAAGGGTTCCCCAAGATAAAGTTATTCCGGTGCCAGAAGCATAGGTAGTACCAACCCTCGCTAGCTGGCGCCTTCTTCAGCTAGAATAACCTTAAAAACTCCTCAGCGGTTAACTCCTCGTTACCCGCTTGCTTCCAGAGGACGAAAGCGCTCAGAAGTACCCGCCAGCCATTTACTATTAGTTGGCCCGGGGCAATCTTGTAGAGACGGAGGAAGTTTCGTATGAAAGGGTGGAGGGGAAGACATACGCCCACTTTGAAAAAATATTCATAGAAAGCCACACACCCTGGTGGTGGGGCATCAGCTGTCTCCCCTCTCCTAGGTAATCTAAATGAAACAGAGTCTGGGACTCTATATGCCTCTCTAAGGTTAGAGAGCCTTTCCTCCGTCAAGATGGAAGAGTAACCGGAGACGGAATATCTCCCGGCCGGTACTCTGGCGTTGTTGGATTCAGAAGAATCCGGGGTTTCGTCTCCTAGAGGGACAATCTTTTCGTCAAAGACCTCCGCCATTACAAAGAAAGGGGATGAAAGAAGTGAGTAAGAAGAAAGAATACCTCTGTAAAGAGGTTTTTTGCTCCGGAAACAAAGAAGGAGAAGAAGGAAACTCCGCAGTAGATAGAATTCGAAAATGGAGGATTTTCTGCTAAGTCCGATATTTATATGCAATCATCCCGTTTGATTTGATGGACACGCGGCAGCTTCTCATCCGGCACGCCAGACGAACGGGCGCTGGCATTAAATACGGAAACACGTGGCGCCCGACGCCTCATTTCTGGTGGCAGAAAAGCTGCGCAAAAGCTGGCCATCATAAATGCGGAAGCACGTTAAGTGAATCATGCGCGATTTTCTCCCAACAGCCAGCTGTCTACACTAACAAACCCTTAGCATAGTTCCTCAATACCAAGGGTTTGGGGGGTATCTGTTGTAGGCAAATATAGTCTAGCGAGAAGTGAGGGATCGCGGCGTATCTCATGAATGCGAGCAGTCATGATCGTGCTCGAGAAAGGGGGTCGCATATCGTGAATGCGACCAGTCAGGATCGTGCTCGAGAAAAGGGGTCGCATATCGTGAATGCGACCAGTCAGGATCGTGCTCGAGAAAAGGGGTCGCGTTTCATGAATGCGACCGGCCAAGCTCGTGCTCGACAAAAGGGGTCGCATATACAGAATGCGACCAGAGTATTCTTCATTCGAGCAGCTCCCGATATCTGGGTGATCGTGGTCTTTAGCATAGATGGCTTTCGTCTCATAGTACCAGCAGCCCGTATAGGCCGGTTTTCGGTTTATATCTGTTCTTAGCTCCGAATATCCGGAGACGTAATCGGCTAGACGTCTAGGATGTTTTGACTACATCTTTTTCCGTGGATTATCGAGATAAGTTTCTTATCCCGCGAAAACAGGGCTAACCTTAACAGCTTGCGTAACGGCCTGGATCATTGAGATCTGTATAAATAGATTACTCTATTGATGAAAAAGGTACACAATATTCAATCTTTACCAATGGTGATTGGCTGTTCTATTTCTTCACCCCATCTGACTTAAGCATCGGAGGGCTAACGGCTAGATACCGGCCACCCTTAGTTGCTTTCTATCCCTTTTCAAGTCCGAAGAGGAAATCCAAAAACTTGAAGGGAAGGTGAACGTCTGGTGGATCCAGTTACAGAATTTGACATAAACAACATTTATCTCAGAATAATTTAATTTACCTTAGTTTTAGCATAATCGCTATTGTCCAGCGCTACCGCTACGGTATCGTAGAGTAGATTAAATATCCACAACCGTATGTTATTGGATCCTAATCAAACAAATTCTTATTTAGGAGATCATTATTTGGTCACATCATGCTGACCATTTGCCTAGATTATCTGTTCATATGGACAGACTAGGTATTTATCCTTTCATTTTCTCTAGTTGTTTTTGTTAACTCTCCCAATTGTAACGAACTATATTCATAAATTAATACAGTCGACGATGCCTTAGCCTTTTTCATTTATCTGCTCATCTTCATTTATTTGAAAAAAGCATTGGCTGCAATTATTGGTAAAGAAAAGCCCACAATATAAGGTAAAAAGAATTCATTAGGAAAAACTAACCCCTACCATTATGCAAATTGCGCGATCTCTATTACAACCAGTGGTTGAGAGAACCACTAAATTTTTTAATCAAATCTTACTCAGGGCACCAACATTCAATTTGATTGAATTGTGCCGACAAATATGAGACACTTGATGCGCAGGCACTTAGAAATAATAGCGGTTTTGGTCAGCAGAGGTGGGTGGACCCCTTATTGTGGGATCTACCTTGATGTATGTAACTTACATCCACATTGTTTATCTGTTTTGACAGATCATTTTAGGACATAATAAAAAGTAAATAAACTAGATCCAAATCTCACGTGGACCACACCATTGGAAACGGTGGTTATTGACCATTGAAAACTTCTTGTGGACCACTTAAGTTTTGGATCATGCTGATATTTGTGCCATCCCTTCATCTAGATCTCCGTTACCTTATTAACAGGTTGGATGGCAAATAAACATTCCCGTTGCCCCAAGAAGCTTTTAGTGGTGGATATTCACTAACCACTATTTTCTGTGGTGTGGTCCAACAGGAAATGATCTGTCAAAACAGATGGACGGTGTGGATGTAAGTAAAATACATCAAGGTGGGCCCCAGAGTTAGGGATCCACGCCCCTTAGAAATACTCCACGATGCATAAACATCTTGAATATACCAACTAGATTGCGAAGTCCTCCACGTAGCGATTCACAATATCAAAAGAAAATATTGGCTGTACAGCCGACAACATAGACAAGTGTTTGTTGAAATAGAATTGTAAAATACTTTTCATTTTTAACCGTTGATTAAATGTCAGATGATAAAACAACCATTTTCTTTAAGCGTACACATGGAAGATTCAAAGCATTTTACGACGTCCAAATCTCTTTACCAAGTATCCCGTGTTTCTCTTTCCTAAGTAGGTCAAAGCACGTGGGACAAGATGCCGTTTGACCACCAACAGCCAACTAGATGATCCATGATGCATGCATTTTATCATCTCAGGCATGATTATAAAATTGAGGCATACATAAAGCTCAAGTGTCCATGGTTGAAACCTCCTTATGTAGTGATACTTATTTGCCATCCAACCTGTTCATAAGGTCACAAAATGGCCCTTAATTGGTACATGTTTTTCACATGAAAAGTGCACACCTACATACTTAACTTATTTGAGATAAGTTACTTTGGTTAATAAATAATAATCATTAATTATTTGTTGAAAAATGGTTAAGAATTTCAGCATTTTTTTTTCTACCGATTAAAATCAGAGGTGCTCGTAGATAGCAGTAAATAGTGCTGATTTTTGTGGCAACTACCTAGCCCACTTGACTATCCTACTTGCTGGGGCCCACTACAATGTATTTGATCCACGTCGTCCATTTGGTTTGGACGTGAGTGGTCATTGAAGCCCACCATTGGTCAGCCCTAATGATGAGTGGCCCATATCCAAGGTGGGCCCTACATGATGGACGACCCACATTAGAGGTGGGCCCCACAGTTGGGACAGTCCACATTAAAGGTGGCTCCACATGATGGGCAGTGGATATTGATGGTGGGCCCACTTGATGGATAAGCAACGTCAAAGGTGGGCCTTACATAATGAACGGTGCACATTAAAGGTCAGGCCATAATGATGAATGGCCCACATCCAAGGTGGACCCCACATGATGGACTACCCACATCAAAGGCGGGGCCCACAGAACAATCCACACCAAAGGTTGGCCCCAAATGATGGATGGTGGATGTGCAGGCACCAAATAGACTTGAGGGATAATTGCTTATGATGTTGGAAACAAACATGCTTTTCTACTTTTTCGTCGATAAGCATGTTGTTTACCAAACATGCTTATTTTCTAATTAAGTAAAAACTAAGATAAGTTACTTATCTGATAAGTAGCTTATCTTAAGTAACTTACAATCCAAACAGGCCCTTAAAGAAATGGGTCGGGCTTACCTTGAGCTCTATCTGACCCAACCAACCTGCATTGCTTTTTTTACTTACAGCAGTAGATAAGTAAATTATTTTAGATAAGTTCGATGTATGATTAGTTATAAGTAGCTTTTTTATTTAAAGTAACTTAATCACTTTAGTGCAATCAGTAGAAATTAAAATAAACTACTTATGGCATAAGTAGCTTATCTTGAGTAACTTACAATCCAACCCCCTAAGTGTTGAGAGTTGATCACCTCTAGGCACCTACACAACTCCTTGTGATACAGGGCCTCTTTAGCCATTGGATGCTAGGGCGGAATTGGATTTCCTGCCTTTTGGCATGACCACAGAAGTTTTGAATCAGGCTAATATTTGTGTTCTCCGTTCATCCCAATAGGAATGACATTATTAAGGTATGGTTGGCATATAAACATCACTGTGGATCCTAGAGATGTTTCAATGGTAAGAATTTTCCTACCCACCTTTTCCTTTAGTGCGGCCCACTTGAGTCTTGGATCCAGCTCATTTTTGCTCGCATGTCCTAAAATGAGCTCGTAAAATGGATAGACGAGGTGGATTTTTCACAAACATCACCGTGAGCCCCACTTAGGTTCCCAGTGCAAGAACTTCCAGCAGAAGCCTTTGGCAAGAGATCCACGTCCATGCTCGGGCCCGTTTGGATTGTAAGTTGCTTAAGATAAGCTACTTATCTTGGTTTCTACTTACTAAGTAGATAAGTGTGTTTGGTAAACAACATACTTATCAGCTAATTAGTAGATATATTGAGTCTCACACGGGAATCATGGATACGGTTTGATTTCGATTTTAGTCTCCTTGCGCTTGATGGATCTTGGCGAGATTTTAAGGATTGAATGGTGTTTTTATGGCCCGCCTTTATCCGATTCTACGATGGAGTTCTATACAGTGATTGATTGTTGCTGGTCAAATGGAGAAGATGCCTTCTCTTCTAATGGCGTCTTTGAAACCATCGATTCTTCCTTTGATCTCTTTCTTATAGACGGTCTGGATGGACCCTATGAAGCTCAGAGATGCTTCAATCCGAAGCTTTAAATAGATTTTTGTGGTAAACAACATACTTATCTGCTAACCATTGTCTAGCCTGTTTGGAAAGAAAAAATGGTGAAAGAAACTCGTTGGAATCACGGCTTTCTCGAGCTGACAGGAAACTAACTCTTGATTTCAACAAACCCTGATCCGAGTGATCTTGTCTTGGACGGATGAGACATGTGGATTGAACGGTTCAGATCAAAGTAGTGGCTCTCATCATGGATTGTGAGTGATTCAGTTTGTCAGGAGGGAAAAATAAATTTAAGATGCTTCTGTGACGTAGGAAACCAACGGTCTTCAGCTTTTCGTGGACTTTTCATCTTGCTGGAAAAAAAAAAAAGTAAAAAAGCAATTAAAATAAACTGAAATACTTGACCAAGTTTAGCATTAACCAAAGTTACTTATTCATGATAAGCAACTAAATTGTAGGTGTCAGTAAAAAAAAAAGTAACTTATTTGGCTGCATCCAAAGGGGCCCTTGTTGTCAAAGTTTGGTCCAATCTGACATGGGGAATGATAAAATTACCTTAGTTTTTGTGGCCCAGCTATGTTCATTGAGTGAGACTAACTCAACATGGACAGTCTACATCCCAAGAATTAATCATTCCTATCCACATTTCAGGTGGGACACACCACAAGAAGCAATGTACAATCATCATGCCTACAACTTCACTTGTTTAGGCCCATATGAAAACTTGAAAATATTTTGAGTTTTTATTTTTCTGCCAATCCTGGTGGGTCACACATGATTTTTACTGTGAGCTTTTGCTCTCCAGTGTCCCTTTGGTGTGGCCCACTGAAGTTATGAATCATGACTTCATGGATTCCGTCTAACATCGGTCACTGCATCTAATGAACGACTCGGATGGCACTCACACATCACAGTGGGCCCATGCATCTCAAACGTATGGTACTTACCATGCAATTTGAATTAAGCAATCGTTCTCAATCTGAAATTAGGTGGGCCCAACTCCAGGAACAAGTGGGCATTCTGAAACTATATGCAGGCGAGATGCGCGTGGTCTACTGGCACCCTTGTCAGTTGTCACATCCCCTCCCACGTGCTTGGGAGAATAATAGACCACTTACAGTTCAGCATCTCCCAAGAAAGTCCCCCGGGCTCACAAATTCCTAATGACTGAGAGATCTGTCACTATGGCGTATGGTGGCTTTCAGCAGTCGTACACGCTTTATAATGTGGGGCCCACAGTGATGGGTTTAGAGCTTTAGACCAAAAACGAAGCAAAACCAAAGCTCACGTGAAACACACCACAGGAGGTGTGAATTGAATCTCTACCTTTCAAAAATTATTGTGGGCCACAGAAGTTTTGGATCAAGCTGATATTTGTGCTCTCCCTTCATCCATATCTGTGTGATTTTATGAACAGGTTGGATGACAAATAAACATCACTGTGGGCCCTAGGAAGGTTTCAACGGTGGAAAATTTTATTCCCACTGTTTACTGTGGTGTGGTCCACTTTCGCTTTGAATATGCTTCAATTTTGGGCTCAATCCCTAAAATGATCTGAAAAAAACGGATGGACGGTGTGGATAAACTACATACATTCATGGTGGGCCCAACGGAGTTTACACATTTCTCACCCAAGACCTACCCCTTACCGTGGGGCCCACCTTGATGTATGTATTATGTATCCACTCCATCCATCCGTTTTTACAAATCATTTTATGGCATTATCCCAAAAATGAAGAAGACCCAATTGTTAGGTGGACCATACCATAAGAAATACTGATGATTGACCATCCTACCATTAAAAAAAATCTTAGGGAGCACCTTAATGGTTTCCTAGTGTTTATTTACCATCCAATCTGTTGATAAGGTCACATAAGCATGGATGAAGGGAACGAAATAAATATCAGCTTGATCCAAAACTTTTGTGGCCTAATAATCGCCAATCAACACTGTTTCTTATGGTATGGTCCACATGATAATTGGATCTGCTTCGTTTTTGTCATATTGCCCTAAAATGATCTGGACAAATAGATGAACGGCATGGATACATAATAAATACATCAAGGTGGGCCTCAAGTTGACCCTATGGTAAGGACACACCATCTTGGGTGAGGCCGGGGTCTCAACCAATCCGCTTTCCCTTTATTTGGTCAAAATGAGGCGAAATCAAAGATAAGTGTTCCACACCATCGACGAATTATTTTTAAAACCTGTAAAACCACGTGCTGTAGCTAAACTTTGACTTTTCAAATGGTCTGATTTTTGTGGTGCCCATTCATCCTTGTCTCTTCAGTGGATCAGATGGAATATATATGCAGAACACTATGTCATCCACACACGTTCATGAATTTTTTTTAATGGTGGGCCTCTCCATCCAACTTCTCCTATGGTGTGGGCCACTTCAGTTTTGGACTGGCGTGATTTGGCGTGAAGGAGAAGACGAACATGATGGACGGATTAGACATGGACGGATTAGATGTCATGCACACATTGAAATTGGACCATGCATTGTCTTGTAAGTTAATGCCATGATTGGATATATGGATATTTGGAATCCATGGTGAGGAAAGGTAAAACTTGGAATTAATCAATGATTATTAACATAGATATGGTGATCGGAAACTGATTAGTCATCAATGAGGAAATGTTAGGGCCTGATTGGCTTTCCAAGTTCTCATGCAATGCCTATCATTTTCAGGTGTTTGTTTAAACGAGAATGGCTGCTTGTAAATCAAGAGTCAAATACACTTTACAAGTACTCAATTACAAATTATAATCATTACATTTTCACAATATAATACCAGTGTTTTTACAATGAGTTATGGGTGAAACAGATAATGCTGTAAAATCACCATTGCGGTCAATTGTAAGTGATGTCTTCACATGATGTAGGGAGAGAATTCTAGAATCAAGGGTGAGGATCGAGCGTGTTCATGAAGGAGATGGACTGGGAGAAGAATGGGCGAAACTCCAAGAAATCATTATCTGACGATCGGTCGGGCGACCGATCGTGCAAGCTCTAGACCGGTCATCCGAGCAGTCCAATTACGAATGGAAGTCAGTCCAACACGTTGAACTATTTGGAGTTCTCGCCGACCGGTCATCACCTAACTTTGTCCGGTCGAAGCCCCCTGACGACCGATTGATTGATGGACGCTCAAAAGCCTCCACGATTTCTTCCTTATTTTTCTTATTTCTTTCCTAAATGTTCTAGGATTCTTTCTTCCATTACAAGTTAGGGTTAGATACATGATTAGGATTGGGTTTAACCTATTTAAAGACATTTCATGTTCATTTTTTGAGAGTTTTTTTATTATTATTAATGAAAACTGAGTTTTTGCTCCATTCTTCTTCGTGGATTCAAAGATAATCTCATGGATTTGAAATCTCCTGTCATGGATTCGAGATCTCCCATTGTGGATTCGTTGAAAACTGGTTGAGGAGTCCTAGTACATCTGTGGATTCAGATTAGTCATCCCTCGTAAGAGAGATAGTGCTCGATCTCACCCGCCCTAATTGCATTAGTTGGTATCAGAGTGAGGAAGAACCTCGGATCGGTATCTATTTGTGAAGGCTATGGTAAAATCCTGTGGACGGTGATCCAGGGATCCATCCACTCAAAGCAGCGGCTTTCAAGGCGACGCTTGAGACACTCCAACGGAAGAATCGTCAAGCTATGTAAGGGCTACAGGCTAGGTTCAACTACACAGTAAAGTATCACAGAAGCATGATTGTTTATGAAAGAGATCTGGTAGATCGGATGAGTCGGATCTACACAAAGGTTGATCTTCCTAACTTTAATGGCTGGGGTCTCGTCGACGACTGGCTATGTGAAGTTGAGCGTCTATTTAAACTCACACAGATGCCCGAGGATAAGAAAGCTTTATACATTGCATGCAAATTAAAGAGCACTGCGTCGGTTGGGTGGGAATATGTTCAGCGCAACTGGAAGAGAGAGATGAAGGCCCCGATACGCCCATGACCGCGGATGAAGCGCAGGCTGCTGGAACAGTTTGGATACAAAAATTATGAAAATCAGGTATTATCCCAATAGTCCCATCTCGTGCAGCATGAGTTTTATTGTTCTAAAACGGAGCCATGTGATGGACAATAAGATTGATTCAAGAATGGTATGGAATTCTGCACATTGTAGTGTATCCTGTTGCAGTGGCAAACGTATGTAGGGGTGGCAATGGACTCGGGGGGCTGGCTCTGTAGGGCCCGTGCCCCTGATGTCCAGACCGGGCCAATTCCAACGATGAATGGCCCATCCCATCCCCCTGGCCTAGTCCAATCATCAAGTTGCCACCGTCATAGAAAAGGAATGGACACTTTAAACACACTTATGATCCATTCCCGGTCACCATACATGTAGTTTAAAGATATTCTTTTGTATATGGGTCACGTTTCAACGATCAAAACTATTTATATAAGTGGGGCTTGTTGTAGATGTATGACATAAAAAAAGTGCAAAAAAAGATTGCACTATTTGAAGCCCTCAATCATTTATCTTTTCCTGACAGGCTTTCCTTGCCCCATAGGGCCATGACTGTGGCTTAGGGGACAAAGGTTGGGATTGGCTCGGCGATAGCCTGGCCTATTGCCACCGCCCATACATACATTGTTGTCTAGATCTTTATAACACCATTATAATGCTTTTCTAAAGGCTGGGTTTTGTTTGAGATGAGATAATGCAACTAGAACAAGGAAGAAACTAACTGTAATGAAGTTCAATATACTAGATTGAAAGTTTGAATCACACAAGGCAGAGGATGCAATGATAGTGAGCAAGCTCAATAGTCCTCTAGTCTTATACTAGAGATCGCCACTCCCTCGCCAACACACCACCATAGAGAAACAAGAGAACTTGCTCAAAGAAAATATCATTCAACCGTGTCATATTTCATAACGCCTATGCCTTATTTATAATGGATGTGTACAGGTTTCCTCCTTGAGAAGATCTCTAGCATAATCTAAGGAATCTAAAAGTAGAATTCCTTTGTAGCCAAGATCTCTAAATAACAAAACCCATAAACATGAAAATTTAATAATACTTGTTTCCTAGTATAGAGATATTTTTTCTAACATAAAAACATGAAAAAAGGAAATTAGAAACAAACTAAGGAAATTGGACCTTTTCTTGTTTAGAAAGTTCTGATATCTCGATGCAATGGAGAAGGGCGAGTTGGCGAGATGGTAGGTGGCAAGGATGAACCTTTGAGGGAGAACCAATTCCGGTTTAGGTTCCTATCATCACAAAGTCTCTTGCTAGAAAGCTACCATCGGGAAGAGATGTATAACTGATGAATCAGAGTGAGGGTTACACTAGTGGGGAGTGCGTAGAGATCTCTCTAAGGAATTAGCGCAGCGTAGACGGGGCGAGATCGAGCACCATCTCTCTCATGGGATAATTGATCTGAATCCACGGATCTATCGGGGCTCCTCTACCGATCCTCCTCTAATCCACGAGACCTCTCTTTGAATCCACGAAGAAACAGAGTAAAAACTCAATACTTTTACTAAAAATCTCGAATAGCATCCTCAACAAACGAGTTTAATCATACTTTAATAGAAATAAGGTTTAATTCTGCACATTGTTCTAAAACGGATATTGAAGGTGGGCTCCATGTGATGGACAATAAGATTGATTGTGGGCCCCACATGATATATAACTAAAATCTGATAAGTACCTAATATTGTATAATTAACCCTGGTTGTTAAGGGCATTATCATTGTTTTTCCGGTTAATTATCTCTCATTAGGTGAATTTTCTGTCTTCAAGTGATCAGGAGAGGTTGGACAAAATCCGAGTCAATCAGGACGATTAAAGGCCCTAAAGTGATCAAGATCAAGTGTGTGACAATCCTGAAGGAAATTAAATCATAAAAATCAAAGGATGGATCATGTTCTATGGTGGACCGCATCACAACTATTCATCGAAAGTCCAGGAAGTGCATGTTTGATGGTAGTAATTTGGAGATCACATGAGTTTGAACGGTCAAGATTGGGTGTCTACATGAGGGGCCAACGGTGTATCAAGGTGGGCGACACTTTTATAAGAATCAGATCAAAGGCCTTGATCATCTGGCACTGTGGACCACACCATCACCATCATCATCTACCAGCAACCGTCCAGCAGATCACGTCCAATCCTCGCACGTGCTGCAAGCACGGCCAACAGCTGCTCTCTCCACATCCATTCTATCAGTCGTCCATCACTGCTCCCCCTTGCATGTGCAACTTCCAACAGCGATGGACCCACCATCTTCATCTCTGCCGTCCATCAATGTGGAGCCCACGTCCGTCCAGCTGATCAGCAAAGCCAGCAGCGTCCATCAAGTGGGCCATGCCTTGGACACGTGCAATGGCTACCAGCACTTCCATGCAGCAAAGCACCCGTCATCACCAACAACTGCTGGACACCATCATCTCCATCAGCGTCCTAGGTTCGAATCAACGGCCATCACCTCCTTCACATGTGCAGACCTTCTGCACCGTCCAAGCAGCCATCTATGGAGGACCCCATCACACACCAGCGTCAGCAACTCTCCTCAGCATCTCCATCCAACCTTCCATTCAAGCATAATTCCAAACATGCTGACCTTACAACGTTCATCTGCACAAGGAGCAGCTGCAACATCAGCCGTCCACTTCTACAACTGGTGGACAATCATCCAGGAGAGTGGCTCCAGCCCACACGTGCATCAGCACCCAGCAGAGGCAGCGTCCGTCCATTAAGTGGACCAACTTCAGTAACAACGTCCAACTGTTGCTACACGATCCAGTGAAACAGCTCCATGCAGTGTCCTCTTAAATCAGCTCCCTACTACATCAGATGGGTGTCACATGCAGCAGGCTTCCAATCCCAGTTGTTGATCACATTTCCATGTGGACCGCTTTGTCTGCTCAGCCGTCCATCAGCAGGACATCACCCATCAAGACCATCCAAGGATCATGCCATCATCCACCGTCCAGCAATGGATGTACACGGCTGCTCTTCATCCACTTCCTTTCCAACGTCCAACAACTTGAGGATGAGCAGTCTTCATCCAACAACCGTCTAGTGGAGAACCCCATCTCCCAAACTTCCCACATGATCAACAATGGAGACACTCTCTCTCTCTCTCTCTAGCTCTCTCTCTCTCTCTAGCTCTCTTCCCAACACATGTGTAAGGCTTGGAATGCCACCTCATCATCCAAGCCTCACTCCATTTCCAAACCTCCAAAAAAATCTGCTTTGGGTTTGGAGTGCCACCTAGGCTTGGAGTACTTTTCTTACCACATGTCCATCCAAGCCTAACTCCAAGACCGAACCTAAAAGAAAAGTTTGCTTTGGGCACTCCAAGCCTAACTCCATTCCCGAACCTAAATAAAAATCTGCTTTGGGTTTGGAGTGCCACCTAGGCTTGGGAGCCTCTCAAATGTCTATACAAGGAGGCAATCCCTTCTCATTCTCATATCATCCCACTCCTCAAATCCCATTCTCTACAACTCCTCTCTTCTCTTCTTTAGTTTTCTTTCTTTCTTTTGTAGTGTAGAGTAGTTTTCTCTTTTGTAGAGAATTTAGTCTTTCATTGTAGCATGGTTGGCTCTCTAGCTAAGGTTAGGGGTGAAGCCTTTGAAGAAATTTGCAAGCTTTGGTTCTTTTGGGTTCAACATTGTGTGGTGTAAATGTTGGAGTTCTCTTTGGTTGATTAGTTTGGTTATCCGGCTCGGCAGACGCTATTGTTGTGCAAGCCCCTTGATCCATCGTCGACTCCGGGCACGTTGGATGCTTGGGATCCCTTGCACACCAATTAGCTAGTTCATGATCGATAAAGTTCCTTGATCCATCGTCGACTCCAGGCACGTTGGATGCTTTGGATTCCCTACGGTCATCGAGCTAGTGCAGGTAAAGTCATCGATCTGTAAAATCCCTTGATCCATTGTAGACTCCGGGCACATTGGATGCTTTGGATTCCCTGCGATCGATAGACGAGATCTTAACGGTTGGATCGGTCAATCAAAGCCTCCTATCTTGTAAGTATGCATTTGATCGTATGAATTGTGATCTTATCGGCTGACTTGTTGGCAAAGTTGTTGATCTGTACAATTCCTTGATCCATTGTCGACTCCGGGCACAGTGGATGCTTGGAATTCCCTACGATCAACTAACGAGTGCTTCATGGTCAAATCAATCGGTTCAGATCACCATCTTCTATGAAATATGCAGTGGTTTAACTGTTTCATCTTCCGATTGGAATAAATCTTTATTTGATTCCAGTCGAGTTATAGTTGGACCAATGAATCAAATCTTGTGAATGAATCAAAGGTGGATCCCTGATGCCTTAGCCCCTTTTCTATTTTTGTCTTTCACCACACACAACTTGCTCCACTCTCGTGGATAAACCAGATTTCATCTCACTCACCTAAACTAATTCCTCTAAGTGTTCTTAACCCCAATCCCTGTGGATCGACCTCGGTCTTACCGAGTATTTTACTACTTCGCTACCTGCACTTGGGTGTGCAATCTTCGGGTTGTAGCAAGTTTTTGGCGCCGCTGCCGGGGATTGGCATCGGTTTAAGAAATTTTGGAATTGGTTTATGTATATGTATTGTCAATAGTTTACTAACTTGTTTGTTTTATTTTTAGGGATTATCCATAGTTGTACATTCTTCTTCTCGGGTAATATCCTTCCTTCTTTTCCTCTTTTACTATTCTTTCTAGATTTTTTATTGTTTTCTATTAGAGTGTTATCATGCCCATATATGATGAGTGGACATAAAAATATGCTAAAATTCTTCTAGAAGATGAAAGGCAATCAAAGCACAATGGTAAGGAACGCTTCATGCTTGATTATCTACAAAAGAACAATACACGTAAAGTTTCATCCGGTAAAACGCTCCGTGAGTATTGGAGTGAGAACAACGTATACAATGTTCCACCAGTTAAAACGTTGCGTGAGTATTGGAATGAGAACAATGTATATTATGATCCACCGGTTAGGTCGATGCGTGATTGTTTGTATGGGTATGCTTATCAACAACCATATAGTGCACCATCATACAATGCGAACTGTAATGCCCCGTAAATTTGAACGCACGAGTAATTAAGTACATGAGTGCATGTCCAGACGTGAGAACTTAAATGCTAGGCCGTGTTGTTCACTCGCATACACACACGTATATACTTTTATACGCGTTCCAACACTTTTTAAGGCCTTGAAAACTCATTATACTTAACTAAGTCAACAAACTGACCGTTAGAAGGATCTATCGTTACTAGACCGGAAGATCTAACCTTCCATTATGATTTCGAATTTCGCGATCAATGTGAACCACCGCACATCGTCCTGTACACATGTCTGTCTATAAATCCGATTCGTACATCGTGTCCATCACCGGGCATATGCTTAGACCAGCGAGTTCTCGACCCTGTGAATCTGCTCGGGGGTGTTTGTAACACCCTAGGATTTTGGAATAATTTAAATTATAAATTAGTTAGTTATTTAATTAATAAATTAAATAACTTTAATAGATTAATATTAAATAATCCGTAAGAAGTTATAGTATGACCCCTATATTAGAATTGCTCAACATGAACACTAGAACAAAGTAGAAGTGTAAGATTTCACATAGATTTACAATAATTAAGAAAAAGAGGTCATTAATTTAACTTAAGTTACATGACATTTTCTAGTATCATGATTTCTAGAGATCATTTTCGTCCAAACTCTATATACTAGTTCTAGGACACGATCTAACCATACACGTCAAATTTCAACCCTCCGATCACCCTACAAGTACCCTAATCAGAAATCGGGTCATAAGTGGACCATCTAAACTCGGATCTGCCTCATTTTTTGTGTCACACCTCAAAATTGAGTGTCCTAGCCGATGGTCGGAGTGGATTCATTAAATACATCAAGGTGGGACCCCCGTGTGCAGTGCACACGGTCGACACGCGGTCAAACCGCGTTGACCGCGCTTCTCGCGCACGCGGACGAAGAGTTCTCTTCGGACGCTGTTTCAGCGGCAGCGTTACCGCTGTCGCCATTTGTGGCCCACACCGTCCATCACAGTGGACCCCATCAGTTGATCCAAGCCGTCCATCTGAAGCACTCCTCGCATGGACTTAGGAGGTAAGTGACCTCATCATTTTCGGGCGATCGTACGGCCCACTTCAGCTTCCCAAACTCGATTAAATGATTCAAGATCGGCCAAGATCTTCGATTCTACCGTGCATGGTTGGGCCAGATCTCTTCCAAGCCTTCGTGTGGACCCCACCTAGACTTATAACTGCTCGTATGCGCAAGAACTTTCCAGAATAACCCGGTTTCCTTCTCCAATTCAAACGAGGATTTCTTCCTACGCACCATCTACCCAACTGACGGTAGGGCTATATAATCCCCGGGCCGTGTTTTTTCCCCATTCAGAAAACTCAAGAGAAAGAGAAAGAGAGAGAGAGAGAAGCTGCGAGAGAGAGAGAGAGAGAGTGGGTCGTTGGAGAGAGAGAAGGAGGGGAAGAGAGTGAGAGTAGGTGTTGTGCGTGCCACTGCCTTGCTGTGGCTACGCTGCACCACTGCTGGATACTGCTCCAGCAAAGGAAGAAGAAAAGAAGAAAAAGAGAAGAAGAAAGAAGAAAGGAAAAAAGAAGAAGAAGAGAAGAAAGAGAGAGAGAGAGAAACGAGAGAGAGAGAGAGAGAGAGAGAGAGAGAGAAGCGGTGAGAGAGAGAGAGAGGGAGGTAGCGTACGCTGCTGCTATTGCTGTGGGGACAACATCCCAGTCAGCAAGGGAAAAAGATAGAAGAAAAAGAGAAGAAGAAAAAAAGAAGAAAAAGGAGAAAGAAAGAAGAGAGAAGAAGAAACTTCTTCTCTAAACCTTCAAACCTGTGCGTGCCACTGCCTCGCGGAGCCAACTCATATTCAAGTTTGGGCTTGTGTGGAGCCTATAGTTCATCATACTGTGAGTGATTCATCTCAGAATTTTCATGTTGATATTCTTTCAATTTTCTTCCTATTGTGTTGAAATCCTTCCATCCTTTTTATCCACAACTAATGATCGATTTTTCAACTTCTTCTTATCTAGGTTAAGATGTATACCTTTGTTTTATTTTCCAGACGTATGTACTAGATCTTAGTTAAGGGGATCTCTTCTAGTTTCCTTATTCTTCCTGGTGACACTTCTTTAGTTTTCGTAGGATCTTACGTAGAGGTTAGGCATGGGTTAAATTTCCTTTCACGACTTTCCCTTTCTAGTCACACAAGTGAAAACTGTACATAGTCGTAACTTAAGCTTAAATACACAAGATGTTATTATTGGTTCAAAACCTTACGTAGCATACATCATCCTCAACTCCCTTGATTAACAATAAACATCAGAGATAGATGGAAGATTACTTGAATGCATACATCTCATGCATGGTGTGATTGAAATTGAAATTTTGGACACATAGTATGCTTGATGAATGCTTCCATAATTCATGACATGCACATACATTTATACACTGCGATAGAATAGGAGCATGGTTGATTTGACTCCTGGCGTGCATGGTTGATTTACCGCCTCGCTGTACCGGTTAGGTGAGCATGTTTGATTTGCGACAGGTTCCTAATATTCAGTGGCAGTGAGTTCTGGTCGTTTCACTTATTGAGCATGGTTGATTTGCTCAGTTGGATCAGTGGTGCATGGTTGATTTGCCCACTGGAGTGCATGGTTGATTTGCCGCCTCGCTGTACCGGTTAGGTGAGCATGGTTGATTTGCAACAGGTTCCTAATGTTCAATAGCAGCGAGTTCCTAGACGTTTATTGCTCTCACACGTATCATGACATACATGACATCATGATAATCATGTTCTATTGATAATAAATCATAAAGTGTATCAATCATAACCTTATCCTTGTATATTTCATACAATCCTATCCGTTGATGATTCACGTCCTATCTTTTATTAACTGGAATATTACCTGTGATGGAAATGACCTCACTGGGCTTATAGCTCACCAAAATCACCACAGTTCTTGCAGGGTTTCAGGAAGGAAAAGACGTAGACAGAGAAGAGTATTCAGATGGTCACGTGTTACTCAAACGCCAACTGTAGTTGATCTATTTTATCTTGTAAAATTCAATGAAATAATATATTAGTGGAAAAGGAACTTTATATTTGGGATTTATTTTAATCATGCGATGTGTGGAATGAAATTTCTCTAAAGGTTATATTTGGATTAAATTCACACTCTGAAACTCGGGCATTGAGTTGTTGTACTCGAGTCTCGGATTACAGGGCGTGACACGAACGAACCTAATTGGCGGAACTATCAAAATTCCAATTGGAGAGACGGACCAACCATGAATGTTAAGTACCCCCAAGGGCCCCCTATTTATGTGTCTCCACCAAAAAAGACCCTTGAGGATACATTGCAACTGGAAAGTACCTCGCAAATCATCAATGAGATGGAAACATTGACTGAGCATATGGAATCACACCTCACTGATGAGGAGGAAAGGACTCCCCTAGTCCAACCTCCGTCTAACCTAATTGAACAACTCGAGGTGATTGATTTCAATTTTTCCGATATACTTGTTGAGCGTGACGGAGATACTATTACCTTTAGATATAATGAAGAGATTCTAATGAAAGTTGACGAACCTGAGGAATCTGAAAAATCTGAGGATGATAATATGATTGGTGATGTTCAACAAGATGAGGACTCAGAGTGTGCTTATGAGCCCGTGGTCCCGTTTCCCCAAAGGTTAATCCCTTCTGAGCCTCTAGTTAATAATCATGCCATGGAAATTCCCCAACAAAGTGATTTTGATACAATCCACCAAGTTGACATGCCCAATTTCATTATTGATGGAGAGTTTTCCTGTATTGAGTATCCTAATTCTTTGGAAGATTGCTTGGCTCACTTTGGAAATTCGAATGATCCCATGATTCAAGAAACAGTGAACGCCTTGCAAGACCTGGTGCATGAAAAGATGTTTCCCACTGATTCTCACTTAATACCATCTATTGTGGAAGCACCGGGAGATTCTGATCGTATGGAGAAGACACCACCATTTGAAGAATCATTTGAAGTCTCTCCATCGCTTTGGTCTTTTCAGACTGAAGTGGACCATTACTGGAAAGATCCGTTTTTTATAAACCATTGCCCAGTTAATGCATTAAGGAGATATCTTCTTGATGATGTCTCCTTTTCTCGTACATGTGGTGAGAATTTCTATTGGCCCATAATGATTAAAAACACCCATGTACATTGCCGAGCAGGACTATGGATGGTCCTAATGCGAAATTTGTTGAAATACATGATGATCCTGCTCCAGTCTATTCCCTTGATTGATCTCCTAGTCTGATGGAGATCCATTTCCCTGCTTTCCTAGGATATATTAGTTTAGATTAGGATTTCTTGTCTTTGGTTATGATTAGGTATGAATAAACTCGCTCGTTGATAATTCTCTCAGGTACTCTCTCACTCACTCCTCTTTTTGTTGTTGCTCTCATATTATGTTACATTGCATATTTTTCAACATTGAGGACAATGTCGAATTTAGGTTGGGGGGTAGGAATTCCTGCGGAATTTTATTGAAAATGTTGTTGAAATTTTTTTAGTTTTATGTTATAAAAAAAATCTAGGGATTTATGTGATTTATGTGATTTTGAAATAATTTGAATAGTAGAATGAAAAGGCATTTAGTGATGACAATGTTAAAACTTAGAGTTTAGTTGCTTCAATAAATTTCAAAATTGAGTTCTTTCCATTAATTTTCTAATAGAAAATGATAAACATTGATTGAGTCATGAATTTTCACAAGTTCACATCTAGCTTGCATTGCCAGGATTTGAGCTTGATACTATAATGTTGACTTGATGATTGTTGAAAGTGATAGACACCAAGCCTGGAGATCCTTGTCTACTTTGGTTAAAAAAACAAAAGTGAAAAAAGAATATTCACAGTAATTTGGGGCAAGGATTTTCATCAATTGTCGTTACAATTACAAAACATTACCATAGTACGAAGTGAACCTTTTGGAGTCTTCGGCTATCGGTTATTGATTGAAAAAAAAAAAAAAAAAAAAGAGGCTGGAAAAATATTGAAAAGAACAGTAACAAGGTTCGGAATCAATGCATGACTTGGTTGATTTGACCATTCTCTACAATCATCAGTGTTAACATGAAAGTAGAAGATTGAACCCCTAGTTGTGTTAAGACTAGACTTCACCGTGCACCATGGAGCTCAATGTTTAGAATGTTTCTAATGAATCATTAATGCTTTGAACTTGATTAAGTTGTTTACTAAGCAGCTAAATCTAGGTTTATATATTCTCAAAACTATAGGCCTTGGAAATCTCTACTGTTTAGATAACTTGAAGGATCATATAAATACATTGAATTTCTTTTTCTCTTTATCTTTGTTTCATTAGGAAATAAGAGAAGTCTCGAGATGGCTTTGATTGGTGAAAACTATCAGGGATAAGATTGATTGTAGTAGTTTGAAAAATCCTTCGATGATTTTCGCATGTTTTACTAGACACTAGCAAAATGCTGGTTGGGGGGTGTGATAAGTACCTAATATTGTATAATTAACCCTGGTTGTTAAGGGCATTATCATTGTTTTTCCAGTTAATTATCTCTCATTAGGTGAATTTTCTGTCTTCAAGTGATGAGGAGAGGTTGGACAAAATCCGAGTCAATCAGGACGATTAAAGGCCCTAAAGTGATCAAGATCAAGGGTGTGACAATCCTGAAGGAAATTAAATCATAAAAATCAAAGGATGGATCATGTTCTATGGTGGACCGCATCACAACTATTCATCGGAAGTCCAGGAAGTGCATGTTTGATGGTAGTAATTTGGAGATCACATGAGTTTGAACGGTCAAAATTGGGTGTCCACATGAGGGGCCAACTGTGTATCAAGGTGGGCGACACTTTTATAAGAATCAGATCAAAGGCCTTGATCATCTGGCACTGTGGACCACACCATCATCATCATCATCTACCAGCAACCGTCCAGCAAATCACGTCCAATCCTCGCACGTGCTGCAAGCACGGCCAACAGCTGCTCTCTCCACATCCATCCTCTCAGCCGTCCATCACTGCTCCCCCTTGCATGTGCAACTTCCAGCAGCGATGGACCAACCATCTTCATCTCTGTCGTCCATCAATGTGGAGCCCACATTCGTCCAGCTGATCAGCAAAGCCAGCAGCGTCCATCAAGTGGGCCATGCCTTGGACGCGTGCAATGGCTACCAACACTTCCATGCAGCAAAGCACCCGTCATCACCAACAACTGCTGGACACCATCATCTCCATCAGCGTCCCAGGTTCGAATCAACAGCCATCACCTCCTTCACATGTGCAGACCTTCTGCACCGTCCAAGCAGCCATCTATGGAGGACCCCATCTCACACCAGCGTCAGCAACTCTCCTCAGCATCTCCATCCAACCTTCCATTCAAGCATAATTCCAAACATGCTGACCTTACAACGTTCATCTGCACAAGGAGCAGCTGCAACATCAGCCGTCCACTTCTACAACTGGTGGACAATCATTCAGGAGAGTGGCTCCAGCCCACACGTGCATCAGCACCCAGCAGAGGCAGCGTCCGTCCATTAAGTGGACCAACTTCAAGTAACAACGTCCAACTGTTGCTACACGATCCAGTGAAACAGCTCCATGCAGTGTCCTCTTAAATCAGCTCCCTGCTACATCAGATGGGCGTCACATGCAGCAGGCTTCCAATCCCAGCTGTTGATCACATTTCCATGTGGACCCCTTTGTCTGCTCAGCCGTCCATCAGCAGGACATCACCCATCAAGACCATCCAAGGATCACGCCATCATCCACCGTCCAGCAATGGATGTTCACGGCTGCTCTTCATCCACTTCCTTTCCAACGTCCAACAACTTGAGGATGAGCAGTCTTCATCCAACAACCGTCCAGTGGAGAACCCCATCTCCCAAACTTCCCACATGATCAACAATGGAGACACACTCTCTCTCTCTCTAGCTCTCTCTCTCTAGTTCTCTTCCCAACACATGTGTAAGGCTTGGAATGCCACCTCATCATCCAAGCCTCACTCCATTTCCAAACCTCCAAAAAAATCTGCTGTGGGTTTGGAGTGCCACCTAGGCTTGGAGTACTTTTCTTGCCACATGTCCATCCAAGCCTAACTCCAAGACCGAACCTAAAAGAAAAGTTTGCTTTGGGCACTCCAAGTCTAACTCCATTCCCGAACCTAAATAAAAATCTGTTTTGGGTTTGGAGTGCCACCTAGGCTTGGGAGCCTCTCAAAAGTCTATAAAAGGAGGCAATCCCTTCTCATTCTCATATCATCCCACTCCTCAAATCCCATTCTCTACAACTCATCTCTTCTCTTCTTTAGTTTTCTTTCTTTCTTTTGTAGTGTAGAGTAGTTTTCTCTTTTGTAGAGAATTTAGTCTTTCATTGTAGCATGGTTGGCTAAACCTCTAGCTAAGGCTAGGGGTGAAGCCTTTGAAGAAATTTACAAGCTTTGGTTCTTTTGGGTTCAACATTGTGTGGTGTAAATGTTGGAGTTCTCTTTGGTTGATTGGTTTGGTTATCCGGCTCGGCAGACGCTATTGTTGTGCAAGCCCCTTGATCCATCGTCGACTCCGGGCACGTTGGATGCTTGGGATCCCTTGCACACCAATTAGCTAGTTCATGATCGATAAAGTCCCTTGATCCATCGTCGACTCCAGGCACGTTGGATGCTTTGGATTCCCTACGGTCATCGAGCTAGTGCAGGTAAAGTCATCGATCTGTAAAATCCATTGATCCATTGTAGACTCCGGGCACATTGGATGCTTTGGATTCCCTGCGATCGATAGACGAGATCTTAACGGTTGGATCAGTCAATCAAAGCCTCCTATCTTGTAAGTATGCATTTGATCGTATGAATTGTGATCTTATCGGCTGACTTGTTGACAAAGTTGTTGATCTGTACAATTCCTTGATCCATTGTCGACTCCGGGCACAGTGGATGCTTGGAATTCCCTACGATCAACTAACGAGTGCTTCATGGTCAAATCAATCGGTTCAGATCACCATCTTCTATGAAATATGCAGTGGTTTAACTGTTTCATCTTCCGATTGGAATGAATCTTTATTTGATTCCAGTCGAGCTATAGTTGGACCAATGAATCAAATCTTGTGAATGAATCAAAGGTGGATCCCTGATGCCTTAGCCCCTTTTCTATTTTTGTCTTTCACCACACACAACTTGCTCCACTCTAGTGGATAAACCAGATTTCATCTCACTCACCTAAACTAATTCCTCTAAGTGTTCTTAACCCCAATCCCTGTGGATCGACCTCGGTCTTACCGAGTATTTTACTACTTCGCTACCTGCACTTGGGTGTGCAATCTTCGGGTTGTAGCAACATCAAAGGTAAGTCCTACATCATGAATGATGCACATTAAAGGTCGGTCCAGGTTTCAATGATGTGTATCATAAAACGACTGCTTTGTGGTGGGGCCACAACGTCATAAAGCAAGCTGTCATTTGCGTTTTACCCTCTCTCCAGGTCTTTACATCCTTGTCAATAGGTAAGATGGCAATAGCATGTCATTAGGTGGGATTCTAGGATACAGCACGGTGGGCCCCATCCTCAGGAGTTTGAACGATGGTTGATCAACAAGCATCATGTTCTTATAGTGGGGTCCACCTAAGATTCAAATCTGCTCTTTTTTAGGCTATGTCCCTACATGACACAGGCAAAATGGATGGGTTGGATAGTTTTCTCACAAACATCACAGTAGGTCTCACTTCCAATGGGCCGTAGAGTTTTAGATCCTGCTGACACACACACACCACATTCAAGGTGGGGCCCACACAATGAATGGTCCACATCAAATGTTGGCCCCACATGATCTACGGCAATTTGAAGGAGGATCAAACAGACTAGAGGAATAATTACTTAGGATATACGAAATCAAACATGCTTTTCTACTCTTTGGCTGATAAGTATGTTATTTACCAAACATGTTTACCTATTGAATAAGTAGAAACCAAGATAAGCTACTTATGGCATAAGTATCTTATCTTAAGTAATTTACAATCCAAACACTCCCAAATAAGGTACTTTTCCTAATTACTACAGTAGATAAGTAGAGATAAGTTTGGTTTATGATAGCTTATAAGTAACTTTTTTATTTATTAATAACTTCAGCTTAATAAGTAGAAATCAAGATATGCTACTTGAGGCATAAGTAGCTTATCTTAAGTAACTTAAGATCCAAATGCCGGCAGTGACCATCTGGGTCACCACATGTCAATAGAACTGTACACGAGCCAAGATAGCTCGGTTAGCTCGCTCGACTCGGCTCGATTCAAAGGCTGGGTTCGAACCAAGCCGAGCCATTTTTCCAAGCTCGAAATGTTTTCAAGCCGAGCTCGAGCTAACCCAAGCTCGATTCAGCTCGGCTTGAAGTTCGGCTTGATAGAAGCCCAATTCAGCTCGACTCGGCTTGACTAACTCAATTGAAAAAGTATATTTTTTAGTCCCACATCGGAAGTGAGCAAAGAAATGAGAGTTGAAACTCTCTATAAAAGTAAGTGGGAGGTATCAATGGGCTTTGGGATGCCTTTGGGCTCAATTTTAAAAAGTTTTAGGTCGGGCTTTAGGGCTGGGCCTAATTAAAATTTTGTCTTTTCTAGGCTCGAACTTGGCTCGAATTGGGCTCGAACTTGGCTCGAAAACTCGGTCAAGTCAGCTCGAACATGTAAGTCTAGCTCGAAGGCCAGGCCGAGCCGAGCCGAACACGAGCCAGGGTGGTCATTGAACAACCCTAGCTCGATCAAGGCCAAGCTCGGCTCGACTCAGCTCGTGTACAGCTCTACATGTCAATAATCGTGTTTCCTCTATAATCTGATCAATTACTTGTGCCTGCACGACTCCTTGCAGCACAGGGTGACTTTAGCCATTGGATTGGATACATTAAATAAGGGGGTGTTTGGCGCATGGTATTAGGAGGGATGGAATAGTATTAGGTGGGATTAAGATCATTTATTGCACAATAATTACATGTGTGGTAATACCATGGTATTTTCACCATTCAATCCCATGTTTGGGATCAAATTCTTGCTATGGGAAAAAGCACTAGAATAAACAAAATCTCATTTAGTGGACCATGGAATTATAATCAATGAACCAAATTCACAATGCATGTTGGTCACTTGTACATGTATATAACCATAATGTCACTGTGTAAAGGGCGTATATGGATGGACGGCATGAATAAAACACATGCATCAATGTGGGGCCCACATGTGTAGTGGACAGAAATCTCGCATGGGACCAAATGTAATTCCATCTCACCTAATCCCAACCTTCCCATTCTCTCCAGACGCCATATGGAATTTGCACAGAACCAAATGCAATTCCATCCCCACCTAATCTCATCTAAAAATGCCCTATACCATAAGGAGTGGTGCAGGCACCTGTAGGTGATGGCCTTTATTGTCTAAGTTTGGCCCAATCTGAAATGAGCAATGATCAAAGTACCATATATATTTGCATTGCCTACCCATGATGCATGTAACCATTCATTGAGTGAGATTCATCATGGACAGTCTGCATCTCAAGAATCATTCCTATCCAAATCTCAGGTGGGATACACTATATGAGCAATATACAATCTAGGGCTGAAAGTCAGGCGGGTTGGGTCGGGTTGGTGCTAAACCCTAACCCAACCCAAGGTCCCTATACCTCAACCCTAACCCAACCCAACCCAACCTCAGGTTGGGAATTCTCAACCCAAGCCCAACCCAAGCGGGCTCGGTCGGGTTGATCGGGTTGGTCAGGTTGATACATGCTAATATTTTCGTTATTACATTAGTCTATTATGTTTCAATACATGCCTTATTTTTGGTACCTATGGCTTTATTAATTATATATGTACTTAGTTATGTAAAGAACTTCACTTTTCCTAAACAAATAAGTTAAAATACAAGTAAACATTATAAGTTTACTTCACTAAAGTATAATAAAAGTATAAGTAACTTGTATATAGATCGGGTTCGGGTTGGGTCGGGCAACCCGAGACCTCAACCCAAGCCCGACCCAAACTTCATCGGGTTGATGTTTTCATAGCCCAAGCTCGAGATCGGGTTCGATACTTCTTGCCCAAGCCCAACCCAATGTCGGGTCGGTCACGGGTCGGTCGGGTTGAACCCGCCCAACTTTCAGCCCTACAATGATGCCTACAGCCTATATATTTACTTGCTTATGCCTTCATGAGTTTGGAATATTTTGAGTTTTGATTTGTCCATTAATCCTGGTGGGTCACACATGATCATTGAGTTGGATGACACATATATAGCATACTCGATCCCACATCTGAGCTTCTTGTCACAGCATGGAGAATCTACATTAATCTTGTTGGGAAACCTTGCAGAAGTATAGAGGAAAATCAAACGAACAAACCACACAGCAAACAAGCAATCACAACACAAACAATCTAAATTTTTATATGAAAAAACTATGACACAAAGCGATCTTCACCATAAATTCATAAGTCCTAAAGAAATGAGCAACCCAACAAAGCAAAACCCAAGAGAAAACTTAAGCTCTTTCTCACCAAAACTCTCTTACAACCTTAAACACGTTTAGAAACGTCTTAGATAGCCTATAATCCGATTACACCCGCTTTAATCGGAAATAGAAATAATTCATACAAAATCGTGCAATCTGTATAACAGAGACCAACATAATCGGTCACCCGGTCGGACGCCCAACCCATCATTCGGTCGCCTGACAACCATAGGTTCAGTGGCCCAAAACTAATCAAAAACATCTAGAGAGTTTTGGCCTTATATTTTGAATATCGTAATCTGTAATAAGGCAGTTTCGATCGCCCTACCACTCAGTTGGTCACCCAAACCCCCTGTAAGAGTCCAGATTGAAGGCTCCATACAACAAATCTTGTCTATTAATCCTTGGTGTAGCCCACTTGAATCTTTAGTATTGTGCCCATGATTAAATTTTTATATTTCACCTGATGTTCCAAGTGGATTTCACATAATCATCATGGTGGCCCCTGTAAAGAATCAACGGTGGATGTCTCTCTCCCAACTACTTCCTTTGGCGTGGCCCATCTAAATCACAAGTCTGTATGATTTTTTCAATTGTACGCCTAACCTGGGATTACACATCTAATGGTAGGAGTGGGTTTCACACACACATCAGGCTCTGTAAAAAAAAAATCAAGGGTGTGGTCCTAGAAAAGCTTCGTGGGCCCATCAATGATGTATGTATTTTGTCCATGTTGTACATCCAATTTGCCAGATTATTTTGGGTCATAAACCCAAAAATAAAGCAGATCAAAATCTCAAGGGGACTACACCATTTAAAACAGTATTGATTGAACACCCACCATTAAAATCATCTTGGGGGCAACAAAAGTTTTGGATGAAGCGGATCTTTGTGTTTTCCCTTCATCCAGGTCTGTGACCTAATCAAGAGGTTAGATGGAAAATAAATATCGCATGGGCCCTAGGAAGTTTTTAATCGTGGGCATCCAATCACCACAGTTTCTTATGCTGTGGTCAACCAGAGATTTGGATATGCCTCCTTTTTTTTTTTTTTTATCATGCCCTAAAATATGATCTAGCAAAATGGATGAACCGCATGGATAAAACATATACATCATGGTGAGGCCCACTAATCTTTCCAACACCAGGTATCGACTTGTGCTTGTGCTAGGCAATCCGAGTTCAACAGCAACCACTGCAGATTTTTGGCGGGCCCACCCTAATGTAAATGTTAAATCCACTCCAACCTTTAGATGTGTAATTAACCCCACGATGAGTCAATAGCCAAATAATTAGGCTGGCATGTGATGTTAGAGTCCCTTAATATACATTGATACGCTATCCTCTTATAGCTCGGGCTTTTAGATCAAGTGGCTGTTTGCCATTGTATCAAAGTAGAGGTCTGTATTCTTTTTTACGGGAATGGTTTTTTAGCCCTACCGAGATTTGTCAATACGGTGCATAGCATCTTTCAGCACGTGGATGGGCTATTCGGCTATTCCTCAAGACTCAGAAAGCATGGACGGCTACGACTGGCCTGACTTGTGGCTACAAATTTCGCATACATGCTGGACAAGGTAGGGTCCACAATAATGTAATTTTCTCCTGTTGTAATTTGATGAAAATGAGGCTGAATCAAAACTTTAAGTGGGCCGCACCATTGTGGAATTATACAGACCATATTGTTGTACTTGGCTTTTGTAGTAATGCTAAGACCTTTAAAATCATGTCATGTATTGTGCCACACATTCAGGAAAGCTTTTAATGGTGGGCGTCTCCATCCAACAACTCCTATGCTGAGGGGCCATTTGAGTTTGGACTGGCCTGATTTTGCACCAAGGAGAAGGGGAACAAGATGGACGGATTGGATGTCATGCACACATCAGAATTGGGTCATACATTGCCTTGTAAGTTAAGGTCATGTTTGGATATTTGGAATCCATGGTGAGGAAAGGTCAAATTAGAGGTCATTTGGCAACGTTGATTTGAGTGTATTCAAGTGCATTCGAAGAATAAAAGTTGTTTGTCAGCATAGATTATAGGAGGTATTTGGAATTAGTGCTGGAAATGGGTTAGTCAACCCAATGGGGTACCTATACCCGACTTAGACCCGACCCGTTTGTTAAATGATACAGGATTGGGTCTAAGGACAGACCCAAATATTGCTAAACTGGATTGGATCTGGTTTCCTTTATATTAGGCCCGACTTGACTCGAACCCATTTAGTAAATGGGCAGGTTTGGTCTATGCTACTAAGGACCCATTCCGGCTCAGATTTGTCCAAACTCAATTTTAAACTTGGTAAAAATGCTTGCATACTAGGTCCAGACCCAAACCTATTTTCAAATGAGTTTGCATGGATCTCCGTTTACCAAACCCAAACCCATTTATAAATGGGTCTGATAGGTTAACTCAAACCCACCCATTTAGTAAAAGGATATGGATCTAAAATTTGGATCCAAATCCATTGGTGGGTCTAGTTTTGGCTAAGCCCGGCCATTTACAGCCCTATTTGGAATGCACAACTTTGCTTTGTTTTTTAAATCTCTCTTTTCTTCTGTGATTTAAAATCAAATGATTTTTATTCTATTTTTACTTTTTTAAATACAGGACACTCGCACATGTAATAAAGGTATCGTTAGGCTACTAATCCATTGTACACGTGGCATGCTGATGATACCCAAAACAATCAAATTATCAGCTATGTACAGAGTTGTACACGAACCGAGCTAGCTTGAAAAGCTCGCTCGGCTCGGCTCGGAAAAGCTCAATTCAGCTCAATTCGGAGGGTGGTTCAAGCCAAGCCAAGCCGAATTTTTGGGCTCATTGGAAATTTGAGCTAAGCCCAAGCTTGACCTGAGCTCGGCTCAGCTCGTAGAGGCTCGGTGTGTGTGTGTGTGTGTGTGTGTGTAATAAAAATAAAATATATAATTTAAGTTGCCCGCTCGCCCTAGCCCTCTTTTATTTTCTTCCAGCGCCCACTCGCCCAGCCCTAACGTTAAAAAATAAAACCCACTCGCCCGCCCTCCCTGCAGCCCCGACCTGACCAGCGGCTGCGACCACCTCCGGCTGTCCACATCATCTCCTCTTTCTCCGGCTCTCCCTCATCTCATCTCTCTCTAGCCAGGTAAGCTTAAAGCTCGGACAAGCTCGAACAGGCTCGAAAGCTTGAAGCTCGGACAGGCTCGAATAGGCTCGAATTCGGCTCGAAAGCTCATCGAAACCAAGCCAAGCTCACCACCTGGGCTCGAAGATCAAGCCGAGCCAAGCTTGAGCCCAAGTCGCCAGCTGACCAAACCGAGCCGAACTGGGCAAAGCTCGGTTCGGCTCGGCTTGTTTACAACTCTAGCTACGTAGTTAAAATCGCATGAATAGAATGATTCAACAGTCTAAACTTTCGCTATGTAAATCAACATTTAAAGATGTTGGCTGGTCACTCATTTGCAATCCTATGCTTGTGGCCCACCCAAGGTTTGTAATTTTTCATCTATTTTAACCAAAGTATATATTTTGGGCTAAGTACAACCCTTCCACTAATTTTGGATGTGAAGGTTAATTTAATAACTAAATTTAAATTTCTTTAAATGATTACAAAATTTGAATCCCTTATATATATATATATATATATATACACCAAATGGACCCCTATATCCATAAGATTCTTACAAATGACACATTCATTTTCAAAATCACTAATCGGATGGTTAGATCTTATTATTAAAGTTTTTTTTTTTTTATTAGTCATGCAACACACCTACCTTGTTAGTCACACGATGCCCCACCCACTAGTGGGGTTAGTGTGTCTCCTTAGCACTCAAAACCTGAGACTTGCTGTTGAAACGCCTAGGCATATTCCAGCTGGGCTAGCCAGCGAGACACACATCTTATCAAAGTGATTTGAGAGGGATGGTCAATTGAAGGTAGGCCTGACATGATACATGGTCTGCATCAAATCTTAGACCTTTCTATTATTACTTGATATAGACCGTTCATTTCTCAAGGTTAAGATCATCTAATCAAAATGATTTGAGAGGGACAATCAAATGTGGCTCCAAATGGACGGTCACTATTAGTGTTGGACCTCTCTATTATACTCAATATGTATTCTCCATTTCTGAAATCATTAATCTAATGGTTAGGATCACCCAATCAAACTTATTTGAGAGGGATGGACAATCAAAGGTTCGGCCCATATGATGGACGGTCCACAGCAATGTTAGAGCTCTCTATTATACCCAATATGTACCTCCACGTCTAAAAATCTAATGGGTAGGATCATCCAACCAAAGTGTTTTGAGAGAGATGACATTCAAAAGTGGCCCCAACATGATTAACATTCCATGTCCATCCTTAGACCTTTTTAGCATACTCGACATGAGACCATCTTTGTTCCAAACCACCAATCTGATGGTTAGGATCATCCGATCAAAGTTATTTGATAGTAATGGGCAATCAAAGGTGGGTCTCGCATGATTAACAGTCTGCATTAATTCTTGAAACTCTCTAATATACTCAATATGGATTGTCCATTTCCCAAAACACTAATCTGATGATTAAGATCATCCAATCAAAGTGATTTCAGAGAGATGGACAATCAAAGGTAGGCCCCACAAGATAGATGATCAACGTTGATGCTTAGACCTCTCAATCATATTCGATATGGACTATGGCTTTCCTAAATCACCAATCTAGTGGTTAAAATTATCCGATCAAAGTGACCTGAAATGGATGGGCAATCAAAGGTGGGCCCCACATGATTATGGTCCACATCAATCCTTAGAGTCCTAGGGGTGCACACGGTTCGGTTCCGTCCGGTCAGGTTTTGGGTGAAATCGGAACCGAACCGTTCCCAACGATTCCTGTGGTGTGGTCCACTTGGGCTTTGGATATGCTTCAATTATGGGCAATGGGTCGGGACAAGGGTTGGCCTGCGCCTGACACATTTACTAATGGTCCCAAAGTCCAGGACTGCCCAAAACCTTTTGCAAGGTTTCAGACGTTTCTACCACATTATTGAGCATCTGGATGATGAGGACTGCCTGATGAGTGGCTTGGATTTCTCTAACGTATGCCAATTTTCTGTGTCAGAAGTGCCCAAAAATGTACTTAAAAAGTACATCAAGGATTGTCCTCTTGATAGTGCTTTTATTTTTGTACACTGTTTCAATCCACAATAAAGGCCCACCATTTGGATGGCCTAGATTCGTACAGAAATGTCATATGTACGGTCGCAATCTAACACAATGTTAATGAGTTGTCTTAAATTGCAGTGTCATCTACCACATTCATATTCCAATTATTTAAACCCTTCATATATATTGGTAGTAAACAAGATATGACTCGATAAATAATCACAGTTCAAAGATGATCCTGGCCTTTCATTTTTGAATGGACACACTGAAATTCATTTTTCCAACTGTCATAGTTTTTTTTTTTTTTTTTTTATTGAGGCATTGATTTTTTTTCCTTTGATTTTTGAATTGACCATGGAAGCAAGTGGACCCCAATATGGAAATAGATGCAAGCAATCACTGAAATATAACAGAAACATTGCCCATGCATCATGAGTACATACCAAACAGGTGATCTCTTGCATGCAAATGCAGCATCCATGTATGAAATCCAATCCATTCAACAGTCACATGTCTTTAAAAGCATTAAATTCTACATGTACTAATGAGCCATTAGCGACGGAAAAGGCCAGGAAGCTGAAGTTCCCTATAAACGATTAAGTACCTGATCAACGGATTTTGTCGGCTGCTGCTCAGCTGTTGTACCTCTGGGGCTGTGGCTCATCGAAAATTAGAAATACACACCTATAAAAGCAATTTATAAATAAAATCCCATTCACTAACAGTGTAAATGTATATTCAGCGGTCCGACAGGCTACTGTATTGATTTTTTTCATATATGTAAGTAACAATCCCACAATCAGATTGGCCGAAAGCCATAAGTCCACAACATGGACAACCTAATCATCAGACAGCCCAGCATGTGGGCTCCAGTGGGTGTTGGATGCAAAACGCATCTCTTTTACTGATGGATTTCACTTCACTTGATGAACAGCTTTTAGGTTCATGGAACCACTGTTTTTAAGCCCGTGAGCATTGATTTTGTATCAAAAAAGGGCACATGAATAATTCAATACTAACATCCTAACTTTCTTGAATATTGATAAATATGCACTTAAGCTGATTTACATGACCAAGTCTTTCCAGTGAAAAGGTCTAGACTTCGTTACTAAAGGGTTGACGGAGGCTGGTGTGTGCTTGCGTAGACACACACATGTGCTGCAATACTGTATTATTGGGCAGAAAAAAAAAAAAAAAAAAAATTATGCTCTGGAAATGTTTTATGGTTGATACACAGTCACTGAGAAATTGCACAGTACTGACTTAAATCAAATTGCCAAAATTTAAATGACTCTAACCGAAAAGTAAACTGATTTAGCTTCTTCAGGGGAAGATCGGTGGACACTTACTGGATGGTTGAAATGAAAAATAGTCAATTCCATTTAACCAAAATATCTATCCAAAGTGGGTCTCGCAAGTGGGACGGTTTAGTTCGAGTCTGTTTATGAGACTTGCATGTCAGTTGGCTGCACCAAAAAAGGAAAAACATGTTATACAGAATTTAAATCTGGATTGTCTATTTGGACCTAAAGCCCCAAGGTACCGACTCCTAGCCAAATAGATGTGACATTCTGCCCTTATTTTCATTGTCCAGTCAGACACAAAGTGGATAACATAGATTGTGTTTCTAGTGTAGTTTTTCTACCATGGGCCACCCATGGTAGGGCCCACCTTTCGGACGGTCCAAATTCTCTGAGCATCAAAATGATGTCCATTGTAGTGAAACTGAACCTAGACTAGTTCTTTGCATGGTGTCTAGAGATGGTCTCTATCCAACAAAACAACTGGACGATGCTCTCTAGATACCCACCACCCCCTTATTATTAACTGGAACATAAGCCTCTGCCCTCATCTACCCAAGAAATTAAGAAACCACGCTCAGTGTTTTTCAGTGCTCTTCAGAACGAGGAATCCACCTAACCACACAATCTTCATGCCTGCTATTCAAAATATTCTTGCCCCTCTGATAATTGCCTATTGGTGTCATAATCGAAAAGCCTTCAGTTCCTTAAGACTACCCGAACAACCACCATTCAGGAAGCTAGTTTTGCCAATACCTAGCTAAAACCCGATTCACTCGAAACTATGGCAAATCCCTAACCCTCTTGTTCTAGTTGCCTCTCATCAAAATCCAATGAGAACCAAGTCAACTCAATGCCCTTGCAAAGCTTTTGTGGTCCACAAAAAGTTTTTCATGGTCTATCACCACTGTTTCCTATGCTATGGTCCATCTGGAATTTGGAACGGCTTTATTTATTTGAATCATGTCCTATAATGAGCTCTCAATAGGGATGGATGGTGTGGATGTAGTCACATATTTCACTATGAGCCCCTTAATCAGGGGTGGGGGTTGTTGGAGGAGCCTTCAAACGTGCACAGTTTGGGTGCTCAGACCGGTTGGGTGACCGGTCTGGCCGTTTGGCCCAGATGCACAGAAGGCCTCTGGACAAAATCCGTGGTGCCTCCGACCAGTCGGGCAACTGGTCGGTCTTGAGGCAGCGTATTGATGTTCTCTCCTTGGACTGTTTTTTGTGTTGGCCGATCAGTCGAGTGCCAACGCGGCTTTCTTGCGCAGCACGCAGTAGTGTATAAGATGTTGTTAATTTCGGACTTTTACCTTTTAAAGGGTTGTAATCCGTGTTTAGCTATAATCCTAAGGTGTCCAAGGTTTCCTAATCGTATTAGGAAGAGGGGAGAGATGTGTGTGAGAGAGAACTTGGGGTTTTTCTCTGTTTATTGCTTGCTTGTGGGCTGTCAATCTCTGTAATCTTCTGTTATTCATAGTGGATCGCTTTGTGCCATGATTTTTTACCTGTTGAGGGGTTTTCTACATAAATTTGGAGTCTCTTGTGGTGAATGCTTGTGTGTGGCTTGATTGCATAGTGTTTCTCGTTTGATCTCGCATCGCTTCGCGCGTTTCAACTTCCGCTTCCGCTGCTGGTTTTCCTAACAAGTGGTATCAAAGCTAAAGTTAGGGTGGAGTAGATTTTGAATCTGAAATGAGAAGATGGGATCGGGCGCAAGGTTCGAGGAAGAGAAGTTCTCCGGAAAAAATAACTTTGAGTTATGGAAGGTGAAGGTTGAATCCTTCCTAGTTTAGCAAGGGCTTAATGAAGCTCTTGGAAAGTGACCCGAGGCTATGAAAGAGGATGAGTGGACGAGGCTGGACAAGAAGGCTAGAACTTCAATCCTGTTAAACCTTACGGATGATGTTCTCTATCCTGTTATGAAGGAGAAGACTGTGGATGGAACGATGACGAAGCTAGAGAAGGTTTATGCCAAGAAATCTCTAAAGAATCGCATGTATGTGTTGATGCAGTTGTTTACCTTGAGGATGACTGAGGGAACTGAGATGGAGGACTACCTGAGTATGTTCAGTAGGCTGGTTTGCACGTTGGCGGAGATCGATGAACCGATGAAGGATGAGTCTCAAGCATGCATCCTGTTGAATTCTCTTCCAGATTGATATGAGTTGTTCAGGGACTCTGTATGTGCAGGGAGGGAAACCATAAACGTCGAGACCGTTATCTCAGCCCTCCAGTCGAAGGCGATGAGAAAGAAAAGCGTGGCTTCCCGTTATTCCTCAAAGGCACTGGTTATGAGGGGAAGAAGTTCTGAGCATGAAGGATATTCGAAATCGTGATCTAGGGACAAGGGCAAAGAGAAGGTTAAGGTGAAGTGCTGGAATTGTGGACAGGAGGGCCACATGAGAGGAGATTGTCAAAATCATAGGTTGAAGCAGGAGATGTATGAAAATTCTTCTAGAGAGGGAGCCAATACCATAGAGAACGGTAGCGATCTGTCTGAAGTTCTGACTATATCTGGCAAGGGATCTCACGATAGTGGGTGGATCCTAGATTCAGGGGCTTCATGACACGTATGTCCTGACCGGAGTTCATTCACGACATACATAGAGTATGGTGGTGAATCGGTGTTTGTGGGCGATGGCTACGCTCATAAGGTTGTGGGTATTGGTACTGTGCGCATCAGGATGTTCGATGGAGTTGAACGAGTCTTGGAAGATGTGAAGCACGTTCCCATGATGAAGATGAATGTGATTTCTCTTGGTGCACTTGAAGCGAAAGGGTGCGTGTTTGTCGGCCGCGATCATTGTTGTGAAGTGATGAAGGGGGCACTCGTATGTATGAAGGCACAGAGGTGTGGCCATCTTTACATGTTGATCGAGAGCACAATTCACGGTGGAGCTGCGGGAAAGGCAGCGAGATCCACGGTTGCTCGTACATGGCAAGTGCTTAAGGGCCACATGAGAAGAGCGGTAAAGGGCATGAATTTGCAAGGTTAGGGTCGATGGTGGCATGAGAAGCGGTGGAGCTATGATTGAAGATGAGATGACGTTGCGAAGGCAGTGTTGATTCGACATTTGAAGCCTCAATGGAAATTGTTGGAGGAGCCTTCAAACGTGTGCAGTTTGGGTGCTCAGACCGGTCGGACGACCGGTCTGGCCATTTAGCCCAGATGCACAGAAGGCCTCTGGACAGGATCCATGGTGCCTCCAACCGATCTGCCGATCGGTCGTCAGGGGGCTCCGACTAGTCGAGCGATCGGTCGGTCGGTCTTGAGGCAGCGTGTTGATGTTCTATCCCCGAACTGTTTTTTGTGTTGGGCGACCGGTCGGCCGACCGGTCAAGTGCCAATGCGACTTTCTTACGCAGCATGGAGTAGTGCGTAAGATGTTGCTAATTTCAGACTTTTGCCTATTTAAAGGGTTGTAATCCGTGTTTAGCTATAATCCTAAGATATCCAAGGTTTCATAATCGTATTAGGAAGAGGGGAGAGGTGTGTGTGAGAGAGAACTTAGGATTTTTCACTGTTTATTCCTTGCTTGTGTGCTGTCAATCTCTGTAATCTTCTGTTATTCATAGTGGATCGTTTTGTGCCGTGGTTTTTTACCCGTCGAGGAGTTTTTCCACGTAAATTCAGAGTCTCTTGTGGTGAATGCTTGTATGTGGCTTAATTGTATAGTGTTTCTCGTTTGATCTCGCATTGCTCCGCGCGTTTCGACTTCCGCTTCCGCTGCCGGTTTTCCCAACAGGGGTCTCACCTAATCCGCTCCCAAAGATATTTGGGAGCGGATTTGGTACCACCCTATGAAGGAGAGGTAGAGGTGAGACCCGGGACTCACCCAAGACGGTGTGACCCTTACTGTGGGGCCGACCTTGATGCATGTATTTTATATCCATTCCATCCATTCGATTTTTCAAATTATTTTAGAGCATGACTCCAACAATGAAGCAAATCCAGTTCTCAAGATCCAGTTCTCAGGTTGACCATACCATAGGAAAATGTGGTGATTGCCCATTAATGGGCCACAAGACTTTTGGATCAAGCTTATATTTGTTTTTTTTCCCTCCATTTATGTCAAATTGACATTGGATGGAAACTAAACATTACAGTGAGTCCAGGGAAGTTTTTAACAGTAGGTCCTTCAATCACCACTGTTTCCTATGGTATGGTCCACCTTAGTTTTGGATTTGCTTCAATTTTGGGTTCATTCCCTAAAATGATATGCAAAAAAATGGATGGATGATGTTGATGTAGAATGCATAGATCAAGGTAGTCCCCATGGCAAGGGCCGCATTTTCTTGAGTGAGGCCCAATCACTCCCCCATAGGGGGGGCTCGGATCAGGTACTACCCTCACCAGGATGCACAAGGAGAAGGACAGGTACGTGGCGCGTTGCCATTGGCTGACGCAGTGGGCCCTGCACCTCGGTATTAGTGGGATGTGACGGGTCTCATAGCTCTGTGTTAGACCCAAGGTGCGGGACCCGCTACGTCAGTCAATGACGATGCACCACGTACCGTCCGTCTCCTCATGCGTCCTGGTGGGGGTAGTACCTAATCCGAGCCAAAGTGTTGACCTGGTCAACAAAAAGAGGCTATTGTAGTAGGAAGATAAAATTTTGACACTAGGGGACTGCTCGCTAACCATTTTCCATGATGAATGCAACCATTCATTGAGTCATGAGACTCATCCTATCCAAATCTCAGGTGGGACACACCATAGGGAGCAATGTACAATCATCATGCCTACAACTTCACTTGTTTAGGCCGACATGAATTTGAAAATATTTTGAGTATTTATTTGTCCATCAATCCTGGTGGGCCACACATGATCACTGAGTTGTATGACACATCCACAGGATAATCGACCACACATTTCAAAAATTTTACTGCGAGCTTCCACTCTCCAGTGTCCCTTTAGTGTGGGCCACCTAAGTTATGGATCATGATTTCAGGATCTAGGTCTAACATTGGGCGCTGCATCTAATGGACGAGTTAGATAACACTCACACATCACAGTGGGCCCCATGCGATTTGAATCATGAAATCATTCTCAATCTGAAATTAGGTGGGCCCAACTCCAGGTACAGATGGGCCAACTGAAAATTTATGCAGCCATGATGCGCGTGGTCTATTGGCACCGCTTGTCACCCTCTCCCATGAGAACGGCCCACTTACATTTCGGCATTGAGTCAAAGCACAAGTAGGAAGTGCCAAAAATATTGCGATATTATCATGAAATTATGATAAAATGAGATAAAAGCTTTTAATTTTCATGATTTTATGCGAAATTATATCATAATTTTAACAAAAAAAAAAAAAAAAATCTTTTAACAGTTTAAAATAAAACACTTCATACCTATATTTTTTAATTTTTAAAATTAATTGTTAATTTATAACAAACATTTTACAAATATGCCATTTTCAATGGGATTTTTCAGATAACATCAAAAGAAAAAAGTGAAAATTTTAAAATCTCCTATGTATGATAGCTTTCAGCATGTAGGATGGACTGATTGATAGACTGGTGGATGGACAATTCTTCAAGACCTTCAAAATCATGTGATGTGATGAGTTTTCAAGTGGTCTGTTTTTTGTGGTGTCTATTCATCCTAACGAAGCACATCTCTTCAGTGGATTAGATGGAACATATACGGAGAACACCTTGTCATCAGAAAGTTTTTAATGGTGGGCCTCTCCATCCAACTTCTCCTATGGTGTGGGCCACTTCAGTTTTGGACTGGTGTGATTTGGCACGAAGGAGAAAACGAACATGATGGATGGATTAGATGTCATGCACACATTGGAATTGGACCATGCATTGCCTTTTAAGTTAATGCCATGTTTGGATATATATATATATATATATATATATATATATATATATATATATATATATATATATATATATATATATATATATATATATATATATATATAGAGAGAGAGAGAGAGAGAGAGAGAGAGAGAGAGAGATGGTCTCCTACGAGGAGGGGTGTCAATGGGCCGGGTTAGGGCCGGGCCAAGCTCTGTCCAAGCCCGGCCTGCATCTCTCCACATATGCCCAAACCTGCCCGGACCCGTGACGGGCCACAATAATTTAACCCAAGCCTGGCCCAAGGTATAAATGCAGGGTCCAGCTCGAACCAAGCCCTAGCCCAAGCCCAGCCTTTTAAATAGAGAGAAATTATCTTTTGTGAAAAAAAATCATCAACATACTATAAAAAATAAAAGGAGTTTTAAGGAGATGAATTTTTAAGAAAAATTTATACACAATTTAAGTTTTGAAAGAAGGGTAGAAATTTTAATTTTAATTTTAAATTAAAACATATATTCGGGTCGGGGCCAGGTTGTCAGGCTTTTGAACAACTAGTCCAAGTCCGGCCTGTTTGAAAAACGAACTCATACTTTAGGCCCGAACTCGACCCACAGGCCTAATACTCTAATCCAAGCCCGGCCCAAGGCGGGCCAAGCCCGATAGCCCGTCGGGCAAACCCAATCCATTGACGGCCCTACCTACGAACTGTACTGCAGCTAGGCCTGCACACGGGTCGGGTTAGGGTCGGGTTGGGCCCAACCCTGGACCAAACCTAAATATATTTAAAGGTCCGGGTTTCGGTCCGGGTCGTGACCGGGTTGGGCTGACCCAACCCTAACCCTACCCTACTTGCAAAAGGGTTAACCCTAACCCTACCCTACCCTATATGCTAAAACGAGTCGGGTCAGGTCGGGTTGGGTTAGGACTATGTTTTCTATGGTGTGGTCCACCTAAGATTTGAGTCAACTTCATTTTTGGTATCATATCCTAAAATGATCTTTCAAAATAGTTGGACGGTGTGGATTTAAGAACATAGTCAGGGGCCACCCACCTTGTTGGATCCTAGATGTCACCTAATCTGCTCCATGTGAGTGTGAGATGAGCGCAGCTTAGGTGAGAGTCGGTGAGCTGGAACCAGCCATGTGGGTGAGACCCTAACCATGAGGTGTAAATCCATGTCGTCCATCTACATTTCCAAATTATTATAGGACATAGTCCCAAAAAGGAAGCAGATAAAAGCTTTAGGTAGACCACACCACCAATATTTGTGGTCATTGAACTCCCACCATTAAAAGATTCTAGAGTCCACTCTAATGTTTATTGACCGTTCAACCTATTAATAATGTTATATAGAAATTTCTAAAAGCAATAAACTAGTATAAACGGGGCGGTTTGAGTCGGGTTGAACGGGTTGGGATACACGGGTCAGGTCGGGCGGGTTTGGCATGTACCCTAAACCGTACCTAAATTAAAAACGGTACAGCCGCATCTACTCGGGACCAGAACATTTTCTCAGTCGGGTCGGGACGGATCGGGTTTCTACCGGTCGGGTCGGGCGGGTTGGGCGGGTTAACAGGGCAGATGTGCAACCCTAACTGCAGCATGCTTTCTTGCGGTCCAACTCAAGGTCATCTTGGGAACCTAGATAGGGTGGGCCCTACAGTGATGCATGCTAAAATCTACTCCGATCATTAGGTAAGTGATGACTATTTATCCGTAGGTTTGAAACAACAATTAGATTTATTATTCAGATGGGCCACGCCAAGGGAAACAATGGGAGAGGGAATGTCTATCATTGGATTTTTACATGGCCTACCATAATGTTTACGTGAAATCCACTCCAACCATTAGTTTTCTTGAGAAAATTCATGTATGGGCAACAATAATTATACCCATAATTGATTTATGTGTGCCAAAACAAATGATACAGTTTGGATGGTGGGCGCCCCCTGCCTATTTCTCCTCATGTGGCCCATCATAATGTTTACGTGAAATCCACTCCAACCATTAGTTTTCTTGAGAAAATTCATGTATGGGCAACAATAATTATACCCATAATTGATTTATGTGTGCCAAAACAAATGATACAGTTTGGATGGTGGGCGCCCCCCTGCCTATTTCTCCTCATGTGGCCCATTATAACTATCGATGTGTCTGATGTTTTATCCATTCAGCAAAATGTTTGTTTCTAACCTTATGGGCGGAGCGGATTTCACATACACATCATAGTGGGGCCAACTCCAGCTTATCCTCCGACTGCCTTGGTTGGCACGTTGTCCCGGGGCGGGGGTTGATGCTGATTGCTGACCAGGGCAGTAGCCAGAGTGAGCGGGTGCTTGTAGACCCCACGATGATGTATATGTGTTATCCATGCCTTCCACCAATTTTTCTAATTCATTTTATAGATCAAGCACAAAAAATGAAGTGGATCCAATAAACAGGTGGACCACACCATCGGATAAGATTGGTGATTGAACGCCCACCATTAAAAGCTTCCCATGGTCCACTGTAATGCTTATTTGCCATCCAATGTGTTGATTAGGTTATACAAACCTGGATGAAAGGAAAAGACTAATACGAGCTTGGTCCAAAACTTTTGTGCCCCAAAAAGTTTTTAATGGTGGGCCTTCAATCACCACTATTTCTTGTGGTGTGGTCCACCTGACATTTAGATCTGACTCATTTTTTGGATCATTCCCTAAAATTATTTGGAATGATAGGCTGACCGAATGGATAAAATGCATACATCATGGTGGAGGCCACATATCACTTCCAGCACCCACCACTAGCAACCAATGCAAGTCTGGCAGGATCCGCATCAGCTAACCGGTTTGCGATGCGAACGAGCTTGGCCAGCAAACCAAGATAGGAGAGCTAGGTTGCCCCCACTATCATATGCATGTGGAATCCACTCCAGCCACTAGGTGTGTGACTAGAATTTACCTATAGGTATAAAAAATCAGCTATATCAATAATTTAAGTGGACCACATGAGATGAAACTGTGCAAGTGATTCCCACAATTCAAATTTTCTTTTACTTAGTGTGGCCCATATAAATCACTTATGCAACTAATTTTTTATCCCTATGCATTAATTTTCATGGAGAAGCTAACGGTTGGAGCGTATTTCATAAACTCATTACAACAATGATGCCCCATCTAAGCTCCCAATATCACCAGGGAATTGGACTGCAAGAAAGTCTTTGCGGCACAGTGCGCTGGAGCGGGGACTTCATATATGGATATTTGGAATCCATGGTGAGGAAAGGTAAAACTTAGAATTAATCAGTGATCACTTAACATAGATATGATGATCCAAAAACTGATTAGACATCAATGAGGAAATGTTAGGGCCTGATTGGCTTTCCAAGTTCTTATGAAATGCAAAGAAAATGAGCCATTATTATCATTTACATGTGTTTGTTTAAATGAGAATCGCTACTTGTAAACGAAGAGTCAAATACAGTTTATAAGTAGGTAAAGTAAATTATAATCATTATATTTTCACAGTATAAAACTGCCGTTTTTACAATGATTTGTGGGTGAAACAAACCATGATGTAAAATCACCATTGCAATCAATTGTAAGTGATGTCTTCACATGATTACAACAATAAATAATCATTACTATTTAAAGTCATTTATCATTGTAATTGGAAAACCAAATATGGATTTACTTGGATTCTAACATATCCGAACCTAAAAAATTGTCATACTAAAGGATTACCTAACCTAACCATAGCTTCACACTCAATCCGAAAGATATAACCTCCACATGTCCCTAAATTTCAAAAGATTCTTACAAATCCTGCTTTTTATGAATTTTAATAAAAAATATTCTCTTAAAATTTCAAGGAATACTCCTCAGTTCTAGAAATTCAGCCTCTAAGGCTTCACTCCCTTTGTGGTTAGAAAATAACACAGTATTTTTAATAGTTATCAATACCCACTCGCCTTCTCGTAAAAGTAAAAAAGAAATAAAATAGATAGAATGAAGGAGAGGGGAGCCTCATGTTGGAAAGGCTACTTCTTTAGCATATCATAGAATTGACGGAGATATGTGTTTACAACCCAATGAAATGTTTCAACAAGCTTTTACTATAATACACCCTACCACAAGAGCCTAACATTTGATCAAGGTCTTTTCGAACTTCCCTTTTCACTGCCTTAAATCCCCCTAATCAAATCAGAAAAATCATATGATCTACACTAAATATTTTCAATCTACAGCAGGGCTGCTAGCATCCACATGCGGACCAACGAGCTGTCGCCACTAGTCAACACTACGTACTAATAACGGATGAAACCCTCCTTGTACTTCGAGAATATCTTTTACTCCATACCCTTCAGCAACATGTTACCTGTTAAAAGCAAAACGATGTAGAGCCATATGCATGCTTGCGGATAAAACACTGTGAAGGACACGTAGCCCTCACACAAGTGGCACATGTGGTCGAAGTAGTGTGCGTGATAAGTTTATTATAGTATATAAAGGTACACTAAGATAGGGATTCTATTGCAATATGGAGATGCTTGGTAAGGCCATCTCATACAATCCTGCCCAAATGGAAAGTCTTTCCAAAGACAATCGGTGCTTTCGCGAAAATTACAAAGCTTCGAGAAGTCGACACGATAAGAAATCCAAGTCTAGTGAAACTGATCCCGTAACATTCAGGGATTCCTTTAACTAAGCTGGCAAGGAGATCTGAAAATGGTTTCATATTATAACCTTTAAGGATCTCGTAATTGTCAAGATCTTAGACCAACAAGGAAACCCAACGAGGGTTTGTCATCTCTTAAGCTATACAAGGAGCACACATTGAAGAGCTTGGGGCCCACAACAAACACAATCTTTACACAGCGCAATGTTGCTTATCTTGGTCTAGCTTTAGAATCATTCACTTTTGTCCAGCCATACTGCCAAACATCCAGAGTTCAGAACAATTTTAAATTGTTGTTATCTAACGCTATCATTTTAGTACGCATAATAATATAAATATTCACGACTTACCGTTGTTGAATCCCTAATCAACCGAGTCCTTACTTAGAAGATCACATCTCAGTCACATCCTACTGACCTTCCAACTTGATTGTTTCTCTTTGTAGGCGGTTATAAGTATTTATCTTTTATTTGTTTATTTACTTATCTTGTTTTTCTACTAATTGTACTGAGATTCCACTACATATAAATCAACAAAATTAGCAATTTCAGCCTTCAGTTTTTTAATCATTTCCATTCATCATTGTATTATTGAGAAACACAATGCTCGTGATCATTGCTGGTTAGCACAAAGTAAAAAGTTCTCATTCAAGACTATCCCTCTCCTTCTAAATCGCCTGATCATTGTAACATTGGTGGCTAGATAATTAAGTCAACCTTCACAGGTCTGATCCTATGACTGATTTGGCGTCTGGGGTCGAAAAGCATTCAATCAAACTCGAGTCAAGTATCTAACATGTCTGTAATATCCTAATCACATACGCTCGACTAAATACGGGCCTTTGTAACATATGGCCTCATGTTTGATTGAACAGCGAACACCCACATCAAAATCACATTGAATAGAAGATTCTAACCTTTGGCATGGTGAGCTTTTTAAAAATAATCAAAATAAAAACTATAGCCATCTAAATTCAACCAAAATGTAAATTAATCAAAGGTTACAACTCATCCAATCAAATGGTTCTTCCATAGGGCAAAGTTAACCCATACGTCAACATAATCATTGTGAAATAATGGTGTTAATTCCACCTAATGCAATTCAATACCATTTAATCCCGTGTTTGAAATAGACCCGGCCCTAAGAAATGGGATAGGCTTAGGTTGAGTCTAGCGACCCAACCTGACCCAACCAAAGCATGAGACAAAAAAAATATATAAAAATAAATAAATAAATTATAGATGACTTTTTTTAAGTATGTACATGTCCACAATCTGGTCAGATCAGTCGAGCTATAATTAAATGGATCGGGTTGGCACTAAGGGAAATCAGATTCTTCCTCAACCTAAGAACGTGCCTCACTTCTGTCAAGGTCCGTTCGATCAACATCTTGATGCGCACAGTACCAATCCCCACAACTTTGCAGGCGTAGTCATCACCTAGAAATACCGAGCCTCCCTCATACTCCCTGTAGGAAATAAAGACACTCCTATATGAGCACATGTGATACGAAGCCCCGAAGTCCATGATCCGCTCATCGTAAAGAGATCCAGCCTTTGACACCGTCAAGACCTCGCACACATCACTACCACCTTCTTCGGCCTCAGTGGTATTGGCTTACCTAAAAGAGTCACCTGATTTCTCCTTCTTATATTTAGGACTCTTGCAGTCCTTCTTCATGTGCCCAACTTGGCCATATCCCCAACACTTCAACTTGCCTTTGCCCTTGCCCTTGCCCTTGCCCTTCAATTTGAATCAAGAACGCGACGATCCTTCACTTCACTCAGAATTCCTTCCTCTCATAAACAGTGCTTCAAAGGAGGAATTAGCATCACTGCTTTTCTGTCTCATGGCCTTCGATTGAAGGGCTAAGATAACGGTCTCGACACTAATAGGGTCCCTACCCGCGCACAACGAGTTCTTGAATGAATCATAAGAACTAGGAAGTGAGTTCAACACGATCAAGGCTTAATACTCGTCCTTCATCTACTCACCAAAATCAAGTAACTTGCAAATCAATTTGTTGAACGTACTAATGTAGTCCTCCACATCCGTCCCCTCCGCCATCTTCAAAGTGAAAAGTTGCATCATTAGAAACATGCAATTTTCTAGGGACTTCTTTACATCGATGTTCTCTAGTTTGGTCCATGTCTCTATAGTAGTCTTCTCCTTCATGACGTTATAGAAGACGTCATCAACAAGGCACAATTGAATTGAGGCCATAGCTTTCTCATCCATCTTCCTCCACTCATCATCTTTCATCTCGGCAGGTCACTTTCCAAGGGCATTCACGACCCCTTGCTGAGTTAGGATGGCACGCATCTTCACCTTTCACAACTCAAAATTATTTTTGTCCGAGAACTTATCAACGTCGAACTTCTTACTTGAAGCCGTGAGATCATTTCAGAAAACTCCTTCTTCAACCTTTCAATGATATCTCTGATACCACTTGTTGGAAATTTGGTCAGCGGAAGCACCCAAGAAGATCAAACAATCACCACACAGCCACACAAGCAATCAACGCAAAAGCACACGAATTTTACGTGGAAAACCCTTATGGGAAAAAACCATAGCACAAAGCGACACCTCCACTATGAATCTCAAATGATTACAGAGCTAGAACTACCCAAGTAGATCCCAAAGATGAATAAGGCACAAAAAAACTCTCAATCCTCTCTCCCAATAACGTTAATCTCGTTTAGATCACCTGGGTATTGCTTAACCTTACTCTAAATACGATTAGGAAACCTATTTATAAGAGGAAACCCAGATTTGAAAATAAGTAACGCGAAAACCCCGTAAACATTCAAATCCCGCAAAGCCAACGACCGGTTGGCGACCGGTCATGACTTGTCCAGAGAGTTGTCTGAAAAACTGCCTCAACTCAGACCTGTCCACGGACCGGTCAGAGCAGTCTGCGACCGGTATCAAAATGTCGAAAATGGTCCAAAGAATTTAGGCTTCAAACTGCACCAATCCATCCACTGGCTGACCCGTCATCCAACCGGTTGGTAGACTCTGTAATTGCACAATTTTGAGGCCTTCACTTGTTGGGAAAACCGGCAGCGAAAGCGGAAGCTGAACGCGCAAACTTATGCGAGATCAAATGAGAAATACTAAGCAATCAAGCCACACACAAGTTTCAACATAAGAGAATTCGAATTTACGTGAAAAAATCCCTCAACGGGTAAAAAACCACGGCACAAAGCGATCCATTATGATTAACAGAAGATTACAGAGATTGATAGCCCACAAGCAAGGAAAAACTGAGAAAACCCAAGCACTCTCCCTCTCAAAACACTCTCCCCTCTCCCCAATACAATTAGGAAACCTTAGATTCATTAGGATTCATGCTAATCTCGGTTACAACTTGTTTAAATAGGCAACAAACCCAAAATAGCAACTTCTTACGCACCACCGTGTAGCTACGCAAGAAAACCGGTGTGCAGTCGACCAGTCGAACCTTGCACAAAACAGTCCAGAGGAAAAAACACATTCACGCTGCCTCACCTTACACCTGTCGCCCGACCGGTTTAAGCTCCCTATAGACCTGTCGCCAAACAGGTCTAAGGTGAGAGAAAACTGTCCAGAGACCTCTATACATCTGGGCCATTACGTGCAGACCAGTCGTCCGACTGGTCTGAGCACCCAAACCGTGCACCGTTTAAAGGCTCTCCAACAATCTCCACCAAGGCTTCAAGCGTCGAATCAAAACCATCATCGCTTCATCATCTCAACTTTAATCATAGCTCCATCGCTTCTCGTGCCACCATCGACTCTAACCTTGCACATTCATGCCCTTTTCCGCTCTTCTCGTGTGGCCCTTGGGCACTTGCGACATATGGGCAACCGTGGATCACGCTACCATTCCCGCAGCTCCACAGTAAATTGTGCTCCCGATTAACTTGTAATGATGGCCACACCTCTGTGCCTTCATACACATGAGTGCCCACTTCAACACTTCACAACAACGATCATGGTCGATGAACACGCACCCTTTCGCCTCAAGTGCACCAATAGAAATCACATTCATCTTCATCTTAGGGACATGCTTCACATCTTCCAGGACTTGTTTGATCTCATCGAATATCCTGATGCACACCGTACCAATACCTATCACCTTATGAGCGTAGCCATCCCCCACAAACACTAATTCACCACCATACTCCCTATATGTCGTGAATGAACTCCGGTCAAGACAAACGTGATATGAAGCCCTTGAATCTAGGATCTACTCTCTACTGTGAGATCCCTTGCCAGATACAGTCAGAACTTCACAAAGATCGCCACTGTCCTCTATGGTATTGACTCCCTCTCCAGAAGAATTTTCAAACCTCTATTGTTTCAACTTGGGATTCTGACAATCCCCTCTCATGTGGCCTTCCTGACCACAACTCCAGCACTTCACCTTGGCTTTTCCTTTGCCCTTGGCCTTAGATCCCGATTTTGAATATCCCCCACCATGCTCAAAACTCCTTCCCCTCGTAAACAATGCCTCTGAGGAAGAACAAGAACCACGTCACAGAACTTCTTCTTTCTCACCGCCTTTGACTGGAGGGCTGAGATAACGTTCTCGATGTTAATTATCTCCCTCCCTGCGCACACAGAGTCCCTGAATGACTCATATGAATCTGGAAGAGAATTCAATATGATACATGCTTGATATTCATCCTTCATCGGTTCATCTATCTCCACCAACTTGCAAACTAGTCTATTGAACGTGCTTAAGTGATCCTCCACATCCGTCCCCTCAGCCATCCTCAAGGTGAACAACTGCATCAACAGGTACATGCGATTCTCTATAGACTTCTTAGCATAAACATTCTCTAGCTTCACCATCGTTTCACCCATAGTCTTCTCCTTCGTGACGTGATAGAGGACATCATCCGTAAGGCTCAACAGGATTGAGGTTCTAGCCTTCTTGTCAAGCTTCGTCCACTCATTATCTTTCATAGCTTCGGGTCGTTTGCCAAGAGCTTCATCAAGCCCTTACTGAACTAAGAAGGATTCGATCTTTACCTTCCATAGATCAAAGTTATTTTTATCGGAGAACTTCTCTATATCGAACCTTGCACTTGATACCATCTCTTCGTCTCATATCTGAATTCTACTCCACCCCAACGATAGCTCTAATACCACTTGTTAGGAAAATCGACAGCAGAAGCGGAAGCCGAACGCACAGAGTTATGCGAGATCAAATGAGAAATACTAAGCAATCAAGCCACACACAAGCATTCAACACAAGAGAATTCAAATTTATGTGGAAAAACCCCTCAACGAGTAAAAAACACTACACGAAGTGATCCACTATGATTAACAGAAGATTACAGAGATTGATAGCCCACAAGCAAGGAAAAACTGAGAAAACCCAAGCTCTCTCCCTCTCAAAATACTCTCTCCTCTTCCCAATACGATTAGGAAACCTTAGATTCGTTAGGATTCATGCTAATCTCGGTTACAACTTGTTTAAATAGGCAACAAACCCAAAATATCAACTTCTTATGCACTACCATGTAGCTGCGGAAGAAAACCCGTGCACAGTCGACCGGTCGGACCTTGCACAAAACAGTCCAGAGGAAAAAACACATTCACGCTGCCTCACCTTACACCTGTCGCCCGACCGGTCTAAGCCCACCTTAGACCTATCGCCCGACCGGTTTAAGCCCCTTATAGACCTTTCGCTAGGCAAGTCTAAGGTGAGAGAAAACTGTGCAGAGACCTCTGTACATCTAGGCCATTACGTGCAGACCGGTCTGAGCACCCAAACTGTGCACCGTTTGAAGGCTCTCCAACAATCTCCACCGAGGCTTCAAATGTCAAATCAAAACCATCTTCTTCAGTGCTTCCGCTGATCGGATTTTCAACAAGTGGTATCAGAGAGTTTAGGCTTCAAATTGCACCAATCTGTCCACTGGCTGACCGGTCAGTGGACTTTGTAATTGCACAGTTTTGAGGCCTTCATAACAAAAAGAAGGCAATCCAAATTTAACGTGGAAAATCCCCCTCACAGGGAGATAGAAGAAACAAAACCCGGATGCCAGCCCCATAAGAGAAATCCCAACCTACTCAAAGCTTATTCTCACATGAGACAAACAATCACCATCATTTTCCTCCTCCCAGAGAACCCCAAGCTTTCCCCAAGCTTTTTCTCTTGCCCTAGAACTCTCTCAATCCCCTCTAGGAAACCTGACCCCAATGGCAAAACTCATAATCTCGCATTACACCCCTTTTATAGGCATAAAACTGAAATTAGAAACCACTTGTGCAAAACCCATTGAATACACATATTGGATGATTACTTTAATTAAGTATCTAGATTGAGAGACCCATCATACTTTATCCAGATCGATTTATGTATGTGCTATCTTTGACTAATCCTTAAATTATAAGACTTATGAGGAATACAAGTTCCTAATATAACATGCTTTACTTCGATTGATGGAGCCAAATATTGAAGTGTCACTACAAGAAATTGGTTTTTTACCGACGACCATATTCATCGGTAATATACACCTTTTTTCGTCGGAGAAAAAAATTACCGATGAAATTTATCGTCGCCAGAATCGTCGCAATAAGGTCGTGGGTGAAGAGTATTACCAACGAATTACTTCATCGTCGGTAATTACCAGCTCATTACCGACGAAAAACATCGTCGGCAAATCACGTGACTTTTGGTAGCCAAAAAGTAGAAATTTCGTCGGTAAAATTAAATAATACCAATGATATATTTCGTCGGTATAAGTATAGCCTGTTTTATTGCCTACAGTTGATTTCGTCGGTGATATTTTATTAACAAAGAAATATATCGTTGGTATAAGTCCAGTGCATTTTATTACAAATAAACAATGTCGTTAATATAAGTTTATTACAAACGAAATTACTTGTTAGGATAAGTCAACTGCATTTTATTACAGACGAACATATTCGTTGGTATAAGTTTATTACCGACGAAATTATTCATTGGTATAATCCACTGTATTTTATTACAGACGAACATATTCGTCTGTATAAGTTTATTACCGATGAATAATGTCGTCGGTATAAGTCCACTTCATTTTATTACCGACGAAATATTTCGTCGGTAATAGATTTCTACTTCCCGATTCCATTTTTTTTTTTTTTTTTGTATTTAGGAAAAAAATCCTGATATACACCTGTTATAGTACATTTTTATCATATCTACATCCATACAAACCCACATCCATTCACAAATCTATAAACACAAACCCTACATAATGAAAATATTAACAAATACATTAAAGTATATCTAGTATACAAAATCAAATAAATAGTACAAACATCTAACTATCAATATGAAGTAAAATTAAAAAAATCAAGAAGATGGAGGCAGAGGTGGTGGGGTATCGGTGCCAAAGCATGCAGCGAGGGCCTGAAACATCTCTTGCATCCGTTGCTCATGCTCCACCCGCATATCCTCGATCCTTCTCTCCTGCTCCTCCCGTCACCTCTCCTCCTCCCCTCTTCTCCTCTGCTCTTCCTCCTCCCTACGCCTCTACTCCTCCTCACTCTACCTCTCCAGCTACTCTTTGATCTCATCAACAATGATCCGTAGTTGCTGAACCTCTCTTTTTGGGATATCAGTTCAGCGTAGGGCACTCTCCCCAGCGACAGATCGGCTGGAGCCAGCTCTAACGGATGCCATGAGCTTGGCACCATGGCTAAGCCCACACACATATCAAGAACAGGTGCCAAGCACCTCGTTCAGGATATCTGGCTCACTCCGCTGACTACCATCGGGTGTGGGCTGATTGCGTATGGTATCCATCGCCGCCTGTAATGAAAACATAGGAATTTTCATTACGAATAACATTATTATAAATCAATGCAATTAAATTTTACAATATAAGAATTTTTATACAATACTCATTGGCTCTAGGATGAACCCAAGATCTCGTCACCTGCTGACAGTGAGTCCCTCTGTAGAGGTCTACTGGTCCAGGCTCTTGGCCGGTGATAAAATCCCGCTGCGCAATCGAAAGGACAGTACAGTTAGTATAAATGCATGGAAAAAATGTATCATCTTAATAATCACCAGTAATTTCTTACCATGTCGTAACGATGTCGTACAAATAACTTTGAACCAGCTACGTGGTTCACTTGTAACTTTTTCCTGTTCACAGAATTTATTCTGCTCCTCTTCTGCACACACTATTCATAATAATACGTTATTAATTGTGAATTTAATTGTTACTTTAAGATATCGTAAATATTTAAATATTACCTGAAAAGCCTCAGACGAAAATCTATCGCGGAGTATCCATCAGTCGTCTATAGTCATGTGCGACGGTACGGATAGTGCGGCCTCATCGTGGGTCTTACACAGCTTGTACCGCTCTCCGCGGTACTCCTTTCCCTGACCATGTCGTCGACGGCATGGAAAATGTAAGGAACACTCAAATCTAAGACAAATTTATCCTGCAGTTTTGTAAAGAATAGATTAAGGCAATAAACATTTTAACAAAATAACTTAACCATAAATAAAATTTCACAAAAGAAATTTTAATTTACTAAAATTTGCCTGAAGGCGCTGACGGATGAGCTACCGTACATCATCTGTCAGGTCTGTCCAATGGGGGGTGGTGGTGGGGATCAGAGATCTGCATAGGACACCGACCTCCGATGTAAATAACCTGGCATTATCCCCAACAGATCTAAAGCAGTCATGTGGGAACTCTACAATCACCCTACCCTCACGCGTAAGTCGCTCTAAAACTAACCCACACGTGAGTCCACGTCCTCGTCGGTTGGTCGACGATGCTATCGCAAAAGAAATACATAAGTCTAAACATAAACAGAAGTGATTAAAAAAATATGTGTCTAAACTTATATGCAGTGCCCGGTGTATGTTCAACCGAAGGATCAGACGCTTGTGATGCAGCATGTGACATCGATGTTATTTGCGTTGCATCACGGGTGGAAGGGGTAAATTCAGTGCGCGAATGACCTGATCTCCCACCTGGTGCCATGACTGAATATGTGAGAAATACAAACTTATAAATTTAAACAATGTTAGTACAAGTGTATGAACATCAATATAATAAATACATTAAACTTTACTGTGTAATTGAAATATACTAAAACAGTATACTTGTATTGTTGATGATAGAATGAATTTGTGCTTATGCTTAGAGAGATGATTAAAATATAATTAGACCATTACACTATAATGTAAGTAGAATATAATAAAATTGTAAACATTCTAGTTAAATTTTAAAATTTCATTACACGTTGTTATTCTATATTAAATACAAGTATTTCATTGCAATATGAAACAACTTCCGATCAACTATCTGAAGTACTCCCTACATAAGTTATCGTACGCTGCAGAAGTATATGTCAAGCTGTATTAAGCACTTGACATTGTTACAGCCAACATGCCAGTCATAATAGGAAAATTTTGGTCTTTCAGGACTCCATTCAAATGTGCAAGTGACAAAAGCGCATCTTCTATATGAAGTTTCCAGCGGTTATATTCCTCAATCAGGTTCGAAATTTCTTTAAGATGGTATAATCTTTCATCAAGTCATCGTCGATATATTCCTCCCTACACTCATCGACCAAACTAGGTATCTCTTTGGCCCTGCCAGAAGAAGATATGGCCGAAAAGTCCATCCACAATAGCTGATGAAGTATGGTTTGTGCTTTCGCTATGCTCCGATTTAAGGAGGACATGATTAGAAATTGACTCAACTGCAAATGTGGATTATAAACAAGTCAATTAAAGGAATAAATCATGACTTGTAAAACATGTATACATGTAATAATCATATTATTTTAATAAATAAATGACATGTAAATGATCATGTGTACATTTAATAATCGTCATCTGTATCACTATTGCTTAGGAGTATTTCTTCTTCACCATCATTATCGTTGATCAGTCTTTTCTCTTCATCATCTACAACGTCGTCATCAATGAAACCATTATCATCTCTAACAATGTTATGTATGATTGAGCCATCAACATAATCAGGTGACACATCATCTCTATCCAATTGCACCACATCAATATCAACATCCGGATCATTCCCTCTATCCCCAGATGGCATGTCTTCTTGATATGCTTGTTCAACCCTAGATGTTTCATTTTCCCCGGCCTCGTTATCTTCAACGTCTGGTTCGGGAACGTCAAATACGTTCTTGGATTTATTTTCTGCACTACATGCCATGAGCCGCCTAACTTGGTGTCAGCGAGGTAAAATACTTATTCGGCTTGGATGGCTAGGATAAATAGATGTCCTTAAACCACTTTCGAGATAAATTTACACTCATAAAGTAGTCGTTAGTCTGTATTCCCAACTTCTTATTTTTAATGTCTCACCAATCACATTTAAATAAGTACACTTGCTTTATCATACAATAACTCAAATCAATAATATCCGTCAAAACGCCATAAAAGTCAATTTCTACATCATCATACGTTCCCTTCACAACCACTCCACTATTTTGTATGGTCTTATACTTCTCATACTCTTCAATGTGGAATCGAATTTCGTTTACAATACAACCTATATAACTAGATATACGTCTATCAGGGCCACATGTCAGTGAGTAGAGTGCATCAGACGGATCCACAAAGTTGCCAGCGCGCAACGTCTTCATCTATTATCACGTAAAGGATAAAAAAAATTAGGTTTTTTCTTAGGTTTAAATATGTGTAGGATAATAAATAATCATAGTATGGTGAGATACAAGGTGACATCTTACACGTTTTGTGAACCATTCTAAAAACTGATCCTAATGAATTTGATCATAATTTATAGGGTATTGGGACTTCATCTCCTCGATGTGTTCGCTACACATAATTGGCATGTCATTAATAAGAAACATTAAGATCATCTGTTGCAGTAATCATTATCGAAGGAAGATTTACTCTAAGTACGACTCCATTTCTTCACAATTATGCAACACATACCACCCGCGCATTTGCTTAATCCACAAGGTTAATATCCTAGAACGTCGGGATCCTAAAGGACGGACGTTATGTGCGAATACAGATATGAGTCCATGTTCATGCTCCTTCCCTTTATCGGCATTCTGATCTTCTCGGTTGAATCTATTCTCTATGCCATGAAGATACATTGAGCAAAATGTCAGGCACTCATTATCAATGTACGCCTCAGCAATGGATCCCTGTGGACGTACCTTATTCCTCACAAATCATTTTAGTGTAGGAAGGTATCTGTATGCAAAACCACTATATTATATGTATAAAAACATGGATATACATAATTTTTGAAATGAATAAAAATTTTAATAAGTTCTACCACCTTTCGATCGGATACATCCAACGATATTGTACTGGGCCTGCAAGCTTCGCCTCGTGCGGTAAATCGCTAGGTGTACCATGACATTAAAAAATGCAGGTGAAAATATTCTTTCAAGTTTGCAAAGGATTATGACAATGTCCCTCTCCAATCATTTGATAACATCTACATTTAATGATTTCGAACACAAATATTTAAAGAATATCCCCAACTCAATCAACGTCGCACTGATATCCTTGCTCAGGAATCCACGAATCACAACCGGTAGTAGATGTTGCAAAAGGATGTGACTTTCATGACTTTTCATTCCTGTTACCTTATATTCCGTAATGTTTACGCGCCGAGAAATATTTGACGCATACCCATCAAAAAACTTGACCGATCCTAACCATTCTCATAAACGCCTTTTCTCTACTTTTGTCAATGTGTAGCAGGCTGCTTGTATAGTATATGAATTTCATGTGGTTGCAATTGCAACTCTTTCCTTAAACCCATTGCTTGTAGATCCAATCAAGCCTTAAAATTGTTATTTGTTTTCTTTTCTATGTTCATCAATGTTCCGAAGACATTGTCACATATATTCTTCTAAATGTGCATGACATTCAAGTTGTGTCGCAATTTCAGATCACTCCAATAGGGCAACTAAAAAAATGCTCTTCTTCCTCCAGTTATACTCCAGTACTGTACGTTTCCTCTTCTTCAAGTGCGGTGCCTTACCAAATCTAACTTCTCCAATGTTACTCAGTTATTGTATCACATCTTCTCCAGATAGCTCTTTGGGTGGTGGCCTATGATCTTGTTTGCCATCAAAGATTATCGTCTTCCTACGCCAACTATGATCGCTCGGAAGGAAGCGACGTTGGCCCATAAAACATATTTTTTTACCACACTTCAATGACAATGAACAAGTCTCAATACTACATGTAAGACAAGCCAACTTTCCCTTCGTACTCCACCCGGATAAATTCTCATATGCAGGGAAGTCATTTATTGTTCACAAGATCGTTGCATACAATCGAAATGTCTGATCTGCAAATGTGTTATACGTCTGTACACCTTAACTCCACAACTCGTTTAACTCATCTACTAACGGTCACAAATACACATCAATGTCATTCCCGGGTAACCTGGATCCAGGAATAAGCAATGACATCATGAAAAATGACTCCTTCATACAAAACCAAGGAGGTAAATTGTAGGGCATAAGTACCACTGGCCATATACAGTACGAGCTACTCATATTACCAAAAGGATTAAAACCATCACTTGCAAGACCTAGTCGAACATTGCGAGAATCCTCTACAAACCACTCATATTGCTTGTCAAAATTTTGCCAGGCTTCATAGTCTGCAGGGTGCCTCAGTGTATTATTATCATAAACGCGTTTCTCCTTATGCCACCTCATATCTTCAGCCGTCTTTATCGACATAAACAATCTTTGTAATCTCGGTTTCAATAGGAAGTACCTTAACACATTTTGCGAGATTTTCTTACGTTGGCTTCGTCATACTTCCACTTAGACTCTCCACATTTTGGACACTCTTCAACATTTTCATGTTCTTTTCAATACAATACACAATCATTTATACATGTATGTATGGGGATGTAATCAAGGCCCAAGTCTCGCATTAAAGATTTTGCCTTATAGTGAAACTTAGGTAATGTTTCACCGTCCGGTAATGCTTCTTTTAACAAGTCAAGCAACATGTCGAATGATTGTTGAGCATCCAATTTATACATGATCTAACCCGTTACATCACATTATATGCATGGTTTTCATATTTAAAAGACCCATCTAATACATGTTTTGTGATTGTAAGAATGAGAGTGGCTTTGCCCAATTGGTGACCAAAATGGCACATTTAGGAGCCTTGGATGAAGACCCAAGGTGGGCCAAAGAAAGAAGAAACCAAAGAGAGAGGAAGGAGAGAAGAAAAGAAAGAAGAAAGAATGCAGAAAAGTGGTCCGACCAGTCAAGACCGGTCGGCTAAACGGGCCCCGACTGGTCAAGACCGGTCGGCCACGTGGGCAGCCTTCTATAGAGCTTGCTGGACTAGACCAAACAGGGCTAGACTGGTCAAGACCGGTCGGCCAGCCCTGTCCGACCGGTCTCGGTCGGCCATACAAATTCAGAGTTCCAGATTTCAGACAGCAGGTTATTCCCTTTTTAAATTTTTGACATAGTTTTTTGAAGCCATCTTAATGATATTTGGAAATCCAACACATCCATGTTGAAGAGGAGCTCGACACCGAAATAACCCAAGTGGTTTCGTGTCGATCGGACCTACAGATTGACCGTGGTGGCCAAAACAATACGAACTATCCAGAAAGTTCCAGATTCCGCCTACTCCACTCTGGGCCGGTCCAGGTGGCCCATCATTGATGATATGAAGAATCTAATTTTACCATCTTCTAGACCACATGCATATATGAATAACCACAAAGTTTCAGATTAAAAGGATATGTGGTTTGATCGTACCGGTTAAAGAAAGATGGACCATCCAGAAAGATCCAACTGCGCAGAGTTTATAAAAGCCCTAAGTGTTCTAATTTTCGGACCACATTCTAGGATTGTTTTGGATAATCTAATCCGTCTATCATGTAGAGGAGGAATTTTCTACCAATGTTCAAAATTTGAGATCAATCCGACATTTGTACACTCCGAAGCTTTAAAAGCAAGATGACTGGTTCTGAAGGTACCTGAATTGCGCGATTTTGAGAGGCGATCGCTGATCTGATTGGTGGGCCCATTCAAAAGATAATATTGAAAATCTAAATCATCTATGAGGAAGATCACATTACAAGGAAGCTACAAATCAAATTTAAAGGCAATCTGACCATTGGTTAAGTCGTACGAAGCGAAACAAAATCTGTTACGTTGCAGTACTCTTGCTGTATTATAAAAGGAGGTGCTCTCTTCTATTCCAAATCAAGCAAGGACGTGGGGAGCAAGGAGTTCAAGTCATAGGAGGCTTCCTAGCCTCCTCCAGCTAGTTTTTCTTCATTTTCTAATTCTAGTTCTAGTTTATTCTTTTGCTTTTCATTAGCTAATCTCTTAACTAGTGCTAAGAGGTGAACCTTATAGTTTTCTTAGATTGTTTAATTCGTTTTATTGGTTTCAAATTGGATTTCTATTGAAGAACATTGGTTTAAAGTTTAAATCAAGTACTAAGTAGTTTTTCTTAGTCTCATGATGACTCATGGATGTTTGGAAGAATTGCTTAAGTTCTTAATTGTTGTGAGCTAGTCTAGACCTGTATGATCCGAGGAATTGGAATATGCTCTAGATCTATGATCTTCATGTGGGAGCTTCATACCAAAAGTCTACTTTTCTAGAAATTCTAAAGTATGTAAGATTGTGAATCTGATTTGGATCAAGTTCAAATCATGATCTAGTTTTGTCTTGTGACAGGATTTAATGATGATTATGATTGTGATCTTAACCTATTGGAATTGGGACTGACCTATGTAATTGAATATGCTCATGTCCTAGCTTGCATTGAGTGAATCATGTACATGAATCATACATGTGACAGATTGATTGTTTTAATTGCTCTATTATTCGACTAGATAGTGTTAGTACACTTTATTTTGTCAATTGACGTGTTGGTTGGTCGCGTCTTGTCGTGTGAGCCCCGGTCGAAGATTTGAAGCTCAAGACTTGAAGACTATGCTTCTTCCATTGCTCAAGCTCCCAAAACAAAATCTCAGGTAAGTTGCATATAGATCGATCTTAGGTAAGACCGGGTGCAATCGTAGGGTCTCCTTGATGCACGCCTGGAGGTAGTGTAGGTTGGGAAGGTGGGCCTCGGTCAAGGCAGTAGGGCCCACTTCGCGGTCCAGTTCATCACGGACTTTAGCCATCTTATCTTGGTGTTTGAGGAGCTCGGCCATGACCCACTCTACGGTTGTGCTGCTGGTCTCTGAACCCGGGCCAAAGGATTCCTGGTGGACCCAAAAGAACCAAGAAATTGTGTTATCATTAGGAAAGCGACTTAACATGGATACAATCCACACCGTTCATCAGATAAACCACACCTTTTTCGGTATCGATCCCAGCTTATTCCACACTCATTTGGGCCATATATTTAAAATAAGGCAGTGTACCCTGAAAGTTCCTTCTTTTTTTTCTTTTTTTTCAAGGTTAGTCATGCAACACACACCCTGTTAGCTGCACAACCCACCAGGTTAGTCACAAGATACTCCCATCCGACTGGAGGGATTAGTGGGTTTCAAACCCAAGACCAGTAGTTAAAACGCCCAGGTGTCTATCAGCTAGGTTGGCGGCGATCCCGTGAAAGTTCCACCTACGTAGATCTGTATAGGAAAGTAACCCTGGTGGGTACTGGCTGAGTGTAGGGCAGTAAATGGTCGGGTTTGGTAGCCAAAACCCGTCCATATATCAAATGGGTCTGGTCCAAATTTTGAAACAAAAATCTTTTACTAAATAGACAGGTTTGAGCCTGAGTTAACCCCATCAAGCCCATTTATATAAATGGGTCAGGATCTCTTAGAGTGAAATCCACCCAGGCCCATTTATAAATGGATGAGGGTCTCTTAAAGCGAAATCCACCCATGTCCATTTATAAATGGTGTCTAATATGTCCTGTTAAGGGATATCGAGACCCTAAACCAAGCCCAGTTGAAACCCGATCCGTCCCGACCCGGTTTAGAAAACGGTCCGGTCTCGGGTGGATGCGGCTAGACCTTTAAAATATATTAAGGTTCAGTCCAACATTGGGCCCAACCCGACCCTAACCCAACCCGTGTGCGGGCCTAATTGTATATGGGGAGTGGAATGCCTAATAGTAACTCAGCCCGTGATGTATATGCACGCCATCCATCTATTTTTTTAAACCAATTTTAAGGCTTGAGCCCAAAATTGAAGCATTTCCAAAGCTCATGGCTTAGTGGAGGCTCACAAGAGTTTCAACACTAAGATCATGGATTCATGGATTCGAGTACCCATTGTGGTGTGCGGGTGTGAGACCCAAATCCACCGACGTGGGGGACTGACTGTGATGCGTGTGACTACATCCACGCCATCCATCTACATTGAAAGATCATTTTAGAGCATGAACCAAAAAATGAAGCTGTTTTCCAACTCCCAGATGGACCATAGTACAGGAAACAGTGGTGATTGACCATTAAAAACTTCTCGAGGGCCATAAAAGCTTTGGATCAAGATGATATTTGTATGGTCTCTTCATCTAGGTGTTTGTGACCTCATCAACAGGTTGGATGTCAAATAAACATTCAGGTGGAATCCATGAAGTTTTTAATAGTGAGGATTATATCGCGACTGTTTCATGTGGTGTGGTTCACCTAAGATTTGAGTCAGCTTCATGTTTTTGTATCATCCCCAAAATGAGCTTTCAAAATGGTTGGATGGTGTGGATTTAGTCATGTACATCACTGTTAGCCCCGCAGGGGTCCCACTCACCTCGGTGGATCCCGGGTCTCACCTAATCCGCTTCCCAGGTTGGACTCGGATTGCCTAGCTGAGAATACAGCACCGAGGTGGTGTTTACCTGACAACGCTCTATTGACCTCACCATAATTATATTCACACCTCCGATTCATTTTTCCCATATCATTTTAGCGCATGAGCACATAAATGAGGCGTATCCAAACTTCAAGTGGACCACACCACATAAAGCAATGGGAATAATGGTGCTCACCGTTGAAACCTTCCTAGATGGAAACTGGTTCACAAGGTCACACAGAAGGGAAAACACAAATATCAACTATAGAACATAAATGATTTTGGGGCCCACTCATGTTGGTGCTATATTCTACACTAGGCAATGCGGTTGCATGACACATAAACATCATTGTGACCCCTGAAAGGTTTCATCGGTGGTAAAAAGCAGCGGGGACAATGATGCTCATCATTGAAATTAAACCTTGTAGGGCCACCATAATGTTTATTTTCCGTCTAACCTGTTCATAGGTCACACACAAAGGAAAACACAAATATCTGCTTGATAATGATGCTCATCATTGAAATTAAACCTTTGTAGGGCCACCATAATGTTTATTTTCCATCTAACCGGTTCATAGGTCACAAGGAAAACACAAATATCTGCTTGATCCAAGACTTGCGTGCCTCAAGAAGTTTTCAATTGTAGACACTCTATCCCCACCTTTTCCAGTGGGGTGGTCCACTCGAGCTTTATATCTGCCTCATTTTTTAGGCTCCCCTAAAATGATCTGGCAAAATAGATAGACGATGTGGATATTACATACATATATACATATACGAATGGTAGGGTGGGAAGAGCTTTGCCACGTCAACACATGCCAACACTTGAGCTATGGATAAGGTTCAATTTTGACTAATGCCCTAATATGAGCCCGTAAAACTGATGATCACGGTAGGTTCCACACCATCCACTCATTTTTCCCCCAATCATTTTAGAGCATGAATAAAAAAAAAACAATGAGGCAGATCCAAACTCAAGTGCACCACACCATAGGAAACGACAGGAAGAATGATGTCCACCTTCGAAACTTTTCTAGGGCCCACAATAATGCTTACTTGCCATCCCTATTCATAAGGTCACACAAACCCCAAGGAAGGGGAAAAACAATTATCAGCTCGATCCAAAACATGTGTAGCTCCTTAAAGAAGTTTTCAATGGTAAGCATTCAATACCCACTTTTTTCTGTGGTTTAGACTACTTGAACTATTGATCTGCCTCATTTTTTGGCTCATGCCCTAAAGTAAGCTGGAAAATTGATAGATGGCATGGAAAAAATACATACAGCATGGTGGTGCCAAGGGAGCTTTGACACCAGTTATAGCTGGCTGTTGGTGGGGTCACCAGCCAAACCTTTTGGCTTATTAGCCTGGCTAAGTCAGAATCTAAGATCAGATTGGTTGAAGAATCCTAACCACTGATTTGTGATTTGTGGACACTTGTTTGTGAAAATAAGACCTTTGGATTTTTCATTTTTAACCATCCAATAAATTCCCAACTATCTGATACCATATGATCAATGACCTTTTTTTTTTTTTCATTGGGTTAGTGTACACACCTCATTGTTAGTACACCTACCCATCCCTGTTAGTCACATCAAAATGTTAGCCACCCCCGCTATGGAAATCGAATACCATGCGGTCTGCCATGATATTTTGCTATATCCAATCCGTTGATCTGTTTCGCCAGCTCATTGTAGTAAATGAACCCAAAGATGAGGGAGATCCAAAAATTAAGTGGATCACACCACAAGAGACGGTGGGGATCGAACACCCACCACTGAAACTTTCTTGGGGGCCACATAAATTTTTTATCAGGCTCATATTTGGCATAGCCTACTTGAGTTTTGGACATCCCTCAGTTTTTCCACCCATGTCCTAAAATGAGCTAGCGGAATGGATGGAAGGATTGGATATAACACAAACATCATGTGGGCCCCACGGAGCGTCTGACTTTAGGCACCATGTGATCTTCACGGTGGCCCGGCCCACTATTTGCATGGGGTTGGAATTTCTTACGAAGTGATGCATTGACGGGAAAGATGGGCAAGAATGTTAAGTTAGGATGCAGCTGGCTGTAGGTGTGAGTCAGAAAAGAGAGAGATGTTGGCCCCACAGAGTCTCCAGTTTTTTTTAACTCTGTCATCACGGTGGGCCCCACTGTTACATGGGTCAGAGTGTCCTAGAAAAGCGACACATTGGTGAAAAAGAGGGGCAGTAATGTTAAGTTAGCATGCAGCTGGCTGGAGGACAGAGAGAGAGAGTACATACCAAGAACACAGCATTGATCTGAGCATCACTGAAGTCGTTGGCAAGTAGAACTTCCAAGACATCATGCTTGGAAGGATCCCTATTCGCTCTCCTTTCCTTGACCGTACCCTTCCACAGCACGATCACTTCATTCAAGCAAACCTTACACTCCCTAAGCAGCCCTTGCAAGTCCAGCCCACCCAATATCGGATAAAAATCTGCTACATTTGGCTTCCCCGATATTTCCATCATCTCCCTAATCACCTTCTGCATCTTAAACTCATCACCACCCTTCCCACCATACTGAAACACGTCCTCTGAGAAGATTGCATGGCCCAGTATATTCAATAGGGTCCCGAACACGACCCCGGTAATCATGATCGGCACGCCTTGCTTCGATCGTATGTAATCCACCATCTCAGCCACCTTCTGTTGTCGAGCATGTGCATGGGTGTCCAACATCTTCGTCGAGAACAGCTCGGTCTTAGCAATCCGCCGTAGATTCTTCCACTCATCGGTGCAATCGGTCCACACAAGTGAGTGCTTGATGTGTTCCACTATCCGTAGTCTATGCGGGACGAACCGGCCTGAGAAGGTCCAGTCGTGGGTCCGGAGGACCTCCATTGCCGATTCTTTCGTTGAGACGATGATCACGGGCATACTGCCGAACTTTACGAGCATTAGTGGGCCATGGACTCGAGCCAACTTCATGAGCTCGATATGGATGGCCCCACTCAACATGGACATCATATTGCCGATGATGGGCCATGGGCGTGGCCCGGGGGGCAGGTTCTTAGGTGATGATGGCTTGAGATAAAATACAAGGATGAGGGGCACGAGAAGCCATAGAATCAAAGCCATGTAGAAGATAATTCAAATGGAGGATGATGGGCACGCTTCTACGACGAGTTGGTGCATGTATTTATAGTATGAGCTAGACTATACAGTGTGTTTGTCACACTTTTTAAAGCAATGACCCAAGTCCCCTGTGCATGGGGAACCTTTCCGCTTTTTTTTAAAAGCACTAGTGTGCGTTTGTCACACTTTTTTTTTTTTTTTTTTTTAATGGTTGGAATGTGGTGTGGTAACTGTAAATAAGTAATGATTACTACTTAAAGTAGTAGTCCAAAGTAAAGTCAGATGTAATACCAATAAACTCTTAAGGCTTTAAATTTTTTATATGCTTATAATGTACTCCTGTAAATAGACATATGAATATAACTTGCTAAATATGTGTTATATATATACCGTTCATCCATTTTGCAATTTCATTTTAGGGCATGATCCTAAATATCGACTTCATTCAACACTTTGGTGGGCCGTAGGAGTTTTTAATGACAGGCGTTAAATCCAAATTGCTTCTTAGGTGTGGTCACTTCCATTTTAGATGTGGCTCATTTTTATTTTTTTTATTTTCATAAAAGGCTCTCTCAAAATGAATGGTTGGTAATCACCTCCATCCCTTTATTGAGATAGATTCCTATGATTTGACTGGTTGGTGTATCTAATTAATAATAAGGAATGATAATGAAATTTTTCTACATGAGGAAGTCAATAATCCAAACACGCCCTACAGTGTTGGAGACTATTTTTCCACAGACGATGAAAAGTAGCAGGCGACCTTGGAGATGAAAAAAGCAAAGGCACTTAGACATAGTGAGGATCGTCTGTGTTTGAAAACACTGAAAAATTCAGTGCCGTCTATCCTCATCGGTACACGTCATAGCCAATGACGTCAGTTAAAAAACCAGCCGATTTTCTCTCTCATATATGGATTGCGTGCTACACAACCCACTTTTACCGTGTGGAATTTCCCTGGGCCTCGTCCTAATTTATCTGTTAGATTAGAATTTTTTCAGATTATTCTAAAGCATAGGATAAAAAATGAAGCACATCCAAAGCCCAAGTGGACCACACAACAGAAAGCATGGATTGAACGAAACGTTGAAACCTTCCCACAGTCCACTTTGAGGTTTATTTGCCATCTAACCCCTTCATAAGGTCACTTAGACCTTGATTCAGGAAACCACAAACATCAGCTTGATCAGAGCTGTCTATTGCAACAAGAAGTTTTCAATGGTAGGTGTTCATTTCCCACTCTTCCCCATCATGTGGCCCATTTGAGCCTTGGATCTGATTTATTTTCAGCCTTGTGACTAAAAGGTATGAAACAAAATGATTGGACTGTGTGGATCTAATACATGCATCATGATGGACCCCACAGAAGTTCCACCTTTCAACTGTTCCGGTAGAGTGGAATTTCTTTAGGTGGGAAATTTACGGGGCCCATGATGACTTATTTCTTAGATCCACACCGTCGATATAATTTTTCAGATCTTTCCAGTATATAAACCTAAAAACAAGTTATATTCAAAGCTCAACTAGAACACACCATAGGAAACAGTGGAATTGATGCTACCGTTGAAAACTTCTTAAGGCCCAGACGGCTCTGATCAAGCAGATATTTGTGTTGTACCTTCATCCAGGTATGGGTGGACTAATGAACTGGTTATATGTTAGATGAAGCCTCACGCTTGGCCCGAGGAAGGTTTCAACCAAAGTTTATGTAATCCTGACTACTTTCTTTTGGTGTGGTCCACTTGAGATTTGGATGTACCTTATTTTTGGAACCATGCTCTAAATCTCTTTGGAAAAATTGATAGACGGTGTGGATGTAAGACAAAGGTTATGGTGAAGGGCGGTGAAGTTCCATACATTAAAAGATGTGCTATGTAGCACGCAATGTACCTGAAGAGACAGATACGGGATATTTTGTGAGCTGGAGATAACGGAAATGACGTGGCCGAACGAGAAGCGATCGCACTGGAATTTCTTCTGCTTTCAACACAGAAGATCCGCACTCACTTGGACATGATTGTGTCCCTTTGAATTAGGAGAAGAGTAAAGGATTCTTTTGAAGCTCTGGTGGGGTGTGAAAGTTGATACACATGCACTTAAAACTTTTACACATGGGATATGTCAACACCGTTCAAATTGTGGGATCCACCACTGTAGATAGATCCTCATCCAAATATTTGTTGAAATCTGACCACTGAAATTGTAATGACCATGTAAATCTAACCATTGAAATTGGACTCTTCGAATTGTTCATTCGGTGTAAGCTTCGTGCCCCTCGTATATGGACAAAAGTCTCTAAATCACCTTGAAAATGGACCACCCAAATAATTCATGTTGGTCCACTTATCAGTACGGCACGTGTAGATTTATTCATGTTGGTTTACACGTGGATGCATGTGATACGTCTGTAAGTCAGATTAGAACCCGTGGTTCTACAATCTAAACTAGGGCTGTCAATGGGCCGGGCTTGGGCCTGCCAAAATCAGAAATTTGAATAGGCCCCGCAGATGACCTAGCCCCAAACAGTTCAAAATCCAGCCGAGGCCAACCCAGGCCCGGCTCGTTGACAGCCCTAATCCAGACCATCAATCCTTTGTGTCCCACTTTAGATTGATTATGCAATTGTGCTTGTGTTTCGGGGTGTAACATGTTGGAGAGCCTTCAAACTATGTACGCAGTCAGGGTGCTCAGACCGATCGGGCGACCGGTGCCCGACCGGTTTGACGCTGCAACCCAGATGCACAGCGAAGGCCAACTGAATCTGCATGTGCCCAGACCAGTCGGCCGACCGGTCGTCAGTGGGCTCCGACCAGTCGGGCGACTGGTCGGTGGTGAGGCAGCGTCGGGTCTGTGAAGTTTTTTCTCCCTTGACGGTTTCTGTACGTGGTGCGACCGGTCGGCTGTGCCTGTGAGTTTCTTGCGCAGTCCGCAGTACTGCGCAAGGTGTTTCTATTTTCAGATTTCTTCCTATTTAAGGTGTTGTAATCCGACTTAGAGATGTATCCTAAGGTGTCCAAGGTTTCCTATTCGTGTTAGGAAGAGGGGAGAGGTGTGTGTGAGAGAGAACTTGGGGTTTTCTCTGTTTTTTCCTTGCTTGTGGGCTGTCAATCGCAGTAATCTTCTAATATTCATAGTGGATCGTTTTGTGCCGTGGTTTTTTACCCCTTGAGGGGTTTTTCCACGTAAATTCGGAGTCTCTTGTGGTGAGTGCTTGTGTGTGATTGATTGCATCTTGTTTACTTGTTTGATCTCGCATTGCTTCATGTGTTTTGGCATTCTGCTTCCGCTGCTGGCTGTTTCCCAACAAGTGGTATCAGAGCTAAAGTTGAGGTGGAGTAGATTCGAACCTGAGACGAGAAGATGGCATCAGGCGCAAGGTTCGAGTTAGAGAAGTTCTCCGAGAAAAATAACTTTGAACTATGGAAGGTGAAGATTGAATCCTTCCTGGTTCAGCAACAGCTTGATGGAGCTCTTGGAAAGCGACTCGAGGCTATGAAAGATGATGAGTGGACGAGGCTTGACAAGAAGGCTAGAACCTCAATCCTGTTAAACCTTACGGATGATGTTCTCTATCATGTCATGAAGGAGAAGACTGCGGCTGAAACGATGGCGAAGCTAGAGAAGGTTTATGCCAAGAAATCTCTAGAGAATCGCATGTACGTGTTGATGCAGTTGTTCACCTTGAGGATGGCTGAGAGAACTGAGGTGGAGGACCACCTGATCACGTTCAATAGGCTGGTTTGCAAGTTGGTGGAGATCGATGAACCGATGAAGGATGAGTACCAAGCATGCATCCTGTTGAATTCTCTTCCAGATTCATATGAGTCGTTCAGGGACTCTGTGTGCGCAGGAAGGGAAACCATAAACGTCGAGACCGTTATTTCAGCCCTCCAGTCGAAGGCGATGAGAAAGAAAAGCGGTGACATGGCTTCCTGTTATTCCTCAGAGGCACTGGTTATGAGGGGAAGAAGTTTTGAGCATGGAGGATATTCGAAATCGGGATCTAAGACAAAGGGCAAAGGTAAGGCTAAGGTGAAGTGCTGGAATTGTGGCCAGGAGGGCCACATGAGAGGGGATTGTCAGAATCCCAGGTTGAGGCAAGAGAAGTTTAAAAATTCTTCTGAAGAGGGACCCAATACCGTAGAGGACGGTGGCGATCTGTGTGAAGTTCTGACTGTTTCTGGCAAAGGATCTCACGGTAGTGAGTGGATCCTTGATTCAAGGGCTTCATGTCACGTTTGTGCTGACCGAAGTTCATTCACGACATACAGAGAGTATGGTGGAGAATCGGTGTTTGTGGGCAATGGAGTCGTTCATAGAGTTGTGGGTATTGGTACTGTACGCATCAGGATGTTCGATGGGGTCGAACGAGTCCTGGAAGATGTGAAGCACGTTCCCAAGATGAAGATGAATGTGATTTCTCTTGGTGCACTCGAGGTGAAAGGGTGCGTGTTTATTGGTCGCGATCGTTGTTGTGAAGTGATGAAGGGGGCACTCGTGTGTATGAAGGCACGGAGGTATGGCCATCGTTACATGTTGATCGGGAGCACAATTCACGGTGGAACTACGGGTGAGGCAACCAGATCCACGGTTGCTCGTATGTGGCAAGTGCCCAAGGGCCACATGACAAGAGTGAAAAAAGGCGTGAATTTGCAAGGATAGGGTCGATGGTGGCACGAGAAGTGGTGGAGCTATGATTGAAGATGAAATGACGTTGTAAGGATATGTTGATTCGACGTTTGAAGCCTCGGTGGAGATTGTTGGAGAGCCTTCAAACTATGTGCGCAGTCAGGGTGTCGCCCGACCGGTCTGACGCTGCAGCCCAAATGCACAGCGAAGGCCAACTGAATCTGCGTGTGCCCAGACCGGTTGGCCGACCGGTCGTCAGTGGGCTCCGACCGATCGGGCGACCGGTCGGCTGTGCGCGCGAGTTTCTTGCGCAGTCCGCAGTACTGTGCAAGGTGTTTCTATTTTCAGATTTCTTCCTATTTAAGATATTGTAATCCGACTTAGAGATGTATCTTAAGGTATCCAAGGTTTCCTATTCGTGTTAGGAAGAGGGGAGAGGTGTGTGTGAGAGAGAACTTGGGGTTTTCTCTGTTTTTTCCTTGCTTGTGGGCTGTCAATATCTGTAATCTTCTGATATTCATAGTGGATCGTTTTGTGCCGTGGTTTTTTACCTGTTGAGGGGTTTTTTCACGTAAATTCGGAGTATCTTGTGGTGAGTGCTTGTGTGTGATTGATTGCATCTTGTTTACTTGTTTGATCTCACATTGCTTCACGTGTTTCGACGTTCCGCTTCCGCTGCCGGCTGTTTCCCAACATAACAATAGATAGTTGTGTCTCTTCACAAAAGATATTAATTGTGATAATAAGGACAAATATGACATTTTTTCAATTTTCATATATTTGTGATTTGTGTTTTCTAAATAAAGTGTTGTGAAATAAGTGATTGTTCGAACCGTGTAGTAGTGGCATACAAAATGGATGCAGAAGATTGTACCTAAAAGATAGACCCAGTCACAATTGTAATTTATATCCATCCGATTGTGGAGTTTTTCATCCCAATGGGGGAATAAGATGGGATTGGACCTAATGGACGGTTAGGATGAGTGAAAGAATCTGATGAATAGAATAATATAATAAATTATTCCTGGTAGAACTTTTAAACTTCTATTAAAATGAACCTCGACCTTATAAGTAGAGCTGAGCACAAGCCAAGCTAGCTCAGTTAGCTTGCTCGACTCGGCTCTAACCAGCTTGATTCGGCTCAATTCAAAGGTTGAGTTTGAACCAAGCTGAGTCATTTTTTTCAAGCTCGAAATAATTTTCAAGTCGAGCTCGAGCTAACCCAAGCTTGATTCGACTCGGCTGATTTAGTTGGAAAAGTATGTTCTTTAGTCCCACATCGGAAGTGAGTAAACCAATGAGAAGTGAAAATCTCTATAAAAGTAAGTGGGGGTTGTCAATGGGCTTTAGGCTGCCTCTAGGCCCGATTTTAAATAATTTTAGGCCAGGCTTCTGGGCTAGGCCTTTTTAAAATTTTATTTTTTTTAGGCTTGAATTGGGCTCTAACTCAGCTCGAAAGCTCAGTTGACCCATCTCACAACCTAGCTCAAACAGGGCAAAGCTTGGTTCGTAATTAACTCTACTTATATAAAAGACGATTACTACTATTATAATATTTAGGGATCTATTTAAAGGTGAGAATTGCATGTGCCCGCCCACCTTGACCTCTATCTGACCCAACCAACCTGCATTGCTTTTTCTACTTACAACAGTAGATAAGTAACTTATTTTAGATAAGTTTGATGTATGATTAGTTATAAGTAGCTTTTTTATTTAAACTTAATCACTTCAGTGTGATTAGTAGAAATTAAAACAAACTACTTAAGGCATAAGTAGCTTATCTTGAGTAACTTACAATCCAACTCCCTAAATGTTGAGAATTGATCACCTGTAGGCACCTGCACAACTCCTTGTGATACAGGGCCTTTTTAGCCATTGGATGCTAGGGCGGACTTGGATTTCCTGCCTTTCGCATGAAGTTCCTGCACTGTTTGGTGTGGCCCACTGAAGTTATGAATCATGACTTCATGGATATACGTCTAACATTGGTCACTACATCTAATGAACGAGTCGGAACTACAACAAATCAAGCTTTCTGCCGCGAGCCTACTTGTCGTTAAAAAGCCTAAATTCGTCGCAAATGCTTTTTCACGACGACTATTGCTCATCACAAATTTTGTTGCAGATATGGCGTCATAAATTATATTCAGCGACAAAAACACGAACTCGTCGCCAATGAGTTAATTATTTGCGACGACCTAATAACTTGTCATACAATATAGCTAATTAGCGACGAGTTGACACATCACATTACACATTGTCAAACATCGTTAAAGGTGAAACTCGTCGCTAATAATGTCGTTTTTTCAACGAGTCCACTCATTGCTAAAAAACCCAAACGCATCGCAAAACTATTTTTGAGACGAGTGTTGTTCGTCGCAAATTTTGTCATAAATACAGCATCACAAATTATATTTAGCGATAAAAAAACCAACTCATCACCAATGACTTAATTATTTGCAACGACCTAATAACTTGTCGCAAAATATACATAATTAGCAACAAGTTGACACGTTGCCATTATGTATCGCAAAACGTTACTAAAGATAGAACCCGTCACTAATAAAGACGATTTGCAATGAGTTCATTTGTGGCTAAAAAGTCAAACTCGTTGCAAAAGTATGTTTGTGACACGTGTTGCTTGTCGTCAATTTTGTTGCAAATACGGTATCACAAATTATATTTAGCAATGAAAACACCAACTCGTCACCAATGAGTTGCAATGACCTAATAACTTGTCGCAAAATATATCTAATTGGCGACAAGTAAGTCATCGCTAATACGCTTTTTTAAAATATTTTTTTATTTTTTATGTTTTTCCATATTTGAACCAAGTAATCCGATAAAATAACTTGTATCAATCAATATTCATCACCATCCATTGAAATATAACAATAATTTAATTTAATTAAAATCAAATTTATAATTATCCTGAACACATAAAAATATGTACACATGTCCAAATTGTTTAACAAAAATCAATAAAAAAAAAAAAAAAAGAAATGCGTGTCCTTGATAATGCGATGGGGCCCAAGAAGATAGTACCAGTTTTTATGAAAATCTGCAAAATAATTGAAATAAATTATTATTAGATACTATTTTACACTACCTACATAATTTAAATGTAACATTTAACTTACCACTGAAGATGTAATTGAGATAGCTGCGATATGAGGGTACGCACCATCTCCTCTAACTGAGCCTGTTTTATTTGTATGACCTACACCTTAGTCCTAAGTTCATCCACCGTTGCCTCTGCTTGCTTGGCCCTCCTCGCAGCCTCATCTACATCAGCATGATTATGATGGGTCAATGCAGGCACCTCTCTATGCCCGAGACCATGGACGTAGCTAGATCTAGAGCCAAGGGCCTTAAAACATGCATCGTCTGCTGTCAACGGTGCAATATATGTCCTCCGAGTCGGATTGAGTATGAAACCGTAACATATCATTCTGCAGTATTAATAAAGCATTATAAGTGTGAAATGAATAAGTAATAAAATAACTTTAAAATAAGTTAAAATGATTCTTATATATAACTTCTCACAATAAGGAGTCACCCAAGTGCCTGTCATCTCCCTCATGTGTGTATCCCGATAGAAAGTAATGAGATCAGGTTCCGATTGGGTCTCCTGGTCACACTATTTCATTTAAACAAAAAATATCATATTTACAATGTTATGATAAGTAATGCGATTAAGAAAACAAATTAATAAAAGTAAAACAAATAAAGTAAATTATACCATCTCAATACAAAGCCGAACAAATGGCTTCGTACTAACCGTATGGTTCACTATAAGTTTGGAATGATTCCTTATATTTTTCTTGCTCCTTGCCTACATTAAAAGTACAAACAAGTTATTACAATACTTATAATAAAGTTGCTGAAAACTAAACATTAATAAAAATTAGATAGAATGTATTAGACTCAAAAACTTTATAAGTATTTGTCTCCTTTTTACACAAAAATAATAATTTGAAATTTGGTTACATTCTTAGAGGAAAAAAAAAAGTTCATCTTCAGTAGGTAGATCCCAACTTACTTACCACTATAAAAGAAAAAAAATCTCCATCTGACATAAAAATTAATGTGAATAATATTGGTTGTATTCTAAAAAAAAAAAAAATGTTTGGTTGAAAATCTCATCATTAGATAGTGTGTCCCTGAGAATGCGAATCCCTATTTGAATCAAAGAAAAAAGTATTCTCCATTAGGTCTAAAATTGTTTCATCTTCAAATGTGGAAAAATGAATAATATTTTGTGATATATGTGAGTACATCCATGTCATTTATTCATATTAGTGAAAAAGGATTACAATCTCAGAATAAAAAATGAGTGGACAAGAAAAAGATGAGACATAAAAAAGCATACCTTAGAATTGATTCAAGTATAGATGATTAGAGATGGAAGTTTCTTTTGGTTTTTTAGGAAAATTAGACTACGAAGAAAAGACGAAAAAGCCTGGTAAGAAGCATCAAAAGAACATTCGAACGGTCGTTGAAAATTAGCTAGGATTAGCTAATAACTAGTTGAGTAACGAGACTTGTGGGACGTCGCCATGTTTTGTGGGCCCTACCATGATATATGTATTGTATCCACACTGTCCATTCAATTGGAGAGATCATTTTAGGGCGTGAGCCAAAGAATGAGTCAAATACAAAGCTAGAGTGGACCCCGCCACAAAAAACAGTGGAGATTGAACACCTACCCTTAAAAACTTCTAGGGGCCATAGAAGGTTTTAAACAAGTTGATGTTTGTGTTTTCCATTTGTTCATGTGTTAACTCATGAACAGGTTGGATCTCAAATAACCATCATGGTCCACCATAGGAAGGTTTCAACGGTAGTCATCACTCTCTCTACTGTTTTCCATGGTGCGGTCCACTCGAGCTTTGGATCTGAACCATTCTTTAGATCATGCCCTAAAATGATCTCTCCAAATGAATGGATGGTGTGGATACACCACATATATCATGGTGGGGCCCACAAAATATGCTGACGCTCCACCGATATGGCAACCAGTTGTGGCCTCGGTCCGCTTGTGGTATTGGGCGCAGATTGGGTACTTCCACCGCCTGTCTACCCAAGCACCGAATACCATAAAGCTTTGAGGGCCACCGTCATGTATGGATTTTTTCCACACTGTCCATACATTTTCCCATCTGATTTTTTCTTTATGTAGACCGAAAAATGAGTCAGATCCAAGTCTGAACAGGACCACACCATAGGAAGTAGCGGTGCTAGTGATGCCTACCGTCGAAACCTACCCAGGGACTACCGTGATGTTTATCTGCCATCCAACCTGTTCATAAGGTTATAGAGACATGGATGAAAGGAAAAAGCAAATAGCAGCTTGATTGTAAACTTCCTTGGCACCTAAGAACATTTCAACGGAAAGCATTTAATCTCCATTTTATGGTCCACTTAAGCCTTGGAATTGCCTATTTTTTACCCCAATTCCAAAATAGCATGGAAAAATGCATGGACGGTGTGGATAAAATCAATACATCATGGTGGCCCTCAGATCTCGAGCCCTCGTGACCGGCCGAGGAAGTACCCAATCAGCACAATGCAATCCGTTGGGAAGCGGATTCGTTGAGCGCGGATTCAGTGGATCCCACCAAGGGCACGAATGGGGTACTACCCCCACGAAATCGGATTACGTCCTGAGTTACTTAAGACGCTCTTATCGTACTTAGAAAATTAAGTTGGGCCCACGGTAAATGTATGTAATCTATCTATACCGTCCATACGATTTTCCAGATCATTTTAGGGGTTGAAACCAAAATTAAAGCATATCCAAAACTCAGGTGGACCATAACACAAGAAACAGTGGGTATAATGATTTCCACCGTTGAAACCTTTCTAGGGTCTGCAGTGTTGTTTATTTGTCATCCAACCTGTTCACAAGATCACACAGATGTTGATGAAGGGAAAAAAACAAATATCATATTGATCCAAAACTTCCTCGGTCCCCAAGATTTTTTCAAGGATCAATTCACATTGTTTCCTGTGTTGTGGTCCACTTAAGCTTTTTATATGCTTCATTGTTTGTCTTAAGCTATAAAATTATCTGTCAAAATGGTTTAACAGAGTGGATGAAATACATAAATCACGGTAGACCTTCAGGGTTTACTCAATACGCAATTCGCTTCCTACCCCGACCAGGACCTACGTAGAGATGGAGGGTCCTGTCAGGGGCTCTGCGGGGCCCACAATGATATATTTTCTTTGTCCAAGCCGTTCATCCAATTTGAAAGATTATTTTATGGCATGATTCCAAAAATAAAGTAAATTGAATTCTATAGTGGACCACACCACGGGAAATAGTGGGGATTGAATTCCTACCACTGAAAGCCTCACAGAAGTTTTGGATCAAGCTGATACTTATGATTTCCCTTCATCCAGGTCTATGTGACCTTATGAACGGGTTGGATGGCAACTAAACGTCACGGTGGGCCATAAGAAAGTTTCAACAGTGGAGGTTATTGTCACCACTGCTTCCTCTGGATTGGTCTACTGGAGCCTTTCATCTATCTCATTTTCCGGATTATGCTCTGAAATGACTCTTGAAAATGGATGGACGTCATGGATAATACAAATACATCATGGTGGTCCACATGGAGTTTTTAATGGCAGGGATTCAATCACGACTGTTTTATATGGTATTCACCGAGATTTGGATCTGCTTCATTTTTGGCATCATGCCTTAAAATGAGATTTCAAAATGGATGGACGGTGTGGATGTAAGTCACGTACATCACAGTGGGCCCCATAGTTAGGGATCCACCGAGGTTGGTGGATCCGGGGATCCGCCCAAACCGAGCCCGGATTCGTTGGGGAGCGGATTGCCTGTGACACGGATTATATAACTTATGTGGGCCCCATCATGATGTATATATTGTATCAACACCGTCGATCCATTTAGAGAGATCATTTTAAGGCATGAACTGAAGAACGAGGCAGATCCAAATCTCAAGTAGACCCAACCAAAGAAAATAATGGGGACAATGAGCCCGACCGTTGAAGCCTTCCTAAGGTCCACTGTTTCGTTGGTATGTCCCACCTCAGTTTTAGATCTTCCTGATTTTTAAAATCCTATCCTACTTTTGTCTTTAAAATCTGATGGACGTAGTGGATTTTTCATGGACATCCCTATGGACCCCACACAGCCCCGGCCACAGAGGTGTCGTCCACATGGATGATATTTTGTATATCCACACCGTCCATCCGCTTCACCAGCCAATTTGAGGATGGGATTCCAAAAATTATGGAGATCCAAGTCTCAGGTGGACCATACCACTAGAAACAATGGTGATTAAGCATTTGAGGGATATTGAAACTCAATTGGGCAACACCACAGGTGAAATTGGGAGCCGAAATTTGCACCGTTGAAACCTTCATGGCCCACCGTGGCGTTTATATATTATCTAACCTGGGGCGCAGCTTCGATGGATCCTTAATATTCAGCCACTATTAATCCATTGTCCCAGTTCATTTTATGATATGAGCCCAAACATGAGGTAGATCCAACCCTCAAGTGCACCACACTAGAGAAGTAGCTCTCTAACAAATCATTCCATGTCAGATTTTGTCCAACCTTGGTGTGGCCCACATGAAGTTCCTGTGGTTTGAATATATACATCACATTCGGCCCCACTTGTGTCGTCCGATCGTTGATTGAGAGGTCAATCGGACAATTGTAAGCGATGTGCACTGTTCGATCGGTGATTGGAGGTCGATCGGATGGTCGACAACACTTTATATTATACAATCGTTGATTGGTAGGTCAATCAGGCGATAGTCAGTGATGTGCACCATTCGATCATTAATCGGGGACTTGATGAAACAATCCACATTAGTTTCCACCATCGATAAATGATTGGAGGTTGATTAAATGGTCAACAATACCTTCTGTTGTTTGATTGTTTATTGGGAGTCAATCAAGCGATTGTCAATGATGTACACCATTCGATCATCGATTGGGGACTTGATAACACAATATATGGTGGTTTGTACCAGTCGATCGTTGATTGAAGGTTGATTGGAGGATCGACAACATTTTGTGTCATCCGATTGTTGATTGGAAGGTCAATCGGGCGATCATCGGTAATGCTCATTGTTCGATCGTCGATCGGTTGAAGCAATCTACGTTGGAATACATACATCACATTCGTCTCCACTTTGTGTCCTTTGATCGTTGAATGAGAGGTTGATCAGGCGATCGTAAGTATGTGTGCACCGTTCAATACTCGATTAAGGACTTGATGAAGTGATATATGGTGATTTTTACCATTCGATCAATGATTGGAGGTTGATCAGATGGTCGACAACACTTTGCATTATACAATCGTTGATTAGGAGGTCAATCAGGCGATAGTCGATAATGTGCACCGTTCGATCGTCGATCGGGGACTTGAGGAAACAATCCACACTAGTCTCCACCCTTCAATAAATGATTGGAGGTTGAGTAAATAGTCAACAAAACTTTTTGTTGTTCAATTATTGATTGGGAGTCAATCAAGCGATCGTTGGTGATGTGCACCATTTGACCATCGATCGGGAACTTAATGACACGATATATGGTGGTTTGTACCATTCGATCATTGATTGAAGGTTGATCGGATGGTCGACAGCATTTTGTGTCATCTGATTGTTGATTGGAAGGTCGATCAAGCGATCATTGGTAATGCTCATTGTTCGATCGTCGATCGGTTGAAGCGATCTACGCTGCAATACATACATCACATTCGGCCCCACTTTGTGTCGTCCGATCATTGATTGAGAGGTCGATCGGGCGATTGTGCACCATTCGATACTCTATCAAGGACTTCATGAAATGATATATGGTGGTTTCCACTATTCGATCAATGATTGGAGGTTGTTCGGATGGTCAATAACACTTTGTATTATACGATCGTTGATTAGGAGGTCAATCAAGCGATAGTCGGTGATATGCACCGTTCGATCGTCGATCGGGGACTTGAAGAAACAATCCACATTAGTTTCCACCATTTGATAAACAATTGAAGGTTGATTAAATGGTCAACAGCACTTTTTGTTGTTCGATTGTTGATTGGGAGTCAATCAAGCGATCGTCAGTGATGTGCACCATTTGATCATCGATTGGGGACTTGATGACACGATATATAGTGGTTTGTATCATTCGATCGTTGATTGAAGGTTGATCGGATGGTCGACAACATTTTGTGTCATCTGATTGTTAATTGGAAGATCGATTAGGCGATCATCGATAATGCTCATTGTTCGATCGTCAATCGATTGAAGCGATCTACGTTGAAATACATACATCACATTCGGCCCCACTTTGTGCCATCCGATCGTTGATTGAAAGGTCGATCAAGCGATCGTAAGTGATATGTGCACCGTTCGATACTCAATCGAGGACTTGATGAAGTGATCTATGGGGGTTTCCACCATTCAATCGATGATTGAAGTTTGACTGGATGGTCCACAACACATTGTATTATAGGATCGTTGATTGGGAGGTCAATTAGGCAATAGTCAATGATGTGCACCGTTCGATCGTCAATCGGGGACTTGATGACACGATATATGGTGGTTTGTACCTTTCAATCATTGATTGAAGGTTGATCGGATGGTCAACAACATTTTGTGTCATCTGATTGTTGATTGGAAGGTCAATCGGGCGATCATCGGTAATGCTCATTGTTCAATCATCGATCGATTGAAGCGATCTATGTTGTAATACATACATCACATTCGGCCCCACTCTATGTCGGCCGATCGTTGATTGAGAGATCGATTGGGCGATCGTAAGTGATGTGTGCACCATTTGATACTCGATTGAGGACTTAATGAAGTGATCTATGGTGGTTTCCACCATTCGATCGATGATTGGAGGTTGATCAAATGGTCGACAACACTTTGTATTATACGATCACTGATTGGGAGGTCAATCAGTCGATAGTAAATGATGTACACCGTTCGACACTTTGCACCATTCAATCGTTGATTGAAGGTTGATCGCATGGTCGACAACATTTAGTGTCATCTAATTGTTGATTGGAAGGTCAATGAGGCGATCATCGATAATGCACATTGTTCAATTATTGATTGGTTGAAGCGATCTACGTTGGTTTCCACTGTTTAATTGATGAGCATACGAACAAATGAAGGAAAATTATTCATAAGAGCACACAAACAAATGAAGGGAAAACTCAAATATTACATTTATCCAAAACTTTAAATCTTAATTGTTTTAAAATTTTGAATTTCTCTCCAACTTTATTATTTTTTTCCAACTTCTCAACCTTTTTTTCTATTAAAATTAATATTTTTTTTAAACTTGCTAATTTTATTTTCAAAAACACATTTTTCTTTTTAAATTACATTTTTTTTCCTTCAAAATTACTATTTTTTTTTCAAACTTCTCTAGTTTTTTCAAAATGTCAATTTTTTTGTCAAACTTCTCAATTTCTTTTTTTAAAATCTCATTTTTTTATTATCGAACTTCAACATTTTTTCAAAATACAAATCTCAATTTCTTTATAAAAAATTTATTTTTTTCGAAATGCCAAATTTTCAAGATGTTGCTTTTATTACAAAATGTCGTCTTAAAAAAATAAAAAATAAAAACTTGATTTTTAAGATCTCAATTTTTATCCAACCTTGTCAATTTCTTTTCAAACTTTTCAACTTTTTTTTTTTCAAAATCACAATTTTTTAATCTCTTAATTTTCTATTGCAAAATGTCATTTTTTTGTCAAAATCTTAATTTGTTAATCTCAAATTTTTTTTCAAAAATTTTCAAACTCTCATTTTTTTTTTTTAATATGAAATCCCATTTTCATTTTAAAAATCTCAAAAAAAAATTCAACATCTAATTTTTTTTTTCAAATTATTCAATTTTCTTTAAACTTATCAATCTTTTTAAAATATCTATTTTTATATTTTATTATCAGATTTTTAGCAACGATTTGAAATATCCTCGCAAATACTCTACCCTTTTGCAATGAAACCATATTCGTTGCAAATAGTTTAAATTAGTGTTTTTGCAACGAGTTGTGTAAGTCGTCGCAACAATTCGTCTCCATCTTGCTAAAAAATTCACACAAGAACTTTTTGCAACAATAGTAGCAACTTGTCATAAATAGTATATTTTTGCTACGAAACCACATTCGTCACAAATACTGTAAAATGGTATTTTTGTAACAACTTGAATATTGCGTTGCTAAAAGACACTTTTTGCGATGACGTTATGTCGTCGCAACAAATTACTTTTTGCGACGATACCGGAATCGTCACAAAAAGTGACTTTTTACGATGACATTTGAAACTCGTCGCTAAAAGTCTTTCCTGAAAGTATTTGCGACAAGTTATTGCGACAACAATTGCAAGTCGTCGAAAAAAAGTGACTATTTGCAATGATTTGAAAAGCCATCGCAAATAATCGACTTTTTGTGATGAGTTCCAAGCTCGTCACAAAAAATCAACTTTTTGCAATGAAATTGGACTCGTAGCTAAAAAAGTCGCGGCAAAAATTAGGTGGGCCCAACTCTAGGAACAAGTGGGCATTCTGAAATTTATGCAGGCGAGATGCACGTGGTTTATTGGCACCCTTGTCACACCCCCTCCCACGTGATTGGGAGAATGGACCACTTACATTTCAGCATCTCTCAAGAAAGTCCCCGGGCTCACAAATTCCTAATAACGGAGAGATCTGTCACTATGGCGTATGGTAGCTTTCAGCAGTGGATTGACAGGTGAATGGACCATTCTTCAAGAATCAGAGAAAGTATGAACACCAGCCACTGACAAGACCTGTGGCTAAATAACTGTCGTACACGCTTTATAATGTGGGGCTCACAGTGATGTGTTTAGAGCTTTGGCCCAAAAACGAAGCATAACCAAAGCTCATGTGAACCACACCACAGGAAACGGTGTGAATTGAATATCTACCGTTCAAAAATTATTGGGGGCCACAGAAGTTTTGGATCAAGCTGATATTTGTGTTCTCCCTTCATCCATATCTGTGTGATTTTATGACCAGGTTGGATGACAAGTAAACATCACTGTGGGCCCTAAGAAGGTTTCAATGGTGGAAAATTTTATTCCCACTGTTACTGTGGTGTGGTCCACTTTCGCTTTGAATATGCTTCAATTTTGGGCTCAAACCCTAAAATGATCTGAAAAAAATGGATGGACGGTGTGGATAAACTACATACATTCATGGTGGGCCCAATGGAGTTTACACATTTCTCACCCAAGACCTGCCCCCTTACCGTGGGGCCCACCTTGATGTATGTATTATGTATCCACTCCATCCATCCGTTTTTACAAATCATTTTATGGCATTATCCAAAAACGAAGAAGACCCAATTGTTAGGTGGACCATACCATAAGAAATAGTGATGATTGACCATCCTACCATTAAAAAAATCTTAGGGCGCACCTTAATGGTTTCCTAGTGTTTATTTACCATCCAATCTGTTGATAAGGTCACATAAGCATGGATGAAGGGAACGAAATAAATATCAGCTTGATCCAAAACTTTTGTGGCCTAATAATCGTCAATCAACACTGTTTCTTATGGTATGGTCCACATGATAATTGGATCTGCTTCGTTTTTGTCATATTGCCCTAAAATGATCTGGACAAATAGATGAACGGCATGGATACATAATAAATACATCAAGGTAGGCCTCAAGTTGACCCTATGGTAAGGACACACCATCTTGGGTGAGGCCGGGGTCTCAACCAATCCGCTCTCCCTTTATTTGGTCAAAATGAGGCGAAATCAAAGATAAGTGTTCCACACCATCGTAGAATTATTTTTAAAACCTGTAAAGCCATGTGCTGTAGCTAAACTTTGACTTTTCAAATGGTCTGATTTTTGTGGTGCCCATTCATCCTTGTCTCTTCAGTGGATTAGATGGAATATATATGCAGAACACCATGTCATCCACACACGTTCAGGAATGTTTTTTAATGGTGGGCCTCTCCATCCAACTTATCCTATGGTGTGGGCCACTTCAGTTTTGGACTGGCGTGATTTGGCGCGAAGGAGAAGACGAACATGATGGACGGATTAGATGTCATGCACACATTGAAATTGGACCATGCATTGTCTTGTAAGTTAATGCCATGATTGGATATATGGATATTTGGAATCCATGGTGAGGAAAGGTAAAACTTGGAATTAATCAGTGATTGTTAACATAAATATGGTGATCGGAAAACTGATTAGACATCAATGAGGAAATGTTAGGGCCTGATTGGCTTTCCAAGTTCTTATGAAATGCCGATCATTATTTTCAGGTGTTTGTTTAAACGAGAATGGCTGCTTGTAAATCGAGAGTCAAATACACTTTACAAGTACTCAAAGTAAATTATAATCGTTACATTTTCACAATATAATACCAGTGTTTTTACAATGAGTTATGGGTGAAACAAACAATGCCGTAAAATCACCATTGCGGTCATTTGTAAGTGATGTCTTCACATGATGGAGGGAGAGAATTCTATAATCGAGGGCGAGGATCGAGTGTGTTCATGAAGGAGATGGACTAGGAGAAGAATGGGCGAAACTCCAAGAAATCATTATCTGACGATCGGTCAGGCGACCGGTCGTGCAACCTCTAGACCGGTCATCCAAGCAGTCCAATTACGAATGGAAGTAATCTCGTGGATTCGAGATCTCCCGTCATGGATTCGAGATCTCCCATTGTGGATTCGTTGAAAACTGGTTGAGGAGTCCCAGTAGATCCGTGGATTCAGATTGGTCATCCCCCATGAGAGAGATAGTGCTCGATCTCACCCGCCCTAGTTGCATTAGTTGGTATCAGAGTGAGGAAGAACCTCGGATCGGTATCGATTTGTGAAGGCTACGGTAAAATCCTGTGGACGGTGATCCAGGGATCCATCCACTCAAAGCAGCAGCTTTCAAGGCGACGCTTGAGACACTCCAACGGAAGAATGGTCAAGCTATGTAAGGGCTATAGGCTAGGTTCAACTATAAAGAAAAGTATCACAGAAGCATGATTGTTTATGAAAGAGATCTGGTAGATCGAATGAGTCGGATCTACACAAAGGTTGATCTTCCTAACTTTAATGGCTGGGGTCGCGTCGATAACTGGCAATGTGAAGTGGAGCGTCTATTTAAACTCACGCAGATGCCCGAGGATAAGAAAGCTTTGTACGTTGCATGCAAATTAAAAAGCATTGTGTCGGTTGGGTGGGAATACATTCAGCGCAATTGGAAGAGAGAGATGAAGGCCCCGATATGCTCATAGCCGCGGATGAAGCGCAGGCTGCTGGAACGGTTTGGATACAAAGATTGTAAAAATTAAGTATTATCCCAATAGCCCCATCTCGTGCAGCATGAGTCTTATTGTTCTAAAACGGAACCCCAACCCCCCCCCCATGTTAGAAGCGCGCATAATGTGCCTACAGAAACAAAAGGTCATCAGCATACGGAAGTTCCTCTCGACACTTTTGAAGTGGAGGTCGTTCATACAGACACAGGAATCCCTCTCGAAGGTCCTAATGAATCGGTCAAGGTTGAAGCCATGGAAGGAGAGGAAGAGATACAACCCACCATCATCCCAGAAATTGTTCAAGTTCCTGATGAAGTGGAGGAAATCGTTATTCCAGGAGTTGTGAACAAGGAAGCAGATTCTGTAGAAGCTTCAGTAATTATGGATCTGGATTTACAGGAATCCAAGAGCATCTCTAAAGATGTCATCCTTGCGTTAACGTTGCCAGAGCTTGAGGTGATCGTGGACGTTGATGATGTGTCGTATCTTCTATACGAAGTAGACCGGAAGTCAAGGGAGAAAAGAAAACGCCGACCTCTAACATTGCAAGCAGATTGTATCCCTAACCTGAGTCAAAACTCAAGGTCGAGTTTTCTTCAAGTGAGGGAGTTTGATGTAGGGAGAGAATTCCATGATCGAGGGAGAAGATCAAGTGTGTTCATGAAGGAGATGGATCGAGAGAAGAATGGGCAAAACTCCAAGAAATTGTCATTTGATGACCGGTCGTGCAAGCTCCAAACCGATCATTTGATCGGTCCAATTTCGAATGGAAGTCAGTCTAATATGCTGGACTATTTGGAGTTCTCGCCGATCGATCGCCACCCAACTCCAACCAGTCGGAGTCCCCTGACGACCGATCGACAAACGCTCAGAAGCCTTCGCAATTTCGCTATTTCTTCCCAATTTTTTCTGATTTTTTTCCTAATTCTTCTAGGATTATTTTCTTCCTTTGCAAGTCAAGGTTAGATACGTGATTAGGGTTAGTTTTAGCCTATTTAAAGACATTTCATGTTCATTATTAGGGAGTTTTTTATTATTATTAATGAAAATTGAGTTTTTACTCCATTCTTCTTCGTGGATTCGATGAAGACTAGTTAAGGAGTCCCAGTAGATCCATGGATTCATATTAGTTATCCCCCATGAGAGAGATGGTGCTTGATCTCACTTGCCCCGGCTGCATTACCACATGATTACAAGAGTAAATAATCATTACTCATTTACAATCATTTATCATTGTAATTGGAAAACCAAACATAGATTTACTTGGATTCCAACATATCTGAACCTAAAATATTGTCACACTAAAGGAATACCTAACCTAACCATAGCTTCACACTCAATCCGAAAGATATAACCTCTATGTCCCTAAATTTCAAAAGATTCTTAAAAATCCTATTTTTTTTATGAATTTTACTTAAAAATATTCTCTTAAGATTTCAAGGAATACTCCTTCGTTTTTGAAATTCAACCTCTAAAGTTTCACTCCCTTTGTGACTAGAAAATAACACACTATTTTTAATAGTTATCAATGCCACATCACCTTCTCATAACAATAAAAAAGAAATAAAATAAATAGAATGAAGGAGATGGTAGCCTCATGTTAGAAATGCTACTTCTTTAACATATCATAAAATTGACGGAGATATGTGTTTACAACCCAATGAAATGTTTTAATAAGTTTTTACTATAATACAACCTACCACAAGAGCCTAACATTTGATCAATGTCTTTTCGGACTTCCCTTTTCACTGCCTTAAATCCCCCTAATCAATTCGGTAGGATCATATGATCTGCACTTAATATTTTCAATCTAGAGTAGGGCTGCTAGCGTCCACGTGCGGACCAATGAGATGTCGCCACTAATCAACACTACGTACTAACGACGAATGAAATCCTACTCGTGCTTTGAGAATATCTTGTGCTCCATACCCTTCAGCAACATGTCACCTGCCACAAGCAAAACGACGCAGAGCCATACACATGCTTGCAGATAAGACACTGTAAAGGACACGTACCCCTCACACAAGTGGCACATGTGGTCGAAGGAGAATGCATGATAAGTCTATAAAGTCTATAAAGGCACACTGAGATAGGGATCATATTGCAATATGGAGGTGCTTGGTAAGGTCATCTCACACAATCCTGCCCAAATGGAAAGTCTTTCCAAAGACAATCGGTGCTTTCACGAAAATTACAAAGCTTCGAGAAGCCGATGCGATAAGAAATCCAAGTCTAGCGAAATTGATCCCGTAACATTCAGGGATTCCTACAACCAAACTGGCAAGGAGATCTGCACATGGTTTCATACTGTAACCTTTAAGGATCCCATAATTGTCAGGATCTTAAACCAACAAGGAAACCCAACGAGGGTTTGTCATCTCCTAAGGTATATAAGGAGCACACAATGAAGAGCTTGCGGCCATCAACAAACACAATCTTTAAACAGCGCAATGTTGCTTGTCTTGGTCTAGCTTTAGAATCCTCCACTTCTGTCTAGCCATGCTGCCAAACATCTAGAGTTTAGAATAATTTTAGATTGTTGTTGTCTAACACCATCATTGTAGTATGCATAATAGTATAAATATCGACGACTTACCGTTGTCGGATCCCTAATCAACCAAGTCGTTACTTAGAAGATCGCATCCCAGTCACATCCTACTAGCCATCCAACTCGATTGTTTCACCTTATAAGCGGTCATAAACATTTATCTTTTATTTATTTCTTTACTTATTTTGTTTTTCTGCTAATTGTATTAAGCTTCCATTATATATAAATCAACAAAATTAGCAATTTCAACCTTTAGTTTTTTAATCATTTTCATCCATCATTGTATTATTGAGAAACAATATGCTCGCAATCATCACTAAAAGAAAATTCCTTAGCACAAGATAAAAAGCTCTCATTCAAGGCTAACTTTCTCATTCTAAATTACCCGATCGCTGCAACATTGGTCGCTAGATAGTCAAGTCTACCTTCACAGGTCTAATCCTATAGCTGATTTGGCGTCTTGGTCGAAAAGCATTCAATCGAACTCGAGTCAAGTATCTAGTGCGCCTGCACTATCCTATTCACACACACTTGACTAAATACGGGCCTTTGTAACGAATGGCCTCATGTTTGATTGAACAATAAACACCTGCATCAAAATCACATTGAATAGGAGATTCTAACCTTTGGCATGGTGAGCTTTTTAAAAACAATTAAAATAAAAACTATAGCCGTCCAAATTCAACCAAAATGTAAATTAATCAAAGGTTACAAGCCGTCCAATTAAATGGTTCTTCCATAGGCCAGGTTAACCCATACGTCAATATAACCATTGTGAAATAATGGTACTAATTCCACCTAATGCAATTCAATACCATTTAATCCGACGTTCTAAATAGACCCTAAGAAATGGGACGGGCTTGGGTTGAGCCTAGTAACCCAACCTTACCCAACCAAAGCATGAGACAAAAATAATAATAATAATAATAATAATAATAATAATAATAGATAAACTATAGATGACTTTTTTTAAGTATGCACATGTCCATAATCTGGTCGGTTAAGTCAAGCTACAATTAAATGGATCGGGTTGGATTGGGTTGGGGGTGATGAAGTTTAAAGTGGGTAGGGTCGGATTAGAGGGTAATGGGTTATGGGTTGGGTTTAAGAAAGAATTATAGCCTCTTTACTAAATTGATCCAGCTTGGGCTGACCCCATCCAGACCCAACTCATTGCCACCCCTAATCAGAGTGCATAGAGCACTGGAGCTGTTGCTACGAAAGACCCCATCCTGTACATGATCTGGGCAGAAACCAAGCATGTCAAGCCTGTTCATGGGCCCACAGAGAAAAGAAATGGGTCTTGAGTTGTTACAAAGGCGCAGGGATTGATGAAAAAGAAAACTAGATTGGAAGATCCTAGCCGTTGAATCTTTGGCATTCATTGATTGAATATTGCCATTGCCACATTATCTTTAGGGCTAGTTTGGATACCACCAGATAAGTTACTTTTTAACTTATTTTAAGTAATTAAGTTATTTTTTCACTTAAGTTACTTTGGCAAGTATTAGTATAAAAGTAACTTATGTGCCAAAAGCTACTTATCTTAACAATTAATTGTTTTTTATAGCTTTATAATTTATAACTTATCTACTTCTCTCTCAGGTCCATGTCAAAGGAGGTTCTCTCTCACGGTCCATATCAAAGGAGGTGCCATGTGGTAGACTGTCCACATTGAAAGTGGTGCTCACACTCCGGACAATCCACATAAAAGGTGGGCCCACATGATGGATGACCCCATATTAATGTGGACCTAAATATGGACGATTCACATCAAAGGTCAGCCCATAAGGATTAAAAGTGCACATCCAAAGCAAGTGGACTGGTATGATGGACAACCCACTTCAAAGGTGGGGCCTACACGATGGATGGTCCATATCAAAGGTAGGCTCCACATGATGGACAGTGGACATTGAAGCTGGGCCCCACATAATGGATGGCCCATATTGAGGTGGCTCCACATGATGGGCAATCTGCATCAAAGGTCGACCCTCATTTATGAATGACCCACATCCAAGGCGACCCCTTCAGAATGGTCATCCCACATTGAAGGTGGGGCCCACATGATGGACAGTCCATATCAAAGGTGGGCTCCACGTGATGGGTAATTAATAATGGTGGGCCCCACATGACGGATGATCCACAAAAAGGTGGGCCCCACATGATGAACGGTCCACATCAAAGGTTGGCCCTAATGATGAGTGGCCAATATCCAAGGTGAGCCCACATGATGGATGGCCCACATCAGAGGTGACGCCCACATGATGGACAGCCCACATCAAAGGTGGGCTCCACATGATGGCCGCCGATATTGAAGGTGGGCTCCATGTGATTGGACAATAACATTGATTATGGGCCCCACATGATGTATGACTAACATCAAAAGTAAATCCTACGTCATGAATGATGCACATTAAAGGTTTCAGCGATGGGTATCATAAAACGACTGCTTTGCGGTGGGGCCACAACGTTATAATGCAAGCTGTCATTTGTGTTTTACCCTCTCTCCAGGTCTTTACATCCTTGTCAATAGGTAAGATGGCAATATCATGTCATTAGGTGGGATTCTAGGATACAGCACGGTGGGCCCCATCCTCAGGAGTTTTAACGGTGGTTGATCAACAAGCATCATGTTCTTATAGTGGGGTCCACCTAAGATTCAGATCTGCTCATTTTTAGGCTATGTCCCTACATGATACAAGCAAAATGGATGGGTTGGATAGTTTTCTCACAAACATCACAGTAGGTCTCACTTCCAATGGGCCGTAGAGTTTTAGATCCTGCTGACACACACACACCACATTCAAGGTGGGGCCCACACAATGAATGGTCCACATCAAATGTTGGCCCCACATGATCTACGGCGATTGTAAGGAGGATCAAACAGACTTGAGGAATAATTACTTAGGATATACGAAACCAAACATGCTTTTCTACTCTTTGGCTGATAAGTATGTTATTTACCAAACATGTTTATCTATTGAATAAGTAGAAACCAAGATAAGCTACTTATGGCATAAGTATCTTATCTTAAGTAATTTACAATCCAAACACTTCCAAATAAGGTACTTTTCCTAATTACTGCAGTAGATAACTAGAGATAAGTTTGGTTTATGATAGCTTATAAGTAACTTTTTTATTTATTAATAACTTCAGCTTAATAAGTAGAAATCAAGATATGCTACTTGAGGCATAAGTAGCTTATCTTAAGTAACTTAAGATCCAAATGCCGACAGTGACCATCTAGGTCACCACATGTCAATAGAGCTGTACACGAGCCAAGATAGCTCGGTTAGCTCGCTCGACTCGGCTCGATTCAAAGGCTGGGTTCGAACCAAGCCGAGCCATTTTTCCAAGCTTGAAATGATTTTCAAGCCGAGCTCGAGCTAACCCAAGCTCGATTCAGCTCGGCTTGAAGTTCGGCTCGACAGAAGCTCGATTCAGCTCGACTCGGCTTGACTAACTCAATTGAAAAAGTATATTTTTTAGTCCCACATCGGAAGTGAGCAAAGAAATGAGAGTTCAAACTCTCTATAAAAGTAAGTGGGAGGTATCAATGGGCTTTGGGATGCCTTTGGGCTCAATTTTAAAAAGTTTTAGGTCGGGCTTTAGGGCTGGGCCTAATTAAAATTTTGTCTTTTCTAGGCTCGAACTTGGCTCGAAAACTCTGTCGAGTCAGCTCGAACATGTAAGTCCAGCTCGAAGGCCAGGCCGAGCCGAGCCGAACACGAGCTAGGGTGGTCATTGAACAAGCCTAGCTCGATCAGGGCCAAGCTCGGCTCGACTCAGCTCGTGTACAGCTCTACATGTCAATAATCATGTTTCCTCTATAATCTGATCAATTACTTGTGCCTACACGACTCCTTGTGGCACAGGGTGACTTTAGCCATTGGATTGGATACATTAAATAAGGGGGTGCTTGGCGCATGGTATTAGGAGGGATGGAATAGTATTAGGTGGGATTAAGATCATTTATTGCACAATAATTACATGTGTGGTAATACCATGGTATTTTCACCATTCAATCCCATGTTTGGGATCAAATTCTTGCTATGGGAAAAGGCACTAGAATAAACAAAATCTCATTTGGTTGACCATGGAATTATAGTCAATGAACCAAATTCACAATGCATGTTGGTCACTTATACATGTATATAACCATAATGTCACTGTGTAAAGGGCGTATATGGATGGTCGGCATGAATAAAACACATGCATCAATGTGGGGCCCACATGTGTAGTGGACAGAAATCTCGCATGGGACCAAATGTAATTCCATCTCACCTAATCCCAACCTTCCCATTCTCTCCAAACGCCGGATGGAATTTGCACATAACCAAATGCAATTCCATCCCCACCTAATCTCATCTAAAAATGCCCTATACCACAAGGAGTGGTGCAGGCACCTGTAGGTGATGGCCTTTATTGTCTAAGTTTGGCCCAATCTGAAATGAGCAATGATCAAAGTACCATATATATTTGCATTGCCTACCCATGATGCATGTAACCATTCATTGAGTGAGATTCATCATGGACAGTCTGCATCTCAAGAATCATTCCTATCCAAATATCAAGTAGGATACACTATATGAGCAATATACAATCATGCCTACAGCCTATATATTTACTTGTTTATGCCTTCATGAGTTTGGAATATTTTGAGTTTTGATTTGTCCATTAATCCTGGTGGGTCACACATGATCATTGAGTTGGATGACACATATATAGCATACTCGATTCCACATCTGAGCTTCTTGTCACAGCATGGAGAATCTACATTAATCTTGTTGGGAAACCTTGCAAAAGCATAGAGGAAAATCAAACGAACAAACCACACAGCAAACAAGCAATCACAACATAAACAATCTGAATTTTTATATGAAAAAACCACGACACAAAGCGATCTTCACCATAAATTCATAAGTCCTAAAGAAATGAGCAACCCAACAAAGCAAAACCCAAGAGAAAACTTAAGCTCTTTCTCACCAAAACTCTCTTACAACCTTAAACACATTTAGAAACGTCTTAGATAGCCTATAATCCGATTACACCCGCTTTAATCGGAAATAGAAATAATTCATGCAAAATCATGTAATCTGTATAACAAAGACCAACATAATCGGTCGCCCGGTCGGACGCCCAACCCATCATTCGATCGCCTGACAACCATAGGTTCAATGGCCCAAAACTAATCAAAAACATCTAGAGAGTTTTGGCCTTATATTTTGAATATCGTAATCTGTAATAAGGCAGTTTCGATCGCCCTACCACTCGGTCACCCAAACCCCCTGTAAGAGTCCAGATTGAAGGCTCCATCCAACAAATCTTGTTTACTAATCCTTGGTGTAGCCCACTTGAATCTTTAGTATTGGGCCCATGATTAAATTTTTATATTTCATCTTATGTTCCAAGTGGATTTCACATAATCATCATGGTGGCCCCTGTAAAGAATCAACGGTGGATGTCTCTCTCCCAACTACTTCCTTTGGCGTGGCCCATCTAAATCACAAGTCTGTATGATTTTTCAATTGTACGCCTAACCTGGGATTACACATCTAATGGTAGGAGTGGGTTTCACACACACATCAGGCTCTGTCAAAAAAAATCAAGGGTGTGGTCCTAGAAAAGCTTCGTGGGCCCATCAATGATGTATGTATTTTGTCCATGTTGTACATCCAATTTGCCAGATTATTTTGGGTCATAAACCCAAAAATAAAGCAGATCAAAATCTGAAGGGGACTACACCATTTAAAACAGTATTGATTGAACACCCACCATTAAAATCATGGGCAACAAAAGTTTTGGATGAAGCGGATCTTTGTGTTTTCCCTTCATCCAGGTCTGTGACCTAATCAAGAGGTTAGATGGAAAATAAATATCGCATGGGCCCTAGGAAGTTTTTAATGGTGGGCATCCAATCACCACAGTTTCTTATGCTGTGGTCAACCAGAGATTTGGATATGCCTCCTTTTTTTTTTTTTTATCATGCCCTAAAATATGATCTAGCAAAATGGATGAACCGCATGGATAAAACATATACATCATGGTGAGGCCCACAAATCTTTCCAACACCAGGTATCGACTTGTGCTTGTGCTAGGCAATCCGAGTTCAACAACAACCACTGCAGATTTTTGGCGGGCCCACCCTAATGTAAATGTTAAATCCACTCCAACCTTTAGATGTGTAATTAACCCCACGATGAGTCAATAGCCAAATAATTAGGCTGGCATGTGATGTTAGAGTCCCTTCATATACATTGATACGCTATCCTCTAATAGCTCGGGCTTTTAGATCAAGCGGTTGTTTGCCATTGTATCAAAGTAGAGGTCTGTATTCTTTTTTACGGGAATGGTTTTTTAGCCCTACCGAGATTTGTCAATACGGTGCCTAGCATCTTTCAGCACGTGGATGGGCTATTCAGCTATTCCTCAAGACTCAGAAAGCATGGACGGCTACGACTGGCCTGACTTGTGGCTACAAATTTCGCATACATGCTGGACAAGGTAGGGTCCACAATAATGTAATTTTCTCCTGTTGTAATTTGATGAAAATGAGGCTGAATCAAAACTTTAAGTGGGCCACACCATTGTGGAATTATACAGACCATATTGTTGTACTTGGCTTTTGTAGTAATGCTAAGACCTTTAAAATCATGTCATGTGATGTAACCAACTTGTCTTTTCAGGTGGCCCTGATTTTTTTGGTGTCCATTATTCTGGTGGAGCACTTTTCAGTAGATTAGATGGCATACGCGGAATACATTGTGCCACACATTCAGGAAAGCTTTTAATGGTGGGCGTCTCCATCCAACTACTCCTGTACTGAGGGGCCATTTGAGTTTGGACTGGCCTGATTTGGCACCAAGGAGAAGGGGAACAAGATCGACGGATTGGATGTCATGCACACATCAGAATTGGGTCATACATTGCCTTGTAAGTTAAGGTCATGTTTGGATATTTGGAATCCATGGTGAGGAAAGGTCAAATTAGAGGTCATTTGGCAACGTTGATTTGAGTGTATTCAAGTGCATTCGAAGAATAAAAAGTTGTTTGTCAGCATAGATTATAGGAGGTATTTGGAATTAGTGCTGGAAATGGGTTAGTCGACCCAATGGGGTACCTATACCTGACTTAGACCCGACCCATTTGTTAAATGATACATGATTGGGTCCAAGGACAGACCCAAATATTGCTAAACTGGATTGGATCTGGTTTCCTTTATACTAGGCCCGACTTGACTCGAACCCATTTAGTAAATGGGCGGGTTTGGTCTATGCTACTAAGGACCCATTCCGGCTTGGATTTGTCCAAACTCGATTTTAAACTAGGTAAAAATGCTTGCATACTAGGTCCAGACCTATTATAAATGAGTTTGCATGTACCAAACCCAGACCCATTTATAAATGGGTCCGATAGGTTGACTCGAACCCACCCATTTAGTAAAAGGATATGGATCTAAAATTTGGATCCAAATTTGTTTAGTAAATGGGTGGGTCTAGTTTTGGCTAAACCCAACCATTTACAGCCCTATTTGGAATGCACAACTTTGCTTTGTTTTTGAAATCTCTCTTTTCTTATGTGATTTAAAATCAAATGATTTTTATTCTATTTTTACTTTTTTAAATAGAGGACACTCACACATGTAATAAAGGTGTCGTTAGGCTACTAATCCATTGTACGCGTAGCATGCTTATGATACTAAAAACAATCAAATTATCAGCTATGTATAGAGCTGTACACGAACTGAGCTAGCTCGAAAAGCTTGCTCAACTCGGCTCGAAAAAGCTCGGTTCGGCTCAATTCGGGGGGGTGGTTCAAGCCAAGCCAAGTCGAATTTTTGGGCTCGTTGGAAATTTAAGCCAAGCCCGAGCCTGACCTGAGCTCGGCTCGGCTACTCGAAATCAGGCTCGTGTATATATATATATATATATATATATATATATATATATATATATATATATATATATATATATATATATATATATATATATATAATTTAAGTTGCCCGCTCGCCTTAGCCCCCTTTTATTTTCTTCCAGCGCCCACTCGCCCAACCCTAACCTTAAAAAATAAAACCCACTCGCCCGCCCTCCCTGCAGCCTCGACCTGACTAGCGGCAGCGACCACTTCCGGCTGTCTGCATCATCTCCTCCTTCTCCGATTCTCCCGCATCTCATCTCTCTCTAGCTAGGTAAGCTTAAAGTTCGGACAGGCTCGAACAAGCTCGAAAGCTCATCCAAACCAAGCCAAGCCTACCACCTGGGCTCAAAGACCAAGTCGAGCCAAGCTCAAGCCCAGGTCGCCCACTGACCAAACTGAGCCAAATTGGGCAAAGCTCGGTCCGGCTCAACTCGTTTATAGCTCTAGCTATATAGCTAAAATCGCATGAATAGAATGATTCAACGGTCCAAACATTCGCTATGTGAATCGACATTTAAAAACACCGGCTGGTCATTCATTTGCAATCCTATGCTTGTGGCCCACCCAAGGTTTGTAATTTTTCATCTATTTTAACCAAAGTATATATTTTGGGCTAAGTATAACCCTTCTATCAAATATCACATATGTAGACTAATTTTGAATGTGAATGTTAATTTAATAATTAAATTTAAATTTCTTTAAATGATTACAAAATTTTAATTCCTTCTTCTTCTTCTTTTTTTTTTTTTTTTTTTTTGCCATATTCCAGTGGATTCAAAATACAAGCTAACAAACACAACTAAAGATGTGAAATGACCTTCATTTATGATTTGGATTCTAATGCATTTTAAACGCAAGCTCCCAAATGGACCCCTATATCCATAAGATTCTTACAAATGAACCATTCATTTTCTAAATCACTAATCGGATAGTTAGATCTTATTATTAAAGTGATTTTTTTTTTTTTGTTAGTCACGCAACACGCCCACTTTGTTAGTCACATGATGCTCCACCACTAGTGGGTTAGTGTGTCTCCTTAGCACTTGAACATGAGACTTGCTGTTGAAACGCCTGGGCGTCTTCCAGCTGGGCTAGCTCGGCGAGACACATCAAAGTAATTTGAGAGGGACGGCCAATTGAAGTTAGGCCTGACATGATACATGGTCTGGACCTCTCTATTATTACTTGATATAGACCGTTCATTTCTCAAGGTTAAGATCATCTAATCAAAATGATTTGAGAGGGATCCACAATCAAATGTGGGCTCCAAATGGACGGTCATTATTAGTGTTGGACCTCTCTATTATGATATGTATTCTCCATTTCTGAAATCATTAATCTAATGGTTAGGATCACCCAATCAAACTTACTTGAGAGGGATGGACAATCAAAGGTTTGGCCCATATGATGGACGGTCCACATCAATGTTAGAGCTCTCTATTATACCCAATATGTACCTCCACGTCTAAAAATCTAATGGGTAGGATCATCCAACCAAAGTGTTTTGAGAGAGATGACATTCAAAAGTGGCCCCAACATGATGAACATTCCATATCCATCCTTAGACCTTTTTAGCATACTCGACATAAGACCATTTTTGTTCCAAACCACCAATCTGATGGTTAGGATCATCCGATCAAAGTTATTTGATAGTGATGGGCAATCAAAGGTGGGTCTCGCATGATTAACAGTCTGCATTAATTCTAAAACTCTCTAATATAATCAATATGTATTGTCCATTTCCCAAACCACTAATCTGATGATTAAGATCATCCAATCAAAGTGATTTGAGAGGGATGGACAATCAAAGGTAGGCCCCACAAGATAGACGATCAACGTTGATGCTTAGACCTCTCAATCATATTCGATATGGACTATGGCTTTCCTAAATCACTAATCCAGTGGTTAAAATTATCCGATCAAAGTGATCTGAAACGGATGGGCAATCAAAGGTGGGCCCCACATGATGATGGTTCACATCAATCCTTCGAGTCCTAGGAGTGCACACGGTTCGGTCCGGTTTGGGGTGAAATCGGAACCGAACCGTTCCCAACGATTCCTGTGGTGTGGTCCACTTGCGCTTTGGATATGCTTCACTTATGGGCAATGGGTCGGGACAAGGGTTAGCCTGCGCCTGACACATTTACTAATGGGCCCAAACTCCAGGACTGCCCAAAACCTTTTGCAAGGTTTCAGACGTTTCTACCACAATATTGAACATCTGGATGATGAGGACTGCCTGATGAGCGGCTTCGATTTCTCCAACGTATGCCAATTTTCTGTGTCAGAAATGCCCAAAAATGTACTTAAAAAGTACATCAAGGATTGTCCTCTTGATAGTGCTTTTATTTTTGTACACTGTTTCAATCCACAATAAAGGCCCACCATTTGGATGGCCTAGATTCGTACAGAAATGTCATATGTACGGTCGCAATCTAACACAATGTTAATGAGTTGTCTTAAATTGCAGTGTCATCTACCACATTCATATTCCAATTATTTAAACCCTTCATATATATTGGTAGTAAACAAGATATGACTCGATAAATAATCACAGTTCAAAGATGATCCTGGCCTTTCATTTTTGAATGGACACACTGAAATTCATTTTTCCAACTGTCATAGTTTTTTTTTTTTTTTTTTTTTTATTGAGGCATTGATTTTTTTTCCTTTGATTTTTGAATTGACCATGGAAGCAAGTGGACCCCAATATGGAAATAGATGCAAGCAATCACTGAAATATAACAGAAACATTGCCCATGCATCATGAGTACATACCAAACAGGTGATCTCTTGCATGCAAATGCAGCATCCATGTATGAAATCCAATCCATTCAACAGTCACATGTCTTTAAAAGCATTAAATTCTACATGTACTAATGAGCCATTAGCGACGGAAAAGGCCAGGAAGCTGAAGTTCCCTATAAACGATTAAGTACCTGATCAACGGATTTTGTCGGCTGCTGCTCAGCTGTTGTACCTCTGGGGCTGTGGCTCATCGAAAATTAGAAATACACACCTATAAAAGCAATTTATAAATAACATCCCATTCACTAACAGTGTAAATGTATATTCAGCGGTCCGACAGGCTACTGTATTGATTTTTTTCATATATGTAAGTAACAATCCCACAATCAGATTGGCCGAAAGCCATAAGTCCACAACATGGACAACCTAATCATCAGACAGCCCAGCATGTGGGCTCCAGTGGGTGTTGGATGCAAAACGCATCTCTTTTACTGATGGATTTCAATTCACTTGATGAACAGCTGTTAGGTTCATGGAACCACTGTTTTTAAGCCCATGAGCATTGATTTTGTATCAAAAAGAGCACATGAATAATTCAATACTAACATCCTAACTTTCATGAATATTGATAAATATGCACTTAAGCTGTTTTACATGACCAAGTCTTTCCAGTGAAAAGGTCTAGACTTCGTTACTAAAGGGTTGACGGAGGATGGTGTGTGCTTGCGTAGACACACACATGTGCTGCAATACTGTATTATTGGGCAGAAAAAAAAAAATTTATACTCTGGAAATGTTTTATGGTTGATACACAGTCACTGAGAAATTGCACAGTACTGACTTAAATCGAATTGCCAGAATTTAAATGACTCTAAACCGAAAAGTAAACTGATTTAGCTTCTTCAGGGGAAGATTGGTGGACACTTACTGGATGGTTGAAATGAAAAATAGTCAATTCCATTTAACCAAAATATCTATCCAAAGTGGGTCTCGCAAGTTGGACGGTTTAGTTCGAGTCAGTTTATGAGACTTGCATGTCAGTTGGCTGCACCCAAAAAGGAAAAACATGTTATACAGAATTTAAATCTGGATTGTCTATTTGGACCTAAAGCCCCAAGGTACCGACTCCTAGCCAAATAGATGTGACATTCTGCCCTTATTTTCATTGTCCAGTCAGACACAAAGTGGATAACATAGATTGTGTTTCCAGTGTAGTTTTTCTACCATGGGCCACCCATGGTAGGACCCACCTTTCGGACGGTCCAAATTCTCTGAGCATCAAAATGATGTCCATTGTAGTGAAACTGAACCTAGACTAGTTCTTTGCATGGTGTCTAGAGATGGTCTCTATCCAACAAAACAACTGGACGATGCTCTCTAGATACCCACCACCCCCTTATTATTAACTGGAACATAAGCCTCTGCCCTCATCTACCCAAGAAATTAAGAACCCACGCTCAGTGTTTTTCAGTGCTCTTCAGAACGAGGAATCCACCTGACCACACAATCTTCATGCCTGCTATTCAAAATATTCTTGCCCCTCTGACAGTTGCCTATTGGTGTCATAATTGAAAAGCTTTCAGTTCCTTAAGACTACCCAAACAACCACCATTCAGGAAGCTAGTTTTGCCAATACCTCCTAGCTAAAACCCTGATTCACTCAAAACTATGGCAAATCCCTAACCCTCTTGTTCTAGTTGCCTCTCATCAAAATCCAAGGAGAACCAAGTCAACTCAATGCCCTAGCAAAGCTTTATTTTTTCTCCCTAATGAATCAGCCCAAGTCAACCCTGTTTAGGGCGAGCACTGAGTTCTAAGTCAATGTCCTCAAGTTTCACATTCTCCCTTTAGATGATTGTGCTTATCCTCGATTACCCCCAAACCCATTCCTAAACCTCCACAACACTAACATCACCAAAGCACAGGCCACCATTCTTCTTTGACAACTACAGCACCTCTCTCCAAGGACCATGACACACCCAATACATTTATGGTCTTCACTCCCATGTTTGCTGACAAGCCCACAACCCTTTGGATGCACTGTAATTTCCTGCAACTGGCCTAGGTACCTGAAATAAAGGCAGAAAATAGATGGGGCACAGTCAAAATGGTAGCTTTGATTATTGTAAGCAGTCTCCTAATATACTAACCTTCTTCCAAATCTTTACAACACCAATACACACAGTTACCAACTTGAATGATGATAGTATAGGTAACTTTACTTTCTTCCTGAAGGATGATAATTGATAGCATAGGGAAGACTAATGCTATGGCGATTCGCCCCAATCCTCTGCTCCGCATTTAATTGTATGGAGGCAGCAAATGTGACATAAATATCTATGGGGCCCACCATGATTTTTTTTTTTTTTTGCATGAAATCTACTACATTCGTCATTTGTGACAGATCATTGTAATTACGAATTGATCCCAGAAATCAGGTCCATCCGAAACACAAGTGAGCCACACCACAGAGAACAGTGGGATAGGATGTGCAACATTGAAATCTTCCTGTTCCTGGGACCCACTGAAGTCTTGGATATAGCAGATGTTTGATTTTTCCCTTCATCCTCCATGTACACACCTTATGAACGGGTTGGGTGTCATATAAAATCACAGTGGGCCCCTGGAAGATTTCATCAGTGGACATTTCTGTTCCCACGTTTGCCTATGGCGTGACCCAGTTGAGTTTTGGATTGGCAATGATTTTCAGGCTCGCCTCCTAAAATGCACATCATGGTGCCCTCACAGAGATTTATGTAGCCCAAACTCGAAGGAGGGATCATGTGTCACTGTAATAGGGCAAATTGCTCAGCAATGCAGTCGCACTACTCCATTTGGAAACAACAATAGTATCTACAAAAGACAGCAGCGGCTGTGGCAGATGAGAGATGATGACTGGCAGTGATGTTATGATCAAATTGCTATATCGGTGGTTATTAAATCAGATAGAAATTCTTCTAGTTATGGATTGAAAAATTCTTTAGTTGAATAAATATTTCAGCCAAAAGGTTGGCTTCAAAGATTTCTATTTCGATGATTTGAGACAATCATGCTAATGATTAAAAGAAATAATCAGTTAACAAGACTGGCGGAGATAGACAAGGAGCTAAGACAAGGGGCTATGGAAAAAAAAAAAAAAAACTGACACGTGACAATACAGGTTCCTTGTAAAATAAGCAGATGTTGCAGCATGAGCACACATTTTACAGATTAGCAGAAACACATTATATGACCAAAGACATGGAGTTTTCTCCATGATTCATTGTCTTCGACAAAACCCACGAGCTGTTGGTGAGAAGTGCCGCAAACCCTGCAGAAAATGCAAAACATCAGGAAAAAGCAGGATGCGAGATGGAGGGGAATGGAAGCATGCCAAAGTTTGACAGCATAAAAAATTTGAACGAAGGATGCCCATGCGCATGCCAACATGCATGATCTGGGCTGTTGATCAGGCCAGCCCAGCCATGTATGTGCCCTGGCCCAAAAAACAAGCTGTCCAGACATCAGGAGGGTGGCCATACTTGTACGTTGAATTAGGACCCTTTACAATTGTGGCCCAGTTGATGAGTACGACAACTGGGGACCTGACCATGGACAGCTCATATCTCTCACACGTGGTCCGACTATTATGCTACAGTTAGATTTGCCCAAGCAGGGCTCCAGAAACCTGCACAGATCAATTCCAGCAAATACCTTTAGACAAAGAAGCCACTCAGTGTGGGTCCCATCAGAACTGAGAACAGTACAAAGTGCTTCATCTATGGGTAATACACCCAGCAATTTCCAGAGAAAACAAGGCTTGCCAAGCATCTTCTTCAGTTAGACCTTCCTGCTAAAGAATGTTTTGAGATCAAGCATCCAGAACCACAAAGCTGCTCTCACCAGCCCCAAAATCCGCTTTAGATGATGATCTCACAGCATAATAGGTAATTCCCTTGCCTGACGCTCATGCTACACAACCAACACACTTTGGTGCTTGTATCATGGATTTGTAAAAGCATTCTGTAGCTACCAGGACATCTTGGATAATATTTTATCATATTCGGGTTCGATTACTTTCTTATCTTGCTCAGGCACCCGAATGGGAGTCTTTTGGCTGCTGCCCAATGACGGAGTGAGATGAATCTGTGAAGACAGACTTCTATCGCTAGTAGTGTAGTGTGACTGATATAGGGAGGTCGTAGGGCTGCTAACATTATTACCAGGGAAATGAGCAAGTGAATCAGAGGAGATTTGATTCTGGTACGATGATGGCCCAAAAGATGAAGATAATGGTCCACTAAGAGGATTTCTTTGCCCAACATAGCCAGGAGAGCGGCTCTGCATACTGGGAAACTGAGAGAGTGAACTAGGCAATGAGATTGGATTCTGGTACAATGACAGCCCAGAAGACGAAGGTGGCATGCCAAGAGAATTTCTTTGCCCTACATGGCTAGGCGAGCTGCTCCTATCACCAGGAAACTGAGGAAGCAAAGAAGATGAAGAGAGTGGATTTTGGCACGATGATGACCCATGAGATGAAGGTAACGTCATGCTGAAAGAATTGCTTTGCGCTATATAGCCAGGCATGCTGCTTCTATTACCGTGGAAACTAGAGAGTGAAGTGGGTGATGGAATTGAATTCTGGGACAATAATGACTCACGAGATGAAGATAATGGCCCACCAAAAGTGCTGCTTTGACCTACGTAGTCAAGCGAACTGCTCCAGTTACCAGGGAACTGAGCAAGCAAACTAGGCGGCGAGATTGAAAGCTGAGACGACAACCCATAAGATGAAGAAGGCAGTTGTCCACTGAAAGAATCGGTGGAGCGCGCGTAGCCAGGCGTGATGCTCTCATTACTAGGAAATTGAGTGAGCATACCAGATGATGAGATTGGAACTCGATACAATGACATATCAGGTGCAGGCAGTTGTCTGCTGAAAGAGTTGCTTAGCGGCATGCTTAAGGGCTCACTCTTATGAAGGGACGCATTAGACTCTGGAAGCATTGACCCTGGTGGGCCAGGCCAAGATGACTGCCCATGGTTATCTTGGGGCGGCAGAGATGAGGAGCCCGGATATGGCGGCAGCAGGAGAGGAGTTGCTGGCTGACAACCTGCTACCCTGACAACCAACATTTTCCCGTCAATCTTGTAGCCATGCATGTGTGCCACAGCTTTAGCTGCATCAACAGGATCACAATACTTGACAAAGCCGCAACCTTTACTTAAGCCTGTGGTTTGGTCCTTGAGCACTTTCATGCGATTGATCCTGCCAAAAGGAGAAAACAGTTCTTTCAACTGATCATCATCCATGGTGGACGGAAGGCAACCCACAAATAGATTTGAATCGTCGATTTCCTTAATTGGTTTGCTCACTGGAGCTGCAGTTGAACCGAGGCTGTGAGAGGGTAAAGTACCCGATGCTGGGTGCACACTGCCAGGAACAGAAGAAACAGGCCCACCAAGTCCAAGTTCAGCAAGAAAGCTGTGGTATTGGTTGTCTGCTGATGCTGTCAAAGGGCAACCAGAGGTAGCGTGACTGCTATCGCCGCACACCTGGCAGGAAACATCCATCTTGAAAATTGAATTCCTACTGAGGCAAAACTGTTGCACATGTACCATGCCCGCCACATAATCTACACACAATCCCACCTCTCAATGTTCCCTTCAGTTTAGCGAGCTCCTGTAATTGGGCTAGTTTGTGCTTACTCATTCCTTCTTCCACCGGAACCAATAGCTTTTCAACCATTGAGGCTGCAGCATCCAATGATTCCTGGTTATCTGCTTCTATCAATACATGCAAATCTTCATCTTCTGATGGGTCAGGCTTCACGTCCTTCCTTGGCTGAGCTTTCCCATCCTTATCTGAGCCTTTCCCTCTTAAACGAATACTAGCCCCAGTTTCCTTCTCCATTCTCTTTTGGGTGTTCCCCCGCGGCCCCAGTATAAGACCAATGAAATTATATCCAGGATATTCTTTGAGCGGTATGAAGAGCTTCTTGAAGAGCTTCTTGGAGCGCTTCGGGGGCTTCAAGTTGGAAGGAGTTTTGAAAGCACTGTTCTTTGCAATCAACCTTGACGTGATGTCTTGACTCTCCTGAATGAGTTTCCCACGGAACCTGACCTCCCTCGTATTTGTTCTGATTCCCAAGTTATTGTACACTGGTGGGGGAGAAGGAGACCGCTCTTCCTCGGGCCTGTCATCAATAACCTTCTTTTCCTGCAGCTTCCTGTTTATTTCTACAAGCCGTGCACTCATCTTCTGAACTTCAGGGTCCAAATTGACTCCAGCGAGAAGGTGCTTCACAAAATCTGGAATTTGCACAGGACATGGCACTTTTAAGTGTGAATCGTCGCCCGCCCACCTCGTCTTCCTCTGTTTGCCAGTCCCATCACCTTCAGCTTCCAGCTGCATGTCCCATCTACTTCTCCTTTTCTTTGCACCTGCATTTTCCTGTCCCTCAGAAGTACTTTTATTGTTACTTGAGGTCTTGGAAACGGTGGGCTGACTTGTGGGACAGGAAGTAGCCTGCCCAGCATCTGATTGCTCCACCAAGAACTGCTGCTTGGGGTTGTTTTGTGACCGAGCTTCTTGCAATGATGCTCCCGGACCTGCTACGGCTGATGTTTTTGTTTTGGCCAAGTTGTGCGGAACGGATTTTGACGTGTGTTCAGTGTCGTTATCATTGTCACTGTCAGAAGATGGCTTGGATACGCATTCTTCTGATGTCTTCTCACTTGGTTCTTCACTAAGTTCCTCACTCGGTTGTTCACTAAGTTCCTCACTCGGTTCTTCACTTGGTTCCCCACTTGATTCTTCACTCAGTTCCTCACTTGGTTCTTCGCTTTCAACACCGGACATCTCATCTTCGCTATCACTTTCTTGCAGATTTTTCAATTTCAAACCATCTGAAGCCTTCTGCTTTTTCATCTTTGTTTTGTTCACTGATTCACAGCCAGTCCTATGTGAAATAGCAGTCCAAAAATGGAACAAGTAGACATCTGGTGCACCGAAAATAACAAAATATATCGACATATTGATAAAATGTTGTCTGTGATACTAAAATTGTGTTCCCAATCAAATCGAGTGGAGAAGGAAAAGATAGAAACAGAGATACTTATTTTACACACCACAAAAAAAAAAAAAAGTTTTATTTAAGTTAAACCTTTGCATTGGTGGTGATGCCTCCGATGTGTGTAACAGTGAGGTCAGGGTTACAAACTTCATACTTTACGTATCGAAGAAGAAGAAGTGGTCTTTTTTCAGTACTATAATTTCCTCTTCTTCTTCTTTTTTTTTCTTTTTCATCAATATCTCTCTTTTACTATTTTCTTGGTAATTACAAATTGAAATATTTCTAAACCATTTTTGCCAAGTGTTGAATGTTCTAAACTCCAATATCTAGGCAGGGAGAAGCTTACAAACGAATAATAATAATTTTCAAATAAATAAAATAAAAATACACTGAAACGATGAAAAATAAAAAAATAAATAAGAAAACAGTGAAAATGTAAAAAATGAAGGAATGAGAAAAGAACACTAACATATTAGTTTGTAGCAACATCACTCACTCTCTAAAAAAATAGGAGATTTTTCCATCGGCCGCCTGCCTTTTCGGCTATCGAAAACCTCCCTCTTTAAACTATTTCCCAAAACCACCTACCTCTTTCTTATACATCTTGCAGCAGCTAATGCTAACAGATGTACTTAATGGATGAAGTTGTTGATTATGGAAAAATCATTTTACCCCTAGTTGACTTCAGTTATTACTGTTTGACCCTTTTCAACTTTGTTGAATGACAATACTGCCCTCCCTCTCTGCCCCCATTTCAGCCAGTTCATCAATTGCATGTACGACGCATGGGGATTGGACCGATTGGTGGGGTCCACATGAACGTCTCAAGTAGGTGTGGTACACGTGAACATTGTTGATTGCATGGATGGCTCTTTTGAGCTAACATCTACCATCCATGTGGCAGCGATGTAACGGGATCGTCAAAATCACAACCATCAAACTTTTCTAGCCATGAATTTTAGCAGATGAGTGAATCTTTATAAGGCTACCCAACAGATAGATAAGATTGGCTTTATCAGTGTTGTACTTAGCTTGGTGTATTTACGCTGAATCGCTGATACCACGATTTAGACAGGAAAGGATTAGGCGTGACCCCAAGCACAGAGATATCTATGTGCCCAGATCTGTGTGGGTCCCACAGAGATGCTCATGACAAATCCACTGTCCATCTATTTTAAAAGACCACAACAGGACTAAAGTATAAAAATAAGGCAGATCCAAAACTCAGGTGGGCAATACCACATGAAACAGGGGTGACAAAAGTTTTGTATTAAGAAGATATTTGTGCCTACAATTTATCTGAGTGGTAATAACCTTATGAACGGTTTGGATGGCATATAAACATCATGGTCAGCTCCAAGAAGGTTTCAACAGTGGACGTTTCCGTTCCCTCTGTTTCGTGAGGTATGGCCTACCTGAGTTTTGGATCCACCTGATTTTTAGGCTCCTGTCCTATTGTGGTCATTTAAAACAGATGGACGAAGTGGATTTGTCATAAACATCTTTGTGAGCCCCACACAGCCTTGGGCACAGAGATATCGCTGCGCCCGAGGTCACAGGAAATCTGCTCCCTTCAGACGGACTCAGATTGCATAATGTAGAACACAGCATGGACAATGTTGCGTTGTCGTAGAAAAGTTCTATGGGCCCCATCATGATGTATGTGTTATATTCACACCATCCATCTGTTTTTCCATATCATTTTATGGCATGAACCCAAAAATGAGGCAAATACAAATCTCAAGTTGGCCACGCCACAGAAAGCGGTGGGTGTTGTGATGCAGGGGCATGTGATGATCTAACCCTAGATGCATGTATATCTAGTTGGAAGATATTCAAATAATAAAATTACGAAACTAACTACTTTCAATCAGAGGAAACTAACAAATCTCAACACGAAGATGAAATCCGTCAGTCCGGATCATGCCCCTTTGCATAAAACCATGTAAAATCGTAAAACAGGGAGGATCTAGGGATATGAGGATATCCCAGATCTAGCATAGGCCAGTCCACAGTCAAGTTTGGATCCGGTTATCGTGGCTAGGCATCCCTCTTTTCGATCGTACCAAAAAGGGGGGGGGGGGGGGGGTTTCAGAAAAGGACGAGGGATGTCGAAAAACAATGGGTTATCATGAAGTACGAATTAGGAATCAAAAGAAGCTTACCTTTCCTCGCACCTTGAAGAAAGAGAGAAGAGAAAACGGAAACTCTAGGGTGGAATCCTCAACACCCGAGGGCCAATCCTGAAACCCTAATCTCTCAACAAAGAGGAAGAAACTCACGAATTTTCTATTCATTCAATCCTTTCGAAATAGGGTTCTCACAATATATATAAGCTACGAAAATAAAAAAAAGTGCACTAAAGTGCCTGAAAACCAAAGAAATAATATAAAAACGTCTAAAGTAAATAACGACACTAAAGCGCCTAGAAACAAGGAAATAAATAGAAAAGCGCCTAAATGTAAATTCGCTCCATGGTCCAGCGGTCATGATGCTCCTGTGCTGATCCTGCATCTCGCGTACTCGTAACGCGTCAGAAAATGGGCCCAATGGGCCCGGCGTCCATCCACATCAACTCGTCTGCTCCAACACGATCTGCGACGTCGCCTCCTCTGGTACACTCTAAAGGGTGCACCACTGATGTCCGCATCATGTTGGGTCCCTTGCGTACAAACGCAACGGAATACAACACAATACAATTTGATCATGGGACCCATCACAAAGAATACACGTTTGAAATAACATCAAATTTTACAATATAACAATATATATAAATGGTGGAGATCACACCTGCACGCGATGTGCACAAAAGAGATGTCTGTGATGCTAATATGTCGATGTCGATGTCGATCTCCTAAACCAAGGAGTCTCTCCCTAATCTATCCCAGTACCGAAGAGTCAACTAATCCAACGTCTAACCCTCTAGTAGGTGTCGAGGAAGACGTATACCATCCACACAAGTGGACCACACGTAAGGACAATAGAAGAGGATGGAGTGGATGCTCCGCTATCTCTTAGACTCTCTCTATTTTGCCACACTCACACGTCCCATGGGGTGGGGATATCCAGGGCTAGCTCTTACTCTCATCTGGGATAGAATTATATAAAGGAGGGGTTAGGGTTGTAAAGGTACACCCAATATGGTGCTCCACCATCCTACGACTTCAGTATAACCTACTGTGAAGGATGCTCGTCAATCTGCCTCATCTATACATATACTCAAGATCCAATACCTCCACTGCCATGGCATATCTACTAATCATCATATCACATGCCAATCAAAAGTGGGCCATAGATATGGGCCATCAGGTTATCATCAAGTGCAATCAAATTTTAACGGTTAAAACAAAACTTCAACGGTTAAAACCTTTGAAAATCCGATTAGAACATTCAGAGTGTTGGGCCTAGGAAAAAAATCACTTGATGAGTCCCTGATCTATCTAGGTCAAAGCCATAAACATGTTCCTAAGCAAACCAGTGGATCCTTTGTTGGCCCATGCAAGAATCAACGACTATTGATAGAAGTACCCAGCTACGTCCACTTTATTGGCCCCTGCATAGACCTCGTAGAAAGAGCTAAAGCCGACCAGTCAAGATCATGACCCTTAAATGTCCTTAGGTCTAAAGATCAAATCATCTTTCATGCATCATCAAATCTTGATCTCACGATTGCAGTCCAAACTAATGGGCCCCAGACTATTCTCCGTGGCGACAGATGGTGGATGATGAAGCTAAAGCGGCTTAAGAAAGATTATTGTTTTACTTGCTTCATTTTTACCCCAATCTTCTAACATTCCAACTTCTAATCTTCATTCGAGATTTTTTTTTCTATCCCTTCTTCACCTCTCATCACTCCCTGATGATGCTCTTACCTCATAATTTATTTATGAGGATAGCCCTTTCAATTCTTTGTTCACTCTTATAGATTTCTCCAACTATCTGTCATGCGGTTCCATAGGAATCAATTGCCCCCTTTCTTAATAAACTTAAACAAATCTATATAATCCTCTTCCTTATCCCCAAAAGAAACTCCCAACAATCGACCCACACGTCCTAGTACGTCTTTGACCCGACCCACATCATACCACGAGCCATCAAAACTTTCCCACACTACCCAGTTAACAGCATCAAACAAGCTACCACCTATCAGTACTAACCTGGTGTCTCACCCCTCGGCTACTATTTCAACAAATTCTGTAATTTCAACCACAGCTTTAAAGGTATGCTCCTATAATTCCAATGCTTTTATTGCCATTGATGCAACCATACCTTCTTGCCCATTTGACCGTATAATATCTGCAATAGAACTATTCATTGCTTCACCTTGAAAAACAATGATTGTTTTCCCACCTATAAACTTCGTCTCACTACCTTGCATATCTGCTATGAGGACATCATCTTCAAATGAGCTTGACCTAAACCTTGAATGAGCTCCATTCGATAGTAGCCATGCGTCACACTCGATAGAGGGCCTTTCTACGTTGGGCAACAAACATGTATAAACTAATTGCAGGGGAAGTATATATCTGATACATCTTTCACACGTGTGAAGGTTTTCAAGTTCCTTCACACATGTAACAACAAATGAGTCCACCGCATGTGAGCACCATAAATGGGGGAGAGACACCTCTAGATTCAAAACAGTGCTTTCCACATGGCGTTCTAGGAATTTCTCTCTACCAACCATGTTCACGTGTTAGGAGCATGATGCAAGCAATTAAGGCTACTTGATGTCATCAACCCCTTGGGACCACCCTCACAATTGCTCCCACCACGTGCCCCCTGACTCTGACTAGTGTTAATTGCGATCGTCCTCTCATCATGAATATCTTCTGCGACCTCTATACGTGTCAAGCCACCAGTAGTGTACTCCCACCAACCCCTACCTAGCCAATCCTCGTCTTCCATGGCACTTTCTCTCCAAAGTGTACTCCTCCACTAGAGCATCCCTCTTGCACTCCATCAGCTCGAGTGGTTAGGATCTCCATTGTCACCAGCTTCGAGATGATTCCTTTTCCCAATGCAACGTGACTATTCAATCAAGAGATCTTTGTATCTTCCCTCCAGGACAAGATTCTTCCCACCTCCTTCACCACTCTAATCAAAACCTTGTCTTCCCCAACTACAATTATGACTGTCGCTAAAACCGGAGCTTGTTTCTTCCATCTTACGTAGATTCGAGCAAACCGCGGCACCTCACATTCTTCTGATAGAGAGTCCATCCCCACCACCAATCCAAGACAGGAACCCACTTCTTCAAACACTTCGCTGATCCAAAGCTCTAAGGGAAGTTCCTAGATTTGAAACCATGCCTCTTCCCAGCCAAAGATTGACCAGCCTTCCCACCTCAACCCCTCCCGAATCACTTCATCTTTAAACAAGTTGCATGTGAACAAGAACTTATCACTATCCATCTGCTACTGTAGTTAGCCCCACCAAGGTATCCCAAAACGGATATTTATCGGTCGTATCGGCCAATACGTATCGGAAACAGCTCGGCCCGTTACGCGATACGGGGTCAAAAACAGCACCCCCAAAAAAATTGCACCGTAACAGTTGCTACGCATAAAAACCCTAAAGAAAAAGGGGGAAAAAGAAAAAAGAGAAAAAAGAAAAAAGAGAAGGAAAAAAAAATACAAACCTTCTTCATTTCTTTTTCTCTTTCTTTTTCTTCTTGGGCTGCTACAGTTGTTGCAACGCTGTTGCAACTGCGGCGGCAGAAAGAGCTACTACTGCTCTTCTTCTTCTTCTTCCTTCCCGTGGTGCGGCCCTCTCTCTCTCTTTCCCTCTTTCCTATTTCGGTTCTCTCTCTCTCTCTCTCTCTCTCTCTCTCTCTCTCTCTCAATTCCCTCTCTCTTTGGTCATTTAGAAAAAATGAATGGACTATGTGGCTATGAAACAGCCACGTAGCTTTTTTTTTATTATAAATACTTTGCAGCACTGCAAATCAGTGCACTTGCACTGTTTTGCTGAGTGCGGTCCACCTTGATTTATGTGTAGTATATCCATGCCGTCCACCAATTTTTTCCTGTTCATTTTAAGGCATGGTCCCTAAAATAAAGGGATTCAAATCTCAAGTGGGCCACACGATAAGGATTGAATGCTAACCGTTAAAAACTTCGCAGGGCCCATATAATATTTATTTACCATCGACCCTGGTTGATAAGGTCACATATACCTGCGTGAAGGGATAACACAAATAACAGCAAAAAAAAAAAGTAGTCCGATAAATTTTTAATGGTGGAAATTCAATACTTATTGTGTGGTCCACCTGATATTTAGATCTGGCTCATTTTTTGGACCATGCCCTAAATTGAGTTGCCAAAAGGATGGGCCGCATGGATATACAAAAAAAAAAAAAAAAAGTATTGAGGTGGGACCCACATTTAAGGTATCACTAGTGGTCCACCTGAGATTTCAATCAACCTGAATTTTTGGACCATGCCTTAAAATGAGTTGACAAAACAGATTGACGGCATGGATATACAAATACATCAAGGTGGGCCCCACGACATGGAAAAATTTCGACTCATCAGTCTACAGGCCATAAAAAAATGTGCACAAGACCTATTAACTTAAAATTAACCAATTAATTATGGGACCATTGTTGCTATGGGATTGTTAGAATGATTTTAACCATTAATTTGTATACAATTATTTTTTTGAAATAGGATCATTTAATATTTTTCATTCTTCAATGTCCACCAACTTAACATTAACTAATTAAATTTTTGGGATACCAAAATTAAATTGTCTGAACAATTTTCACCGTTAATTTGCAAACATTTGTTTTTCTTTTTTAATAAGACTATTTGATATTTTCATTCTTCACTGTCCAATAAATGTCCACTAATCCAATAATGGGATAAGTGTTAATAAATTGCATGAATTTAAGATTTAGGGGGAAATGATATCAAATTATTAGGTATATGAATTACATAATATAAAATAAAATTCCCAGACCCTGTATATTGAAATGAAATGTATGTGAGTCATGAGGTATGTAATGCACCAAATTATAAATAATCGTAAAACCTGCAAATATGAGATGTTTTGGTATTACATTGATTATAATAAATTTATATTGATATTAAAAGTTTGGAGTCAATTTCAGGTGGTCAGGTTCATAAATTCATCGGACAGCCAGATACAACTTTCTCACCAAAGAGTAGACCGTTACACTACCATAAACATGTTCAAAATTATAAATGAATGCATATTTGGAGGAATATTTACATTTTTCTGGATTTAATGGATATTTTTTCAGTTTTTTTTTTTTTTTTTTTGCAAAAATAAAAAAAAATTGACCGTTACAAGGGGCGTAACGGCCCCGTATCGACCGTTACGACCCGTATCCGTATAGGAAACGGTGGGCACCATTACCGATACTGAACACCTTGAGCCCCCACATATTAGAATCAAACATAACTTCTACTACAATATCCTCCTCTTCCACACTACAATTTCACAATAGCTAGTCTCCAACATTTCAGGCCTCGCGGACACAGCAAAGCTCCACTTGAAAGATTCCCACACATTCTACACCACCATCGGATGCACCTAGACTATGGAAGTACGATTTCCACACCCATTCATTGCTCTGCATTTGCTCCTTGTCTTCATTTTTCTTCTCTTTTACATCTTCTTCCCATGGGTAGGGATGCTGTTGACTACATCTTTAAAGGATTTAACCTTTTTCAACCCACCGACTTAATCTTTTGACGGTTTTGCCAGCACCTTCCTACCTTCTCTGTTTTCCTTCACCGACTTGACTCCCTAATAGCTTCTGCTAGCATTTTGGGTTGATTTCCTTTGTTTATCTCTTACAGTTACAGGCCATATCGAGCAACTTAGCCCTTAGAACTCTTCCTCCAGCTCGAACTTCATTGATTGCTTCCTCCATCCCCTCCCTTTTCCTCATTCGAATGAAAGCAAAGCCCCTTGCTCCCAATGTACCTTCCTTTTTTTGGAATTATGACCTCTCTGACTTCCTATAATCCCTAAAAAATCCCTGAAAGTAGTGTGATTCCAATCTACAGGGAAATTAGCAATGAAAGCCATTGGATATTCCTATAATCTCCTCTACCCCAAGTTGTCGGTAATCATCCCCCTTTCAATTTTTCTTGAAGGAAACCTTAGTCCATTCTCCCTCTGCTTTGCCCCCCTGTAATAGCTAACCTTGGAGAGATGTTCTTTTGTTTCTCTGCATCCTCGATCATCCATACATGAAGCTTTCCCTTCAACTACAATTCTCTCTTCCGATTTCTTCCCCTAATTCCTAATGTAGCGAAGCGACCCCCGGATCGAGGAAGGAAAAGAGCTAAGAGAAGGACACAAGGGTGGGCCCAAAAGAATCAACAAAAGAATTCCGAAGGAAGAGTCAAGACTCGGCAAAAACGGAGTCTGACAACCGGTCGTGAGACCCGCCAACGGGTCCCCAGGCAGGTCAAATATTCAGCCACAGAGGGTTGAACTTGTTGGACCATTGGAGCACCCCCATGACCAGTCGTGGCCCCTACCGACCAGTCGTTAGATGCGCAAGCTGCGCAATAATTTCCGATTTTGATGAAATTTCTTTCCGATTTCTTCTTATTTTCTTTCCTATTTACTTAGGACTCTTTTATTACGAAATCTAGGGTTTGGGATTTAGTTTATTTCTATTTAAGCATGATTAAACTCATTTATTGAGGATGCTATTCGAGATTTTTAATAAAAGTATTGAGCTTTTACTTAGTTTCTTCGTGGATTCAAGATATCCCCTCGTGAATTCGAGGAAGATCAGTTGAGGAGTCACGATAGATCTGTGGATTCGGATCACTTATCCCGTGAGGGAGACGGTGGTCAATCTCACTCCATCTACACTGTGCCAAGTTAGTATCAAAGCGAGGTTTTCCTCAGAAGTGGCTTCTAGTGCAAGCAACGACAACAACCCCATAGATGGTGATTCAGGAGAGTGACCTCTGACAACAACGGAGTTCGGAGAATTCAGATGGGAGCACCTGCAAGCTTCGTTCGACCATCTCGCCGCAATGCTCGCTCCACCCCAAGTTCCTTACGACATCCGCTCCCCAACGATAGCTTTTTCGCGCAACGACATTGTTCGAGCATCGCTGATAGCCAACCGTCGGGCTATTGTAAATGAAGTCAAATCCAGCAACGATGAGCTCGAAAATTTGGTGTTCCGACAACCCACAGTCAGAGATGCACATTTTGATCGCGTCGATAGAGGATTTCGAGGTAAGGGTGATCTACCTAGCTTTAATAGGCTACTCCCTATCAAGGATTTCCTCAATTGGATAGCCGAAGTTGAAAGGTACTTCGACTACATGGGCGTTCCAGAGGATCTACAAGTGAAACTTGTCACGTACAAGTTGAAATTGGGTGCTTCTGCGTGGTGGGAGCAATTGCAGACCACGCACGCCCGATAGAACAAACTTCCCATCCGTTCATGGCCGCGGATGAAGCATTTGTTACAATCCCAATTTTTACCCAACAATTATGAGCAAATATTATTTCATCAATATCAAAACTACAAGCAAGGCAACCAATACATTGCAGATTACTTGTCCGAATTTAATCGTTTGACGACTCGCAACAAGTTGTCAAAGATGGAAGCCCAGAAAACCACAAGGTTTATTGACAGTTTAAAGCTCTCAATACAAGACCAAGTTCAACTACGATTGATCTAGACTATGGAAGAAGCATCCCAACTCGCCACTCGCATGGAATCCCAATTGGCAAGGGCCCCAGCACATGCATACTCATCGCTCGTCATCCCCACAATGATTCTTACTCAAGAGCCATCCCTAACCAAGGGAAAAAAACCTATTGTTGATCGTTCTCGACCCCACGATGGTCGCTAAGTTACACCGGAAAGTGGTCTTGCGAGGCCGCAACGTTCAACGATTGTGCCGGGCCCAAGTAAAACCCTAAATCCCTACGGTCGGCCTAGGCCCAATCAATGCTTCAGGAGTGGACAGTCGGGCCACCTTTCAAACACATGCCCACAGCGACCATCAGCTAATCTAGTCATTGCCGAGGAAGAAGCACAGGATAACCTAGAGAATAATGATGTCGAGCAAGCTGAGTACGAAGAAGAAGGGACTAAATGGCTTTCGGGATATCAGGGCTTGTCCTTGGTCATACAAAGGAATGCACGCACACCTGAGATGCATACCAATCCCCAGCGCCACAATCTTTTCCGCACAAGGTGCACCGTGGATGGAAAAGTATGCGATGTGATTATTGATAGTGGGAGTTGTGAGAACATTGTATCACAAGTGATGGTGGAGAAACTGAAACTCGAGACCTCACCGCATCCTTCATCGTACTTGATTGGCTGGATTCAAAAGGACAGTGTGGCAGCAGTCAAAGACCAATGCCTTGTCTCCTTTTCGATCAGCAAGACGTGCAAGGACCAAATGCTCTGTGATGTTGTGGATATGAACACCCGTCACATGATACTTGGGCGCCCATGGCAGTCTGATAGAGATGCCACTCATCGTGGACAAGACAACACCATCTGACCATCGCATTCATCAAGGATGGGAGGGGGATTGTTCTTGCCCCGATAATCCCAAAGGAGGTTTCCAAAACTCCTAAAGTAGAGGGTCAACCTCTTCCTATAGTGAACAATGTTAGGAGAGGAGGTAGACAAAAAGGACAAAAGCACACGGATGCCACACGCTGCCTAGGAAAGCTACTGCAACACATTCTGTACTGACGTTGGACGTGATTCGTTACCCAAGGCCGGGGCGAAACTCAAGGTCAAGTTTCTTTCAAGTGGGGGAGACAGATGTAGTGAAGCGACTCCCACATCGAGGAAGGAAAAGAGCCAAAAGGACCCAAGAGTGGGCCCAAAAGAATCAACAAAAGAATCCCGAAGGAAGAGTCAAGACTCAGCAGAAACGGAGTCTAACAACCGGTCGTGAGACCCGCCGACCAGTCCCGACTGGTCCCCAGGCAAGTCGAATATTTAGCCACAGAGGGCTGAACTAGCTGGACTGTTGGAGCACCCCCACAACCGATCGTCAAATGCGCGGATTGCGGGATAATTTTCGATTTTGATGAAATTTCTTTCTGATTTCTTCTTATTTCTTTCCTAGTTTGCTTAGGACTCTTTTCTTACGAAATCTAGGGTTTTAAGTTTAGTTTATTTCTATTAAAGCATGATTAAACTCGTTTGTTGAGGATGCTATTCGAGATTTTTAATAAAAGTATTGAGTTTTTACTCTGTTTCTTCGTGGATTCGAAGAGGGGTATCGTGGATTAGAGGAGGATCGGTAGAGGAGCCCCGATAGATCCGTGGATTCAGATCAATTATCCCATGAGAGAGATGGTGCTCGATCTCACCCCGTATACACTGCGCCAATTCCTTAGAGAGATCTCTACGCACTCCCCACTAGCGTAACCCTCACTCTGATTCATCAGTGATACATCTCTTCCTGATGGTAGCTTTCCAGCAAGAGACTTTGTGATGACAGGAACCTAAACCGGAATTGGTTCTCCCTCAGAGGTTCATCCTTGCCACCTACCATCTCGCCAACTCGCCCTTCTCCATTGCATCGAGATATCAGAACTTTCTAAACAAGAAAAGGTCCAATTTCCTTAGCTTGTTTCTAATTTCCTTTTTTCATGTTTTTATGTTAGAAAAATATCTCTATACTAGGAAACAAGTATTATTAGATTTTCATGTTTACGGGTTTTGTTATTCAGAGATCTTGGCTAGAAAGGAATTCTACTTTTAGATTCCTTAGATTATACTAGAGATCTTCTCAAGGAGGAAACCTGTACACATCCATTATAAATAAGGCATAGGCGTTATGAAATATGACACGGTTGAATGATATTTTCTTTAAACAAGTTCTCTTGTTTCTCTATGGTGGTGTGTTGGAGAGGGAGTGGCGATCTCTAGTATAAGACTAGAGGACTATTGAGCTTGTTCACTATCATTGCATCCTCTGCCTTGTGTGATTCAAACTTTCAATCTAGTATATTGAACTTCATTACAATAAGTTTCTTCCTTGATCTAGTTGCATTATCTCATCTCAAACAAAACCCATCCTTTAGAAAAGCATTATAATGGTGTTATAAAGATCTAGACAACAATGTATGTATGGGCGGTGGCAATAGGCCAAGCTTCGGCCGAGCCAAGGTTGACCCGATCCCAACCTTTGTCCCCTAAGCCACAGTCATGGCCCTATAGGGCAAGGAAAGCCTGTTAGGAAAAGATAAATGATTGAGGGCTTCAAATAGTGCAATCTTTTTTTGCACTTTTTTTATGTCATACATCTACAACAAGCCCCACTTATATAAGTAGTTTTGATCGTTGAAACATGACCCGTATACAAAAGAATATCTTTAAACTACATGTATGGTGACCGGGAATGGATCATAAGTGTGTTTAAAGTGTCCATTCTTTTTCTATGACGGTGGCAACTTGATGATTGGACTAGGCCAGGGGGATGGGATGGGCCATTCATCGTTGGAATTGGCCCGGTCTGGACATCAGGGGCCCAGGCCCTACAGAGCCAGCCCGCCGAGTCCATTGCCACCCCTACATACGTTTGCCACTGCAACAGGATAGGCTAAAATGTGCAGAATTCCATACCATTCTTGAATTAGTCAAATTCAGTTATGGACTTTAGATACTAAACTGGGCTAGAATGCAGTGAATGCTTGCAGCAACACAAGTTGCAAATTCATTGGAATGTATACTATATGCAGCATACATTTAATCCAGAGAATCTCAGTCCTGATCCCAGTGCGGATGGAGCTTAGACTGCAAACCCATCAATCCTTTGATCTTTTGTCCCTGAAGGATCCGACCGGACGATCATGACCATTTGATTTTTGCCAGCAGCTGAACATTTTTGTTTTAACCACCTATTTGATGGCCGCCAAATGGATAGTTCGGATTGCCCCGTCTAGTGTGATTTTTAGGCTAATGGGACCCACAAATCATTGATTTGTGGGAAAAGTTAATTCTTGCTTCCTAACCTTTTTTTTTTAACAGTAATCAGAATTTCAAAATAAATCCACATAATTTCAACTACTGAATCCTATCAACTGAAAATCCAAGAACTAAAGACAGAAAAAGTGGGCATATCTGTACCTCGATCCAAACCGTCCAATTCTAGGCCACAAAATGACATGCCAATTTGAAATTCTAAATATGATAATCAGAAATTTCTCAGACAAATTTGGACCACTGAATGTTCCTTTTTCTAACCATTCATTTGTTATCACAAATCAGACAGTTAAAATAGTCCAATCGGCCTGATTTCTGGATTATGCCCCCACCCATAGTGAGGCCCGTGATTTGGACGGTCACGATTGGGTACAAATATACTACACGTATGATGGATACGTGCATGAGTAGAATCCACCATACTCCGCCACAGTACCATACAATTCCTCTTCTGAAAATGGGAGGAAACAAGAAGATGAAACCTACAGAGCCTGAGAACGAGAAATTGTCGATTTCGCGAGAAAACGAAATCGAGGAAATGGGAAAATACGATATTTTAGAACAATACCAACTTGCTTGAGGGCGCAACCGACCGGCGAGAAATTGCTCGATATCGGCAATGGCGAGAAGATATGGATAGAGAGAGAATTGCTCTGAAAACCCTAACGACGACGGAATGCTCTCTGCAGAAGTCTATGAAAAGAAGAAAGCGATGCGGGATGATTCAGTAGACCGCGAGTCTACTGAAAAAATGGAGTGCGCAGGCTCCTCTACAGTGGACCCACTATCGTTGATCCAGACCGTCCATACGGTGGGCGCCATCATGAGCAGCCCGACCCAGATATACTTACGGGATGCGGGATGGTTTTGTAGTCCGCGGGTCTACTCTAAAAGGGATTCCTCTCTCTCCTCCTGTGGGTGGATCTCTAGGTGCGCCATCATGAAAGACACTTGCCCAGATTGTGAATGTCACACCGCTCATATGATCCTGATTGTATACTCGGTGGATTTTCTAGTGGGATCTGAACCGTTGGCTTGCTTACAAATTGTTGACGGACCGCTATGGAGCCGTCCAAAACGGGAGCAGATTAGGTGCGGCACTTATGGTGGGGCCCACCTTGATGTATATATTCTATATCCACTCCGTCCATCCGTTTGTTTGTCATCCAACCCGTTCATAACGTCACCTAAACCTGGATGAAGGGGAAAAACAAATATCAGCTTGATCCAAAACTTTTTTGACCAATTATCGTTCAATCACCACTGCTTCCTATTGTATGGTCCACCTGAGAATTGGATCTACTTTAGTTTTTGGCTCGTGCCTTAAAATGATCTGGAAAATCAGATGGACCGCGTGGATAGAGAATACATACATCAAGGTGGGCCCCACGGTAGGAGCCGCACATCACCCACTCCCTCCCAGGACGCTAGCGGGTACGGATGGCACTTGACCAGCTGGCTCGTTGGGTCTTGGTCGACGGCACCGTACGAGTCGGGCTCGGGTACGTGTAAAGGGTCTTTGATTCGGTAGTGAGTCTAGTGACCCCTCATTACGGACGCGCCCTTCCTGCTAATGCCTTTCGCAGGGAGTTCCTGCCTAGGATGCTAGTTGGGGCCAAAATGATGTTCGTAAGAAATCCACTCCGTTCATTGGGTTTTTTTTTTTTTTTTTTGAATTTTTTTTTATCATTTTAGACATGCAACCAAAAATGAAGAGAATCCAAAACTCATAAAGAGAACGCAAGAGAAAATAATAGGGATTCAGTGACCACCGTTGAAACATTAGTATGGCCACAAAAGTATAGTTTCATGCTATGTTTTTTTGTGTTTTCAAGGTTGTATGTATTTCAAAACAAAACCATTCATTATTGTGTTGCTTTTTAGTTTTTGTCTTTTTTGTGGTTTTCTTTAGTCTCATATTCGATTGAGTGGGAGAAAAAAGAGTAGTTTATATACCTTTTTTCAACATAGACTTTTGCAATATGTCTTGGACTATGTCAAAGCCCGTATGCACACGCAAGGGGTGTAGCCGGTAGGAAAATTGGTTCGAAAATATTTAAGCGAGCGTGTGCACACGTGCACACCCACATATTTAATCGTTGCTTTGATCACGAGATGTGACCCACTTGATTTGGTTGTTACCATTGTGCGAAACATGCCATTTATCGGGCACGTCAAAACGTCGCGATAGTTTCTTCAACGAGTCTTTTTCTAATCGTTATTTTTTTTTTTAATTTATAAAAGAGGAATGGGGTTAGGGTTTCAGAATCGATCGACAAACCTTCTTTCCTTACTATCATCTTTTCAATTTTCATCTTCAATTCGGATTGTTCTCTCTGAGCAATAGGAAAGGTGTGTTAGGTGGTGGTATTGATGTTGGTTTCTTCTATAACTTGTGCATGCTGTGAAGGAACGTATATGGGGAGTTGTATCCTGGAGGTAGACGCGTCAGCATACTTCTGCATCGGTTCTTTGCACCGAGGGGCGCGAACTATCTCAAAGATAGCGACAGAGTACCCGCCTCGACCCAGAACTTCTTATTGATTTTATTGACGATATCTGTCTGCCACTAAAGCAGTTCGAAATATTAGGTGTGAGGTTCCTATTATTAGATTTATTTTATCAATTATTTCCCGTTTCCATTGAAGTAATTTCAACATTCACTTCATCTATTTTGAGAATAAACTTATAAATGGTTTGGATGGTATGTAAACATCAAAGTGGAGCATAAGGAGATTTCAACAGTGGAAAACTTTTTCCTTAATTTTTCCTCTGGTGTGTCTCATTTGAGTTTGGAACTGTCTCTATCCTAAAATAAGATCAAAAAACGGATGGACAAGGTGGATTTATCACAAACTTAACGGTGGGCCCACCTAGCATCCAGGAACTTTATGCAAAAGCTTGAGTATGAAATCCATGTCCCCTTGTTACTGAGCTCCAGCATGGCGTCCTTCGAGGAAGCGGATTGCATCTTGGCCGACTTGAAAGGTTCACATGGATTTGCATCCTTCGAGGAAGCGGATTGCGTCCTGCCGGCTAAAAAAGTTTACCAGGTTAAATCCATGCAAATGGGAATAACTCATAAGCCCTGAGAAAGGTGTGAATTTCATGTGGGGTCAACTGTGATGTAACATATCCACATTGTCCATGTGTTTTGCGGGCTTATTTTATTGCATGATCTCAAGATTGAGGCAGATCCAAAGCTCAAGTGGACCACTCCGAATTAAACATCTATCATCGAAAACATTTTAGAGGTCCTAGAAGTTCTGTATGATGCTGATATTTGTGTTTTCCCCTTTGTATGTCTTTGTGATCTTATGAATGGGTTAGATGACAAATAAACAATCTTGTAAATCCTAAGAAGAAAAAACTTTTCATTAGTGGACGTTTTATGGCCACAATTTCACCCTTGAGCTTTAAATCAATCTCTTTTTTTTTTTCTCATGCCTTAAAATGTTATGGTAAAATGGATGGACGCGTAGGTATTTCATATACATCATGGTGGGTCTCACAAATCTAAGATCTGAAATTTCAAATACGGGTAAAATGGAATAATTAACTATTTACCTATGAAATGAAAAATCAAACAAATCCGGAAAAAAAATAGATCGACAGCATTAATAAAACCCATACATCACAGTGGTCCCCACAAAGCTCCTGGGATGAGCCGTCCATGGAGGGGCAGGACGCAATCCAGTTCAGTGGTTGGATTGGCACTGCATAAGCCTTGAGTCCCGAATCATGGGTTAGACATAGGTAGGGCTGTTGATGGGCCCAACCAGTCTGTGGGCTTTGAACCGGTAGGTGTCCGATTCATATAGGAATGGCTTGAGCACAAAGATATTCTTCTTACCGGGGTGTCGGGAGTTGTGTGGGACCCACAAAAATACCCATGACAAATCTCATCCATCCATCAGTTTCGCAAGACCACAATAGGACAGAAGCCCAAAAACCAGTCAGATTCAAAACTCATGTGAGCCATATCACACAAAAAAACGTGGATTGAACACTCACCGTTGGAAACTTTGTTGGGGCACACAAGCTCTGTATCAGGATGGTATTTGTGCCTAAAATTTATCTGAGTGGTAATAAACTTATTAACGGTTTGGATGGCATATAAACATCATGGTCAGCTCCAGGAAGGTTTCAATGGTGGACGCTTCCCTTCCCAGTGTCTAGTGTGGTATGGCCCACGTGAGTTTTCAATTTGACTGATTTGGACTCATGTTCTGTTGTGGTCTTGCCAAACTGATGAACGGAGTGGATTTGTCAAGGGCATCTCTGTAGACCCCACATAGCTTCCAACAAGGGGCGCACAGAAATACCTCTGTGCCCGGGGCACAGGCAATCCTTGACTTGATAGCTGAACGGGTGTGATGGATGGCTTGGATCTCTCACCTGTCTACCGTGCTGGCAAACATGTAGCCTGCAGACGAATCCATTATGCACGAACGATCTTAACCATCTACTGGGAGACTCTGGAACATTGGGCGTACCTGTATTTTTACTAACCGTCCATTTGCAAATCAATGATCTCATGGGTAAGAGTGTCCATCAGGCGTGAATTTCTCACAATCTCGGCGGTCCATATGAGTATTCGCCAGGTGAATGGTCTGGATCACTGCTGGTGGGCACCACAAAAAGGATTATGGTCCATTCGGACCTCAATAACCAATAAAGCAATCTGCTAGGCCAAATATCATACACATGGGGACACCATTGCATGACACCCGTAAACCAACGGACCCGGGTTGCCCCGCATGATCCCGTTAATTTTTTGTCGCAACGCCTAAAATGATCTCACAAAACGGTTGGACGGCGTAGATTTCTCACAAACATCATGGTGGGCCCCACCTAGATATGCCTGCTAAAGGCTTTAGCAGGCAATCCGCGTCCTAAACCAACTAACCAACTGGATGATCCTGGCTGTCGGTTCTGGCATCACTTATCATCAACGGCTGGCGAGGTTTGAAAACTCAAATGAGGACTTTTGAGTGGATACTGCTCAAAAGTATCCACTCATGTGGAGCCCACCTTGATTGGAAAATACCGCCTCATTGAAGATGGTGAGGCACTTATGTGGAGCCCACCTTGATGTATGTATTCTATATCCACACCCTCCATCCATCTGGTCAGATCATTTTAGGGTTTGAGCCGCTGGTAGTGAGTTGGCCACCGGAGGTTGTTATGTGGGCCCACTATGATGTATGTGTTTTATACATGCTATCCCTCTATTTTTCCATTTCCATTTTTAGGCATGAGCCAAAAAAATGAGGTAGATCCAGACCTCAAGCGGACCATACCACATTAAAGTAGCGGTGATTAAACTCACACCATTAAAAACTTTATACGACCTACCACAATGTTTATTTGCCATAAAACCTGTTGATAATGTCATAAAGGTGAAGGGAAACACACAAATATCAGCTCTCATCCAAGCTTTTTGTGGCCCCAAAGAAGTTTTTAATGGTGGGTGTTCAATAGCCATTGTTTCCTATGATGTGGTCCTTGTGAGATTTGGATCTGCCTTGTTTTCTGAGCTCATGCCCCAAAATGATATAGAAAAATGACTGGATGGTGTGCATGAACCACATATATCAGGGTAGGACCCATGGAGAGAGCATTATCTAGTAGCCATTGCCCATTGGGCGTACGAGTTGACGGAAACCAAAATGGCAAGATTTTTGGTGGTCACAACCATACTCACCGTGTATTGGCAACTTATTATAATTTATTGGTGCATTGCGTGGTCCACAACTAGCATTGAATTTAGGTATCAACTACTTGGAAGAGGTAGTTGGCTTGTTGTTGTTTTGTCAAGTATAATAGAGTGTGAGAAACAACAATACAGGTGGCAAATAGTGTAATCATTCATAAAGAGCAGGAACGTATGCCTTCATTTTAATGCATGGTATCACAACTTAAGTAATGTCATTAAGGGCCCGTTTGGATACCACCAAACAAGTTGCTTTTCTTGCTGATTGCAGCAGTTAAGTAACTTATTTGAGATGAGTTAGTTTGGTTAATAAATAATGATCATTACTTAAAAGTGCAGATTTTCGTGGCAACCGCCCAGCCTAAGTTGACCATCCAGCTTGCTGGCCCACTGCAATATATTTGATCCGCACCGTCCATCTGATTTGGATGTGAGTGGGGCTAGTATATGAGGCAGATCTAAACTTCAAGTGGACCCCAAATCAAGAAGCAACAGTGATAATGATGACAAAATTGAAACCTCCCTGCCCCGCGTGATGTGTTTTACTCTTGCCATTTATCTGTTTTTTCCAACTAGTTTTAAGTGGCCCACTAGGTAGTGGGGCCACATGCTGTGCACATGACATCCACACCGTCCACCCTTGTTGGTCCATCCCAAAAATGAAACAAAATCCAATCTCAAATAGACCGCACCTCACAAAACAGTGGTCATTAACGCCCACCATTGATATGCCCTAATGATGAGTGGCCCATATCCAAGGCAAGCCCTACATGGACGGCCCACATTAGAGGTGGGCCCCACATTTGGGATGATCCACATTAAAGGTGGCTCCACATGCTGAGTGGTGGATATTGATGGTGGGCCCACTTGATGGATGACCAACATCAAAGGTGGGCCCTACATAAAGAAATGTGCAAATGGCCCACATCTAAGGTGGGCCCCACATGATGTACTGCTCACATCAATGATGGGGCCCACACCAAAGGTTGGCCCCAAATGATGGATGGTGGATGTGCAGGGACCAAACAGACTTGAGGAATGATGTTGGAAACAAACATGCTTTTCTACTTTTTTGTTGATAAGCATGTTGTTTACCGAACATACTTATTTATTAATTAAGTATAAATCTAATAAGTAACTTATCTTAAGTAACTTACAATCCCAATGGCCCTAGGGGTGCATTTAGATAGCACAAAATAAGTTGCTTTTTCTACTTACAACAGTAGATAAGCAACTTTTCTACATAAAGTTACCTAATCACTTTAGCTTAATAAGTAGAAACTAGGATAAGTAACTTGAGGCATAAGTAGCTTATCTTAAGTAACTTATGATCCAAATGCCCCCTAAGTGCTTGTTTAGATGTGAATGCAAATTGAGGAATGTAATTTGTTTGCATTGATATGACATTTTCATCTATTTGGAAAGTCATGGAATGCTGCAACAAAGTGTTTGCATCTATTTTTCCCACAACAAGGTGTTTGCATTTACTTTTTCTTCCTAAAAAAGAGTACGACTTCTTTTTTTAAAATGTTAAATGAGAATAAAAAGAGTTTGCATCTAATGTAACATTTTAAATAATAATTTTAAAGGGAAAAAGCATTTTTCTGTAGGGATTTTGATCGTACGGGCCCCTTTGTACGGTAAAATTATCCGCTTATTTTTTGCTAAAACTATTTATCTTATTGGCCCCTTGACACTTTTTAAACTTTGTTGTTGATGAAAATACCCTTACTTTGGATCCTGCACTGATACGAAATTTGAGTAAATAAGAAGTCACGTAACCTCCAATCCCGAAGCAATGATGTGGATGTGAGTTGTCATTGGGTCCACTTCAAAGTAAATATAATCCATTCATTTTCTTTGTATCCCTTTGTTTATATGAGAATGTGGTAGCATGACGCTGACCCGATCTATGTGTAGTCCACAATACATGAAAAAGGGTAACGGTGATCGTTCCATACTAAATGTTTTCATGTATTATGGTCCATATGAGTGGCAGATGTTGATCTTTCTTCTATCCATAGCCTAAAATGAAATCCCAAGAATAATGGATGGATTGGATTCCACTCAAAAGTAATGGTGGGCCATACAAACGGTGTGGATAGCTATCCCGACCCTTACTACATGACAATCACAACCCTTTGTGGATGACTATCACGACCTCTAAATTGTATTGTGTTTGGACTGTCTATCCTGACCCTTACTACATGACAATCATGACCTTTTGTGAATGGCTATCATGACTTTGAACTGTATTGTGTTTGGACTATCTATCCCGACCCTTACTACATGACAACCACGACCCTTTGTAGATGACCACCACGACCCTAAACTATAAAAGGAATATGGGTGTTATTGTGTTTGGACTGTCTATTTGACCCTTTATCTATGTCAACCACAACTCTTTGTATATGTCAATCCCGATCCTTAACGTATGATAACCATGATACTTGGTGCATGCTAGTCTCAACACCGTACCACATCTTGACATTTTCAAAACCACAATCTCGATCATCCACAGACACACATCAACACAAATCTAAGGGAAAAAACATCTACTAACATGGAGGCACCATATCTTTTCGATTTTAGTGATATAAAAAGAAGACTAGAATAGGAGAAGATTAAGTCGGAGAAAACCAGGCCAAAGAAGGTGGTGGTGCGTCTTGGAGAAGAAAAAGAAGGAAATGAGGTTTTCGTTAGATCCAACCACATCTTCAACTTTTTATTAGATTCAATCCGTTCACTCCCTCCGAAATTTGGAGGAATATAACTAGCCAGATGATGATTGAAAGATTTTGATCCAGTTATCCACAACACAATAAAGAAGAACATATTGTTTTAGAAACCGTTTACCCTTTTTCATATTATGGGCGACCAATAACTTGAAAAATCATTAATCTAACACTAATTCAACATAAACCTGGGCTACAAACATTATGAACAAATTGGATCTACCATTAGATGGTCCACTAAATCAAATAGATATAAAAATCGGATCAGGAAAGGTAACAACCCTAGCTTTTGATGAAAATGTTTATTTTTTTGTCCATACTAGGACGAATTATAATAGTACATGCTACATTTTGTGAGGCCCACAGTGATGTTTATATGTCATTCAACTCGTTCACAGTAACAAAGATACATGGGTAAAAGAAAAAAGAAGAAGCAAATATCATATTTATCCAAATGACTTAGGGCCACCAATAACTTTTCAACGGTCTTAGATAAATCACCATGTTTCTTATGCAGTGATCCACTTCCTTGACTTAATTTCTGCCAATATGTATTATAATTGGCTTTTAAAATGAAATGAAGGTGTGGATCGACATCATGCCTCACAATGGGCCCTACTTTAACTTTTTTACTATCCAGCTCAATTTACCTTCCACACATTGATAACTGGTTAGGCGCATGGCTCAATACATAGGGGTATTTTTGTCAACAACAAAGTTTAAAAAGTGTAAGGGGCCAGTTAGGAGAAATACTTTCAGCCAGAAACAAGTGAAAAATTTTACCGTACAAGGGAGCTCGTACAGTTAAAATCCCTTTCCTTTACTGGATTGCAATTAAAACAATCACAAGTGTAAAGGAAAAACATTTTTCAAAACCTTAATTTAGCAAAACAAATGAGTAGAGAGGGCTTCTTTCCCATGGTAATAATGTAACTTTGCATTCCGCTTATGCCACAAGCTTGCTTTGTATTGACTTCTTCTGACTTACAAGATCCAAATGGGATATAATTAATTAGCCAATATCTAAATGGGCTCTAACTGACTAGCCAATCTATAGACATTTAGGATCATTGGGCAGCATGGATTGGAGGGATTGGAAGGTATTTGAGGGTATTTAGAATCCAAGGGTCTTTTAATAGTGTAGATTGGTGGCATTTGGAATGAAAGAGATAGTTGATCCTCACCTTTGTCAAGTTTTTCAATCTCTCCTTGTTAATGAGATTACTAACGTGTGTGTGTGTGTGTGTATTCCATCTATTTTTAAAGGTAAGAGAGTCATATGTATAATATAAGTGTCGCTAGGCTCTAATCTGTTATACATGTGGCTTGCTCCCAAATACATTACTAAATTACATCAATATAATGACGAGCAGTCCAAACATTGGTCATGTATCACAACGATTAGAAAAGCCTTGGTTAGTCACTCGGTCATGATCTTATGCCTATTGCCCATCTAATCTTAGAGTTTTATATATATATATATATATATATATATATATATATATATATATATATATATATATATATATGGTAAATTTAGTAATTAAATCCAAACTCTTATAAATATGTTACATACTTTCAATAGCAATGCCATTTTTGGATCACAGGATTCCGAATACAAGCTGCCAAGCACAATTGAGATTCGGAATCACCACACGTTGATTCAGATATCAGTACTTGAGAAATCCAAGCTCCCAAACGGGCCCAGTGGATCGTGGAAATAAAAAATAACAAACGATCAAAGCCTGCACAGCAACATATCAATAGTGCATCCCACGGTACGCGCGGTTTCATTTAACATGTGCCACGTATACAATTTCGGTGCGCCTGCGTATCAACTATCACTCTCTGCCACAGTAACAAAATCAATAACCTGTTTCGTTTTCTCTTCGCATTTCTCACTAGTCGCAACCTGGCAAGACGGAGGAACGGCGGAGATGGAGAGGGAGGAGGATACGAATAGCAGCGGCCTGTAGATTCTTCGTAGCAGTCCACGTAGGCGCGGGCTACCACGCCCCATCGAGCGAGCAACCCCTCAGGCGAGCCATGAAACGAGCCTGCCTCGCCGCTGCTTCCATCCTTCGAGTTGTACTATCTCTCTTCCCTCCATCTCTGAGTTTGTCTTCATTTTAGCCTGATTATGTTCTTCTTCATCTGCGTTTGGATGTTCAATTGAATTGGATTGCAATAACTCGTTTATGCTTGTGGTGCACATGTTTGGGTGATCCAGAGCAATGGCCGGTTGGGTCCCAACGTGGATGGGCCATACCTGAAAAATCTCCTCAGTAGGGTCATCAAGTAGATGTTAAGAAGAGAATAGAACAATGGTGCACATTCAACTAAAAAGTGGCCCAAAATTAGCAGTCCAAGATCGGGAAATGTTAGAGATTTTCTGGCGCGTGGTCCATCCACGGCCGGTGATCGTAGACCAATGCTCTGGATTAACTGAACCATGCCCCCAATACAAAATTGAAATGCTCACCTCCATATAACACATTGAACAAATTGTGATTCAGTTAAGTTGAGCATTCAAATTGTTGGTTATGATTGATGGAAAATATAGCATAGGCGAGTCCTCCCGTGGGTAGTCCCCGAATCGCACGATCCCACAATGGTGTGGAGATACGGTGCATCCTTGGAGTCACACCAAGATCCCGTTGCATCATCCATACCAATAGGTAGACTTGAACACCGGGCTGCTGCTTTGATATCATTTTGGTAGCGGACAACCGGCCAGTCCACCAAAAGCTGTAGAGCTGATGGGGAAGCACCGATTTATCCCTATATGCAGGCCCTCACAGGCAAACCCAGACGAGTCCTCCCCGTGGGCAACCCCTGCATCGCACGGGTCCCCGAATCGCACGGTCCCACAATGGGTCCCACCTTGTAGCCATCCTGCGTTCATAGGCCGCACCTTGTGGGCCACCCCACCCCAGTGTGGAGATAAGGTGCAATCTTGGAGTCACACCAAGATGCCCCCGCATCATCCATGGTGCTCCCAAACATATGCATTATGTGTATGAGAGATGTTGAAACAGTGGATCATTTGTTCCTCCATTGTTTGTTTGTGAGGAAGATTTGGGAAAGCCTCTTATCAACCCTTAACATCCAACGGGTGATGTTGTGTTCTATGGTAGACTTTTTGGCAGCATGGCACGGGGTGGAGTGGGCAAAATGGGAAGGTGATTTGACAATTGGCAGTTCTATGGTAAACTTTTTGGCGGCATGGCACGGGGTGGAGTGGGCAAATTGGGGAAGGTGATTTGACAGTTGGCAGTGATGGTTCCCTCATGAGCTATGTGGGGTGACAAAAACAATCATTTTTTTTTGAGAAAATGTCTAGGTATGCAATACTTCAGTGGTGTGGTGAGATAACACAGTCCATTAGCACAACCTTTGGGTATGTGACATTATGGTGCAATCATTTAGTGCTGTAGCATACGAAGATGCAATCTTAGATTAGCCGGATCAAGCTCAAGGGTTGGCATGACGCCACTTAGAGACGACATAGTCAGGGGGCATGGAACCTACTTCTGGTGCTTGAAATAGCGGGTTGTGGCACCTCTAGGGACTATACAATAGCGGATGCAAGGCCACTGTTGGTGCCTCAAAAGGGTTGCTCAAATCCTCTTAGGAGGCCTCAGACAATGGGCATGAGGCCTACTATTGAGAGGGTGACTCCTTAGACTCCTCTGTGCTCACCTTGTATCAACTGCGCTTGGTGAGGAGTAGGAGGCAGGGCTTCTCAAACCACGAACAAAAGAGCAACAACAATTTCATGAATAAACCACATGAGTGGCAGAAATGAGAATCCAAAGGGCTATTTATAGCCTTTGGGGATCTTGGATTCCTTCCCAAAGGTTGTTGGATAGTTATTTCCCCCCAAAGAAATTGCTAGGCGGTTATTTCCCACTCAAATGAAGGTTTCGGACACGTTCTGCAAGCATATTGGACAATTTGTGAATTTCCGTCAAACTGAAAGGTGGAGTGCTGGATGACTTGTCATGTCATGCTACCTTGGAATTCACCTCGCGCTCCACTTTGTCTGGGTGTGTGAGGGGTTTTGATGTTGTTGTAGATCAGGACCCTCCCTCCCCCATAGAGGGGTGCACGAGCTGCATATTTGAATGCGCTTGGAGCATGCACACTAGGGCATGACATGTAAAGATGGTGCATGCAGAGTGCACGAGTTGGTTGCCTTGGAGTGCGAGGACTTAGGCAAATTTCATAGTTGATAATCCTTCAAAATAAATAAATAAATTTCATAGTTAACAACATTAATATTAACCAACTAGCCAATGGATTTTTATATTTATTTTTTTTCAACCCCGTCTAAGAATTGGGCCTAGATCCATTTAAATCAGGCCTGTGCCTCTCTAACTATGAATGATGGTGCCCATTGACTGCCTTATTGGGCTATTCATCAAGCAGGGTCCACTGTGTATGTAATCTTGTCCAACATTGTCATGATCAGGTGCAATTACATGTATGAAAAATGGAACAAATATGGCCTATTCAATGAGCAGACTAGTTTGATATTGGTTTGGGGATTTGCACAATGAACCCATATGATGATTGGCCTAGATATAAGATTTTGATCCTGCATGTGCAAGTAGCCTTTGCAGCAGCCTCAGTTCTCAAAGTGCTTAACATGATGATTTGATCAGAAAAAGAAATATTTAATGCATACATTGTTCCCATGCTATTCATTTGATTCTACTATTCTACTATGAACTAAAAGAATGCAGTATGCTTCCTTGTAATTCAGGTGATTCCACTATGGACTAATTCATGCAAATCTAACCATTGCCTCATTTGTTGCTGTATTACAGGATTCTGGTGGATGTGTCGATGCAGTTTCAGCAGCCGTTCAAGTGTTGGAGGTGATCATCTTGACCATCGTTACTTTTATGTCTATGGTGTTGATTGCATCATTTCTTGCTGAAAACATTTGATTTGATAAGCTCCTTTGTTTCAAATAAATTTTTTTTTTCACAACTCAAAATTGGGCTAGATTACAATGTGGAGTTACCACAATTCTGGCGCAAATCCATACACACGGCGTAAACGTGGGATCCATGATGGATGGAGCTTTGCCCAGGAATCACATTGATTGGGACTATTACTAACCATATGATTGGATGTTGTCAAAATGATGGTTAAAAGGAAAATGAGCAGTGGTTAGAATTCAACAGGTGAGGTCAGATGGTTAGGATCATTTGATAAGAAGTGTACCAGGACTGGACTGAATGGTCAGACCAGTTTGGACTGGAACCTGACCTTCAAAACAGGCTGGGTCACTACAAAAAAAGCCAGTCTGGTAAGTGGGTAACTGTTTTGTAAAATTATAAAAGAACACACAAACACATACAGCTACATGAATGAAAGTTGGAACAAGCAACTACTCTAACCACCGTGCTAACAATGGATTGCTGGTTGGTTCCTTTTCATTATGATTTTATATAAAGCAGATGTCCAGGCCAAAATGGCCAAAGCGGGTCTGATTGGTTGGACTGGCATTTGGAACGAACTGCACATGGAGATGAGTTGAGGTCCAGTCCAGGTTTTAAAGCATTGGATCAGTATGACTCTCAAGCTATGTTCCATGCCTCCATCCACAATTGGGCCCAGGGTTTGGATGGCCTGGATTGGCGTGCATGTATGCAATTCATACCTTGGATGACCTGTGATGATTATTTAGTAAATTGCTTCAAGCAAACATTGTAGTCTAGCCCTTCGATTCTTTTTATTTATTTATGATGAAATATGAGGCTGTCAACATCCACCCATTGGTGGGATCATGTCCTTACAAGGAGTTTCTGTATGTGGTTCATTAAATAGATATGGTTCTTCTTTCTTTTTATTTTATTTTTTTATTTTAAGGTTTCTTTCTGATGATTTTGTTTTGCATGTGTGTGAGGATGGAAAGCATTATTGAACACTATATGCTATCTTTGTAGTAGAGGTTTATTGCTTTTTTTCGTTTTGAAAGTCACGTTTTTTTTTCTTCTAAATGATTTATCGAAATGGGTTTCTTTTATTCTCTGCCAAAAAGAGTTTTATCATGTCTCGGAACTAGTGGTTTCTCATTTTTCCTACAAGTGCCATTTGATGCTCAGTTCTCATTTTTCTTCTGTTTTTAATCAAGGTGCTACCTTGGAGAAAGGGATTGTATGGAGAATTCTCTCGTCTCACACCCTAATGATATGTTATTAACCCTAATGAACTTAAAAGAATGGTGTCCTGAGTGAGCACCAAATCGCGCACACGCACTTATAAATGAGACTTCACATACATATAAAATCCTAAACACTCAAATCCATATACATACGCACTCTCCTACAATTTGCATACCATACACCCATTTTCCATTTTGGGGTTTGAAATAGCAGAGAAGTGTACAATTTCAATTCACAAAATGGAAAATGTGGGTTCACAAATCAACTGAGGCAGATGTAATTGTAACTAGCTACTTCCTTTTAAGTAACTTACACTGGAGAGTTTTATCTATGAGAAAAACCATTGTAAACTTAGTTATTTTTCTCTAGGATGATCCAAGCACAAACGCAGGACGAGGCTCGAATTTGACGGAGGACGGTCATGTAGAGTGTGATGCCAGTATCATGGATGGTTGTTCAGGAGCATTTGGAGCTGTTGGTGTAGTACAAGGTATTTTTATTGGCAGATCACATATTTCATGATTTTAGTAAGATAATCCGGTTGAGATAGTTAAGTGTATTCTAGCTTTGGTGCGAGATAGTAGGATAATCCAAAATCAAGTTTGCTTTGCCGGGTTGACTCAATTTTGGTGAAATAACCAACTTGACCCCCAAAATGGGTACATTGTCATACCGAGTTGGAACTGTTCTGATGGAATCTGTTTGAGTCCTGGGCCAGTTGCGTTCCTAAACCGAGTTATGATTCTGTGGATGATGCTACTCTGAAAGTACTGAATATCCATTTCTTCACTGTAGACCAGGCGTGCGGAATCCCATCAAAATTGCTGCTTGCTTGGCGAAGGAACAAATGATGGGACCTTCTTTGCTTGGGCGAATACCTCCAATGTAATGATTACTATCACTGTCTTTCCTTTTTCCTGATCAATACCAATATCATTATCACTATTCTTGATTTCAAAAAAAGAAAAAGAATAATAAACTTATGTAACAAGGACAGTGCATTTCACTTAGAAACCTTCATGTCAGAGGCTTGTGATGGTCACCATCGATGTACCTATTTTGGGAAGTGTTTATTTGTCCTTTCCTTGTTTTTTGGTGTTGCTTGTGTGGTTTTAATGCATTTCAAATTATCTTTTTCTTGACTCTTGTTTACTGGTGTTGGTTTGTAATTTTAATTATCTTGATGCATTGTCACAAGGAAATTGTTCCCAGACTTGCTTATCCTTCTTCCTAGTGCCTGGAGAAGCTAACATGGTTGTTGATAGTCTTGAAAAAGGAAAGGGTTTCTCATTCTTGTTTATTGGTGTGATTCTCCTGTTCATTTCCTTGATCTTTTTGTTGCAATTGTCTTCCTTTCTTCTATGAAGTGATTTTCTAGATGATAGAAACAATGTTACCTTGTGCTTCTGTGAACTTTGATTGGTATATCAACCTCCCTTTCATATAATCATATCTATATGGCATGTTGGCTTTTAGTTTTTAAGGGGCTGGATCATTTGTTGCCTTATGTATGTAACTTCAATATGTGCCATTCTTGTTACATGGGTCTCAGTAATTTGAAGGGGCAATGTTGCGTTGCTAATCAGTTAAATGGTTCTGTCGGATCTCTTGTTCTTTTTATGTTGTGTTATTTGCATCACTTGTTCATGGTCATTCCCATTTGATGATCATCTGAAAGTAGAAATCACACCATCTTGTCATTGTTTGGCCTCTATTATTCAAATGCTTTAATTTAGTTAGTTTGCTCAGCACATATTAAATGCTACAGTAGGTTTGCTTGTGCTAAACTTGTCATTAGAAAGCGGCCTAAATCTGGAGACTTTTCTTCAGATGTCTACCTGTGCTTTTGGACTTGGTCCAGCTTTAATTTGAGATCATTGCCTCCCTGCCTATATATTAAGAGAATTGCATGGTGATTCCATGTAGTTTCAAATATTAAATACACCGAAGACACTTTCTTTCCATCATTTACTGAGGGCATGCTATTCTATTTTCCAGCTTCTTGGTTGGCGAAGGTGCACGGAAATGGGCAGAATCTAAGAGTATCATTTTGCCAGAAACAATGTTGGAGGTTCATGAGGTAATATTTCTAATTTTGAGCAATTATTTTTCTGGTTTAGTTCTGTTGTCATCGACCAGTTCCTGTTATTCTTTGTTGTTGTATTTGAACTAGTGAAAACAATGCTTTTTAAAAGTTTGTGTGTGTGTGTGTGTGTGTGTGTGTGTGTGTGTGTGTGTGTGTGTGTGTGTGTGTGTTATATTTGAAGATTAAAAAAAAATTGTATCTATATGGATCTTTGGGCCTGAATAATCTTTTCTTTATTCATACACCAGAATTGGCTGGTTACAGAGAGGGCGAAAGCACAATGGTTGAAATACAAAGCAATGCTTGACGAGGCCAAAGGGAGGGGTGGATCTTCTACCACGGAACTTTCTTCAAGTCCTAGAGCAGTTTCCATGTTGCAAGCACAATCAAGTATTATTTCTTTTCCCATTTGATTATGAAAATAATAACTCTAAATGAATCATCATCATTTTCTATCCTCTTATTCAGTTATTCAGTGTTTATTATTAGAAAGAAAGAGGCGAAGATGAGGAATCAATGGCCCAGGAACTCCAAAATTAAGACTGAAAAGAACCAAAAGATTCAGCAGGCATGCTTGCAAAATGCTTGAAAATTGAAATCTAGGCCCATGCAAAGTCATGTCCAGTCGTTGGGGCTTTACAACGATGATTATAAAAACATCTATTGCTGCACTTTGCCCAAATTGCCCACAAATCTGCTAGGAGAGATAGATGCCACAACTCTTCCTCTACACCTGATGTCACCACCATGTCATGCAAGGAAAAAGGGACCAATCGAATGTGGCATCACCCAAGAGCATTGGAAGAGCTCGAACAATCTTTTCCACAGCTTTAGCAAAGATACAATGCATGAACAAGTGATCAAGCAACTCCACATCTCTCAATCACATAATACATATATTTGGAAGAATCATGTATACAATTGGCACTTCAGTACAAATTGGAAGCACTTCTTTCTCAAGCTCAGATAAGAAAATGTAAAATAATGAAGAGTATCATGTATTATAGACGGATATAAAATGTAGAACAGATAGGTGAGTAAAGTGGATTGGTGTTTGCTTGTTAATATCTAATGAGTTTGAAATCCAGCCTTGGACTCGGTCAGTAGGTAGGTTAACCCAAGACTCAATGGGTCAACCAGGTGGGTAAAGAACATGAATGTTGATTGGGTCATGGACCATGGTTTATAATCTTAGCATTGATTAAATTGTAATTTAAATTTATGATTAGAATGTGGGGGGGTGAGCGGTGGTTTTGCCAGAGCTCTCTCGAACAGCTGGCCATACCTCAGGTGAAAACCACCGCTCTCTCGAACAGCTGGCCATACCTCAGGTTTGCTGGCACAAGGGACTATGTCCTAGGATACTGCCCCCTCCTGAGGCATGACGGTGGCACTACCTACTTCATCCTTCCCAACCATCAGTGATTAGAATGTAAGACACATAATTTGACTGATGTGGGTGCCGGCGCATGATATAATACTATGCGTGTGGGGTCTGTAGTAATAATATTGATCATTTCATTCATAAATTACAATATAAATTCATGGATAAAACTATATTTCACATACCTAGTGCATGTACTAAACCGACCTACATGATCCTACCACGTATTGGAGGAAGTTGCATACCGCGTACCCGTTCCCTTACCATGCACCGGAGTGACCCGCGATCCAGGTGACCTCAGTTTTACCCAAATACCGAGCAAAGAATGTTTTCATTCAACTTGATTGGGCTGAGTCAACTTGAGTGAGTCATAAGTTGACCAGCTGGTGTTTCAAATGACTGTGGAAATGGAAGAGAAAGCTAGGAGTTAGATGTGGTCAAGTTCACTTTGCGGCTCTTCATTGTATCTTTGTTGGTATTAGCACCACAGTATGTGCAATTCAAACACAGGCGTGTAGTACTTATATTGTCCTCTTACCTTATTTTCTATGCTTTATTCCCGTGCTAGTATCGTTGAGTCTATATAAGCCAATTTTTTTTTTTTTTTGTCTTTTATTATTTGCCATGAGAGCTTTGTCTTGATCTTTGACAAATGGAGGGAGTTCATGTTTTTCCTTGTCTCCAGTCATCTTGTTCTCTCTAGATACAAATTTACATAGCTTGGGTAGATAGCATATTGCATTTGCAGGCCATAATGTCCTCGCGGCAAGGTCTATTTCTTATCTTACACTTTCGCTTGATAAATGCAAGTCTGACACGTGCATATCCTTTATACACCTTGACTTGAATAGGAGATGAGATCAGTTGTGTCCTGATTTCAGTCTGGGAAGCTTAACTATAGGGAGAATTTCTCACTAGAAGTGTGTTTTCTGTTCCAAAAGCAGAAGCTCAACCATGTGATCATGCAGAGGAGACCAACAATGGGGGCGAGGAGCGATCTGTGAAGGATGGTTCTGAAGAAGATAGGATTATGGATACGGTTGGAGTGATTTGTGTTGACGCTCAAGGACATGTAGCATCGGGGGCTTCAAGTGGTGGTATCGCATTGAAGGTTATAGACAAATCATCATTTTATGCATTAATTATAATTTCATCCAATATGATTCTGTCGTTGTATATATTAGTAATCACAATTCAACCACTCTTTGTCAAGTAGCACACATGTATGGGAGATGGTTCATCTGCCCCCTTTTTTTTTGGAAAGATGACTACTTCATTAGAACACCAGAAAGCGAAATAAGCAGCAGCCATGAAACGTGACCCTATTGTCACTTCATAATGCTATATTAGTAATCACAATTCAACCACTCTTTGTCAAGTAGCACACATGTATGGGAGATGGTTCATCTACCCCCCCGGCGGAAAGATGACTATTTCATTAGAACACTAGAAAGCGAAATAAGCAGCAGCCATGAAACGTGACCCTATTGTCACTTCATAATGCCAACAATACAACAGCTCAGAAGCATCATCTCCCAAAGATAATTGTCTCCCAATTGGCCCTTAAGGAAGCGAGTGAAACCCCCAAGAATTCCGAGACAGCTAGGTCTGACCATGGAGATGATAGAAAGGATTGGGAGCTGATAGATTGAGCTTCATCTGAAAAAATCCATGCAGCCCTCCCTTTTCAAACCCCCCCAAATAATGGCGAATGGGACCATAGTCTAGAATCAGACGCACTTTCCCTGATTCGAGAATGGGCCACTGGTGCCATCCTGCAATAACATCACCCAGAGACCTCTCCAAGGCCCAACGAACTCTGAATAGCTTGAAGAATTGATCCCAAATAACTCTGGCACCCTGCTAGTGCAGGAAGAGCCGATCAATAGATTCCTTAGATCTCTTGCACACGGCACACATATCGGCCATTGCAATATTTCTCTTTTTGAGATTGTCAGTAGTAAGGATCTTATTGGCAATGGCTATCCAGAAGAACACTTGCACTTGGTGCGGAATAGGGGCTTTCCAGATTTTAGCACATGGATGGGGAGGTTGGCTAGATTCATTAAGGTTCACGAAAAACAGATTTGGAAGAGAATTGACCATTGGATGCCCACTTCCAATACTTGGTATCTCACTCAATGTGTCAATGGTAGACCCATAAAGGATACTCACAAGAGCAGTGAAATCTCTAGATTCATCCTCATTCAAATCCTTCGGAAAGCACTATTCCAAACCCTTGAATCCCCCAAAACTTCATAGCACTCCTCCACTTTCATCTCCTTATCTAGCGCAAGGGAGAATGAAGAGGGGAAAAGTGTCGGGTAGTGACAAATACCAACCCACACATCCTTCCAAAACCTTATTAGAGAGCCTAGCAATAAATCTACGGCCTTCTCCAATCAACGTGCCCACTCTTTCTGGGATATGCCTATTGGCCTGACCTGATCTTTGACCAATGCAACTAATTGCTCTCCAAACAGATGATCCAACTGGATTTACCACTTTATAGGGAAACCAGCCACCACCCCTGCATGACCATTGCCTCTAAGAGTAACCTCTCTCCACAATGCCTTTGTCTCATCTCCAAATCTCCACCGCCATTTTGCAAGAAATGTGCAGTTCTTTTCCTTCTGCCTCCCCATCCCAACGCCCCTCTTCCTTTTCAGCCTTTGAACCAAACCCCAGTTTATGAGACAGAACTTCCACCCCTCTACATGACCTACCCATAGGAAGTCTCTTTGGATTTTATTGATCTTGCCAACCACCTTAGCCGGCATCTTGAAAAGGGATAGAGAGTAAACCGGAAGATTACAGAGAGCTGCTCTAATAAGACATTCTCCCTCCTAGTGAGAGGATTTTTTTCCACTTGGCTAATGTTTTGGCCATCCGTTCAACAGCCAGATCCCAAAAAGATATGGCCTTGGCATTTCCCCCTATCAGGAGACTGAGATAGCATGGGGAGTTGAGAAGACTTGCAACCCAACCTCTCGGCAAAGAGGTTCACCTCCCTTTCATCCATAACCACCTCTGCAAGGACACTCTTACTCAAATGAATCCTCAGACCTGACACAACTTCAAAGCAACGCAACACCCCTTTAGCATTCCTCATTTGACCCCTAGAGGCTTCACAATGAATGAGAGTGTCATCCGCAAAAATCACGTCGATACACTATTCCTCAAAAATCATGTGGGTTGTCTTATCTTTGCCACCAATTGGAGGACTTTTGATGATTAGATGTGGACGGCGATATGTTGGATACTCAATGGTAAAAGATCCTCCAACCAGTCTCCAGGATCATGGGACTTGTAATTATGGGGCATGGCCATCCACAGCATGTCTCCACAGATGTACTTTCCAGAACCCATACATGTTTGCCTTGTGTGTGCTTGATTGTTGGATCCTTTCCTATATTATTTTACTGTTTGCTATTTGCTCTCGACCTAGACATATAACTGCTCCTATGGCTTTTTAGTTCTTCTGCCTTTGCTTTTTCTTACTTAGTTGTTGGCTTTTTGTAACTGCTTGCAAAACCTTCTTTTGAAACATTTGCTGTTTTCTGTTGATTTTGGTGTATTTCTGATGTGCTTTCTTCCACCCCCCCCCTTCTTTTGTGTGGAATATTTCATTTTGGTGGTGCCTTCCCATATTTGTTACCTCTTATTATTATTATTATTATTTTTATAACTTTATCATGAATTCAAGGGATTACATGATGCTCAACTCACTAGGATATGATAATTGGGTTTAACAGCTTGTACAAGCAGGGCTGTTGTTGACCTTTGGTCTGTTAGGCTGCACCTCGCTGTGGAATGGATGGGGCCATGCCGCAAATAACTTCCATGTTAAATCCTAGTAGTGCACCATATGGAGGGGCCATGGCAGGCTCATATTCTACTGATAAGAGGCCTAGGATTGGTGGCCAGGATCTTCTGACCGGAGGATTTTGGGGTCATGGCAGTGTTTGAATTATCTCCAATATCATCGAAATATCCCCGATATTATCTCTATCTCTACCTCAATGATACTATCAAACATTGATAGTATTAGAAATTCTAGGTATCAGTGATGTATCGCTAAATATCACTAAGGTATCGATATCGTCAATATTTTCAACTGTGTAAATTCCAGACGTCGCTTGTATTGCTAATGCATTGATACTGCCGGTGCATCGCCAATGTTTTCTACTGTGTAAATTCCAGGTGTTGCTTGTAGCGGCAATGTATCTGCAATATTATTTCAATTCCAGGTGTTGCTTGTATCGGCGATGTATTTGCAATATTTCAATAATATCGCCAATGTATCAATATCGCCAAAAATCAGTATATTAAAAAATTCCCATTTCATATTTTTTTATAGGCGCATGGTTGTATGCGACATTCAATTTGTCAACGGTAATATTGATAATATCGTGATAGTATCATCATCGCAACATGGCGATATCGAGACCTTAATCTTTCGTTTCTTTTTCAGTTATCAATGATTTGTTGGGAAATATCATGTGTTGCCGATATTCTAAAATATTAATGGATGTTTGGATGGAAGGTAGAGGTTGGATGGATAGATGGGATGGATGAGATGGTTGGACTGATTATTTACAACAACACATGCTTTTAGGCCACCATTAAATAGAAACCTATTATGTATGCATTCTTTTTGCAATTTTTTTATTCCTAAATATGCAAATATGTGTATTTTAGCATCTCCTGAGGTTTCACTAAAAAATTCCACCGTTTTCCCCATTTTGCCCGCATTTCCGGTTATCAGCGATATCGATATTGTTTCCATATCCCCGACTAGCGAAACTTATAGCGATACCGAAACTTCGAACACTGGGTCATGGTATATCCATGGTGGGGGAGCAGGATCAATACTCAGTGTGGTTATAATCTAGGTCAGAATTCATCCCAACTTGCTTCATCAAAGGAGACTGCTATCTTTTTTCTGTTTGACCCAACAATAGTACAGGTGGGGCAACCTTTTGGTGACCCAAGCCATTGATCTCTTCGGACCCATAATGCAATGGACCATACTTAAGATCTCCCCTATTAGGCTCTTACATGATCCTAGCTTTCCAATGAAAATGCACATTTATAACTAACTGTCCATAATTAATGGGAGGTCAGTCAGAGTTGATCATCCAATGGAAGAGATTTTCTAGGAATATCCCATCCATCATATGGGGTCCACCACATTAATGAGTAGGATCACCTATAGTGGGCTCCACATGTACAGTTAATTGGGCCAGAAAATGCTTGATTGACCATTTTATTTTTTCTTGGAAACACTAGATACAATAACTGGTAATATCCAAAAGCACAATTTGATGATTCTTCTCCAGAAATGGAGTCCACACCTCTGGACAATCGTGATTCTCCTAGTTGAGTCGCCGCATCCTGTGATGACAATTGACATGAGGATGAATCCAGTGATTGATTTTCTGATATTGTTTATAAAAATGATATTATTGGAGTTTTGCTTTTTGGATGGGTAAAAAATTGGAGTTTTTGCTTTTTGGATGAGTAAAGGAGATGGTCCTTCTTGCCTCTTGATTGGCTCCTCTTCCAGGTTGTTGGAAGCTGAGCATAGATGGTAGCTCTTTGAAAAATATTGGTAATTTAGGACTAGGTTCCTGTTAAGGGAGGATCATGGTACCATGAAATTCTCTTTTTCAGGGCCGGGACGAAGTGCCTTCTCAAACAAAACAAGTTGTTGACTATCAAAATGGGGTTGGAAATCATCACTAATTAAGTGCACGGGATGCTTATATTGGAAACCGACTCTTGTGATGTGATAGCCTGGGCCTCAGGGTGTCCACCCACCCTCCTTGAAATCTTGCCTTTAAGGTATTGTTATTATGTTCCTGGAATCTGCATATTAGTGATCATCAAATGCCTAGGCAGATTCTCATGCTTAGGAAGGCGTCCTTCATTCTTCTCTCTGTATGGGAAAATGATGGATCTTTGTAGCTTTTTGCCTAGTGGCGTTTCTATTAATGAAATTTGTTATCAATCAGAAAAGAAATCATTTGCATCTTGTATCTTGTGATATTCATATAGAGAATATTGATGGAAGAAGTGATGCTTTCTTAGTTGTACTGTCTTGGTATATATTTTCTTTTTTACCTTAAATAATTAGAGACGTGACATTGGCGAGTTTTTATAGGTTAGTGGGCGTGTTGGATTGGCGGCGATGTATGGCTCTGGATGTTGGGCCTCCTCAAAAGGTCCTTTTGGGGCTCCATTCATGGTTGGCTGTTGTGCTACAGGAGCTGGAGAATACTTGATGAAAGGATTTGCAGCACGTGAATGCTGTGTGTCATCATCACTGTATGCTTCTAGCCTCCTAACCTCTACTTATAAACATTTGAGCCAGCTAAGGCTTCTCATGGGAGTAGGATTCTCAATAATCCTTCTTTCGATGCACGGACTAATATTGCATGTGTGCAAGATCTCGACCATTCATCAGGTTAGCCTGGCATCATAAATCCCTTGGGCCAGAAATCAACTCGGTCTGCTTGTCAGATCCGCCACTTGTGTACATTGAATGCGGATTGCTACTGAAGTAATAAAAATAAAAATAAAAAATAAAAAAACCTCTTTGCGCCGACCTGATGAACCCCCTTGATCTCTCACACACTTGCCACACTGCACATGTGTAGAAATGGTAATCCAAGTCTCACTAAGAGCCTTCGCATTTGTTTCCTTTTGAAGTAAAGTTGGCTGCTTCTTGCTTTTGCCTTAGTACCTTGGTTGAAGTCCTGCACTTGTGATGTTCTAATACTAGTAGCAAGCTGCATCCGCAATGACAAGGCCTGAGTCTTGAGCCAAGTCAAACTCAGTTGAATGCTCAATCAAGTTTCTTGAGCTTAGAAAGCTTATGCTGCAATCTGCTTCTTTTCTTTTCTTTTTTCGTATTTATTGAGCTCAATATTGTTTTCTAAGTAATTTTTCAAGTTCCAAGTACTTGATTGGGTTGAATCGACTCACTGAGTCCATGTAAATGCCCAATCAAGTTTGCAACCTTGGCTTCAAGGACATTGCATGTGTCCTAATACAAAGCAATAGTGTCACTTACTTGGTCCATCTCTTGATTGAGTGTGTTTGGATCGACTGTCATTTTGGTTCATCGACAGTTACAAAAGTAAATAACAACAACAACAATAAAGTCTGTGGTTACTAGACACCACAATGGAGAGTCAGATGATATATAAACCTTATGTTTTTATGCATACAACCCTTTCTCTACTTGGTTGTTAGAGTAATACAGTGTACCATTCTAATATACCAAAAGTTGAAAGAAAAGTGCTCGTATAATAAAGAGAGGGTGTAGTTATCTGCTTGTTACGACGGCATCACTGTTGATGCTGCTCCATGGCGCTTTTCATGCTTCCCAATCAAAGTTACACTAAAGCGGAACTTGTAACAACTTGGTTATTTTCATGCTATAGATCACAAGCAGGTCCAGCCTCCGCTTGTATGAAAGTTCTGCGGTCCATTGTCCATGGGAGTGATCAGCAAGGTGTGGATAGAGGTTCTGGAGTGTTACTTGTGCAGGCCGATGCTTTGAAAACGGTGAGCTCCTAAACGTTGCCAACTCTCTCCCTACATTTGACAATCTGGCAAATGTCAGTGAGATTTATCAGCTGGAGCTGACTGTATATATCCCGTGGCCCAAAATCAGGCTAGTCCAGTCATCAATTGCGCTGCATGTGCATGGAAATCGATGGTTAAGAAAGATTGATGAGTGTTTCACATTTAATGTTCATGTGGGACCCACATGATTGCTGAACCGGTCCAATCTTCTGACCATGGTATGTAAACTGTGAAGCCTACCTGATGCAAGGCCTGGATATTGCACTGTCCTATGTGGGTAGAGTGGGCTTCAGGTTTCTACTCTCTCGACTAGCCATGGAAGGTTCCTAATGCTTGAATTCTTTGCTTTTAGGCCTCAGGAAATTCATCTGAGTTGAAAGCAGTAGAGCTCGTTGCTGCCTACTCGTCTTCATCCTTCGGAATAGGTTACTTTGGGAGCTCTATGGATCGACCAAAGGTACCCCATCTTAATGAATTGCAATATTGGGATTATCTGGTCTTTTTTCAGCTTATATGAGGTTCCTGTGAGAAAGATTCCAAGGAGATTCATGTGAGGAGATCAATAAGGGTCTCTGCAGCATGTGTGCCTATCTGGCACAAGTGTGCAAGATCCAGGCCATTTGTCCATGTTTAAATGAATGGACTGTAAATCATTTCTTTTGGGTCCATATTTCTCATACATGTGCTGCTGACTGAGGGAGTGGTCCAGCCTACTGTGTGGATGCCATTGCCCAGAGTTCAGACTGGTCGGCCCATCACTTGTACTAAAAAGTGTAAAAAAGAAATGGATGGATAGAAGAAATTTAACTGCTATCATTATTCATTTTACCTGTATGGCCTGCCCAATGAGCAGACCTGCCTGATTTTTTGTGCCTGGGAATTGACATGGTGGCACCCACCAGATGAATGAGAGAGAGGAAGGGAGGGAATCACACCTGACGAGTCATTTGTTTAATCAAGTGATAAATTGAATTCTGAAATGTTATCCGCAGGTTTCTATTCTTCGAACTTCGAGACCAGTAAACAGTGTCAGCGTCGACCATTTCGCAGCACGCATTGATCTCACCACTACTAAAGTCACCCCAGAATAGACCAATGTAATCAACATTTTCTGATTTAGAAGGTAATTTTTCTTTCTTAACAATTCCATCTGCAACAGAACCAAAAAGTAGATATTATTTGAGCTTTTCATTTCTCCTCGCAGGTCCTCTGTGAAAAGGTTCTACTGTAAAGAACCTCTCACATTTCGTTGTAATTTGTCAAGGGACACATATTAAAGTTATGCCCAACAACAGCAAAGTAGTAATAGTGATGGTGATAACGATAATGGTAATGAGGGCAAGAAGGAGAAGCAGGAGAACTCATTGGCTATTTTTAAATTTACTTTTTTGTCAAAATAATGTTGACTATTAAAAAACTGTTAACCATGTGTGTGACTTAGATTGAATCACAATGAGTTGTGTCAAGTAAAGGAATAAACGAGCACACAATACATGGTGCATTTACTTCTTTTGATAAGGTCGTGGGTTTGAAACTCATTGGTGACTTTTTAATTTTAGTTAAAAAATTGTGGACAATGTGAGTGACTGGATTCGAATCACCGTGAGTCGCATTGAATGAATCATGTTGAGTTGACCAGTATGCAAGCTAACCCAATGAGTTTGTCGATTCAGGACTGAGTAACATCCACAAGTGAGTTTTTTAGTGACTCAGTCAAAAACTCATTGGAATTCATTGGCTACTTTTTATTTTACTTTTAATCTTTGTTAAGAAATTTTTAACCACACAGGTGACTAGGTTTGAGTTTGCTGCCAATTTTTGTTAAATAATTGTTGTCCATATGAGTGGAGATCTACCACTAAAGCTATTTTCCTACTTAGACAATTGATGGAGAATATAGGGAGAGGAGGATCTTCAAGAGAGCTTGTGATAGGGTCCCTATAGAGTTAATTTGGTAGGTGTTGGGAAAGAAAGGAATTGTGCAGAAGGAATCTTGTCCAAGAAGAAATTCAAGAATTTGCAAGGCTTCTCCAAGTGTTGACGAGGATCTCTCCTGTCCCTTCAAGCTCAGACTCGCTTAGACAGTCAAATCATTGTATCAGGTCCCAAGCGAAGTTGGGGTAAACAAAGGGATATCTCCAACGACCCACATTTGGCGATAGGGTGCCCCATTGAAGGCAGCGGTTTTTGGGTGGCTTGCTGGGGGGAACAAGATGCTTACAATCGATAATCTATGTAAGAGGAATATGATTCTTCCGAATGTATGCCTTCTCTGTTTCCAAGATGTGGAATCAGTTAATCACTTGTTCCTTCATCGCCAGTTCACAAGGGAGGTATGAGGCCTTTTCTTTCAGCTGTTTGGAGTGCTTCGGGTGCTTTCGGGCTTAATAGATAAGTTTCTTCAATCATGGTATGGAGGAGGCACAGGGAAAAGGTTATGGAGGTCGAGTATGCTAGAGGGTTTGAGGGTTTTATGATTGGAAAGGGAATGGTTGATGTTTCAAAAATAAGAAAGGGAAAGTGATACATGTTTCAAGAGGGCTAAATCTCTTGTAATAGGGTGGGGTTCAGGATCTATCAGCTTGTCTCAGCTCCCGCTGGGGTGGCAGCAGTGTTGTTTTTTGTAACATTCAATTCTTTTGTACATATTTGCTTTGGCCGTTTAATGAAATTACCATCTTTCAAAAAAAAAAAAAAAAAAAGGAATTGTAAGAGGACATTGAAATGATAAAGGGCTAAATAAGAAAGGGAGCTGAGATTTAGAAAGGGAAAGTGAAAGTGATAAAGGGCTAAATTGAATGTTACAAAATAAGAAAGGGAAAGTGATACATGTTTCAAGAGGGCTAAATCTCTTGTAATAGAGAGGGGTTCAGGATCTATCAGCTTGTCTCAGCTCCCGCTGGGGTGGCAGTAGTGTTGTTTTTGTAACATTCAATTCTTTTGTACATATTTGCTTTGGCCGTTTAATGAAATTACCATCTTTCAAAAAAAAAAAAAAAGGAATTGTAAGAGGACATTGAAATGATAAAGGAAATGGGAGCAATAAGAAATGTGAGGACTACTAGTGGAATGACAATGAGTTCCTTACTACTGTAGGCTTGCATCATGGTCGGCATTGAGCCCACACCTTTTCAAATTAATTATGGATGAGTTAAGCAAGGGCTGAGACCTTTTAGCGTAATTAGGGCAAGTACCGGGTTAGGGACTATGGCAATGTGAAATCTAAGGTTTTTGTTATGCTTAGCATTTAGAAGAATTGGAACCCAATCTGAGGAGTGGTCCAACCCAACCTGAATTCGAGTTGGTTTCACCCGACCCAGACCCAAGTTGCAGCCCTTAAGCTCTCCGCTTTCTAAAGAGGCCGATTTTGTTGTTTCAAGAGTTCAATAGAGATAAGTCTCATGGACCTAATGGATTCAACGGGACGTTCTTTAAGTGATTCTGGAACATCATTAGGGGGCCACCCTGGACCTGCTGGGACCCAACTCATGTTCACCAGGCCACGTAAGCAAACAAGCTCAAGCCGGCAGTTTGAAAGCTGAGCTATCTGGACAAGGCCGAATTTTATCTATCTGGGCCCAATCCATGAGCAGCCAGTCTAGGCAACCTGCTAGCCGAATGCTTAACCCAACGTTTTAACAAAGTCTCAACTGAATAGTTGGGCTTCAAGAACAAATCACAGGACTAGACCCTTAAGTCATCAGGCCTGGAAACTTAACGATGGTCCAAACTGCATTGTCTTTGAATGCCCTGCTGGCATGCTTATGGCGATGTATGTGAAGGCCCACCTGGACAAGATTATTTTTCGCCGTTGATCTGGACGCACATCATCATATATCTAGTGCTGTAGACAGGTACCCGAGGTACCCAACCCGATATAAACAGCGGGTGCAATGTTTTTACAGCCCATTCAAAAACACTGGGTCAGGTTCCATCTAGCAGTGGGAATGGGTTGGGTCTAGTGAGGACCATCTCAAATCCAGTGTCTATTCTAGCCAGATCAGATCCATGACCCATTACCCCATGTCCTGACCTGACCCACATAAAATTCATCAAACCCAGGCGCAAACCTAACCCAACAGTAATAACTGTAACCAGGTCAGGCATGAACCTGCACAACCATCTTAGCTTTAAGAATACATGAATAAGCCCAGCCTAATTAGCCACTACATGTATATATACATACTCTATGCTGTCTTCTATCATCTCTTCTCAAGTTTTGGGTAAGGTAGGTTTCAACCTGAGCTCTACTTATTTGTTTTGTTTTTTTCCTTAGAGATTGAAGGACTCGACCTATTTAGACCTGCCAGAGAAGTGGGCTGGGCCGGTTGACCCATTGGCTAACCCAACCATTCCCGCCCCTAGTTCAGTCCACTATCTTGGACCTGGTTAAAAACCAGATCAAGTTGAGTCCATATGCACACTACCCTGACCCTCAACCCAACAAGAACCGAACTCAGGATAGGTCAAAGTGCAGCCCTAACCCATTTATGGCAGGGGGTTGTGGACGTCTAAAAGTGATAAATGATTTGAATAAGCAACTAATCCTGAGTGGTATTAGTCTAGAATTATGAGATGGCCAGTTTCATACCTTGACAGGCTGACCAGGTATTTTTTGTCAACAACATATTCGTCTGCACAAGATTGTGTGGGATCTTCGCGACTAAGATATATCCAGCTATACATAGCAGCCAGATTCAATAAACAAAAATGCAAAAGAGCACTTCTAGATATGTATTATCATGGCCAATGTCCAGAATTCAATTCAACATTTACAGATCTCCAGTGCACAGGTGTAGGATGACCAAAGGAATTGATGGGAGGAAATGTAACATTTGATCATTTTCCAAAAGAATTTCACCATATGGCAGAACTTGATGTCGTCTCTGATAGAAGTCACAGGCCTTCTTTGATCATCCCCCATTGAATCGTGTAAGAGTTGCACAAAACACCAAACAAGCTCTCTGAACGGTTCACCTGAAACGAGTTGAGTCTTTTTAGCTTAACAAGTGTTAAAGGGTCATTTTTTTCAGGTCTTCGAAAGATCCCTTGAGGCGTTTCTTCTTGCGCAACACCCTACAAAGTATATCATGGACTGAAATGATACATAGACAGTTGTGTCAGTAAAATGAAGAAGACTAAGAATAGAGGTATTATACAATGTTCTTCCGAATGGCCCACCCCGGTTTTCGGGTAATCCAGACCATTTCATTTGATGGCTCCCCATCATACACAGGCCATGATCTAAAATTAGCAAATCTCAACTGTCTGATGGGAGCCTGTGAATGGATGGATGGTCTATTCAATGGCCCGCATTTTATCAGTAAATATGAATGCACCGTATGAAGAATTCTCCAATAAGAGGACTGGGGGAAGTCTTGTGGAATGGGCCCCATCAGATGAACAGCTTGGATCGGTTGCTAACCAAATGAATAAAAACACAGATTGAGCTTTGCACATTCCATTAGGATTATCTTCTATAGATCATTTAAGATTCAGCTGACTCTACTACTGTAGTATATATGCCCTTCTAAAAACAAAAATGGAAATTTAGAGAATACCGAAATCTAAGGTTTCAGCTGTCCATCTAAATTTAAAATATGCATTTCACCCCGCATGTATTGTCAATATTCATTTCTAAAAGAAAAAAAGGCCATAGATAAAATTATAGAGAACAATGTTGCAGAATCTCATTGAATGGTGGAGAATTCAGCACCTCACTAGAGGTAGATGATTGACTGGGCAAGATCTCCAATCGGAGGTTATGAAAGATTGTGGAGAGAGATGGAAAATCTTTTAAGATGCCTCTGCTCATTACCTTGAATTTATGGTTTCCAAAGATGAATGCTGAGGTGATTCATTTGAGGAGAGAATGAAGAGGCAATTTGCAGCAGCATGTGTGAGATTGAGGCTGTTCATCAGGTGGGGTCAACCATGAACATTACTTGTCAGAAAGTCGAGCTGCTCGACTCATCAGCTGGGCCAGATGTGGATGTAAAATGTAGACTTTTGGTCACTATTCTAACTGCCAATTTTTTCTTATACACGAGATCAAGCTGATGAGCAGACCAGACTGGTGGGATCCACCTGTTGAGTGGCCTGAATCACAAAGCTATGTGCCATGTTGGCAAATGAGCTGTGAATTGCTTCTTCAATCTCTTAGCATGCAAGTTCTCCATAGAACTTCTCCTTCGAGAAATATCCCACGTAACCCTGTAACTTTTGATCAAAAGTTAAATGGGAATTAAATTGTCAAATCCCTCTTAAGGGACCTTTGGTTACAATGCATTTGTCTCACCCAACAATGAATTGGCCATAGCTCACAATTGCTCTGGTCAAGCAATCTCTAACCACCCAACAAGACTGACCCTTGAAATCATTTGTACGTAGGGCACTGACTGGACGTAAGGATCATTCAATCAGTGCATTTTGGGATTATGACCGGTCCAAAGTTGGGCCCACAACATAATCAGAATGTTTTTGGTCGTTATTCACCTTTTGATCTGGCATGTGAGATTGTCAAAGGATTCTATCAGATTGCCAGGTATTTCAAATCTTGAACTTCCTGAACTTTTTTCTCCAAAGGGGGGAATTTTGCCATTTCCATGTATGAGGGATGCTGAGGGGATACACAGGAAGAGAGATTGCAGCAGCAATTCCAGGGCTACTGTGGACATGCCTTGACCCAAGAAAACATGGTCTACTCGTCAGTTAAGCCACACGTGTATATAGACTGTTGGTCAACTAATTTATAACAGTCCACTTTCTCATATATGCATGGCCCATCCGATGGGTGCGGCCTGATTATTTGGGTTAGGGCATGTTCACAGCGAGGCCCACCTAATGAATGACCTTGATCTCCCACACGTGGTCGCAAAATGCGAATGCCTCTTCACTCTTTCCTTGTATGAATCATCCTAGCACTTCTCTTGCATGCATTCCAGCGGGGAGCTTACCAGAACAACAAACAGAACCACATTAAAGATAGCAACGACTCTCCATTCAGTTTTCATGTACTGCGCAACTCCGGCCCTGAAAAGACAGCAAAAAGAAAAGCTCTCAGAATTTGGAAATTTCGGTAGAAGGAAGAATGTAGCCAGTGAAGATCTTACTTGCAAGAATCACAACTGTAACACTTGATGGCCCGAGAGTTTTTGTACTGCTTGCAGTCTTTGTTTGTGCTGATCGGATGAAAACTCAAATCATAGTAGGATGCGTTGACAGCAGGATACCCACACCTAATGTCAGAAGCCTAAATCCAATGAGTGATATGCATATATGTATACAATTGATTCAGAAGACATGCGAGAGTTATGCGTTTTTGGTCTGGGTTATGCGTTTAATACTCGTATATTACCTAAGAACAGACAATTACCAGTGAGTGATGCAATAAAATCCCAAGAAAAAAATATCATTCTCAGATTAATGTGGAAGATATGTTTACATTTAGATGTATATACTGACATCTGTGAATGATAACACACGCATAGATAGACGCATGCATATTTAGTATATAGAAGCACTAGGAGGGGGTGGTAGAGCAATTACTAAGGCAACAAAACATGTTGTTGGTCAGTGTGCTTCCTTGGTGTATGTTGTTTGCCGATGACATGGTGCTGGTCAATGAGACTAGAGAGGGAATTAACAATAACCTGGAGGTTTGGAGGACAGCATTTTTTTTTAAAGTTCTTATTTTTATTTTTTGAAAGGTGTTTGGAGGAAGGCTTTAAGATCTAGGGGTTTAAGTTAGCAGAACCAAGATGGAATCTGGCATGCAACTTCATTAGGAAGGCCCTCTTTTGAAGATCCGTCTCAATGGATTGTGCCCAACCCAGACATTGTCATGCCCCGAAGAGAAGAGGTTCAGCTAAAATCAAAGGCAGTAAGATGGTCATAGCTTTCTTTTTCTTTTTTCTTTAACTGACAATGAATTTATTAAATATCTGAGAAGGAATCTATACAAAATCCATTAAGGCAATGGATAGGATTCCCCTATACAAAGACGAGAGAGAAAGACTCGTTTGCAAGTGCATTGCCAATGCAATTCCCTCTCTGGGGGGAGGAAAAAGCCATGCAACTGCGGAAGAAGAAATCCCCTCCACAATGAGACAGCCACCCACCTGGTTAGCAAATATTTCCACCCCTGTTTTAATAGCTAACTACTCTGCTTTCTTTCAATATCCAAACCTACTAGAGCCGAAAAAGTTAATTCGATGATCCCATGCTCATCTCTTAAACCCCACCAATTCAGGGCATCCCAGGGTTACCCATCGAGTTGCCAAAGACCCAAGGGAAGGGGTTCTATGGCATATCTCATTGGGAGGGGACCAATAATCATCAATAACTTCCATTGAAAGCTCCCGAGGAATATACCCAACTTTTCAAAGCCAAATTTAGTTTTGCTACCACAATTGTCGAGGATGAAAAATATCTTCAAATATTCATTTGTTTCTTTCCTTCCAAATTCCATAAAATCATATGAGCATTCCTGCTCCATAAAATTATGCCTTCAGGTCTGAAAAGGCCTCTATTCCAACCATCAATTAATTCCTTAATCAGGCTCAGATGGACCCAATTGATTTCAAAGAGTTTAAAGAAGTTAATCCAAACATACCATGCCGCAAAATAGATGGTTCACAGGCTCCACATTCTTCCTACGCATCAAACACTTGTTGGGGATGGTCCTGTTAAATTTTAGTCATAGTAGATGTGAAGTTCTAGTTAAAATTGATGGCAAGAAATTCCTCCAAATGATATGTTTCATTATCTACACGTTATCATTCAAAAGATTGAGAGATTGAACATGATGTTTCCAATAGAATTAGAGCTTGGAGGATGAAGTTTAGATGTGCCCTTGGAATGCTGTATGATTGCTGCATGCCAATCAAACCTAATGGAGAACTTCTACATACAGCTATTAGACCGCCTATGCTATATGTAGCAATGTAGGAAAATTGGGAGGGAACATTTGAAGAGAATGAACGTTGCAAAGACGAGGATGTTGAGATTAATGTGTGGGAGGATTAGGAAGGATAGAATTTAGAACAAGGTCACTCAAAGCAACTTGGGAGAGAACAATGGAGAGTAGATTGAGATGGTTCGGTAATTTGCATGATGACTGGAGACAGCTCTACTAAGGACGGACCAGAGAGTAGAGCATGAATAAGGACTTGGAGCAAGGCGGTGGCTATGAGAAGGGATTTAAAGGCTCGTTCACATACTGAAGATAGTGCCATAGGAGTGATTCATAAAGCCTTTGTAACATGCTATTTGTATTAATTTAACGATCTTTACTTCAAAGGTCCACCTTTAGTTTTATTAATTAAGGATTGTTTCTAGAATGCCAAGCAAAACTATTGATGCTTAAAAAGTTCTGACAAGAAGACTTTACAACATCCTTTACATATGTTATGATTAGAATATAAACTTTCTAAAAATGAAACTAATACAATAGGATTCTATTAAATCATATTCTATGAGTATCTGTTACTAGTATCGGTATCATTTCCAACTCAATGCACTGAGCATAGACAAGCATCTCGGTACCATAGGTTTTGGGGTTGGGAAGTTTGTTGGAGTTGGGACTGTTGTGATCTCTAGTTTTAAAATTAGAAAGTCGGGTTTCAAAGTTGTTTGGGAAGTTACAAACATGCGCTTCTAGAAAGGGATGAATTTCAATTTTAATTTTAATTTTAATTTTTTTATAATTTAATGAGATTTAGACAATTTAATATGGAAAACTAAACCATTATAAAAATCTATGATCAATGTTGTCGAATCACATATGTCAAAACTAAACCATTATAAAAAAAATAAATTTGCTTGCTTTCCAAAAAAAATTAATGCTACATGCCAACTTGTCCTTTCTTCACAACAAACAGCATTTCCAACTCAGGTATAGGGATGTAAATGAGCAAGCCAAAAAAAAAAAAACTAATTTGATTCCAAAGCCCAAAGAGAAAGCAAAGACACCTACTCAGATGGTGGCCGACAGCAACCAGCCTCGATGGGGGTCAGTTTTGCCAGTTTATACTGTTTAAGATTCTGCACAAAATGATTGAAAAATTAAACGGACTTGTGATATAATGAATTTTTGGAAGTAGTTACTTTTGCAGATGGGACAATTGGGTGGCTGTCAAAGCTCAAATCTGCAAACAGAATGAAATGGGTACAAGTCATTTTTCATCCATTTTACAGATTAGCATGGAAGACCCAGATACAAAAGCCTGGAGGGCAGCAAAATTTTTGTTTCCGCAGACAGGACAAACAGTACCACCCTGAAATTTGCAGATATGTGGTCCTTCAAAATCCCATCATTGGACATTTGTAGTACAGCCAAACATGCCTTAACTTAGAAACTGACTGATTGATCGAATATCCAACCTTGTATTTCTTGGGCAAGTTGGTGCAGTCTTCAGATTTCACAAGACAGCTCTTCAAGCGTTCCCAGTTCCGTGTGTTGTTCAGCTGAAACAACAACAAACATGTAGAGCATAGCTATATAAATATCGATACTTCAACCAACCAATCCAAATTTCTGATACCTATATAGATTAAAAGAAAAAAAAAAAAGAATTTTGCTTTACTTGTTTTAGAAACCAAGAACTGTAATCTTTGAGTTGATACTCCTTGTACCTGAGAAAAGAATCAGAAAAAACAGAGATGAATGATATCACCGTTGAAAATATGAAAATACCAAGGCTCTTTAAAGGATAAAAGTATTCCTTGTTTGTCCTGAGGCTGAACGTGAAGAAACACTAGACTTTTGTTCTTTTCCTTTTCCTTTTGTAACTGTTCTTAAGAAAATGCAGACAGTTGCTAGATTTCTCAACAGATGCAAAAATTTCACCAGCTCAGAATAAATTGCATGTTCACTACTGTTTCATTGTGTATAGTGGGATGGGTTTAGATATAGATATGGGACTAGATGTTGGAGTCACTTAAACTTCAAATCTCACTTTCCAGGGGCACATATGATGTCTGTGTAATGCTATGATATTTTAAATAGAGATATGCTCATGTTCAACTGGTTGGACCGCTGATTTGATGTCCAACTCATGGATAATTTTCATCCTATCATGTTTGTGCAGTATCTAGCCCAACTAAAAGGTTGGCCCTACCATGATGAGCACCTTACTAAAAATTCAGCACAATCCAGCCATTAGGCCGGCAGCAAACATATTTATTAAATATATCAATGGATAGCAATTGTGTTATGTCGTGTGGCCTACTTAGAGTGGATTGAGTTGCTTTTTGCACTAAGTGATGTTCATGGCAAGCCCAACCCATTGGACAGGTTGGATTTCATACACACATGAAAGGTTGGAATTTATCCACTAATTGATTGGTACCATATTTGCACGCAATCACCTCCCTCCAAAGCCTCCTATCCTCTCTCCCAAATCCACAAAGCCATTTACCAAGCAAGGTGGAGTTCATCTGATTCAGCTTTCTAACCCCTGCCCCTTCCCGAATCGGCATACAAAACTTCATCCCACTTCAAAAGGTGAAAGTTGTGCTTTGCCTCAGCACCCTGCCATAGGAAATCATGCCGCAATTTTTCTAGTCGCTCCAACACCGAAGCCAAACATTTGAATGGGGACATGTAGTAAATGGGAAGCTTGGATAAGGCTACCTTAATCAAAGTGAAGCCTACCCCCAAGTATAGGTGACGACTCTTCCATTTAGATAGCTTCCTCTCCGCCCTTTTAATCACCTTGTCCCAAAGATGATTAGCTGTCTTTCCTATGTACAAAGGGAGCCTGAGATAATCAGACGGAAAGGAACCAACACGACATCCAAAGACTGCTGATAATCTTTCCACCTCTTTAGATGTGCCACCACCGAGCATCTCGCTCTTCATAATATTCACTTTTAGCCTGGAGATCACTTCAAAGCATCTCACTATTTTCCTTAGATTGTCCACCATTACCTCATTTGCATCACAGAAGAGAGTGTTGTCAGCGAACTATAGGTGAGAGATATGAAACCCTGCATTCCCCACCCCAAACCCTGTGCTCTCGACACCACTATTCAGATGTTGTCGAAGGTTGTGGCTAAGCTAGTATAAATGCAGGAAAAAAAAATGGAATCAGTAGGAAGATACTCACCAATTTCATCATGTAGCGTGTGTGTGTGTTTGGGGGGGAGTAAATGGTGGTGGACGGTTGGTTCCGGTCAGTGTTTGCATTATCTCCGATATTATCGAAATATCCCCAATATTATCTCTATTTCTAGCTTAGCGACACCGATAACACTGGTAGCGATACCGATAACACTGATAGTATAAAAAATTCTTGACATCGGTGATGTATCACTAAATATTGCCAATGTATTGATATCGTCAATATTTTCAATTGTGTAAATTCCAGGCGTCGTTTTTATTGTCAATACATTGATCCCATTGATGTATCGCCAATATTTTTTTCTGTGTAAATTCCAAGTGTCGCTTGTATCGTCAAATGTATCTGCAATATTTCGATAATATCGCCAATGTATCGATATGCCAAAAATCTATATATTTAAAAAATTCTCATTTCATATTTTTTTTATGGGTGCATGGTTGTATACAGCGTTCATTTGTTGACGATAACATTGATAATATCGCGATATTATCATTATCGCAACATGACAATAACAAGACCACAATCTTTAGTTTCTTTTTCAGTTGTTAATGATTTGTTTGGAAATTTCATGTGTTACCGATATTCTGAAATATCAATGGATGTTTGGATGGAAGTTCAGATTTTGGAAGGATGAGATGATTGGACTGACTTCTTACGGCAACACATGCTTTTAGGCCCCCATTAAATATAAACCTATTATGTATGCATTCTTTATGCAATTTTTTATTCCTAAATATGCAAATATGTGTATTTTATCAACTCCTGAGGTTTCAATGAAAATTCCACTGTTTTTCCCATTTTCCCGGCATTTCCGGTTATCAGTGATATTATTGGCGATATTGATATTGTTTCCGTATCCCCGGCTAGCGAAACTTGTATCGATACCGAAACTTCGAACACTGGTTCCGGTGAAGATCAAAAGCTGAAGTATGATGCAATGAATAATGAATGAGATGTAAAGGCAGAATGAAGAAGGAAAGAATCTGCAGATTCAGCAGTTTGGACCAAGGTATTCCAAAACAGTTATGTAACGATCATTACATAATGGTAACAATGGTAACCATTATGCATTACGGGGCTGCAATGGCCTTTATAGAAAAAATTGCCCCATAATGGCCCGTTATATGGCCAACATAGGTTAAAAAGGAAAACAAAAAAAAGAACGAAAGAAAGAAAGAAACATAATGACCGTTACAGACCACGTTGTGACACTAATGGCGGTGGCCATTATAGCCACCATTACTGTTATGGAATACCTTGGTTTGGACAGAGATCTCAAAATTATACAAGAGGTTTGCCAAACGCAGTAAATATAAGGTGAGCAAGGCGATGGTGAGAAGATAAATGGTGCTATGATATGTTGCTCAGTTCAGCACACATCCCATTGTTTCAGCTAGTCCTGCATGAGGAGGGAGTGGTGAACGAGATGTATCAAAGAGGGGAAGGTATAGTGTGGTCTCCGTGTTTTAGTATAGACCTAAAAGGACGGTGAGATTCCTCTTGTCAATAGTATGAGTTCAAGGCTGGAGGAGATTAAAATTGTTCTGAAGGAGAATCACAAGAATCTGGATGTTAGACTCTTGTGGGAGATTTGCAGGAGATCCTGCTAGAAGGCATATGGCAATAGCAATTATCCTAGGGTGGAATGGGCTTTAGTGGTATGGGTAGAAGGAGCTCCATTGAACATGAATATTTTGTGTTGGCAGCGTGTGCTAACCATAACTAAGCTGCAGAGAAGATGAGATTCAAATGCCTAATAGATGCCCAATGTGCAGAGAAACAAAGGAGATTCGCTCACATCTATTGATCCATTGTAAATTTGCACAGGATGTGTGGACACCAATGTTCAAAAAGTTTGGTGAATTGTGTCACTCTGGGGATGGTGGGGGGATTTTGTGCATGATGGAAATGTCCTAAATTGAAGCAACAGAGAAGGGTAATGAAAGTGCACCTCTAAATGCGACAATGGGGTCGTTGTGGAAAGAGAGAAATGGATCATTATTTCAAAGGGAAAGAGAGTTCTCCCAGGATAGTCGTGAACAGAATTTTCAGGTTGGTCATGGACTAGACTTCATTAAATAGTTGGGCAAGGGGATTTCTGCATTATCAGATTTTTGCATGTTGGGAAGTGATTCTTTGGGAAAGTGAAAGGCATGATGCAGGGAAAGGATTGTATGTGATGGTCAGGAGACTCGGGGCAACAATTTTTTTCTTTCTATTACTGTCGGTAGGCTCTTGATTTCGCATCTTGTCTCAGCCCAGCTTTGTATTTTTCTGTTTGGTTCTTTTCTGAGTAATAAAGTCATCAATTCACCATCATTGCCTAAGCCTTATTCGAACTAATTGGGGTCGGCAACATGAATCCTTTTCCACCCACATCTTTTTGGGCCTTCCCCTTGCCCTTTTAGAGCCTTCAACTTGTACCAACTCACTACTACCTAATGCAATTCTTGGTCTCCATTGCACATGACCAAACCATCTAACTCTACTTTCCCACATCTTGTTACCTATTGGTGCTACTTCTAAATTCCCTCAAATGCATTCATTTCTAATCTAATCCTTATATTGTCACTCGTCTATCTTAACATCCTCATTTCAGCTACACTCATCCAATGGACATGTTGTTTTTAACTGCCCAAAATTCCGTCGCATAAAGCATTGTTGATCTTAGATACATCCTATAAAAAATTTTGCAGAGCCTAGAAAGGAATAGCTGACTCACGCAGACAGCTGACTCCTTTTCAATAGAAAGGAATAGCCAAACCAACCCAACTGGATGGATGCGAAGAAGTAAACCGTTGTTTTGGCAATAATGAGCCAAACGAGTATTTGCAATTTTGCAGTGAATTCCCCTTTTAAGTCATCATGCATAATGATAGGAACACCCAATTCCTTGGAAAATACAACCCTTTTGATCATTCTTCGTATGTACACTCCCGAAAAGGACATTATATGGACTGGATTAGAAGAATCAGTCATCCTAAAATTAGGATGCATTTCTTGTCTCAAATATTCACTTGTAGCATGCCATATCTCAATGGATTGAGGTAATTTTTCTACCGTGTACATTCCCATAGTGATGGTGTTTTTCTAAATCAAAATTTGTTGTTCAACATCTATTTCATAACCATTTTTGCTAGGGACCGCATGTTCTTCACCTACCTCCACTTCACATTATGTCACTTAAAGCAAAGAGGAGAAGAAGTCGGCATGCGAGAGCAAAGAGCAGCCACAACTCTACTTTCATTTAACGGTGACAATAGGTAAGGAGGGGAGGAGGGATTATGTGCCTCTTCAATCTATTCCCCCACTACAGGCCCCTGCTTGCCTTGGTCCTCAGTGAGTGGGATCAGGGCAGTTTAAGTGGGTACATGATGGCCACATAAAACTCCAGAGGCACATCTCCATTTCTTCCACCCCTCCTGAATTCTATCAACAGCATCCTTCTCAATCTCTCCACTCATGAATTATTAATCCAAGAAAGCAATCTTTACTAATTCCTTGTTCTCACTCCTATTATTACTAAAATTGCACTCCATATTTCTGACTAATGTTAAATCCTTTAGATTATAAAGCACCTGTCCATAAGTTTAGCTTTGCGTTTACACCCTCCCTCGTCTTGTCAATCAAAACTACGTCATTTGTGAACAACATACACCATGGGGTCTCTTTCTGCACATGCCTCATTAACGCATCTATAATAATGCGAAAAGGTATGGGCCCAATGCCGACCCCTAGTGCAAGCCTATAGTAATTGGGAACTCACTTGTCACTCCACTAGTGGTCCTTACATTTGTTACTGCTCCTCATACATATCCTTAAAGCTGGATATCGAGCCGATCTGAGCCGAGCTGTGCCAAGCTCGACTCAATTCGGCCAACAACTTACCTCGGCTCGAATTCGGCTTGGCTCGTTCCTCAAGTTGTACTGACCAGCTCGTTTGGTTCGATCAGGAGCTCGGGGCGAGCTCAAGCCTAGTTGGGGCCGAGCTTTAAGCTGAGTTGAGTCGAGATCGGGCTAGCTCGAGCTTGGCTCGGCCCGAACCCATGTTTCGAGTTGAGTCAAGTGAGTTAACTGAGCTAGCTTGGTTCATGTCCAGCTCTACACATCCTTAATCATGTCAACATATCCACTTGAAACTCCATTCTCTCCCTACATCCACCAAAGTAACTATCTAGGGACTTTATCATAAGCTTTCTTTAAGTCAATAAAGACCATGTGAAGATCCTTCCTCCTTTCCCTATATTTCTCCATCAATTGTCTAAGTAGGAAAATAGCTTCAACAATAGACCTCATCGGCATGAAGTCAAATAGTTTTTCTAATACATTCATCTCATACCCTAGTCTTTGCTCAACCACTCTTTTCCCAAAGTTTCATAGTATTGCTCATAAGTTTAATCCCACGATAGTTAGCGCAGCTCCGTATGTCTCCTTTATTCTTTTAAATAGGCAGCACTATACCTTTCCTCCATTTGTCTAGCATTTTCTTCAATCTTACAATCATGTTAACAACTTTGTCAACCAAAATAATCTAACATCTCCCATACACTTCCAAACCTCTATTGGTAGACCATAATAAAAAGTCATCCATTCATATGAAAAAAAAAGGATGCCAACAACCATTTGAAATTGAAATGAAACAAAGATAAGTGGATATAGCAAACCCAAAAAAGACACTTGTATTTCTGGCACACATACTAGATTTTGTAGACTATGAAAATATTCACAAGCTTAATTTTTGGTCTATTGTTCGGCTCTGATTAACCATAGTTGGAAAGATCTAGTAATATACTAATATCTAATCCTGACTTTGTCTACTTACTTGAAAATTGGATTAGTGCTTCAACAGTATCAGGGGCAAAATGCATCATCCAAAATTCATGGAACCTCAAAAATCATTATTAAATTTTTAACCTTTTTTTTATTTTTTATTTTTATAGTGGAAGATTACTAAGACAAAAAAAATAAAGAAATAGAAGAATTATAAATTAGGGAAACTACCCCAAGATAAATGGTAGTAGTCCTAAAGACACCATCTCCAGTGAGGGTGTTTTCCTAATGATTCATTTGATCGGCAATTTCCATGATTTCAAATTATCAAATCATAGTAGCATAAAATGCAGATTGATGAATTGCAGTCTTACTTCAGTCCAGGAGCAGCATGACCAGAACCATTATTTGTTATGATGAACCTGCAAACACAAGATGGCAGCATAAGATTTTAGCATCTACACTTGAAGGTTAAATTTTAAGTATTGTATGATTCTCTTTTGCAAGAGACAGTGCTTACTTTTTTTCAGCTAGCAATGTCACAAGTGTGTCCTACTTTCAGGAACCTATAACATTGATTTGGCAGGTCTGCCATGGATGAGGACTATGCACAAATCTCCCTACCAGAACATGCTAGCCATCCCAAGAAAATGGCTTTTACAACCAACTGTTCGCATTTAATTCGGGACAATTAGAGAGTTAGGATCATCCAATGGGGAAGTTTTTGGGGTATCTCCCATATATGGGAGGACCACCATATGAATGCTTTGAGCTTATTAGGCTGAGAAAATGCATGAAACTCAAAGGTATGAGTCTTTGTAAACAAGCTTTACAGAACTCACAATGCAAGACAACAGAGTTGTGTTACAGGCTAGTGAGGTTACCATTCCAGGACACTTGTATATGCTCAACATATCGTGTCAGTCACGACATTACACGTATTGCAAAGGATACATCTGTATGTAGATGTGTTTGAATTGAATTTGTATTTCATTGTAGAATATTAATAGCTTTTTAGTATGTATTGTATTCTACACTCTACAGTGTGTTATATTTACAAGCATATATGGCACATGCATGCACGTGGATGGAGGTGAAGTGGTTTGCAAGATATGGGAGATGGGGAGGAGAAGCAATTGTGAAACGGCATCCTTGATGGAGGCTTCACTGAGTTACCTAAATGCCGTTTATTTCCCACATCCTTCAATAATCATAGTTTTAGCAATTCGAAAAACTGTGCAAATTTTTGCCCATGACCACTCTTGTTATATATTACCACTATGAAAAATCATTTTTTTCACGCGTAACTTGCCTAATTGCTCATTTCATTCTCCACCGATACCAAGTTGACATGGTTTTAGATGAATTTCAAACCATGCTTACCGATCAGCCTCTCTGTTAGGTAGGCCAGATTCAACAAAGCATGATATTATACATACAATATATTTTTGCAATAGCAAGACACCACACTACCTTAGGAACAAAACTAAAATGCATGCAAAAGAACTACTAGATCTATGCTAGGATAAAAACAATTATATTTTCTCCATCAATACAATGATCTGACGTAACCGAGCACTCTTAGTTGAGTTCCCATTAAATAAAATTCAGAAAGTTCCTACCTCAATGGAGATTGACATTACATTGATTTGCAGTTTTGACTTGGTAAAATGGAATCAAAGGAAGTTCCTACCTCAATTGAGATCGACATTACATTTAGATGCAGTTTTGATGTAGTAAAATGAAATCAAAGGATTCTTAAGACATAAGGCATAAAAATAATAAAAGCATGACTTTTTTTTTTTTTTTTTTCTATTTAATCATCAATGATCAATAAATCCAACTTCAACAATCACACCAGTAAATGGTAATACTTACGCCAACACTGTGAACACTAGAATCGCAATCAAGACCAAGCACAACATCACCAAATACTGCAATCGTATGTCAAGGCCACCTCAAATATCTCCAAAATCCAAAGAAAAGAAGGAAAGAAAAATCTTAAAACCTGATAAACCACAAACACATCCATGAAGGATACAATCCACAACAATACGGCAATATTCTTCAGGGCGCCCATAAACCCAATTAACGATCTGAAAATTAAAAAAAAATCATTCAATTTCAAAATTATGAAAACCAGTTTTTAAAGCAAATAAAAAAAGATGGTAAACATACATGAGAAGGATGAAGGCACCAAGACCCAGCACAGGAAGGGTTAGGGACTTTCGACAACCATCATGGTGGATACTCATCCATACGCCAAAGCAAATTACAGCAACTGCTATCAGCTGCATAATCATACAAGAAGAACCAACTCAAGGCACAAACAAAAAGGAAAAAAGATAAAACTAGACAAAGGATTGTCTGCCTATAGTAAAGTGCGTGTTTACCACCATTTATTTGATGCGGCAAATCATCAACCATGTATGTGGCATATACGTAACTCAGTGCAAATAGGACAAATGTGGGCCTAATTGTGAATGGACTCTAACCCAAAAATCATACTCAATTAATGATCCTAACTGTCCACATTGCAGAGCCATGATCAACAGAGCATATAGGATGAAAATCAAAGTGAAACAATCCTAACCATCCAAATGATGACCAAGTGGGGATCCCATCTATTGTGTTGTTATGCAGGAGCATTGTTTTTTGCTGTGCTTTCTGCCTGCTTCTAATCCCAGGGTGGTGACAAGAGGGTCACTTCCCGTGATTTTGCTTTATCTCTTCTTTTTTTTTTCTGGGTAAATGAATTTTTAGTCATTTTCCATAAAAAAAAAAAAAGGATGGCTATAAAGAAAATGGTCAGAGATCCAAGTTACGTGAGTAATTAAATGGGATGGCCCATGAGCAAAATGTGATGGTTGATGCATAGGCAGTACGAACTTGTAAACGTGCATACAAGTAACTCGAATTCAACCGTCCAAAAAATGTGGGCCTTTACTTAGATAGATCATAAACCAAAAATCAGAGTGATTTCGATTTTTAACTTGATGAGTTGTGGATATGTAATGGAAGTTAAAAGCAAAAAATAGTCAACGGCCTGAATTCAACCAACAGATGTTCATTAATCAGAGGTAAAAATCATTCAACCAATCTGATTCTGGAATGACAACTTATATATAATGGGTGCCACAATTTGGACAGTATAATTTGAGTTAATGCATTCTGGAATGAACTTATAATTTGAGTTAATGAATTCAACATGTACAATTTCAGAGTGCCTGAGCATCAGCCACCACACTATGACAGAGTATCAAGTAACTCCCCATTGGGAAATGAGTTAAAACATAGGCAAGGAAAAAAAAACCATTGTAATGAAATCAAATACATAGCAAGAAAAGACAAGTTAAAAGAACAGCTTTATCTCTTTCAAATGGTCATGAAGGCACACAAGTAATTCAAATTCAACTGTCCAAAAATCTAGCCTCTATTTACATAGATCGTAAACCAAGAATATTACAGGGATTTCAATTTTAACTCACTGATTAGTGGATATTCACTGGTTGAAACGGAAAATACCCAACGGCCCAAATTCAACCAACAAATGTCCATTAATAAAATGTTAAAACCATTCAATCAATCTGGTTCTTGAAAGACAACTTACCTACAAGGAATACAACAATTTGGAAGGTTTTAATATGAGTTAAAGTACTCCGCAAATACAATTTCCGACTGCTTGCCTATCAACCATCACACTCTGCCAGAGTATCAAATAACTCCACAATAGGAAATAAGTTCAAACACATTCAAGAACAAACCATTTCAAAGAAATCAAATAAATAGCCATAAAAAAAAAGCTCAAACAATAGCAGCATTGTCTCATTCAAATGAGCAGATTTGAGATTTATACTAAAAAACAAGAACATATCAAAGATGCAAAATATTTCAATATAAATTGTTTTTAGTTATTAAACAAGAAACGGGTAAATGGGTTTGCAGATATCAACCAAACAAACAACACAAATCCAAAAAATCAAAAAAAAAAAAAAAAAAAAAGAGGACCCAAAAGTCGAAAAGATCACACCCCCCATGAGAGAGACAGAGAGATGGCCAGAAACCCGCGAGAGAAAAAAAAATGTTACTAAAAAGAAGCAAAATAATAAAAATAAAAATAATTTGTTGGGGAAAATGATCCAAGAAATATTTGTAAAAAAATAATTTAGTATTCTAAAAAAATTTATAAATAATAAAATAAAAAAGAAAAGAAAAGAAAAGAAAGCTGTTACCATGGTGAGAAAATTGATCCATCTGATCACAAAGGTGCTGGTCCCTGTGCTCATCTTTCAGAGAGAGAGAGAGAGAGAGAGGTGATGTAGAGGAGAGAGAGAGAGAGAGAGAGAGAGAGAGAGAGAGAAATGCTGTAGAGGAGCGAGAGAGAGAGAGAGAGAGAGAGAGAGGGATGCTGGCACTTGCACTCCAAGACAAGGATGCATAAAAGCGGGAGTAGCTTTTATGATTATCCAATGCTCCGTCGGACAGACTCTGCTGCACTCAAGAGACAAAGGTGCTGCCCTCCTCCTTCACTCCTACCATGGGTGGGCCCACCATGGTTCAGTTTCATCCAAACCGTTGATAATTTGTTAAAATCTGATAAATTAATTTAAAATCATCCTAAGTTGTTCATTTGATAGACAACAAGAAACGGTTAAAAAAGAAGGGAAATTCTCTAGTGCATACGGCTTTTATGGGCTCCACCTTGATGTTTTGATGAAATCTATTCCAACCATCATTAACTGATTTTATATTTTGACTATTTATAAAAATTAGGGAAATAAATGACTAAGGTAGGTCACACAAATGAGAAAAGTTAGGAAGAGACGCTTACCCTTGATTCTCTATGGGCCCCATAAAGGTCTCATAATGGACTCATTTCCTACTTTTGGAATAATATGTGTCAGATATTTCATATAAATGGATTGGATGACATATAAAAAACATGGTTCTTCCTCTATGACAATCAAGGGTAAGCATCCACTTTCACATTTTATTTTTGGTGTGGCCCATATAAGCTATGGATTGATCTGATATTTGGGATTCTATCCAAAATTTAAAGTAAGTTCCTGATGGACGAAGTAGATTTCATACAAACATGAATTTGGGTCCCCAAAAAAAACCGTTTGCACCACGACACAGTCTAGTAAAAACGTTTGCACTGGATAATTTCCAAAGAAAGAGATACAGCAACGGCTCTCACTCAATCAATGAAAGGTCATTTTTTCTATAGAAAAAATTTAAATAAATATATATTATTATATGTAAATGGGCCATCTATGATGATTTACATCACAACAACGTTTCAGATTACTGAAATATGGGTCCCATCTGTACCAAATTGAAGGAAGTAACGGATTTCAGACTCTCTCCGCCCGAGCACCGTAAAATACTCCAACAGAAAGTCGGATACTTTTCTTTTCTCAAACATTTCCGTTTAAAAAGTTTCTTGACTGGCCCTCACGCATCTGTACACGCTCCGACACGTGCTAAATTGCTCCGTTTGGAATACATCCATGATCCAACCGTCTATTATGTGACATTATATGTCATACGTCCACGATGAGGCCCATCGTATGAATGGTTTCGATCATCTCAACGTCATCCACTGTGATGTATGTGTTTTATCTATGCCGTCCATCCGTTTTCCAGATCACTTTAGGGTTCGTACGCAAAAATTACGCAGATGCAAAGCTCATGTGGACCACACCACAGAAGAAGTTTTGGATGGCATTCAATCCTCACTTTTTTCTGTAGTGTGCTCTACCTGAGCTTTGGATCTACATCATTTTTGTTATATACCTATAATGAGTTGGAAAAACGGATGGACGGCGTGGATTAAACACATACATCACGGTAGGCCCCACGGAGCTTGGGCCACGTCGTGCCACTGGAATATCCCTGCCGCGGGCCCCACATACATCACGGTTAGTCGTATTGAGTAAATTCTCTGGGGCCCACCATGGATCTATGTGTCTTATCCACTCCGTCCATCCGTTTTTAAAGGCCATTTTAGGGCATGGTCCTAAAATTGAATCAAATCCAAATCTCAACTGGACCACACTGAAGGAAACAGTGGGAATAATGATGTCCACCGTTGAATCTTATTAGTGCCCAAAAAATGATGTTTATTTGTCATCCAACCTGTTAATAATGTCACACAGACATTGTTGAAGGGAAAACACAAATATCGGCTTGATCCCAAAATTCTTGTGCCCCCAAGAAGTATTCAATGGTAACCGTTCAATTCACACCGATTTCTGTGGTGTGGTCCACTTGAGATTTGTGTATGCTTCAATTTTGGGTTCATGCCATAAAATGATCTGGTAAAATGGATGGAAGGCGTGGATAAAATATTTAATTCACAGTGGGCCCCACAGAGTTTACTTCCATTGCCGTAGCAAACCTCTTCCAGGAATTCTCTAAGGCTGGGGAAAGACTTAAATCAAATCCGTCCATAAGATACTTCATCCCGTTTTTGAAATCTATCCCAGAAATCATTCTGATTTAACACTCAGGTAGGCCAATCTACAGGAAACAGTATAAACATATGCCTTAAACCTCTAAATTCATGTGACATGGCCCACCTTAATTTTTTAGCAGTGAGATTTTTAGGCTAATTCTTTCATCTTGATGAGTCAAATCAGATGAATGGATTGGATGGCCCATAAATTACCACAACGACCCTACAAAAAACTAACGGTGGGAGGGCTCATTCCAACTCTTTCGTATGGTAGCCCCACCGTCCATGTATCTTAGTCCTGAAATAGGCTGTCTTAGCACATCTAATGCCGATAATTGGTCATCCTTTTAACGGTCCAGTTCACATCTGGCCCAGTGGATGACTGGATTGATCGATCCACCGTTGAGCAATATATACACGGTGTTGTTGCTGATAAACGGACTAGATCTAATTCGGGCACTACGTATGGAATAACCTTTGCATGCTAGAAGATGAGGGCTACTTGCATGTGTGGGCTTTGGGGCCGTTCATCACGTGGTGGGACCCATTTAGATGATCTGGCCAAGAAAATGAAGATTCCGTTCATCGAGTGGGCCACAGATGAAATCATGTCACAGACGAAATGCAGTTCCACGCTAGACTAGCAGATGCTGCCTTGCAAGTTAGCCTTGAGAAAAAAAAAATAATAATAAAATAAAAGGAAAATAAAAAAGACGCACGCATAGGAAGCGTGCTTGCTTCTAACCAAACGCCACATGGTAGATAACGTGGATGAGATCCACGCCGTCCACCAAGGGGACGGTCTCATGCTTAGGGCTGCACATCTGCCCCGTTAACCCGCCCAACCCACCCAACCCGACCCGACCCTGTAGAAACCAGATCTGTCTCGATCCAGGCTGAGAAAATGGTCCGGTCCCGAGTAGATGCGGCTGGACCATTTTTAATATAGGTACGATTTACGGTACATGTCAAACCTGCCCGACCCGACCCTGTACCCCAACCAGTGTATACCCAACCCTGTTCCACCCGACTCGAACTGCACCCCCGTTTATACTAGTTTATTGCTTTTAAAAATATCTATATAGCATTATCAATAGGTTGAATGGTCAATAAACATTTAGGTGGACTCTAGAATCTTTTAATGGTGGGAGATGACTATTGATTTTTGTGGTGTGGTCTACCTAAAGCTTTTATTTGCTTCCTTTTTGGGACTGTCCTATGACAATCTGGAAATATAGATGGACGGCATGGATTTACAATATATACATCGAGGTGAGCCTCATGGTTAGTGTCTCACCCACATGGCTGGTTTCGGGTCTCATCGACTCTCACTCAAGCTGTGCTCATCTCACACTCACAGGGAGCAGATTAGGTGACATCCGAAATCCACCAAGGTCGGTGGCCCCTGATTATGTGTCTTAAATCCACACCATCCAACTATTTTGAAAGATCATTTTAGGATATGATACTAAAAATGAAGCTGACTCAAATCTTAGGTGGACCACACCATAGAAACATAGTCCTAACCCGACCTGACCCGACCCGATTTAACATATAGGGTAGGGTAGGGTTAGGGTTGACCCTTTTACAAGTAGGGTAGGGTTAGGGTTGGGTCAGCTCAACCCGGTCACGACCCTGACCGAAACCCGAACCTTTAAATATATTTAAATTCGGTCCAGGGTTTGGCCTAGCCCAACCCTAACCAGACCCGTGTGCAGGCCTACTCATGCTCACCTTATTGGAAGCAGATTGGGTGATGACACTCTGTGGCCTACCGCGTTTCAATACTCAAAAGATAAGTACCCATGTGGTGTTTGTGAATGTGTGTTGTGTTGTGTGTTTTTTTTTTTTTCCTTGCGTTGATTCCACACATCCTGACATTGGGATTCAATACCTAAACCTCAGTACTAAAATGAGGTTATCTTCACTCAGTCTACCACCATCCCAAAGGTGTGGGTGTGTGTTGTGGTTACTAACAAGTTAGATAGAAAATAAACGGTGGGCCCTGGGATGGTTTTAATGGTGGGTGTCATTATCTCTACTTTGGTTCAAAACTCCATTAGGCCCCACCATAAGGAAGGGTTAGGATTGAACTCAAAGACCTGAAAACTCCACTCATTTCCACATCCAACCAGGTCAGATTAATGCCAAGACTCGACTCTACTTGAGATTTAATTACTAAATCAATAAGGGTATTTAAATAATAACACCTATCCAAATTTACAAGAATATAGAATGTTGATAGCTTTCAGAGAAAAAGTTCATTGCTCAGTGGCTGAAGCACTTGCCTTTTAAAGTAACAATGGCAGTTTGAATTTTATTTTAGTTTTTTATTTATGAAAAGCATTACGGTGGGGTGAACGCCTCCCTCTCTCTTGTCTCTCTCTCTCTCTCTCTCTCTCTCTCTCAAATTCCAAGCTCATCCATTTATTAGGTGGGCCATAGTTTACAGAAGAATTTTCTTAGCAATTCGCTTGTTTCTAACATTTCAGCCCATCTTGTAAGTAGATTAGCCTGATTTTGGAGCTAGATTATCTACACAGTGGGACCCACCTGATGGATGGCTTGGATCTCATGCTTGCTTGCTGCGTGTGTACAGGCTACTATGTACATGCCAACTGGTGTAACAACCTCATTAAGTACTATTACAACATAATACGTAGGAAGAGTAGCTAGTGAATGTGGACCATGATTTGGCGATCCACCACGTCCATCCGACAATATACATGTGTGATGATGGCTGCCTAGATAACCTTTAAGATTGGAAAATTAAAATTTTTTTATCAGTTGCCCACAATGATCGACATTCAAAACAAATGAGTCAAATGATCACAGGTTTAAAATAATAGGTTTTTTTTTTTTGTTTTTGTTTGGTACTCTTTCCTTCTAAATCCTGTAAGGCCAATTATATAAACAGTTTAACAGTAAGATTCATATCTCGAGTGGCTATACCGAGTGGAGATAGCCTCATTTCAACATTGAGGTCATGGTATTGATTCCCAAAGTGGGGGTGGCTAACGTTGAGTGTCCGAATAAATCTGTGTGGGAGCCTACTGTGATGCATCTGTTTATCCACACTCTAGTGACCCCAAAAATGTGGCAGAACCAACACTCTAGTGGACCACACCAAATAATAAGCTTGGGTTGCATTAAATGCAAGAGTCAGTGTGGTCCATTAGACTGTTAGATCTCCCTCATTGTTTAACTCATACCCTAGCATGATCTTAGAAAAGGGATGGATGGTGTGGATAAACAGATACATCATGGTACCCTTGGTCGGATGTTTAAAGGTCCAACCAGGGGTTGAATGCAATCCAGTTTCCGTTTAGATCAATGGGTTTAGTGAGTCAGTGACCATGGTCTAATGGTGGATAGAGTGCGTTTCAATACTAAATTCATGAGTTGAGTGTCCATGTCCTGTATGTGCCCAAAGGAGCCGGGATATAGTCATCCTAACCATCTTTCAAACCATCTCTCTACCGTACATATGGCAGGATAATGTTCAATCGGGCGGTCCCTCATTATCAATTTGGTATTGAACCAAACTAATTAGATAATCACAACCATCACTTTTCTTAACTTTCCGGCACTTGATGTTGACCACGAACAAAAAAAAATTCTGATCTTTATTTATCTTTTCAAATGCTATCAATTGTGGTGGAGCTCACATGATGTGCAGTCTCCGTGGATACATCACTCAATGCGTTTACTAAGCCAACAGGAGTATTTTCTTGTTTAAACTTTTGGCCCGTTTGGATACACTTCCTCCAAGTGGGATTTCCGAAGAGAAATGTTGCAAGCTTGCTTTTTCAGTACACTCAGGCAGAAACCAATCGGATTGCGATTTAGTATTTTATTTTATTTTAAAGTTAGTCATGCAAGGCACCCACCCTGTTAGCTGGGCAACACACCCATTTGGTTAGTCACATGATACACCCACCCACTAATGGGGTTAGTGTGTCTCCTTAGCACTCGAGCCTTAGACCTGCTGTTGAAACAACTAGGCAACTTCTGGTTGGACTAGCAGGTGAGAACCTTGCGATTTAGTACCTATTTTGTCGAGTTGGGGGATGAGTTGAGGGAATTAGTGCAGTTACAAGACAAATACAAGGGTACATATGAAAGGCAATTGCATGCTGCCACTGCTTGGACCCAAATAGTCCTAGGTAGGGGCATCTGTGAGGCCAGGTATGAGCTCAAAAATGAGGCAGATCCAATGCTTAAGTGGACCATACCCCTACCATTGAAATCTTTCTAAGGCCCACCATGATGTTTATTTGCCATCCAACATATTCATAAAGTTATGCAAACCTGGATGAAGGGAAAAAGCGAATGTCAGCTTAATCCAAAACTTTTGGGGGTACCAAGAAGTTTTTAATGATGGGCATCCAATCTCCACTGTGTGGTCTACTTGTGCCTTGGATCTGCATCATTTTTGGGCTCATACCCTGAAATGATATGAGAAAATGAATGAACGATGGGGATAAAACCCATGCATGACGGTGGACCCCACAGAGCAGGACGCAACCTGCTTTCGGTACGCATGAAGTTTCCCCATTTATTTTATGGTTGGCGGGCGCTTGCAAGCATTACAAAATGCTAAATTTCAAGAACCCCGTTTAGGCAATATGTGCTCAAATTCCTACCATTGTTGTTTGGTAGTGGTGGGAGCTATGTGCGCACCAACTCTCGATGCACATGAACACACAGTGTTTTCCCTTTTTAAGAACTTACCTCTGTCACGAGATTCGTGCCAAAGATTGCTGGGTTAAATAAAGGCACAGGGGCACGTGGACTAGATCCAAGCCACTCATTATTTTTTTTTATCAGTTTTTGAATAGCCCTAAACCATAACTAATCAGGCACTCTGTGATGTGGGCCACAACTGTACGAAGGAAAATGGATGGTTGGGAAGGACAGTTCACCAACAGTGTACTGTCAACATGCATGAGAGCCTGTGATATACCTGTGCGCGGGGCTGTGGGGTCCATAGAGTTGTCTGTGGAAAATCCACTCCATCCATCTATTTTGAAAGACCACAATAGGATAGGACTAAAAAAATCAGGCAGATCGTACACTTAGGTGAGCCACACCAAATGAAATAGTGGGAACTGGAAACATCATGTTGAAACCTTCCTGGAGCTGACCATGATGTTTTTATGCCATCCAAACCGTTCATAGGGTTATCAGCACCCAGATAAGCTGTAGGCACAAATATTATCCTGATACAAAACTTTTGTCATCCCCGGGTGCTCAATCCCCACTGTTTCGTGTGGTATGGCCCGCATGAGTTTTGGATCTGCCTGATTTTTTAAATTCCTTTCCTTTTGGGTTCTTACAAAATAGATGGACCGAATGGATTTGTCTTGGACATCTCTGTGGGCCCCACAGCCCCGGGTCAAAGGCAGTCTGCTTCCGCGGCCCACCTGATGAATAGACCAGCATGGCTTTTGAGGCAGGTCATGTAATGTGATCCACGAGTGTGGGCATGCACATCATACTCGGTTTTTCCAATTCCTACTAGTGGGGCCCACAGTTCAGTGGGACTGTTGGTCGGATGGACCTCGTCCCAGACTCTATAATACTGGATGATCCTAGCTGCCAGTCGGTAGAATTTGTTTTCAGTTGAATCTGGACCATTGCTGTATCACTTGTTGAATACGCATTTGGAAATCACAAATTGAAAGGTTAGGATTGTCTATTGTCTCATCAAGGATGTGAGGGATCATTAAGGGCCCGTTTGGATATCACCAAATAAGTTACTCTTACTTTTTAAGTAATTAAATTACTTTTTTCACTTAAATTAATTTGGTAAGCATCATTATAGAAGTAACTTACGTGCCAAAAGCTACTTATCAAGATAAGTGATTTTTTTTTTTTTTTTTAAAGCTTTTTAACTTGCTACTTTTCTATTGACAGGCTCTCTCTCTATCAGAGTCCTGGTGGACCAATACTCACGTTCCCATGAATCGCACATCATAATGGCATTTCTTTAAGGCTGATTACATCAAAGAAACATTAATCAGGAAGAAAATGATATCTAAAATAAAGGGGAGGGGGGACGGGTAATAGGAATTTACAATAATCAAATGAATAGAAACTAATAAAATTGCTTATTCAACCCGATTTGTACACGTTAAGATTGCTGCTTTCATCTGTTCTTTATCCAAGGAGGCTTGCACAATCACCTGCAATCAAAAACATTGATTAAATCTTTTCTTCTTCTTTTTCTTTTTGGTCTCTCTCTCTCTCTCTCTCTCTCTCTCTCTCTCTCTCAATGATACAAACTGTTTATATGATGGGCCTCACCTTGGATTGGGGTACCAAAAAAGAAAAAAAATAATCTCATATTGGAATTGCAACCCTTTGATCATTTGATTCTTAATACAGACAGTCTCCTTAGCTTTTTATTTTTATTTTTATTTTTTTGGGTCTCCTTAGCAATTGTTTTGTGGGCATTGGTTGAAAGTTTAGGACCTTCCAGTTCCAACCTTGAAGATTTTTGGAGGCAGACACTGCCAGTTGTGTATCTCATTAGATCAACAGTTTCACCATTCAAAAGAAGAAGGAAATGTGCGTGTGTGTGTGTGTGTGTGTGTGTGTGTGTGTGTACCTCTTGAACTTTGTTTCCAGATCGAGCAAGTAATTTGTACTGATTTTCAAACACAGAAGCCATATAAACCTGCAACGATGGAAAGATTGATGCCGCAATCAGTTGGAATGAAAGCTGTTTACAAAAAGCTGAAGAATTTGGTACTGAACTAAAAAACTGGATGACACAAGTTTTTCAATGCAAAAACCATGGCTGGATTGCCAAACTGGGTTTCAAGCAAAACTAAGCCTGGGGCCCTTGTCAAGCTGCAGACCAGTTTTGAGTAGGACTGTCAAAGGGGCTATCAAGCAACTGTTCCTAGCCTGCCATTGAGTGGGCTCAGGTATTTTTGTTGCGCCATTCAGTTCGGCCTAGGCCTGAGTTTTAGGTCCATCAAACAAACAGGTCATGCCAATCTTAGAAAACATTTTCAACCAGGGCCCAGGTCAAAATTTCAGGTCAAATAAAAGATCAGCACCTACACAGACCCAAACCTGGCCTACTGTCACCCCATATTCTAGGATATAAATCTTTCAATACAGATGCACTTGGTATGTACCTGAAAGGTTGGAGCTAAACCAGGGCTCAAGAAAAAACGGCCTTTTGAAATGTGATCAATTCCTTCGATCTTCTGTAGCTCCTTGATAAGCGACTCCACATCGTCCCACTGCCAATTTTAGTTCCAAGTACTAAGAGTTAGCCAATAAACAAGTAAAATAAAAGTACTCAACAAACCGATTAGAAAAACAGCTTACTTATCTGAAAATAAAGAAAAGAAAAACAAAATTAGGAAACCTTCAACGGAATTTACTGTAAGTAATTATTTTTCAACTTCACCTTTTGTGGACACTGAATAGCTTGTCTGCATAGCAAAACCGAGATTTCTAGAGCAGTTTAGGACTCCAATCTGGTTTCTATGGTGAGGTATTACATGACCCTTGATGAGGGATATGCATTGTATCCTCGAGTTCTCTTTTTGTAGTCCTATCGTGACCCAGAAAGCATCAATGTTAGAATATCCCAGCTATCTAATCCTTTTATCCCCTTTTCGGTAGAACATGGGTTGAAGGGTTAGTGTTCTCCCACCGAGTAAAGCTTTTGGTGCACATCCCGTCCATGATGGGGTTATTAATCTCCCACAGGGTACATTTTTGGGGCACATCCATCCATGATGGGACCCATCAAATCAACAGTTTGGATGTCTCAACCATGGGCCCAACTTGAACAATCATTAGGGTCTTCCAAGATACCGTGTGGCTTGGCAGAACAAAATTGTACTGGAAGTGGTAAGCAAACTTATAACTACTTGTCCAAGAAAAATGTGGAACTCAAGGAAGAAACTGGAAATAGAGATTGGCCTGCCATCAACGTTTTTTTTTTTTGAGGCAATAATAAAATTTTATTGAAAAAAGAAGGCCATTGGCCAAAGAATACAAAATCAGTAAAAAAACAAAAGTCTACAAACTACAATTCTAACCGGCGAACTGGAAATTGAGCATAAGCTAAAATGTTAGCTGCTTGAGCCTAGAGCTGGGCATCGAGTCGACTCAGACCGAGTTAGGGCTGACCCGATCCGACTCGGTTGTGAATTTGGCCTGACTTGAACTCGATCCGACTTGGTTTCGAGTCCAGCAGGATTGACCCGATCCGAATCCGGGTCTGGCTGGTCTAACCCGGACTGAGTCGGATCGAGTCAGCACAAAGTCAAGTCCCCACCCAAATCCAATTTAAAAAAACCCCTAATTCAGAATTAGATGAAAAACCCCAAATAGATGGATGAAATTGAAACCCCCAAACCTAAATAGATGAAAATTGAAAATACACAATTACTCTAATTCAACAAAAATAAAGCTTTAAAGGTTAGAAAAAAAAAAGTCCCCAACCTATTTCAGGTGCAAGCGGGGAGTCAGGTGGCTGTGCCGGATCGGGACGGAGGTCAGGTGGCTATGCAAGACCGGGACGGGAGTCCAGTGGTTGTACAAGAATGGGACTGGCGACGGCTGCCTGTTCAGGACGGGAGACAACTGCCTATTCGAGTGCCTACCAACCGGGTACAATCGTGTGACGGATTGACGGGTGAGACTTGAGAGGCAGTGAGAGCGAGGAAGATGCAGGAGGAGGAGGTGGGAGAAGGAGAGAGGAGAGTCGACCTGGGTAGAGTTTAGGGTATGGGGTGCTTGGGTCGGGAGTGCGGTAAGTAGAAATGAAGTAAAGGGTTAGGGTTTTTTTTTTTTAATATTTATAGTACCTGAGTCGAGTCAGGTTCAGTCCGAGTCGAGTCGGAACTCTAGTTGACCTGAACTCGACTCGGATCTGGTCCAAATTCGGTCAACTGGATTTGGTCCGGATCGACTAAACCAATCAGTTCAGATCGAGTCGTGTCTGAACCGAGTCAGGCTGAGTTGACTCGTCCGGTGCCCAACTCTACTTGGAACCCATTCAATTACATTCGATTTTTCCCCATTGAAGAGTTCAAGAAAACAACCCCTTCGATTTTTAAAGCAGCGACTATTACTCTCGAACAAGATACTCCAAAGTAGTGTTTTAAATAGCTACGCTATGTAGCGTGTAGCTTACGCTACGTAGTGTAGCTTAGCCTTAATGCTACGTAGCTCATGAAAATAGCTTAAGTCACATGTAGCCTACGCTACATGATGATTTGTATACACTACATGCTACATAGACTACGCTACACGCTACATAGCTCACATTACAATTTATTTTCCACTACAACATTAAAATCAATTACTGTTTTCAATGATTTGTTACATTTTTTTATTTTCAATAAAATTAGTTAATTTTTCAATGCTTTTAGTAAAAATAATGCAAGTAACAATATTAAATCAGTTTCGTTGCTTTCTTTACATTTACACTTAATCATTACCCTATATTATTTTAGGTTGAGTCTAGTTGCATCAAATATCATGAAATACTGTTAAATTCATCATTAATCAGTCTAATTTGGTAAAAAAATATCATGAAATTGGTGCAACTAAGTGTAACCTTAATTAAAAATCTAGAAGTAGCATGTAGCTTATGCCTCACGCTTCAAAGGTGTGAACGCTATGCTACATGATATTCGCAATTTAAAACACTGCCCCAAAGACCTTCTAAAAGGCATAAATGCCATATTTGTTTCCCAACTTTACTTACACCACCTCCATGCCAAGCCAGGAAGAATTGATCAATCGAGCATGGAATAAACCATGTAACTCCAAAGAGGATGAACAAACTGGACCACATCTTTGACGCAAAAGGACAATGACTAAATAAATGATCAATCGACTCCTCATCGTTATAACATAATATGCAGACATTAGGAATTATCATACCACGCCTTCATAGATTGTTGACTTTAAGAACCTTTTTCCTACACACCAACCAAGCAAACGCCGCCAACTTGGATGGAGCACCATAACACCAAACATGGGCTGTATGGCACTCTACTTGCTCAAGATAACCCCCCGTCTAATCTCTCGTATAAGGACTTTACCGAGAACTATCCAGATTTTTCGATGAGCCACACCAAGGCATCTTCTTCTGATATTGATGGATACCAACTTGAAAGAAAATTTAATAGCCTTATCAATTCCACCTCATTTATCACTCGAATTTCTTCTTCACGGAGGAGCCCAAATGACTGCTTTACCATGAATGGAATAACACCTCTCAACCGAAATAGTTGGCTCTATGGCAGGAAGTTGAATGGGATGCAGGAATAAAGGGGATCTTACAAACTTGGGTTCTAAGAGGATGACTGAAGTTGCCATGAGATGAGATCATAAACCCTGGAAAAATATCATCACGATGGCACAAGAAAGGTGAATATATTTTTAAGACTAATTTTCAGTTTTTTTCTTTTTGTTTGAAACGATATTTCATAGAAGAGAAATGATCACATTAAGTACAATGTTGTAACACTATGATGTTTTTATTTTCAGGTTAAGTGTCAGCTCAGTGGAACATTGGAGCCATAGAAATGGTGGAACATACCACAAAGATAACATGGAGAGAAAATTGGAACAATCCACTCATCAAGTATGCTACACACATAGATTGAGTACATTGATGTCAACAGTGTAGCCTGCATGATGAATTGACCATCCTGGTTTTTGTCCCAAGTGATCTTTATAATGCAGCCCGCATTTTGCACAACTCGAAGTTATACACAAGTGATGCTAGTGGAAAATAAAAGCGTTAAGTCAACATACAATGTTCATATGATCATTTCTCTCTATAGAAAGTCTCATTTAGGTTACTTTCTTACTAGAGATTGACAAACACCATCCCTTGCATTTTCAGGAATCAATAAGTTGAACTCCTAATTCAACCACCTCCAAGAAACATGTATGTCAAAAAGTAGAAATAATATGCAAAATAGCTAAACATTAAAGATAATTTGGACATTTATATTTAGATAACCATATAAGGTAGTTAACATAGCCACAACGCAATACGCTAGGCAACCCACCCCCAGAGTGCCTACTTGATTGCCTTGGCAGTTAGCAATAACTTACAGAGAATGAAGTTACAGGAAAATAAGATATTTGCACATACAAAGGATTTCCTTTTTGAAATTGAGCAAATACTATATATTTGTAAATATATTTGTTTTTGTGGCAAATGTAACAGTTTTTACATTAAAAACTAGGGAATATGGCATGTGCAATGCACGTGGAGAGAGTAGGGGAGAGAGAGATGGAGGGGATGGGAGTCGCTACATGCAGTTGCTTGCTACATGCAGAGAGATAAAAGAGAAGGGCACTGGAATGGTTTCAACAGTGGGAAACCCATTATAATTTTTTCTAGAGTTGTGGGACAACTCAAGCTTTAGACCAAGACTCCCAAGACCGGCCCCTCCTTGAGAAATAGGCTTACAAGATTCCTCTCAGTTTAGAAGATGAAACTTATGTTTCTCCTCCGAGTCTTGCCAAAGAAAATCTCTTCTTATCTTTTCCAATCTATTCAACACTAACTTGGTGATGCGGACATCAGTGGTGCACCCTTCAGAGTGTACCAGAGGAGGCGACGTCGCAGATCGAGTGTTGGAGCAGACGAGTTGATGTAGATGGACGCCGGGCCCATTGGGCCCATTTTTTGACGCGTTACAAGTACGCGAGATGCAAGATCGCGCAAGAGCATCATGACCGCTGGACCATGGAGCGGATTTTACGTTTAGGCGCTTTTCTGTTTATTTCCTTGTTTCTAGGCGCTTTAGTGTCGTTATTTACTTTAGGCGTTTTTATGTTATTTCTTCGGTTTGCAGGCACTTTAGGGCACTTTTTTTTATTTTTGTAGCTTATATATACTGTGAGAAACCCCATTTCGAATTATTGAATGAATAGAAAATTCGTGAGTTTCTTCCTCTTTGTTTGAGAGATTAAGGTTTCAGGATTGGCCCTCGGGTGATGAGGATTCCATCCCGGAGTTTCCGTTTTCTTTTCTCTATTTCTTCAAGGTGCGAGGAAAGGTAAGCTTCTTTTAATTCCTAATTCGTACTTCATGAGAACCCATTGCTTTTCAACATCCCTCGTCCTTTTCTGAACCCCCCCTCCCCTTTTGGGTACGATCGAAAAGAGGGATGCCTAGCCACGATAACCGGATCCAAACTTGACTGTGGACTGATCTTTGCTAGATCTGGGATATCCTCATATCCCTAGATCCTCCCTGTTTTACGATTTTACATGGTTTTATGCGAAGGGGCATGATCCGGACGGACGGATCTCATCTTCGTGTTGAGATTTGTTAGTTTCCTCTGATTGAAAGTTGCTAGTTTCGTAATTTTATTATTTGAATATTCATGCATCTAGGATTAGGTCATCGCATGCCCCTGCATCACTTGGGGCATTTGAATAATGATAGGAAGTAGACCAGAATATTAGAGAAAGCAGCTTTGATGAGAGTAATGCGACCACCCAAAGACAAATAACGATGTCTCCACCCAGCCAACTTCTTCCCAATTCTCTAAACAACTCTATCCCAAAGATGCATAGCTAGCTTTCCAATGCATAGGGGTAAACCCAAATAGGTCAACGGTAACGCTCCCACCTAGCAACCAAAGATGGCCCATGTGAATACCCAACATTTCTGACTTTGCAACATTAACATTTAGCCATAAAGCCTAGCCTTAACTTGTTGAAACTCCCCCAAAAAAACAAAAAGGTGATAGATCTAGGTTTTGTCACCTAAGTGACCCTTGATAAATTTGCATGACCGACGTTGTCAAAATTGTTATCACATCGCAAATCATAACAAATTGAAAGTCGTACCGTAAATCATAAGATATTTGTATGATTTTCTTAAAAAAACTAAAAAATATGAAAATTTTGAATAAAATAAGAAAAAAAATTAAGAACCCATCAACCATCCTTTTGCCATCATTATGCACTAAGTAATGCCAAGTCATGATAGTGTTAAAGGATTCTTATCTTTCCTTATTTTTTTTTGTCTTTTAAGAAATTTTTCTTAAAAGACATACAAAGATCCTTTAATAATTTATGTTCTTGATAGCTTTCTTGAATGTAGAATCATGTTGGAAAAGCAGCATTTGATTCTGTAGACCGGCAAAAAAAAGATATTTTGATTTCTAACCATTATTCCACAACACATAAGTCAACATGATCACAACCATCCATAAAAACATTCCAAATACGTCATATTCCAATTTGGAGTTTCGACCAATTAAGGAGTAAGAAATCATTAAGAAAAGCTCCATGATTTAACGCTGAAGAGAATATGTATCATTAAATCAACAAAATAAAATGATTTACCATTTCTAAGTGATTCTTAAAGCCTCCACCAATTTAAAAACACAAAATGAAAGCCAAGAGATGCTTAAAATGGAAGCGAACAAGCATAATTTGAAACGTAAATCAGAATTTGAATTGTAAATCAGAATTTGAATCACAAATCATAGGATCAAATCATAGAATCGTAATATTCATATAAAAAGGGATTCAAGGTGTAAATCAAATCATTTTGCTTAAGATTCAACTCAAATCGTAAATCATAAATCATAAATCGTAGGATTTTGACAACATTATGAACGACTACAATGGCATCATCACCCAAAATACCTGAAAGAAAATATATTTCCTTAAGGATGCATTTGGTTGCACCAAGTATCACAAAATTTCATGAAATTCTAGTCTAATTCGGTGCAAAATTTCGTGATATTTGGTGAAACCAAATGCACCCAAAGTCCCTGTAAATTTTTGTATTATTATCCAATCGTAAGTTAAGAGTCATAACCTCAACATCTGCTTGTGCTGTTTCCAGGCTCCCATCCAAGGACCTACGATCACCAACAACAAACTCCAGAGACTCCAGGGCCTCAACTAGTGGGTCTGGCTGCCATAAATAACAAGCACAACTATGTCAATAACAACCTTCTTTAAGTATATGGTAAACCAGCATAGAAGGAAAAGATGGACCTAGAATATAGCTTACCATTATTTGCTTTAATGACAAGGTGATACGTTCAAGAGCAAAATCCAATTGGTGAACTTTTGCTTCTATGATCTGACCATAAGAAACATTTTCAAAAAATTCAGAATGGTAGAAATACTGAAAGGAGGCTGTAAGTATGAAGGCAATATACAGTGTCTGATCAATCATTTGCTTGGACCAAAAAATTGTACATGTGGGGTCCACCTTTTCTCAATCCAAATTGCTAATATAGGGGGGGAATGTGAAAATGGGAGATGTCCTGAAACCTCCATTGTCAGTGTTCCTAACTGACAGATAGGTTCACATTACATGTAGAGCATTGGTTGTAACTTCTTCTTTCTGCTCCTCTCTCCCTCTTCCCTTCTTTCCAATATCTACAGTAAAAACTAGTGGTTTCTTGCAATAAAGGAAACCAAAACATAAATGAAAGAATGCATTAAAAATACCTGGCCAATTTTGAAATATGTTGATGGATCTAAAGTTGCATCCCATGACACTTCAGATTGGTGAATCAGCGCAGGTACTCCCTCAACCTTTCAAAAGATCTAATTTTGTTAAAAAACAACATGGCGGAAGGATTCCAAACAGTTTCAAGAGTATTAAGAACACCAGAAACCCATAGTTACCTCAACAAATATACCGAAATAAGTAATCTTCTTGATACAGCACTTGACAACATCTCCAATGCTAAGTTTCGCCTGCAAAAGTGTTACTTGGTAAGAACTAGTCTAGTAGCCATTTCTCTGTTGCGATTACACCAACAAATAACTTTCGCAAAGAAATATCTATTTATATAAAACCATTGCTAAAGTCTACATGCAGCAAAAACATGATTGTGGGAGATTCAAGCCATGAATCAGATGGACCGCACCATGTAGATGATTTGGCCCAAAATCCAGCCCAGTCAGCTCAGGAGGTGAACTACACATGCATGAAAGAAAGGGCAGTTTAAAGAAAATTACGAAGGGTCTACATTCAACTACATTTCAGGCCTGCCCAATGAGTGGACTTGGGTGATTTTTGGGCCAGGTCATTTACACAATGTAACCCACATTCTGTATTGCCCGGATGTCCTACACACATGCCAGGTTGACACATGTGGCCTCGTATAGAGGCATGTGTGGGCTTCGCAAAACTCTTCATATTACAAATTTCATCCTAGTATTATGCAAAATAAGGGGCCATACTTTCACTTACAAAGAATCAAGGGCATTAAGATGGCTTTTGTATGACACAAAACTTTGATCTTTTAAAATTGGATCCCAAAGAGTCAGAAACGTAGAGTGAGAAACAGCTCCAAAAGCCTATCTAGTTGACTCAAAACTCAGGCGATTCAATTTGGTTTGGCATGGCTCCAAATACGGAGTCCTACTACTAACAAAAAAAAAAACATGCGTCTTTTTTTTATTATTCTTAAATCTGCTACTTCATAGGCTAAAGCAAATTGCATTCGTAAAACACAACCCATTTCAAATTCAAGCCCAAGTTTTTTAACATTGCCAGATAATTAATCTGTGAATAAGTCTATATACCATGAGACTTCTCTTTTTCTCAACTATCTCTTCCTTTTCTTTGGGCCTACCAGAGAACATAAGCTTTCTAGAGTTCCTATCCGCCAATAACACGCTTACTTTGATTCTCTGCAAAACAGGAAAAAGAAAAGACACGTGATCATTATTTGAAAAGGCACTTGCACACACCCTTTTTGATAGAAATGCCCTCTTCTACTTTTGGCAATACAATATTACAACTTTACACTTCTGTATTACTAAATGTAGAAAGAAAAAGGTTACATGTATCAAACATGGAGTGCGTAAATAGTATCTCCTCTCAGAAAGAGAGAAAAAATATGGGATAACATCAAACCAAGTTCTTCAAACCTGACCAACAAAGGAAGACAAGAATTTTGTCTTCTCTTGGTCGTATGTCTCGAGAAGATCTTCCAATTTCATATGTGCAGCTGGATATTCTTCAAGTTGCTGATTTGTTTCTTGACTTGGATTTGAATCCAGTGCAAGATTCCTATTCTGAGCTTCATAATTACCCAGGATGCTTAAATTCTGCTTGTATAAGGATGGGTCTAAGCCTTTCTTTCTCAGCCACGATTCAAAAGCCAAAAATTTCCATTTGGCTCCAAGATTCCGGTATGGCAAAAAACCTATTAACGAACCAAACGATACCTGGGGAAGATAAGAAAGCATTCTGATTAGAAAACAAGAATAGGAAATTACTGCATATGGCAAAGGACAAAAGGGGAAATGTATATCAGGCGGTTTGCTAATGTTAATCAGCTCCCCTTACTGTCACACCTTGCAACACGACCAAGAGGATCAGAATGTGGTACCGCTGGATTCAAGGAAGAAGATGGACAGTTGAAAGAAACTCGATAACTTTTAAAGTGCCCAACCTTTTCTGCAAATCCAGAAGTTAGGAATCCTACAAGCAAGAGTTTTTAGGTATGATAATAACCATGTTGTAGCTCTCCTGATGATGGGCTTGGACATTGCACTTGTACCATAAGGTGTCATAGTAACAGGGTGCAAGCAAGGTTAGCAAACAAAACTATACACAGCGATGGGCACAGGCTCCATTGCTACTTTACAAAATGTGAACTTACAACAAAACCTCTGCTGCTGCAGCTAATCAACTCTACTTCTTCCCTTTCTCCTGTTTGCAGGAGATTTTCAGCCCTGGCCCAATCAATTTCTTCACGTTCCTGCAGTTTCCAAACCTACTTAAAATCAACATTTAATTGTGCAAATTCATCTCCAATTAGCAGATGAAATCAAACTAAATACAGCTTAGGATGATTTATAGATGAAGCACCAATAAGAGATCAGAGCTTTCCGAATCGGCATCCCCAGCCAGAAAACCATACGCCTGATGCTCACTTGAACTTCTATGTGCATGTCCGATCTCTGTCGATAATGGTGCTTCATCCACGGTCCACCACATATGGCATACATGTAAGTCAACCCAGAGTGTCCAAATCATTGACCCCATTGTGGATGGAGCATACCTAATAACCCAAACATCACACTGCTTGGATGAAATTATTCATCAGATATCGATCAATGAACCTGGACCACTGATCTTTTTCTCTTAACAATCCATTTGATGGACACCAATTGGATGGTTAGGATCATTGGCAAGTATGATTGTCGTAATATGTTCCAATGCTGGGGTTTGGCACAGTCCAGATTAGCTTACACGCATGTGTCATATACCATGGATGTGTTCCTGCCATTTAAGAAATATTGGAAAAAGCAGTCTAGCCATCGAAGCAAAACATCATCATCTGAGTGAGTTAAAAAGAGATGCATCCTTACACCTAGAGCTGTTAATTGAAAATGCTTGATTTCATCAGCATCATTGTGGCTCTCGCTGTTAACATCAGTTTTCTCTGCTCCACCAGGATCAGATCTTTGTATGGTTGATGGGTCCAACCTAAAATTTATCCATCTCTTAAACAACAAAACTAGCAACCAAGAAACAGATCTAAGCTTTACAAAACTAGCAGCTCCTTGTATGAGAAAAGTTTGCACACAGGCACAAGAGAAACTGAAACTAACTGAAGCAAAATTAATGGACACCCTTGCATGTTTGACCACACACAAAGATTCCTGCATGCAAACACTAATGCACAAAAACATGCAAATGTGCACGCATTCTATGCTAGATAGCATAGCACTGGAAAATGCAAGGCAGCACTTGGGAGCTCCACCAAGCATGCACCTCCGAAAGTGCTGCTAATGCACTTGGCATTTGAGGCAGCACAGGGAACACAACTGGCATTGAATGGGTTGGCATTTTCCTGCTTTTTATGCCCCCAGTTTTGGCTGAGATGTACCCCAAACACAATTGCACAAGGCTTCCTGTTAACCTTGGGAAACGATAACACCCAAGTGCACTATAAATCAAGCTGAAACCTGATAGCATGATTGACATGAATAACACAATTCGGGAATTAAATGTGAGGAGTGATCACCTACAACTGATTCTACTTTGAAAATATTATTTCTTCCCAAGAGGAAAACAAAATGACGAAGGTGAAAATGTGGGTTGCAGCCTGCAACCAATTGTAAGTGATCATACCTCTAAAATGACCATCTTGAAAGTCCATTGATTCTATTAAGTATTATTGAGAGGGAGCAATGGGAATAGTGATCGATGACATTACCCAATAAATATTGTTCAAAAAAAAAAAACAAAAAACAACCAACAAATTACAGAAGGGTTTTCCATTGTGGGTAAAAGCATGGGAATACCTTTGTGGCTTTCCTAGCACGGCAGCTTGCACAGATGAATTGCTGCTAGAGTGAACTGGCTTCAGATCCAAAGGCTGAGTTACGGCAACTTCCCTTTCAGGAGTTCCAGTATCACGATGCTCAGGCCGCTGTAATCCTTGAGAAATCAAGCGCAGCATTACATTTCTATTACTCCAAATACCGAAAGCTTAGATGGCAGTCTAGTGAATTACCTATGTTGACCTGAGAAGCTTTTACTTCATCATCCAACTCCATTTTATCAGATGACATTACACTCGCATCCAAAGGCTTGACATCACCTGATAAAATGCTCGCTTCATCAGAATTCAATCTATCAGAATCAGGAGAAGATGTGCTCTCTTGATTAGGATTTGAGATCCATATCGGCTCAGGCTTCTTCAACAGAGTTACATCACTAAAATTATCATTAAGGTCCTTCGGCTTCTTTAACAGGGTCATGTCACCAGGACTTCTGTTGAGATTCTTCCTCATTTTCAAGTATAAGTTTGGTTTGATTTCAAGCTTTGAAGATTTCTCTGTTTCAATGTCATCTGCTTGCAATGCAGAAGGCTTTCGCAATATGACCTTAGAAACACTACTGTCCTTAGTATTGATCTTTTGAGATGATTGGCTAGGCTTCATCTCTGTGTAGACAGGCACATCATTTGTCATCTCCTCAGCTTTGTTTACTTTCTTCATGACAGGTCGCACAAGATTCAAGTTTTTATCTATGCGCAGATTTTTGTTAGAGAAATGCATATCACTTTTAGAATTAGATTGCTCTGCTTCTTGCTTACTCCAATCCAGAGGAACATTAACTATTTCAGCATTTGATTTGCCTTTTTTCTTCGCAAACGATTTCTCTATTTCTAGATAAGATGCCTCTGGGTTCGATTTTCTTCCCATTATCTGCACACAGTCATTAAAAACATGGATTTCATTGGCAGGAGTCAAAAGTAAGAAACAATTTAAGAAACCCAAAGAAAAGAAGATGGTACAAATTCATCTCAACATTGAAAATGATCACAAAAGCTTTTTATTTTGCATCAGCAAGGAAGAATTTAAGGGCCTGTTTGGATAGTGGGAAAAGAAGAGAAAAGAAAAGAAGATTGTAATCATCATCCAATGATGATTTCATGAGATTTCCATGAGCACTATTGAAAAATGGATTCCATGTTTGGGATCTTGCTTGAACAGTGAGTGGAAATCTCATAAAGCTCTCAAAATGGTCACCTCATATCTTGTGCGTGAGAATTTGACTATGGTGTTTGGATAATGATTACTATTTGGTATCCAATATTTCTTTGCTATCCAAACATAGTGAACCATCCCATCATGGGAAAATCACTAAGGGCCTGTTTGATTTTTCGGCTCACCTGTAATTCCTTTGTAAATAGGTAATGATTATTTACCTAAGTAATTGCTACATCTTTCCCAATGCAGATCGTGACAGCCTACTTTTTTAACAAAAAAATCGAAAAAATTACAAAATAAATGTGGGGCCCACCATGATGTATGTGGCTTATCCACACCGCCCATTCGTTATACCAACTGAATTTAGGGCATAAGCCCAAAAAATGAGGCAAATCCAAAGCTCAAGTGGACCACACCAAAGGAAACAGTGGTAATTGAACGTCTACCATTAAAAACTTATTGGGGTGCCTAGAAGTTTTGGATCAAGCTGATATTCATGTTTTCCCCTCATCCATGTCTGTATGACCCTTTGAACCCGTTAGATGACAAATAAACCTCAATGTGGGCCTCGTGAAGGAAACAACTTTCAAGGGTGGATAAATTAAGGCCACTGTTTCCTTTCTTGTGGGCCATTTGAGCGATTGATTTGCCTCATTTTTCGGCTCATGCCCCAAAATGTTTTGATAAAACAAATGGACGGCACAGATATATCATATACATCACGGTGGGGCCCATAAATTCAAGTCAATACTTTTGGACCAGTGGTGGAATTACTCACCCATTTTCAAACAAGGTGAAAAAGTACTAATTACGTATTTTCCAAAGATTTACATGCAACATGGAAAATAAAACAGGCCCTAAATTTCTTCTCTTCTTTGTCTTTACCCACTATCCAAACAGGCCCCAAATAGATTTTTTTTTTTTTTTTGAAAGGTGACAGCTTTTATTAGAACACTCCCATAAAGCAAGAGAAGAATACAGAAAAACAGAAACAGGGCATCAACTGCCAAACAAAAGACAAAGAATAGCAGCTATATCTGCATTGACAGATCCCGCCCAACCTATGACAAGGAACTTGATTTTGCTAATAATAGACTTTACATTGATCTTCTTGTTACGAAAGCACCACCCATTTCTGGCTCCCCAAACAGCCCACAGCACAGCCATGAGAATCAAACTCCACTTGGCCTTTTCAGATTTTCCTACTCCTCCCCAATGCCAAGCCCAAATGAGAGCATCCACCGAATTCGGCATAACCCAATCAGTCTTGAGCAAGCAAAGGAAATAGTCCTAGATTTTCCACACAAAGGAGCAATGAATGAACAAATGGTCTACAGATTCCGCATTTCCCATGCACATTATACAAATATTGGGGAGAATTAACTCTCTTCTTTGAAGATTGTCAATAGTGAGAACCTTTTTACGCCCTACCAACCAAACGAAAGCTGCCACTCTAGGAGGAGCTCCATTGACAGTCTTTTTAAAGGTAGTCCAAATAGAGGATGCTTTCCCCGCAAATGCCCTACCATTCCCATCATTGTTGCAAGGACAGCCATATTCCAAAGCACACACCCAATCAGATTTCATGCTGCCGCCAACCAGTTTCCAATAGCTTCCCAAACCATCTTCAGAAAAACCTAATACGCCCCAAGTTTCAACAGCACTTCCCCATGCTTCACCAGAAAGGGGCAGTGCAAGAGCAAATGGGACAAATTCTTCATCCTCACAACATAAGAAGAGCTTATTAGGCATCACAAACCCTCTACTTCTAAACAATTGCAAAAATTTTGTTGACTCCGACAGTCCATGCAAATGCTCTAATACTCATTGGGACATGTGCTTCCCATTTTTCCTCCAAAGTGAGGGCCCTGTGATCCAGAATGCACCAAGGACTTAACTGAGAACAAACCATCTGGCTTAAGGACCCAAATCCTCCAATCAATGCTTGAATGGGTATATATGTAGACTACATCAACTCTAGCACGCTGGAGACAATATTTTGTCATCCAGAAGATTTTGACAAAATCAAAAGATCACAAGCAATGTCGTTGCACTGCCGATGATAGCAATCGCTGACCAAAGCCTGCTTATTAGAAGCTAGTGAATAGAGCTTTTCAATTCTCTCAGCCAGAGGGACAACGCTGCACCACAAGTCCTCTCTGAAGTGAACCCTGGAACCCAAGCACATGCGAAAACGAATAAAAATGGCACAAAAATTCTTGGCCAAGGAAATTGCACGCTTGATTTGAGAACCCCTTATGCTGGAAGCAGCTTTGACATCTTATTGATTTTCAGACTCATACTCAGCAACCAGAATGCTTCTAATAAGAGACTTCTCACCATACATCCAACTCCATTTGCTTGACAAAGCAATATTAACTATACTTATATTCCTCAGACCTAGGCCACCACACCTGATAGGATTGCAAACATCTTCCCAAGACACTAAATGGAACTTGTGGGAGTCCACCGAATAATCCATAGAAACGCTTTTGGACCCCTTTGATAGTGGCGGTGGCCTTGCCTGGGCATCTAAAAGCGAGAGGTAGATCAGAAGAGATGTCAGCACCAATTTTGTAAGAGTTGTATTTTGCTATTGCTATCTACTGAACACTTGAATTCTAGGAGGAATAGAGGACTTCCACATTTTGGCAAGTTGGAAAGGATGGACAGTTGAACATGCCATGCCAATAAGGAATAGATGAACAACCATGAAGAGAACTTCCCTTTTTTTCTTTTTCTTTTTGCCTCCACCCACACACTTTTGTCCTCTTCTCGAGAATTAACTATCAACATAGCAAGCACACATAGGGAATGGCACATTATCTCTAAGGTTCCTATTGGATAGCACATTCCATTCTACATTACCACTACTACATATGCATTAATAACAATCCCTCAGCTTTGCAACTTCACAAATAGAGAGTGAAAATAGAGGAGGAAGATTCCGTAAGGGAGACTACATCAATCCACACATCAAGTCAAAACCTCACCCTATCACCACGACCAACAATGAAATGGCCCATTTCTAAGAACCATGCTAATGAGGACAATCAGAGCACTGACCAAGACATCTACATGGGCTCCCAGACGACAAGTTGAAGACCCCACGTGCATGGACGTGCATCTAGAAGACCCCACATTGGGATGATGCATGCGGGCTGCATTTGGAGGAGCATCCGACCGTTGAATCATGATTTCGGGTCGATCCAACCATTGGATTTCACGAAGGTCATCGTTGGGCCATCTAGGCTATTCATCTTGGTCCACCTTGATTGTGGACACTCTAGGATTAGTTTTTTTTTTCTGTTTTAGGTTTATCTATTGGTTTTAACGCATTTTGAAACATTTACCTTGCATATTTTAAGTATGGGACGCATAAGGAACATTCTTTGTACTTGAAGGTCTTTTGCACTTTTTACACCCTAAACTCTATATAAGGGGGTGTTGTCCAACCCTAAAGGGGATGATGAATGGTGTTTTAAATAGCAAATAGCGTGTAGCATCATGTTCATCCCCTACCATTTTTTTAATCAAGGTGCTTGGTTGCACCAATGTCATGATATTCTGTACAAAATTAGATTGATTCACAATGAAAGTTAATAAAATTTCATGGTTTTGGGCGCAACAAAAAGGAACCTCAAGTAATAGGAAAGGGCAATGATTAAGTATAAAGGTAAAGAAATAGCAATGAAATTGGTTTAATATTGTTTTTTTATATCAATTTAATAAAAGCATTAAAAAGGTTAATTAATTTTTATTGCAAATAGAAAAATGCAACAAATCATTGAAAACATCCTGTGAGCTACATAGCGTGTAGCATATGCAATTTATGATGTAGCGTAGGCTACATGCAACTTAAGCTACTTTCATGAGCTACGTGGCGTTAAGGCCATGATATTTAAAACACTGTTTGAGACAAGCTTGTTGCTCTTTGTTCTTTGTGAGAAATTCTCCTCTACTTCCTTTAGGGTTTGTGAGAAAACCCACCCTTCCAATTGAAGTGTGGAAGGGTGGAAACACATCTTGGTGGTGGACTCCTCCAAGGAAATCCTTCTTTTTTTTTTCCCTTTTCTTGTCTCTATACCAGGTACACAACTTCTCTTCCCTTTTCTTCTTCTTTCTCCATCAACAATCCAATCAAACCTCACTCCTCTTCTTTCCGCACCCCTTTTCCATCAAACCCTCTCAAATCCCACAACCCACACAAAATCCAACGGTCCCCATAGTGCGGAAAATCCCTATAATTGTCCGTACAACCATATAGACAGTCGTACGGCCATCCGTACAGTGTATAGACTGCCCCATTTGCTGATTTTTTTTTATTTATTTTTTTTTTTTTTATCGCCCTTCTTCTTACCCTAAACCCCAAACCTAAATCCCACTTTCCCCAATTTCTGAAACCTTAATTCCTCAATTTCGAACCTAATATCAAATCCCCCAAATCCTTAACCCTAGAAACCCTAGATTTCCATAATTGAAGCTGATCTACATGCCTATGCTAATGTGGAGGTCCTTACTTCCATATATACATTGGTTTACATGAATATATGTTTATGTGCATAGGTGGATGACAATTAAATCATTAACTTGCGGTTTCAGTGCAAATTTCTGATTTTATTTGCCTATCTTCTCTTGACTATGAGGTAGAAATAGCGGAATTTTATGTTCTTCATTGCTTATACTAAGTCCGCCTCCTAATTTACCTTAATTCATATCATATTCATCCATCCTACATCACATGCTTTCCTTTGCTAATAAGTTCCCATTGTAATTACTATATCGTACCTCTACCCAAATACGCAAATATCTTAACACACACTGAACTATATCCGGTTTTTCCATTTTTGCACCTAATAACATTCCTCACAATCCCCCAGCTCTTCCCCATATCTCCACCACTTCCCAACCAAAGCTAGATTCTCTTCTCAAATACATCGAATTCCAATGCCTCCCTCTATCTATGGTTTATCCACATTATGACACATAACAAGGTGGAATTTGTGCTCGTCACCTTTTCCTTACCGAAGAATATATGTTTGGAGCTTTTCAATTTGATCCACAGCACTAGCCGACACCTTGAAAAGAGAGATAAAATACAATGGAGGAATAGAGAGAGCAGATTTGATAAGGGTGATTCTTCCATGCAAAGAGAGATAAGAATTCTTCCACCCCACAATCCTTATCTCCAAAAGAATCCCTTCATGCCCTTTACGCTCTCATTTTGCCTTAATTTTTCGGCAAAGTCGCTCTTTTCCTTTTTTTCTTTTTTCTTTTCTTTTCTTTTGTTTTTTCCTTTTCTCATTGTTCAATGACAAGATCATCTTAAATTCACACAGATAAAGGATAAATAAGAAAACTGTGCTGATTTTTTTATATTCTTAGACCTTGCACTTTAAAGAAGTTTTACAACAACCTAAAATCATTCCGATCAGACAGTCCTAACCATCCAATTGTATGATTTCTGACTGAGCATAAAAAATTCCTCTCTAACTGTCTGATCACAGGCAACCAATCAGATAATTCAGATGGTCCCACTGCCACAATTTTCAAGCCAGGGCTAGTCCATGGTCAGACTTACCGTACAAACAGTCTGTAATCTGGATTAAAATAAAGCCGGCCTATAATCTTAGACCATTCATTACAGTGGGCCCCACGATGGATTAACTCCAGCACCACAATTAAAAAAAAAAAAAAAACTCTACGAAATCCTAACCATCCCATCAAAGGCACTGTAAGCCACTGCTCAATTATCCTAGCTGTCCAACTTTCCAGGTCATTGATTAGAAAGTTAAATCATCCAATCCAATCACCACAATTCTTAGGCAGCAGCTACTCCATGGCGGAGGAAGTGGATTGCGTACTGAGTAAACTCAGTGAGGCCCGCTGTGATGTATGTGTCTTATCCACCCGTCTATCCATTTTACCAGCTCATTTTAGGGCATGAGCCCAAAATTGAAGCATATCCAAAGCTCAAGTGGACCGCACCACAGGAAACAGTGTGAATTGAACACCTACCATTGAAAACTTCTTGGGGGCCACAGAAGTTTTGGATAAAGCTGACATTTCTGTTTTCCCTTCATCCATGTCTGTGTGACCTTATGAACAGGTTGGATGACAAATAAACATCACTTTGGGACCTAGGAAGGTTTCTATGGTAGGCATTAAATTCACACTGTTTCCTGTGGTGTGGTCCACTTGACCTTTGGATATGATTCAATTTTCGGCTCATGCCCTAAAATGAGCTGCTAAAACGGATGGACGGTGCCCTAAAATGAGCTGCTAAAACGGATGGACGGTGTGGATAAGACACATTCATCACGGTGGGCCCCACAGAGTTTACTGTTACTCAGTACGCAATCAGCTTCCCACGACTGATATCACCAGATGTACGGTCTGATTACATCCGGCCCACCAAAACGCACCAATCACAAGTACTCTCATCTTTTCTTGAGTCTCACGTTTAAAAAAAAAAAGAAAAAAAGATCGATTTCCGTACCTTTGCTAGGGTTAGTTTGGGATCTTCCCCGATAAACTGTCCGAATTTGAGCTCCATCTGATCCCATTTGTCGAGTTTCGGCTCGTCTCCGGATGAGGCGAGAGCCAGAAAACCGGGCCGGCGTCGGGCGGACCGGGTTTTGGTAGAAGGAAGGACGAACCGGCCCACGCAGCAGGAAGCGGTTAGACCGTCCATCTCGAGAGCGTTTTCCGGGCCAGGCGAGATGATGATGTCATCAGACGGCGGAAAACCGCTGTATGGATAACGGAAAGCGGTTTTGCGGGAGATGGGATAGAAGAGCGAAAAGGCGAGAGAGGGAACGATGGAGTGGGAATGTAGTGGAGTAGTTGTACTGTACTCTGCGGGAGTATGAAATATCTACGCATGCATGCATCGACTGTACACGTGGCGTGATTCTATATGGACCCGTCAAAATATTGGGATCTTCTGTGGATGGGATTGGACAGGGATCACACTTAAATGGACGGTTATATCTTATCTATTTCATTTTCCATCAAACAAACAGTTGCGAATAATGGTAAGGATAGGTCTATAATAGGGTGGTCAAGATTGAAGTGGATCCATGTGTATGCTCTTGCAGAGTATGAGTTAGTAGGATATGGTAGCTACGTGTTCCTATGGGGTGGACGAGGATTGGCTGGTGGAAAAGCTCTGTGGGTCCCACCATGATGTATTTGTTTTATCCACACCGTCCATCCATTTTTCCAGCTCATTTTAGGGCATGAGTTAGATCCAAAGCTGACCATACCACAGGAAACGGCAGGGATGGTGACCCCTACCCCATCTAGCTAGCTCCGGAAAAGCTCTGTGGTGCCCACCATGATGTATGTGTTTTATCCACGCCGTCCATCCATTTTTCAACTCATTTTAGGGCACGATCCAACAAACATGAGGGAGATCCAAAGCTCAAATGTACCACACCACAGGAAACAGTAGGGTTGAAACTGATATATCTTCACTTCATTCAGATTTATTGGACTGGAAACAGTAGGGATCAAACTGATATATCTTCACTTCATTCAGATTTATGTGACTTTATGAACAGGTTGGATGACAAATAAACATTGCGGTGGGCCTCCAGAAGTTTTCTACCATAACTTTAATATCAGTTGTTTCTTGTGGTGTGGTCCACTTGAGCTTTGGATCTGCCACATTTTTTGCCTCATGATCTAAAATGAGCTAGCAAAATGGATGGACGGCGTGGATAAAACACATACATCATGGCCAGTGAGCTTTTCCACCAGCTAGCTGGCTGGTGTAGGGTCACCAGCCAATCCCCGTTCCCCTGGTGGGCCGAGTAGGGCAGGGGAACAAAGATCGCAATTACTAGACAATACTAACCGACCACTTAGTGGGCAGCAAACGAACGGCTGAAAACGGATACGGCAAATGGAGGTCGGATGGGTTGTATTGTTCGACCGATGTAATTCTTGGAGCATGTACCACACGTGTTGGGGTCCACCAAATGGACGTTTTGGATCCTTGCAGGATACAAGAGATGTGTAAAATAGAGATGGGCAGTGTGTTGCTAGTATTTGTCCAATCAATGTGATTTTTGGGCCGTCTATCATGCACGTTGGGGCCCACCTAATAGACATTTCGATCCTTCGAATTGATTGGAGAGGCAGATCATGCGTACATTGCGTGTCAGTGGCACAGGTGTATGAGATCCGGGCCATTCATCAGGAGAGGCTACTCTCAACGCCCAAAAAATAGGCCAGCCCACTCATCAGGTGGACCATCTTTAGTTTAGGACTGGGTCACTGAGTGACACGTGTACCCCACCTGATATTTGGACCATCTTGGTTTTCCAGGCATACACCAAGCATCATAAGACATGCATCTACAGATCAATTCAAACCATCTAAATCATCAGATGAATTTGACCATCCGATCTGTGGCTATAAAATGAACAGTTCAAGTAGTATCGCCAACGGTCCAAATTCAACTGAGACGGCATGCGCAATTTATCACCAATACCAGAACCCGAGTGTGCGTTTGGCTTTCGCATTCATCCAAATTCAGGTTAGAAGTTTTGAGAATTGCTGTGACAATATGGAATCCAGACCAAGGTAGCAATGGGTGGGAATCAGAGCCTGAGCCCAACCCATTTATTAAATGGTCCAAGAATTCTAACCCCAACCTGACCTGCGACCTATCTTGTGAGCCGACAAACTGACTTAAAATTCATCAAGCCCAAGCCAAAGCCAAAGCCAACCCATTTAATAGTAATGGGGTCAGGCTCGACAGACCCTGACCCATCACGTCCGCATATGGGTTTGAGAATGGAATATAGGGCTGAAGGTGTGCCTAGCCCAATTAGTGAATGTATGGAAACATACAAACATCATGTTGATTTATCTATACTTATGGTCTATAAATTGTCTTTGGGTTAGGTCAGGTCATCTGGCCCAGCCTATTTATAAGCTATGCGGAGGGGGTCGGTTGGGTAGGGTTCCACCTAAGCCTGACTCATTTACTTAAACGGGCCACATTTCTAACATGAGCACAACCAACTACTCACTTGACTGGCCTAAACAAGCATCACAAGCTGGATGGGCCAGTTGACTCACGGGCCGACCCGACCCAACCCAACCCAACCCAACCCATTGCATTCCTGTTTTCCAAGCTGCCCAGCATGAGGGAATGGTATCATTGCTAAAACCAGACCATTGGCAGCTTTAAGGTGCCAATGAGCCAATACCATTGGAGAACAGCCTTAGACAACCATTCGAAGGGTGCCAATGAGCCAATTGCCCACTCGACCCTACCTCCGCCAGGCTTGAATCTACCAACTTGGCCCATGGGCTACTCTTGGACCGCATGCATGGCCGGATTGATTGTTTGGTTTAGCCCAACCCAATCTGACTTTCTAATCCTTTAGCAACCATATATCTTAAATGTAGACTATTGGTTTCATTCCTCAAAAATGTTTATTTTTCATGCCAGGGGTATCAAACATGGTGGGTGCCTCAAGAGAATCTGGGTTGCTCCTGTAACACATTGCCATGTGTGCCAATGTGCACAGCTGGTCATGGCTCATATATTTCTCACTTACTTCATGTATTGTTTCTGGGCTGTGTTTGGATGCACAAATGGACTGAATTGCAAACAGTCGGCTCACAGCACAAGAAATTTCTAATCTTGTATTTTGCATTCATTGCAAAGATTTAAAACTCCGCTTAGTAACAATGCACCAGCCAATCTTCAACCTGCGGAAAGGAAAGGCTGATGTCTCCTAAGCTGCCAGCCGTTTAATGTTTGCCAAGCAAGCATGATAAAGCAGACCAAAATAGCTAGGACGAGGCCATCGATGATGATGATGATGATTCACAAGGAACTCACAAAAAATGGCAGTCAAGCACCTTTCAAGTCCCTGATTGTAACAACTCGAGTTTTCGAGCCAATTACCACATATCGATGACAATGATGGTGGTAGCAATTTGGACTTTTACCACTTCACAATTGCAATTCAAAATAATTGTGCATCCAAACACACCCTTCATCCTCGGATTAAGATAACAAGTTAACAACACAACATCAATAAAGAAACAAATCAGGCTAACAACATGACAAATCCAACACAAAACAATGCAATCCCACGTCAAAATTCACACGAATGGAAAAGGAGCCAATCAAAATTGAGGCAATTTATACCATTGGTGAACGATGCGTGTGTTTAACGCTTTTCCTATATTTCTGTACAATTCTATATCAATGAAAGAAATGACCATCTGTACAGATTTATCAAGGATTTCATCTTATACCTGGTTTCTCCGTATGAGTGATTTATATTGCAAGCGTTCCTTCAACAACTTGATTTTCATCGGAATCAGATGCAGATGCCTGAGGCTTGGGCTTGGTCATGACTCTAGAAAAGCCATAACCAAGAGAACTTCCGCTTTCTTCACATAGCTGCATAAACCCCAAAAAAATAAAAGGACAGTGACGCATTAGTATAATACCCAAAAAGAAAAAAGTACACTGGTGGAAGTTTTTCAAGTGTTTGATTTTATTTGAAGCTTTTCCTTCTTCGGCTGAGGGTGCGTTTGGATGCTGAATTGAACTGCATTGCAATTCATTCAACTCATTGTAGGGGAAATGACCAATGTAGGGGTGGCACCATTTTAACTCATAACAAAACCTAATTCTTAATTGCAACCCAAGCACTTCGAGTTGGACATGAAAATATAGCAAATGTATTTTGGGGGCTAGTTTTTCACATAAATGGCATCGAGCTCACCCCACTTTGGCTTTGGGTTATAGAAATTTAATACATTTGAACATCTGAATGCAATCTAGGTATGTGTCCTGGTGGACCGCCAAACCATGGTTGGCATACTTTCCAAGCATACTCAATATGCCAGATATTTCGGGCATCAGGTAAAACCAGTGTTTGCTTTATCTCCGATATTATCGAAATATCCCCGATATTATCTCTATTTCTAGCTCAGCGACACCGATAACACTGGTAGCGATACCGATAACACTGATAGTATAAAAAATTCTTGATATCGATGATGTATCACTAAATATTGCCAATGTATCAATATCGTTAATATTTTCAATTGTGTAAATTACAGGCGCTGTTTGTATTGTCAATACATTGATCCCGTTGGTGTATTGCCAATATTTTTTATTGTGTAAATTCCAAGTGTCGCTTGTATCGTCAATGTATCTGCAATATTTCGATAATATCGCCAATGTATCGATATGCCAAAAATCTATATATTTAAAAAATTCCCATTTCATATTTCTTATGGGTGCATGGTTGTATGCAGCGTTCAATTTGTTGACGATAACATTGATAATATCACGATATTATCATTATCGCAACATGGCAATAACGAGACCACAATCTTTAGTTTCTTTTTCAGTTGTTAACGATTTGTTTGGAAATTTCATGTGTTGCCGATATTCTGAAATATCAATAGATGTTTGGATGGAAGTTCAGATTTTGGATGGATGAGATGATTGGACCGACTTCTTACGATAACACATGCTTTTAGGCACCCATTAAATAGAAACGTATTATGTATGCATTCTTTATGCAATTTTTTTATTCCTAAATATGTAACTATGTGTATTTTATCAACTCCTGAAGTTTCAATGAAAAATTCCACTGTTTTTCACATTTTCCTCGCATTTCAAGTTATCAACGATATTATCGGCGATATCGATATTATTTTGGTATCCCCGGCTAGCGAAACTTGTAGCGATACCGAAACTTCGAACACTGGGTAAAACAGATCCTGCATTAATCAGGATCCTGTTTTCCAGCTTCCAACCACAATCTAGTGGCAACGCACCTTTGTCCACCTTGGACTAGGAACACCTGAACATACCCAAAGCCACCCAATAAAAGTCATCACAGCAACTGGCATCAAACACTAAAACTCAGCCTCGTGCAGCAGTGAGTGCAACCATGTCTAAGCTCCCTCTATATTTCTGAAACTTAATGACACCCACGAAGTCCTATCCTGTGAAGGTTTGTGTTACGTCCTATAACACCTGCAATGTGTTCCATACTAAGGTTGCATATAATGATCCGCCCAAATTACCAGTTTGCCATTGGGGCCAGCACCATGGTTTTAAGACTTGGACAGGATGACTTGGACTCAGGACCCAATATGGTTTGATACTATGAGTCACCCCCGACTTGGGATAGCTGCAACTCGATTTGGGCCAAATGAGTTAAAAAGTCACCAAGTCTTTAAACCATGGCCAGCATGGCATAGAGTGGAGCCTATTTTTCAGCAATACAGACTTCACTTGGAGGGCGCTCTTGTAAATGGGCAATGCTGCAAAATGCTCACCTTCTCACAATCCTAGCCATCTCATACTTGTCCTGTGAAGGGATGGCCAGTGATCCATATGCAAATGAGAAAAGGTCCACTGTTCACATGGGCGGGGATTGTGTGTGTGTATGGAAAGGTATAGACACATGTTCTTGTTACGAACTCCATTCACATTTTCCTCTAGATCTTCCTTGATCTGGCATAAACAAGCACTCCACATCCATGAAAAATACCTCTACATATCCATCGACTTTCTCGTAGAAAATCATCTACAGATGTAGACCAGCCAGCAATTCCAGCTATAACCATACAAAAAAACAACTCTTTCTACAAAGAGAAAGGAAAGCACATGGGAACATTACAAAAATATCAACTTCACATTGCAATTGCATACCTCGGTAAGCTCAGAAAGATGGCGGTTTCTGAACTCGTTGATTGTTGCTGCAATTTCTGATGTAGGCAACTTCGCCTGCCAGGGAAGTCACCAGTTGCATTTCAAAATAAAGGTAATGGAAGATCATGGATGCAATAGCATCAATTTGTAATTCAAGGCTCTAAAAGACAGAAAGCCCATCAGATACAAGCGAAGAAAGAGGGAAACAAAACCACGTAAAGAAGATTGATGAGTGTAACAGATACAATGAACAAATAATCATCATGATCTCCATGAAAAAGAAAGGATAGATATTTATTTGAATCCACCTACAACTTCAAACCAACAACCAGAGTCCTGCAGTTTTAAGGCCTTCGAAAACCTCTGCAACAAAAAATTGTGGCCATTCATCAAGTAGGCTTCATGTGACATTGAATGTAGACCACATGCCAATTTCTGCTAACCATCCATTTTCAAACAAGTGAGACCTGCCAGATGATCAGGCCAATCAGATTTTTGGTCATGACAGACTTGGTGGTTCCCACTTGACGAATTGCCCAGATCACACATATTTGCACATTGGTGTGTGTAGTAACCATAGCCATCACGTTTCCCAAACGTAACTGGGTTTACACAAATGACTTGTGAATTCGAGAACCTTAATTCAGTTTTACTTTTGTCACAAAAGACGGATCCATGTACAAATACAACAAATGAGCAGTGTTGAAAGTGATGACTAAGCATGCGTACAAAACTAATGAAGAGCCCCATAGGAAAAAGTAAGTAAAAGAGAATAGCATGAAAAAAAAAATCTTTTTAAATCATACAATATAGACGGAATGAATCATAAAAAAAATTGATTTAAGGTATGCAGATTAAATAACACTTCAAAATGGATACAGCTACATCATTTCTATGCACTGGCAATCAGAAGTTTATAAATGTAGAAACAGATACAGATTACTAGTTAAAAGAAACGATGGAGTTTATATAGAAATATAAAACAAATATTACCACTCAACATTAATACGGAAGGCAACAAATTCCCCATACAAATCTTGTGTGCGGCCACACTCAAGCAAACATTGCAAGAAAAGCTCTTGAATACATTTTAGCCTCTCCAAAATGAGTCCCATGAGCCACAAATTTATAAGGGCACAACGATCTCTGATGCATGGATGTTGTTTGCATGCATCACGAGATTAATTTGACAGCTAAAAGCTCACAGAGATGATTACAATGATTTTTTGGAGAAGTTTGCTAAGAAATGTACAATTCTATGGCAACCATGAATCTAAAATTCCAGAGTATATCTTTTCACGGGTCGAACCCCCCCCCAAAAAGAAACTTCGAATATTTCCCTCTTTACTTTACCTTTATCCGGCAGAAAAAAAAAGAAAGAAAATTCCCTATTTTTTTGTCCCTTTCCCTAAATGAAATATTAAATAATAGGAGACTTAAATGAAAGTCCCTTTCTCGCGGCCCATTCAGGAACAAGAAAATTACATCGTGATTTGGATCTCGATGAAACGATACATCAATGAGAGGTTAGTTCGATAAGTTCAGTGAATTCTAGGGAAGCAAGTCAAGTCAAAACCCATGTTTCTTGAAAAATGGAAGAAAAAAGCCCCTTCGTTAGGAAAAACCTGCTACGAAAAGAGAAAAAGGGCTCGAATCGACACATTGATTCTTTTTTTGTTTCGCAATTTTTATTTTTTGAACCGTATGCATCCAAAGGTGCGTGTTTTAAATAGTGATTAGCGTGTAGCGTAGCATTCACCCCTTTGAAGTGGGAGGCTTAAGCTACATAGCATGTAGCTTACGCTACACTCTACTTCTAGATTTTTAATCCAGGTTGAGCTTGGTTGCACCGATTTCATGATATTTTGTACCAAATTAGACTCTTTTTTTTCTTTTTCTTTTTTGTTAGTCATGCAATGCACCCACCCTGTTAGTTGTACAACACACCCACACGGTTAGTCACACGATGCACCCACCCACCGGTGGGGTTAGTGTGTCTCCTTAGCACTCGAACCTGAGACCTGCTGCTGAAACGCCTATGCGTCTTCCAGCTGGGCTAGTAGGCAAGACACCAAATTAGACTGATTAATAATGAAATTTAACAAAATTTCATTATATTTGGTGCAACCAAATGCAAACTAAAGTAATAGGAAAGGGCAATGATTAAGTATAAAGGTAAAGAAAGAGCATGAAATTGATTTAATATTGTTACTTATATTATTTTACTAAAATCATTAAAAAGATTAACTAATATTTATTAAAAATAGAAAAATGCAACAAATCATTGAAAACACTCATTGATTCAAATGCTGTAATGAAAAATAACTTGCAATGTGAGCTACATCGCAACTAGCATAGTCTATGTAGAGTGTAGCTTATGCAAATTATCATGTAGCATAGGCGACATGTGACGAGCTATTTTCATTTCAAACGCTGCCGGAACCACCACAAGTACAGGAACAATGAAATCAGATTCCCCATAAGACCATTGCAGCTAAAGAAAGTGATAATGCAGCAATCAGATCACACTCGTAAAGTTTTACCTGAGCAAGAACAGCAGCTGCTAATTGTAGACTTGGTTCCAAAGTCTCAGGGACAACCTATATTATTTTAGAATTAGAAACGTGAAAATAATCACATACGGAGTAAAAGAGATGACTATAATAAGTTATGCTCGCTACTTTTCTATTATTTAAGCAAGAAATTGGAATATTGAATTAAAAATCACAACCATGTGTTTGTACTTTGATTTCAAAAGATTAAGAAGAGAGTCAATTAATCAAATATAAAATGGGTTTCTGAGGAAATACCGCTGAAGCACCCGCCTTCTCCAAATTAAGGCCGTGGTCAACATCATGTGCACGAACAAAAGTCTTCACATTGGGAAAATATTTGCTCAAAGCCCAAACAGTCCTGTAATTTGCACCCGGCGTATCTAAAGTAATCGCAGCAGCACATGCTCTCTCAGCACCAACTTTGTGAAGGACCTAGTTACAAGATATATGAAGATAAAATGTCATGGAAAATACTTAAAAGGGGCATGCTAAAGTTCTACGATGGTTTGCTTACCTCTCGACTCCCTGCATCCCCAAAATAGACAGGAAGGTCAAGTGCACGCCCAACTGCCACCCGGTCGCTAAATGTACAAAAACTTTATGTTCTTAATAGGTATTTCAGCATAAAAGAAAGGAAGGAAGAAAGAAAAGAAGAAAAAGCACATTCAAAAGTACTCGCTTAGCCATCTTGAGGATCAAACATGAAAGATGCATAAACTAAATGTCATGCAAAGAAGGCTCATTTAAATCCACTATTGAGCCAAATTGCACTAGCTAGTTTGGTTTCCTTTGTTAGTATCCATACCATTGAATTGTGGTTATATTCCTTTCAAGTCGAACTTGACAGTAATGTCATTGCACTTTCAAGTCCAGCTCTTTAATACGAATACTAAAAAGGAAATTCCAATTTGGTCATTCGCACTAAATTGAAGTTTTGTAATTAAATTCAGTAGTCCATCCAAACACAACTTGAATGGAAGAATAACTCGTAACTACTAGGGGAAAAAAATAAAATCAATGAAAAGGTTTTACGTTCTAAAAATCTTCCCGAAACTCAAAATTGAATTATATTAGTAGATTGAATAAATATACCATTACATATGTTGAAAAGAATATTTTGCTATGTAAGCTCATTTAGGCTTAATTGGCATAGTGATTTCCTTTGAAGACATTCTATCAATCCTCCATTATAGATGTATCTCACAACCAAAGGATAGTTAGAAAAGTTTGGTTCACAAGCTAACAAGAATACGATTAAAAGAAACACGGGTTATTTCAAATTAGCAGCCTGTCTACTGAGGTTGTTTACTTTCTAACAAGAATACGATTAAAAGACATGGAGAAACGAAATTAGGTTGTTTACTTTCTCTTTTAAGCATGTGATCATTAAGGCTGTGCACCCAAAAATATCTTACAAACCATTAACACTTCATCCTTGTGATGTGCCACTAATGAATGTCAGCACACTAAAATAGTCATGAACATAATTTTGCAATCAATGTTCAGATGGCTTCATATAAAGAAATGAACTTTTTTGGTCTTTATGTTTCTTTTTTCCTAATATCAAGAAATGAACTCTTTTGTCTTTATATTTCTTCTTTTCCTTCTATGAAGAAATGAACTTTTGTCTACATTTAAGAACTAACAAGATAACCAAATTTCTAGAATTATTTTGAAAATGCAGATAATGAATTATATGAATGCTTGCAAAGGAAACCCTGGTGAAATCAAACCAAGGTGATCGTGCCAGCTATATTCATTTTTATTGATGTGTTTTAACAAATAATGATGATCAACAATGGCAAGCATATCAGTCCATATATTAAAATACCATCACATGCAACACAAATTCATGTTGCAATTTTATGGAAGCCAGGCTTAAGTATAGTTATTAATGTGTCAGTGGGTTCCCTGCTGTTTTGAGCAGCCTACTACTAGAGCATGACCTTCCATCTGTGTACATGCTTCATGCTTAGGGGTTTGCCCTGCAATTGCCTCACCATGACCCAGCAATCCAGCATTGCTTTCCCTTGGGGCATGCACAGAAGGGTTGGGTTGGGAGTCAATCCTAGGTGGCACTCAAATCTTGTGTGGCACTGTGTTGGCATGTAAGCAGTGTCAATGTGAGCCTCCACCATGGATGGTTCCAAGTGACTGGTTATAAGAGGAAGGTATATCCATATATGTCTAGCGGGTAGCCAATGCTAGAGCATTTGCCAATCTACCATTTAAAAGTCAAATCTCAAATTACTAGGAGAAAGGCTAAGGGCTCGTTTGGCATCTCTACTCTAATTTAATAAGAGCTACTCCAATAAGTTCTTTTTGTTCCAGCTCTTGTTTTAAATAAGCTCGTTTGGTAAAATCACTTTTTCAAGTCCAAAAAAAGCTCTTATTTGAAATAATCATGTTTGGTAAAACTTTCAAATAAGAGCTTTTTTAGGGGTAGTTGATGTCATTTTTTTTAACATTACAACAACTTTATTATAAAAGCAATCCAAATGGTTGTTTTGGTGGATCGCATCATAGATGAACCATGCCCCAAATGACAAAAGAACGGATGACTACAATCTTCATATTTTAAGACATTTGGGCCATACATTATGTCGTCATTAGATGTGGATCAACCATCATATGGAGGCCACCTTTGATGTGGACCGTCCATTGTGTGAGCCAAACGTTCAAACAAGGCCCGTCTTAGATGCGGACCATTTATCATTAGGGACCCACATTGATGCGGGTCATCCATCATGTGGGGCCCAACATCAATGCTAATTGTCCTTTATGTAGGGCCCCTCAATGTCCACTACCCATCACCCATCACCCATCACGAGAAGTCCACATTTGATGTGTCCATAGTGTGGGCCCTACCTTTGAAGTGGACTGTCCATCATGTGGGGCCCACTTTTGATATCCATCATTCATCGTGTGGGGCGCACCTTCTATGTGGATCATCCATCATGTGGCCCATTTTGGATATAGGTCATCCATCATGTGAGACCTTGGATGTGGACCGTCCATTGAGTGGGGCCCATTTGATGTGGACTATCCATTACGAGGGGCCACACTTTTATGTGGGCCATCCATCGTGTAGCCCTCCATCCTTTATGTGGGCCCACCTTGATGTGGATCATTCATTCTATGGGGCCCCACCTTCATTATGGGTTGTTCATCATGTGGGCCCATCTTTGATGTCAACCGACCATCATGTGGGCCCCCCTTCAATGACCATCATCCATCATGTGGGTCCCACCTTTGACGTGGACTGCCCATTAAATGGGACCCACTTGATGTGCATGTTCCGTCATACTGGGCCACACTTTGATGTGGCCATCTATCATGTGGGGCCCACCTTTGATGTGAACCTTTTATTACATGGGCTCACCTTGATGTGGGGCCCCACTTCAATATGAGTCGTTCATCATGAAAGGCCCATCTTTAATGTCCACCATCCATCATGTGGGTCCCACCTTTGTTGTGGACCATCAATCATGTGGGGCCCACTTGATGTGGATAGTCCATCATGTGGGACCCACCTTTGATGTCTACCATCCATCATGTAGGTCCCACCTTGGCTATGGAACGTCCATCATGTGGGGCCCAAACTTCAATATAGGTCATTCATCATGTAGGCCCACCTTTAATGTCCGCCATCCATCATGTGGGTCCCACCTTTGATGTGGACCATCTATCATGTGGGGCCCAACCTTCAATATGGGTCATTCATCATGTGGGCCCACCTTTAATGTCAACCTTCCATCATGTGGTCCCACATTCAATGTCCACCATCCATCATGTGGGCTTGCTTGACGTGGATCGTCCATCATGTGGGGCCACACTTTGAAGTAGGACATCCATCATGTGGGGCTCACCTTTGATGTGACCGTGCATTATGCGGGCCCACCTTTGATATGGATCATTCATCATGTGGGGCCCACTTCACTATGGGTCGTTCATCATGTGGTACCTCGAAGAAATTTTAAAGAGGAGAACTACTTGAAAAGTTTAAGGGCAAACTTGTCCAAAAATTAGTTCAAAATGTCTACCCGCTTAAGTCAAATAAGCTCCATTTCAAAAAGTAACCCATCCCCAACTTATTAAATCAGAGCTTATTTGCTACTTTCTAAACGAATAAGCACTTTGATTAGACGTTTACCAAATAGTCTAAAAGCTTTTTTTTTTTTTTAGAAATAAGCCAATAAGCTCTTATTTGTAGAGATACCAAACGCCCCCTAAGATGATGACAATGATGATTTGTAATTAGTCTTAGCCAGGATGCAAAATGCTGCATATTCCAAAGATAACTGGCTTAGATGTGACTTGTACTCAAGTCACTATCTCCTACCTCTTCATTTCTATCCTTTAGGAGTTTTATACACTTTAAAAACAGATATAAAAGATAATCAACTACACTCCATCGCTTCATCTACTAATTTCAACGTACAAGAACACCTCCATTCACTCAAAATACCATTATGCAATTAGAGACAGTGTTTACCTTCTGACATCGAGAGCGACAAAAGGAATTAATCTCTCTGAAAGAAGCTGTGCAATGATCTGAAAACGAGGGCAAAATAAAAAGCTTTTGTTATACTCCAATACTAAAATTTCTCCAAACAACATCAGAAACATACTTCATCTTGAAAGGATTTCAAGTTGATAAGAGCTAAAGAACCACCTGGCCAACACGTCCAAATCCACATATAATGATATGATCTTGCAAATCATCTGTCTGAAAATACAAGCAAAATCAAAGAAATGAAAGATATTAAATCAGTGACTTTGCCTAGATAATCACCAAAACCAAATACATAATAGGTAATTTACCAGACGATTGCAAAATCTTTGCTATTGGTAAAACTATATTATGAAAATACAGCAGAGATGCTACCAATGAACATTACTGATAACGATGAACAGAAACTTGATCCTAGATTCCTAATCAATAAATTTCCATGTTCATGTTTATTGGAAGCATCTAAAGTTACATAGTAAACACCACAAAGAGCAATGTGCAAAGAATTAGCCAAACATTTCTAGTAGTAAGCATTGAGGAAAGAAAAATAAATGTCATGTCCGCCTTCTTTATAGGTAACAAAAATCTTAACGATACATATAAAAGAAACATAGGAAAAGGAAGAGTATCCAATACAAAGATTGAAAAAAAAAAAAAAAAAAAACTGCCAACAGCTTTGGCAAGCATGTTAGCAAAGTAGTTACGCTCTAGTCTCTACCAACATAACTACATGGGAATGTAAGCGTTTATAACTTGAAGTTAAGACTTGAACATCAACGAAAATAGACTTTAAGGGCATCTTTGAAGTCATGGATTCCAAGGGAATAGAAAGGAAAAGGTAATGACAATTTCCAGCATTAGATGAATATAATGGATTCCAAAAGCTATGTTGTGTCTGATCTGTAAGGAAAACTCATGTGAAATCCTAATTCATTGGACAATATTTACCTTGTTTCTGGTGTCAGAAAAAAAGGATTTTTTTGAGAGAAAGAATACAAGAATTCTATCAACAGGCCGCAAAGTGGGAAGGAATACAAAAGAAAAGCGTTGATCCATGCTAAACAAAGCACCAAGCGAAACGCCCTTTACAGAAGGAGCCCACCCAAAAACCAACCATATAAAAAAGGACATGTTGAGAAGCCTAATGATGACTGTGGAATCCACTTTTGTTTACAAATCGAATAGTAAAAAAAAAAAAGTCAAATCAAGAAAAACTATTATCTTTCCCATGGATTCCATGATTTCAAACAGCTAAAAGCCAATGTCTGGAAAGAGGATTCTTCAACAACAGCTTTAGAAATGTCATGTTCATGTACTTCGGCTTCTTGTTTGTTAGGAATGGCGAGCAAATGTGGCATAAAACTGATCAGTCCTATATGAGGAGTCATGAAAAAATTAAAAGATAACATCTTCCTGGGTTCAATATTATTAAGCCCAATATTGAGTATTTTATTAGCAAATATTAAAACATAAATCAGGAAACCTGTGATACATGAAACGTAACATGATTCTCCAAGGTTTAACATGAAGAAAACTTCAGGCAACCAAAAATCAGCCCTTGTTCCTTGGTGGAATAGGAAAGAAATGATTTTGAATTCTGTAGTTCAGCTGCAACCAGGCCCAGTTCCCTAAAGCAGAAAGAAACAGGAACTCTGCCTCCGCTCTGTGGACTAGCAAACAAATGATTCTGCAACATGTAGTTCGGCTGGGACCAGCCCAGTTCCCCGAGGGCCGGTTTGTTTCACAAATTACCTTGGTAATGTAAAGGAAAATTGTCATCATTACAATTTTACCACCGCCAAACTAATCGCAGTCACAGGAATCACAGACAAATGCAGATGTATTCGAGAGACGGGTAAAAAGAGTTTGTAATCTCCCAACTGCTTTATTTGGTGCGGCCCACCTGGAACACAAGTCAGCCTAATTTTTTTGCTCTGGGCGTAAACGGTGATTGCACATCTAATGGTTGGAGTTGATTTCACATACACATCATGGTGGGCCCCGACAAAAATCAAGTCCTGGGATCCCTCCCCAACTATACAAAGAGATTATTTAGAACAAAACAAAATTGTATGGGACGGACCAAAATCAAGTCCTAGGATCCCTCCCCAACCGTACAAAGAGATTAAGATCCACTCCAACCATTAGATTCCACACAAAAAATTGGGCTTATTGCCCAAAAATCAAACTCATCCGTGATTCAAGTGGACCACAGTGATGGAAACAATTTGGAGGGCAACCATTGCCCTGTACAATGTTTCCAATCATGAGGTCCAATTGAATTTTTGGGCCCTTGGCCTAACATAGGGTGACACACCTGGCGGTCATGGTGGATTTTACACAAACATCATGCTGGGGGCCCAGCCACCAACCCATTTTGCTGCACGAGCGGCCGTGACAGAAGGTAGTGGAATGATAGTTATATCGATTAATGAGGTAGCTTTTTTGAAAAAGGCACCAAAATGTAAATTCCATATTAATTAAGTAGTTTCTTGTAAAATTCCCTTAAAAAATTTTAAAAAGTTCCAAGCTAATCAACCACCCAACACAAAATCCTTTGTAAAAAAAAAAAAGGAACTGAATTTCCTATGACAACCAGATCATGAAGCGAACTCCTGCAACTCGGTTGACAAAGACTTAAGGGGGCATTTTGTTGAGCTCTCAATTGTGCATATTCTAACCCCAATTCATCACTCATTGTGCAAGATTTTCATGATTTAAAGATTAATTGAATGCATGTTTTGTGATTGCAGGAATGAGAGTGGACTCCGCCTAATTGATGACAAAAAGACCTCTTTAAGAACCTTGGATGAAGAACCAAGGTGGACCGAAGGAAGAAGGAAGCAAAGAGAGAAGAAAAGAAGAAGGAAATGAAGAAGCAATGGCCACGACCGGTCGTCCAACCGGTCGACCAAGGGAGCCAGACCGGTCAAGACCGGTCGGCCAACCCCTTGCATACACTGGACGCAGGACCAAGACAGTCCGACCGGTCGTGACCGGTCGGCCAGCCCAGTCCGACCGGTCGGCCAACAAGTCTGACAGCTCCAGAAGCTCCCTGAACAGTGCAAATAACGAGTCCGACCGGTCGTGACCGGTCGGCCATGCGTAAGCTGCGGACTTTCTGTTTCTGGCGCCGAAAATCTCTACGCACTGTGTAAGCTTACGCAGATTCTGGAATATTCTGACGTTGCGGAGCCTTCCCACTATAAAAGGACACCTAGGGATCATTCCTAAGGTATCGAAGAAGAGTTTAAGCAAGGTTGGAGGCGGCGGAAGTGGATTTCGGAGTTCCACAACTCCTAGTTTGTTTTGCTGTTTTTATGATTTTTCTAGTTGTTTTATGTTTCCTTGGATCATGAGCAGCTAAACCTCTTAGTTAGGGCTAAGAGGTGAAGCTTGTAGTGGATCTAAGATGTTTCAATTCGTTTTTAGTTGGTTTTAAGATTGGTTTTCATGATTATGAACAATGGTTTGAAGTTAATACAAGTTCTAAGTAGTTTTTCTTAGTCTTATGATGACTCATGGATGTTTGGGAGAATTACTTAAGTTCTTAATTGTTGTGTGCTAGTCTAGACCTGTATGATCCGAGGAATTGGAGTACGCTCTAGTACTATGATCTTCATGTGGGGACTTCCTACCAAAGTTCTACTTTTCTGGTTTTCTGAATTATGTATGGGACTGTGCATGTGATTTGAATCAAGTTCAAATCATAATCTAGACTTGTCTTGTGACTGGACTTGAAGATGGTTATGATTGTGATCTTATCCTATTGGAATTGGGATTGACCTATGCAATTGAGCATGCTCATCCTAGCTTGCATTGAGTGAATCATATACATTGGCCTTACATATGACAGATTGTTTGGTTTAACAGCTCTACTATCTGGCTAGATAGATCTTAATATCGATTCTAGTTGAGAAATAAAAAAAACCACAGCGGATTGAACATCAAGGATTGCTACAAGTGGATCCTTGAACCCCTAATGCCTTTTTATAATTGTTTACCTTCAAATTAGTTTAAAGTTGTTACTTACATCAATCTCATACAAAATCCGATTGTTAGCTTTTTAATAGAAACTGTTGGATGTGTTTGTGAATCCCTACATAAGTCCCTGTGGATCGACCTCGGTCTTACCGAGATTATTACTACATCGCAACCCTACACTTAGGGAAGCAAACACATTTCGATTGTAAGTTACTTAAGCTAAGCTACTTATGCCTCTAGTAGCTTATCTTGGTTTCTACTTATTAAGCTAAAGTAATTAAGTAATTTTAAGTACAAAAGTTACTTATAATTGATCTTAAACAAACTTACTTACCTCGAATAAGTTACTTATCTACTGCTGTAAGTAGAATAAGTAACTTCTTTGGTGGTATCCAAACAGGCCCTTAAAAAGATTTATACTCGTGAGAAAGATGCATGCTAGCTGAATCGCAAGAAGTGTATGGCTCTTGGTTGAAATACATCACTACATGGAGTGAATTCCATGCCACTTTACAATTGATACATGATCCCTGGTTTTGAGCTTTTCATCAACATTGCAGGTTTTCCAAAATGACAATGCCATAGTTACAAAACGGTAGCCTAATCTTTGCAACTTTATGACAAGACCAAGATCTTTCCCCAATGGCATTAGGACCAACAATGGCATGTTTGATTAGAAGGATGAATGCATTTAGTTGACATCATATTGCGTGCAGTCCTATGTCTCCTGATTCGCTACTCATTAATCAACTTAATAAGCCATACTTGTAAACATTGTCCGAAAACACAGAAAATCAACTAGGGATTCGCCAGAGTGACTTGGATCGGCCAAAAAACTGGTCGATCCATGGTATGGATCATTTTAATGCAAACTTGCCTGAGTTTTAAGCAGCTTAGCCAAGTTCTACATCCACTCAACCAATTCACTGAGTAATAAAAACTTGGACCAAGTTTATCCATTGTGATAAAAAATAAAAATAAAAGAATAAAATAAAAAAGGCCTAAATCAAGTAATCAATATTTGATCTTTTAATTATTTTCTTTTCTTTCATTAGTAATATTTCTTAATTTTACCTTTTTAATAGTAAATTCCATATCAATTAATATGATTAATTAGATTCTAATATCTTTTATTTATTTCCTAATTTTACATTTTAATAGCAAATTCCATATCAATTAATATGGTTAATTAGATTCTAGTATCTTTTATTTTCCATTTAATCTTTTCTTCCTCCTTCCCAAAATCACATATGGTTATTAGTTACTAGTGTTTTAAATAGCGGTAGCATGTTGCCTAGCGTTCAACCCTCTGCAGCGTGTAGCGTAATAGCGTAGCGTGTAGCATAAGCTACATGATACTTCTATTTTTTAATTTAAAAATAAGAAAAATATGTTAATTAGTCAGGGAAAAAAAAAAGCAAAAAATATAAAAATGCCAGACAAATGATTCATTTTTTCAAGTATAAGCATGTTCAAGCAAGTTATTAATTATTATTTATCAAAAGCTAACCCACATATATAAAGTTATAAAAAATTCAATAATCAAATAATTATCGCATCAACAACTTTCTAAGCAAACCACTTTAATTAATGTCTAATTGAAACCACAAGTCACAACTCAAAAGTTTGAAAAGAAATAAAAATTCTAGAGGTAAAGAGGGGTTTCCGAAAACCCTCTTTCAAAACCCTTTTTTTCTTTTTAGTTTTAAAGGTTTTTTAGTGTGTGAATTTCAAACCAACTTTAACAAAGGATCACCACTATTTTAAGTAAAAGTAAACATAGAAAGGTTTAGTTTTGACTTAACATTTTCAGTTTTTATTTTTATGTTGTGACTTTTACAACATTTTTAAAAAACAAAAATTGAAAAATAAAAAAAAATACATTTTTTTAGAGATAATAAAAAAATACATTGTAGCTTACGCTACACGCTACGTAGCTGTAGTGTACGCGACGACCCCTGTAGCGTACGCTACAAACGCTATTTGAAACACTGCTAGTTACTACAACTCTTAAGGTAAGGGTACTAAAAGTCTACAACTATTGAATGGTATGTATAAAAGATCTCCATTTTTCCTTTTAAATTTTAATTTCTTTTTTGGTATGTGTACGCACTGACCACTGTATATGAACAACAGAAAATTTTCTCAAAATGTCATTAGCAACTTTAGTTGCAAAACTCATTTGTTTAGTTGCTTTTCTTCTCATGGATGTTAGTGTGGCTTTTTTATTTTTATTTTTTCTTTTTACTTTTTGAATGGTAGAGATTAGTGTTGCATTCCAGTTTCCCACTTTCAAAAGTGTGACCAAACAAGGAGTCATGTCTCATAAGCTGCCCTGCTTGGGTGATCAACCCCTAAACTATGGTTATGATCATTCCACAACCACAAACTTTTGGTGTGTGTGAGTAATCATGTGTTGATTAACTTGATCCGATGGATGGGCGTTCCTTATTACTGGATACACAATTTGTGCACCAACTTGTACTGCAACAGACAGTTTGGATCTTTGTATGGTCAAACCCAAGGGATTGATGATGGCCAATGTTTTGCTTGACTGACATATCGCATTGGTCAATCGGATTTTGCCAATGCAAGGGCCCAAAAGTGATATAAACGGTGTATGGTACTGCATTTGCACGTGTGAAATGGTTAAGGAGTGCAAGTCATGTGCCAAAGTAGCACATGAGCAAAAGATGCCAGATACTATATTCATCAGGTACAACACATCCGTGTGTTCTGGCACAAAAATCATGTCAGTTCACTTACCATGCACCCTGTCAATGAACAGTGACGAATTCCAGTATGAATAATCCATGGATTTGTCTCAAGATATGTTATTTGAAAGACAAGTTTGATTGGCACTTGTTTGTACCGAAGAACCTGATAGGTTTCAAAATGAATAATTTCCTTTCATATAATTGGAATTTACCATAATATATACTACTAATTAGTATTTTGAATCCATTAATATCATATAATAGACATGGTCAAAATTTACAAGCCTCAGCCGAGTCAACATGTTGACTCGTCTGAGTCTTGACTCATTGGTTGACCAAACCAAGTCCGAGTTCCTTGTATTAAAACATTACTTTTAAATTTTAAAGCCATATCAAATGAAATTTGTCAAAAATAGAAAAGGAGCCATGAAAGGCTACAGGTGATAACTGGTTGGGGGTAATGTTGTTCCTGCTAATGATCAAACTACTAACCTTCACAAGTGAAGAGAGTAAACTTCTTGAGTAAGGTGTTTTGTTACCTCACTTTCCGCTGGCAATAAACTTCGCACATCATGCTGCTCGAATCGAGATGCAATTAACTGGCCTCCAGCTGCTAACCATGGTGTGAGTGCCATTGAAATCCCAACCACCAAAAATAGTAAAGATGAAAGTTGAGGAGACATTATAGCCTGCACCCACAGATCATAACCAAAGAGATGCAGCTTATAACACAAGCACCAATTTTTCATGAAACATTCATCTTTTCTACGTAAATGTTAGATGCTTCTATTAGAACCAGAGTGAAAAATATACTTGATGTGAGAAAATAAAATGACTGAACACCCATAGATAAAATGTGTTTATAACATAGAACCAACATTCTATATATTTTATTTATAAATACCCAATAATGTAAGAAAGACAACAAGAGGTATGACAAGCATAAATAAGTTTGGGAAAGAACGGTGAAGAAATGAATGTAATAAAAATGATAACCAATGATCTGTATTCAATGTGCATGTGTTGTGCACTTGATGAGTAGGCTGGCCTCACTTTTAGGATAGCATACATGCTTTGAGGGGACCTGCACATGTTGCAAGTTCATGTTTAGGCTTGAAGATGGGGCATTTGGAACCAACACTCCTATCTGAAACCTCAGCCTACTAATTTCACATGGCTTGCCTGTGCTAGTTTGCCAGTAATGTATGTATAGCAATTTATTTATATGACACATGTTCCAATGCATTAATATATTGGTTTCTATGCATCATTATTCAGCACTATTCATGTTTGATACCAAAATGCATGTCTGATATCCAGATCAAATAGCTCATGAGAGTAAACAAGAAGCCTTATGAAAAGTTTAGTTAGCCTTTTATTAAAATAGATCCACTGCAAGTTGGTACAGAAGGATTCAATGGTTTGGTTGAAAGATAAGCTAGGAAGATTCTCCGTGCGGTCTTTCAATGGCTTGATCTCCAAATTAGAGGCTGGTGAGAGATGTTGCCATACAGGTCCAATTTGGTATTATGGAGCTCCTCCCAAGGTAGTGGCATTCGCTTGGCTCATAGGAACAGGGTGCTCACCATTGATAACCTGCAAAAGAGGGCTATGGGGATTCCTAATATCTGTCTAACGTGCATGAAAGACAAGGAATCAGTAGCCACCTTGTCATCCACTGCCCCTTTGCTAGGAGAATGTGGGACGGTATCCTCGATTCTTTTAAAGTCCCCTGGGTAATGTTAGGATCTATTGAGGGTCTTTTTCTCACTTAGCAGAATGGCAGTTCTGGTAAAAGAGGTAGGTCAAGGTGGCGGCTGGCCTTTCTTGCTGGTCTTTGGACCATTTTGGTTGGATTCTCTTATGAGGGCTAAAATGTAATTATTTGGGAGTGGGCACCCTTATTTCCTAGGTGTTGTATTTTTGCTTGCTGCGGCTTGCTTCTTGTTTAGCTTCAACCTCTGGGCTGTTTTGCTAAATCTTATTGCTTCTCAGAAAAAGAAAAGAAAAAAAAAATTAGTACTGAAGAAAAACAAGATCAATCTAAACCATTCGAGTATCAAGATTTCTATGCTTCCACGAGATTCTTCACAAAACTAGTCATGTATGATATGGATTTTCAAAAGTATAATAAACAATAATGATTGCAATGAGACACTTAGCCAAAAAGAAGCCAAACCTGATTTACAGCCTCCCCAAAAGCTACGAATGCAAATTCTCCACCAGGTGCAAGAAGAAGGCCAACCCTTATTGCAGCTATTGTTGAAATACCGAAAAGTTTACCTACTAAAGCAACCAATATTGTCTTTCCTCCAATCAAAAGACTCAAAGCCCCCAAAATTACCGGAAAGTTTGAAAGAAGTAACTTTGGATCAATAGACATTCCAACCTGAAAATTCACAGAGAAGAAAAAAAGAATGAAGCATAATGCAAAACAACACCCATAAGAAACTATAGAATGCATTGTTTGAAGATCATAGGTAAAACAATCTACAAAGAACTGCCTTGAGCAATGGATGGTGTACTCAAAGGGATTGGTTCACAACATTACATCTCTTGTAAATACAAAAGAAGTGCTAAATGAAGCAGCCATTTAGAAGTTCAGGATATTATATAACTTAAGGACCATTCTCGTGTAACTAATAGACAACATTCATGGGCTATTGGGAATGTATATTTACATCAAACTCTTAGGCATTGTTTGGTAGATGCCAAAAAATGAGTTCATCTTATTTTAGTCAATAGTAGTTATGGATTAGAGATTTTGATCTCTAATACATGACAAGTTCATGCTAACAGTAATTATGTATTATTAGAGATCATAATTACTTTTAAACAAAAATGAGATGAACTCATTTTTAGGCGTCTACCAAACAGGGGCTTAGAGGTTGCTGCAGGTGGTTTTCCTATATCCTTTACTAGCTATTTGTGTCAGCTTCGTGAATGCTTCACCAATCAATAATAAGGTCCTATCCTCGGTAAGTGAATAAGCCTTCAGAGCCCTTCTCATGACCTTAATCCAAGTACTTTTAGGTCTTCATCCCATCCTCTATTGAAGCCCTCAACCCTTATCAATGCCCCTCCTCATCGGAGCCGTCTTTGGTCCTTATCACAATGACCGGACCATCTCAATCAGCTCTTCATCATTTTATCTCATATTATATTAGAACCATTTTAATCCTTTCTGCTGGATAAAATTGGTTAGAGAAATGATACCATTTGCTGAGAGGGGAAGCGCTCGTTTTTCTTTATGAAAAATAACAAAATTTATTGAAAAAGGGGAAATAAAAGCAGGAAAGAATTCCTAATACAAAGAGCCCCAAGGTTGACACCAGATTTAGTAAGAGAATCAGCAATCTCGTTAGCCACTCTCCCCACATCGGCAAATGAGATGTTTAACCTGGAAGCAAGGAAGAGGTTTCATTGAATACAAAATTAAGCTTCCAAGGCTTAGAGTTTAGCAAGGACTTAACTCTGTTTGACATAAATGAGTATTTCCTCCTTGAAAAGCCATTTGAAAAGGATTGACATAAATTTGTGGGCCCCACTATGCTGTTTGTGGCATATCCGCGCCGCCCATCCATTTTATCGGAACATTTTAGCTCATGAGTATAGAGAGTTGTGTGCACATGTATAGTTTTCTGTCCTCCTTCAATATACCATACATATGTTTTTTAATAAGAATAATGTGGTAGGGCTCTTTGGGCCCCAACCTACAATTTCTCCTTAAGCTCTCTCTCTCTCTCTCTCTCTCTCTCTCTCTCTCTCTCTCTCTCTTCTACTTACAACAACATCAACATCTAACACTCTACTTGGTATCAGAGTAGCAGATCCAACCTTTCCGCATCTACCATCTGATAGGCAACACGTTAGCCTGCTGACATCAGCACTCGTACGGCTGACATCAGCGTCGTACGGACATACGGACGCAGTTTTGATGGAAAAAGTTAGGGGTTTTGTAGATTCATATTTTAGGTGATTTTTTGAAGATTTTTTAGAGCCTATTTCATGAGTTTTTTGCTGAAATAGAGAAGTTTCAACCGGCGGCCCTACAGTGCAATTTTCTCGATTCCGCTCAAATCGGTAGGGTTTTCTTCAGTTTCTCTCCTTCACATGGACTGAAATCAGTCCCCCAACATGATTTTGAAGGTAATTTGAGTTGTTTTGGAGTTTTCAGTAGCATAATACCCCAAAACGTGGTGCGGCTAGGGCGTTTTTGGGGGTTTTTTAGCCCTCTTCGGTTCAATCTTCCAATTTTCAGGACTTGTGGCTATTCTTTGTCAATGTTTGAAGGTTTATTATTTCTTCCTTGCGGGATTGAGTGCGGAGGGCCATTCTTTTGCTCCGCATCGGTGTATTTTTGCCTCGTTTGATAGGCTTGACAGATTTTTGGGTAGATTATCTGAATATTGAAGATTTTATGGACGCCAAAGGATTACCTTCCATTAGTATGAATTCACTTGATTCCAACCCCTTACAGATTTCCTCCATTAAATTGAATGGAGATAATTATCTTCAGTGGTCCCAATCGGTCAAAGTTTTCTTAGGTGCTCGTGAGAAGCTGGGATATATTTTGGATGGTCCTCCTAGCTCTACAGATTCGTCGTATAAGACTTGGACAAAGGAGAACTATCAGGTTATTGAATAGTCTAGATTCATCTGTTAATCATTCAGTGATGTTTTTACCCACCGCTAAAGGTATTTGGGATACCCTCCATGACATGTTTTCTGAGTCTTAGAATTTCTCCCGAGTATTTCAACTTATTCAGGAGATTGGTCGCTTTCAGCAAGACTCAAAATCTTTGAAGGAATATTATTCAACATTGCACCGTATGTGGGATGAATTGGACTTGTATCAACCCCTTCCTTCCAAATATACGGATGACCACGAGCATGCTCACAAGCAGCGCAACGACACTCGTGTCATGCAATTTCTTGCTGGACTTAACTCTGACTATCTTAGTGTTCGGAATCAAGTTGTTGTGATGGATTCACTCCCTCTATTGACGGCAGTTTTTGCGATATGCCAGCGTGCTACTATATCCAGTTCTTCTCCTCATTCGTTTGTTCAACACATATTGCATCCACTTCAAATGCAGGTCGCTCTATTAGTTTTGGGGGGCGTGGCAAAGGTCGTGACAGTGATCGTGGTCGTGGTGGACGTGAAAGAGGATGTGATGGTTCCCGCATCTGTTTGCACTGCGGTGGAACCAATCATACTGTTGATTATTGCTAGCAGCTTTATGGTCGTCCATCTTATGCTGCTACTTCTGTTTCTGCCACACCTTCTGAGGGACAGTCGTCTGCTCATCCTATTGAACAGCCATCTTCTACGACTTCTTCTGGAGATACTCTGGTGATTTCTTGAGCTGCATATGATGCTTTGATGTAACTCAACATTCGTGATGTTCCTAAGCCTTCTCATGAAGCTTCCGCCTAGTCAGGTACCGCCCTTCTTGCGTCTTCCTCTCCTACCTCTTGGGTTATAGACTCAGAAGCTTCTTCTCACATGACCGGTAAGTCACATCTCCTTTCTTCCTATTCCTCTGCTTGTCACTCTCAGTATGTTACAGTTGCAGATGGAACTCGGGCTCCTATTTCTGGGACTGGTTCTATCTCTCTTAGTCCTTCTCTCCCATTGTCTTCAGTTCTACAAGTGTCTCGTTTTCCATTAAATCTATTGTCTGTCAGTTCTCTTACAAAATTCTTGAATTGTTCAGTTACCTTCTTCCCTTCTCATTGCCTTTTTTCAGGACCTGCAGACGAAGAGAGTGATTGGTGGGGGGCATGAGCGAGGCGGCGTTTATCTTCTCAGTGATACACGCGTTGCTGCTTCTAGTACCCTTTCTCTGGATCGCAAGTCTGTCATTCGATGGCACTATCGTTTAGGCCATCCTTCTTTAGATAGATTAAAACTTGTTTTTCCCTCTTTATCAGTTAATAAACCCTAATGTTGTGAGATTTGTGAACTGTCTAAACATCACCGCACCACATTTCCTCCTAGTACTTCTGGAAGGAAATTTCACCCTTTTGAACTTGTTCATTCAGATGTTTGGGGACCTGCTCCAGTCACTTCCATTTTTTGTTTTAAGTACTTTGTTACCCTTATTGATGATTATTCTCGTATAACTTGGGTTTATCTATTAAAATCTAAAAGTGAAGTGTTTAAGATGTTTAAGGTATTTTATCATTAAGTGTGCACCCAGTTTAAATGCTCTATTAAAACACTTCATTCTGATAAATGGGGGAGGGGGGGGGGAGTACATTTCTACTTCTTTCATGTCATTCTTACAGGAGAGTGGTATTCTATCTCGGACGTCATGTGTACGCACTCCTCAACAGAACGGTATCGCCGAACGCAAGAATCGTCATCTTCTTGAAGTGGCTCGTGCACTTCTTGGTATGCATCTACCTAAACATTTTTGGGCTGATACTCTTCTTACTGCCACGTTTCTTATTAATCGTATGCCTTCTCGTATCTTGTCTCATCGATCTTCATTCTCTATATTGTATCCTCATGGCAACCCATTTCCTTTGATTCCTAAAGTTTTTTGTTGCACATGTTTCGTTCAAATTTTGGATGGTAGTAATGATAAACTTAGTCCTCGAGCAAGGAAATGTGTGTTCTTAGGATATACTCGAAGTCAGAAAGGGTACTAGTGTTATGATCCCTTAACTCGCAAGAAATATATTTCTGCTGATGTCACCTTTTTTTAGGATGTTCCATTTTTCTCAGACCAGGGTCGATCACTGTGTGACCCTCTTGCAAGTTAAGGGGAGCATAAAACTTCGCCTCTTCCTCTCCCCATTCCTGATCACGGGGACACACCTCTCCCCTCCACTTCTCATTCTATTGATGATATGCATGATCCTAAACCTCTACGGGTGTATCATCGTCGAGATAAAACTGCTCACGCCCGGCCTTCCACCTCTCTGCTCTCTTTGGATGTTGGCTCAGGTGATTCATCTCTCTCGACCCAAGATCTTCCCATTGCGCTACGCAAGGGGTCAAGATCTTGTACTCAACATCCCATTTCAAACTTTATTTCATATGGTCATCTTTCACCATCTTTTCAATCGTTTGCAGCATCTGTTTCTTCACAAGCTCTTCCTAGGTCTGTCTTTAATGCTCTTCAAAGTCCTTACTGGACAAAGGCAATGATGAAAAAAATGCATGCTCTTGAAAAGAATAATACTTAGGAACTTGTTCCTCTTCCCCAAGGACACAAACCAGTTGGATGTCGCTGGGTTTATACCATCAAGTATTTACCAGATGGCTCGATTGATCGTTACAAAGCTCACCTTGTTGCTCGTGGTTATACACAAACTTATGGCATTGACTACTTTGAGACATTTTCTCCAATGGCCAAACCCAATTCTATTTGAGTGGCGATCTCCTTGGCAATTAATTTATCTTGGCCCCTATTCCAGCTTTATGTCAAAAATGCATTTCTTCATGGAGATCTTGCAGATGAGGTTTATATGCACCGACCTCCTAGATTTGTGGCTTCTCAATATCCTAAGCATGTATGTCGACTAAAGAAGGCACTCTATGGACTGAAAGAATCCCCTCGTGCTTGGTTCGAAAATTTTAGTCATGCTCTCATCGAGTTTGGCTTTATCCATAGTAATGTAGATCACTCTCTTTTTATATGTCGTCGATCAACAGGCATCATGATTCTTATTGTCTATGTGGATGATATTGTCCTATCTGGAAGTGATTCAGTTGGAATGAGGAATGTCAAAGATTTCTTGCAAACAAAGTTTGAGATTAAGGATCTTGGCCATCTTCGCTACTTCTTAGGCATTGAGGTTGTTCGCTCTCCAGCAGGGGTGGCTTTTTCCCAACGAAAATATGCACTTGATCTACTTGTGGAAACTGGCATGTTAGGTTCTAAGCCTATTTCTACTCCTATGGATACTTCTCGGAAATTTCATCCAGATGATGGCGATCTCCTTTCTGGTCCTGGCATGTATCAACGACTTGTAGGACGACTTCTCTACTTGACCATTACTCGCCGTGACCTTTCATTTTCTGTGAGTGTGGTTAGTCAATTTATGCAAGCTCCTCGCACTGGTCATCTCATAGTTGTTTACCGGATTCTTCGATATATTAAGTCTGCCCCAGGACTTGGCTTGTGTTTTCGGCCGCATGACTCTCTTCATCTTTCTGGTTATTCTGATGCTGATTATGCGGGTAGTTCCTATGATCGTCGTTCTACTTCGGGGTTTTGTACTTTCTTTGGTGGCAATCTTGTTTCCTAGAAGAGCAAGAAACAGTTCGTTGTTGCTCGATCCTCGACTGAGGCGGAGTTTTGTTCTAAGGCCCATGCGACATGCGAGCTTGTCTGGATTCGTACACTTCTTCAGGAATTTGGCTATGCTCCTTCTGGGCCCATTCCTCTGCATTGCGATAATCAGGCCGCTATCCATATTGCACAGAATCCAATTTTCCATGAGCGCACTAAGCATATTAAGGTTGATTGTCACTTTATACGAGAGAAGGTTGCATCCAACGAAATTGTCACTCCTTTTGTTCTATCTGGCAATCAACTTGCTGATGTCCTTACCAAATCTTTATGTTGTGATGCTCTTCATCATGTTTGTGCCAAGTTGGGCATGTTAAACATTTATGCTCCAACTTGAGGGGAAGTATAGAGAGTTGTGTGTGCGTGTATAGTATTTTGTTCTCCTTCAATATAACATACATATATTTTTTAATAAGAATAATGTGGTAGGGCTCTTGGGCCCCAACCTACGATTTCTCCTTAAGCTCTCTCTCTCTCTCTCTCTCTCTCTCTCTCTCTCTCTCTCTCTCTCTCTCTTCTTCTTCTTCTTCTTCTTCTTCTTCTTCTTCTTCTTCTTCTTCTATCTTCTACTTACAACAACATCAACATCTAACACTCTACTATGAGCCCAAAAAGAGGCAGATTTGAAGCTCAAGTGGCCCACACCATAGAAAATTGTGGTCGTAAAGGTTTTTAACAGTAGGCGTTCAAACAACTATTTCGTGTGGCATGGCCACTTGAGCTTTAGATTTACCTCAATTTTGGGCTCATGCCCTAAAATCAACCCGCAAAATGGATGGACAGCATTGATAAGCCACATATATCACAGTGAACCCCACATGAAATTCACACCCTCCTTGGTTTTAGTGTCCAAAAAGCTAGTCATTGACATTGTCAGCATAGAAAAAAGTGCAAGAATTACATTGGTAATTAATTATTACCCATTTACATGTATTTACAAGGGGGAATTGAAAAGCAAACACCCTCTTAGAGAAAATTCAGTGCCTCCCTTAGGCCTTAGCCTAAACCTTGCTAACATTTTCCATGAGAACAAAGACTAGAGAAACACGCATGTCATCTCTAAGTACTCCCCTCCACCCCCATCCTACACCTTCCTGAGTTCTCCATACAAGAACTGCTGAAATTAAGCTTCCCATTTCCGTTGAGTGGGAAGTTACGTAAGTGAAAGATCACATCATGATCGGGATTGATTGATATATATTATAGCCACCTATTCACTATGGAAGTATGAAATAAAGATCCCTCTTTTTTTTTTCTTTTTTTTGGAATAGTAACAGAAAATTTATTAAAAGAGCGCTGAGATAATGCACCAAGCTACAAGCCAAGCCGAAAACAAAAAGCGCCCTCCCCCAATAGCCCATTGGCCTACCAATACGCCAAGTCTCCAAAGAACTCTAACCGGCTTCCGCAAAATAAATAAATAAATAAAACCCATGCCACGCCAGAAGAAGATCACCCACCGACCTTGGCATGACCCAATCCATTCTTAAGCTTCTAAGAATTACGTTTGACACGCAGAATGCGAAAGGGCAATGAATAAAGAGATGATTCACCAACTCAGCATTTTCCATACACATGATACAAACAATTGGGATCACCATAGACTTCTTCTGAAGATTATCTATCATTCGAACTTTTTCCCTTCCAACCAACCATCCAAACGCCGCAACTTCCGGTGGGGCCCCATAAGACCACACATATCTAGTCTTCCCCACCTCTTTTCCCCTCAAGGATTCATATAGGACAAAATAGAATGATCGAACCAAGAAAAAACCACACTTATTCTTACACCACATAAATTTATCCTTCTCCGCCCCAATCAGGCAACATAACTGAATGTAGTTTAGCAATGCTACACACTCTTCCATCTCATCATCAAGAAGAGCTCTTCAGCAAGGAGACCAATATAAGAAAAGCATCACACCACAGCAGCTCCTCTAAAATCTTTATTTAGGAGGGTCCACTTAATAATGCAACTTTCCATAACTCCCAGCAAACCACATACAGAATCATTCACCAAGTAATTCTTCCTCTTCTTTGTAATGGCCCCGACCCTAGCCACCAATCCCCTAAAGAAACGAGAAACAATGATCCCTCCAATATTTTTTTATGACGGTGCATTCAATGATGCAATTTTTTTATCCTATTGCTAATCTTCAGAACAAGGGAACTCGTGTCATTGAAAATTCGATTGCTCCTTTCCATAATTCCCAACAAACCACAAATAGAATCATTTGCCACACCCCACACCATTCTTCGTCTTCTCTTATATGACCCAATCCCCACCTTTCGAACATCTCCCTGAGTTTAGTTTCAAATACCCTAATCCACAATGGCGGAGGCAAGCTTCCAAGATCTTCTTGCCACTTCACAATGAATGAAGAGGCGATGGATTCATTCTTCATCGTTTGCATACAAAAGCACATGATGACAACATTTCAAATGGTCCAAGATCTTTTCAAATGGTGGTATTTCAAGAAAAAGCCTCAACCTTGGGAAGAACCAAGGAGCCACAAAGCAAAGAACAAAGCGGCAACTCATGATTATCTGCCATGACGCTGGAGGACCTACAGAAAGAACTTAAACTGAAGTCATGTTACCACTTTTGCCAAAACCCAAGACCTACTCAAGATGGAAATTATCTAAAGTAAACCTATATCATCCCTAAAAACCCAACAAAAAACCTTAAAAAACTCATCACTATTTTTGTCACCGGTTTTTTGGTCATACTTAACACCTCGCTGCAGGAATTGTTTACCAAGGTGTTGCTCTGGCTCCCACATTAAGACACATGATTTCCTAACCATACTTCCAAGTACTTAAGACTAAATTAGAAACAGACCCAACCAACTTCCTAAACAGGCCAACAAGACAAACTAACTTCTTTAACCCACTACCCTACTTAAAACTGCAAGTAACTATACCTTTCTTTACGCTAATTCCAAACCTGCTAAAGCTAAAAATAGCAAAACAACACTTGTATCCCAAAAAGCCCAGTTAAAGAAAACAACCATAGTTTGTCAGTATTTTGTCAGAACTGATCGCCCACAAGCTTATTATCTGATTCAACTAGTAAGGAAGACTCAGACAACCGCACAGATCCAATATCATGGAAAAAGGAAATCAAAATATGGGCTAACATTGAAGCTTTTTAAACGTGCACTTTGCAAAGGAAGCAATATGATCATGAGTAGCGAAAAAATTTATTACAATGCATAACCCTTTTGTGACCAATTAACTCTACATGCAGACAGCTGAGCAGAAGCAATAGATGCATCAATGTAAAGTACGTACCGTCATGAAAAATAGACCCAAAAGAAGGCCACGATATGGAGCAATATCCGATTCAACTTGTAAGGAAAATTCAGTTTCTGCTAGGAGCAAACCAGCCAAAAATGCTCCCAATGCCATAGAAAGCCCAGCCTATTCAGGGTAAAGGACTTAGAATTATTGCTTTGAAAATGAAGAATAGAGAAGTTAATATCATGGATCCACATACCCTGGCAGTAAGCAGACTAGTGCCCAAAATAACAAGGAGGGTATTTGCAGAAAATATCTCTGCATTTTGGTTCTCTGCAATTTGCTTATAAATCGGCCGAAGCAACTGCCAGATTGCAAAATCAGAAGAAAAAAAAAACAATTATTGCAAGCAAAGATTGTAAACTAAATAAATGACAAGTTGACAACTACGTAAAAACAAGGAAGGTAATTTAAGTCTTCATTAGAATATGAAACTCGGTTCTTGACAAAGGGATAAAAACAAAAATCCCATTCTACTCAGTTCTACTCTGTATTCAAATTATGTTAACAAAAAAATCTAATAAAGAAATATATTCAGCTTTGCATCTTAAGATCTGTGGCTCCAAGAACAGAACCAACGCATGATGGCAAGAGGCAACTGGTTACAAAAACCCAATCAGTGGATCTCCACTATTCTGGCTTGTAGATTTCAATCCCCAGCTACTAGTCCCACCAATTAAGTTTGAAAGTAAAATAGGAGTAAACATAGATTTTCTAAAATAATGATGAGGGAATGGAACTGTCGACTCTAATTACAATAGCATTTCTGAATCAAGGATAAACTTAGCAATCCATGGATTTCAACTGTCATAAAAACTAGAGCAGTATGCTAATTTCAGGTTATACTAATAGAACATGTTTACGGATGTGTCAGTATCAAGATTCAAACAATCTGAAGCTAATGCAATTAAAACTAGAAATATATTAACAAAACAAAAATCTTCTAAAGAAATATATTCAACTTTGCATCTTAAGATCTGTAGCTCCAAGAACAGAACCAATGTATGATGGCAAGAGGCAACTGGTTACAACAACCCAATCAGTGGATCTCCACCATTCTGGCTTGTAGATTTCAATCGCCAGCTACTAGTCCCACCAACTGAGTTTGAAAGTAAAATAGGAGTAAACATAGATTTTCTGAAATAATAATGAGGGAATGGAACTGTTGACTCTAATTACAATAGCATTTCTGAATCAAGGATAAATTTAGCAATCCGTGGAGTTCAACTGTAACAAAAACTAGAACAGTATGCTAATTTCAGGTTATAATAATAGAACATGTTTACGGATGTGTCAGTATCAAGATTCAAACAATCTGAAGCTAATGCAATTAAAACAAGAAAACATCCACATGTTAAAAGAAGTAACTGCAGGGTGATATTTCCAGATGGCAACATCACACTATGATACCCTTGTTGACTTCACTTTCTTCTCTTGCACTAAATTCCACGTCAAAAGAATTACAACAAAACAACACTTACAGGGACATTAATTGATAAAAGTGTCTTATTCACCTTTGATACAAAACTTACAAATGCATGATAAATCATAAGTGGTAAACCATGTTCACAACCGTAATTTGGATATCTAGTTATACTATCCAGTACAAATATAAAAAACATGTGAAAATTACCAAACGTCCTCCAGCAATTATGGCTGTGATAGCAACTATTGCTTTTACAGCAGCCAGTCCAAGAGCTTCTGCTATGGCTTGAAAGCCAACCTGAAAGAAACAGAGACGCTTAGCCATAGAAAACAATAACAAATTCCAACCCACAAGATGGTAGCGATCTATAAGAGGCATGATTCATGCTAAACAGTAGACATTATTTCGATCCAGTTCACTAAATCAAGGATAATAAAACTGTAAGAATGACAGGAAGGTGGTCGATTGGCCTAAGATTCATCTATAAGCATGGCAGAAAGACCGCCCTGGCTGTATGGGCCAGTTGTGATCCTATGGGGCCCCCACAAAGATCGCAGCCTTTGCCTGCCTGGCTGGAAGAAGTCATATTCTCATGATCAACAATCTCCAAAAGAGAGGCATCATCCTCCTGAATGTTAGCCTCCTTTGTCTCGCAGATGCAGAATCACTTGATCCCCTTCAGCTCTACTGCTCCTCCGCTGTTTGGAATGGTATTCAGCACGCAGGGGTTTCTTGGGTGATGCCCTGCACTATCAAGGCACCTCAGGTCCTGGGATGTTGGGGGTGGAGAGAAGCTTGGGAATAAGAGATGGAAGCTTGCACTGCTTGTAGCTTTGTTAGTTATCTGGTCTGAGAAAAATAGCCGTTGCTTCAAAGAGCTTCAAAGACAAGAAGGGTTCTGTTAGTTGGGTTCTTTGTAAAGTGATCCAGTTCATCAAGGAGTGGGCTCCTTGATTTTCGCGGGTTGGGTTTTGAGCTTTATGGTTCCTGTATTCTAGTCTTTTTCTTTTGTTGTTTTTCTGATTGTTGTCTTCCTTTTCTGTTGGCTGATGCCTAATACTATCATTCATCTTTCAAAAAAATAATAATAATAATAATAATACTAAGCACAGCAGAAAGAGAAGAAAGGAAATTAAAAATAAAAAATAAAAAAAAAGGTGACTGTGGCCTAAAGCCAAGACAGGGGTATATAAAGCTCGAATGAAATGACCCAAAAGTACAAACTTGACAAATTGGAGCTGAGATCAACTTATAAGGGACAGAAGTTTGGCAAAAGCAAGCACAGCTAAACAGCAACATATAAGAATTGCAAGCTTTCCAGTTTATAAAGCAAAGATTTGTGGTAGGTTCTGGAGTACCTCAGAACAAGTGGCAGGTAGGATCCTTTTCCACAAATTGAAATTTTATTTGTTACGCTTATATAAAAGAGCAAAAAAGATTTTTTTTTTTTGGAACAGAAAAGCAGAAACTGATAACATTCCCAGCTGCTTTGTATTCCAGAACAAACCCAAATGCTTAGTGAGTTCAAAATGAAGTAACGGCACCCAGAGTCAATTAAATGTTTATCTGGGGACACTTTCAAATGCACCCTTAATCTAATGAAACTATTAAAGGAAACCATCTCACATATGGTAGTGGTGAGTTATGCCTTGCTGTTGAGAAATGGTGGTAGCAGCATGAATAAACCAAAACAACCTAATCTCCAATTTATCCACAGATTTTTATCACAAGTAACCTGAATGGTACATTCTATCAGCAAAGCAGAAGAGAATTAGAAAATTTAGTGTATCAAACCATCATCAGCTCCCATTTCACTGTCTATACAGTTCTGATTTTAGAATAGTCAGGAAGCACACAAAGCACATGCATTTATTGATAAAAAGAACAATGAGAAAGGAAGCAGTCAACTGCTCGTCCATTGCCATGTCGCTAGACAGCTTGAACTGCTCATCCATTGCCATGTTGCTAGACAGCTTGGAACTTTTCCATAACCGAGTTTAATACGGCTGGGTCGATGTGTTTCTCATTGAAGGATCAGTTTCTTAGCTGGAACGATTGTCCTTTCAACAGGAAAGCTAGATTGTGGAGGCTGTCACCTTTCGCAATATGTTAGAGAACCGGAAAAAGAGGAACAACAGGATATTCAAGGACACAGATCTCCTGAAAGGCTTTGCTGGAGAAAATGAAAGGCACAGTTATCAAATGGACCTCCCTCTCTTCAGTTCTTGGGGATCTCAATTTATGATATTGGAAATGCTTGGTCCTGTCTTTTGGCTTGGTTTCTTTGGTTAGTTTAAACTCTCCGTGTAACCCAGCCTCTTAGGTTTTTATTTTTTTCTTCAAGCCTTCTAGTCTTTGTTACAATCTTTTGTACTTTTTTGGGCTTTTCTTTATTATATCCTAGTTATTGGCCCAAAGAAAAAAGTATTAAAAAAAAAAAGGAAGCAGGAGAGCATTTTTTTTTCAAATTTAAATTTCAGCAGCAGAGCATGCATGAGCCAGTGAAGAATCACATAAAAACATTACCCCTCCTTTGGAAGAATTTGGCGAAATAAGAGGTATCAGTATTAGCAGAACCACCACAGCCAAGTCCTGGGATGGAAACAAGGTAAAATAATCTCATAAGGATCATAAGGTAAAATATCAAAATACCCTCCAAACAAGCCACCAGCAGCTATCCACTTCCATGGTATCAACTATGCAACAACAATGATCTCTTCACAAATAATGAACTCAAAAGGTGCAAAACAACCTATGGATATACATATGAATGTGCAGCTTGAAGCATTTTTCTACGGTAAGTGGTTGGCTTTGCCTTTCTGACAATATGTGCAAATGTGAAACCTGGTGAACAAATAAATGTTTTGATGTCTTAGGCCATATTTGGTCAGGTGGTGAAATCTTGCAAGATATTTGCCTTCTGCCAAATATCGCAAGGGGAAAACTATTAGCTCCACCTGGCAATAATGGGCAGAAATCAAGAAAGAGTTCTTGCAAGCCTTCTGCCTTGACATTTGTTTAAGCCAGAAAGGAAATGTTCTAATGTTGCCACAGTATGTACCCTTATTATCTTGATTGCAGCTATCTTTTCATGATAATATCACTACTAACAAAACTATCAGGCTAAGATTCATCTCGACAGGAGAGACCTGAAAAAGTAAAACAGAAAACGTTGCACGCCCATGGCGGGATGTGCTCTCTCCTCGCTCCTGCAGGACCTGCAGAAGAAATCCAAGGCTATAGCAATTAAATATTTGTTGCTTGACCAGTTCACTAGCTCTAGATATTTGGGTGCATACGCCATCGTTCCAGAAATACAACCAATGTGGAGCACGGTAAAATGCAGACACCAAAGAACCATAAAAACACTATTGAAGAAAACAAGTTTAAATGCAGTAAAATAATACATAAGCAAGTGATTAGAAGTAAATAAATCAGACATGATATGATGAAAGAGAGATGCTTGAAAAGCACAATAGTGTGTAGGTAGCCAACCTTGTGCAAGCTAGATGTGCTTACAGACTCTAATTTGGACTTACACACTCTCATTTGGAGAAACCATAATAATAAACCTTGGCTGCATCTGGAGAAAGAGATGCTATTATGACACATTCATTGAAGACTTTAGAACTGCCCTCCCCACTGTGCACATGGCAAACATGCATGGCAATCGAGACAGTTAACCTGGTGGACCACCATGTGGATGGGCCATGGGCCAAATGTAGTGATTTGACAACTCTAATTAACCAATTGTTGTGCATTTTTCCCATTGAATATGGACAAATTGCACCTAGTATTTCCCCCCAGCCCAACTATTACATGCATGGCCAAATGGACAAGAAAGCAACTTAGGTGATTAGAGGGCAATTGTTAGGAAAGCTGCCAAGCATGAAGCACTCACACACATGAAAAGTCATGGTTGAGTAGCTGGCTGCCCAAAAAAAAACGCAGCAAAAAAAACCAATACATAATTACCAAGAAAACCCTTACACAAACACGGGCAAGCCCCACACTGCACCTTGGCACAACTGCTGCTAGCTACCACAACAGGGAATCTGCAAACAATGATGTCTAGAGCATGAAGTTTAAAACAAACCCACTGAGAACCCCTTCACAGTTCTCATTTGAATATTTGCTAGTTGCTATTACCACCAAGATCAGCATCGATGGCCGCTCTACCCAAGCTCATGACCCAGGTTTTATAGTAGACGCCCACCGAATTATCAGGGTGCGGCAACTGCCCCACAGTGGCTAGGTATCGGTCACACACACTTCGGTGCATCGATTTCACGCTAGTCAGATGAGTTGTGACACACTCCTCAGAAAACTTCAACTTCCATAATGAAAGGTTTATGTAAGAAAACAAAAAAAGAAAGAGAGAAAAAAAAAAAGCAAGTGATGAAATCTTGATTCAGAATTGTGTAATGCCTGAAAATCTTTTTTTTTTAATGTAATCTGTATCATCATCTGCTAATGCCTGAATCATGAGTCACAAGAGAAGGAAAATATAAATGACATTATGACCAAGGTTTAAAGTACAGTCCGAAACCCGATACGTACGGTATTGCCCATGGATAATACAGGTGTATCGGCCCAAAAAAGGCATAATACTGGGCAATACAAGGCAATACATAGAGGCATTGGTGGTGTAAGTTACATAACACACTTACTTCAAACATTGATTATGACCACATTTCACCCATCGAGAGCAGACGAATGCGAATCATGGCCACATGAATGTTCCATTCATGACAAAAAAAAGGAAAAAAGGAAAAAAAAAAAAAAAAAAAAAAAAAAAAGTGGCAGTGACTCTTACCTGCAGGACCACAGCAGTTGAAGACAATGCCAGGCCATTTCCAATGACAATTGCAGCAGAACATGGAAGCCCAGCAACATAATGAGAAACCAAGCCAATCACGACTGCAGTCGCTAGAACCTGCATTTCATCATGCACACCAAACAAATGAACTATAACCATATCGAATGGTGCAAAATAAAGCAGAAATCTATGAAAGCAATGACGCTTGCCAATCACCTGGGCAGAACCTAATCCAAAAACATACTTCTTCATAGAACTTAGTCTTTCCACAGAGAGCTGCAAAATATAAACTGCAGATTTTAGCCTTTACTAATGGAATGTATACACAGCTAAGTACAAGCCCTTACAAGGGTACTTAAGAATATAGGATCTCAAATCCTACTTTCCCCACATGAGCCAAAGTGGAACATGCAAATCCGTTCAGTCAGTCTAGTCTGTTCACAAGGTGGACCCACCATACACATGTACGGCCAACAGCCTGAAAGTCAGGTTGGTCCAGTTATCTTGTGGAGCCCATATGTACCTTGAATGTACATGGCAAGTAGATTCTCTTTGACTTCATAGTTCATACATGTGGTTCACATGATCACCAGACCGGCCCGGTTTTCAACTTAGGCACACACAACAGGGCCAACCAGATGAACGACCCAGATCTCGTGCATGCATCGCATGACACACTGGCAGGTGTGGGGAGACTAGAATTCCAGGTAGACTTCACATTTCTCAAAAGCCCTTATTGCAAAATCTGATGAAGTACAGGACTTTTAGGGATTCCCACCTCAAGCCCAATATTGAATAGCAAGAAAACTACTCCAAATTCAGCAATAGCCTTTGTCCCGTGAACATGACGGATGATAGAGAGACCGTATGGCCCAATTAAGATACCAGCAGCCAAGTACCCAAGTACAGGACTACCTAAAAGATGCAAGCAAATACAAGAGAACAGTTAAAAGTGAAGCCAATTTTGGATGCATCATGCATGCAAGATACCCATTTTTAGACAGGGATCAGACAGCCCTGTAAAAGAATCACTCTGCTTCTATATGTGAAGATACAGAACAAACACCGAAAGAACCCACAGGAAACATATCCATCACCAAAACACGATACGTTAACAGCAAGATGATATCAGCAAACAATGACTCATCTAAAGAGTATGTTCAAGGACTGCAAGCAGCGAACCCAGATCATTGGCTTAGTAAATTATTTCTTCCAAATTCCAATCTTTCTAACAAAGGTTAGCAATATACAGAACATAAAGCTAACCACCATATGAAAAAATTTAGTAATAAGATGGTAAGACGTAATTATAACAACCAAACAGTTGAAAATGTGGATTATCTAAAGTTGCTCTGACCACTTATCTCATGACAGAAAAGGGAAGAAGTAATCATTCCTTGATTGATGATGAAATAATTGAAAAACAAAGAAAGCTGGGGAATAATAAGGATTCAAACATCTCTTTCAGCATTCATGATGTTAGAATTATAAGATCAAGATAAACGAGAACAAAGGAATGTGAAACAGAATTGAGAAAAGCAGCTAGCAACATCATGAAAGAACGGTAAACATACTTAACCACTCAACATTGAGAAATGATTTTATTATTCAACAATAAATAATTCTACAGAAAAAAATGATAGGGCAAAAGGGACAGTTAAGAACATTGTGTTTCTGTAATTAACAAGTGCAGAAACTCACCACCAGGGATTTTCTGAAATATGGGTACAAATATAACACTTGCTAGCAGTAGCCATAGCATGTCAAAGAGGGAAGCTTCCTCTTCATTTATCTAGAAATGAATAAGATAAATAGTTAGACAGGACAGGAAAAGAAGTCAATAAAAGTGCCCCCCCCCCCCCCCCCCCCCCCCGAAAAAAAATGCCGAGGACAAAATCAAAGAACCAGCCAGCTAAAAGAAAGAACCAATAAAACATCAATGATAAAAAATTTAAAATTTTCATTAAACAAGGGGTGCCTATCATGATAATCATGAGATCCTTGATTTAAGAATGCACATATTATCATCGTGTTCTCAGTAAGGAGGGCATGGTTCATGATCCAGACCATTGATCTGATGAGCCCCACTGTGAGTGGACCATGCGCCAATGATTTCATACTTTAGAAGGTCCCAGCCATTCAATCTCCTTTGGTCTTTCTGCAGTTGAGTATGGAGTTTTGTAGTATCTCTTTTCTTAACCATCCATCAACAAAAGGGATAAAAATTAAAATAGTCAAGACAAGAAGATTTGGGGCCAGGATCCATCCACAGTGGCAGAGCAATGTTCAGGATTGCCACACCACAAGCGCCTCTTGTACAAACTAAGCACCCCAAGGATATTATACATATCCTCAGGTAGAGGATCGGATGATTCATTGCCATAAGTAAGCTCGAATCACAACCAGAACAAGTACAAGTGAAAAGGAATGTACCTCTTGATGAGGTAACATATCAATCAATTTCTTCAATCTCTTAGGAAATCTCCGTATCTCTCGGACCAGAGGCTTAGCAGTTGAGGTAACTTCTTCGATGCCAGTAGTAATTACATCTGATTGTTGAAGTAACAGAGCACTCTTCTCTAGTCTATTGCTAAAAAAGGTAGCCCTGTTGTAAATAGGGCTTCACGTGATCAAAAAAAGTTTCCTCTATGCCAGATGATAATAAGATGAAATAAGAGAAATGGAAAAGTAGGAAAAATCAGTTCAGCAAACAAAGAACATTTTTAAAAATAATTGCATGCATGAAATGTCCAGACAATGGCAGGTCATAGATCCTTTTATATCATGCTTAGAGGTTTTCTTCAAACATCATTCGTGCGCACACCTATTTTTGCTGGCATCGAGGAGCTCCTCCTAAAGCCGGTACTTTCACTTGGTTGATTGGATGGAATAAGGTGCCCACTATTGAAGATTTGCAGGAAAAGAGGCATGACTATTATTAATGCGTGCTTCCTTTGCTTATGCAATGAGGCAATGGTCAGCCATCTATTCATTGAATGCCCTTATGCAAGGAAGGTGTGGGATAATTTTTTTAGGCAGCTTTGGGATGAAGTGAGTGAACCTTGGATCTATGAAAAGTTTCATATGTTTGTGGAGTGAAGGGGGCATCGGCAAAAATGGGCGAGGATATTGGAGGATGGCACTTCTGTCGAGTATATGGGAGTTGTGGGGTGAGCGAAACAATTGTTCTTTTTGAAACACTTCCAAGGAAGCCTCGAAGGTCATTTTGAAATCTAGGCTGGATGTTAGGTATTAGGGTTTTTTTTCTTTTGGTGATGCCAGCCTGAACTTAATGTCTTGTTAGGTTTTGGTTTGATTTGTATTTTAATTATCTTTTTTAGCCTTCTGCAATAAAATGTCTCTGTTAATGCTCAAGAAACAAAAAATGAAATGTACAGACCTGGGAGTTCAAAAGAACAGGCATGCCTCAGAAGGCCATGCACATTATGTATCATTCTTGTCTTTTCGAATGGTATTCTATTTTTGCCAACCACGACCATTGCCCTAGTTTCGGTGTTTAATAATGTCGAAACACCATGAAATTGGTCCTCTTGAAAGTCCATCAAGTTGTCTTTTCAACAAGGCCAAGATCATGCAATTCCAACAACGAGCAAAAAATGGCCAACAAAAATCATTGAACGGTCTGATAGTGGAAATCTGACTATCTGAGACTCTTTATTGCAGTGGCAAAGGTTTTGAAAGGTTTTATTTTTACAAGAACTTGATGTGCTATTACTTTAGAATTAAAAGTTGGTTTCTAAGTCCGTTCGTGTGATTATAACTATGGTGGAGTAGCAGTTTTTTCTTTGTTTCCTTTTTGTCATCTTTTATTAGATATTCAACGACATCATCATCCAAGCCTCATCCCAACTAATTGGGTTCATCTTATTAGATATTGAACGATTTAGAAGAAGAAACAAGGGTGGTGGTGTATATTGCATGCTTGAATTTCATCCTTGGTTATCCATCATACTAAGGATGACAATGAGCAATTGGATCTGTGTATACCCAAGGTATTAAACTCAGTTAATCGAATCACAATTCAGCTTTTGGTTCTAATTAATAATCGGGTCAGATTCAGGAGAAACTTATAAGAAATAGGGTCGGGACGGGTACCGAACATATACCCAAATACATTGAAAGTGTTGCAAGGAATTAGAAAATAGGAAGACACCATGATGGCCCAAATGTGGACATCTCGAGTTATATATACAAAGTTTCAAGAAAGGAATTTGATTAGCTATTGGCAAAGGTGAAAATTTATATTTTGGAAAGATGTACAGTTGGACAAATAAACACTAGCAAAATCCTTCCAAGAGTTGTTTCTCCACTCATGTTGGTTCTCCTCTCGTGACAACTTTTGGTACTTCCACATTCTGCCTATGATTCAAGCCTTCACCTAGGTTTCCTAACAATAGAGAGTTTAGTCCTCATTTGTATAGGCGGAATACAAGGTGTGGACATGGGAAAAGTAATGATTACTTGGTGATAGTGCCATCAGCACTGTTCATGAACGGATTCCAATTTACTGGGTCTTGTTGTTTCACAAGGGGAAATCCCAGATTCCAAGTCCAATGAAAATTATTTTGCACAATCCATGGTTTTCTTTACAATCCAAATATCAGAAAATGTCAACTCGCTGATTATTATTTTGTGGAATCCATGGTTTTCTTTACAATCCAAATATCAGAAAATGTCTCACTGATTAATTGGGTGTTGCCTTCCCTCACTCCCTTTGCAAGAGAGTCAGCCCAGGTTGAAAGAAGCTCTCAGACCTCTTGGAATATTATTCGTTAGGTTTTGAGGATGAGATGGGACCTTGGAGCCTTGATTCTGGTATATCAGGAGGTACCAATATGGTGGCCGATGGACTCACTTGTGAGGGAGTGACAAGCGAACACTGTTAGTATCATTTATGATGTATTCATTGTTTCTTGATTAGAATCTTGTCGCATTCAAATATGATGACGGCGGTAAAAAGTAAAAAACAACAATAACAATCTGTAAGCTTCAAAATTCTGCCATGATAGAGGAAAGCTGCCATTGTCACTCTTGAATGACTGATTCTGGCTGGCTATGTCTACAGCTGCAATAAAACAGGCTCTTAAATGGCATTCGGCCGAATATTCATAGTGCCCATATGGACCTCCATAAAACCCACCCAAGAAGGCAACCAGATCGAATAAGAATAGAATAAACGAACACAGTGTCCATTTGGGTAGTGGTGTTACACTCAATGAGTATTTAGAAACATCCAAACGCACCCGAAAACCACATTGCCTCTCACACTTTCTCGTTTTATGGATAATGCTAAAGAAGACAAAAAAAAAAAAAAAATAGCAATTCCCTCTAACATGATTATGACAATGAGTGCCTGAAAGAAAAGAAGGAATTGTGCTTTGTGGTGCAGTTTTCATTCTTTATCTCAGCTGTGGTCATTGCCCCTGTTGTCAGTGGTTTTTTTGGTTTTCCGTTGTGTTCTTGTTGTTATTGCTGGCTCCATTTCTTTTTCTTTTCTTTTCTTTTTTTATTATCCATCAAAAGAAAGAATGAAAAAAAAAAAATCATCAGCTGAACAAAAGCAAAGGTAGAAGTGGAATTGGAAATGCTTACCCTGCCCCAAGAAGCAATGCACCAAGTACCAGCTTTGGCATTTGCTTCTTTGCAGTGGCAAGGAGCCCATGGAAAACTGATGCAGTGGTGAACTCTGTCCCCTCCACATCAAAAGAAAAGAACGATGCAGAAAAGAACCGAGAGGATTTCTTCAACAGTGCTTTTGGGGCACTGAAAGACGACCCATCTTTTGTCAAATCCTTCTGTGTTTCCTGCTTCTTCATCTGGAAAGCAGACAGCTTCGTATTCTCTGCCTCGACCTCCACTTCTTTAAGAGACTCCCCACTCAACTTCCTGTTCTCCTGATCATGATGCAACTCATCAGACAGCTTGAACTCTTCGACACCTGGCTCAACAACATCCAATGGTCGAACATCCAACAAAATCTCCCCATCCAATGACCCATCTTCCGCCAACTCATTGACATCAGCCACATCCCCATCACCCACCTTCTCTTGTTCATCTCCTGACTCATCACTTGAAAGCTGCTTTTGGGTGCATGGTAACTCCACAGAAGCTGAAGCATCTGGTGTATCAACAACCGTGAACAATTTCTGTGCTCTCTGCAATGCAATCTCAGCATCGTTCACACGCTGTGTTGCCTCGAGCTCAAATGCAACCGCCTGCTCCGCCAGCAGCATTATATTTGCGACGTCTTCCTCGGCCTTCAAGGCATTCATCTGCGCTTCTTCCGCCACCTCACTCAATCTATCGACCTCCTTTTGAAGCTCCGCTTTCCGAACCTGGAGTCGTTTCAACTCCGCCTCGCAATTCGCCAACGCCATTGTACGCTCTTGAATCTCATCCTGGGCTGCTAAAATCGCCTCTTCCTCGTCCCGCAGCAAATACAATGGTCCAGATGCAATTTCGCCATTTGGATCACCCTGGATTGGTGTTTCCGCAGTGACTGTCAACTCTTTTGCAGAATCTAATGCCCTAATGGCCAGCTGCATCCTGGCCTCGGCCATTGAGAGGGCCATTGTGGCCTTCTGGACGGCCTCCTTCGCGGCCACCTCCTCACCTGTGATTATCTGGATGGCAGAGACGACTGGCGTGATGTCGTTCTGAGCATTTGCCGCCTCATCCTTCAGTGCAATCGCAGATTCAGATATCCTCTGGGCCTTCTCTTCGAACATGGTGCTGTTAAGCTGTGCGACTTCCAGCTCTTTTACAGCCTTATGCAGCAATTCCCTCAAATCCTCCGACCCCTGTGCATCGCCATCTGCAGGGCCCACTTCTTCCACAGCTCCAGTATCTTCACCAGTAGCGGGCCCCGCCTCCAGCATCAAGGGAGGATCCTCCGACAGGCTCTCCGTGTATTCAAAATTTCGGCCGTTGCCTCCATTGACGTAGGCCAAGGACTCATTGGACTGGCACCTCACCCGCGTAAATGCCCTCAACGGATTCGAAAAATTACCGAAATTGCCAGCCACAGTTCTGCTCTTCGCCTTCTTACACAGCAGGCCTGAAGTGGGCCCCACCAAGTAAGAAGAACGGCCATCGCCATCTACCAAATCTACACACCCAGCAACAGATAGCATCATTCCTCTCTTCTTCTTCTTGGAAGATGAGAAAGCAGGTCTGTAAAATACCCTCGAATCGTTGAGAAAATTACGACAATACCATCGGTGCTGAAGCCTGGAAGAATCCGAACCGATCGAAATCGAAGCCCTAGAGCTGGGGAACGTACAAGCGAAGTCCATCTCTGCCTCTGCTACTACAAGGAAATTACGGAAATGCCACTGCCTACCTCAAGAGTCTGGAATCCAATCGTTCCAGCAGCATCGATTCTTGAAGAGTGTGAAAGAAACCCTAGATATTGCAAGAAATGGGAAGAGAAAGCGAGATTTTGAGATGAGATGGAAGCGGAAAGAGGAGGAGGTATTTATATGAACGTTTTAAACTGAGACGATAAATTGGAGAGATACTGAGACGAGAAATTGGAGAGAAATGGTGGCGCGATTCTGTTTTGGAGGAAGAAGAAGAAATAGGCGCGGTTGCTATCGTGCGCAGGTGGGTGTTAGGGTAGTTTGATTAGACCCAATCGGAGCTTACTCTCGGGAAAAACGTGACTATAATCTGTTTTATGTATATGAAATTGACTCGCTGGAGTATGATGATCCATATGCATTCAGACAGACAGTTTGAATGAGGTATGTGTGTAAGTAAATCCAGACCGTCAAAGTAATGGATCATGTTTTATATGAAGGATTTAAACTATAATTTGATTGATGATGAGATCGTAACCTTTATTTAGGTTGTCTTTTGTTGTGTGTAAGTAAATCCAGACCGTCAAAGTAATGGATCATGTTTTATATGAAGGATTTAAACTATAATTTGATTGATGATGAGATCGTAACCTTTATTTAGGTTGTCTTTTGTTGAGAAAGATCATTTGAAATTTTGACTGTCCAGTCAATGCATTTTTCTGTATGTTATCAATTTACAGTGTGCATCACGATTTTACGGTTTGGATTGAATTGTATTTATTCCAAGCGTACAATGACTTTGTAAATGTGTACATATTTTCATACTAGTGTATGAAAATACTACCCAGGTTTTAATTGGACGCGGATTCCATGCAAAGGAAGTTACTCCAGTGGAACCTAGGTGGGGGCTACTATGATATTTTTAACAAATCCACCCTAGCTCATTTTAGGACATTCAAACAAAAATAAATCGGATCCAAGACTTAAGTGGGCACATTAAAGGAAAAGGTGGGTAGTGAGATTCCTACCATGGAAACCTCCCTTGCATCAATAGAAATGTTTATAGGCCACTCATGCCGTTCATAACGTCATTCCTATTAGGATTAACTGAAAACACAAATACTAGACTGATTAGAAACTTCCGTGGCCATACCAATATTTCAAATGTGTCGTTCAATCCTCACTCCTTAGAAACACTTGAGTTTTGAATCCAACTTATTTTTTAGTATCATATCCTGGAATGATCTCACAAAATGGACGGAGGAAGTGGATTTCTCAAAAACATAACAGTGGGCCCTCCTAGGTTCACATCGGAGGAACTTCCTTCGAAATTCCAGGAAATCAGCGACCGTTTTAATTTTGCCTGACACTGCAGTGATATTCAGCCTCTACTTTTTAAATTGTGGTGTCTCATCCGTCGAACACGTGGCATGTAGGACGTCGATCCAGATGTCTAGTGGTAGGCCCACTTTGGATGGTCTCAACTTCATAATCATTTAGATCGGCACGATTTTAACCCTCCAATTGGTGGCTACAAAATGGATGGCTAAAATAAAACGATCGGATCCAAATTCAACGATGAAATAAGAACCTATGGTCATTCAATATGTGAATTCTGATGAAGTGTCCACCACAATGAGGACCAATCTTTGTACGGTCTGGATTGCCATAGTTCAATGCCAGGTAAACACTTCATGAAACAGCACTTATCCGTACAAAGTGGGGCCCAAGGTTGAATGATCCAAACCATTGATAAGACGGGCATGGTTTTACCACCCGTGTGCCCAAAAGTCCTCCAAGGCCAACTCTTCAACTCTTGCCTCGAGTGTATATCCAAATCCTGCTTACCAATATGGCACACGTGCGCAGGATCCAAGCCATCCATAAGCTTGGAATCACCGTGCCACAGTGGTAGCTTAGTTGTTTTTTTTTTTTTAAACATACAATTTTCCTTTTTTAAATTATACCTTATACCTGGTCAATGAAACATGCCTATTTTATTTGGCAAGATCAATTATATGTGGGCCCATCCACGTTTTCCTCACGTGGTGCTTGGTAACTTGTAGGCACACCCCCCATGCATGACTGTGAGTAGTAAGGGGGCTTATTTTAACTTGGCTAATTCTACTGTATGTAGAGGCATGCACATCCATATGCGCGCGCACGCACGGGCAAATTGAGGTGTACACGAGTTAAGCTAGCTTTATTGGCTTGCTCAACTTGATTCGAACCAGCTTGGTTCAGCTCCATTGGAGTGCTCGGTTTCAACCGACTCGGCCGTCAAGCTATAAGAGGGAGGGAGGGAGGGAGGGAGGGAGGGAGCGAGGCTACTGTCGCCGGTTGTCGAGCTCAAAGCGAGGGTTAGGGTTAGGGTTAGGGTTAGGGTTAGGGACGGGGGTGGGGGGGGGGGGGGGGGGGGGGGGGGGGCTGCCCAGGGGGATAGATTATATATTATAAGATTATGTTTTTTTAATTATTATTTATACTCTAAGTTAACAATTCGAGTCGAGTTGAGTCAAATCGAGTCAGTTCTGAGTTAATGTTCGAGTCATCGAGTGTGGCCCTCCTCAGTGCTCGACTCAAATTTATTCGAGCACCCAAAAATTGGCTCCACTCAGCCCAAATTCACTTCCAATCCGAGCCGAGCCAAGTAAGTTTTTTGAGCTTACGCAACTCATGTACAGCTCTACCTGTTGATAAGGTCACACAAACCTTGATGTTATCAACTTGATCTAAAACTTCTGCGGTCCACAAAGCTTTAAATAGTCAGTCACCACTGTTTCCAGTTCCCTATGGTCCACCTAAGATTTGGTGTTTAATTTTGGGCTCATGCCCTAAAATGATCCAGCACAATGGATGGATGGTGCGTATGAGATTTGGATCTGTTTAATTTTTGTGATCATGCCCTAAATTGATCTAGCACAACAGATGGATAGGAGATTAAAAACTGGCTTGGGGCTCATCAATCCAGCATTGGGGTATCCTTATTCTGTTACATTCATCAACTATGCCCTAATATACAAGACAAATAAACATGCTACATGCCATCCATTTCATGAGTACAAGTAGGGTCATGGAAGGATACATATTGGAACCCCGGGGTGTATTTTCGTGGATATAAACAGTCCAGCAAAAATCAAGAGTAGACATATCTCTCTGAAGTGTTTCCTTTGGTGTGACCCACCTGCATCAAACTTTAGCCTATTTTTTTTGCCATGGCCCTAATGTGGGATTATAAAACTAATGGTTTGCGCCGATCTCAAATACATATTATGATGCACTCATCACTGTTGAATTTTTTTTAGGGCCCATTGTGAAATCACAATATGAGATCCGCTCTAACTATTAGATGTGTAATCCACGTTGCGAAATAAAACAGAAATATATGAAAGCAATGACACTTGCCAATCACCTGGGCAGGGCCTAATCCAAAAACATACTTCCAAAATGTCAACCGTAGGTTTTAGCCTTTTCTACAAATGGAATGTATTCACAGCTTAAGTACAAGCCCTTATAAGTAGAGTTGAGCATGAGCCGAGCTCAGCCATGTTCGAACTAGGCTCGGTCAATAAATAGCTTGGCTCGTGTTCGGCTCAACTCAACCATTGAGCTGAACTTCGAGCTAGCTCAACTGAGCTTTTGAGTTGAGTTCAAGCCTAAAAATAACAAATTTTTAAATAGGCCCAGCTCAAAGCCAAGACTAAAACTATTAAAAATCAGGCCCTAAGGCAACCCAGAGCCCATTTGCAACCCCCACTTACTTTTATAGAGAGTTTCACCTCTCATTTCCTTACCCACTTCCAATGTGGGACTAAAAACATACTTTTCCAACTAAGATAGTTGAGTCGAGTCGAGCCAAGTTGAATTGAGCTCCGATCAAGTCGAACTTTGAGCTAAGTCGAATCAAGCTTGGCTTGAAAATCATTTTGAGCTCGTAAAAATGGCTCGGCTTGATTTGAACCTAACCTTCAAGTCAAATTGGTTCGAGCCGAGTTGAGCGAGCTAGCCGAGCTAGCTTGGCTCATGCTCAGCTCTATTGACGTGGGTACTTACCAACATAGGATCTCAAATCCTACACCGTCTCATCTCTAGCTAGGAACGGACAGGAGCTTTGAGTGGTCACGGTGATGTATGAGTTTTGTCCACACTGTCTATCCATAGGTTTTATCCACACCGTCCATCCATTTTTCCGTTGCACTTTATGGGATAGGAACAAAAGTTAAGTAGATCCAAGGCTCAAGTTAACCACACCTTTCCTAGTAACCACCATGATGTTTATTCACGGTCCAACCTATTCCATGGATTTACATAGACCTGGATGAAGAGAAAACACAAATATCAGCTCCCCCGGAAGCTTTCAATGGTAAGAATTTAATCCTTCTTGTGTGGTCCACATGTGTCTTGGATCTACCTCAGTTTTTGGCTTATATCCTTGAATAATACGGAAAAATGGATGGACGGTGTGGATGAAAGCCATAAATCACGGTGGCGACTCAAAGCTCCTGCATTTTTCCATATGTTCATCTCATTTTAGTCCATGGCCGTAAAAATGAAGTGTGTCCAAATCTCAAACAATGCTGATTGAATGCTCATCATTGATCTGTTTCCCATGGTGTGGTCCACCCAATATTCGTATCTGCTTGGCTTTTTTTTTGTCCACGCCCTCAAATGAGATGGAAAAACGTGCGGATTTACAACACTTGCATCAAGGTGGGCCCCACATGGAATCCGCTCCCCAGAAATATCCCAAACTGGAAGGTCGTCACACCTTTCCTTCGGTCGCCTCCACGCAATCAGCTCAGCAAAGTGCCGTCAACTTTCAGTTAAAAAGAAGATCCATGTTTTAGGGGAGTATGGGGTATCCTCATCCGTGGTTTGGCCCATCGAATCAATGGCTTGGATTACAAACCATTGCCTACGTGAACGAACTAACACCCCACGATGGCCTTGGATTCTATGGGCATTGGTCCATTTTTCTAGATTCTCTTCCTTCCATAACTGGCTCATTTCCTTGAATGTCTGCTACTTTTTTAGGCCTTCTATTGAAGGGTTGTGATCTTCCGAACCAGATATTTTTATATCATAACTCATCCATGTGAGATACCACTGGATCAACGGTCTAGATCATCAAATATTAGGACTCATTTTCATGAACTTGAGGTCGAATGTACATATCCTTCGGTGGACGACCATGTAACTCCCGGTAAGAGATTTTTTCTGTTTGGGAGGATTTGGGACGCGGATTGCCTGCGAAAGGCATCTCCTGCGCTCGGAATCTAGGTGGGGCCCACTGTAATGTTTGTGAGAAATCTACGCCGTCCAACCATGTTTTGAGATCATTTTAGGCGTTTTGACTAAACTTGAACGGGATCCAATACTCAAGTGGGCCGCACTAAAGCAACCGGTGGGTAGGGAAATTCCTACCATTGAAACCTCTATGGGGTCCACAGTGATGTTTATATCCCATCCATACCGTTCATAGTGTCATTCCTACTGAGATGAACTGAAAACACAAATATTATCCTGATTCGAAACTTTTGTGGCCCCACGAATATTTCAACTGTGGAATTTAAATCGTCACGTTCTCGGCCCACTTGAGTATTGGATCCCATTAATTTTTTGTCACAACACCTAAAATTATCTCAAAAAACGTTTGGACGGCGTAGATTTCTCACAAACATCACGGTGGCCCCATCTAGATTCCTAGTGCAGGAGATGCGTGCCAAAGGCTTTCGCAGGCAATCCGCATCTGAGGATTTGATACTGCAAAACAAACTCGAATAAAAGAATATTCTGTTTTGCAATAGCGAATCCGACCATAGAAAGACAAAATGATGTGTCGCATGCAGGAGGGAGTGATTTCAATGTCCAGGAAAAGGTTGGTAAAGGGACCAAAGTGGTATCATGCACGAAGACACATCTGGCTTAGATTGTGAGATTTTCATGTTATGCTCGATCCATGATGGGGCCCATGATTTGGACGGCTGGATTAACCTATAGGTGCACCTATTTGTATGAAGACGAGCTGTCTCCTGGTACTAAATGGTGGCGAGTGCAGTCCATGGCCTGGCTGGCAAAAATCTTCAGTCTTAGTTGAGCACAGGCATCACCAACGTGGCACAAATTCATGCATTTCATTCATTTGACCAATTTACCCTCCGCAACTATTTAGGGGGAGAACTTTCATATATTTTAGGGCTTGTTTGTTTCCCTAATTGCCTGGTAATTACAATTGAAAAATAATTGAAAGGAAATCTTCGGATTTTATCATGGCCAGACCAAACACAAAAATAGTTAGTTAGACTGAGATGTTTTTAACATAAGAAGAATTTTGCTGCACCCATGGATTGCGTGTGTTAATCCCAACAAGTCCGGATTGGAAGGGGTATAGAATACAAAGAGTGCGAGTCTCTCTCTTAAGTGGATTGCGTACCTGTGGGGTCCACTATACTTTATGTATTATATCTACCATGTCCATCCATTTTATAAGGTAGTTTTAAGTATAAAGCCCAAAAAATGAACTATATAAAAATTTCAAAATGAAGCAGTGTGAATTGAACTTATATTTGTTTTTTATCAAGCTTATTTTTGTTTTATACCTTCATCCATGTTTGTGTGATATCGTGAACAAGTTGGATGAGAAATTAACATCAATGTGGACCCTAAAAAGGTTTTAAAGGTGAAAATCAACATTCCCACTTTTTCCCATGGTGTAGGCCACTTGAGCTTTGGATATGTTTTCATTTTGGGTTCCAACCCCTATAATGATATGGAAAAACGGATGGGCGGTGTGTATAAACCATATACATTCTCGATGGGCCCAACAGAGTTTACTCGGTACGATAAGAGAATACTAAGCATGCAATCCGATTTCCTTTCGAGAATCTCTCCTTAATGGCAAGAGATCGGATGCCAATTCCATGCCAAAGTCTTCTTGCACTGGGAACCTAGGTGGGGCCATGGTTGATGTTTGCAAGAAATCTACCCCATCCATCTGTTTTGCGAGCTAATTTTAAGATGTGAGACAAAAAATGAGCCTACACAATCCACTTCCTTCCGCACCCACATTTTCCTCTAGTGCGGCTCACTAATTCTTGGATGCAGCTCATTTTTTGTCTCACATCCTAAAATGAGCTCACAAAATGAATGAACAGGGTGGATTTCTCACAAACATCAATCGTGGGCCCCACCTAAGTTCCAAGCGCAAAAAGGCTTTGGCACGAAGTCCGCATTGGATCTCTTGCCATTCGAGAGAGATTATCGGAAGAGAGAGAGAGAGGAGACGAGAGGCTCACACTCTTCGCATTCTACACCCTTCTAGATCCCGACGTTACCCACGGATGGGATTGATGCGTATATAGTGTACGCAATCCGTGGGTGTAGCAAATTTCTTCTCTTTAATAGATGTAAATTAATTTGTAAATTATTGCATTTATTTTAGGGTCCGTTTGGCATCTCGACTCTGATCTACGAAGAGTTATTCTAACGAGCTCTTTTTTTTTTTTTTTTTTTTTCTAGCTTTTGTTTTAAATAAGTTTGTTTGGTAAATTACATTTTCAAAATCATACAAAGATCTTATCTGAGATAAACAGGTTTGGCAACATGTTTAAATAATTTTTTTTTTTTTACAGGTAGTTGATGCCACTTTTAAAGATTATAACTACATTACAAGAGCAATTCAGACAGTTTTTTGTTGACCTTTGATGTGAAATGTCCATTATATGGGGCCCACATTAACGTAGGCTATCCATCACGTGGGGCCCACCATCAATGCTAATTTTCCTTTATGTGGGATACCTCAATGTCTACTACTCATGATGTGGAATCCACATTTGATGTGTCCATCCTGTGGGCCCCACCTTCAAAGTGGGTTGTCCATCATGTGGGGCCCACTTTTGATGTGTCCATCCTATGGGCCCCACCTTCAAAGTGGGTTGTCCATCATGTGGGGCCCACTTTTGATGTCCACCATTCGCTCATGTGGGAGGCACCTTCTATGTGGATCATCCATCATGTTGGGCCACTTTGGATATGGACCATCTATCATGCAAGACGTTAGATCTGGACCATCCATTAGGTGGGGGTCACTTAATGTGGACAGTCCACAGGGGGGTACACTTTGATGTGGGCCATCCATCATGTGGGGCCCACTCCATCCATTATGTGGGCCACCTTGAAGTGGACCATTCATTGTGCAGGGCCTCACCTTCAAGATAGGTCGTTCATCATGTGGGCTCACCTGTGATGTCGATTGTCCACCACGCGGGCCCAGCTTTGATGTCCATCATCCATTTTGTGGATTCCATCTTTAATGTCGACTGTCCATCAAGTGGGGCCCACTTAACGTCTGATAATCCATCATGCTGGGCCACACTTTGATGTGGGCCATCCATCATGCGGGGGTGTGGCCTACCTCTAATGTGAATCATACATTATGTGGGCTCCCCTTGATGTGGACCATTCATCATTTGGGGGCACCTTCAAGATGGGTTGTTCATCATGCGGGCCCACCTTTGATGTCCATCATCCTTCATGTGAGTCCCACCTTTGCACGGATTATCCATCATGTGGGGCCCACTTGACGTGGATAGTCCACGTGGGGCCACGTATTTATGTGGGCCATCCATCATATGGGACCCACCTTTGATGTTCATCATCAATCATGTGGGGTCCCACATTTGCTGTGGATTGTCCATCATGTGTTGCCCAACCTTCAATATGGATTGTTCATCATGTGGGCCCACTTTTGATGTCAACATTGTATCATGTGGGTCCACCTTGATGTGGACCATTCATCATGTGGAGCCCCACCTTCAATACGGGTCCATCACGTGGGGCCACTTTAGAGAGATTGTAAAGAGAAGAGGGTGAGATGGGAATTACTTTAAAAGTTTAAAGACAAACTTGTTAAAAAACTAACTAAAAATGTCTACCCACTTAAGCCAAACAAGTTCTCATCATTTATTTTTTAAGGGAGCATTTCGCATCTCTATAAATAAGAGCTTATTGGCTTATTTATGAAAAAATAAGTTTTTAAACTATTTGGTAAAAGTCGAATCAAAGTGCTTATTTAAAAGGTAGACATTATGGACTAATTTTTTGACAAGTTTGTCCTTAAACTTTTCAAGTAATTCCCATCTTACCCTCTTCTCCTTTCTTTATAATCTCTTCGAGACAGGCCCACATGATGAATAACTCATAATGAAAGTGGGCCCCGCATGATGAATGGTCCACATCAAAGGTGGGCCCACATAATGATCATCACGTTAAAGGTGAGCCCCACACGTGGATGGCTTGCATCAGAATGTAGCCACACATGATGGACAATCCACATCAAGTAGGCACTACCAAATGGATGGTCCACACCAAAGGTGGGACCCACATGCTGGATGGTGGACATTGAATGTGGGACCACGTGATGAAAGGTGGTGGGCCCACATAATGAATGACCCATACTGAAGGTTGGACCCCACATCATGGACAGTCCACAATAAAGGTGGGACCTATGTGATGGATGATTGACATAAAAGGTGGGTCCCACATGATAGATGGTCTGCAATAAAGGTAGGACCCAAATGATGGATGGTGGACATCAAAGGTGGGCCCCTCATGATGAACGACTTATATTAAACATGGGCCCCCACATCAAAGTGGGCCTACATAATGAACGATTCACGTCAAAGGTCGGCCCCACATGATAGATGGCTCGCATCGAAGTGTGGCCCAATATGACGGAATATGCACATCGAGTGGGTCCCATTTGATGGGTAGTCCACATCAAAGGTGGGACTCACATGATGGATGATGGTCGTTAAAGGTGGGTCCACATGATGGTCGGTTGACATTGAAGGTGGGTCACACGATGAATGGCCCATATTGAAGTTGGGGCCCCTCATAATGAATGGTCCACATCAAGGTGAGCTCACATAATGGATAGAGTGGGCTTCACATGATGGATGACCCGCAACAAAGTGTGGCCCCTCATAATGGACGGTCCACATCAAGTGGGGTCCACCTAATAGACAGTCCACATCCAAGTTCTCACGTGATGAATGACCCATATCCAAAGTGAGCCACATGATGGATGATCCACATAGGTGTGCCCCATGTGATGAATGGTGGATATTAAAAATTGGCCCCACATAAGAGACAATCCACTTCAAAGGTAGGGCCCACACTATGGACACATAAAATTTGGACTCCACATGATGGTTAATAGGTAGTGGACACTGAGGGCCCCCACATAAAGGATAATTAGCATTGATGGTGGGCCCCACATTATGGATGACCTACATCAAGTTGGGCCTCTGATGATGAATGGTCCACACCCAAGACGGGTCTTGTATGATGGATGGCCCACTTTGAAGGCTTGGCTCACAATGGATGGTCCACGTCAAAGGTGGGCTCCATATGATTGTTGATCTACATCTAATGTACGAGATAATGGATAACTTAAATATCTTAAAATATGAAGATTGTACTCATCCATTTTTTTGTTATTTGTGGCATAGTTCATCTATAATTAGATCCATCAAAACAACCATTTGGATTGCTCATAAAATAAAGTTGTAATCTTTAAAAATGACATTAACTACCTCTTAAAAAAGCTTTTATTTGAAGGCTTAACCAAACGTGCTTATTTCAAATAAGATATTTTTTCGGACTTGAAAACGTGATTTTACTAAACAAGATTATTTAAAATAAGAGCTGGAATACAAAGAGCTTATTGGAGTAGGTTTTATTTAAAAAGTTCTTATTGAATTAGAGTAGAGATGCAAATGAGCCTTAAGAGTTTTTTTACTAATTTCTAAAATTATAATCTTTAAAATTAGAGCTTTACCAAATAGTCTATTTCCAAAATAAGAGTTTAATTTTTTTTTTAATAAGCAAATAAACTCTTATTAATAGAGATGTCAAATGCTTCCTTACTATTATTGTAAAACCTCGAGACTACATGCCTATTTGTTTTTTTAAAATAAATTATAAATTAGGCCTGACAAAATTCCACACGACTCGTTAACCCACATGAAACTTGCACGAAAAAAATCCGTGTTCGGGTTCAGCCTTATCGTGTCGGGTCACTAACGGGTTGACTCGTTAAGACCCATTAACATAATCTACCATCCATATGTTCTATGTGCTCATTTTACACACGAGTAAAAAAAAGAGACAAATACAAAGCTTAAATAGACCACACCACAAGAAACAAGGGGAATTGAACACCTACCATTGAAATTTTAAATGAGCCTAGGGTCCATAGGGATATGTACTTGCCATCCAACCTATTCATAATGTCACGCAAATGTGGATGAAGGGAAAACATAAAAATAAGCTTGAACCAAGACTTCTATTATCTCACAAAAGAAATGAGTGATAATCGTTCAATACCCCCTATTTCCTGTGTTGTGGGCCATGTAAGCTTTGGATCTGCCTCATTTTTTGAGTTCATACCCTAAAATGAAAGGGACAAACAAATGGACAATGCAGATCAAGAACATATATAATAGTGGGCCCCACATATTTTAGTGAAAAAATCATCATTTTTTTCGATTATAGCACAAAAGCTTTTAAACACAAGAGTAAATAATACTTACCCATTTACATTGCATTTATCATATTAATTAAAAAAAATAAACATGCCCTAAATAACTATGATAGTCTATTTTAGTGATGATTTGACATTGAAGGAATGTAAAAATGCTATTATTATAATTTTATTATCGATAAACTAAACACAAGAATCAATTGTCCAATTAATTTCAGGAGGACACCAATTAGCTACTTGACAGTAGCAAGTTTTGCTACTAAAGTGATGTCACAACTTTCTTTTTGCAGGCCCCATCATGATGTATGTATTGTATCCGCACCATCCATCCATTTGGAGAGATCAATTTAGGGCATGAGCCAAAGAATGAGGCAGATCCAAAGTTCGAGTGGACCCCACCATAGGAAATAGTGGGGACCGGGACACCTATCGTTAACACCTTCCTAGGGTCCACTATGATGTTTCATTGAGATCCAACTAGTTTATAAGTTAACACAGGCATGGAATAAGGGAAAACACAAATATCAGCTTGATCGAAAACTTTTGTGGCCCAAAGAAGTTTTGAATGGTAGGCGCTCAATCCCCACTACTTTTTGTGTTGGGGTCCATGTAAACTTTGGATTTGCCTCATTCTCTGGATCATGCCTTAAAATGATCTCTCCAATGGATGAACGGTGTGGATACAAAACATACATCATGGTGGGGCCCACATAATGTGGTGACGTCACTTTAGTAGCAAGACTCGGCTACTGTCGAGTTCACTAATTCGCGCCCCTAATTTAGAAATCTGGATCCTCTGTTGAAACCGAGTAGAGAACATCTGCTTTTGCTGCTCTGATTGGTCCAGCTCATCCTGACTGTGTCAGAGAAGCTCAGCTCTGACACAATCAGGCTGAGCTAGACCAATCAAAGAAGTGACGAGCAAGGTTTCTCTACTCAATTTCAACAGAGGATCTGGACTCTCAATTTAGATGTTGTCAGGGGACGCGGATTAGCTACTACTTAGAAGTTAAGTAGCGAATCTCACTACTAAAGTGATGTCACCATAGTTCGTGGGCCCCAGCATGATGTATGTGTTGTATCCACAACGTCTATCCATTTGGAGAGACCATTTTAGGGCATGACTAAAAGAACGAGGAATATCCAAAGCTCAAGTGGATCCAACCACAAAAAATAGTGGGGATAGTGACATCCACTGTCGAAAATTTCCTAGGCCCACCATGATGTTTATTTGAGATCCAACCTGTTCATAAGTTCACACAGACATGGAGGAAGGGAAAACAAAAATATCAGCTTGATCGAAAACTTCTGTGGCTCTTAAGAAGTTTTCAACGGTGGATGTTACTGTCCCCACTGTTTTCTGTGGTGGGATCCACTTGAGCTTTGGATCTTCCTCGTTGTTTGAGTCACGCCCTAAAATGGTCTCTCCAAATGGATAGACTCAACCTGTCAGTAGCTAATCCGCATCCGTTGTCAGGGCAAGGAAAATAATTCATGATCATTGCACATTTCCTTTTGCATTAATGTAGTAATCAATGAAACAAAAAATTCCTAAATGAAAGTGAGATATATTGAGAGCAAAATAAAATAAAATAAATAAATCATAATTTGTTATACTTTTCATTTTTCTATAAAAATCCTTCAAGCCGCATAGGTTAGACAGTTTTACCTTTTTGCAATTTAGTTGCAGGAGTGGATAACATGAAAACTGTATTTTTGTAATTTAACAATTCTTCCAAGATAAAAAAGAAAATAAAAGGCATGGTGCATGGACTTTCTTTTCTCCATCTTAACTCTCACTCAATCAATCTCCATCTATTTCCCTCTCTCTACATGCATTGCACATGATCTCTCTCCCCTCATACTTTCCTTCCAAACTTCTCTTTTCAATAGATTTCTCTCCACGTGCATCATGTGCCACACCCGAAGTATGGTTGCAGGATACAAAAGATATCTCACAGCTGCTACACTAGAGTCACTTGCAATTTTAAAAGTTTACTTCATTCACACGAATGTTGGGAAAAAATTTCCAGTCTTCTAATTCCTCGAGAAATTAATTAAAGTTGAATGCACATTGTGTTTTCTATGATTGGCCAGATCTCTTCATTAATTCAAAATTCAAGCAAATCGCATACTAATCCAACCACTACTAATCCTAAGGACAATCCTGCATGGGCTCTGTGGGACCCACCATGATGCATGTATTTTATCAATGTTGTCCATTCATTTTGACATATCCTTTTAGGGCAAGAGCTAAAAAATGAGGCAGATCATAGTCTTGAGTAATACAAACACATGAAGTAGCGATGACAATGACGCCCACTGTTAAAACCTTCCTGGGCCTTACTATAATGTTTATTTGCCATCCAACCTATTCATAAGGCTAAACAGATTTGAATAAATATTAGCTTAATTCAAATTTTTGTGGCCCCCATGAGGTTTTCAATATTAGTAGGCATTCCATCCCTACTATTTCCTATGGTGTGGTCTAGTTGAGCCTTAGATCTGCCACTCATTTCCAAAATTGACCTGTCATAATGGATGGACAGAGTGGATAAAATACATACATAGAGGTGGGCTCCACAGAGCCCCTGTCAAGACCGCCCATCTCTAGTTATGTCATGGTGACGCTAGTTCCCAATTCACGTTCACTAAGAGATGTGGTCAATTATAGAAAATCCAATAAAAGTTCAAGCTACTTTCCCCTAGAAGATGATCAGGCCAGTTGGACAAATATATGCGACGGACATTGACACATATGTGCCACGTCTGCATCGTAGGGCTGTCAATGGATTGGATGTTGATCCAATTAAATCAGATTCGGATGGATAATCGGATCCGTCGGATCGAATATTAGGATTTAGGACAATCTACCTCCCCGGGCAGATTAGGAGAGATTTGAAAATACTCTGGGGAGTTTCAGAATTTTACCAACTCATGGAGTCCAAAGCCCCTCTCCACCAAGAGAAAATAAACATGGCTCTACAATCAACCAAAATGTCAGAATTGTTATTTGAATCTCCCCATCTTGGAGATTTTTGGTAGCATGGTCCATCCATAATAGACCCCACCAGATAAATGGTTAGGATCATCCAAAATCAATCATAGGAATTCAGGGCCGAGGACACTGGACATATCCTTGGGCACCCTGGATAAACGGTTAGGATCATCCAAAATGTATTTTCCATGGGATGAGATTAAGACAGATCCTATCATCAGATGGGCCAATAAGAAGATGAACTTGATACGGCCCACCTCAGTAATGATCAGGATCTGTCATTGTCCCATGCAGGGAGGGTAGGATAACTGACGTTAACATGCATGGACATTCGAGCCATGCAAATGGTGGGCCCCACCATGAAACTCAGCTCGTGTGAAAAATCAGGCCGGTGAAGTCATTGGTGGCTCACACCATTGAGATAAATGGATGGCCGTTGATCCAGCTCAAAATATAATCATGGTACACCTAATGAGTGGATCGTCCTGATTTTCAAGATAGGCATATACATGGTGGGCCCAAAATGCAGAGGTCCAAACGCAGTAAAAATACAAATTATAAGAAATGCCTAACCATGTGAAGGCAACGGTGGGCGTTTGGTCTAGTGGTATGATTCTTGCTTTGGGTGCAAGAGGTCGCGAGTTCGATTCTCGCAACGCCCCGCTTGCCTTGAACCCTGATACCAAAAAAAAACCAAAAGCCATCACTGCTCGAGGTAAGCACTTTTATATTTTTACCTTTATGATCCTACGGCTAAGATTTATTTTTACCTTTACGATCCTACGGTTTAGGATCAAGCCCTGCTTAAATATATCTCTCTCTCTCTCTCTATCTGGAAATTTTTTATGGGCTAGGATCTTCCATTCAAAAAGAACCTTTGGTGCACAGCACAGGTGGTCTATGGCAAGGCCATCATATCAATGGTTTGGATTACTTAATCTCGGGCCCCACTCTTCGGCTAAAGATTTCATGACTATGGTCTTTCAATCAATAGAAGTTTGGAGTATAGGCCATCATGGGTGGGCCTGTAATATCAGTGGTTTGGATTACTAAAGCTTGGGACCCACCTTATTGAACCGGGGATGACTTCTTAATGGTTAATCTAAAGATTTTCTTGGTGCATGGGGCCATCCATCTAAGATGGACCTATTATATCAATGGTTTGGGCTATTGGACCGTGGGTCCCACTTATGGGCTAAAGATTTCATGGCTAGGGTCTATCAATATGAAGCAGTTTTGGTGCATGGGCTATGTTATATCAGTGGTCTGGATTATTGAATTCTGGCTCAGTACATAGGCCATCTACAGTGGGCCTGTGAGACCAGAGAGAGGACACAGGGGTCACAAGTTGCAAGATGAATGGTGGATCAGATTATAACCATCTACTTAATGTTTGATATCATGATGGACGGTTGTTAGTAGAACACCTGAATTAGATGATCCGACTGTTGCTTCTGTGATCATGAACCGTCAATTCTACTGTCCATTCATAACCACCAATTTGAGGGCTAGGATTAGGCATCATCCTTCACCTTGAGAATACTATGTTTGGGCAAAAATCTAGGCAGCTTGCCTTTAAGCATATTTAAAACTCAGGTAGACCATACCACAGGAAACAGTGGGTATAATGATTTTCCACCGTTGAAACCTTTCTAGGGCCCGCAGTGATGTTTATTTGTCATCCAACCTGCTCATAAGATCACGCAGACATTGATGAAGGGACAACCTGCTCATAGGATCACGCAGACATTGATGAAGGGAGAAAAACAAATATCAGCTTGATCCAAAACTTCCGTGGCCCCTAAGAATTTTTCAATGGTACAGGTTCAATTCACATTGTTTCTGTGGTGTGGTCCACTTAAGCTTTTTATATACTTAGTTTTTTGTCTCAAGCGATAAAATTATCTGTTAAAATGGATGAATGGAGTGGATGACATACATAAATCACGGTGGACCACGCAGAGTTTACTCAGTACGCAAAGGATCTTGATGGTGGGCCCAAAACGTGCTGATCTTTCGATTATGAAAACTTTTAAACATAAAGAAGTAACAATGGGCGTTTGGTCTAGTGGTATGATTCTTGCTTTGGGTGCAAGAGGTCGCGAGTTCGATTCTCGCAACGCCCCAGTATTATTATTATTTTAATTTTTTGTTTTTAGGTTATGATCGGCCACATATTCTCTTTTATGGTTCTGATCTTCCAAATTCTCTCTCTCTCTCAATGGAAAAGATGTTGCTTTAATGGCTAGGATCATCTTGGGCCCAACTCATCATCTAAAGATTTCATGACTATGATCTTTCAATTTGTTTGGGCAAGTAATTTTTGTTTTTACGGTTATGATTGGGCAAGTAGTTTTGTTTTTACGGTTCTGATCTTCCAAATCCTCTAATGGCTTGGATCTTCTTGGGCCCAACTCATCAGCTAAAGATTTCATGACTGTGATCTCTCAATCCAAAGAAGTTTGAAGCATTACCCATCTTGGGTGGACCTATTATATTAGTGGTTTGGATTATTGAATCTTAGGCCCCCACCTGATTGAATCGGGGATGTCTTCTTTGATTATTAATCTGGAGATTTTCTTGGTGCAAAGGCCATCTACGCCATTCACATCAATGGTTTGGGCTATTGAACCTTGGGCCCCACTTATGGGCTAAAGATTTCATGGCTAGGATCTTTCAATCCCTGCTTAGATCTGCTTTTGGTGGCTAGGATCTCTCTCTCTCTCTCTCTCTCTCTCTCTCTCTCTCTCTATTTTATGGATAGGATATTATTTCTTTAACGGCTAGGATCGTCCTATTTGAAGAATATTTGGTGCACCAGCTGCCAATGGTGGGCCCATTTATCAATGGTTTGGGTGGCCTTGTTAGATCAGTGGTTTAGATTATTGGGCCCCAACTTATTGAACCTCGGATATCTTCTTTGATAATTATATGAAGATTTTCTTGTGCATGGACCGTCTATGGTGGGTCCATCATATCAATGGTTTGGCTATTGAACCATGGCCCCCACCTATGGGTTAAAGATTTTATGGCCAGGATAAGTTTGGGCTTCAGTTAATTGAACCTAGAGCATCGACGATGGACAAGATTTTCTTTAATGGTTAAGATCTTCCAATTTGAAGAATATTTGGTGCACATGCAGTCTATGGTGGGCCCATCAATCAGTGGTTTGGGTTAACTGAACCTTGGGCTCCACTTGAATTTTTTTTATAGTCAATGGTGAGCCCATCAATCAGTGGTCTAGGTTCCTGAACCTTGTGCCCCACTTGACGTTTTTATGGATAAGATTTTATTTAACGGCTAGGATCTTCCGATTTTAAGAATATTTGATGCACAGGCGATTTATAGTGGGCCCATCATATTAATGGTTTGGGTAAGGGAACATTGGCCCCACTCATGGGCTAAAGATTCCATGACTACAATCCTTCAATCTGAAGAAGTTTGAAGCACAAGCCACCTCGGGAAGGCTTGTTATAACGGTGGTTTGGACGATTTAACCGGGGATGTCTTCTTTTTCCGTTGATCTGAACATTTAAGCTCATATCCATGGGAATTCAGGGCCGAGGACACTGTACATATCCTCGGCACCCTGGATCATCCAATGACTACTGACTTGATCGCCGGTGCAGCAATTGGAACGGACGCGGATTGGATACTAACCTCGCCTTTTCCGAGATCGGGATGGGCTGGGACTCTTGAGTGGCCACCATGGTGTATGGATTTGATCCACACTGTTCATTTTCTTTTCCCTATCATTTTAGGCTATAAGCCCAAAAATAAGCAGATCCAAGGCTCAAGTGGTCCATACTACATGAAGCAGCGGTATTAATGTTTCCCACCGTTGAAACCTTCCCAGGGCCCACCATGATGTTTATTTTCCATCCAACCTGTTCATAAGTTCATATAAAACGTAAGCATCAACCTCTGTGGCCACCAAGAATTTTTCAACGGTAGGCATTTAATCCCCACTGTGTAATTCACTTGAGCCTTGGATTTGCCTCATTTTGGGGATTGTAATATAAAATGATATGGAAAAATGAATGGACGTTGTGGATAAAACCCATACATCACGGTGGCACCTCAAAGGCCTCACAAGTTGCAAGAGAAATGGTGGATCTGATTATAACCATCGACTTAGTGTTTGCTATCATGATGGACGGTTGTTGGTAGAACACCTGAATTAGATGATCCAACCGTTGCTTGTGTGATCATGAACTATCAATTCTACCACTCATGACCACTAATTTGAGGGCTTGGATTGATCTATTAGTGCGGCTTTCGCACCAGGGTCCATCCATCCAAGGCTCAAATAGGTACACTTTCCTGCTCACGTGCAACTCACGTAGGATAATCGAGCCATGCACGTAGGATAATCGAGCCATGCAAATGGTGGACTCTACCATGAAGCTCACCTGGTGCGGACCGGTGAAGTCATTGGCGGTCCACACCATCGAGATAGATGGATGGCTGTTGTTACAGCTCAAAAAATAGGGGTGGTCCACCTAACGAGTGGATCATCCTGATTTTCAAGATCTGTCATCTCCATGTTGGGTTCAATTATTGAACGCGTAAAAGTATCAACGGGCGTTTGGTCTAGTGGTATGATTCTTGCTTTGGGTGCAAGAGGTCGCGAGTTCGATTCTCGCAACGCCCCACTTGCTAGTAATTCTTATTTTTTTCGATTATGATCAGGCAAGTTTTTGTTTTTACGGTTCAGATCTTCCAAATCCTCTCTCTCTTTTTCATGGATAGGATGTTTCTTTAATGGCTAGGATCATCTTGGGCCCGACTCATTAGCTAAAGATTTCATGACTATGATCTTTCAATTGGGCAAGTAATTTTTGTTTTTACTGTTATGATTGGACAAGCGGTTATGATCGGGCAAGTTTTTGTTTTTACAGTTCTGATCTTCCAAATCCTCTCTTTTTAATGGATAAGGTGTTTCTTTAATGGCTAGGGTCATCTTGAGTCACGGAACCTTGGCCCCACTCATGGGCTAAAGATTCTATGATCACAATCTTTCAATCTGTTATATCAGTGGTTATTAAATCAGGAATGTCTTCGTTGTCCGTTGATTTGAGTATTTTCTTGGTGCACGGGTCATATATGGTGGGCCCACCACATCAATGGTTTCAACTAGAGCTGTACACGAGTCGAGTAAGAGCTTGCTCAACTCGCTTGAAAAATGCTCAACTCAGCTCAGATCAAAAGTGAGTTTGAGCCGAGTCGAGTCAATTTTCTGGTGCTCAAATGTGTTTGAGTGAGCTTCGAGTAGGGCCATGCTTGATTCGGCTCGATTCGTTTAGTGACTGTACTCGGCTCAATTTGGCTCGGACCCATGATATATATAGTATAGTTAAAAATAAATTTTTTTTACCCTTATCTTTTTTACCCACCCAAGCACTTCCTCTTTTCAAACCCTAACCCTCCTTCTCCTTCTCTCTCTCTCTCTCTCTCTCTCTCACAGCTCGATAGCCCACCGGCCACCCCCCGCTACCCTGTCCACTCTACGCTGGCCACTCTCTGAGTTGCCCTGCCCTACCCTGCCCGATTTCAGCTTGCCACCCCCGATCTCAGCCTGCCTTGCTCGTCGCTCCACGCCGGCCACCCCCTGTTCTCACCCTGCTACGCTCGACGCCAGCCACCCCCATCTCCTCCTGCCTGCTCGACGCCAGCCACTCCTTGATCTCAACCTTCCCACTCGTCCACGTTGGTAAGCTCAACAAACCTTACTCGAAAACACAAACTCAATTCGAAAGAATCGAACTCGGACTCAACTCGAAAACTTAAAATCAACTCGAACTTGACTCGAACCCGCTCGCTCTGCTAACCGAGCAGGGGCCTGCTCGACTCAGCCGAATAGATCCGAGTAACGACCAGGGGTAGGTGGGTTTAAATCGAGCACCGAGTAGGGTGATGCTAGATTCGACTTGACTCGTGTAGAGCTCTAGTTTCAACAAACCTTGGGCCCCACTGTAGTCATTTCTCTCCAATCAATAAAATTTCCGGTGGAATGCTCCCACCTTTATTTAAAAAGGAGGTCGGTGGATCCTTGAATGTAGGGCCCACCGCAATGCATGCGCCTTACATCTAGAGCTGGACACAAGCCAAGCCAGCTTGATGGCTGGGCTTGACTCGACTCGTTTGGGCTTGACTTGAAGCCCATTTGCAAGACAAGCCAAGTTAAAATTTCAGCTTGATTGGAGTTCCAAGCTGCACACAAGCCCAACCCAGCTCGACTTGACTTGACTCGAAGCTCGGCTTGAATCGGCTTGGCTTGATAATAATAAATATATTATATTAAATACATAATATATATTATATATTTATAATATAAAAATGTTAAAAAACAACCCTAATCTTATTTCACTTTCATTTTTCTCTTTTTTGTTTTAACTTTCACCTCCTATCTGCACTTTCTAAACTATATAATATGTATTTGGGTGTTGGGATGATGTGACAAACAACATCTATGTTTTGCTTATATATGCTTTTGCATAAGTTCTTAATGCCTTTGTAATATTTTAAACTCTCAGTTATTACCATGTTTTGTAATTATTACCAAACTTAATTTAAGCTCGAAAAGCTCGAATGCATCTTGAACTCGGCTTGATGACTTGATCAAGTCATGTCAAACATAAAAGTTTGGTTTCATTCTGAAGCCACAAACAAGCCAGGGTGTCCTACGACTGAGCCGCACGCCCAGCATGATCTGACTCGTTGTCCAGCTCTACTTACATCCAAGCTGTTCATCCATTTTGACAACTCATTTTAGGGCATGATCCTAAGAATGAAGCAAATACAACCATGGTAATTGACCAATAAAAACTTCCTATGGCCACAAAAGTTTTGGATCAAGCTGATATTTGTGAGGTTGGATGGCAAATAAACATTCAGGTGGTGCCCAAGAACATGGTGGATATTCAACAACCACTGCTTCCTGTGGTGTGGTCCACCTAAGATATGGATCTGCTTCATTTTTTGAATCATGCCCTAAAATGAGCTGTCAAAACAGATGGACGGAGCCGTGACTGGTTATTCCCGCAAAAGCCAAACTAATGCGACCATTATGTTTGATGGTATGAACATTCAACATGGAAGCGGACTGGAGGTGACACAGTGCCGTGGGGCCCACCATGATGTATGTATTTTATCCACGCCATCCGTTTAGTTTCACCAGCTCATTCTAAGGCCTGAGCCCAAAAATGAAGCAGATCAAAAGCTCAAGTGGACCACATCACAAAAACATTGGTGATTGAAACGCCCACCATTAAGAAACTTCCTGCGGGTCACAAAAGTTTTGGATCAAGCTGATATTTGTGTTTTCCCTTCATTCAGGTCTATGTCACCATACCAACAGGTTGGATGGTAAATAAACATTATGTGAACCCTAGGAAGGTTTCAACGGTGGACATTGAACCACACTGTCCACTTGAGCTTCGAATCTAATTCAGTCTTGGGTTCATGATTTACAAAGTGGATGCACACACATGCACAAGTCAAGAATCCTCTGCAAAGCCTGCTACATGCACAAAGGTAAAACACCAAAACTCTGATGCAGCACACCATATTTTGTTCGAGTGAGATCCACTCCGTTAATCAGGTGCACCTTCTCACGTGCCCCAGAAATGAGTGCAATCCAAAGCTTTGGAGGGGGGGGGGGGGGGGGGGTGTTTCATGAGTAGAAAATTGCTAACTCCACACATCTCTTTTGAGCCATTCATCCAATAGCTGCTACCAAACTATCCAAACCTCTCAATCACCAAAGGATACAATATTGGGCGTTGATTTTTTTTTTTTTTTTTAATTCAACTCCAGCGGTCAGGATCATCTGCCATGGCTATATTTTGCCAGGTCCAGGAAATCCCAACCGTCAGATCACAGGTTCATCGCCATCAAAGGGAGGACACGGATTGCCTGTGAAAGCTTTTTGCGGGAACTTCCTGCCACGAGAAGCTAAACCCACTGTGATGTGGTGAGAAATCCACTCCATTCATCCGTTTTCCAGATCATGTTAGGAGATGGGCCCAAAAATACCGCATATCCAAAAGTCAAGCAGAGTAAAGTCAGCCCGGGGTACATCGCATATACAAGTAGGCCCATGGTTGGAGATATTGAGATTCTGCAGTGGATTGTATTCCGTCCATTTGGCGAGATTGTTTCAGGGCTTGGGGCTTAAGTGGACCACACCACAGAATGCAGGGGGGATTGAACGTCTACCATTGAAAACTTCATTGAGGATCACAAAAGTTTTGGATCAATCTGATATTTGTTTTTATCCTCCGTTCAGGTCTGTGTGACCTTGTGAACAAATTGGATGGCAAATAAACATCATGGTGGGCCCCAGGAAGGTTTCAACAGTGGCCATCATTGTCCCCACAGCTTTGTGTGGTGTGGTCCACTTGTGCTTTGGATCTGCCTCTTTTTTGGGATCACACCCTAAAATGATGTCGCAAAATGGACAGACGGTATGCATTCAACACAAACGTCATGGTGGGGTCCACAGAAGTTAGTGACGTCAACACACCACTGAGGTCTACGCAATCCGCTTCCAGAGATTCCATACATGTGATCACATGGACCCCACAGTAGTCAACGAACAGCATTTTTCAAGACAAGAAAGATGCTTATCTGGTTTTTTTTTTTCCTGTATGTAAGGCTGCAGTAGAAGGCTGCCAGTTTTCCTCATGATGCTAAAGAACACATCTTCGATCAGATTAATTAGTTCAACATGCAAAAGTTCCTTCCGTCATTAAACTGGAAACGCTATGTCAACCACAAAAGGCAAGAGAAGATTCCCATAATTCAAAGGCCGGACAACTTACCATGGATCTGTACATAAGCTGTAAGGCGGGTCTTCACTTGGACTGTTTGTATTTTGCCAAGTTGTGTAACGCATCTTTGATTGGTCCTTCATTCTTCTGCCTGTTAGCCTAATGGAGGAAACACAAAACCATCGTATTATCTTACAGAGACTAAGAATTCCTGATGAAACAAAAACTAACAAGAATGAGTACCCGGACTCATTAGAATAAAAATCACCAAAAAAACCAAAAAGAAGGTAACCAGTATGGGCCTTCTAGTCTTTATGCAATCAGAACAAACAACAATGATCTGATTCAGACAGTTGAGAAAGCTGTGATGCAATAACTGTACATAGACAAATGGAGCATTTTTAATTGTCGAAACACACCAAGTTTCCTCTAAAGGACCTGTTTGGAGACGAAGAATCTATGGGAAATCAATTAGTTTTCAGTTGATATGATATTTACGACTGTTTGGAGTGAAATGAAAATGGATTCCACGTAGTAATCATTAGACTTGTCCACAGTTGGCTAAAGATACAAGGTAACTGTTGTCTAGTCTAGTGAGAAACGCGATCTCTACTTGCTATCCCACGAGCAGCCCTTTTCAAGGTATTACGTCGTTACCTTTATGAAATGGGTTGTAATGTTCGTTATGCTCTCTCTCTCTCTCTCTCTCTCTCTCTCTCTCTCTCGGCCTCGTAAATCGTAATGGATTGTTACGGAGCTGTTATGGCATTTATGGGGCACATAATGGATCATTGTTATAACGGCCATTACGGGTCATGTTTTTTGTAACGGCCGTTACGACCCTGTAACATGTAACAGTTGCCACTGTTACCTTTACGTAATGACCTTTATGGCCCCACAACGGCCATTACGTTACGGCACACCTCCCGTGCTAGAAAATGTAATCATTACAATTATCTATGTCCATGATGTGGATTCCTCATATCTAAACATTTGCATACAACATTATATATGAACTTTCTCATAAAACGCTTTATTTCCCGTGAACATGTCACTTATGGTGAACATATGAACCTGGAACAAATCAGACTAATCGACTCGTTTGATGGGCCACACCTATAGTTAGGTAGACCATATGTTGTCGGTTGTCCACTGATTTCAATGGTATAGCTGGTATGATGAGTGGATTGGTCTGATTTTCAGCCTAGTTGATCTTTCTTGTGTGGCAACATTTTGCTCAGCTCCACGCAAGTGGCACATTGACAGCAAAGAAAGCATTGCTGTGAAAGTTTATATATGAATATGTGAACTTCTCTTTCTCTAAAGTGCTGCATCCAAGCTTTCTTGACGCCTTTAAGAAGGAACGATAAAATGTGACCCTGATGGGACCAAATTTTGGGAGCATCGAGGCCCAAAGCAAGGTCAGTACCTTACTAATGCCTCAGAGCCTAGTAAATAGACACGTTCAACCCTTTGATTACTTTTTCTATGGGCCTATTTGGATTCGCTAAAACATTTAACTCAAGAAATGTCATTTCCATGAACATAACTTTTCTGCTGTTTGTTTCTGTAAATTTCCTGAAAATACCATTTTCATTTTCCTGTCATTTCATGAAAATGCCCTTTTTCATTTCCTTTCTCAAGCTTAAGATTCAACATTTCCAAGAAATAAGGAAATAACCAATACTGTTACAAAGTGCCCCATATGATAGTCACATGTGCCACCACCCATTTTCTAGGTGCCCCACATGTGCAACAATCCCATCTTCAAGTGCCCCATATTTGCCAACATGCCACATGTGTGACAAGTGCCACCATCCATCTTAAAGTGCCACATATGTGCCAATGCGGAACACATGCAATATGTGGCACCACCTATCTTTTAGTGCACCAAATGTCACTGTGCCACGTGCAACATGTGCCATGCTCATCTCCAAATGCCCCCACATGTGCGACATGGCATCGCCCATCCTTTACGCGTTTCACATGTGCCAGATGCATCACTATGTTGCATCTGCAGCATGTGCCACCATCTTCAAGTGTCCCATATGCGCAAACATCCATCTATCGGTGCCCCACATTCCCATGTGTCATCATCCATCTTAAAGTACCAAACATGTGCCACTGCCCATTTCAAGTTGTGTCAATGTGCCACACACCCCAATGCCCCACCCTCATCTTCAATCCATCTTCTACTTCAAGTACAATTTTCATGAAAAAATCCTCTCTCTTTTTCCAAACAAGATATTTAAAAATGGAGGAAATTTTTTCAAGAAAGTCTTGTTAGAAACAATCAAGGGAAACATCTTTTCATTTCCCACTATTTCCTCGAAATGGTGTTTCCTGAGAAACACCATTTCCTCAACTTTTTTTTTTTGCAAATCCAAACAGGCCCTAAGAAAAACACAAATTCAGTCTTTCATCTCCATTCGAGAGTGAGCCCATCACTACCCATGTTCACATTTTCGAAGCCACTGTTTCTTCTGTTCAAGTTGCTGGTATAAGACATTTAGGCCTAGAATACAGGAGCAGCTAATCTATAATAGTCTACACGACTTTACAAACACCTCTACCATCCAAAGGGTTTGACCTAATGCCTGACCGCAGCAAAGTGCCATTTTCTGATTGACAAGAACTTGTGTAACCTTCTCAGGTTGCAAGAACTTGTCCCCAGTAGAGAGAAGATATATGATAGATCAGCAAGCAATTTAGACCTGTCAAATTGAAAATACCTGCTACTTGCTCTAGAAGATGCTACGAACTGATGCTTACCTTTAAGGATGGCACAAGAGCGAAAGCTTCATCAACAGTTTCCGGGCAAATGTTTCCAATCATGCATATCTGTAGTCACAAGACATTACTTAAAAATAGCACGAAGTTAAGTTACAAAGTCATTTTATTGTATAGTAATGATGGCAACTTGTGCCAATGGGATTTTGAATGGCACACCAATGGGAGATGTGGGACACTAGTAAGGAAGGCACCACCACATATGTTCCACGGCCTGAAATTAGGCTGGTCTGGCCTTTGGGTGGGCCATACGTGTGTGAAAGAAACGATGGTTAAAGGGGATTGACCAGTGGTTTGCATTCAACATACATGTGTGGCAACCTGATGACCAGATTGGCCTGATCTTTTGGCCATGTCACATAAACAGTTGATCCTGTGTAATAAACAGCCCGAATCTCTCATGCTGGTGTAGTGGTGTGAAATTGTATCAAGAGTGGATTCAAAATCCCATTGTCACGAGTAACCATAGTAGGGCCTTTTCTCATTTAGTTACGAACCTCGCCATCAGTGACCTTGTTCCTTTTCAGCATTCTAAATCTGAAGTTAATGTTTCAAAATCCAGTTCTTTACGAAAAAAAGATGCACAATTCATGAATATGAAAGCAAATTTTTTTCAACTAAAATCATGCTCCAACAGTCAGAGTAAAAAGGATACGATAAGACTTGTCTTGCAGCCTCAGGACTTGTATAATGGCTGCCAGTTTTGGCATACTGCAATCCTTTGAAAAATGATCTGAAAGAGAAAAATCAGTTAGGAAATCTTCAATCTGTAATAATGTGGATTCATCTCTTGCTTCAAACAGCCAGGTGATACTACTACATACAGAAAATAAACAAATGCAGAACCTAAATGCTTAAATATAAGTTCCTCACTCTGGGATCTTGACTGCTGGATCCGCCGACAATATTGATAGGCTCTCCTCAATTCCTTGTAAAACAAGCGCTGCCTCGCAGTCCATTAGACATTTCGTGTTCTTTGGAAGTTCTGTGTGAAATTGCCAAAACCATTAAAAAAATAAAACATTGTAGTACCTCAATAAAGTTCATCATCAACCTATTAAGGTATTTTATAGTACATATTCACAGTACATGCACAGGGATATGGTGAATACAGTTAACAAGAGAGACAGCTATCTGGAAGGATTTATTAGAGCAGCATAGACGCTCCGGAAATAAATTTATCTGACATCCCTTATTCAAACACTGAATACCTCGGAGCAGAAGACAATAGGACAAGATCATTACTTCTTCTATTCTAAAGCTCTATGAAAAGACGGACTATTGAGCTTGATTGAGTAATTATCAATTGCCATTTGCCAGTTCCGATAAACTGTTGCATCTACAAAATCATTGCAAAAGCGCTAGCAGGCAGGATGTGCATGACTCTTGGTAACATTATTTATGCATTACAAAGTGCCTTCATGTCCATAAGAATGGTGTTGGATAGGCCTTCTATTGCCATGAGATGGTCAACGAGTATATCAAGAAGGGGTCCAAGGGTTTTTCTCCTTAAGGTTGACATGGAAAAGAAACACGACCATGTCAACTGGATACCTCATAGTTTATTTGCATGTGGGGACAAGATCCTTATTTCCTAACTAAAGCTCCTATGAAAGGACAGACTGTTGAACTTGATTGAGTAGTTGTCGATTGCCAGTTCTGGTTCATTAGCTAAGGGTGAAGCATTTGGATGCACAAATCAATTGAATTGTGACTATTCAGTTAAACCAATGGGAAATAATGAAAGCTACAATGCTTGGCATTCATACAGAGGAAGTAGCCCTCAAATTACATTAAATTCTTTAAGTCCAACTTGAAAGTAACATAATTGTGAGTTGTGACATGCAGCCAAGTTCCTCAATATCAAGGTATGTTGTAAGCCTGTAACCAAGGTATTCTGTAACAGTAATGGTAGCCATAATAGCCACCAACTTTACCTTTACGATACAGGCCGTAATTGAAAAAAAACCCCAAAAAACTTGTATTTGCCCCTTAACAGACCATTACGGGGCCATTACGGCCTTTACGAGGGCGTAACGGGCCGTTACAAAGGCCATAACGGGTCGTAACGGTGGTGACGGGTCATTTTTTTCTATAATGGCCGCTACAACACCGTAACGTGCAACAGTTGCCATCGTTACCTTTATGTAATAGCCTTCGGACGTTACGGAATCATATCGGCCGTTACATAATGGTAACAGTGACAACCGTGATGTGTTACAGGGTCAAGGCTGTTATGGAAAAAATTACCCATATCTGCCCCATAACGGCCTTTACAGCCTCCATTATTGCCCATTATGGTCCTCGTTATGATCCCATAACCGCCTATCATGGGGCCAATGCGGTTTTTTTTTTTTTTTTTTAAAGTTTTTTTTAAAAAAAAAAAAGGAGAAGAAGAAGAAGACCATAACAGCCGTTACAGTCCGTATTGTAACGGTAATGGTGGTGGCCATTACGGCCACCATTACCGTTATGGCACACCTTGCTCAATATGAATACTAGGGACGTGAATACAATTTGATAATTTCCACTTTATTGAACTAATTATAGCAATCAAATTCAAAAGGGCACCCAAACACATCCTTAATGAAGATGGTTAAATGAATATGTCAGATGAACTGACTTTCCACACTGTTTATGTTCTTTTCATTATACTGATCTTTCTTTAGATAATGGTCGGACTACGGGACTTTCAAAATCCTGTTTCTCAAAATTCAAAAGGGCACCCAAACACATTCTTAATGAAGAAGGTTAAATAAATATGTCAAATGAACCGACTTTCCACGCTGTTTAGCCTGTTTACGTTCTTTTCATTATACTCATCTTTAGATAATGGTTGGACTAGAGGACTTTCAAAATCCTGTTTCTCAAAATTCCAAATTTGGTGATATCTACAGTCTGCACAGACCCCCACCCTTCTTTCCGAAGAGAACATCTCATAAGCAACTGGTTGTAGGTTGAAAAATCATGCAACTAGTTGCATGTGGTGCCCACCAACCCATCTAGCAGGGTTTGTGATATTTTGGTGATTTCCACGATGTGTCAAATACAATTAGTACCATAAAATTTTTAATCATTTTAAGCAGTTAAGTGAGAGTTAGCCACTAAATTCAGAGATTGTCAACTGCTGAATATAAATCTAGCCCGATGTCTAATCATCCCAATCTGACAAGCTAAAATAAATTGGGAAAGAAAATTGTGGAAAATAACTAAAGATGGAAATATTAAAAGAAAACGATCCAACAAGCACCATCTAAAAAGAGAAGAAACAGAATAACTTTTTGAAAGGTAAAAAAAGAAGCAGAAAATGGAAATGGTGAACAATTAGCTATAATGAGTACTGACCCTCTTCAATTTTCAGTTCTACTTCAGCTATACTGACTTTTACAACTGGTTCTCGTGTCACACTGCTCTTTCCCCCAGCCTTCCCCATCCTATCATCTTTTCCTCCTTTGGCCCAATCTCCTGAGCAATCAACATTATGCATGATAAATAGTATATATCATTTCATTCACAGAAATTAATAAGAACAAAAATCGAATTAACCAATGTATCTGACGGCCCATTAAATAAAGCAGAAAAGAAAAGGGCAACCAAGCAACAAAGAAACAACCCAAAATGAAGAAGGTAATGGATATACAAACCTTTGGCAATGGGGGTTCCAGATGACCCCTTCCCCTTCTCACCAGACTTTGGGGGCAAGTTGACATTTATGTCTTCTGAATCTAAAAACCAAATAAGAGAGAACCTTTCAGAAAACAGAGCAAACCTTTCAATGCTTTGTACAATGGCATTTCAAAATTTTGAAAACAACCAGCACTGTCTAAAATAAGCATTGCAGCAACACACCCATAAGAAAAATGTCAGTATCTCGGTCAACACAAACACAGTACTCAGCCTGAACTACAAGTGTTCATCCCTGAGAGCGTTCCATACAAGTCAAGCCACCATCCTAAGATCACTGTTTATCGGGTACGTCCCACAGAGGGCAAATGTCGTATATGGTCCCCATTGACACAATCCCAACCATCGGATACTTTTCCAGAGATTGAAACCACAGAACAGAACACAATCAAAATGCAACAGAAGGAGTTTCAGTGACAGATGATAGGGTGTATCCAATAGAAGAGATTTGTCATCAGTTAAAACCATCCACAATGAGGCCCACAAGATCAGTAGCCTGGATCACTGCAAGGTGGGCCTCACCTGCAAGCACTGGTGAAAAAGAAGTAATTCAGGCCGAGCAGTATATATAATATCTGAATCTCAAGCTGGTGACTTCAAGAAGAAGAAGAATAAAGTTGAAACAATTCGCACGAAAAAACCTTCAGAATCTGACAATTCAAAATGAACTTTCTTTCTTCCCTTCTTTGACGACGAATCATCCTTCCCTTTCAATGGCACTGCACAGAAAATATAAATATAAATAGATAATCAATTTCACAAATAGAGACTCCAATAAAAATAAAAACAAACGATCAGAAATCTATGCAATGAACCCTAAATTACTTGCTTCAGCCAGAAACTTCTAAATTTAGACAATTAACAAAAAATGGAGGTGTTATTTTTTTTTTGAAAGGTGAACTTTATTAGGCAAAAGCCAAAACAGAAAGGACAAGCACTACAAAAAGAGAAAGGTAAAAAAACAAAACGAAAAAAAAAAAGAAACCACAAAAAACCCAAACAGAAACTACAGGACCTAAAGAGAAACTAAGAATAAAGCAACAAAACAGTCCACTGACTGGAAAAGCCCACCAAACCCACGAAAATTAAGAAGCCCAGTCCCGAAACAAAAGAAAAACTAATTAGAACCCCAGCCGCTGAGATGTTTCTATTTCGGAAGCACTGGTCATTTCTTTCCCTCCAAATTTCCCAAAGCGTAGCCAGTGGAGCCAACCTCCATCTCTTCCTTCCCATTCTCCCCCCATCCACCTCATGCCAAAAGGATAGGAAATCTCCAATTGAAAAGGGCATCACCCAAAGGACATTGGCAAAAGGAGAGAATCTCCACTCAGGCGACAGGTGAGAAAGAGCAATGAAGAAATACGTGGTCCACAGTTTCAGTGACTGAGTAGCACAGTAGGCAGACATTGGGAAGAACTAATCCTCTTTCTCAGCTTGTCTACTGTTAAGATCCTTCTCCTCCCCGAGAGCCATGCAAACATGAACAAAGAAAGGCATGAGAGAAAGGCATAGTGAGGCTCCAATTCTTGACTAGAAGGGACACCAAAGGCCTCTGCCCTTCCATCCCTTAGATAGAGGAGGGTAGAGCTTTTGGTTTTTGCATGTTGTCAAACAGTGGAACAATGAAAATAGATGGCGACTGCTTGATTGAATTGATCGGGTCATGAACGAATGTTATGCTTGCTGAACGAATTAACACTCCACTCCCTTGGCACAGCAACCTAATAGTAGGGCCCACCCTTCACTAATCCGGAATAGTCATCCGGCCGGCACCACTATAGATGGGGAATGCTTGAGAAACCTCATCCATTGAACTATCTAAATGAATGACTGATGGCCATTTTAGCCAAAGGTTCACAATCAATTGGGGGAGGGGGGGATAAAGAGACTACAGAAGCAAATGGCTGAAATCTGTCTGATGAAGGAGATTTTTTTAACACTACCTGATTAATGGTCTTGATCATCTCTCCTGCTCGTTGGGTGAGCTGGTAGAGACGTAGTGTATGTCAGTGTGAGCGATCCAGGGTTCAACCTCTGGAAGTGCTACCTTTGAAAAAATAGGGTCTTGATCATAAGAAAGTGGAGCCCTACCATTATATGATGCTTGCCAAAAAAAAAAACACCACTTCCTTCCCTCAGCAAAGCAACCAAATGGTAGGGACAACATTTCTCTGTTCAGAACAAATCTAGGCAAGCACCACCATAGATGGGCAATGCTGAAGAAATCACATCCATTGAACTATTTAAATGAGTGATTGATACCCTTTTAGCCAGAGGTCCACACTCGGGAAGAAACTACCGAAGCATATGACTAAAATATGTCTGATGGGGGAGATCCTTCAAGCACAAACCCAATTAATGGTCTCGATCATGAGAAGCTGGGGCCCAACAGTTATATGATGATCGCCAAACAAAATAGCACTTCATTCCCTCGTCACAACAACCTAATGGTAAGGCCCACCTTTCACTGTAACAGAACAGTCATCTGGCTAGCACCACTATAGATGCACAATGCTGGAGAAATCTCATTCGTTGAACTATTTAAATGAGTGACCGATGGCCATTTTACCCAATGGTTCACACTCAACGGGGGAGGGGGAGAAAGAAACAGCAGAAGCAAATGGCTATAATCCATCTGATGGAGGAGATTTTTTGCGCATGAACCCGACTAAAGGTCTCGATCAGGAGAAGGTGGGGCCCAACTGTTATATGATCCTTCCCTCAGCACCACAACCTAACAGTAGAGCCCACCTTTCACTGATCTGGAACAGTCACCTGGCTAGAAGTCTAATCCATTGAACTATTTAAATGAGTGACTGATGGCCATTTTACCCTACGTTCCACAATCAACGTGAAAAAAGAAAGAAACCACTGAAGCAAATGGCTAAAATCTATCTGATGGAGAAGATTTTTCGAGCACGAACCCGATTAACGGTCCAGATGATGACAAGGTGGCCCAACTGAAATTTTACTATCCGAACAAGGAAAAAATTTTGCATGCATTGCCCCAAAAGAGGGAAGTTGACGTTTACGCCCTCTATTGTTGATAGATATACCCTTTTCTCCCACTAAAAAAACCCTAATTTCTAAATCGACGGATACTACATTGCAAAAGGAGCAAGAAAAGGAGTGATCTGATTACTGCATGCCACCGATAATTATTTTAAAAAAAAATAAAGAAAATGAGGTGAAATTTCTGCAAAGGAAGAAGTGGAAGAGATGATGATCTGACCGTTCTTTTTCGCGGTCGATTTCGAAACGGTGACTTTCTTCGCGGTCGGGGCCGAGAATCGCTTTCCCCCTTTCTCCGCCATTGCTGGGAGCTGCAAAATCATGCAGCTTTCCTGAGGAGGGTTTTATATACTGAGCGTGGACTGGATACTACACCCGCCGGGGCCTAACCAGAGACGGACGGTCCTGTAAGGGAATCTGTGGGGCCCACCGTGATGTATATATTTTATCCACGCTGTTCATCTATTCTGAAATATCATTTTATGGCACGAACCCAAAACGGAGGAATATTGAAGTCTCAAGTGGACCACACACCACATGAATCAACGAGGATTGAATGCCTACCTTTGAAAGCCTCTTAGGCCCACCATGATGTTTATTTGGGACTCGACTTAGTCACTACCCGATCACGACATAGAGGGGACGGACGGTGCGTGGCATCTCGTTATTGGTGGAGAGCCTGGTCTCACGATGTAAAGCGCACCAAAGTTCCATCGGTGAGTCGGGCTCTCCACCAATGACAAAGTGCCACCCAACTTGTCGTAGGTGAGTGGCACCATGTCAAGTGCATCACCGTCTCATACAAGGTGGCACCCACCTCATATGTTTCCTCTGGGTCCATGAGGCTAGTACCTAATCCAAGCTTATTTATTTGCCATCCAACTTGTTCATAAGCTCGGAAAATAAAAATATCATCTTGATACAAAATTTATTTGCCCCAAGAAGTATCATAAGGTAAGATTTTAATCCCAATTGCTTCCTGTGTTCTGGTCCACTTGAGCCTTCAATCTACCTCATTTTTTAAATCATGCACTAAAATGATCTATCAAAAATGGATGAACGGCATGGATAAAATATTTACATCACATTAGCTCCACAAATCCACTAACAGGACCGTCGGTCTCTATCTAGTCCTGGTGTACTATTCTGTACCTTACTTTGCTAAAACCGTACAGGTTGATGATACCGTAGAAGAGGGAGAACCGTAATAATAGATACATCTCTTTTTGGAGTGCACGTTGTAGGGTTATTTGTCAATCCGGACCGTTCATAGAGTGGGTCAATGTATAGATGGAAATTTCTTTAGGATAAAATTGGATCGGATGATTATATCCATCTGAGAGTTTTCTTTAAAATAGATGATTTTGAAGAAAATATTTCAATGGTTAATATTTTTTTTTATTTTATATAACCGGAGTATCCAGGCCTCTTAGAGCACCTGACTAGGTCCTCAGGTCTCCGGAGGGAGCACCCTTCGAAATATTTCAATGGTTAATATTAAGTGCCTGAATGTGAAGAGAATTGATGGATATGATCATTCAACGGGTAGAACGATATTCCATCCACGATGAGTCCCACTCTGTGGACGGTCCTGATTGAATCGTTACCTTGCCACGTTTACAGTTGAGAGAAAACTGTTGCCACGTAGGGGTGTCAATGGGCCGGGCTCGGGCTTGTGAAATTGAAATTTTGAATAAGTATGGCCCGATGGCCTGGTCTGATACAGTTCAAAATTCGGGCCGAGACCAACCTTAGCCCGGCTTATTGACCGCCTAGGCAGGAGGCGGATGTAGGGCTCTCAATGGGTCGGATTTGGTTCGGGTCCAGTTGGATCCGGCTCCAAGTCTGTATATCTGTAGACGGATTGGGATGGATCCAACTCGGATCCAAAAGGTGATATTCATATCCAATCCATTTATAAATTGTTAGATCCATTTTCGATCCAAAATCCCTATAACCATCCGATTCGGGTTTGATCTAGGTCCGAATCCACCCCCATTACTGATCTAAAAAAATATATGATATAAAATATATAATATAATATATTTAATTTAGTAGAAAAACCATACAAATCCTATTATTTACTATAGTATGGTCAGCATGGCCTAAAATAATTTGTAAAAAGGATGGCCAGCATGAATATAACATATACAGTAAGGTGACAATGAGTCAGATCTTAGTCGGATTCGAACTTGGATATGTTCATGTGAATCCATATCCGGTCCATTAAGTAATCGGACCTATTTTAAGACCCAAGTCCGGTCCATTTAACTAATCGGACCTATTTTAAGATCCAAATCCGCATTATTCCAATTCAGAGCGAATCGGATCTTGGATCTGACCCGCTCCATTGAGAGCCCTAGGCGGATGGTCGGTGCCCAAGGCACAGGAAGTTCCCATAGTCGAAAGTTGTGTGGGCCCCACAGAAATGCCCGTGATATATCCACTCCGTCCATCATTTTTGCAAGACCACAATAAGATAGGATTATAGAGGTCGAGCAGATACACAACTCGTGTAAGCCATACCACACAAGACAATAGGGATTGGACGCCCACCATAGGAAATTTTTTTTGGGGCCACATAAGTTTTGTATTAGGATTATACTTATTCCTATTGTTTTTCTGAATAGTTATAATCCTACGAACGGTTTGGATGGCATAAAAACAACATGGCCAGCTCCAGGAAGGTTTCAACGGTGGACGTTTCTATTTTGGTTTCGTGTAGCTAGCATGAGTTTTGGATCTTCCTATCGTTTAGATTGCTGCCCCACTGTGGTCCTGCAAAACTTATGGCCGAGTGGATTTGTCATGGGCATCTCTGTGGGCTCCACGAGCATCCGATTACGGTGCTCGTGCACGGGCAACCGGATAAATGAGGACACCAAGCCCAACTGAATTGAGCTGGACCTAGCTCACTCGCCCGGCTCCACGTCATGCTTGGCTTGGTTCAGCTGAACTTTCGAATTAAGTTCAAGGGCCGAATTCGAACATGAACAAAACTAAAATTTAAATAGGCTCAGTCCAAAAGCCCAGCCTAAAATAGTTCAAAATTCGAGCTCGAAGACAGCCCTAGGCCCATTGACACTCCCCCACTTGTTTTTATAGAGTTTTCCCTCTCATTCATTTGTTCTCTTTTAACATGGGATTAAACAACATCATTTTCCAACTAGTCGAGTTGAGTTAAACTCGAAACGAGTTTCGAGTCGAGACGAATCGAGTCAAGGTCAACTCGAGCTTGGCTTGAAATTTTTGAACTAAAAAAAAAAAAAAAAAAAAAAAAACCTCGACTCAGTTCGAACCCAGTGTCCGAAGTGAGCCAAAATCAATCTAGTTCGAACTGAGTCAAGCAAGTTAATCGAGCTAACTCAACTCGTGTACAGTTCTAAATGAGGGAGATGATTTGGTATAAATCGAATAGTAGGCATATGGTATAGCTATCTCTTCGCAGTGTACATGGTAAGGTGGGACATCAATCAGATCGCAAGCGAATTGGGTACTACCACCTCCTATCCCGGGCTTGAAATAGGTTGGTGCTCTAATGAGCCCACCGTGATGTATGGGTTATTAGCACTTTCCATCCATTTTTGCCTAAACTAAGCGGATCCAAAGTATTGATGTCAATTCAATCAAATTGGGTTACTCGGGTGATCGAGGGCCTATATTTGGTTTTCTTGTGTGAGTAATGATGTGATGTTATTGCCCCATGTTGAGCTTAACAAATTGGAGACTGGGATCCATGGTCCTCTTAATTACTAGTATCTGCGCTTCCATTCAAGTAGTTTATGGTAGGGGTTAGCCCTTCGGAATGAGTTTTTTTTTTTTTTAACTCGTGACAATAGATGTGAGTCCATGACTTGACTTGTAGGTTACTTATAGGTGAAAGAAAGTTAGAAGTAATTCTGTTTATATGTAAGTTGCAACTTACTTACATATAACTTAGTTTATGTGTTTAAATAGCATGTAAGTTGGTTACAAGTAATAAGTTGTATATTCACACCAATCAAAGCTTGAAACAGGGGATTGTTTAAAAATCAAACTAGCACATAAAAAAACCTAGATAAAAGTATGCCAAAAGTAACTTAGTTTCTGTGTTTGGATAACTTGTAAAGTAATAAGTTGTATATTCACACCAATCAAAACTTGGGGCAGATAATCATTTAAAAATCATATTAACACACAAAAAAACTTAGATAAAATTATACCATTTTATTGAACTCATATAAATAAATGGTTGGGCCAATTTTTTAGGCTAATTTAACAATCAGGTGGGCCAAAGTGGGCTCATGTAGCCGGCATGCTTGTAAAAGCTAAAGGGCCAACTTCCACACTGTTTATATGGCCCACCATATTGTTTATACACCATCTAATCCATTCATCGAGCTAGTCTCAACATGATGAAGTGACAAATATCGGGTCATTCCAAAACCCCATGTGAGTCACACCATGCATGTGATCTTCAAGGTCTTGGGCGTGATTTCACAATGTTCTCTAAGTTGTGACCCACTTAAAATTTTGATCAACCTAATTCATCATTTATACGGTGATGTTGAGGAGAAGATCCATCTCAACTTGAGTTGTGGGTCCCACTGTAACGTATATGTTTCATCCATACGGTCCATCCATTTTTCAAATCATTTCATAGTATGAGCCAAATAAATGAGGTAGATTTGAGTTTCAAGTGGACGACATCATAGGAATAATGTTGATTGGACGCTCGCCATTAAAAACTTATTGGGGGCCACAAAAGTTGTGGATAAAACTAATATTTGTTTCTTCCCTTCATCCATGACTTTATGGCCTATTCAACAAGTTGGATGTCAAATAAATATTACGTGCGCCTTAGGAGGTTTTTAATGGTGGACATTCAATCACTATTGTTGTCCCGTGGAGTGGTCACTTGAGAGATTTAGATCTACCTTTTCTTTGGGGGTTCAATACCTAAAATGATATAGAAAAATGGATGGATGGCGTTGATAAAACACATACAACATGGTTGATGCCCTATGGCCACTTGGCAATTGGCAACATCCTAAGCCAAACTGCATCCATGTTGTCCCGGTGCAAGAGAGGGAAAAAAGAATAAAAAAAATGATAAAAAGGGGGTTATGGCTCGTTACCTCTGCTAGGAGACTAAGAAGGATGGAGAAGAAGGCACTCAGTGCAGGTGAATGATCCCACAATGCAAGTTGTGTTTCTGCCTCCTTTTTTCAAATTCAGAACAAGTAGTCGTTGCTTATAAGAAAGTAATCTGTGAGTAGAAGAAAACCATATTCTCTTGTAACATTTATTGTTTCTGTACCTAATAAAAAATTTACATGCTGAAACTTTGTCACCCGTAAGATTTTTCCCCTAAATACCGACATTTTACAGAGTTACAAGCATCTAAACGCCCCCTTAAGGACCTGCTCTTTCACCATCACTCTCGGTTCAATACTTCTCAAAGAAATAAGCACACACAAGCATATTAAATGAGGTAATTAAAACGTTGTTGATTTCATTAATATTGATAGGTTGTGAGACAACAAGACAATAACAAATGAAAAAAAATAATCTGATGTGTTATCGAAACAAACAATCGAGGTAGATGTAATAAACTAAATTGAAACTTAGGTGATCGCAATCCTACAACTTAAGATTATAGAAATATTACTTCTACTCCTAAGGTATTGTAGTGGGAATTGTTAAGTAGTAGCTACGTAAAATTAGGTAAGGGTAAGAGAGATAAAATAAGAGGCAATATAAAAAATAGATTGATGTGTTTGGTGTAGGGCCTTGAGCTCTTATTCGATAGCTTCTTTTATAACTTTTGCACGCGGTGAAATCCTTGTTGGGGTTTCTTTGTTATCTTTGATCCTTTACTCTCATGTTGTGGTTTTGGATATGTGTATCTTCTTGATTGATCCGAAATCATTTGCTTGCTTTGAAAAGAAATGACTCTAGATAGATCAGGACTTGTTGACTTCTCAGATTTTCATCTTTTAGTTGATCCTTTGCAGGAATGTTCGTGGCCCATTACATGGATCAAGCCAGGGACCACTAAAGTTTCTCTAGATCTAAGCTGATAGATTAGGCTTAGGAATGTGGAGATACTTCTACTAAAGACAACCCAACCAATGCATGACCCAGATCAATCATGGTTGCTCAATATATCTTGCTAATTGCCCACCTTATCAACTTCAAGGTATTGGACAATTAGGACAAGACCTCCTCAGGCACTTAACCATCCTATAGGCGATGGTTTGGAGTGGTGGAGGAATTTGACACCTGACATGAATGTGTTATTAACCCATATTTAATCTAGTTCTCTCGTTCTCTTAATTTCAATTAATGCATGGTGGGAATGCTTGATTGAGCTGATGTGCCTATTTCTTTGGATTTGAGCTCGAACCATGGTTAGGTTCGCTTAGGCGTCAGTCCAATCCATGAATCTTCGAAATCTTCTCGATGTTGTAGTTATTCCGAACGTCTTTGGAATTTGAAAAGACTACGAGAGATGACCTCAACAAAAAGGTAATAACTTAATTTCGTCTCTTATATATTTGTTGGATACATTGCCTCGTTAATAAGCATAATAAATGTGGTCACATGACATGCGTTGATTCATTCTCATAATGAATTTTAAACCAAGGGGAGTAAGTTTCACGTGAAAGTGCATCCCATAGCCCTTTGATTCTAAGCAGGGCACCAAAATGGGTGTAAACACAAAGCATATACAAATCTCAAGCAGACAATGGTAATCGACGGTTAAGAACTCATATCGTGGCCTACAAAAGTTTTGAATAAGCTGATATTTGCGTGGCATCTTTATACAAGACTTTGTGACCTTATCAACAGGTTGGATGGCAAATAAGCGTTATGATGGCGTCCATGGAGATTTTAATGGTGGGGATTCAATCACAAACTGTTTATGTGGTGCGGTCCACCTAAGATTCGAATCCCTTTCATTTTTTGGATCATGTCCTAAAACGAACTTTCAAATTGGATGGGCAGTGTGGATGTAAGGCACATACATTACAGTGGGCCCCATAGTTAGGGATCCACCCAATCCGCGCGGGCTAAAACAGCACAGTATCTAATGAATGGCCGAGATAGATCACACGTGTACCATCTCACAGGCGACGCATAGTAACTGAGAGAAAGCTACCCATCTTTCAAAACCTAGTGAACTATGTAGAAACTTCGCAAGTTAACATGCTTGGGACTCCATGTTAGTCCACCACCATTTTGCAAATGTGCAGTGGCACATCCTCCTCACATGACCCACTGATCTACAACTATCCAGACTAATCCGCATCGATTACGGATGGAGCATAAATCTAAAAATGACGTTGATCAACAAATCACAGCCGTCTGATAATGACCATCAAATCGATGGGTGAAAGTAAACAGTTATTGGCACAAATAAAGAAATCAGATTTCTCTTATTAGATTCTAAGTGAATTATTTATTTCATACTCCATCAATACCTATGTCAGCGATTTGGATGGTCTGGATTGATGCAGAAATAGGTAAATAAATAAGGTTGATGACTCACCACCGTTTTTTAAACGATGTTGAACTAACATAGAAATCTACGCAGAAAAAGCCCTAGAGACGAACGGTCCTATGAGGAGATTTTTGAGGCCACCATAACGTATATGTTTTATCCACGCCGTTCATCCATTTTTAAAAATTATTTTAGGAGATGATACAAAAAATGAGGCAGATCGAATGCTCAGGTGGACCACACCCCAGGAAAAAGTGGGGATTGAAGGTCTACAGCTGAAAACCTCTTGGGTCCACAGAAGTTTTGGATGAAGCTGATATTTACGTTTTCCCTTCACCGAGGTATATGAACAGATTGGAATGCAAATAAACATCACGGTGGGCCCTTGGAAGGTTTCAACGGTGGGGATCATTGTCACCACTGCTTCCGGTGGTGTGGTCCACTCAAGCCTTCATTCTTCTTCCTTTCGAGATTACTCCCTAAAATGATAATTCAAAATGGATGGACGGCTTGGATAAAACACATATATCACGATGGGCCCCACAGAGCCCCTGACAGTACCGTTCCTCTCTAAGCTAGGTCGTGGGGGAAGTACCCAATCCGCGCCCCTCAGGTTCTCTACCATTTCCGTTATTTCCCCGACGCCACCATCTTCTCCGGCCAAAAGGCGGACGACGACGCTCGAAATCAGGTTAGCTCTCTCTCTCTCTCTCTCTCTCTCTCTCTCTCTCTCATAGCTGCTCCCTGCTCTCTCCTCTCTCGCTCTCATAGCTGCTCCCTGCTCTCTCCTTCTCTCTCTCTCTCTCGCCCTCTCTCCTTCTCTGTCTCTCGCTCTCATAGCCGCTCCCTCTGTATGTCTCTTACCCTGCAACGGCTGCTGCCTCTCTCTTTCTCTCTATTGCTAGCTCTATATCTCCCTGTCTAACTGCCGCTTCCTCTCTCTCTCTACTCACTTGCAACGGCTGCACCTTTCTCTCTGTCTATCCATTGTCGTTTACAACTTCAATTATTTCATTTTTGCATTCACTTCACATCTTTGTTATAATCTTGGAAGTGGGCTTCACGGATCAGTGATCTGGACTGTTGTTCTGTTGGCCCCACTATGGATGGACCATGCCTCCAAAATTTTCTGGTCAGCAAAAAGATTGGTAGAAAAGACAAATGTGGCAATGAGATGGCCCAAGTTTGGTGGCTATGATCTTTGGATCCAGGAGTTCTTCGGGGCAGTGTCTATCCTTGGTGGGGCCCAACAATCAACAGTCGACTTTGGGGCCCACCTGTACTAATGGGTCGTTTGGATGCCCGTGAATGGTTTAAGTGGTAACTGGTAAATGATTTATAGGTGTAAACCATTTAAAAACTGTCCTGTTTGATTGTAAGCTGTAAATGATTTACGGGTAAATGATTGTTTGTGTTCGTATAGCCTGTAAATTGTTGAAGTCCTGTAAATGGAGAGCCAATCTTTGAAAATATAGACGTTAGACTGTAAATGGAGAGCCTGTAAATGAGATGGGGTTAGATGCTTGTAAATGATTTACAAGCAAGAAAGGTCATCCAAACACAGTGTGTAAATGATTTCCCTGTAAATCATTTACAACTTGCCTCATTTACAGGTAGAGTTGTACACGAGTTCATGAATCATGATAAGAATTCCATCTGTATGAATATGGATGGGATGGAGGAAAGAATAACAAGCCGAACCGAGCTTTGCCCAGTTCGGCTTGGTTTAGTCAGCAGGCGACCTGGGCTCGGCTTGGTCCTCGAGCCTAGGTGGTGGGCTTGGCTTGGTTTGGACGAGCTTTCGAGCCTGTTCGAGCCTGTTCGAACTTCAAGCTTTCGAGCTTGAATTCAAGCCGAGCTTTTGAGCCTACATCGAACTTGCAGAGATGAGGGAGAGGTAGAGATGAGAGAGAGGCAGGAGGTGAGGCCGGGCGAGGAGGGGAGAGAAATAAGAGATGAAGGAGAGCCGGAGAGGGAGGATGTGAGGCCGGTGAGATATATTAGAGTGGAGGCCGACGGCTGGAGGGGGTCGCTGTTTAGGCCGGGCGAGGTCGATTTGGCCAGAGGGGGTTTGCTTTTGAGTTTTTGAGGGGTGGGCGGACTAGTGCGAAAGGGCGCTGGAATTGGAGCGAATGGGTGTTGGAAAAAAAATTATATTATATATATATATATATATATATATATATATATATATATATATATATATATATATATATATATATAAAAAGAAATATACCGAGCCTTCTACAAGCCGAGCTGAGCCGAGCCGAGCCGAGCTTAGGTCAAGCTCGGGCTTGGCTCGAATTTCCAACGAGCCCACAGAATCGTCTTGGCTTGGTTTGATCCACCCTCCGAATTGAGTCGAGCCGAGCTTTTTTGAGCCGAGCCCAGCCGAAGGAGTTTTTCGAGCTAGCTCGGTTTGTGTACAGCTCTATTTACAGGCATCCAAATGACCCCTAAAAATCTTATTTGTTTTAATTCATTTGACTCCACGACTTTAGTAGGGTTATTTGAAATGCTGGTAGAGTAGGAGCGTCCATTTGAAAAGATGAATTTGTCCCGCCATCTGATTACCATCAGATTTGACATGTCATTTTTGTATTTTGGTTATGTATCATCATCATCATCAAATCCTTATCCAATTTAATTGGGGTCAGCTACATGAATCCTGTTATGCACCCTTCAAAAAAGGAAAAAGAAAAAAAGAATCCTGTTATGCCATTCCACTCTATCACGGTCCATATCCTCAATTAAACCATTGGTCCTCAAGTCTGCTTGTGCCATCTGGTGGGTGTATATACTATGTGCTGAACATTGGATCATCTTCTTGATTTATATAATTGAACCATAGATGAAATAAAAATATCAGTTCCATGGACCGTAGTAAACATTTTGCTTGGCTACCTTTTGGTTTTTATGAAGTCTTTCCTCTATAAGATTGCCAGTTTATACTTCCCTATTGTTTCATATCCATGAACTATATCATAGATAAAATATTGAGTCCTTGTATATGGAGCATCATGTGCATGTGTTTGTTTGTATCTGTGGCGCGTGTATGATGTTATTGATAATATATGGTTTATGTAGCTGTAGTTTCAGTTTTTGTGTCACCTCTTACTAAAATCTGGTATTGCAGGCTCAAACATCACCATGGACGATAGCTTGTACGATGAATTCGGCAACTACATTGGACCAGACATTGATTCGGATCATGAATCTGATGGTGATGAGGAAGAGGATGAAGACATCACCGATAAGCCCACCGAAGAAGCGCCGGGCTCCGACGATGAGGATGGCAATGCTGCTGCCAATGGATGGTTGACCACATCCAATGATGTTGACATGGATAACCAGATTGTTCTTGCTGAAGACAAAAAGTACTACCCTACTGCCGAAGAGGTCTACGGTGAAGATGTTGAAACCCTTGTCATGGACGAAGACGAACAGCCTCTCGAACAGCCAATCATAAAGCCCGTGAGAAACATAAAGTTCGAGGTGGGTGTGAAGGATTCGTCCACATACGTCTCGACCCAATTTCTTCTAGGTCTAATGTCAAACCCCACCCTTGTTCGCAATGTTGCATTGATTGGGCACCTCCAGCATGGCAAGACTGTTTTCATGGACATGCTGGTCGAGCAGACACACCACATCTCCACCTTTGATCAACATAGTGAGAAGCACATGAGGTATACGGATACAAGGATTGACGAACAAGAGAGGAGGATTTCGATCAAGGCAGTGCCCATGTCTCTAGTTCTCGAAGATAGCAATGCAAAATCCTATCTTTGTAATATCATGGACACTCCTGGCCATGTCAATTTCTCTGATGAGATGACTGCTGCACTCAGGCTTGCTGATGGCGCTGTGTTAATTGTAGATGCTGCAGAAGGAGTAATGGTAAAAAGTTCATTGTCCGCCTTTTCTTTTTGTCATGTTTATTATTTTTTCACTGGGACAGATTCAAACTATAAGAACATGGCTACCTGATGGTTTAAACCTTTCTAGAAGCGTGATAAATGAAACACACTGCCCCTTCTTCCCTTGAGTGATCTTGGCCCGCGTACTTCATTCAATAATTGCCAATCTCATATTATCCACCTTTCAATGTGCTATAGCCAAGAAGAAAACCCCCATATATGCTCCTTCATTGTAATTTTGCATGGAAAATCTGGTCAGCAGTACTCAACAGTTTCAGTGTCAGCTGGTATATCTATATCGGCAAGTCCTTTATTCTTTATTTGTAGCTTTAGCATCAGTTGGTATATCGAACTTCATAATTTACACTTAATTCTTCCCACAATCATGTCTAATAAATGCTTGGCTGGCTTACTGATGCAAAGAGGGAGTGTGAGATAAGCAGGAGGAAGTTTACGTGGTTTGCATCCGAATACCCGGGAAGGACATTTTTCTTCATTCAGCTGATAACCCAGTAATTCCCATTGCTGAATTTCCACATTTTGCCCGGAGACCACCTCGGAACAACGAAGAACCTTGCACAAATTATCAACTTGAGTCTGATCAGCCTCATAGAAGTTTTTTTTTTTTTTTGAGAGGTACTGAAATTTTATTAGAACAAGAAAAGACTCTTAGGGCGTGTTTGGATACACCACCAAATAAGTTACCTTTTCCACTTACAACAGTAGATAAGTAACTTATTTGAGACAAGTAAGTTTGGTTTATGATCATTTATAAATATATTTTATTATTATTTAAAGTTACTTAATCACTTCAATTTAATAAGTAGAAATCAAGATAAGCTACTTGAGGCATAAGTAGCTTATCTTAAGTGACTTACGATCCAATGCCCCCTTAGAATATGGATGATAAGGCATCATACAAAATACAAAGGCGATGAGTCTCCTCAAGAACACCTACATAAATCCTCAGGATCATCAGCAAAGTCTTTTACACTCTACTCCAATGAATAGCCATTCTAATGCGGGGGCATTTTCACACCGGGCTCGAGTGGGGCGGCCTGTGGACTCAGGAGCACACTTGGGGTGGGGTCGGCTGTGGACTCAGCGCCTGTGGACTCAGGGGGACTGTGGATTCGGACCCACCCGTGGATTCGGGGCACACGTAGGAGGATTCGACCGAGGGCCTAGGGTGACCCGTGGATTCGGGGCCCTGAGGTGAACCCGTGGATTCGGGGCCCTCTCAACCTGGGCTATGAGATAAAGGGATTAATTCGCCACACTCTAACAGTTCGAGCTTTTAGAGCAAGTGGTTAGTTGTCCTGCATCAAATTGGTATCAGAGCGGGAGGTCTCGTGTTCGAAACTCCTCACCGGGGGTGAATATGTTAGTGCACTTTTCTATGACATACTAGTGCACCTTGTTTGTCAATTACTTAGGTCAGTGGGTCTAGTGTCGGTTGAGCTTAATGAAGATGAAGAACGAAGACTCAAGACGGACCGGCTGCATCAAGGAAGAAGAAACAGGTAAAAGTGATGCCTTGGTGTGCCTTGCATTGACCAAAACCTAACCCATAACCTCTTAGATGACTTGCACCACCTAGGTATACCTTTAGTCATCATCATTAGTCTTAGAACTCCATGAAAAACATGATAAATTAGACTAATTAAAGAGGTGGAAGCTGCTGCAATAAAAAAGGCTTAAACAGCAGTTTCCGATAGGACTCCGATCAATCGGACAGGTTTTCCGATAGGACTCCGATCGATCGGACAGAAGTTCCGATCAATCGGAAATTGTCCCAGAAAATATTGAAAACCCACTGGACATATTTCCGATCGATCGGAGAATCTTTCGATCCATCGGAAGGGGCCGTCCGATCAATCGGACAGTGTTCCGATCAATCGGAATTTCTTCCAGAGATTTCTCTGGATAGATTTCCGATCAATCGGACTTGTCTCCGATCTATCGGACCCTTTTTCCGATCAATCAGAGATGCACGAATCTGCCCGTTTTTTGACCGTTGGAAGAAAATCTATTTAAAAGGGGGATTCGTTTTTTGAGCTAAGAGAGGGGATTTTAAGGAGATAGAAGCCACCATTGCTAGAGATCATTAGAGGCTCTATCCCAAACCTATAGCAAGCCATTCTCCTTGTGTTTTCATCACAAGCTTGGGCCATTCAATGGCATCTTGAGAATAGGACTTGTTCCCTCTTGATTCCTAGGGTTTAGACACCTTGATGATAGTTAAATCCTTTGTCTAAACACTACCTAGGAGTCCATTTAGGTGCATTCCTCTAGGAAACCCATTTCCTACCATTTGTAGAGGTTTCACCATTCCCTAGCACCTTGGGCATCTCCAATGGAGCATCACATGCAAGGTAGTCGATCTTGGAGCTGAAGCCTTGGCAAAGCGGCGACGTCAAAGATCGAGGGAGCACAAGGGGAGCTGATTCAAGCACGGGAGAGCGAGAAGAAGTAACCCAAGATGGCGCAACAGGGGGCTCAATCCGACAAGTAAGGTTGTCTTGTTAAGAGTCCATCCACTCAATTCCCTGTGGGAGTTGAGTGTAGAGTTTGTTTGACAAACTCGCCCCGGGGTCGTCAGTCGATCCTTAGCCTATTAGTTGGGCCTAAAATCTAGGGACGTCAGCCGTTCCTTGGCACGTTAGTCGGGCCTAAAACAAAGTCTCCAAGGGGGAGCCACCAACACGGGTGCAAACGTGTAAGGTTGGGAGGAACCTGTAAACTCCCCGGTTGGGTGGATCCGATTTAAAACACCTTTGTTGGGAGGAACCAGATTTAAACTCCCCAGTGAATGCCGGTGTGCTCAAAGGGGTTGAGTACTTGAACCGGGAGTGGAGTAGACAAGTAGTCGAACCACTATACATCCTTGTGTTTGTAATTGATCTTGAGCACATTTCTCTTTATGCATTGTGTTTAATTGTTAATTATGTATACTTAGTTAGGAATGTATGCTTAGCACTTGATAGGCACATCCACACTCACAAGATGTACTTTCACTACCTCATGTTGACTTGAGCACTTCTTGATCCATCCTCTCTAGTCCACATGAGTTGATTAGACTAGGTTGTTAATTGCTTTATCTTTTGCTAGTCTATTAATTGGACCCACTTAGGCTTGGAAGCCGAAGTGTTTATTGCTTATGTAGCTTAATTTGTTAAATCTGGTAAGTAGGCGAAAAGAATTTGATAAGGTCCTAATCACCCCCTCTTATAGGTTTAGCCATAATTCTAGTTGCTCCTCAAGCTTCCGCACGCGTATGCGTAAGGTGTCGTGTTAGGCTACCCGATGCAATTTCAATTGGTATCAGAGAGGGTTGCTCTTCAAGGACGTAACCGTCTAGAATAAGATCCGATACCGAAGCACTAGCATCATGTCTAACTAAAAAGGAGAATCTATGTTGCCTCATGTTGAACTATAAGTAAAATGATTAGTTGAGGTCAACAATAACTAGGGTAGGAACTATTGTCATATCCCCTACCGAACATTACTCTCCAACTTGGAATGAACCTAAGGGAGAAAATCTAGGATAGATGAATTCCCTCCCAACAAGCATGTTGGGTCCTATTTATCATACCCAAGGGGGTTGTGATCTAGGTTAGGTGACCTTAGGAGATCATTTTGAGCAAATTGATGAACTTGAGGACTTTAGCCTCTTTGGAACAATTAGAAAATCTGAGGATTTCAGCCTCATGTGTGTACTTATGGGCAAATCAGAGGATTCAAGCCTCATTAGCCCAAATTCGATAGTTTAGCCTTGCTTAAATTTATATATTTGCTTGCTAGACTATCATCCATGCTTAGATTAGCTAATCATCTTGAGTTTTATGCTTCATTGTATGCTAATCTTTGCTTAGTATTGGTCTTGATATACCAATAGGGGAGGTTGGTTGATTGGGCTATAAGCCCTTGAGCTTTAATGCGTAGTGTATATCATAGATGACCAATTATGCATGATTAACTATGCTCAGATAGATACATTTCTTGTTAATCATGTTCCTTAGCATGCTCCATGTTTTATATGATCATGCACCCTATACTCTCCTTGTTAGCATGTGCTTATAGTTATAACTGCGACATACTATCTTCTCTTACCTTAACCTTAATTGATATATCATTAAGGGGGAGAGAATAGTTTGTCAATTGCTAACAAAAAGGGGGAGAAAGATCAAGTCCCACCAAAACTAGTTTGCTATGTTTTGGGATGCAGGGATTGACAGGTTATGGGGGAGCAAACTGAGGAGGAGCTGCTTAGATTAGGCATGTCAAGAGTCCTGTATTTCACTTTATATCAATGTAATCTCTTGTACATGTATTTGTTTTGGTAGGTTAGGTTTTTGTAAGTAATTGACAAAGGGGGAGATTGTTAGTGCACTTTTCTATGGCATACTAGTGCACCTTGTTTGTCAATTACTTAGGTCAGTGGGTCTAGTGTCGGTTGAGCTTAATGAAGACGAAGAACGAAGACTCAAGACGGACCGGCTGCATCAAGGAAGAAGAAACAGGTAAAAGTGATGCCTTGGTGTGCCTTGCCTTGACCTAAACCTAACCCATAACCTCTTAGATGACTTGCACCACCTAGGTATACCTTTAGTCATCATCATTAGTCTTAGAACTCCATGAAAAACATGATAAATTAGACTAATTAAAGAGGTGGAAGCTGCTGCAATAAAAAAAGGCTTAAACAGCAGTTTCCGATAGGACTCCGATCAATCGGACAGGTTTTTCGATAGGACTCCGATCGATCGGACAGAAGTTCCGATCAATCGGAAATTGTCCCAGAAAATATTGAAAACCCACTGGACATATTTCCGATCGATCGGACAATCTTTCGATCCATCGGAAGGGCCGTCCGATCAATCGGACAGTGTTCCGATCAATCGGAATTTCTTCCAGAGACTTCTCTGGATAGATTTCCGATCAATCGGACTTGTCTCCGATCAATCGGACTGGGCTCCGATCAATCGGACCCTTTTTCCGATCAATCGGAGATGCACGAATCTGCCCGTTTTTTGACCGTTGGAAGAAAATCTATTTAAAAGGGGGATTCGTTTTTTGAGCTAAGAGAGGGGATTTTGAGGAGATAGAAGCCACCATTGCTAGAGATCATTAGAGGCTCTATCCCAAACCTATAGCAAGCCATTCTCCTTGTGTTTTCATCACAAGCTTGGGCCATTCAATGGCATCTTGAGAATAGGACTTGTTCCCTCTTGATTCCTAGGGTTTAGACACCTTGATGATAGTTAAATCCTTTGTCTAAACACTACCTAGGAGTCCATTTAGGTGCATTCCTCTAGGAAACCCATTTCCTACCATTTGTAGAGGTTTCACCATTCCCTAGCACCTTGGGCATCTCCAATGGAGCATCACATGCAAGGTAGCTGATCTTGGAGCTGAAGCCTTGGCAAAGCGGCGGCGTCAAAGATCGAGGGAGCACAAGGGGAGCTGATTCAAGCACGGGAGAGCGAGAAGAAGCAACCCAAGACGGCGCAACAAGGGGCTCAATCCGACAAGTAAGGTTGTCTTGTTAAGAGTCCATCCACTCAATTCCCTGTGGGAGTTTAGTGTAGAGTTTGTTTGACAAACTCGCCCCGGGGTCGTCAGTCGATCCTTGGCCTATTAGTTGGGCCTAAAATCTAGGGACGTCAGCCGTTCCTTGGCACGTTAGTCGGGCCTAAAACAAAGTCTCCAAGGGGGAGCCACCAACACGGGTGCAAACGTGTAAGGTTGGGAGGAACCTGTAAACTCCCCGGTTGGGTGGATCCGATTTAAAACACCTTCGTTGGGAGGAACCAGATTTAAACTCCCCAGTGAATGCCGGTGTGCTCAAAGGGGTTGAGTACTTGAACCGGGAGTGGAGTAGACAAGTAGTCGAACCACTATACATCCTTGTGTTTGTAATTGATCTTGAGCACATTTCTCTTTATGCATTGTGTTTAATTGTTAATTATGTATACTTAGTTAGGAATGTATGCTTAGCACTTGATAGGCACATCCATACTCACAAGATGTACTTTCACTACCTCATGTTGACTTGAGCACTTCTTGATCCATCCTCTCTAGTCCACATGAGTTGATTAGACTAGGTTGTTAATTGCTTTATCTTTTGCTAGTCTATTAATTGGACCCACTTAGGCTTGGAAGCCGAAGTATTTATCGCTTACGTAGCTTAATTTGTTAAATCTGGTAAGTAGGCGAAAAGAATTTGATAAGGTCCTAATCACCCCCTCTTATAGGTTTAGCCATAATTCTAGTTGCTCCTCAAGCTTCCGCACGCGTATGCGTAAGGTGTCGTGTTAGGCTACCCGACGCAATTTCAGAATAATGCGGGGGCATTTTCACACCGGGCTCGAGTGGGGCGGCCTGTGGACTCAGGAGCACACTTGGGGTGGGGTCGGCTGTGGACTCAGCGCCTGTGGACTCAGGGGGACCGTGGATTCGGACCCACCCGTGGATTCGAGGCCCACGTAGGAGGATTCGACCGAGGGCCTAGGGTGACCCGTGGATTCGGGGCCCTGAGGTGAACTCGTGGATTCGGGGCCCTCTCAACCTGGGCTATGAGATAAAGGGATTAATTCGCCACACTCTAACAGTTCGAGCTTTTAGAGCAAGTGGTTAGTTGTCCTGCATCACATTCACTTCACTTTGATGAAGGCCACATCTTACTCGCATGAGTTATCCCAAAAAGTCCTGCTATTGCAGTCATGTCAATTCACCCATAAGATAGCAAGCAGGATATCGTCCACAGAGAAACCTCCTTTTACATCCCTTCCTACTGCTGTTCCAGGCTCTAAAAAGTTCACCAATCAAGATGGCATGACCCACTCCAGCCTCATAGAATTACAGGGTATTGCATTTGTCGATGAAATGAAGGTGGGTAAATCTTGATAAGATTTACTTGATAACATGTCTTTCTTTCATCTACCAAGTATCAATTGATTTTTTTTTTTAAAGTATGTGAAAATCAAATTTCTTTTTTATGTTTAGACACACACACACACACACACACACACATGTATGTATGCATGCATGCATGTATACATACACAAGGCTAATATTCAATGATGATGATGATGTATATGCATGACAAATATGATCATCTGACTTCTCCAATTTACTTTGTTACCTATTTTTGTAGTAAAAGTTCCCGTCAAACTCATATGAAAATAGAAATATGCTAATGTAGTTTTTTTTTTTTCTTTTTCTTTTTTTCTTTTCTTTGGATAGATCTTGTTAAATCTTCTGACTTGTGTTTGACAACTCATGTTGGGTTATATAACCTACCAGACTTACTGGGATCGGATTTTCTAGGATCTCCATGTTCTAGTTTCGATGAATCAGAATTCTCCGATGAAAATATACTAACCTTTTTTTGTTGTTTACAGTTTGATATTATTTCTTGTGAACTTGATTGTATTTGTCTGATGAATTGCGACTATGATCGTGTTATGATCATGCCGATATTTTCATGAGCAGGTTAACACTGAGAGAGCCATTAGGCATGCTATTCAGGAACGACTTCCTATTGTACTTGTAATCAATAAGGTAACTGTTTAATTTCTCTTACAGGGGAATGTCTTTATTCATTTTTTATGGCGTTTTCTTTTGAAGTGTATGCTTCAAAAAATGCCTGAAATTTCCTCTCTCTCTTTATATTTCAAGGTTGACAGGCTGATAACAGAACTTAAACTGCCACCAGCTGATGCTTATCACAAGTTAAGGAATACGTTGGAAGTCATCAATGACCTGATCTCTTCATTCTCTACCACAGCAGGAGGCATCCAAACGGTTGACCCAGCTGCTGGAAATGTATGCTTCGCCAGTGCCAGTGCAGGGTGGTCCTTCACCCTCCAATCCTTTGCCAAACTCTATGTTAAACTTCACGGAATTCCATTTGATGCTTCAAAGTTCGCAAAACGACTCTGGGGAGACATGTATTATCACCCCGACGACCGAGTTTTCAGGAAGAAACCCCCAATGAGTGGAGGCGAAAGATCTTTTGTGCAGTTTGTTCTTGAACCCCTATATAAGATATATAGTCAGGTCATTGGAGAACATAAAAAGAGTGTGGAGGCCACTCTTGCAGAACTTGGTGTCACTCTTAGCAATGCAGCATATAGACTGAATGTCAGGCCTTTACTGAGGCTGGCTTGCAGCTCAGTTTTCGGGTCTGCCACTGGCTTCACTGACATGTTGGTTGAGCACATCCCTTCGGCTAGGGATTCTGCGGTTAGGCAGATAGAGCACATATACACAGGGCCTCAGGACTCGATGATTGCCGAGGCTATGAAAGACTGTGATCCTTCTGGCCCGCTCATGGTTAATGTGACCAAGCTTTACCCAAAGTCTGATTGTAGTGTTTTTGATGCTTTTGGTAGAGTTTATAGCGGCACCATTCAGACAGGACAGACGTTACGTGTACTGGGTGAAGGTTATTCACCGGATGATGAGGAAGACATGACCGTCAAAGAAGTTACGAAGTTGTGGGTTTATCAAGCTCGGTACCGCATTCCTATTAGTAAGGCACCGGCAGGTTCCTGGGTTCTTATTGAAGGTGTGGATGCTTCGATCATGAAGACTGCGACCCTTTGTCCCCTGGATTTGGACGAAGAAGTGTACATCTTTCGGCCTCTTCGCTTCAATACTCTGCCTGTTGTCAAGACAGCAACCGAACCGTTGAATCCTAGCGAGTTGCCAAAAATGGTGGAAGGTCTTCGAAAGATTAGTAAGAGTTATCCTTTGGCTATTACCAAAGTTGAGGAGTCAGGGGAACACACGATATTGGGGACAGGGGAGATTTATTTGGATTCTATCATGAAGGATCTTAGAGAGCTCTATTCTGAAGTAGAAGTCAAGGTACCCTCTTATACTTCACGCCATCCTCTTAACTGCTTAAAGCAAGAGGATATATTTTGTTCTCATGCTTACAGGATTTAGGGTATTGTTTCAAGTGTTTTGCTGATTCCACGTGTGTGTATATCGCAGCCCCTTTACGCACCCACATATGCAAATTTGGTGCGCATCGGGTGGGTCCCTCCATGCGTCTTATCAATAGTAACCAATAAACTAATTTCCTCTTGCGAATACCTTTTTTTTTTTTTTTTTTGAAAAGCAACAAAATCTTTATTTAAGAACAAATGAAGAGCATTACAAGAAAAACATTGAGGGACCGATAGCTACTGACTCTCTCATCACTCCCTCTTTAATGAGTCTATAAGCTGCCTTATTGGCATCCCTTGGAGCCAAGGAGTTCTGATCTCCCAATTAGGCTCCTATCTATTTGTTCTCTAGAATATAGGAATAGCACTCCCAAGGCCCCGCCTGATCACCTGAATTCCAATGGATGGCATGTTAAGTGTTCCTGTTAATGATTAACTTCCTGAAATAAGAAGAGGGTAAGATGTGCTACCTTCTCAGATCAGAACTTGTGCCACCTCCCACAAGGCAGGGGAGAAAGCCGATATCATCTCCCTTTTCATTCCTCAAGGTGATACCAATCCCAAAACGACCAGGGTATCGTAGTTTTCGTTCTTTAATAAAATTGCGTTGTCCTTCAAAGAAGAAGAAGAGCCATAGTTAATACTCGTGGCTGTGGTTCTTCTTTTTATGAAGTCCACCAGCACCACTTTGTTATTGAAAATCCCACTGTTCCCTTCCTTCCATGTCCCCGTTGCAAATGGCACCAGCTTTCACAGAATGTTCTCTCTTTGCTGAAATGAGGGAACCACCACCCATTGATGTCTTCTTTGAAGGATGGATAAAGAACTCAACTGAAACCAAACAGAACAAAGAAATGGTCCCATATGTCTCATATCATCCGCACGCATTTGTTTCTCACATTATTTCCTACGTTCGTTTCTCAGTCTCTCAACTATGATTGAAACTAAAAAAAAATCGATTACTTTTCAGCCTTTCATTTCTTCCTCATTTTTTTCATCTATCGTAGTCCACCTGATGAGTGAACCAGCCTGACTTTTTGGTCAGGGCATCTACACATCTAGTCATACCTGATTTTCAGCTCAGATATTCTATGCACTGCCCCTTGGCACAGATGGTAGCTTGAAGATGGGTTAAGATATACATGCTTGTGGAATTAGCAAGCCTCCCGGTCTCCATATTCTCTTGAGTATTTAAACTTGATAAATGGAAAGGCCCCTAGTGTTCCCTTGGCATGCTTTACATCAGAAGTTTCACATATACTTGATATTGATTTAGGTGGCTGATCCAGTTGTAACATTTTGTGAAACGGTGGTGGAGTCCTCTTCAATGAAATGTTTTGCAGAAACACCCAACAAAAAGAATAAAATTACTATGGTAAGATCTGTAATGCTCTGAAAGCTTTTTATTTATTTTCCTGGCAGTCATCCGCAGTTCCATGCGATCCAATTCACATGGGATGTGACTATCTGATGGATTTATTGGTTAATGTGCAATCAGCTTGCAGAGCCATTGGAGAAGGGACTGGCAGAGGATATTGAGAATGGGGTAGTGAGCATTGATTGGCCTCGAAAGAAACTAGGTGAATTCTTTCAGACCAGATATGACTGGGACTTACTTGCAGCACGGTCCATATGGGCTTTTGGGCCCGATAAGCAGGTGAAGATAATTTTCATACATGTCTCAATCTGTGAGTGTTGCAAAATAGTTTTTTGGGGCAATTAGTTTTGCATCATAGTCTTGTCATTTTTTTTCTATGCAAATGCCTCAAGCCTATTTGTGTTACAGAGGGAGATTCAAAGTATCTTTTAAACATGTATCTGGTTTATGTCTGAATTTGTCGCAATAAATTCCTGATCTGAAATATTGCCTTCAGACCTTGTTGACTTTTGCATGACACTGAAGTTCTGTTTGGAACATGTGTACAAGGCAGCTAATATGCACACCATCACATGTACTAGCATGGCACATAGGTACCACTACCAGATAAGTCCATCCATCATGGGTGTCTGGTGTCCCACTATATTGATGCTTTCACTCAAGAATCATGTTGGCCCACTAATCAGGTGGGCCATGGTTCATGAAACAGATGAACAGCTTAAACGAACTTTGCTAAAGTTTTCTAAGATATCCGTTTATTCGAACATCGTGTCCTACTGGATGAGTGTAAGCTCCTGTTATCTGGGTGGGGTGAGAGCATTTTCAGTCAGATCCAGCTGATGGATTGCTTGGATATTTCTTTGGTATGCCATGCTAGCACAGATGGTGGCATATATCTGGCTTTCCTTGTACAACATTTGTGGGCTTAGCAAAAAATCATGATATTGAATTCCATTAAAATTATCCAGGGAGGAGAATGTTGACTATTTCAGCTTAACAACCGATGCAAAAACGATACCTTGTAATAGATTGCCTTATCGCGTATGGACATTTTATTACATTGCTGGATTAGGTTATGATTTGTAACAATACATTTTGTGATAGAACATTGTACATCCAACATTCTGAACATTTGCAAAAAAATGCTTGCTTTGGTAAGTTATAGCATTTTGTATATTTATTGGTTAATTAATTAAATTCTAACATTTTTCTTTCTATTACTTGATTGTGACTCTTTTCTTCCCGATCTTTTGTAGTCTGCCTTATGTAGCTTGGACATGTTTGTCATGTGGACTCTAGGAAGCTGACTTTTTATTACAGCTTGAGGATGATATCAAATTTTTTTTTTTTTGGGATACAATTGTGTATTGCTATCTGATGTAGGTGGATTGGTAACTGATGTAGGTGGAAAGGATCCAGTGTTAAGACTAGAGTGGAGTGATAGTTCACCACCATTTTCTAAGTTGGTGTCTCATCCACTGCACATGCAGCACATATGCATGCCAATCCATTTTGTCCAAATCATAGGAACCATTTTGGATGGGACAGCCCTAAAATCACATTGGTTGAATGATCTTAACCATTCAATTGATTACTTTGAAATGAACTACAAAAATAAAATGACCAGCAATCCAAATTCAACAATCGAAATCAGATGTTTGAGATCATCCAATCAGTATGAATTCCGGGCTATGCTCACATCTTCAATGGGGCCTATTATTTGGATGGTCAAATTGGTGTACATGTACGCCATGTTTAAGGTGGGTGAGATACCAAAGCAATGAGTTGTGATTAACCATCGCCATTCTCTAGCCTGTGTTAAACATACACATCTATGTCAATAATCAAGCACTTCCATTCTCTGCACATGGCCCAATATCTGGGAGTTTCTCATTACTTGAAGAAATTTAATTTTTATTTCTCCTATTAATCACCAAGTCACATTTATATTAGCCTTACCAAAGAGTGAAATTGACACAATGTGCAGGGACCAAACATACTGCTAGATGATACTCTTCCCAGCGAAGTTGACAAGAACTTGCTGAATTCTGTCAAGGATTCTATTGTTCAGGGGTAAGATAGATCACTCCATTCTGAGAATTCCCAGGGACCTCAAACGAGTCCCATTGCAATGGACTTGATCCCTTGAGGTTTATAGGTGCTGAAGTGTCATGCTTGCAAGATAAAAACACTTAAGTAGGCTTATCTGCTCTTCGAGTAGGCTGCAAAATGTGGGCAACTGGATTGCTTCTCTTAAGATGCATTTCTTCTGTATGGGTCTGGCCCACCCAATGAGCAGACTATCCTGATTGTTAGTCCAGGGTATCTGAATGGTAGGTCCTGCCAATGAGGCAAGTGCCACATTGGAGCATGTGTAGAATGTTTTGGATCTTGCAAGTGCTACTTCTAACATGTGTGATGTGAGTCCCTGAAAATGGGACTGGCATGGGTGCTGGTGCTGTCTGTGGGACTCTTCCCTCTTTGTGAATTGTGACACTTTCTTAGACATATTTGATAACTAAATTGTTACATGTTCTTGTGCATAGATTCCAGTGGGGTGCCCGAGAAGGACCCCTTTGTGATGAACCCATCAGAAACGTGAAATTCAAAATTCTTGATGCGACAATTGCTCCCGAGCCCTTGCATCGTGGTGGTGGTCAGATCATTCCCACAGCTCGGCGGGTGGCTTATTCGGCTTTCCTCATGGCAACTCCGCGGCTAATGGAACCTGTATACTACGTAGAGGTGACATTTCATGCCTTTGCTGGTGAAAGAACAAATAGAAAAAGAAAGAGGGTGAAAAAAATAGATGATAGAATAAAAACCATCTTTCCTTTTGTGGTTTGATAAATGTCTGATCTTTTGATCTTTTGTTGTTGTAGATTCAAACCCCAATAGATTGTGTCTCTGCGATCTACACCGTCTTATCTCGTAGACGTGGGCATGTGACAGCTGATGTTCCGAAGCCGGGCACCCCTGCTTATATTGTTAAGGTGCAGCAATGCTTTTAAGTTAATGATTGTAAAGTACACACACACACGAGCGCGCACGCACACACATACACGGATGCAAGCACGCAGCATATTTCTTTATCTCTTCTTCTTCTTCTTCTTCTTCTTCTTCTTCTTCTGTTGTCATCCAAATTCCTAAATCTTTTCCTTTGGAATTTCAGGCATTTTTACCGGTGATAGAATCGTTTGGTTTTGAGACGGACTTGCGATACCATACTCAGGGGCAGGCATTTTGCCTCTCGGTGTTTGATCACTGGGCCATTGTTCCTGGCGACCCTCTAGACAAAAGCATAGTCCTCAGGCCCCTCGAACCTGCTCCCATCCAGCACCTTGCCCGCGAATTCATGGTGAAAACAAGGCGTCGGAAGGTACGTCTTTGTAAATATTCTTTTAAGGCCAGCAAATGCAGATTTTTTGACTTGTTTCTTCATTTCCTTTGCACCCAAGGAAGAATTCAACAGATGCTGAGAAATGACTGTGGTGTTTATTTGGATGATCGCAGGGTATGAGCGAGGATGTAAGCATCAACAAGTTCTTCGATGAGGCTATGGTTGCTGAGCTTGCGTTGCAGGCTGCTGAGCTTCATCAGCAGATGATGTAATAAAGTATGGGAGCATCCTCCTCTCTCTGCCATTTCGTTCTTGGTATTTAAGTTAGAACCAGAGATGTAAATGCGAACGGCTGGTGTATCTTGCTATATGTCTGTTGGTTTTTAAATCAGTGGAGAATCCGTTTTGGGATGAGTTTCTAGCAATTACTGCAGTCAATCCCAGGAAGTTAAGAAGATTCAAAAGCTTACAATCATCTGAATCTTGCAATCATACAAGAACTGCTTGCTTTCGTTTTCAGCAGAAAGGCAATTCATGCATATGATAAGCGCAATTGCTGTTATGTGGCCACTATATGAGAATGTTGCATTAGTGCCTGCTGTGGTAGCATTTCTTATAGCTGTTCTGCCATTAATGGACTGAGTCTTCATAAGGATCATAGTTTTAAAACTCATTGACTCGATTCTAAACCCAGCTGACTCAATCAGCAGGACTCACTGAGTCAACTTGACTGACTTGACACAATTTATGTGGACTTGAACTGTGTCACCTGGTTCGGCATGTAAAACGTAAGATGAGGAAGAGGGAACCGAGTCATCGAGTCGACTTGACACGACTTGAACTGAGTCACCCAGTTTGGCATGTAAAACATAAAATTGAGGAAGAAGGAATCGAACCCTCAACAGGCTGGGCCAAGCTTTGTCCAAGCCCAGCCTGCATTGTTCAGCATAGGCCTAGCCCACCATCAAACAGATGGACCCCACCAGGTCCGGCCCTGACCCTCTATCAAAGGCCAAAACTCTTCAAGCCCTAGCATCTGTTCAACTTGCCTCCATCTCATCCCTCTGGGCCTCGTCAAGACCCATCCCCTGCGACAAGGACTTGATGTCTTCTACAACTTCAACTTCCCCATCAAAGCAATCGCCGGGAAATCTGAATCGTTATTGAAGAGCATCACCCATGAAAGAGTAGGTCAAGTTAGTTGTCCATAACCAGTGTGATTGTGAAACGGGCTTGAATTTTAAGCCAGAGCTCGGCCATCAGGCCTGATGCTCCGGGCTCGGATTAGGTACTACCCCTACTAGGATGCATGAGGAGACAGACAGGTACGTGGCACATCGGCATTGGCCGACGCAGTGGGCCCCACACCTCGGGTCTGACACAGAGCTTGTCAGACCCGTCACCTCGGGCCCATTGCGTCGGTCAATGCTGATGCGCCACGTACCCGTCCGTCTCGTGCATCCTGGTGGGGGTAGTAGCTGATCTGAGCCCTGATGCTCCAGTCCAAGCCTGGCCCGAGGTGGGCCAGGCCTAAAAGCTTGACAGGCTAGCCCTATTGGCAGATCTAGTATTTTTATATTTCTCATAATTTTATAACTCATAATTTTATAACTATTTTAATTATCTATTAGTAATTATGGAAATTTTAATTTGTAATTATTAAATATAGATTCTGAGTTGGTTGTGTGGTTGTTGCTACTTGCCATGCACAAGTGTGGGATCATCCTGACCTTTCATCTAGGGTGTTGGCCGGCCGGCCGGCCATGCTTTTGTATGGGGGGCACTGATTTTGAGCTGCTACGGTGGCCCATCGATAAGATGACAACCTCGTAGGTGATCTAGCCCCCGAAAAAAGGCCAGTCAATTCATGAGGTAAGCCCCATGTATAACAACAATGGAGGGCCTGAATGTAGTACCTGTGCAGTACACCTGTGAATGAACCAGCTGAAATTTGGCCCAGGTCATCCGCATGGTGGGTCCCACCTAATGTGTGGCTCGGATGAAGTGCTTGGCATGTGTGGGCATCTGTGGAAGTGCTTGGGCTTTGCAACATGTCTACATTTCAAAGAGACTATGGTTAGTCCGATCTTGATGAAAAACAATCTTGGGCGAGTCTATTTCCGTGGGTGAGAAGTCAATTAGCTGGACCCAATCACCCACAGAGACCTCAATTCAATGTGGATTGGCCACAACACCAAAATCCGATCGTGTCCGTCGATCCTAAGTAGGTGGGGGTGTTTGGAAGATGAATTGAGACTATTTCCTTTTTCTTTAGGAGTCCAATTCATAGCTGGAGCAATTTTAGTGAATGGCCCACCCACAATTAGACCCATCATCAATATAAATCTGAAAACAATTCACTTCCAATAAAAATAATTTGCATGGCTAAAATAATTCACTTAAAATTGTTGGAGAATAAGGTTGCATTCAGCTTGGTTCGCAATAAAAATAAATTTGAAAATTTGCAATTTCTATTGTTATTGAAATTTCCACAAATCATGAAAAAATAATTAGTGGATAAAAAAAAAAGAAATTTCTATAAATTCCAAAATCACATTATTTTCTGCTGTTCTTAAAATGGCCATGAACTAAACATTCCCTGAAATAAATACTTTTTGGATTTGGCTTGAATTTGACTTAGATTTTGGAGTTAGTTAGGCTTAAGAAATGGTATGAAATTTGGCTTAAGTTACCGGTGGTCATGTCTTTCTTAAATGTTGGCCCATCACCTAATTTGCTATTCTAGTTAGAGATGAAACGGATCGAAAATAGGTAGAAACTTAAAATTTGTTAATCTTCCGGGCTAAAAATCAGGTTGAGGTTCCTATGTGGCCGTGCGGGCCTACTAGTGAGCTTTAAACCAGGACCATGAAAGGGTAAGCTTAGAAGCTTGACAAGCCACCATGGTTGAGTAGCAGTTCTGGTGGCAAAGTTTCTAACGGGTTCACCTCACAATTCTAACTGAGAAATAAATTGAGAAGGCATTGAGTGCCTTTACTTGTAATTCATTTTAAGGCTGTGAACCAAATAGTGGGAAAAGAAAAGAAAAAAGAAAATAAATGGCTTTTACAACAATAGATCGTTGGATGTTTGGGTATCAAAGAAATATTGATTTCCAAAATGTAATCCATTGAAATTTATGTATAATGGAGATCTTGGAAAATTGCCATTGGGTAATTACTACAGTTTTGATTCCTTTTCTTTTCTTTTTCCACTATCCAAACAGGCCCTTAGTTCCAACTAAAAGCTTTTGGACCCTAATCACCCCAAGATCCCAACCGTCAATCTTGAGGATCAACTACCAAATGTTACATGGCCCCATAATATCTCCAATCAGTTGTACTCAGATCCACACATCGAAACATAAACAGTCAATGGTCCCAATTGAAGTGATCCATTAACCCAAATTCATCTATATGCCAACAAACAAGCAAAAAAACATATATTTGCAGAAATCCAAGCCTTCTATGAGATGGTCCACATCATTTAGATCACCTTGCCTAAAAAATCAGGACAACCCACTCCCAATGCAGGCAACTGAAGAAAACATAAACAACCAGGCTGACATTTTTCTGTGTGCAAAGAAGGTACAATGGAAGCTCCAGCATAAAAAAGAATAGCAAATCGTTTATGTTTATTGTCTTTCTACCTTACATTCCATATTTGTAAAAAAGAAAAAAAAAAAAAGAAAAAAATTCAAAATTATCACCGGCGATAAACTTCACTAAACATGCATCAATCCGAACCGCTCGTCGGACGCCAAACATAAAGAAGGTCCACTCATCAGGTGGGCCAAATGTGTATAATGAATATAAATTGTGGCAACATAATGTTTTATGGACACCCATTTTTCTCATATATGTGTGGCCCATTGGTGGCCCCCACCTGATGAATGTTATGTATCTCGCACATGTGTGCTATGAATAGCCTCTTTGATCAATATCACTTACATAATGATTTTTTTTTTTTTTTTTTTTTTAAAGATGAAAAATGAAGGAGAAAAGAACAGCAAATAAAACTTGTGAAGAATGGTAAGTTTTACTACGATCAGTTGTCTGCCGATTCCGGCGTTTGGTCAGATGTTGGTGGGTCTGATGGTGTCTGGTCCGACGTTGGTGGGTCAGATGGCGGAGTCTGTATGGCAGCAGCACGCTTCATGGAAGCTGCCTTGATAAGGTGATTGTAGCTTCCCTTCTCTTTGAACAACTGCGCGAAATGATGCTTGCAGTAGAGAATTCCATTCAATGCAGCATATGAGGAAGGAGTGATGGAGCAACCCCCATAAGAGCATTTGAAGCATGACTTATGGTATGATTCTCCTTCCACAGTCACCTGCCATGTACCATGCTATATGAATTATAGTTCAAAAAAAATCCAAAAATGATTTGACTCAGTGTCTAGTCATGACTCAACTGAGTCTGTACTGGACTCTATTCACTAGTGTCTTTTTTTTTTGGTTTATTTTTATGGGTTAGTTCACACACCCCATTGTTAGTACACCCACCCACCCCTGTTAGTCACATCACAATGTTAGCCACCTCCACTTTGGAAATCAATACCATGACCTCAGTGTTGAAAAGAGGCTATCTTCACTCAATCTGCCACTTTAGCTATGGACCTGGTTGTCTATTCACTAGTTTATAACACAGTTTAAAAACTCAAAACTCGACTCGATTCCATAGCCAGCCGGGTCAAGTTGACTGGATTCAGTATTTAATAATTAAACTAGGAATTTAGTTACACTAATAATCAATACTTAAAATAGGTATAAGATAAATAGATGCAGCTTGGAAAAAAAGAGGTTTGAGTATGAATCTTGCCACTTGTGTGTGTGTGTAAACTTATCGGGCGCGAGTGACTCAAATCTGTTTGTTTCCTAACATTGATCATTGTGGCCCAATGAGAGAATGCAAGACTTCTATGAGGTGGGTCTTACATGATCAATGACTTAGATTGATCAAACCTATTAACCTTCGGATATTGATTGAGCATATGGTGGGCTCCATGGAAACCTTCAAATATGTAAGCTGCAGTTCCTTGGATGCATCCATAGTACCTTGAGATTTAGATAGAAGTGTACTCCAACCATTTCAGTGAAATATAGGCTCTGGCACAGAGATTAACTCTTATAATGTGAAATTAACTCTTATAATGTGAAATCTTTTGAAGGAGTAGTTGTAATGAGTCGAACTACTTCAGTCATCATTTCTATAAATTCCAATGTGAATTCACTTACATGTTAAAAAACCTATCACCCCCATCAACCATCATAGGTTTTTAAGAGGATAGAAGATGTGGAAGATTAAGTCCATCCTCATCAGCCATCAACAATAATATATTTCTATTCAAGTATGTGATAGTGATTAATCTTTCTCCTCATCTATGTATTTCTATTAATCTCTGTTTTTTAACTACTAAGCCAAACATCATCTATATATGCGTTGATATACCATCCTATAAAGGCTTAAGCTTTTAGAGCAAGTGGCTATTTAACATAATATTAGAGCAGAAGATCTTGCATTTGACTTCCAAGAGCAACAAAGTATATATATAGACACACATGGAGGACTGTTCATCTGCGCACATCAAACGTGAAATCTAAACCATTGATAACACCCCAAAAATCCCTAAGGTCCAACTTTCAACTTGAGAGGCAAATCAAGGGAGGATATAGTTTCCTTTTGTCATGACTTGCCAAAGTTCTGGATGAAGGTAAAAGTTGAACCTTCAGAGTTTTTCAAAGTGGTGCAGGTGAACACTTTTTGAGAACTTATCACACATTAGGTGAGTCCAAAATCTGAACCGTCCATATGATGGAGTACCCGAAAAAGCCCATAATAAAAAGAGAGAGAGAGAGAGGGAGAGAGAGGGAAATTAAAGGACGAAAGAGATAGGGGAAAATGGGGGGGGGGGGGTTCTGGATTATGGCCTCATGCCATAGAGTAATTGGTCTGGATCATGGCCTCTTGCCATCAATACCATCAAAAGACCGTGGTGTACACACGAGGGAGAGACTGTTCACGTACCTTCTCTAGAGGGTATGCTGTTTTCTGACACGTGGCACATTTATCTTGGGTCCCACAGAACATGGAGGATAGTCTGCTTGGGGTCCTGGTCTGTGGGACACATCATCAAAATCACAAAATCATGAACGTTGATCATAACAAAATCTGGACCCTCCATTTCAAAAGCAAGAGAGAGTTCAAAATTCAAACGCATACCAGTTGTTCATTTGGCCGATCAGAAGATCTTGCAGCTGACACAAAAAGAAAGAACGGTCCATGACAAATACAATGATACAAAAAGAAGTTGTGCGGTGGATGAGATGATGAGAGATGGTCCAGTACTCCCAGTTGCATCAAGACACTTCGACAGTCTGATCCATTGATCTATACCGTTCATTAGATCCAGCACACTTTTCATCAGCATACATGCAATCATCACACTAATCTGACAATCTTGACCGTTTGATCAATGGTCTTTGATATGGACGGTCAAAATCATTTACACAAAGACTGGTCCAATCAACAATCTGATCCATCTGTTTGTTAGGTCCCATCATGAATTGTTTATGATTCAAAAGAGCTTCTGTTAGGCAATCGTGACCATCCCCATCCATGAAATGGAAAAAGGATGGCAATAGAAAAAAAAATGCCAAAACAAAGTTGATTGGACCGTCCGATCAGTGTGACTTTTTTAAGGTGGCCCATGAAATGTGTTGAGGACTTGATGGACAGTTCAGATCAATCAATTGGACTGTCCAAGTAAACCTATGCAACTAAGAGCAATGGAGCATTTCAATAATATGAATAATAACAAATTTTTTTAAAATTTTTTTTGGAAGATAGCAACAAACATTTATCATACATATGGCATACATTTGCTAATCCATACTGTCCAAATTGTGGGACCCATTTTAGCTGATTTAGTAGCAGTAAAATCAAAGGATCGGATGGTCACAATACTCCAATCAATTGACATCTGCCCACTGAATTTGGACCACTGATCCTTTTTTCCTTTTAATAGTCTAATTGAATTCACTAATCAGTTCGATCTTTTGTGGGTTTGATCCATCAGCGATGGGCTACAACTTGGACGGCAGGGATCAACCTAGACGAATGCAACATGTGCAGTGGACAATCGCTGTGTGGATGCTTTGATTCCCATTCAGACAAAAGAGAAATGTTCATATGAAACACTGTACGTGAACATTCACACGCAACATTTTCTGTCCTGCTAACTTGTCACCTGTGTACAACATCCCATCCATGCAACTGTAGGCCACACTGAAAAGATAATCTGGGGTGGAAATCAGGGCAATCATCAGGCGAGCTACACCGTTGAAATCAATGATCAGAAAATGATCCAATTCAGAATGAATCAACCGATCAGATTTCTCTGCAATTGATATTTAAGGTGCGGCCTACCATTTCAACGGATCAGATTTTCTACACAAATGACACGTGGGCGGAAAAGAAAAGGAGTTGTATGTGAAAGTTGGCATACAATGTTGTATGTGAACCTTTCTCCCATCAAAATTTTCAATGGATGGATGAAAATCCAAGCGAGAGAGAGAGAGAGAGAGAGAGAGAGAGAGAGAGTAATCTCACAGGTCTGGAAGTTCTTAGAGAAATTGCCAGTCTCCTTGAAGAGCTGCTCGAAATGAGGCTTGCAATACAACACCCCATCCATTGAGGAGTAGTTGCTCATCTGATCAGAAAATATTATTCACAAAAATAAAAAAGATCAATATTATCAGATAATGAGCATTTTAAAAACGACGGTGGCGATCGGTCGACGTGACTGGGCCGGGTCACATCTGCTCGAGCCTGGCCCAATTTTCACTAATAGGGACTAAAAATCTGTCCTGGAAGTGGACCGTTTAATATCGAACCTTTGATTTCAGCTCCGAGCCCACCCATTAAGCCTTTCTTTGGCTCAGGTTGGGAGTTGGGCTGCAAAAGAAAATTTCATTGAACCGCGAGAATGCCCGTTATTGACCCACGGGCAAGCTCGACCCGTTGCGGCCCATGTTTAAAACTTTTCCAAACAACATGAAAGACTTAGAAATGAGGATGTGTTGGCATTCATTTTACTCTCATCAATCAGTGTGTTCTAGCCCAAACTCCATCTTGGTCCAAGATGGGTTTGATTTTGTGCAATGGTGCATTCATCAGGCCCGCTTTGATGGGCCGCTTCGAAAGCAGCTAGATGCTTCTATTTTGCAGACATGAAACCTGCCAAGGAGATGATAAGCCGGAACAGGAAGAACCAATATGGTGCATCAATGGTACCTATCATGGATGGGCCCATCTTTAAGAAAATACACCAACTATATAAATCTATATTGGGGTTTTTAGCAATGAACATGGACCATCAACTATTTTTGTTTACTACCATGGTTTTGCAAGACATTGATAAGATGATTAGGATAGCTAGGATCATCTAATGGATATTTATTCCAAATGGTTTTGCCTAAAAACTATATAAAATTAAATGGACGGTCCAGATGGATACATCATTATGCCACCTTGCTTTCAGGATAAAACGATGTGGTATATGATTTCAATAGAAACGTAGAATGGTTAATGGTTAAAAAGTGAGAGTTATCTCTACAAAATAGTGAAAATCTTGTTCTATGGAAAGAAATATCGATTTCATCAATTCCCTATCTTTCACATACGAAGAAAACCATCACATTTGCAAAAATCAATTCCTCCAATTTAGTTTACAACTTAAATTTAAAAATGAACTTATATTCAAATTTGCATATATAAATTAGAAGATAAAACACTTACACTTTAAGGCTAGGGTTCATGAAAATTTGAAAATCGAAAGGAAGAATTTACGCGAAGCTAAAAGAATATTCTTACGTACCACAAGCATCCCATTACAATGACTACATTTGAAGCATGACTTATGATAGGTGACTCCGTCGGTGGACAACAAATCCATGATATAAACGGTCTTATCACATGCCTTGCACTTTTCCAATGTCCCAGTGAAAGCCATCGAAAAGATCTTGGAACACAGAAAACAAAAGAGAATATGAACCGAAACGAAATCTAAAATTGAAAAGGAACTAAGTAGTGAACAATGAGAGGAAGGCCGCCTTAAAATCAGATTACGACCGATGTTTTTCTCTTTGTAAAATGATTAATGGAAGATTAAAGTGAGAAATCTACGGTGGATAAACGAAGAAGGTGAGTATAGCCTCAATCTTAGAGCGAAAAACGGAGATTAAGGCTCTAAACCATGAGATTTTGATGCCTAAAAAAAGAATAGTAATGTGAAGGAGAGAGAATAGGTGATTGAAGCTGACTGAGTCTAAGAGAGAATTCATTGGTAAGAATTTCAATGGAAAGATAACTAACTATGCGATTTTTATTCTACCCATCTTTTTTTTTTTTTTTTCCTAATATGATGGGGCCCGCATGAAGTCAGGGACAGATGATTGGAGCGAGAATGGCCCATGGTTCAAAATTCAAATGGGACCATTGATCTTGACCATTGTTTGGCAGCATGGAAATTGAATGTTTAGAAGAACATAGGCCAACTGTCCACACTCGATGGGAAAAAAACAATGGTCAGGATAATCTGTTCAGCGTGATTTTTTTTTTTTTCTTGTTTTAAATCATGGACACCCAAAGCAGTGCCTGGTAGATGGATGGTTCTGATCATCAAGTGGGAACTCCGGTGATCGGATCACTCATTTGGATAGCACACTTTTGAGTTTAACACCATCCAAAGTGAGGGGCAGAGTGTGATTGCAGAAGATAACACGAAGCAAGTAATCCTGACCATTTAAAATGGTGGTGGCTCTTCATCTATGCATATGGTGTAATTGTTAGGCAAAACAGACCATCCAAATTGCTGACCCAATTGTAGATATAGCATAGTCCAAAAATTGCAATAGGAAGTTGATAGTAACCGTTTGGGGGCGTTTGACGCATGGTATTAAACGGGATTAGTTGGGATAGAATTGCATTTGGTTCCGTGCAAATTCTATCTTGCCTTTCGGAGCATGGGAGGGTTTGCATTTGGTCCCATGCAAGATTTCTATGGGATTTATGTGGATTTTGAGATCCACTACACATGTGGGCCCCACATTGACGCATGTGTTTTATCCACGCCATCCTTCCATAGACACCTTTTACATGTGCCATTATGGTTATATACATGTACAAGTGATCGATATCGGTTGTGAATTTAGTTCTTTGATTGCAATCCCATGGTCTGCCAAATAGGATTTTGCTTAATCCTACGTTTTCCCACGGTAAGAATTTGATTCCAAACATGGGATTGGACGGTGAAAATCCATGGTATTACCAGACATGTAATCATTGCCAAATAAATGATGTCAATCCCAGCTAATGCTATCCCATCCCTTCTAATACCATGGGCCAAACACCCCCTTGTTTTTTTCCTTTTGAATTTGGACGACTCACAATGTTACTTTAACCATCAGAAGGATAAATAGTAATTAGATGGGCTAAGATTGCTAGATTAATATGATTTTAGAGATTGCTCCAGTCACAATAGGCCAAGAAATTTGGATTGTATGCATAGAAGAACATGGGTGGCATAGGTGAGAAGGATGAGTCCCTACCATTTCGAAAATGGTGGTGAACCATCTTGGGTGTCTAGATCTGGCAACCGTTCGTATAATGTGCATCAAAGGTGGACGTTGGTTATTCAAAGAGAATCTATCATATTGAAAAGTTACAACCTTTTGATCATTTCACTGGATTTTATTCTTAATAATCATTGTTTTGCAAGAAATCACACTAGAGGTCTTGAAAACTTTCAAGTTACCCCCACTATATACTGTGTGGCTCTTCAAATCAATGGTAATCTAAATTAGAAATTACCCTAGGTTGGATGACTATTGTGACAACTTATCTTATGACAATAGCTTAGGAAGAGGATTGTCACGTGTTTGCTGTATTAAGAGTGGTGACTAGGCTAGGGACCTCTACCTTCAAAGCTTCTTACAACTTTGATATGACCCAGTGAATAAGCGTCGCAAGTGACTTCTACCTTCGAATCTTTTTGCTTGCATTCAGGGCAGCAATAATCTTTTTTGCAACTTTGATATGACCCAATGAATAAGCGTTGTGAGGGATCTCTACCTTCGAATCTTCTTGCTTGCATTCAAGGTAACAAAAATCTTTTTACAACTTTGATATGTCCTAATGAATAAGCGTTACATGCGTTTGTTAAATATGAACCTCTAATAATAATAAAAAATATCCCTAGAAGAAATTGTCAAATCAACACTTTTTCTAGAAGCTCCAGCAGTTAGAAGCGGGCATATCAATGTATATCAAGTGATTTAATACTCCAACACTCCCATGCATGTGTGAGGTGGAGCTCCACATGGGAACATACTGGGCAAGGGTGGAGGGTCACACCATAAACAGGCCGGGTAGAGGAACACTCACACCTACTCCCAGGATTCAAACACTTGACCATCCGCTCTAATAATCACTTGCTCTAAAGGCTTAAGTTGTTAAAGGATGGCATATCAATGTATATCAGAGGACTTAACACTCCAATAGAAATGATACTTTTACACTTTTTTTTTCTTCTTACATTGATATGCACACATGATGCTTTTTAATTGAGCTATATTGGGGTCATAGGAAGATTTGGTTATAGCCTAAGTTGCAGGCAGTTCTCCTATCATGAGGAAGGGTATAGTTTTGGATCCCGCTTGCCTTCCTTATCATGCCTTTATTTATTTATTACTATTTTTTTTAAAGGTTAGTCCTGTAACGCACCCACCTTGTTAGTGGGGCAACGCACCCACTTAGTTAGTCACATGATGCACCCACCCACTAGTGGGGTTAATGTGTCTCCTTAGCGCTTGAACCTGAGACCTGCTGTTGAAACACCTAGGAGTCTTCCAGCTGGGCTAGCAGGCGAGACCCTTATCATACCTTGGAGGTAAAGATCCTTCAAGTATATTAATAGGCAAAAATGTGTAGATTAGGGTGTATGGGGCATGCCTAAAATACAACTACTGCTAAGAAAGGGTGCCCTAGGAACTCTCATGGACAAAAAATAATGTTAGTTCCTTAATTAGATAGGTTACTTGTACAAAAAAGAAAAAAAATATTGGTTAGAAAAAGAAGTCCAATAATCCAAATTCAACATCATTATGTGGGTCACTTTATATTAACCGCCTGACATGTTTACAGTGTGAACTAACTCATGAACGGTCCAGCTCAATGAGACTGGTGCCATTTGACACATTTCCTCCTTTGCAAATGAGGGCAGTGCATTGTCACCTTACTAGGAAAGCAAAACACACCTTTGTTTGCAAGCATTTACATATGCAAATTAGATTTATAAATCAAATTAAAATTTATGCATGTAAACATTTTTACACCTACTCATTTTCTACATAAATGGCTAATTTTTTTTTTTACACGAGGAAACACTTTCGTATGCAAATTGACTCCTACCTCAATATATATTGGCCACATCGAAACTACTATTTGGAGAGTTGAATCATCCGATTAAAGTGATTTGAGATTAGGGCTGTTAAAAAAAGGTCTAAACCGGTAAAATTGATTGAACTGGTCGGTTTCAGCTGGTTTTCCATTCTATTTGGAGTCGGTTCAGTTTTTTACATTAAAAATTGAAAATGTCGGTTTGTGAAAATTATAAGCCGCTTTCAACCAAATTGAACCAACCATATATATATATATATATATATATATATATATATATATATATATATATATATTAATTACGTATATGTTACTCGTACTGTATGGCCCACCTTGATAATATCTTATATATTCATGCTGTCCATTTGTTTTCTCAGCCCATTATAGTATGTGTTTCCAAAAATTAATCAGATCCAAATCTCAAGTGGACCACACCACAGGAAGCAATGTTGATTGAGTGTTCGCCATTAAAAATATCTTAGGGCCCACTTGAAGAAGATTTGGAATGTGTATTTACCATCCAACCCATTAACAATGTCGAACAGACTTAGATGAGGGGAAAAGTCAAATTTCACTTTTCCATTTTTCGTCTTTAAAAGTTTCACATGTGCTAGTGTCAATGCTTACAAAGCATGGACTTTTTTTAATTAAAAATATGAAGCATGAACCTTTTTTTTTCCCCCTCCCTTTATATTTTCTTTCCCTTCCGGCAAGAAAATTTTCTTTCACCTACTTCCCTTGAATTCAGACAACTCATTAATGCATGCACAACAGTTGTAAATTTCTATTTATCAATATTCAAATATTGTTTTCTATGGTGTGGCCCACCTGATGGGTAGATAGAGCTAGTTTTTCACCAGGTAATCCTTACGATGGGGCCAACCTATTGGAAGGGTTGGATGTTGCATGAACTTAATAGGTTGGAAGTTATCCACCAGGTGGAGGGTAACTTGTGGTCCAACAAGTTGGACTGTACACCTTAGAAAAATATACTGATAGATACCTCTACTTTTTTTGTTAACATTTTGTATTAAAATAGTCACCTTTGTGGGCTTGCGGAGGAAAGAAGGGTGTATTTATGGAAAGAAAGCATAGTTAAAAAAATCATTTTCCCAAACAGATGCTATCAAATGGACGGTTAAAATAAAAAAGAAATAAAGTCATTTTCCATCAAACAATGTCCATTTATCAGAGAGTGCGATTATCCAATTAATCTAATTCTTCGCCATGGTCCACCTACATTTCGTTGTGCATTTATACCACGTGTATGGTTTCCATGTCCATGCATGGAAATTGGATGGCCCAGATTGTTCAATTCATGTGATGATCTCATAGGTACCAATAATTCATTCAGTGTAATTTAGGTTTCTAATCCAGGAATCTAGGGCCCATCGTTCGGCAATCCAGACCGTTGGTATGTTATAATTCGGCATGGATGAACCATCTCCCAAACAATTTCCAGATTAGAATATCCTAGCCGTTAAGATTGGGGATTTTTTTTTCCCAGTTGACTGTAGACCGTTTACCATAAAAGGTCCTAAGATGGGTTTCTTGAATTGCAAACTGGGAATATTTTGGGGCACGCCCCATCTCACCAGAATCAGTAGACCAGTGATATAGACTACTACACCATGGGCCCCATAATTGCAAATAGGGGTGACTCGGACTGATTCGGCACGGTCCAACTCAACTGGAGACCGAATCAGCTAGGTCCAAGTCACCACGTCCTAAAACCATGCTCACCATGAATTTCAGCTGGGTGAAAACCAGGATGGTCCGTTCATCAGGCAGATTAAACTTTCAAAATCAATGGACAGCCGACGGTTTTCTCAGTGTACAGATGAGGCCCATCTAATAAGTGGGTCAGTCAGAATTTCGCCCCAGGTGACCTTTATGGTGTGGCCCACCTTCTTTAACGGTTTGGATTTTCCACACAAGTGACATGCTTGAGAGAAAGAAAGTGTTGTATGTAAAAGTTAAGATACAACGTGGTATTCTGAACATTTCTCTTTAAAATGAGTTAAAAGGACGATTGTGTGTCTGGTAGGATGTGGACAGCCACGATTAGGCATTGACTGGTAATTTAAACTAAGTGATTAGAAGACTTAGGAAGAGAGCTTTGAGAAACCAACACGCGTGTACGTGGAGTCCATCTACATGGCCTACCATGCGCCAACGTGGGATACGTGTGTGAGATCCAAGCCGTTCATCAGATGAGTTGTCCATTGATCAGTTGAGGTATAATTAATAGAAAAGAAAATTAGGACTCACTGTTAGGGCTGTAAATGGACCAGTGGACCTGATGGGGTACCTAGACCCAACCCATTTAGACCTGGCTAGACCCACCCATTTGTTAAATGGTACAGGTCTGGGTCCAAGAACAGACCCAGTTGCTAAACAAGTATGGGTCTGGTTTCCTTTATATTAAGCCGGACCTGACCTGACCCGAACTAATTTAGTAAGTGGGTGGGTTTGGTCTATGTTTCAAGGGACTTGTCCAGCCCAAACTTGTACAGACCCGGTTTTAAGCCTTGAAAAATGCTTGCATACTTGATCCAGACCTGGACCCATTAGACTTGACCCATTTATAAATGGGTCTGGGTGGATCTCCCTCTACTAGACCCGACCCATTTATAAATGAGTCTGGTGGGTTGACTCGGACCCGACCCAGACCCGAACTCGCCCATTTAGTAAAAGGGTCTGGGTCTAAAATTTAAACCCAGACCCATTTAGTAAATGGGCAAGTCTGGTTTTGGTTAAACCCAGCCGAACCCGACCATTTACAGCCCTACTCACTGTCACATTGTAAAGTAAGTTTTGAAATTAGGGTAGTTTTAAAAACTATCCAACACCATCTTCACCGAAGCGATTGGGTATTAGTTGATGTAGAATAGGTCGTGGATGTGTTCATGGTGATGATGGATTAAAGGAAGGAGCCCAAACTCAAGAAAAATCAGTTGATAGCATAGTTTAACTGGTTGAACTGTGTGGTCGACTAATTGAATGCTTGCCAGAAAATCCAGAAGTTTCAGTTTTGTCTTTAGTAATATTTTTTGCATTTTTGACTAGTTGATAACTTTGGTCGATCGATCGAAATATTCTAAAATTCTACAAAAGAGGGTGTTGAACTCTCTGGACAATTTCTGGCCATTTTGACCGATCGATTGATCCGGTCGACCAGTCCAATCGATGGGTTAAGTCCGGTCGATGAGTGATGCATATTGGCGCGGTTTCTTATTTTCTTTCCTATTTTGTTTATGACTTTCTTTGGTTCATTTCTAGAATTTATTTAGAATATATATTGTTGCTTAAACTTGTTTTAGGGTATTTAATTTTCATATTATTCAATTAAAATCTGTCTTTTGTTATTTTACTTCTAATGGATTTGATAATTCTCTTGTGGATTCAAGGTAGCTAGAGTCGAACGATCTTGGCTAGGGATCTATGGAGCCATATTGATGCATGCATTTTATCCACGCCGTCCATCCATTTTGATAGATCATCTGAGGCTTAAGTGGACCAGACCACACAGGAAACATTGGGAAGGAATACCTATTGTTGAAAACCTCCTAGGGGCTACAAAAGTTTTGGATCAAGCTGATATTTATATGTTTCATTCATCTAGGTTTGTCTGGCCTTATGAGTAGGTTAGATGGCAAATAAACATCATGGTAGGCCTTAGGAAGGTTTCATTGGTGGGGTCTTTGCCACCACTGCTTCCTATGGTGTAGTTCACTCATGACTTTGATCTGCCTTATTTTTGGGCTCATTTCTTAAAATGATATTCAAAATGAATGGACAATGTAGATAAAATACATACATCATAGTGGGCCCTATAGAGCACCTGTGAGGACCATCAGCCTCTAGCTAAGTCCTAGAGGGGGTGGTACGCAATCTGCTTATCTTAACATCGTTCGAGTAGTTTTGGATAGGGCTCTCAATGGGTCTGATCTAGATCGGATCCAATTGGATCCGACTCCAAGTTCGAATATCTGTAGACGGATTCGGATCCAACTCGGATCCAAAAGGTGATATCCATATCCGATCCATTTATAAATTGTTAGATTCATTTCCAATCCAAAATCCATATAACCATCAGATTCGGGTCAGATCTAGGTCCAAATCCACCCCATTACAAATCTAAAAAAATATATAATATGATATATTTAATTTATTAGCAAAATGATGCAAATCCCACTATTTACTGTGATATGGTTGACCTGAGAGTGACATGTCTCAATTATGAGACCTGGCCTATAAAATAATCTGGAAAATGGATGGCCAGCATGATTATAACATATACAGTAAGGTAGCAATGAGTTGGATCTGGATTGAATTCGGATCGAACTCAGATATGTTTCTGTGAATCCAAATCCAATCCATTTAAATATTCAGACCTACTTTAAGATTCAAATCCGATTCATTTAAATAATCAAACCTATTTTAAGATCCAAATCCGCATTATACAGATTCAGAGCGAATCAGATCTTCAATCTGACCCGCTCCATTGAGTGCCCTAGTTTTGGGCTCTATCACTAAAGCTTTTCAAAACTACTCAACTTTCAAAGCCATTTATCATGTGACGGTGACTCTCTGTCTTCATCTCTAAGTATAATTTAGGATTTTTTATTGCAAATTTCTAGGGGAGTCTATATTTTAATAATAGTATCTGTACTATTACATGAAAGTGCTATTCAAGAGATGAAATTACAAAATTATCCTCACTTAATTTTTCTTTAAAAAGTAGCGACAATCGACAATCCAATCGATACTCATGGGGCTTACATGGTATGTGTATGACATCCAACCTGCCTAATGTATGCATCCCATCATGATTGATGACATGAACACAATATCAAGCCAATCAGATTATTAGATGTATATCAAATTTTTTATTTTATTTTATTTTATTTTATTTTATTTTTTGTATACCTCATGATCGGATCCACCAAATTTTTGGCTCATCTAATAACAATGTTGGCATACATCTATTGGATGGGGTGGATGTAAGACACATGCCAGATGAGCCCAATCCTCCATTCTCCACTTTGTTGTAAAGAAAAGATAAAACGAAGGTAATAATGTAATTTCTCGTCTGGAAAGGCACTGACTAGGAATATTGGTTCCTCGAGGCACTATTTAGTAAATTTCAAATCCTCAAGGAATTTTGCTGTGTAAATCCTTATTTCTGTGATGAATGAAGGTACTTTGCCAAAATTTTTATAAGCCATCCATTTGTTTCTAGCGACATGGCCTGTTTGGGCCTGATTTTTGGCAAGTGCTTCCTCATCGGGTGTCCATGGACAGCTTGGATATCGTACACGCATTCTGCATTTGAGAGGTTTCGGTTGAAAACCAAGTGATACCTACACCTTATGATTTCGATGAATATATATATATATATATATATATATATATATATATATATATATATATATATATATATATATATATATATATATAGATAGATAGAGAGAGAGAGAGGTACTACGCGCTTTACCTCATGGAAAGTTCCCATAAGGTCAAGCTATGTGGGCTCGACTGTGATATGTGATGGGCATCCACACCATCATTTAAATGCACCATTTCGACTTGGGCCTAACACAGTTCGACTTCATAGGAACTTCCCATGAGGTCGAGCGTATAGTGTGTAGGTTGGATTAGGTTGAAAGTTGGCCCATTGAGGTTTTTCCGTGTTGCATCACATGGATGGCTCAAATTTTGAGCTCACATCCCCTGTGTGATGAGTCCTCAAAAAATACTCACGAGCTCTGGATAGACCAGCAATCAGGCTGGTAAATTGATCAGATGCAACACAGTTTAATGAACAAATGGACTGATTAAAAAACTAGCCCTAGTTTTTTTTTTTTTTCTAGCCGTCTGCTCGTTTTAGGTATTATGGCCCACTAGATGAGTGTACCAGCCTGACTGTTAGCCTAACGCATCTAACCAGTGTCACCCACTTGATGAATGGCTTGGATCTCACTCCTGTACGAAATGTAGGCACATGTGGTGGCATCATGTACATGGGTAAGAAAACCTCTACAATAGTACCACACGTTTTAGTCAAAGCAGAAAAGAGGGTCTATCTATAAAAAACAAAGGGTGTACTAGTCACAAAAGATTAAACTATTTACTTTGGAATATTTCCAACCAATCAATCTGAATGTGGACATGATTCTATATTTAATTACAGAGTAGACCAAATCCCACCCACCTCTATTTCTATGGAGGCTGACAAATCCAAACATAAAATACAAAACTCCATGTTCCCGTTGCATGATGAGGTCTCCATTAATGAGGGGAAACCTCCCAGTGATCATAGATCCACTTAGACAGTCCTCTCAATTGATCTGGACTGTCCATTATGTCCAAAACATATTTCATGGGCTACCATGTAAAAATCTCCCTGATCGGACAATCTTAACCATCTGATCAATATCCTCTAACATGGATAGTCAAGATCGTTTCTATGAAAATAGGGAAAATCAACAAATTGATCCATCTATTTTCTGAGGCCCACCATGGATTGCTTATGATTTCAAAGATCTCATTTGTTAGGCGATCCTAACCATCGCATCTATCGGATGGAAAACGGATGGATATAAAAGATAAGGCCAAATTAAGGATGGATAGACCGTCTGATGGTTGTAGATTTTTACATGGTAGCAAGACTTGTATTATGGACATAAAATAACAGTTCTGATCAGTCGATGGACCGTCCAACTGTCTATAACTTGTGCATTGAGAACAATGGTTTATTTCTGATTAATTAATCATGTAATTAGACTAATTAATGAGATTAGTGAGTTTGTATATATGGGGCCATGGCAAAGTAGTTGATTGTCTTTAGGGATCCGGCAAATATAATCAAATGGTGCAGATTAGTTTTATATTAAGGTGACAAAGCTACAACTCACTCCAGCTAGATTTTCTAGGAAAGAAGCTAGATATTAAATAACCCACATGAATTCTAAGGTCCTGATGCATTGGGGAATGAATAGTGTCTATGATCCAGACGGTTGATCTGATGGGACCCACTTGAATAGTTTTACAATATTCCATCCAGGTGGGGTCAAAAGATCAACCCTAAGGATATCACCAAGATGGGCCCACCGACTGGGTTGCATAAGGGCCTTGTAATTCCGTTTTCACTGCCCTAACGTCATGCATTAGTTCTCTGAAAAGGCAGCTGGCACTTGGTCTCCAGTCACTGTCCAGGACTTGCATTAGAATTACCAAAATACCCTCATGCCGTTTGATTTTGGAGGGAGGTTCTTTTTCCTTTCTCTGTAGGCTGTACCAAGTCACATGTGAATGCATGTTGATTAAAAAAAAACCTTTCGTGATAGAGGCTATTCATATGGTGGAGGGGCCAAATTGGTATTAAGATCCTTTACTTACACCTAACTTGACGTAGACTACGTTGCAGGCCAATGAGATACCCTCACGTGTCAGTATTCACATACAAATGACGGAAAGCAAATCATAAGTTGTATGCACATCTACAATTTAAAAAATAGAAATTGCTTGAAGAATACGCTACCATTGCATATGTGGCACATATGATCCGCAACATGTATAAGAAGCTACTTAAAGCATTATTTGGAATTAGAAACAAATTAGATTACGATGACAAAAATAGCTTAAATCTTATTAGGACATGCCCAATAGCATATTCTAGGGCCAACAAGGAAAACTTATGGACATTACCTCCCAAAAGCTTATAAAAGAGAAAAATTTCGAGCCCTCAACACACATGATCAATCAATCTCTACAGCACAACACCACTTATCTTAGTTTTAACTTCTTAACTTATATCCAATCATGTTGCAATAAGTCTAGAATCTACACTTTAGTTTAAGCTTAGATATTACACTTTTATCCAACCACATTGTTATAAGTCCAAAATTCATAGCTTAGTCTACCACATTGCTATAAGTCCGAAATTCATAGTTTAGCCTAAATGTACTACTGTCCAATGTTATTGCTGAAGTATGTCTTAAGAGTAGTTTAAATACTTACAACCACATGGTGGATCACACCAATCATATCCTGGAGGCTATATATATACCTCAGTTGTTTTGTTCACACAACCAAATCGTCGATAATTATTTTTGTTTCTTTGCATAATTTACCTTTCTGATTAATGAAACCAGTGGCATGACTTTAATTTTAGATCATAATCATCTATCATTGCATTATAAAAAAAAAAACTTAAAATTTTATCACCATTAAAAGAAATTTTTTTATTTAATTTTAAAGGACTAATCTTTCTCTTTTAAAATTGCTTGATTGCTGTGACATAAGTGGCTGAACAGTTAAATCAATCTTTAAATGTGTGAACATAATTTAGCTAATTTGGTACTTAGGTCACATACATTCAATTAATTTGAGTTGAATACGAATCCAGTACATCTGACATTACTGTTATTCCTAATGGGAAATGTTTGACATTATTACTACTCCTAATGGGAGATGTTTGACCGAATTTGGGCAATTCGTTACATGTATGGCCACGGATTGAATAGCAAAATCTTTACCATGATTTGTTAAGTGCTTGTCCGTTAAATATATGTCATGGGTTATTTGTGGCATTTGCTCAATGCTTTTCAGCCGTCCATTTTGAGTCCAATTATGGATGTCTACTGATAGACTAAATCAATTGATGTTTAGCATATAGACCATCCCCATGATGCCCATCACATCGATCTTCCTAACACCATACATGTGTGCCACATGTACGGTAGAGATCTTTTATACGCTTCCAAGATAGTTTTAAAAGTAATCACAGGTACGTCCAGGGCACTTTCCTACCTCGCAACATAAGGCAATAAAAAATATAGAGAAATCATCACATACATCCTACCTATGGGAAACTTCAAATTCAGCCCCTCATTTCCCGCCAACATTTACTATGAGTTCAAAATCCGAGCCATAAAAATGGTGGGCCACATCAGGAGGATCATGTGTACCTAAAATCAGACCAGTTGGCCAATAAGGCATCCCACACCATCAAAATCAACCGACAGCCAATGATCTGAATCAATGCGCAGTTGGGGCCCACCCAACTAGCAGATCAACCTGATTTTCATGTCAGGCCATTTTCATGATATGGCCCACCTCATGCAAGATCAGGATGTCCAAAACAAGGGACATGCAAATGTGAAAATCCACATACATCCCATGCATGTATGATCATGAAAAAAAAAATAATAATAAAAAATATAAAAATAAGTAGGGTCATTTCCGTAAACTTGAATATTGTATTCGGATCTTGCCGGCCCAAGTAGGAATGGGCCATGGCCGGCTGCATGATTTCTACACCCCACTTTCTTCCCATCCCTTTCCTATAAGTAGAACTCAACAACACCCTCCATTCTCTCAATGCAATCTCTCAAACCCCCTTCCTTCTCTCTCTATCTCCCTTCCCACACGTACACATACACAGACACGTGCACCCATGCACCCATGCAAAAAAACGTGAAACACCCACAAGTGTAAACACAGAAACAGTCCCGTACGTACACATACACACGTATATACGTGCATATACTCGTTTTTACATACACGCGTAAGAATGAGGCAGGCGGGTACGTATTCGGGTCTTCTATCGGGTGGGATATCGGGCAGGACGGGCCCCCACTCGCTGCCTCTGGCTAGGATAAAGAAGATAATGAAGAAATCAGGGGAGGACGTGAAGATGATCTCCGGCGAGGCGCCGATCGTCTTCTCAAAGGCCTGCGAGCTCTTCATAGAGGAGTTGACGCTGAGGTCTTGGATGGTGACGCTCCAAAGCAAGCGCCGGACGCTCCACAAGGACGATATTACAGCTGCGGTCATCGCGACGGATATCTTCGACTTCCTCGTTCAGATGGTGTCAGATTCCGGTAGCCGTGGAGCCGCTCCGGCAGAAATGGAAACAGGAACATGAAAATCTACAACTCTCTCTATCTTCTATATCTGCTAATAGGGAGTTATTTTATACTCTGGCAAGTATGACGCTTGATACGCGGATACTCAGAAATTTTACAGGTGGCTTACATTAACTCACGTCCCAAGATCAGATTGGTTTAAAAATCCTAACCTCTGATTCATGAACGCTTATTTGATGGATTAGGACTATTGGGTATTTTTCATTATAACCGTCCAATTAATGTCCATCAAACCAATAGTCAGATGAACAAATAAGGTTTATAATACATCTAAAGTGGGCCCCCTAATTTGCAAAACTTAATTTGAATTAGTTTAATGCCACGTATGCAATTTCTTAGTGCCTGTGTATCATCCATCACACTCTGCCAGAGTATATATCAAAGCTGAACTTGCTCTTAATATTAAGCTCATTTTCTATATTAGTTGTTTAGGCTGCGTTTGGTTGCCACAAATATCATGTATTTTCATGATATTTTGCAACTGATTAATCATGAAATATCATGAGATTTCATGATATTTGTTGCAACCAAACGCAGCCATATATATGATTTAAGCTTTCATTGGTTTAAGAGAAGTGATCTGTGCATGTATTGCAAAAGTAATGTGTATAATCTCTCTCTCTCTCTCTCTCTCTCTCTCTCTAGAAAATCATCTCAGGCTCCAAAGGGTGATGCTCCAGTGCACCATAAGTTGTATGAGTTATAGTGCTCTTAGTTGCATTAGGGCACTCAAACAATCCAATCAATTGATCTAGAGTACTGTCCATTGGATCCAACAAAAATTTAATGGGCTACCAGGTAAATATATATCAGACCAATCTGACGGTCTTAACCATCTGAGCAATGATCTCTAAAATGGATGGCCGAGATCATTTGTTCAAAAATAGGTCTGACCAACAATTCGATCCATCTATTTGATAGCTTTGATCATGGATTTCTTATGTTTCTAAAGAATCACTCTTGTTAGGCAATCATAACAATCTCATCCATGAGTTAGAAATGGACGGCTACAAAAAATAACGCCGAATCTAGATGGATTGGATTATCCAATGAGTCCTATTTTTGCACAGAAGCCCTTGAAATGTGTTCCAAACTTAACAGAATGGATTGATCTGTTGGACGACATAATGCTCTCTTAGAGCATGATTTGGATTTAAAAAAAAAAGCCTACCTAGTAGGATTTTTTTACCGCAAAATCCCTCGGGAATCAATATTTTACCAAATAATGCCTGAACTATGAGAAATTAGGAAAGGTCCTTTTTGAGAGAACAAATCACAAAAAATTCCTCATCTAATTTTTCTTAAAACTAGAATTTGGATGTTTCTAGTGGTGTATATTTTTTTTTATATGAATTGGTAGTTCACTTTATGATTGGATCCGGCATATTTTTTGGTTCACCTTATAATCATGTTGGTGTGCATATGTTGGATGTCAAACACTTATCATGTGGGCCCTATAATTCTAGATTCTCTACTTTGTAATGGTTAAAAAAAGGGGTGACTATTATTTCTCTTTTGAAAAAGCCCTATCAATGAATAGCGATTCTGGGGGTAATATTGCCTATCAGTAGTATCCGAATCAGGGAGGCATTTTGCCGTAAAAATCTCCCTATTATAAAGTAAACATTGGTACTTGGGCTGAGTGGGGCTGTGTGGGATCAACAGGGAACTCGTGACAAATACAATTCGTCCATCTGTTTTGGAATCCCAGGTGGACAGGATTTTAAAAATAATGCAGATCCAAAACTCAGATGGGCCATACCACATGAAACAGTGGGTATTGAACACTTAGCAGTGATAAAAGTTTTGTATCAATATGATACTTTTTCTTGCAGTTTATCTGAGTGTTAATAATTCTTCTAAGGGTTTGGATAGCATATAAACATCATGGTCAACTCTAGAAAGGTTTCTACGGTCGGTGGACGTTGGTGTTTCCACTGTTTTGTTGGTGGTCCACCTTAGTTTTAAATCTGCCTGATTGTTACAATTTTGTCATATTTTTTGTCTTTAAAAACATATGTGCGTAGTGTATTTTTCTTGGGACATCCCTGTGGATCCCACACAGCCCCGGTTACTGCTTGGGATTTTTACTATATTAGCCCCGAGGTGTGGCCATTTTAACTAAAAATTCAATTTCTCATACCATCTTGCCAAAGTGGCTTTTTCACGAGAATTTGAAATATTTGTGGTCGGTTTTGCCCCTCTGACCAGCTGTTGACGTACGGAGCTGCTTTTCGCACGGGGCTTTTTCTCAAGGGGATTGTGGGGCCCACAAAATCATCGATTTTGGCCATCAGATGGCCAATCTGATCCGCTCATATGAAATGGGGCATTTTCAAACCCACGCGAGAAGTTTTTGCAAATCCGACAGAGGCTGTATGTGACCTAGAATAGCGTTAAGGATTCTCATTAGTACAAATTATTATTTGCACCGGCGTGGCCCACCGGTATTGACACTTTCCTTGAAATTTTTGATAATGACTCGTAATTAAAAAACTTTTTATATGAATGAATTCGATTTGTCTTCTCACATCCAAATTGCCCCACATAAGATCACGTTTGTTAATGGTGGGGCCATTGACGCAATGCATGGTGAAATGGATCCATAAACCTTCCAGTGAAACACGTTGTATGGGATCCACCACATTCTTCGTACGAAGAAAGTGAAAAAGTTGGGTTTGGAGGTCCCACCAAGGCAATGCAGGCTATCCGTTCATCAACGACGTCGATGGACTGTTCTCCTTCCCTCTTCGTCTGACTTTGGTGGTAATCATCCGATTTTTCATGATGCACGTCCAAGATAATGGCTGTAGTAGATTGTAACAGGGAAGAAAGGTTGGGCCCACAAAAATAGTCCGCTAAATGAAAATAGGTAAACCATCTCTTTAACTGATTCTCTATGTAAATGTTAATGTGGATGGTAATGTGCATGGTGAAATGGAAAAGTGTAATGGGTGGAGGCTCAAATGTGGGTTGGATTTCCACTGAGTACTCAAAACTCCATGTGCTAACTGGATTCCCACTGAGTATTGTGGAATCCCCCCTAGAACTGGGGATTCCCACTGGGCATAGTGGATTCCCACTGAACACTGTGGATTTTCCCTGGCACTGCGGATTCCCACTGGCCACTGTGGATTCCCGCTGAACACCGTTGATTCCCCTGGGCATAGTGGATTCCCACCGAACAACGTGGATTCCCACCGAACAACGTGGAATCCCCTATGGCACTGCGATTCCTATTGGCCCCTGTGGATTCCCACTAGGCATTGGGGATTCCCACTGGGCATAGTGATTCCCATTGAACACTTTGTATTTAACCTGGCACCGCTGATTCCCACTGACCACTCAGGATTCCCGCTGAGCATTGTAGATTCCCCTGGGCATAGTGGATTTCCACCGAACAATGTGGTTTCCCACGTGGCACTGCGGATTCCTACTGGCCACTGTGGATTCCCACTGAGCACTATGGAATCGTACTGGGCATTGTGGATTCCCCCTGGGCATTAGGGATTCCCACTGGGCATAGTGGTTTCCCCCTGGGCTCAGGGGATTCCCACCGAGTAATGTGGATTCCCACTGAGAAAGGTAAATCCAAACGCACAAGGTCCACCGCCATTTGACTTTATGACATGCTCTTTTAGTTATGACATGCTCTTTTCTTAGCTGTCAAAACAAGGCCCTAATGGGTGCTATAACAAGAATGATACTCTACATTGGGCATCCACATTGGCATTGGGAATCCATTGTTTCAATTGTATAGTTCTTAGTTCGACCACGGAATGCATCTCAACATCTTCATCTCTACAACACTCAATTCATAAAAGTATCTTTTAAGGCTTACAACTAAGCTTTCTCGTATCAGGCACAAGAATCGTTGAATATGACAGTTACGCAGCCCATATGCTGTCATTATGATGGTGAGCTAGTAAACGAACGAGGAAGGTGGAGATACAACGGTGGCGATTCTCAGTTTATCATGGTGAGCAATGAAATAAGATATGAGGATCTTGTATCTAAAATTCACAATGTTATCGGCACGACACATTCGGAATATGAGCTTAGAATCAAGTTCGTCTACCCATCGCCTAACTCCATATCACTTCGTCCACAACCGATCAGATATGATGACGATGTGGCGGCATATATGTTTATCTCCGCTCAGAACTCAAAAATTCATATACCTATGTTTGTGGAGAAAGTCAGACATAAACGTGTATTTCATGATCCTGTGGCGGTGCATTTAAATGAGCCTATACCAACAGGTGATATGGCCGTATATAGAGAAGACTGCACTGACATCCATTCAACAGTCCGTGAAGACGTCATTAGTTCATTACGTGGGGCACGTTCAGAACTTCCGCGTACGGGCAGTTTCGAGATACCGGAGCTAACAGCATGTGCAGTTATACGTACTTCACCGAGTGGGGCATATCACGAAGATCCGAGTTTGGACAGTTTCGATGCGCCATCATTCCGAATCATTCATAGCGAAGACAAGGCGCACATTCCTTCACCGGCTACTACAGATATTCGTCATCGACCATCGACTTATGCAATTCAAGAAGATCCAAGGTTGGACAGTTTCGAAGCGCCATCGTTCCGACTCATTCATAGCCAAGACTACGCGCACATTCCTTCAGCGGCTAGTGCAGATGTTCATACTCCATCGAGTAATGCACATCAAGATGATCCTCCTTTCAGCAGTTTCGATGCGACATTGTTCCAACATATTCATAGCCAAGATTATGCGCACGTTCCTTCATCGGCTAGTGCAGATATCCCGAGTCCATCGACTGATGCACTTCGGGAAGATCCGAGTTTGAACAATTTTGATGCGCCATCGTTCCGACTCATTAATAGCGAAGACTATGCGCACGTTCCTTCCAGGGCTCATGCTGACATCCCATGTCCAACCACCAGTGATCGTAATCGCCTTTTAGAGGTTCTTGAGACTCCAATGGATGTCATGTTTGAGCGAGATGAAATAACTCCATAGGAGATACTTGACCTCGATGCGGCATCAATGTACGTGAATTGTCCGGTATATCATGATTTTGTTGATGACCCAAGTGAGTTAGCCGTTGGACAAATGTACAGAGACAAGGCTCGGCTACAGTTCACGCTTTGTAAGTTTGCGATGCGAAATCATTTCCAATATAAGGTATTGAAATCAAACAAACAGAGGTACACGATTAAATGTCTAATTGATAGTTGTGGTTGGAGGTTGCATGCATCGTTGTTGGACAATGGTGGTGCTTTTAAAATAAAGACATATCGATCAGAACACACATGTAGCCAATCCTCCGATGCAATCAGTTATCTCCATGCAAGTTTTGCGGATGGTAGTCGTGGTAAACGTAATGCAGCTTATGAAGGTACAGGAAGACATCATCGTCAAGCAACGATTAAGATATGTACGAAGATTACTGCAGAGCGTATGAGGAATGGCATAACATGTAGGCCACAAGATGTACAATTTGGAATGGAGAAAGAATTCAATGTCGAGGTCAGTTATATGAAAGCGTATAAAGGTATCGAAGCTGCAAGTAGTGTGATTATGGGGTCATTTGAAGATTCATACAAAGTACTCCCTGCCTATCTCCTTGAATTGATGAAGGCAAATCAGGGTACGGTAACGGACTTACAACTAGACAGCGAAACGAATTGCTTCGAGAGATGCTTCATTGCGCTAGGACAATGTATTCGAAGCTTCCGGTTGTATTTTCGAAAAGTTTTATGCTTGGATGGGGCTCACTTGAAAGGGAGGTATAAAGGTGTACTGTTCACCGCAACAGCGTTGGACGAAAATAATCGCATTCTCACGGTAGCATATGGGGTTGGTGAGTCAGAGAATAACAGTAGTTGGCTTTGGTTCCTTCAAAACTTGAAGCGGGCAATTGAGCCTCTCCCAGAGGAGATAGTTATTATATCGGATCGTCATGCAGGTATAATCAACGGGGTGAAATCAGTATTCTCTAACGCAGCTCATGGTTATTGTGCACACCATCTCCTCTCAAATATGATGCATCACCACAAGGATGAGTCTTTGAAGAAGTACTTTTGGGCGGCTGCTAAAACGTGCCGAAAAAGCAGTTTTAATGATCTGATGCACATCATATCAAAGGCCAACCCTGCCGCATTTGAATGGCTCAATAGTGTAGATAAAGAAAGATGGGCTTCTGTATTTTTTCCGGGCTAGAGATACAACATGATAACGACAAACATTGCTGAGAGCGGAAATGCACTATGAAAAAACCAAGAGAATACCCGATTGTGAAAGTTCTCGATAGTGTCAGGAGCAAGATTCAAAAATTCTTCTTGAAAAGGCGAGAAGATGCGAAAGTGTTTTTAGGAAAAGCAACACCCTGGGCGGAAACACATATGAGAGAGTTATCAGACCAGGCGAGGATGACAAGCTGTACAGCGATATCTGTGGATGAATATGAAGTTAATGGGGGTGAGTATACCGACGTAGTGAAACTAAGTGAAGCGAAGTGTGGATGTGGCGAGTTCAGCGTGCTAATGTTACCTTGTCTACATGCAATCGCCGCATGTGACAAGTACGAGCTCGATCGTTACAATTATTGTTCCCCCTTCTACTCAACAGCAGTTTACAAAGTGATGTATCGCGATTCCATATACCCAGTCCCTGATGTGAGTCAATGGGACACACCTGAAGATTTAAGGGTGATATGCGATAAAATTCGTCACCCAAATGAAAGGAAAATTCTAGGAAGACGAAAGAAAATGAGAATTACAAGCCTAGGTGAGGAGAGACCAACCGTCAAGTGTTCCAGGTGTAGACGAACGGGTCACAATCGGATGACATGCACCTACCTTCCGGCCATTAGCTAGAATTTATTACTACGTGTTGCGCTGGTTACTTTTTGCATACGCAAAGCCTCACTTTGTATTTAATTTTGTACGTATCTTTTTGTAAATCCACACTATGTCATATAAACATTTTGTCTACGTAATTTACTACTTGAATGGAGAAAGGCATGTGGTTGTGTATGTGTATGTATATTTAACGCTTGTCGCTATCATAGTTTCCCGTGCCAAAACACATAGGGCCTGTTTGATTTTTTGGCTCAGCTCTAATTATCTTGTAAATGGATAATGATTATTTACCTAGGTAATTACTGCATCTTTCCCAATGAAGACAATGACACTTACTTTTCTTAATGCTAAAATTGAAAATTTTGTGCAATAAATATGGGGCCTACCGTGATTTATGTGGCTTATCCACACCACCCATTTCTTTATGCCCATTGAATTTAGGGCGTGAGCCAAAAATTGAAGCAGATCCAAAGCTCAAGTGGACCACACCACATGAAACAGTGGGAATTGAGCGCCAACCATTAAAAACTTCTTGGGGTCCCTAAAAGATTTGGATCAAGCTGATATTTATGTTTTCCCTTTATACATGTCTGTCTGACCCTATGAACCAGTTAGATGATGACTAAACCTCAATACGGGCCCAATGAAATAAACAACTTTCAACGGTGGACGAATTAAGGCCACTGTTTCCTTTCGTGCGGGCCATTTGAGTGTTAGATTTGCCTCATTTTTCGGCTCATGCCCTAAAATGTGCTAATAAAACATATGAACGGCGCTGATATATCATATACATTACGATGGGCCCCATGGATTTAAGTCAACACTTTTGGACCGATTCTCGAGGTGGAATTACTCACCTATATTCAATCAAGGTGAAAAAGTAATAATTACCCATTTACCAAGTATTTACCTGGATCATGAAAAATCAAACAGGCCCATAATGAAACAAATGTATTTACTTGCGTTGAAAGATAAAATTTGTGGGGTCGGATCACGGGATTCACAGAATACATCCGACTGCAGTGACATGTGAAGATGAGATGTGACTGGTGAAAATTAGATTAGTAGGGTACAGGTAAGTACAGTCACAGGTGAAGAAGATGTATGATCACGTGGGATTCCATGACCCCCTTATCCAGTCCCTACCATTTTCGAATCCTCCAATTGTTTAAAAAATGTCACGAAATGGTCATGGCCGGCATCATCCCAACCTACGTCCACCTCCTGGAGACTCCTACCGTATGCAGGAAAGGAGGGCCGAGTGGAATCGTGAAATATGCAAGCTAGAACAATGGACGACTATTTGTAGGAGATACAATCTTCCAGTGCCTAGACGACAGTTAGTGAATATGAGGCGTGATACGTTGGCAGAAATTGATACGGCATTGGGAAGGCTAAGAAGGGAGATCAGAAGGATGGTAAGTCGTGTGTCGAGAGTGTGGATGGATGGTGTGACGACGGATCTCCAGAATGCATCCGAATCGGATATTTCAAATGAAAGTGACGGGGATTTATCGGATTTTGAAGATAAATAGTCATCGTTTTCCTTTAGATAGCTTTTTAAACTCGTGCTTGTTCTTCGGTAAGTTGCTATCATATGTGTATTTGGACAATCATCTGTTCTTGAGTATTTATTGTATCTGGGCTTCTTTTTTTTTCCAGAATTTTTTTAAAGTTCGGAGGAAAAACCGCTCCACCAACTTTGACTAACGATTGATGACGCCATTAGCATATAGAAAAGGTCCAAATTGCCCCTCTTTCGTTGTAATTTCACAATCATACCCCATTCAAAGGGGTTGGGCGTGCGTAAGATGTGATGGGGCCCACGGACACTACCTATGAGATCGATGCTGTCCATATATTTTGCCATTTCGTTTTAGGTCACAAGCAAAAACAAAAGGGAAAAATTTGAATACCAGGTGTACCACACCAGAAGAAATAATGGTGATTGAACGGCTACCATTGAAGACATGTGATGGGGCTACGGACGTTTCTGATCAAGCTGATACTTGTGTTTTCCACAGGGCACTTCGGATTCCCACAGGGCACTATGGATTCCCACATAGCACTATGGATTCCCACAGATCACTATGATTCCCACAGGGCACTATGGATTCCCACAGGGCACTTGGATTCCCACAGGGCACTATGGATTCCCATAGAGCACTATGAATCCCATAGGGCACTATGGATTCCCACTGGGCACTTTGGATTCCCACAGGGCACTATGGATTCCCACAGAGTACTATGGATTCCCACAGATCACTATGATTCCCACTGGGCACTATGGATTCCCACAGGGCACTTGGATTTCCACAGGGCACTTTGGATTCCCACAGGGCACTTTGGATTCCCACAGGGCACTATGATTCCCACAGGGCACTATGAATCCTATAGGGCACTATGGATTCCCACAGGGTACTATGGATTTCCACAGAGCACTATGGATTCCCACAGGGCACTTCGGATTCCCACAGGGCACTATGGATTCCCACAGAGCACTATGGATTCCCACAGATCACTATGATTCCCACAGGGCACTATTGATTCCCACAGGGCACTATGGATTCCCAAAGGGCAGTATGGATTCCCACAGGGCACTTTGGATTCCCATAAGGCACTATGGATTCTCACAGACCGCTTTGGATTCCCACAGGGCACTATGGATTCCCACAGATCACTATGATTCCCACAGGGCACTATGGATTCCCACAGATCACTATGATTCCCACAGGGCACTATGGATTACCACAGGGCACTTGGATTCCCACATGGCACTTTGGATTCCCACAGGGCTCGTCGCCTAAAATGAGATGGCTTATTCAATAAACGCGATCAAATCCATGTCATGTAAAATGAGCTGGGTAGATGAAAGCATGGCATCTACTCCGACCTTCGCCAACAGTAAAAAGTCAGGCCTTCGCAAAAATCCGCTGTTGCAGCCCACACATGCACTCAATCATCATTACATAAATCAATATACGAAGATCCCAAAATGGGAACAATTCATTTAAACATTCCATCCCATGTCGTTAAATTGTTCCCCCAGCTAAAACACATCAGAAAACAAAAGCATTTATCCAACACTTAGAATATAACAAACCCAGCAAAAAAAGGAAAACTGAACTAGGATCCTAATGATCCAAAGAAGCCGGGGATGGAGGTGGCGCGTTCTCCTTCTCGATGCAGCAAAGGATCTGCTGCATCTTCCTGTAGAGTCGCTTATTCCAACGCTCCTGACGCTCTGCCCCAGCCGCCACCGCTCGCTCTAAGGCTACAATACGTTCTTCTAAGCCGGCAGTGGGCCGGTAGTCTTCATCTTCATCTTCTGCCACATCCTCTCCCTCCTCTGATTCATGTTCTTCTTCGCTCTCTGACTCATCTAAAAGTCTGGCATTCGAAGGTCTTGCCCTACGACCTTGTGGGACATTATCCTTCAACCGTCCCACATTCTTCGTATTGATCTCATTAAAGTCAACTAGGCGCGAAGTAGCAGTAGCAAGTCCAAACTGCTTCGCCAACTGACATGCCAAGCGCCCAAATGGCAAATTCAGGGGTCGTGATGTGGAAATGGGCTTCAGCATTTGGGTCAGAACAATAGAGGGTAGGCATACCATCTCCTGTTTACCCACTCTATACAACACCTCAACCATGTAAGGTATCAACTCAGTGTGGTTCCCCGCTCGCGGATAAACATTGTGGACAAAAATGTGATGCAGCCTACGGAACACTGGCAACAGATTGGACGACCTCAAACAATTTCCTTTCTCCCACTCCACGTAATTGCCACATAGAAACTTCGTATGTGTGCCTCTCATATTCCGACGGTCCGGGTCACCCTCCTTCACCACGACTCGACCACATGACACCCCGATGGCTTTAGCAATGACATTAACGTCAACTCAGCGTAATATCCCGTTAACCTCTACATCAAACATTGGAGGATCTGATCGTGGATTCCTACAAGCAGAATAGAATTCCTCCACCGTTATGTCGTTGGCGACCGAGGTGGGATGGAATATGGGGGCCCATCCCAGGGTTGTAAGCCATTCCCCCATCGTTGAATCCTCAAAAATGCCCGGTATGTCAACCCTAGCCTCAAATGTTATCTTCCTGCGTGAATACTTATTCCAACCTTTTGTACGAGGGCCACGCTCGGAAGTTGCCTCACCTCTTCGAGGCCCATGAGAGGACGACGCACCAGCGTCATCGTTCTTCTTCTTGCGTACAGGGCGGCTAGGGCCTGCCCCTCTCGAAGAAGCCTTTCGTTTGGCCATCATAGCAACGAAGAAAGGAAGAAGAACAAAAGATGCAACTGAAGAAAGGAAACCGGCCATAGTAGCTTCTTCTCTTCTTTGCAACTCACCAATCTTAATGGGGAACCCAAAACGAGATCTGATTTTACCTAAAATCCGTGCAGAGCTTCAAGAGTTGTAGCCGTCAAGTGCTGTTCAGAGCCACTCTAGTGGAGAAGAACGATTGGAAGAGGTGTACGTCATCTAGGGGAGATAGGTACTTTGAGAGGGAGAACGAAAAACCGTTGGAATGTGGGGTCGGATCCTTTCTTAACCTTTTTTAAAAAGGTACTTCGTGTCCGTCGGTGGACCGAAGTCGTGATCGACGAGCCGAAGGAAAGTGTATCTTGAACTATGCTACATACCGAAGACCTTCGGCCGGAACCGAAGTACGCTGGACAATCCCTCGGTGGACCGAAAAAATCATCGGCGTGCCGAAATTCATTGTGATGAACTTATGAAAAAATCGGAGACCTTCGGTCAGAACCGATGTACACTGGACGAATGTCGGCGGACCGACTATCTTCGTCGGTTAACCGACGAAGTACATTTAATTAATCTTCGGCGCGATCTCGTCTTGTCGGTTGTAACTGATGGCCTACTTCGACGGGCCGAAGGTGGCTGTCGGTTGACCGACGACTGCTCCCCTCATTGTGCAAAACGATTTTGGTTGTCATGCATTTTAACACATGTCAAACTCAAAAGGCAGCTCTGTGGAAATCCATAGTGCCCTATGGGAAGCAATATTGCTCTGTGGGAATCCATATTGCTCTATGGGAATCGAAAATGCTCAGTGAGAATCCAAAGTGGCCTGTGGGAATCCACACTGGCCTGTGGGAATCCATTGTGCTCTATGGGAATCTACAGAGGCCTGTAGGAATCTATAGTGCCCCGTGGGAATCTGAGTTTGGTTTGCTCCAATAAAATGTGGTTCGAACTGGGATCGGTTTCGTTGGAAATTTCGAAGCAGGCCGGGCCAAGTTCAAATTGAGTGAAGATAACCTCATGTGTTCACTTGTCTAACAACTCCACCAACCAGCCAGTTTGAAGACCAACTCATTGTGACCATTGATTTTTGACTCATCTGAAGTGGATCCCATCAAATAAACGGTTTCAAAACGGATTAGGCACTGAGTAACTTAGTAAACTTTTATTATACTGAGTAAAATACATTGGGCCCACTGTGAATGCACGTCATATATCACGTGTCTACCACGGGGAACAATGGGTGTAATGTACTAATGCTTATTTGTCATCCAACTTCTCCATAGGATCACGAAGACATGGATGAAGGGAAAACACAAATATTAGATGGACAGATAGGATAAAATACGTAAATCACGGTGGGTCTAATAGAGTTTACTCAGTAAGCAATCTGCTTCCACACGTACGGTTTGTTATAATTTAGATGCACGCACGTTTACAAATTTGGAATGCATACGTATGGACCATCACAATCCGTGCGAGGAAATTGGACATAGGTCAAGACCTGGCTTTAGAACATGTCCCATCTCACGTCAATGCGCACGTTTATGCTTGCCAATGGAGTCTCCACATGTGTGCAATCTATATACTCGTGCCTCAGTCCTATGACATAAGGTGGGGAACAGAGTACTGCCTGCAGTCCACATGCAATTGTCTGTAGAATAACTGACGGTGAAGGGTACGAAGATCTGTGGGAATCCCAAGTGTCCTATGGGATTCATAGTGATCTGTGGGAATCCCAAGTGCTCTGTGGGAATTGATAGTGCCCTGTGGGAATCCATAGTGCCTTGTGGGAATCCCAAGTGCCCTATGGGAATCCATAGTGCCCTGTGGGAATCCATAGTGCCCTGTGGGAATCAATAGTGCCCTGTGGGAATCATAGTGATCTGTGGGAATCCATAGTGCTCTGTGGGAATCCGAAGTGCCCTGTGGGAATCCATAGTGCTCTGTGGGAATCCATAGTGCCCTATGGGATTCATAGTGCCCTGTGGGAATCATAGTGATCTGTGGGAATCCATAGTGCTCTGTGGGAATCCATAGTGCCCTGTGGGAATCCATAGTGCCCGGTGGGAATCATAGTGATCTGTGGGAATCCATAGTGCCATGTGGGAATCCAAAGTGCCCAGTGGGAATCCATAGTGCCCTATGGGAATCATAGTGATCTGTGGGAATCCATAGTGCTCTGTGGGAATCCATAGTGCCCTGTGGGAATCCGAAGTGCCCTGTGGGAATCCGAAGTGCCCTGTGGGAATCCATAGTGCTCTGTGGGAATCCATAGTGCCCTATAGGATTCATAGTGCCCTGTGGGAATCCATAGTGCCCTGTGGGAATCCATAGTGCCCTGTGGGAATCCAAGTGCCCTGTGGGAATCCATAGTGCCCGGTGGGAATCATAGTGATCTGTGGGAATCCATAGTGCTCTGTGGGAATCCATAGTGCCCTGTGGGAATCCAAAGTGCCCAGTGGGAATCCATAGTGCCCAGTGGGAATCCATAGTGATCTGTGGGAATCCATAGTGCTCTGTGGGAATCCGAAGTGTCCTGTGGGAATCCATAGTGCCCTGTGGGAATCCAAAGCAGTCTGAGAAAATGGATGAATAGCATGGATGAATCACATACATCACGGTGGAGCTCACACAGCATCGATCAGCAGCTACTTTCCCCCCAACATGTGCTGTAGATAGATGTCTCTATCATATTCGCTTCCAACCCAATTTCCAATGCAAAACCTACCTACCCACTAAATCCTCTCCGTCTCTCTTGTTAACTTGGTGGATGACACATGGACCATTGATAAGTAATTGGTTCATATCCAATGGTCGTAATCATTCGAATCGTCTAATAACCGTAACTCCTAATTTATTGATCCTTCATGGTAAGGCCCAAAAAATGAATAGTTTAGATCTCATTTACATATGACACGTGTGCAAGGACCTTCTGTGTCCGTCAATGACAATTTGGGAAAACTCCACGATCCATATGTTGGGAAAAGCCGGCAGCGTAAGCGGAACGCCGAAACCGTGAAGTAATGCAAAATTAAATGAGTAACAAGATGCAATCAACCACACAAAAGCATTCAACACAATAGACTTCAAATTTTACGTGGGAATCCATAGTGATCTGTGGGAATCCATAGTGCCATGTGGGAATCATAGTGATCTGTGGGAATCCATAGTGCCCTGTGGGAATCCAAAGCGGTCTGTGGGAATCCATAGTGCCTTGTGGGAATCCAAAGTGATCTGTGGGAATCTATAGTGCCCTGTGGGAATCCAAAGCGGTCTGTGGGAATCCATAGTGCCTTGTGGGAATCCAAAGTGCCCTGTGGGAATCCAAAGCAGTCTGAGAAAATGGATGAATAGCATGGATGAATCACATACATCACGGTGGAGCTCACACAGCACCGATCAGCAGCTACTTTCCCCCCAACATGTGCCGTAGATAGATGTCTCTATCATATTCGCTTCCAACCCAATTTCCAATGCAAAACCATGCTTTCATCTACCCAGCTCCTTTTACATGACATGGATTTGATCGCGTTCATTGAATAGGCCATCTCATTCTAGGCGACGAGCCGGGAAATGAGGCAGATCGAAGGTATAGGTGGACCACATCAAATGAAAAAGTGGGAATATTGGCCATGATCCAAGAAATGGGGCAGATCAATGGCGTACGTGGACCGTAGTAGATGAAACAGTGGGGATATTGATGACCATAGTGCCCTGTGGGAATCCATAGTGCTCTGTGGGAATCCAAAGTGCCCTGTGGGAATCCATAGTGCCCTGTGGGAATCCGAAGTGCCCTGTGGGAATCCGAAGTGCCCTGTGGGGTTCCAAGTGCCCTGTGGGAATCCATAGTGCCTTGTGGGAATCCATAGTGCCCTGTGGGAATCTGAAGTGCCCTGTGGGAATCCATAGTGCCCTGTGGGAATCCAAAGTGCCCTGTGGGAATCCAAAGCAGTCTGAGAAAATGGATGAATAGCATGGATGAATCACATACATCACGGTGGAGCTCACACAGCACCGATCAGCAGCTACTTTTCCCCCAACATGTGCCGTAGATAGATGTCTCTATCATATTCGCTTCCAACCCAATTTCCAATGCAAAACTATGCTTTCATCTACCCAGCTCCTTTTACATGACATGGATTTGATCGCGTTCATTGATAGGCCATCTCATTCTAGGCGACGAGCTGGGAAATGAGGCAGATCGAAGGTGTAGGTGGACCACATCAAATGAAAAAGTGGGAATATTGGCCATGATCCAAGAAATGGGGCAGATCAATGGCGTACGTGGACCGTAGTAGATGAAACAGTGGGGATATTGATGACCATAGTGCCCTGTGGGAATCCATAGTGCTCTGTGGGAATCCATAGTGCCCTGTGGGAATCCATAGTGCCCTGTGGGAATCCATAGCGCCTTGTGAGAATCCATAGCGCCCTGTGGGAATCATAGTGATCTGTGGGAATCCATAGTGCCCTGTGGGAATCCAAAGCGGTCTGTGGGAATCCATAGTGCCTTGTGGGAATCCAAAGTGCCCTGTGGGAATCCATACTGCCCTTTGGGAATCCATAGTGCCCTGTGGGAATCCATACTGCCCTTTGGGAATCCATAGTGCCTTGTGGGAATCCATAGCGCTCTAAGGGATTCCATAATGCCCTGTGGGAATCCAAGTGCTCTGTGGGAATCCATAGTGCTCTGTGGGATTCCGAGTGCTCTGTGAGAATCCATAGTGCCCTGTGGGAATCCATAGTGCCCTGTGGGATTCCATATTGTTTTGTGGGATTCAATATCGGTCTGTGGGATTCCACAGTGCTCTACGGGATTCCATATTGGTCTGTGGGATTCCATAGTGCTCTGTGGGAATCCATATTCTTCTGTGGGGATCGATAATGGATGTTGTACGGGAAAAAAATGCATGTGCAGATTACAAGTAATCGAGTCTTCAGTATGTATTTATTCAAAGTACAAAGTGAATTACTTTTCTCCTGAAAAAATAAAAATAATTGAATATTTAATAGTGCTGTACAAATTGAATTACATAGTGCTGTACAAATTGAATTACATATGTACTAGTTGAATATTTAATCCTACGCACGCTCTCTTCCATGGTAAGATGTTTTTGTTCGCGGCTTCCTTGGAATATCTTTCGCTGCAGGTATACCATTTTTCGTTGTTGATGGACCGCTTTCGATGACTTCTACAATATCTTCATCTAAAGATAATTGTACCGGTCTTGTCATTCCTTTCAACTTGAACTGAAGTAAGTCGAAGGCTATTGTTTGCCTGAAATTAGGGACTTCTTCCTATGATTGAAAATACAACGTAATGAGTTAATAGCGGTTGAAGGACATGATGATTAGACTTCTGGACAATGTAACCTTACCGGAGTAAACTGTACATCCAACCCGCTGCATAGGAAGTCCATAGCTTTCATGACGTATACCCCACATTCATCACTATTTGTTTGTTTTGGGGTCCCATCGACTATATCAAAATGCCATTCAACTTCCCAGAAAGGATTCCCGTCATCACATATATGAAATAACCATCGAAGCCCATATGTGAATCCACGTACATACGATTTGAAAATTTTCTTCCAAGTGGTGGCTATACTGTCGATCAACCAAACTTGTCTCTTCATTGGATAAACTACTATTAAAGTCCAGTGCGATTCGTGAACGTGGACAGGAAAGTAGACCTACAAAGTACATGAGAACTATTATAAGCACATATGTCTACCGTGCGCATTCCATGAAAAGCACATACATAATTGTAGACAAACCGTCTCGTATTGCCACATGGGCTTTGCCGACCGAGCAACGAGGGCCACAACCGATGGATTAAGTCCATTCAGCATCGTCTCCCTAGTACTGTGGTCACCTGCAGCATATTTACATATGCTGTTGACATCTTTCTGGAACAATACCTGTTTAAGTACGATAAGAGAAAACTATAAATTTCAGGCAGAATTATTACTACATATGATCATATAATTCTTCTTCTTATTAGGAATATTTACCCAGAACCAAGTGGACACAAATAAGCAATCCTGGGGGTGCGCAGCAGGATAATGTGCTCTGCGATCCGTCAGAAAATCCATGTACGCGTTGATGCACTGTGTAAAGAATTATTCATCAGTAAAAATCGACAGTCAATGAAAGAGTTATCGACAATGAAACCTACATTGAACTGCGGCTTACCCCATCATCAACCCATACATTATCCCATATATAATGCAACCAATAATGGTCACCGGAATCGTAAGCGGCTTTGACAATACTGTATTCACCAGGCGATAGCCGTCTCAAAGGGTTCATAAATCCTGGTACGTCTGTGAAGCCGAAGTCGGACTCGGTGCCAGGTTCCGTGAATGGGCTGCGTTGGAACCTTGAAGGTTGTCGGGTACAAACGGGCTTCATATTATCGTCTCCCGCTACCCCGCACGTGAAATCAGGAGGTGTCACAAATTTTGATTGACCCCCAGAATACAGGACAAGGGAAGTGCAAACCTCTACATCATCCAAGTTATGAAAACCATATGCCTCCGGAGTACGCTGAATTGTATGAGGCTGTACTTCCTCTCCATCCCGTTCATCGGCGGCGCGTTTTCCCTGAAGACACACGATATATACTTGGTTAGTATCTAAATCGCATTGTAAATTACCAGTGTGGCACAATTAGAATTGAAAATACCTTCACCGCCTCCAATTCGGCCTCAAGACGAGAAACTTTTTCACCTAATTTCCGATTTTCCTCCTTCACTTCGGCTATTTCGTTCTCATATTTACTTACCTTATTCAATAATATCTTATACAATTTATTCCATCTAGACTTTTCATCTGATTTAATCTCAATAGCTTCTTGTCGTCTATCCATGTTCTTCTTTGACCTCTTCTCACTTATTAACGTCGTGTTTCGAAGAAGTCTTTGAACATCTATAACAGCATCATGTTCCTCCTCATCTGCTGTGGGAATGAGGGGCCCGGTGCTCACAAACTACACGATGAACATGAATGCAATTATTAGAACATAAAAGTAATGTTCAAAAGGACAAAATTCACCGTCACACTACGTTCCATGCATATTACCGAATCTTTTTCAAAGGTTTTAGAAACGCTCGCAAACCGCGCTATCATGTTCATTTTCCAATTGAGAAATCGCGGAATGTGTATAACACTCCTTCTCGAAGCCCAGCGATTTGAGCCGGTTAGAGGTGGGAAGGACTCGTATGCCCAAACCTGTCGAGTCAAGAATACAAAAGGAAATGAATAATATGAGGTAATATATCGTGTATTTGGAATGTACAAATTCATAGAATACAATACTAAAGTTACTTGAAGGGCAAATGTGTTTCCACAAAAAACGTACGTATCTGGATAGTGGGCCTTTATTGCCGTGTTGGCATGGTACTTCAAGATTTCGTAGCCAACTCGACCCCAAGGATAGTTATTAAAATCATCGATACTATTTGCTAAACTAATATATTCCTCCACACATTTATTCTTTCCCGGCAATCCAACGATTAAATTCTCCACGCATAATAGTAGGGCTAATTTCACGACATGCGAATGTCTTTTCGACCCTACGAGACTTTCAAAAGTTTCCATTAAGTCTTTCTTTGTAATATGATCGTAATTCTGAAAGTACCGGTCTCGTAACTCGTTCTTCTCTTCTTTTGGCTCGTACGGTGCCCACTTCAATCCCATAATTAATGTGTAATCCATCTCACCAAAACGGATGATAGAATCATGGATTTTGAACCATAGGTCACCGAGATGTCTCTGCATCAACGCATGGATGATTGGTCCATGAAATATGAATTCGCTTTCGTTAAAGTCTAGCAAATATCCAAAGCAAGTCGATCGGAATAAATCTCTGCAATTTTTACACCCATTAAATGCAGCCTTCAGTGGAGTTAAAAATTCAACTGAACATTTTGCTGCCACCTTCTTAGCAAAATAATCTGGGCAAGGACCCGGCTTCCTCTCATTCATGCCACCTGTGGATATGTGTTGAAACAATTAGTACAATGAATAATGTATAATAAGTTGAAATACATGAATTAACCATAAACATATAATAAATACACATTCGAGGGTAATTGGTGCATAGAGGTGGGAAACGATCCGAGCCGGGCGGTGTTAGCCCTACTTTGCTTTGGCTTGTTTTTATGCCTCCCCAGTTTGTGGAATGGCTTGGTTTGTGTATGTGTATTATATGTATTATGTATTATGTATTATTCATGTTATCCATGTAAGAGGCTGTTCGAAACAAAAGTTCAGGAGCATAATTTTACAACTGCATGGGAACATCAAGTGGCCTTCTATATGTATTATGTATTATGTATTATTCATGTCATTATGTATATGTATTATCCATGCCATCCATCTTTACATATCATTTTAGGACATGATCTTGAAATCATAAACAAAGTTCAAGTGGATCACACCACAGGAAACAATGAACTTATGATCTACGAGCAGAATTAAGCCGAATCAAACCAAGCTGATTTGAACCAAGGTGGATTGAACCGAGCTTCCAGCCATATGGACCCGGTATTACCCTAGTTTGAGCTTGCTTTTGTTTTTTTTTTTTTTTTAAGGAGCTTCACTATGAGGCTTGGTTTAGTTTTCAAGCTGGCTTGGTTTGTGCCCACCTCTATTGGCGCCATTGAAATGTTTATTTTAGAATCCAACCAAAGGTCATGCCCTTCAAATGGTGCACCTTGATGGATGTAACACATACTGCTTAGGGGGAATCCACAATGCAGGCCGAATTCCACAATGCTCATTGGGAATCCACTATACCTGGGGGACTCCACATTGCTCAGTGGGAATCCACAATGCCTAAGGATTCCACAGTGCTTAGTGGGAATCCACAGTGCTCACGGGGGATTCCACAGTGCCAGGGGGATTCCACAGTGATCAGTACGAATCCAGAGTTATCGGGGGGATTCCATAGTGCCAGGGGGATTCCACAGTGCTCAATACGAATCCACAGAACTCATGGGGATTCCACACTGCTCTGTGGGAATCCACAATGCTCAGGGGGGTTCCACAGTACCTGGGGGATTCCATGGTGATCAGTGGGAATCCACAGAACTCATGGGGATTCCACACTGCTCTGTGGGAATCCACAGTGCTCAGGGGGGTTCCACAGTACCTGGGGGATTCCACGGTGGTCAGTGGGAATCCGCAGAACTCATGGGGATTCCACACTGCTCTGTGGGAATCCACAGTGCTCAGGGGGATTACACAGTACCTAAGGGTTTCAATACTGCTCAATGGGAATCCACAGTGCTTGGGGGATTCCACACTGCTTAGTGGGAAACCATAGTGCTCAGGGGGATTCCACAGTGATCAGTAGGAATCCACAGTTACAAAGGGAATTCCACGGTGCTCGAGGGATCCAAGGAAGACTTTCGAATAATACGCATCGAATAATACGCAGGAGAAATAATTAAAATAATACGCATTGTTACCTCTATAAGCCATATCAGTCGCAGTGAGAGAAGATTTGAGGTGTCGGTGTGGGTCCCACGGAAGAAGGAGCAACGGCCGGAGGTAGTTTTCTTAGAAGGAAAAGGTGGTGGTCCCCTACGTCGTGACTGGTGGTGTTCCCTACCAATGGTTTGGAGAAGCTTTCTTGTTTCTGAGCAAATGGCTACGAGCCAACGGCCCCACCATTTACAAACTAAAAACCGTTCGTATGTGGGGCCCATTGGATGGTGGCAGAAGAAATCCAATCCGTTCGTACAAGAAGGATTTTAAACTACTATATCATCTAAAAATATGAAGATAAAATTTAATATGGGTGGACCACACCATTAGAAAAGAATTTAGAAAGAAGGAGAAACGTCAAGACTTTTGTTGACCACACATCACCTAAAAATGAATGCAAAAACCTCTCGCGTGGGTTTGAAAATGCCCCATTTCATATGAGCGGATCAGATTGGCCATCCGATGGCCAAAATCGATGATTTTGTGGGCCTCACAATCCCCTTGAGAAAAAGCCCCGTGCGAAAAGCAGCTCCGTACGTCAACAGCTGGTCAGAGGGGCAAAACTGACCACAAATATTTCAAATTCTCGTGAAAAGGCCACTTTGGCAAGATGGTATGAGAAATTGAATTTTTAGTTAAAATGGCCACACCTCGGAGCTAATATAGTAAAAATCCCTTACTGCCTTTGTAGCAACCATAAGTGTGATGGTTGCTACAGAGGCAGTAATAAATTGCAAACGTGGCAAGCAATTATTTCAATCTAAACCGTTCAAATCGTGGGCCCGAATTCAAAAAGGAGGAACCAAAAAGAATTAAACATGTGATTATCTCTCTGGCAGGTTGATTGACATGTAACGGAAAGTAATCTATGGTTTGGATTCAACAATAAACTGTCCAAAAACCAGGATCTAGGATCGTTCAATCAGCCTGATTTTGAGTTGATGAGCTATATATAGTGGTCCACGAAATTTGTACGGTTTGGTTTGACATGATGTATGTTACATATACCATTTCTCAGTGCATGCGTACGAAGCTCCTACGTTACCGGAGTATCTCAAATAACTCCTAATTAGTAATTTGTTTTCATAATTGTAGTTGACCATTTTGCATGACGCATGGGAAAAATCAGGGAAGCGGATTGCGTCCGCCAGGCAGGGCTCTGTGGGGCCCACTGTGATGTATGGGTTTGATCCATTCTGTCCATCCAGTTTTCCAGATCATTTTAGGATACGAGTTTAAAAATGAGGTGGATCCAAGGCTCAAGTGGACTACACAGTGGGGATTGAACGGTCATCATTAAAAACTTCTTGGGAGACACAGAAGTTTTGGATGAATCTGATATTTGTGTTTTCCCTTCATCCAGCTACATACGACCTTATTAACATGTTGGATGGTAAATAAACATCACAGTGGACCCTAGGAAGATTTCAACGTTGTGTGTCATTATCACCGCTGCTTCCTGTTGTGTGGTCCACTTGAGCTTTGGATTTATCTCATTTTTGGGCTAGCATACTAAAATGATCTTGGAAAATGGATGGACAGCGTAGATAAAACCATTATATGATGGTGACCCCACAAAACCACTGCCTGGACCGATTAGGGGCAGCATGAAATCCGCTTCCTAAAATCAGATGGTGCGAATGGCATCGCAGGTCCTGATCACAGCTTAGCAAGTAGCAACCCAACAAATGCTGGCTTTTAATTCAGTCTCCATAAAGAGATAAAGGAGTGCTATACAAGTGCATTCACCTGCATTTTATTATATCTAAATAAAGTCATAATAGGAAACTTTAATTAAAATAATTATAATATCTATGTTTTTTTTTTTTTTTTTTTTTGATAACCGGGGTATCCAGGCCTCTTAGAGCACCTGAGTAGGTCCTCAACTAGGTCTCCAGAGGGAGCACCCTTCGAGGTCCCCAGGGCACGTGCAAACCCTCTAACCCACACACACCGGGTAAGTTAATGGGAGGTGGCCACCAAGGGGCTTCGAGCTCAAGACCTCTTGCTTCCTGAGGCGAGGTGTCCTGGCCAATTAAGCTACTGCTCAGTGGTTTAAAATAATTATAATATCTATGTGAATGAACTATATATAAAATGTATTTTGATGGTTTAATAATGTTTTTTTTTATCTCTCCCAAATCTTTTCTTCCAAAGTAACCCTCGTGAAAATTAATTCACCAATTGGTTAAAAAAAATTCACCTTCCATTGAATTTTAAAATAAGGTGGTGACCACTCAATCTTTATATTTTAGATTATCTGTATAAGTTTTTTCTTTTCCTTTTTTTTTGAAAAGAATTATTCAATTAAATATATTTTGCTTTTAAATGTAGAGTTTAATAAAGGGTTTTTGATGAGGACATCTAGGTCATCCAGAATCAGTTGGACTGACCCAATCGAAATAAATAAGCGCACAGCCTAGATCAATGGTGAAAGTTGATCCAACTGTTTGATTGTAGTGGGCCACACACATTGTAGAGATTTTGTTTTTGTTAGTCATGCGACGCACCCACCCTATTAGCTGCGCAACGCACCCACACTGTTAGTCACATGATGCACCCACCGGTGCAATTAGTGTCTCCTTAGCATTTGAACCTAGTCGGGCTAGCAGACGGACACACATTGTCGAGATTAGGTCTGGGTTGTCCTATTAAAAAGACCAGTCCATGAAATAGCATATGAATAATGCAGTTAATTAAATTTGCAAGTGGGTCACTTTGGACTTGGATCTCCTCCATTTTACATTGGTTTTCCATGATTCTCGCACAATGAGCTTTTACCATGGAGGATAGCAACATCAATAACAATCGTGATAAGTGGGCTGCAAAAGGTGATGGGAAGCCCCCAAAGTCTTTAAAAAACATGTTGGCATGTGAACAACATAAGTTGTATAAATGCCCTCGTTTCACTCATTTGGGAGCTTGTAAATGGAGGCAAATGGGAAATGTAATTGGAGGTAAATAAATTGGGAGTAAATGGCTTTACTTAGTTGTGTTTGAATGGGAGTAAATGAAATACATTTGAAATTCAGAGATTATGTTTGGATAGAGTAAATGAAAGAACGCATTGGAATTTTTCAATATATTCACACGAACATATATGATATCCCAAATTAGCTTTAATATCTCGAATTAGTGTACATATATGATATTTAACAAAATGCTTGTAATAAGGCCATTAAAATATCTACTTTAGCCAAAAATGAGAAAATTTTGAGCCTTAGATAGTGGGCCACAAGCGTAAAGATCACAAACTTGCCAACACTTTTTAACCATCTATTTAGATGGCCAACCTTTGGATGGTTTGGATCATTCTGTTGGTGTGATTTTAGTGATGTAAGCTGTAATTAAATTGTTTTGGAATATTATTAGCATGTCATGTGTATGGTGGACATGTGCATAGTGCCACCTTTGTTTACTCATGTGACTCTCAAGGGAGCTCAAAAAGGCATTTCACCTCATTTACTTTCCAAATCCTCTTTTCGTATACATGCTAATTACTCCCATTTCACTTCATTTTTATGCATTTATTTCCATCCCAATACACCTCAAATACCATTTACCTCCATATTTACTCCCAATTCCCCCCATTTATCTTTATTTTCTCCCATCCAAACAACCCCTAATAAGTATTTTAAAGAAAATTTTATATGATTTTGTAAGTCCAACATCCAGCTATCAAAGGATAATTGACTCTGTGGATCATTTGGGGCCCACACGACATTTGAATGGCTTCAAAATAGCAAGAAACATTCTTATTATAGGAAACTTGCATATCTTGTGAATTGTGCAACTTTACAATGATTTTCTGTCATCATATCAACTATATCTATATGATTCTTGCTCTCTTGCGTAACTCATATTGGTAATTTCTGAAGTATCTAGTTTTCTTGGGAGATTTTGTGGACCCTGTCAATTATACAAGCCATCCAAAGCTTCAGAAAAAAGCAAAATCACAGTAACAATTACAATTATTTTGTGAGAGTTTTGATGCACTCTCAGCACATGTACCTTGCTACAATGTGAAAATAGTTTTTCTGTGCCCCATCGAACTATTGGAACTTTTAGGTTAAAATGCAGCGGAACAATGTATTTTCATTATCTAAAACATAGGAACACCCAATGTGTGATAAGGTTAGATTTCACCAAAGATCTAACATAAGAATAGTTTAAATAATACATGCATGCGATGAATGGTGTAGATGAATTTTTGCGATATTGAAGATTGTCGATGCAGAACCTATAGACCAACAGGCCTCTCCCGATCTATTGTACTTTAAGGAGATGAGAAAACTGCCATCTTCACCTCTGGTAGGGGTTGGGAGAGACGTTATTTGTCTATAGGGGTGACCACACACAAAATATATGAAAATGGAGAAGAGATGATGATAATGATGAAAAGGGAGATGCATAACTCTCTCTCCCCATCTCTCACTCCTCTCCATAGGTTGAAGCCTAAGGGGAGGGGGCATCTCGAGCTCTCTCTTTTTCTTTAGTGCTCTGTCCTCTTTATAATTAAATCTATATATAATTGAGATTTGGGTTTCAAGGCTGCACACTAGTAGGGTGCTCCACTGCCCTATGGACTTTGGAGTATCCTACTGTACACACTACCTCGTTAATCCACCTTGTACAAGCACCTACTCATTATCTAATCCCTCTATTATCTAAGTCATCTACCACCGATCTAGATTTTATGCTGATCAAGTAGTGAACCATAAGATTATTAATTGTGATCAAAACAATTTTAACATTTAAAACAAACTTTAATAGTTTAATTTTTTTTTTAAAATCGATTAATTAAAGCCTTTCAAGTGTTGTGTCGAGTGAAAAAATCACTTGATGAATCCTCATCTAATTAGATTAATCCCCTAAATAAGTCCATAGGTATATCTAGTGGATCTTATGTTAGCCCACGTAAGAATCAATGAATCCTAACATACATACCCAACATCAAGCACTTTCAATGGCCTCTTGGAAGTTTCACAAGATGAGCCAAAGACATACAATCAAGATTCAAGACTCACTCATGTCTTTAGGTTTAAGGATTGATCATCTTTCATGCATTATTAAGTTTTTAATCATATGATCATAGTTTAGGCTAATGGGTCCTCAGACTATTGACTTAATCTTCGATCCACTAATGTAAGTATCCAAAGGTCCAGTACTGGGATCCTTTATCCATGTCACACTTTCAATCCTGTGTTAAGTAAGGTGAAAAATGCACAACCGACGCTAAATCGACTTTCGATAGTGGAGACATTCCATCTTGACCCAAGTCAGTTTCCTTACATAGGATGATTATATATCTCAAGTCATGATATACTCTCAAGTCATGATATACTCAGTAATGACTAATTGGAAGTATGAAAATCATCAAAAGCCATCTTAAAATGGAAGCATAATTAACCACGACTACTAATTAACCACTCAACTAAGCGAAGATTTGTGGAGATTGCTTCCGAACACAATTCTCCAATAACCATCCTCGGTGTCTATAAATAAAACAAGGAATGAAGAACTTCGTGCCCACGCCAATGCAACAAAACTCTCTTATACAACGCAACGTTGCCTATCTTTCACCCCTTATGGATGCTTATCTTAGTTTAGCTTAGTTTAACTTAGCTAGTCTGAATCTAACTCCTTCACTGATAGCCAACACAATACTATAGAAAGTATGAACTTATTAAATTGTTTATCCTTCCACCCTATGTTTATGATCGCACTGCTGGATCGCTAGAAAGGTTTGTAAGTTTCGAATATAAGGCCAGTGAGGCTTTGTTGCCTTTGAGCTTAGCGATTCCATCAGTTTTCTTGCCTATGAAAATTGACTCTACAATGAACAAATCGTCATTTTATCACAACCATCTCGCCTACAAAGCACATTCGAGCAATGGACAGATAATCGAATCACGACAGTTTTGCATTGAAGTGAGGTCTCAAGTGATGACTAGGTAGTCATTGGCCACAACTGCCTCACTTAGTTTGGTTCTAAGCAACGAACAACCTATCACCCCACTGGTCGTCTCACTTACGAAGTGTGGCCACAACTGCCTCACCTATGAAGTTTCGTTCTAAGCGATGAATAGATTGCTACCCCAAGTGCGAATCCAAGTGATAAACAAATTGTTGTCTATCAACAACCATCTCGATTAAAAAACTCGAACCATGCGATGAATAAATCGTCGAAGATTAGCCTGCCATATAATCTCGTGAACCACGACTGTCTTGCATACAAATTTCAGTCTAGCAGTGAACAAATCGTTGTTGCCAACTGATTTTTTCGCTTATGAAGCCCAATTGAACGATGACCAAACCATCATGCCAACGGCCGCCTTGCTTATGGAGCATGGTATCTTGCCAAGCGATGAATAGACTATTATTAGTTATCCATTTTTTTAAATCTTTTTATTTATTTTCACGTTGATTGTAAGTAGTCACTTTAATACTAGTAGAATACCTTTTTCTTACAACTGTTTCTTTGTCTTAATAATGCCAGATTGTTGAATTGCATAAGCTATCACATGCTTAATTAAAAGTACTTTCACTGTAATGACAAAATAAATTCATAAAAAATATGAACTCTCCCACAAATTCCCCAATTCTTTGTAATCAGTACATGGCTGGATAACCCAGTCGGTTTGAAACTTGGTCTCTCATTTTATACAATGTCTGGGTTATAAAGTGTTTAGTACGATTTTAGCCACATGCCATTGTAGGAATGATTGAATTCAAGCAAATATATATATATATATATATATATATAGACATCAGATTCTATCTTGTCCCACTTTCCTAATTCTTGCTTTTTATATGCAATCTCGATTACCGTGTATGAGCAAGTACTATAGAAATATATTACGGGTGTCAGTGGGCCGGACCAAGCTCTATCCAAGCTTGGCCCGTCGTTTTTAATCTAAGTTTGAACTTGGCCCAAGCCTGTGATGGGCCAAAATCGTCCACCCGAGCTCGGCCGAAGTTTTTAGGATGGCCCGAGCTTGAGCCCGTTCGAGACCAAGCCCGATATGAGAGAGAGAGAGAGATTAGTTGTTGTTGTTTTTAAATGTTTTTATTTTTTTATTTTTTTAAAGGATTGGTAATGGATTTTTAGATTTTTCTTTTGGTGATGTAGGATGTGTGGGTGAATACCGATTGAAGAGGTGTTTTAGATTGTAAGTAAGATGGAGTTGTAAGGACGGTGTAATGGTAGATGCTGCTCTAAAGAGGTTGGCCATCTGTGGCCACAGTAAGCTTGAATAGAAAGTTTTAGACAGAGAGAGATAGAGGAGGTAGGCGTGGGCTGGAGAGATGAGAAAGAGGACTTATATTACAGATATGCCCTTGCAAACCCTAATGAGTTGAGTGAGCCAGACTAAGGGCTGGGCTCAATGGCTGATGTAAGCTGTCCATGACCAGCCCGATCCCGAGCCCGACCTCGGGCCTAAAAGTCTAGTCCATGTATGGCCCGAGGCAGGCCAGGCCCCGAAGCCCGACGGGCAGTCCGGCCCATTGACAGCCCTAAAATATATTCCCTATCATGGAAATGCCATAGAAGTGCCATGCGTGCACTTTGTCATTGCACACGTGGCAAGCGTGGACAAGATCAGAGCCGTCCATTCTATTGGAGCTATAGTGAATGGACTATGATTTTCTGTGCGGAAGACCTAACGATTTAACCGTTAGTTTAGAAATGGACACCATAAGATGGCTAATATTTCCAACTATTGGATGGTTAGGATAGATAGCTCAACTCATTTTTTTCCTAGTGAATCAATGGCAGATTCCCCAGGATGCACGGTTCAGATCGTGTGTGTGTGCCACCTTCGTTTTACACGATATGCATGCACGCAATGTCTGTATATAACCATACGTCCCAGAATGGCACACGTGTGCAGTATCCCATCAGATCAAACAACGGGGAATATCTAACAGTGGGCTTGGTCTGATGAACGGTCAGGATCTTGTAAACGTGTCAACAGATAGGCACGTGAGAACCTCTTACGATCAGAAAAGTGCAATGGGGCCTGGTGAGCGCGTGGTAGCTCATCCAACGGTGGACGTTACCACGTGCTTCCCGTGCTCGAGGGGCTTGGCATGTCTGCCCGAGAAACTCAAAAGCGCGAGAAATCGTCTCGAGACGAGTTGATCACGAGAAAATGTCAGTTACCTGTGACCGGGGCTTTGTGGGGCCCAAATAAATGTCAGTGAAAAATCCACTCCGTCCATCTGTTTTGAAAGATCACAATAAGACAGGGTTATAAAAATAGGACAGATCCAAAACTCAGATGGGCTGCACCAAAAGAAACAGTGGGAATGGAACCGTCCACCGTTGAAAATTTCCTGGAGCTAACCGTGATATTTATATTCCATCTAAACTGTTCATCGGATTATTACCAATCAGATAAACTGTGGACACAAATATCATGCTATACAAAACTTCTGTCACTCTTAGGCGTTCAATTCTCACTGTTTCATTTGGGTTGGCCCACATGAGTATTTGATATCCCTGATTTTTAGATTCCAAATCCTATTATCGTCTTTAAAAACAGATTGACGGAGTAGATTGGTCACGGACATCTCTGTGGGCCCCACACATCCACATGCAATCCGCTCTCATCAATTAGTACTGATTTTCTTCTATAGGCATCGGGGCGGAGGTAGATTTCCTGCCGACGGCATTTTTACTGCACTAGAACTGCGGTGTGGCTTTTGTTACTAAAAGTCCAATTTTTAGTCTAGTTCATTTATTTTAACCTTTTGATAGGAAATAGATAATTTATGACCGAAAATGCCCCTCTGATGGAACGGTGGATTCCTGAACACGTGGTGGTTAGAGGGGCATTCTCGACTGTAAAATTTTCAATTTCTTATCAGAAGGCCAAACAAGATGAGTGAGATGAGAAATTAGACTTTTAGTAAAAATAACCACACCTCAAGGCAATTATAGTAAAAATCCACCTGCTCAGTACCGAAGAGCCGTCACCGGACAGTGCTCTGTGAGGCCTACCATAAATATGTGTTTTTATCCGCATATCATTTTAGGCATGAGTACAAAATGAGACAAACCCAAATGTCAAGTGGACCACACCTTGAAAAGGTGGTGATTGAACGCCCATACTTAAAAACTTCCTAATGCTATTGAAGTATACTTATTTGCTATCAAAATTGCCCGAGTAAAAAAAAAACACAAATACCTATTTCATTCAAAACTTCCTTAGCATTTAAAAAGATTTGAATGGTATGCGTTCAATCACAATTGTTCATGTGGTATGGTTCATAGGAGATTGGATCTACCTCATTTTTTTGGCTTATGCCCTAAATGATCTACAAAAAATGAATGACATGCATAGAACACACATCATGTGGGGCCCACAGAGCACCTCCTAGTGGCTACTGAGTACTGACGGCGTTAGCAGGCAATCCCTTTTAGTTGATTTATCTATGCATTTCTACCGGGCAGATGAGGCGGATGCAGAATAGCCCAGTGCTCCATGGGCCCCACCATGAAGAATTTGTTTCATCCACCGTCCATCTACTTTTTCAGATCATTTTAACGTATGATCCCAAAAATGAGGTATATCCAAATCTCATGCCGACCACGTTACTAGAAACACTGGTGACTAAATGCCCACCATTACAAACTTCTTGGGAGGCAAAGGTGATATTTATTTTTTCCCTTCATCAACCTAATCAACGGGTTGGATGTAAAATAAACATTACAGTAGGCCTAGGAGGTTTTTAATGGTGGATATATCCACCTGAGACTTAGATCTGCCTCATTTTTGGGATCAAGCTCTAAAATGATCTGGAAAATGGATGGACGGAGTGGATGAAACACATACATCATGGTGGGCCCACAGAACACCGACCAGGCTACTTGTTGCCTTATTAGCCAAACCGTGTCCTACATCAACAGCTTTGTTATTCCTTTGGCATTTGTCGAGACTGATTTAACGTTCCAAATCAAATGCTTCATGTCCACACGCGATTGATGAGAACTATCAAGAAAAGGACGGTAGAGATTGACCGGAGATAAAAGAACAATGGAGAAAGAAAAAAAAAGCATAAAGTTCTGAAAAATTGTAGTAGGGACAAATAACTAAATTCTCATCCAACGCGCCAAATCAGGAAAAGTCCTCCTCGTGTCCCAATATCTGATACAAGGCAAGTGAGGTAGTAGATCCAAACCGTCCATCTAATGGGTCCTGTACTTGGACGTCCAGGGAGTGATCCAAAGCCCCTTCATTTCGCCTGTTGAATGTTGACCGTCAACTGTATACATTTCTCCCGTTGCTTTGAGGACCACTGTTCATAAGGCTAGGATAGTCTATTCAATGTGATTTCAATTCATAACTATCATCCATAAAATGTCCCACCAGATGGACGCTCCAGATCCAATTTCACACCTGCCACATGTCAGACAGAGGTTGATGGATGTCCTTCCTTGATCCAACACCCCAAAGTCATAACCTCCTCCTCGTAGAGATCTCCATGATTTGCCTATACGCCACGAGAGTCCATATCACGGACCATTGCGATTATCAATCACAGCGATGACCACAATGTATAAGAACTTGCGACGTTTATGTCATAAAAAATGCCTCGGCACATGTAGGGCCCATGGTTGGGTGATCCGGACCGTTGATCTATTAAGCCTCTTCTGGATGAAGAAGATCTTAGCCCATGGTTCGACGATCTAGACCATTGATCGTATGGGCCTACCATGAATGGTAGATGTTGCCAAAAATATTCTATGGCACATTCCAATAATCTAATCATGTTTTTCATTTGGCTATGACTTCATAGTTTTTAACCGTGATTTTAGGCAGGGATCAACGGTTAGGATCTTCCAATCTCGATGATTTTTGGGGTATCCCTAATCGATGGTGGATCCTACCAGATCAACGGTGAAGATGCTGAATTATGGCCGAAATGTGTATGGATTACGGATTACACACCGTACGCGCGCTATAATGCCTTACGTCATCAGTGACTTCAAAAATGCTAAGACGAAAGTATGCGTTTGCTACAACTCCCTAAAGCTGTAACAATTCATCAGCTGGAAATTGGATATTAGCTTGCGATCCAGACCGTCCAAATTGTGGGTTCCACTGTGAATGAACCAAACCCCGAGTACCAAAACTGGGATATGAGCTTGGATTTGAAAGGCCCACCATTTCCTTTTCTGGACCGTCCATTGATTCTAGAGCTCCTCCCATCAGTTCTTGGGCTACGTGTGTTGGGCCGATATTTTGACGCTAAATTGGAGGAGAAATGAGAAATTGAAACTGCCGATGCCGCGTGTACGATTATAATCTTTCTCGCGGACAATCGTGCGAGCGTAGCAAAAAAAATGGTAATCGGGATCATCCATCATAAGGACCCATCCAGGTTTAAACCATCCTAAAAGTGACACGTGTCCCTTTAAGGTGGGCCACGAGGAAAATTTTGACAGTTAAAATGAAGATCTACCACTTCTTTTTTCATCAGAACTTGGGAGGTCTCTTTGGTCGGGCCATATGGGTTGTGTGTCTCTCATGGTGATTGATGAACGGTCCGGATCTCTCCAACACTTGCCCTGCTGCCACTTGATTTTGCCACTATACCTACCCCAACTCGCGCAAGTAGTCCATACGAAACTTGCTGGAATCGTCGAGTTATCTGGAATACATACTCATGTAGTCGTATATGGTATAAAATACATCGGAATTTAGATTTTGGATCTGGAATACACATGATCCAAACCGCTTATATGATGTATCACACCTTGGATATCGTATATACAGAAAAAAAACCATTATATTGGAATATTCTAAACCTCAGATTAGTTGTATCTTTTTCTTTAATATGGACAATACATTTAAACTCTGAAACATGAAAGCTTTAATACACAATAATACATAAATCAGTCAATTTATATGCCATCAAAGGTGTGGCCCACCCTATAAACGGTTCAGATCATTGTAAAGAAGTCAAATTCAACGGATAAAATCCCGCCGTATGATATTACAATACGTGGGGATGTATTCTAGCAAACATCTCCTCGAGCCAGAAAGTCATAGGCGCGCCCAGCGATCCAGGAAGATCCACGACGGCAATGCGCGTGGGCATCACAGGTTTCAATAGTCATTGGACACGTGTCAAAAACCCTACCCTCAGATCTGGGAATTAAATAGACGGTCAGAAACGTGGCAACAGAAAAGGTCGACAGCTACGGCCACAGTTTGTGTTCTGCACTTCCTTTTCAATGGTGGTGACTTATCCACGTGGGACACGGCATAGATTTTGTCAATCCAAACCGTCCAAATTGTAGGGCCCCCTGTTGAAGTGCAACCCAGATGGAATAGATGATCCTAACCATCCAACCAGTGTCCATCAACGGAACGGTCACGAGGAAAATGACCACCAGACAGATTCATCTGTGGATATCAGGTTGATAGGATTTTTTAATCCGGATGGGGCCAACGAATTAGCTGTCCAGGACTGGCGCACATTACGCCACGTGTACGGTTGATACGTTAGCCATTTTCTAATGTTGATATCCTCATGTGATAATCAACGTGGATCCATGATACATAGGACGTGGGGATCATTCCTTTTTTTTTTATTATTCCTAAGGCTCTTCCTGTAGTTCGCGGACTACTGAAGTGAATTCATAGTCCGATAGTTGGGATCACACAAATAGACGATCTGAACTGTTAAAGAGATTAAAAAAAACTCTGTGAATATCCAACCCAAATTTTATGAATTACCAAAAAGATCTTATCCGTTCAATCTATGTACAGATAAAAATCATAAAAGTAGTCGACGGGTTTAATCATTTCGAACGGTTAGGATGATATTTACAGAAACAATAGGACCATCCACGAACTGTCCATGGTGTAAGATGTCTCCTCAAGTGGATTGTACACTGACCCAGATGGCCCAGTTGTTGGACTACGAATTCCCTTCGGTAGTCCGTGGACTACCTTGCCTTTCCCTTGCCTTTCCCTTGCCTTTTTGGATGAGGTTGGCCTTGCCGGACTTTTTACAGAAGAGAGAGAGAGAGAGAGAGAGAAAGAGAGAGAGGGCGTACCGAAGGAGAGAGAGAGAGGGCGTACCGAAGGAGATGGCGGTGGGCGTACCGGCAATATGGTTCACATTCGTGTCGCACGTGCTAGGGGCAGTTTCGGCAGTTCTGGTGTTAGTCTGGTGCATACACTACAGAGGTGGCCTTGCCTTTGTATCCACCAACAAGGCTCTCATTTTCAATGTATGCTCTTTTTTTTTTTTTTTTTTTTCATTTGATTTTCTAAATGATCTATTATCCCTTTAGATATTTCAATTAAGATAATATCTGATTTTTCTCTCTTTTTTTATTTTTATTTTTGTGGGTTTTTAGAAATAGTTTGATACTAACCGTCCAAGTTATGGACACCCAGTTTAGATGAATTGGGAACAAAATATTTTTATTATTTGGTTATCTAATTATAAGATTGCTGGAGATTTATTGGACGGTTGAAAATGAAAATATTTAATGGTTTTATTTTAAACAGCAAGTGTTCATGAATCATAGGTTATGATTGTTCAACCAATCTAATTTTTAGATTGTAAGTTAGCCATAGTGGGTTCCACAATTTGGTGGGTTTAGTTTGAATTAGGATTAGGTATGTGTTCCATTTGTATGTGCCTGCGTATCAAGCATCATACACAGGCAGAGTATCAAACTACTCTCCTTCTGTTTTGGGATTGAGATTGTGCCAGTGTTGGATTGTATGGTTATTGGTATTTTTTTTTTTTCTTTTTCTTTTTTCCTTTGAATATTAGCTAACAACAATAACATGATTTATTTGTTTATATTGTGGGTTTTTATTTATGTTTTATTTTTTTAATTTCTCACCATCCTTGAAATGGTGGATGGGATTCTGAAATCACATAGCAAGTGGACTTTTGAAGATTCAAATTTTAAGATGCTCAACCCTTCTGCACTCACTTGTTGTTGTTGTTTTTTACTGTGGTTGTTGTTGTTGTTGCTGCTGTGGTTGTTGTTTTCTACTGTGGTTCTTGGGATAGTATCACTTGGTTACTGTTCTAGCATAGAAAAGGGTGTGAGTCTGTTATAAAAATTAGTAGCACGTGATTTGGTGTGGATGTATGTATTATTTTTTTCATTGTATTTTTCTAGTTTATAGATGCTGATCTGAAAAAAATAAAAATAAAAAAAGAATGGTTTTGGAATATTTAGTATTGGGGTGCTTTGTGATTCTCTATGGGCCTGTTTGGGTGCACCCTAAAACAGGATTTTGCCTGGATGGCCCCTAACCTGGCTACGACTTCCGAACGTGGCGTGTTTGGCACATCCCAGAAAATGTGTAGTGAGGCTGCTAAGTCCTCCTGCCTATGAAGGGGCCCAAAATGTAAATGCCGTGGTGTCTGATTCTCATTTCAAGTGGCGAAAAACAAGTTCATTGCTGCTCGCATTATTGATCCATTTGAAGAGTGAGTGAGGTTGTGTTTGGATGCACAATTGAACTGAACTACGAACGGTCGTCTCCATCAAGAGGAAATTGCAAAGTTTAGTGAAGTTTGTTTCCTAGCCCCCAAATTGCATCTACATTTGTTTTGAATCCAACTTAAAAGCTGTGGAATTGCAAGTTTGGACCCAGTCCCTAATGTAAACGCTAGTTTGGCAATTTCTGCTTCATGAGACTAATGATCTCAATTTAATTTGAGGCAGCATCCAAATGCATCCTTAGGGATCATTTGGATGGTGGTAAATGGTTTAAGTGGTAAATGATTTACAACCTGTCTATTTGGCTTTAGGTAGTAAATGATTTATAAATGATTTACAGTGTTTGGATAGCCTGTAAATGGTTTACATCCTGCAATTGTGTATTCACGCCTTAGATAATTTAGAGAAGTAATTTATTAAAAAACATTCGAATGCATATAAGAGTGGATTTTAAAATGGATCATTGGGTTAAGCCCATCTCACTAACGGGGATTTGGATCGTAAGTTACTTAAGCTATACTTATGCCTCAAGTAACTTATCTTGGTTTCTACTTATTAAGCTGAAGTGAAAAAAAGTTACTTATAATTGATCTTAAACCAAACTTATCACAAATAAGTTACTTATCTACTGCTGTAAGTACAAAAAGTAACTTATTTGGTGGTATCCAAATGGGTCCTAAAGCTTAGGGATTGATCCTCACATAAAATCAAGCAATAGGTGAGCCATAGAAGTGGGCCCGCGAATTCAAATGCTCTTTTATAAGGCCAGTAGCAAGATCTGCTGCCGTTGGCGGAGAGAGAGCCAGCCAGCCGTTGGAGTTCTCAAATACAATGGAGAGAGGGAGTTGCATATCTCCCAGCCTTAGAAAAAGAGCAGTTGAAGGCTTCTTGCTGGTAAATCATTTGCTAGCAAATGAAATCCCAACTTTTTTGCTAGCGAATGAAAAGGGGGAAAAGGTGTTTAATCATGTATAACCAGTAATTGATTTACAAGCATTTTAGGGCATCCAAACGCAAGTTGTAAATAATAAATCATTTACAACTTGCCTCATTTACCACCATCCAAACGACCCGTTAGTATTGTGTGTTGTGTGCATATATGACTTGCATGGGCTTTTTTTATGCCAAAATGTCTGAAATTCAATTAGTTAGCAATTTATGTTTTTGCATTTCTTAGCATAGGCTGTGTTTGGTTGCACCAAATATCATGAACTTTCATGATGTTTCATGATTAATCAGTCTAACTTAGGTCAAAATATATTGAAATTTCATGATTTTTGGTGAGCTCAATCGCAGCGGTATGTTTCAGATTCCCTTGCATTTTCTTCAAAAATTTCAGGCATAGGTCAGGCCCAGGCCTATGTTCTTCAGAGGATCGTCCCAGTCCAGGAAAAGCCCATTTATGATTTTAGTTGACAGGCTTGGGGCTGAAATTAAAGATCCAATTACAAAAAGGGCTGGCCCAGACCATGTGTTTAGGTCCAATTAAAATCAGGCCCGTTGGGACTGGGCTTGAATATGCAAAAAGGGTTGATACCCAGCCCAGCTTGACATATTCTCCAGTGACTTGGCCTTGATCCCCAGTGGGCCTTGGCCCATGCAAGCTATCCATCTTGCATGCCCCTACCATGTAAGAGCATAAAAAAGATGGGGCTGACCTGATGGACATCTTGGATCTCATGCCCATATGCACTGTGGGCTTAACAAAGTTTAGTAGCTTTTTTTTAAATGTTTGTTGTAAATTGCAGATTCATCCAGTTTTGATGCTGATTGGCTTCATTATATTGGGAGGTGAAGGTGAGTAGATCCAAATGACATTTTCTCCTGAAGAAAATTTATGGTACGCTTGGATTCTCTATCATATTGAATTGCAATTTACTAGCCTAATTGTACTCAAATGTTCTGAAAACAAAATGGCAGCAATAATCAGTTACAAAGCATTTCCATTTCCGAAACATGTGAAGAAGCTGATCCATCTCATCCTGCACGCGATCGCGCTAGTACTCGGGGTCATCGGGATCTACGCCGCATTCAAATACCACAACGAGAGCGGGATCGCTAACTTATATAGCTTGCATTCGTGGCTGGGGCTTGGGACGATCTGTTTATACGCCATTCAGGTAATCATCACTGATAAAATGATAATTAGGAGCTAATAGAAATTGGGACTGTCAGTGGGCCATATGGGTGGCAATGAGCTGGGCCTGACACTTAAGAAGGTAAATGTCCCGTATCCATCCGTTGATCGCGTGGGCCACATATGCGCGAAGAAAGACATTTAGAAAAATGAAAATAAAAAATCTACATATAAGATGCATGTGTTGCCTAACTTATGATGGGACTCATGTTTGTAGGATAAAATGCCATGGAGACATTAAGCTGGGGCGGGCCAGGCCATTCATGGTTCGGCTAAAATGACCTGAGCCCAACCTAGCCTGAAAATTGATTGGGCCATATATTCTAGGCCCAAGCCATGGCTGAGCTCACTAGCCCAGGTGGACCATGCCTTGGCCAAAGAAAATCAAAATTTTGAGTAGCTCAGCCAGACCCATTTGATATTCAAGCGTGATCAACGTAGCCCCGGCTCATTTGATTTTTGAGATATGCTCCATCCTCAATGGGTCCCACAATTTGGATGGTCTGGGTAGATGTGCATTTTCTAAATAGGTGTGGAACTATCACAGAAGTCTATCCACTCATACTATGTTCCTTGTTTCCCTATTCATTTAATCAAATTTCCAAAACTATAAATTCGCAATTTCGATTTAAAGTTATGTTTGGCTGTAGTATTGAATTGAATTGCAATTAGTTTCCTTTGCAAGCTTGGGATTTCTACTACCCTTTATAGAATTTCCTAAAAATTGCAAAATGGGGCTATTTTGGGTTGTGTTTGAAAGAAGAAAGAGCTCTTTCACATCCACCCAAGAATCCTTTCATGATTTCTGGGAATCCTACAAAGTGCAGAGAGAAATGATCCACTGCATTAGTTCACTTGGACAGTCTAATAGATCGATCTGAACTATCTATTGAGTCTAGAACATATTTCGTAGACGACCATGCAAAATTTGCACTGATTGGATGGTCCAATCCATCTTGATGTGGCCTTATTTCTATAGCTATCCCTTTTCCAAGCCAAACAAATAGATGGATCAAATGGTTGATTGGACCTATTTCTGTATAAACAATCTTGATTCATTGATCAAATGGTTAATATTTGTCGAATTGTTATGATGCTTGCATGAAATCCAAAATTATTGTGATTTAATTGCATGGTACATCCAAACGCCGCCTTCTTACACACCAACGTTCGAATTTGCAGTGGATTTTTGGCTTTGTAGTGTTCTTCTTCCCAGGGGCCCATCCGACCATCCGGGGCGAGGCTCTACCGTGGCACGTGCTGTTCGGGCTCATCGTCTATGTGCTAGCGTTAGCATCGGCCGAGCTAGGGTTCCTAGAGAAGCTTACATTCCTGGAGAACTCAGGGCTCGCCAAGTATGGACCAGAGGCCTTCCTGGTCAACTTCAATGCACTCATTGTGGTGCTGTTTGGGGCCTTTGTGGTGATTGCAGCTGTTGCACCAGCCCACACTGAGGACAACCATGACTACACAGCTATATCAGTTAGTTAAGCATATAAGCATTGTAATCCATGGATGGGTTTATTGACTGTTGTGATTACGTCCATCACTGAGACTTAATTGTGTTTATGTGGGTACGTATTGGATGTATGATGTGTATTAACGTTGATCGTAAAATGAGTTTCGTTAAGTGAATTTTATAGTCTAATTGCAACTAGCTACTGTCTGCGTCGCAGTACTACCGGCATCTCTGGACCGTCCATCTGCTGGGTGGACCCTACGATGAATGACTTTGATGGTCACATATCAGACGACTAGGAAATCTTAAAATGGAATTGGTTGAACAATCCTAGCATCCGGACTGTGGAGGCCCTTTGGTTATAGGACTGTTGGGTCCAGCAATCCAATGGTCAGATAATCAAATAATCTGTAATTTTTGGTACATTATACATCTAAAATGGGACCCATCATGGGGCCAGATTAATTTGAATTACTGGTGTTCCGGGTGTCATACACCACACTCCACCAGAGTATCAAAGGTTTGCTCATCCTTCTTAATCCACTGCGTTCAAGGAATGATATCAGTAGAGCTGGACGCAAACCGAGTTTGATTGTTCGAATTGACTCGGACCGACTCAAGTAAAACTTTGTTCAAACAGAAAGTCTTTATGTTCAAACTTCGAACACATAGGGTCTATTCGGAAAAAAAAATTGAGTCGGTTTCAACCATAGCCTTGTTCAACTCGAACTTGAACCCGACTCGACTCGTTCGTTCAACTCGGTTAGACAGAGAGAGAGAGAGAGAGAGAGAGAGAGGAGGTTGGATGACAAATATACATGACAATGGGCCCTAGGAAGGTTTCAATGGTGGACATCATTCTCCTCACGATTTCTTATGGTGTGGTCCGCTTGAGCTTTGTATCTGCTTCATTTTTTGTTAGTTAAAAACTTTAAACCTTATGATTTGTCATTTGTAGCATGTAATTTGTGAACAAATCGATAATCACTATTTAGTAGTAGAAAAATATTTTCAAGCGAAAATAGCGAAATTATTCAAACTCGTAAAAATTGGCCGAAATCCATATGATCAAACATGTTCAAATATGGCTGGGCAGACCAAATCGAGTTTAAACAGATCCACCATGTTCGAATGTTTGTTTGAACATTGTTCGAACATACCCACTCAAGTAGTTGAATGATCCGAACTAGTCCATGTTCGACTCAGATCGAATCGTTGCCCACCTCTAAATATCAGTGGTCCTGGGGCCCACCGACATGCTTATTGTACTGCTGTGCTTTTAAACTCATGGAAGGTTACTGATCTAGACCCTTCATTGGGTCTAACCCGGTTTCCATGGGCCCACCAAGAAAAATAACATTGATCAGAGCCAACTTTGACATCGGATCATTACCAAACCAAAACAGATAGATGTTTAGATCAAAGATTCAATAAGCAATATGAATCACCCAGTTGATGAGGTTGATCATAACCATCTCCTTCATGGCCTGGGTTTGGCTTGGGCTAGGCAACACTGGGGCCTGACCCAACACTAAAGACCCAAGGCCCAAGCCCAGCATGAGACATGTATTGCCCGCCCAAGTTCGACCCAAAAAATTCTAGTTGGGCCTAGGCCGACCCAACCTGAAACTTGAGAAAATCCCGATTTTCCCACTTGAATTTTTTTAATATATTATTTACCAAGTGGACCGCTCATGCACAAAACAATGAAATAAACATTTTAGAGGAATGAAACAACGTTTTGCAATCAATATGGATGGTTAATGAACGTGGCAGGTGGTGCATGAAAATAAAGAAGATCACCATTTTCTTCTACAAAAATAGCCCTTGAGCATAAGGAGAAAGAAATATTGATAAATGAGAAATATAGTTAATATTATTGAATAAAGTACTACTTATATATGATGGACTTATACAAGTAAAAGAAACCCTAGCCTCTAATTTAACTTGAAGCTAGACACTTTTTAAAAATAGTAAAAAGACGTTTAATCCTATGAAAATTTATAAACAATCCTTAGAAGATTAAAACAATGATTCTTGTTCGCCACTGGACTCTTAAGATCCTGAAAAAAGAAGAAGAAGAAAGAAATAACAACTTGCAAAAATAGTAAATTTTCGCCTAAGACCATATTCTAAGTCCTAAAACGTTTGACTTTTGCACCATAATTTAATCCTTAAAATGTTTGGCTTTTCCAAGTTTGTTTTGGGGCCAACTAACCTAAATAGTTTTCGAAAGTATAATGTATGCTTGAAACAAATAACCGACTGCAAAGTTATGGATATGGATTAGGTGGTGAGACCACCCACCTTGGTGGTAAAATAACATCGCGAGATCTGATTGGCGGGGCGGTATATTGTCAGAGATGGGCCAAGTAAGTACTTGACCGAAAAAGCTTAGAAAAGGCCTACGCCTGTCTCAGACAACAAACTACCCTATCAATCAAATTTTGCCATGTCATTTCACCATCAAGGTAGGTGGAGCTCATCACTCAATCCGCATCCTAAAGTTATGGCCATTAAAAGCTATAGTGTGCGTTTAAACAAATTTTTGTTAATCAAGTGGAGGGAATTGACTGTGGTACAGGGTAAAGGATAAGCCAATGGAGGACATGGATTGCACAAATTTGGGCCAGAGAGTGTCTGGAGAGGTAGATAGATAGTACTACTAGTTGTTCGATCAGGAACCTAGCTTTATTGCGAGCCAAAAACCTCACCTTCAACTCAAGTTAATCAGTGGTTGTGTATGACCTACTAGTGCATGATACTCGAAAGAGTTTACAACAAGTAACATCTGCGATATCACCATGCCCTTAGGAAGATCAGCAACATAGGCATATCTTTGCATGCAATATAGTCTAATCTTCTTGCCCTTCCATATTGATCACATCACACAAAACTTTTGTCTTTATAAACCAACCATTGCTTAGTTATTTTAGTTTCGCTGACTTTCTTCATCCAATTGATTATGTATGGAGAGTAGAGCCTTTTCATCTTCAACTATAATTTGTCTAGAACTGCCTAAAGCATCTGTGTGGGTCCTTGATTTTCATGATTCCGCTCATTTTTCTTTTTTTCCTAAGGATTTTCTTTTACACTTTTTCAGAATTTGACCAATCTACACCTGTCTCTCTAGAGTTAGTGGCTAGTTTAGCCATCTATCGCCAAGGGAGTTAGTTGAATCGATGCCCAGCTTGACCATACTATGAGACTTAGCCAGCTAGTGTGGAGCGTAGGGCTTTTGGGGAGTGCTTTTGGTATTTAATGATCCTCTTTGTTGTTTTGCTTATTTATTTTGATATCTCAATTTTGATAGGACTTTTTCCTCAGGTCTACATTATAGTCTATAATGGTTCAGCAATGACGATTTTTTCTAATGTTTGGGTTCTTTGAACAGTCCTCTCTAGTTGCATCTATACTCTAGTCATCAATTTGACAACTTTGTTAATTAAAGGTTCAGATGGACTACATCGATGCCTGAATTCAATCCGCGCTCACTAAGTACAGTGCAAAACCCGGTTTGTCATACCGCAAAAATTCCAACGGCTTCTTAGCTCTCCATGGTTTTCCTAATGAAATGTTTATATTATTCTTTTCAACTATACAATCTTTACATGGATGACTGAGAATGTTGATTGATGACAAACTAGTAATTATCTCTCTCTTGAATAACATTTTCAAGCCATTGAAATTGATATGATTGAACCAAAGATACCATAACCAATTGGCATCCTTAAAAAGTGTACTAAATTTTGGTAATACTACACTCATAATTCTTAAAAAAAGGATGCAATATTTAGTCATTTGTACCTTCACAATAAGGTCCTTTTCACCATTCATTCTAACTAGCCTTTTTCAAAGTTGTCCCATATTTAATAGATTAGAATAAAAGTCCGAAATATAGAAAACATTGGAAATATAATGAGATGATCCATCATTTAGGAGAATTTGGATTTTTATCTTCTTCCATATTTGAAATTCTGGAATTTTTAAATTTCACTTCTCCATGTATGCTTTCATCTAGCTGAGAACATATTTCCTTCATCACATGCATGTGATTACTACACCCAGCGTTCCAAGTATCACTATTATCATTGGGTAATTTCTCTCTACAGTGCGATTTGTAATGCCTATATTTCTTAAAACATTAATATTAGATATAAGATTTATCATCCCTTGTTTTTTTTTTTTTTTTTGCTTGTGGTGGACTATTTTCTCTCTAAATATAGAATTGGATCTACCCCCCTTCCTCAGCCTCTACCACATTGAATACAGCAATTTTTAATTAATAAAAGCTCTGGTTTTATACCAAAAATTTCCTCTTGATGTTACAGGAGTTGTCCTTTTTTCTTTTTTTTTTACCCCACTTAGTAATTGATACCAAGACCTCAGTATTGAAATAAAGGTTATCTTCTCTCCGTCTACCACTTGAGCTATGGATCTGTGTGTACATGAGTTGAGTTTAAAGTGTATTATTTGATGCAATACCTCAACATGAATAAACACTGTAGAAAAAAAAAAAAAAAAAAATTTACCACTTACATGAACAAGAACAACACTTTGTGTACGCACCCAAAATCATACGTGTAAAATCAAGAGAAAAGCAGTGTCTTCTACCTTAACTCTATACCGCATGTAGGCTATGAAAACTCTACCTCTACAATTACAATGGCAACATAATCGGGTCCAAAACTAACCTTCACACCACACATATAAAAGATAAAGGAGAAAAAAGAATTTACTCACTTTCTTACTTTCTCAGCACTCTCTCTCAACTCTCTCTTATGTATTTATACCCTAACCATATTTATAATTTTTTTTTAAAACAACACAACTCACACATGAGAATAAAATACAACTTTAACTCAAAAGCTCAAATAAAAACTTAAAAATAAAATTACGACTAAGACTTGAAAGTAAAATTTACTTAACTTATAATTGACTCAATCATCTAAGTCTACGTTCCCTTGTTTTATTACTTATTTGTAGTTCTCTTAAGTTCTCTTAAATGCATTCATTCCTACTTCTGTCATTTTCATTTAATTATAAAGATTAAGGTTAATTAAATAGGAGCATTTAATTAATTAATTAATTTTTGTTAACTATGGTCTTGATTTGGATTGATTCCACGTGATTCTTGTCCTTCTACAATCTCACTCCACAATGATCCACAATTTCAAAGATACATGCAAGGGTAAAACTGTAATTTCAAAGAAGGTATCCATCTAGTAGACAGGTGAGTAGAGCTGGACACGAACTGAATTTAACCGTTTGGATCGACTCAGTAAAACCCTGTTCGAACAGAAAGTCTTATTGTTCGAACTGTTATTCGAACACACATGATGTGTTTGAAAAAAAATTCAATTCAATTTCAAACACAGTCCTGTTTGACTCGACTCGAACTCGAACTCAACTCGAATATTGATCGACTCGACTTGACTCAACTCATTCGTTTGACTCGATTATATATATATATATATATATATATATATATATATATATATATATATATATATATATATATATATATATAGCCCAGGAAGGTTTCAATGGTGGACATCATTCTCCTCACTATTTCCTGTGGTGTGGTTCATTTGAGTTTTGTATCTGCCTCATTTCTTATTTAATGCCTTAAAATAAGTTGTACAAATGAATGGACGAAGTGGATAAAACAAATAAATCATGGTAGGACACACAAAACGAAAAAATCGGTATTTCCTATTCAGAAGTAGAAAAAATATTTTCAAGCGAAAAAGCGAAATTGTTCGAACTCATAAAAATTGTTCGAAATCCATATGTTCGAACGTGATTGGGCTAAACCAAATTAAGTTCAAACAGAGCCATCCTGTTCGAATGTTTGTTCGAACATTGTTCGAACACACCCACTCAAGCAGCCAAATAATCTGATCTGGTCCATGTTCGACTCGGATCGGATCGTTGTCCACCTCTACAGGTGAGTGGGACCCTGACTGTGGGGCTCACATTGATGCATTTTCCTTAAATCCACACTGTCCAACCATTTTGACAGCTCATTTTAGGGTATGATTCCAAAAATGAAGCTGACCCAATTCTTAGGTGGACCACCCCACAGAAAATGGTTGTGATTAAATCCCCACCATTAAAAACTTCATGGATTCCAACCTGTTGATAAAGTCACAAAGACCTAAATGAAGAGACCAAACAAATATCATCTTGATCCAAAGCTTTTGTGTCTCAGCAAGAAGTTTTTAAATGGATCAGTTCCCACTGTTTCATGTCTCACAAGAAGTTTTTAAATGGATCAGTTCCCACTGTTTCATGTACTATGGTTCATTTGAAACTTGGATTTACTTTATTTTTCGGATGATGCCCTAAAATTGAGCTTTCAATACGGATGGACCGGCATGGATGTAGTCACATACATCAGGGTGGGCCGTACAGTAAGGGGTCCCACCCACCCGTTGGGATTAATGGACAGCCTGTTGAGGCCCATCGAATGGACGGATCAGAATGATTTTCGAGATGAGTGGTCTTAATGGTGGATCCTATCACTTGCATGGTACGGATGTCACGTAAGAAAATGACCTTGAATATAGGCAGCTGGCTATCCGTACGAGTGGGCCTCACCAATGATGTGGATCTCCCAAAGAATATGAGTTTTAAAGAATCTAGCCATCCAATTTTTGTTCCCTTTCTCATTCGGGCCCGTTGTTTTTTAATCCATATCTTCCAAAAGATAGGGTCGTCCACTTCCTAATGAGGCAGATCAGATAAACGGTCTGGATCACTCCGATTGTACGGACTTCGGTAGGCGCAGGACAAGGTTGATGACATGGGACACCGTCAGATAGATGACTCCTCCGAGGGGTATTTTCGTCATCTTACTCGTACGAAGTGAAGCTCACGCATGCCTGAGGTAATAATGCAGGTTAGCCGTTCAACCAGCTAAAAAATATCTGGCCCAAAGGAGACAGCTGTAAGATAAGAGCCGTTGGATGTGGGACATGTCCACGTGGCGCATCTGCAAGTCGCTTTCCAGCCAAGAATCTTCCAACGGCCGTGACCTGGCGACAGGAGCAGATGGGGTCGGAGAGGCGGCCGACAGCTGCCCCTGCGCTATGCGACGCGGAGCGTACCGAGTAACTCATCCCTCTGTGGGGCCCACCGTGATGTATGTTTCTTATCCACTCAGTCCATCCGTTTTTACATATTATTTTATGGCATTATACCAAAATTGAAGCATATCCACATCTCAAGTGGACCACACCAAAGAAACAGTAGGAATAATGGCGTCCACCACCGTTGAAACCTTCCTAGGGCCCACAGTCATGTTTATTTGAAATCCAACCTTTTCATAAGGTTACAAGGACGTGGATGAAGTAAAAACATAAATAGAAGCTTGATCCAAAAGATAAATAGCCCCCGCGAAATTTTCAAAGGTAGGAGTTCAAGATCTCCACTGTTTATTCTAGTGTGGTCCACTTTTAGATTGAATATATTTCAAAATTTAGATCTTACACTAACATTATCTTAAAACAGTATGGACGGTGTGGATAAGACACATACATTACGGTGGGCCCCACATAGTTTACTCGGTACGCAAGTGTCGTCTCATGCTATGTGCTCCGTAAAAAATGAGGGTCGGCACTTTTACATAAATGTCATTCATGTCCTGTGAGTATACTCTCATGCAAGGTACTCTATGCGTGCACCATCAGCCTGTATATATGCCTGATCCGAAGCATACATTAAGTAGGACACACTTTAAGATGTCGTGGCCCAGAAAACGAGTGGATGGAAATTAGTCTTGTGGAGAATTCTGATAAATTCCATCTCATCCGTTGGTTTGGATATTTCCAAATCCGAAGACCAGCAAACGAGTTGATGTGTTTGATTTCAATGTATATGAATTTTTGTAACAGGACTTTTAAGATGGACGGTATAGATCCTTTATTAATGTCACGCTACAGATTGCCTTTGCGAATATATGAGTTTCTCGTACCCGCGTGTCGGCATGCTCTTTATGGGAATTTTTATTAGTTGTACACAAATTTGCAGATGTGGTAGCGCATCTCCTATCATGTGGGGCATATAAACAGCTATGAGATCCGTCAAAGTCGCAGGTCGAATCATGTGCTGAGAGTATCTCAAAATTCATACTTATCAGGCGGTTCTGGCAAATCCATTTCTAGTGACTATGATAGCTAGGTGGCTCTGTGGGCCCCACCATGAGGTATGTACTTTATCCAGGCCGTCCGTCCATTTCTCCAGATCATTTTGTGCATGAGACAAAAAAGAGACATTCAAATTTCAAGTGGACCACACCACAGTCTTGTGGTGATTGAACGCCCACCATTAAAAACTTCCTAGGGCCCACTGTAATGTTTATTTGCCATCCAACTTGTTGATTATGTCAGAAAGACGTAGATGAAGGGAAAACACAAATAACCCAAGAAATTTTTAATGGCCGGCATTCAATCACCATGGTTTCCTGTGGTGTGGTTCACGTGAGACTTGGAACCGCCTCATTTTTGGCTCATATCCTAAAATGATCTGTAAAAAATAGATGGACGGCATGGATAAATCACATATATCATGATGGGGCCCACAGATCACCGTCAATAGGCAGACTGCGTCCCCCTCTGCATAGTTCTTGGGCCACGCTCCAACCACTATCTAACTGGATTCAGTGAGTCAGGGAAACATTGAATTCAGTAAGGCCCGATTGTGGGCCCACGTGTGATCAGGAAGACATGCTCAAACCAAACTGACACAGCTTAAGAGGATCCATAATTGTAGGGCCCATCTTGATATGTATTTTCATATATTATGAACCCAAAAATACAGCACATCAGATTTCAGTGGACCACACCCACATGAAACGGTGGTGATTGAACACCCACTACTAAACACTTCTTGAGGCCCCCAAATGTTTATTTTCCATCCACCCATTCATAGGATCACAATGACTTAGATGAAAGGACCACATAAATATCAACTTGATCCAAAACTTTTGTAGCCCCTAAGAAGTTTTGTGATCAATTACCACCATTTCCTATGGTGTGGTCCACCTGACTTGGATTTGCTTCATTTTTGGGTTCATATGGCAAAAATGGTTAGATAGCATGGATATAAAACAATTACATCATAAGCCCGACAGGTAGGGACCCACTGCCCTCCATCAATTAATTCATAGATTTATTGAATTCACATCCCTTTCGAGCATACTCATTTCCAACAGTGGCTCAATCAAATCTCACCCAATCTCACCCAATTTGGTGTTTCCCACCTTACCAGCTCCAACTACTTCAAAGGAAGAAAATTAGATGATACTTATCAAGATCAAAGGATCCTGACCATCCATTTTAAGTGACCATGAATTAGTGGTTAAACGTACAATATATATACATGATTCAAATTCAGAGGTAAAAAATCAGAAGGTCGATATCATCTCTTTGTAATTTTTGGGTCATGCTCTATCTACGGTCAGTTAGTGATTTGGACAGTCATGACTGACGTGGAACAATGACATGCATACAAATGACCAGCCACCACTATCTTTTGGACGGAAGTAAAATTACTCTAGGCAGTTGGCAAGTCCTTGTGCACGTGCAACTAGGGCTGTTAACGGGCCGGGCCTGTGATTTTGAACTATATCGTGCCGGGCTTATTCAAATTCTTCAGGCCCGAGACCGGCCCATTGACACCCCTACGTGCAACACACACTACTAAAAGGAAATCATCATTGCAATCTTTTCGAAGATGGCCCACCAAAAGCTTAGATCAACGGACACAACCTCTCCGGTGAAGATCCCTTACAAAAAAGCTGATTTGATCATAGACATTATCTTTTCTTATTTTGCACACATTGGGATGGAGTAGGTTTGTGCTCTGCTAATTGCACACTCGCAGGAGCCTGCTGATACAGGGAGTGAATTGGGTGATGTTGGCCTCATTGACGATGGTGAGGTTTGATTGACCCATATGCCGCTGTCAAAGGTGGGCCACACAAGTGGATTGAGTGGATCAGTGGACATAAGCAACATGATAAGATCCTAATTAAAGAAGGTTTAATTGGGTCACATGTCGCTATCAGAAAAGTGCGCCGCCACAAAACATGTTTAAAAGTGGTTCAGTGCCTAACCGACTTCACCGAGAGTGGGTCAATAGTACGGTATGGCTTCAGTGTGGGCCCATTATGATGTATGTTCCTTATATTCATGCTGTCCACTTTGACCACTCGTTTTCACGCACAATAGAGAGAGAGAGAGAGAGTGTGAGCATATCCAAATGTTAGGTGGAGCATTTGGATCAAGTTTTGTGCCATAGAAGATAGTGGTGATTAACTATTAAAAACTGATTGTGGGAAACAAAAGTTTTAGATCAAGTTGATATTTGTGCAGTCCCTTCACCCAAGTCTTTGTGATCTTATCAACAAGTTGGGTGGCAAATAAACATTCAACTAGCTCCCAAGAAGTTTTTAACGGTAGGTATTCAATCATCATTATTGCTTGTAGGGCTCTTAGTGAAGTGGGTCATATCCAAGATCTGATTCGCTCCAAACCTATCTAATGCAGAGTTGGATTTTAAAATAAGTCTAATTAATTAAATGGATCGAATTTAGGTTCACAAAAATAAATTTAAATCATATTTGGGTCGGATCCAGATTTAATAGTGAGATCCAATCGGATCCTCACTACTGCATACTTCAAGTCTTTAACCTTTTTGACTTACACGGTATTGAGTTCTGTGTGGCACTAGTTGTTGGACTTTTACTCTTGAGACTTCAATACTATTGCAGAAACTTTTTTTTAGAAAAGTGGTCCTAGGGCCCACTCGTGAGGCCCATTATGATGTATATGTTGTATCCATATTGTCCATCCATCCTGCCTAGGGCTGAAAGTTGGGCGGGTTCAACCCGGCCGACTCGTGACCGACCCGATATTGGGTTGGGCTTGGGCAAGAAATATCGAACCCGATCTCGAGCTTGGGCTATGCAAACACCAACCCGATAAAGCTTGGGGTCGGGCTTAGGTTGAGGTCTTGGGTCGCCCGACCCAACCCGAACCCGATCTATATACAAGTTACTTATAATTTTATTATACTTAAGTAAACTTATTGGTTTATATTACTTTAGTAAGTAAACTTATAATTTTTGAAAGTTGATATACTTTTAGTATTAAAGGAGTAGTTATCCTAGCTAATTTGTTTGGAAAAAAGTGAAGTTCTTCATAATAAATAACTATATACATAATTAATAAAGTCATAAATACGAAAAATAAGACGTGTATTGAAACATAATAGGCTAATGTAATAACAAAGATATTAGCATTTATCAACCCAACCAACCCGATCAACCCGATCGAGCCCGCTTGGGTTGGGCTTGGGTTGAGAATTCCCAACCCGAGGTTGGGTTGGGTTGGGGTTGAGGTATAGGAACCTTGGGTTGGGTTAGAGTTGAGCACCAACCCGACCTAACCCACCTGACTTTCAGCCCTAATCCTGCCAGATCATTGTAGGGTCAATCCCAAAAAATTAGTCAAATCATGATCTCAAGTAGACCCCACCACAGGAAACAGTTGGACCAATAAGTCCACCTTTAAAAACTTTCTAGGTCCATTGTGATGTTTATTTTTTATCTTTTGAGTCACCATGGACGGGCCAAGCTGGTGGACGGACTAAATCATCCTTATGTGAGCTCCATTAAAAAAGAAAAAAAAAAGAAAAAAAAGTATCATTAAATCAGTCAACGTCTAGAGGACACTACTGCCCACCAACATCAGTGGGTGTAGCCCTTTTGGCATGAGTAGGGGTCCCATGAGTGGGATCCACCTTGATGCATATGTTATATCCACATTAACCATGTCCCAAAAATGAGACCTATCTCAATCTCAAATTGACCATACCACTATAAATAGTAGAATTTGCACTCTTAATTGCTAAATTAAATATATTATCTTATATATATTTTATACCTGTGATGGGGTGGATCCAAACCCAGATTCAACTTGAATCGCATATGGATATCACCTTTTAGATTCAAGTCAGATCCGAATCTGCCTGCAGATTTTCGGACCTGGAGTCATCCGATGACCCATTGAGAGCCCAGCCAAGCCGAGCCCGCCGCCCGCTTTACTGGCTTGCGTAGCCTCACCCAATCGGCTCAAAGAGCAACGCAAGCATGATTATCGGATCTCACATGCTTGTACGGTATTGGCTCGTGTGCCAGCTTGTGGAGGGACCAGTTCCTGTACAACGTTGTAGAAAAGTATTTACTTGCCTGAATGGGGCCCACAGTGTTGTGCATATGCATCCAACCGGATCATAAAATGAGCCCCACCATGATGGTAGGGTTTCAAAGTAACCAGTCGTATCCATCATCAAGTGGGCCACACGTTAGAAAGTAATCGACAGCCACCCAAATATGTTCAAATTCACATGGTGGCTCATGATGTGGGTATCTGGCTAACTTTTGGATCGTCCATTGGCAGACCCAGATGAACTGATTGGATCCCAATAAACACTTTGATGGGCCCCACTAGGAAGATGGTCCTGACTTGTCTGAAACATCTCTAGCTGTCAGTTTAAAGAAGGAATGGCTAAGGATTGTACCGTAAATGTACATTTCTCATAATGGGCCATCTAAGGAAGAACACACCAGGTGGGGCCCCTGATCCACCGTCTACCCGAAATGGACGGTGGAAAGTGGCTTTATCATATTTTGACCGTTAACAAAAGAAGAGGAAAACATCAAAAGAATTGTAAAAACAACCCTGGAAGGTAAAAAGCTATAATTGCAATGCTGACGCTTTCTGCCCTAAAGTGTGATCGTGTAGGGCCAATGGGAGCCTTAAAAGCTCGCATCAATATCTTGTGGGGCCCACCGAATTTAAAACCCTAGTTTCATCATCACCATCCATTGCATTAAAAGCTACCATCAAGCCATTGAACTTGGACCCTCGCTTTAAAGCAAGAGAATCTCTAAGAAAGCTGAGCCCTCACCCTCTTAGGCTCTCCCATGCCGTTTGCTTCCTTCTGGCCAACCAAATGATAATCCAGACCGTTCATCTGGAACATCCTGATCGAAATGGCCAACAAGGAAATAATCTCGCTGATAAGAGATCACCACAGTCAATTGAAGCTGAGTTATAAACAAAGGTCCAAATAACTCATATTTTCAATCATCTTTTGTATTGACTATGAGGACATCTGATCGTGAGATTTTGTTTGTGTGGCCAATATGGTTGGAAATTAGAGATGAACGGTCTGGATCATTAATCGGAAGGGCATAAAGGGCGATCCACATGGGTGAAGCTCTATGGTGTGGGGTGTGACCCTTGGAAGGCATTTTGCTTTTAAATAAAGAAACTCTCTTGAGAACTGGACACGAATCTGCTAAAGTAGATTAGTATTGAATTTAGTGCAATTTAATAGTGCTTTGCTTAGCGCAGCATAGCATAAAGGTTTGAGAAATTGAGATCCGATCCATCCATGGAGTGGGTCCCACTATTTAGATGGATCAGATTGGTCGGATGGTCAAGTGGGCCACAGTTTTTTAAAGCAACTTGTGGCTGGAAAAAGGTTGGCCGAAGTTTTCTAGCCTCTCCACTTTTTTCTATGTTAGTGCCCACCTGATGAGTGTAGGGCGAGAAGATCTGGACCGTTGGATCCAAATGATGGTCGGCTTGGATGTTTACATCTGTCCACCGTGCTGGCGCATGTGGTGGCATGGAGATGGTATGCCTTGTACAGGACCCAGTTGGTATAGGAGGAAAACACTTGCCTACCTGGCCAAGGTATTAACATGCATGAAATCCACTCCGTCCATCAAGTGCATCACTCCTTGTTTGATATTGGTACCAAAAATCAGGCTGATTCAACCCACAGGTGGCCCACACCATAAAATTATACATAGAAACGTCTAAAGACATATGGTATGACTTGCCTGAGTTTTTGGCTACTGTTAATTTTGGGTAGTTCTTTCATCCCGATGAAGCTCATTAGATGAATGGATTGGATTGCATATAAACACTGCGGTGGGTCCAAATAAATCCCATGCCAGCTTTTTCCTAAGGTGTGGCCTACCTGACTTTTAGATGATCTTGATTCTAGGGTCTCATGAAAGTTAGACCCACATGGCTTTGGTCGCGCCAGGTACTCAGCCTCAGTTAGGCTATAGCTGCTCTTGGTAGAAACCAATCTCTCTCTCGTCGAGAATCATGCTCTCATGAGGTCAACTGCCTACGACACGTGTTGGAGAGAACGGAACAACAAAAAAATAAATAATTAGTTAATTAATTAATTAATTATAAAAGCACACATGGGATTCGTTGTGATGTTTACGTGCTATCTACTTTGGCTATCATTTGATACAACTCATGTTAGGATGTGATTCTAGAAATGATGCTGAATCAAGGCTCTCAAATGGGACAGAAGTACTGAGTAACTGTGTGGGGCCCACCATGATTTATACATCCATTTTACTAGATAATTTTAGGGCTTGAGCTAAAAAATGAAGCATATCCAAAGTTCAAGTGGACCATTGAAAACTTCTTGAGGGCCAAAGATATTTTGGATCAAGTTGATATTTGTGTTTTCCCTTCATCTCTGTCTTTGTGATCTCATAAATAGGTTGGATGACAAATAAACATTACTACGGATCCTAGGAAAGTTTCAATGGTATGTAGAAATCATTATTCCCATTGTCTTCTTGTGGCGTGGTCCACTAAAGCTTTGGATATATTTCCATTTTGGACTCAACCCCTAAAATGAGCAGGAAAATGGATGGAAAGCATAGATAAACTACATACATTAACGGTGGGCCTAATAGAGTTTACTCAGTATGATAAGAGCCTACTAAGTGGCTCGGTACCAATGCTGATTACAACTGGGACACACTATAAGAAAAAATTAGGATAAAAAAATTGAGAAAAAAGTAATGTAAGTAAACTTGGGGCATAAGAGGAATACAAAATGACATTAGCATGAGAGGAACAAAACCAATTCCACCTATTTATTTTATTAAAAATAAGTGCTAAAATTTAATTATTTTTTGCAAGTACAACTGGCAAGCTATTTTCCTTTTATTTGACTTTTTGTAAACATAAATGTTGAACTCTCTTATTGAGGAAAGGAAAACAACTGTAAACACCATGTTGCACCATCTAGCTACTGCTTTACAAGGAGGTGGAAATGTTTTCCCCTATACAAGTAAGTTGCATTTTTCAATTTATATTTTACCCAAACAAGCCCTTAAGTTTTAACCTGGCTAATGCTTGGGTTTTCCCTTTGCCATCCTGGTACTAATGTTATTAATGGGTTTAATGGCGTATAAACATCATGGTGGGTTGTGTGAAGGTTCCATGGTGGTCAACCCCTTCTCCATTGTTCTTTGGATTTTCCTCCTAAAATGAGCTGACATAAAATGACCGATAGAGCAAATGTCATCACACATCGTTGTGGGTTTGAGAGAGTTTTTTGTTGCTCTGGCTCCTTGGGCGGGTCCACCGTGATGTTAGTGTGACATCCACTTTGCTCATCTCTTCCACCAGCTCATGTTACTAGTGGATAGGTGGACATTTACTGGACGGTTAAAAATGAAAAATATCCAATATTCCGAGTTCCAAAAGCAAGTGTCTACAAATTAGAGGTTAAGATTGTTCAACCAATCTGATATTGGTATTGTGACTTGGCAACAGTGGGCTACACAATCCATTCACTTCTATTTGAATTCATATATGCCACGTGTGTAATTTTGAACCAAATTGGGTAAGGCAGGGGAACAGTACCGGAGAAGCCCTGACGAGATGAGATTTGATTGGGCCAAGTGCTACTGTTTGCCAAAAATGGCGCCACAGAAAGCATATGCAGATTGGATACTACCCACAATACTAGCAAGAGCTCCATGTAGCCCGCTTTGATTTACGTGTTGATAACGCTATCCATCCATTTTGATAGATCATTTTAGGGCATGAGGGTTAAGTGGACCACAACATAGGAAACACTAGGGATGGAGCACCCATCCAAAATCTCTCAAGGCCATAGAAGTATTGGATCAAGCTAATATTTATGTTTTCCCTTCATCCTGGTACGTCTGACCTTATGAACAGGTTGGACGGTGAATAAACATCATGATTGTTGTGTGTATTTCAAAACAAAACCATTCTTTCTTATGTTGCTTTTTGGTTTTGTCTTTTTGTGGATTTCTTTAGTCCTACATCGAATTGAGTGGGAGAAAGAAAAGTGCTTTATATACTTTTACTCTACATAGACTTTTGCAATGTGTCTTGGATTATGCCAAAGCCCGTATGCGCGCGCAGGGAGGGTGCAGCTGGCGGGAAAACTGGTCCGGAAATCTTTAACCGGGCGTGTGCGCACATACACACCCACGTATACTCGCGCGCAGGGGGTGCACACCCACTTGATTAGGTCGTTACCATTGTGCGGAACGTGCCTTATTTATCGGGCACGTCGAAACGTCGCGACGGTTTCTTTCAACGAGTCTTTTTCTAATCGTTATGCTTTTTTGGGAGTTTATAAAAGAGGAATAGGGTTAGGGTTTCAAGGATAGAAAAACCTTCTTCCCTTGCTATTGTCTTTTCTAATTTTCATATTCAATTCGGGCTATTTTCTCTGGGCAATAGGCAGGTGTGTTTGGTGGTGGTATTGGTGTTGGGTTCTTCCATAGCTTGTGCATGCTGTGAAGGAACGTATCTGGGGAGTTGTATCCTGGAGGTAGACGCGTCGACATCCTTCTGCACCGGTTTTTTGCACCGAGGGGCGCGAACCATCTCAAAGATAGCAACTGAGTACGCGTCTCGACCCATAACTTCTTATTGATTTTATCGACGATATATGTCTGCCAGTAAAGCAGTTCGACATACCAGGTGTGAAGTTCCTATTACCAGATTTATTTTATCAATTATTTTCCGTTTCCATTGAAGTAATTTCAACAATGATGGGCCCTAGGAAGACTTCAACAGTGGGCACATCATTGCCACCACTCCTTCTTGTGGTTTGGTCCACTTAGGCCCTCAATCTACTTCCATTTTGGGCAATTTTGGGCTCATGCCCTAAAATAATTTGTCAAAATAAATGGACGGCTTCATTATGATGGCCCCACAAAGCCCATTCTAGGACCGTCCACCTCTAATTAGGTCTTAGTGAGGGTAGTACCTAATCCACGGTCTCACCATGTGTAGACTTGACTGAACTAAGTGTTTTTTCAGCCCCACCTAATCCAATTCTGACCCAGGATTGGGTACTGCCCCCCAACTAGACCAAGCGTCCTCCAACATGGATCTACTGACATATTTTGTCATTTTTTATACCACTCTGCCGTCCAATCAAATCCACCATATGAGAAAAGAGAGGGAGATGAGTCGAAGTGAAGGTTGTATCTAATCAGCTTCCCAAAATATCCATGGTTGATCAGTCCTTTTCAGAAATAGACGACCAAGATGTACTGAGTCCTCTTCCAAAAAAGGCCCACCGTAAAATCAAATGGCATGGATTATGAAATTTCATCCAAGCCGCTGTTTCCTATTTTGGATGTGTCTACAGCAAAAGTCACAATCGCCGGTCAATAAAACAAGCCACGATTGGGTGCCATTTTTCAGCTGTGACATCTCTGTTGTGGGGCCCACTCAAATGAGTGGTCCAGGTTAAAGGAACCCAATGAGAGGTGGGACCCAGACCATCCCAGCAAGATGTTTCGTGAGACAGGAGTCTATGTAATTCTCTCGCAATAAGGACAGGTTATTCGTTCCCCTTTGGCTTTTTGTGTATTTTGTTTTCAGGAATGTCCACATACATCTCATTGGACCACTGGTTTACCTGTCTATTGAGGGAAAACGGCCAACTTGTCACATACATGAAACATCCGAGCAGTTGAAACGGTCAGGGCCCACATTGAAGATGATTGAGTGAGACAATCATGTACATCCATTCAATAGATAGGTCACAACATTGAAAACAATGGACAGCGAATGAAGTTACTTTATATGCATGTGTGGCCCACCTGTTGAAGAAATCTGAGGAATTCTTGCAACAAATAGTCTTCTAGATCAGGCGGACGTTTTTAACGGCTCAGATTTTGTATGGACATGACACGTTGGCTCTACGGATTCAACAGATGGTAAGTTAGTGGTCCATTGGTAAGAGATGGATGGAAACATTTTTCTTTTACTCGTACCATAGAGGGAAAAACCGGTCACCGACACTCAGAATCTAAACCGTTATGATATGGAAGGGATGGAAGATCCGGAATCTACGTATGAACACGTGGCAGTGTGTTGTCTCAATCGGGACAGTTGAAATAGTGGGCCCCACCAAGCATGACCCATCTTCGGATACCACAGTTATCAGCCGACCCTAATTGTCCACTATCCTTTCTTGTGTTTCGCCGTTCCTTTGAAGGCCACTGATCAGACGGTTAGGATCAGCCGATCTATGTGTATCTTTAATTATTTATTTTCATCCACAGTCGGGTCCACTATATGGAAGGTCCTGATTGATAGATTAACCTGCCACTTGTGTATTGAAAAGATGGCTATACCGTATTTTGGTTTGTCTGTCTGGACGGTATGCTATTGAAGCGGTTGGTTAGTTCACCTACATGAATGCGGACGCGGATTGGCTAGTGACCCCAACACCAGCCACGGGGCTGGTGTCAAAGCTGTGTGGGCCCCACCATGATGTATGTGTTTTATCCACGCTATCCATCCATTTTTCCACCTCATTTTATGGCATGGGACCAAAAATTAGGCAGATCCAAATCTCAGGTGGACCAGACCGCAGGAAAAACTGGGAATTGAATTCTCACCGTTGAAAAATTCTTCGAGGCCATAGAAGTTTTGGATCAAGCTGATATTTTGTTTTCACTTCATCCAGGTATTTTTTACCTTATCAACAGGTTGGATGGAAAATAAACATCAGGGTGGGCCCTGAGAATTTTTAAGGGTGGACGTTCAATCACACTGTTTTCCTGTGGTGTGGTCCACCTGAGATTTGGATCTGCCTAATTTTTGGGCTCATCACCTAAAATGAGGTGGAAAAGTGGATGAACAGCGTGGATAAAACACATACATTATGGTAGGGCCCACACAGCTTTGACATCAGCCCCGGGGCTGGTGTTGGGGTCACTAGCCAATACGCGTCCCATCGACCACCAAACCCATGCGTCAGATACTTATAATCACAGAATAATAACTACCCAGTCGGTTGAACGCGGATTGGTAACGCCCCTACCAAACACGGATTGCCTGCGGTTGGAAGCTAGGTGGGGCCCACCGGTGATCTATCATGTCCGTCCGTTTTGTCAGCTTACATTTGTGAGGTGATGCAAAGATCAAGTGGGCCGCACGATATGACTAATCCCAGCAATCGATCAGAGGTTTTACACTGGACGGTAGTAAACAGAAGTGATCCTAACTGTCAATTCCAATTTTGGGAGTTCTTTCAACCAACTGAGAGATTTATTTTACATCATCAATCCAAAGCAGGAAATCCTATTAACGGTTTGGATCACTCTATCGTGGGCTCATTTACACAAACTGAAATCTGAGTGTAGACTATTTCCAATTCTCCCGCGGAAGATGATATAAATTTCTCCGTGCGAAGAAAGACGAAGAAGAGGGAGCAAAAAAAACCCGTGTGCACCGGATGAACGACTCAGATCATCTTGCCCAGGTTTCGCGTCATGACAACCCGGTGCAAGTTAGACTAAATGTGAATAAATATGCTAAAGCGCGCCTCACGAGTTTGTCACAAAATCTCGCCCATCAGATCCAAAAAACCTGGGCTCCGAGGGGTACTCCGTGATGTATGGATTTCATCCACACCGTCCATCCAATTTTTTCAAATCATTTCAGATTATAAAACCAAACATAAGGACGATCCAAGGCTAAAGTGGACAACACAGTGGGAATTAAATTCCCACCATTGAAAATTTCTTGGGGACTACAGAAGCTTTGGATCAAGATGATATTCATGACCACATCAACAGGTTGGATGGTAAATAAAAAACATGGTGGGCCCTAAGAAGGTTTCAATGGTGGGCGTCCTTACCACTGCTTCTTCCAGTGGTGTGGTCCACTTAATGGTTGGATCTGCCTTATTTTTGGATCAATAGTCTAAAATGATATGAAAAAATGGATGGACGGTTTAGATAAAATCCATACATCATGGTTGGCCATCAGTGGCCCCTCAGCGCGGGGTAGTACCTAATCCGCGCGCAGCCACTGTACAGGTGGCAAGCCTCACCATCAATACAGACTGTCTAAATCATTCAACTTTTATGGACGTGGAACATATCGATCGTGACCGTCCGATTGGTGCTATCGAATTAAATGGTTAAAAACAGATTAATCAATGGGCTAACTCAGCTAGAAATATCATATGGATAAGGTTCTTCCTATGAGTATGAATGGTTGGCTGTGATCTCTCCATAGTGGGTCCCACCTGACCATCCGGATTGCTGTACATATTCCCGTGAGAAATCCACTCCGTCCATCAGTTTCGAAATATCACAATTAGGACAGAGGGATAATAAATAGACAGATCCAAAACTCAGGCTGGGCTATAAGACAGGAACCAGTGAGAGAATGGAAACGTGCACCGTTGAAACCCTCTTGGATCCGACCATGATATTTATATGCCATCCAAACGATTGATATGGTTATTAACGCTGGGATAAGTTGCAGGCACAAATATCGTTCTGATCCAAAACTTATGTGGCCCTCATAATGTTTCCAATGGCGGTAATTTAATCCAGGGCATGGTCCACCTATATTTTGGATCCTACTGAATTTTTTATTTCTAATCTATTTTAAGCTTGAGAAACATATGAACAGAGTGGATTTATCACGAAATTCTCCGTGGGCCCCACCTAGCTTCCGACCACATGAACTTCCTGCTCCTCATGTAGCGGGTCACTATTCCAGTTCCCCCACATAAGAAAGCGTTTGCTAAGCCCGTGCAACGCAGCTAATGTACACGCGATACACATGCCAGCCCGTGCACGTAGGTGAGATCCAATCTATCATCCCGTTCGTGCTCCTAAAAGTAAATCTGATCCAATGAGAAGAAGGGCCCGAATATTGGAAACAGGTAGAAACCGTACATTTACTTTTATTATTTGTAGCTAATCTGACTATCAGATCAAATTTTAATTTTTTATAGAGCATCAATATAATATTTACCTTTTAATGGATGGATTATATCTTCTACCTAATTTCCACAAATGGAAATATGTGGCGTGTAAATGAGCTGTACAGCACGCGCGTGTGGGCTTAGCAAATCTCGATACGCGGATTGCCTGCGCAATCTTCTTAGATATTAATTGCGGAACGGATAAGATACGTCTATTCGTGAGCCTATCTGTACACTGTCTCTGCCACTAACTAAGAATCGGAAATGTATGATACAAGCGGCTATGCGTAACGTACGCAGTGTTCTAATTCTCAAAAGTGTATGATACACGAGCCTATCTTACCATCTATTTGATGAATCTGGTGGGCCATCTCGTAAAATATCTCAGAATTTTTTCAGTCGAATATGGAACCTTTCAAAATCTCTTATAAGCCGTCCATTTTTGCCTCAGAATTTTAAGAGTTTCAGATCATTATAAAGAGAAATTTATGAAATAGTAGTATATCCACCGTTTAGAAACATAAATTAATGGTCTGGATTAAAAAATATATGTTTATCTTGGCATAATAATAAGTGCACGTATACTATGTAAGGAAGATGGTCGAGTATTATATAATTTTCCTCGTTATAAGTTTCCGTGCCGCAAGGGAACGCGGTACTGGCACGAGTAGTACGCAGGGCGCGGATTAGCCACTGACAGTTTGAGTTGCTATCTTGCTACTGAGGTGACGTCACCAACTTATGAGGGCCCCACCGTTATGTATTTATTGTATCCACACCGTCCATCCATTTTTAGAGATCATTTTATAGTATGAGACAAAGAATGAGGAAGATATAAATCTCAAGTGGACCTCACCAAAGAAAAATTGGGAATTGATCTCCACCATTAAAAACTTTTTGGTTCCATAGAAGTTTTCGATCGAGCTGATATTTGTGTCCTCACCTCTTCCGATGTCTGTGCGAACTTAAGAAAGGGTTGGATCTCAAATAAACACCATGGTGGCCCCTAGGAAGGTTTCAACGGTCGGGTCACTGTCCCCACTGTTTTTTTGGTGGGGTCCACTTAAGCTTTGGGTTCGTCTCATTCTTTATATGATGCCCTAAAATGATCTCTACAAATGGATGGACGGTGTGGATACAACACATGCATCACGGTGGGGACCAGAAGTTGGTGACGTCACTTCAGTAGCGAGATAGCTACTCAATGTGTCAGTAGCTAATCCGCGTCCTACCCAAACCGTGTCCGCCGCGAGGTTCGTTCGCTGGGGGACGAATTTCGTGACACGTGGCCCCATGTCTCGGTAAATTACACCAATGATTTCTCTCTCTTTCACTCTCAAAGCTAATCCTACGAAAAATCTCTCTAATAAGACAATCAGAACCTTTCAACTTGGGACCACAGACAAACGGTCCACATTCAACTGACAGAGTTCTTATATTTTTCCTTAGAATCTTTCAATCTTAGAGGATGTGGTCCCCACTTGGTGATATTCAATAGACCAACGGCTTGGATAGCGAAACCATGGGCCCCACTTGTCTGAATTGAAAACATACGTATACCATTAAAAGATGAGGGTCTCGTGTCATATATGGAGAGATACTCCAGCCTCTCCTCAGATATAGGCTCGCACGTTTGTAGCATCTCATCCGTACACGTGGCACTCTTCTGGGAAATCATGAATTGATGCTTATTTGCCACACGGGTACAGTTTGTTCCATTGAATCTGGACCGTTGCTCGTTACATTGCCCAACATTTTTCTAACGTGCTGATCCAAAGCTCTCCTTCATCAACGCCCGTGATTGCGCTAAAAAGTAAAGGCCATTCGGCAGGAAGGCCCACCTGTAAGTCTTTCTTAGCCCGAAAATTCGACTGGGCCACTCATCAGTTGGCTCACATGCACTAAAAAATGGACGGTTGGTTCGAGGATAACCAACATTATGAACGTCTTGGATCTCTCACACGTGGTTTCGAAGAAACAGTGGTGGGCCCATCTGATCAGTGACCTTCAAAACAACAGATCCAATGTTAAGAATGGAAATAAAATATAGGATCCTATGTCATCTATACTTTTTTTTTTTCACCGTAGCCCATCCATGAAAATTACCCCTAGATTGACGGCTACGATTGATATTTCACCCTGCCACGTGTACGGTGGTGAAAAGGCTTTCCCATTTCCGGTTATTCCGGCTCTGCCGCTTCAACTCCCGTCTTTTCTTACCGACCTCTTCATTTCCTGATCTCGAGGGGAGCGGATCAGGTGTTACCCGACCCACCCCACTGTGGGGCCCACTTTGATATATTTTTTGTATATCCACGCCGTCCATCAGTTTTCTAAGGTCATTTTACTTAATCTTTAAAAAAAATAAGAAGATCCAAATCATAAGTGGACCACACTACAGGAAACAGTTGTCATTAATCATTAAAAACTTCTTGTGGGCCACAAAATTTTTGGATCAAGCTGATATTTGTGATTTACCTTATTCCAGATCTGTGTTATCCTATAAACAGGTTGGATGGAAAATAAAAATACTGTGGGACTTAGGAAGTTTTTAATGGTAGGCATACAATGACCACTGTTTCCTATGGTGTGGTCCACTTGGGATTTTCATCTACTTAATTTTTGGGGCCATGAGCTAAAATGATCTTCAAAAACTGATGGACGGAATGGATATATAGAAGATACATCAAAGTGGGCCCCACTATCAGGGAAACACCACTATGGTGTTACCTGGGTGACACCTAAATCCGCTCGCGCCAATCTTGGACGTTTGAGCAACGGTCCTACCGGATAATGTCCGTTATCCTAAAATGTACGCTGTCCATTTATAAGGATATCCAACGGTCTACAATCAACGTTCATGTGTTTGTCACCTGCTGAGTAGGATATCCTAACTTTTTAGATGAATGTCTGATGAACATTCCAGATCCTTCGCTCGTGTGCAATTAGATTCGTGTGAGGCGTTCGTATTTTGGATTCCTCTCCTATTTCAGCCACCCTACCAACCCTCTCTCTCTCTCTCTGCTTCTGAAATTCTCTTCTTTTGTAGGAACTCTCTCCCCTCTCTCTCTCTCTCTCTCTCTGCTTCTGAAATCCTCCTTTTGAAGGAATCCTCTCTCTGTGCGAAGGAACTCTCTCTCTCTCTCTCTCTCTCTCTCTCTCTCTCTCTCTCTCTCTCTCTCTCTCCTTTCTGTCTGGGTTTGGATCTTCGAATTCTCTGTATAAAAGAGGAGAGAGATGGGAGGAGAAGAAGAATCAAAGAAGGTAGAAGAAGTTGAAGCTCCTTCTGCAGCAGCAGCACCAGCAGCTGAACAGCCTCCTCCGCCCGCGCCTTTCGAAGCTCAGAAAGACGTCGCAGAGGAGAAGACGGTCATTCCACCAGCTCCGTGTGATGATAAAGTCGATGATTCCAAGGCTCTTGCTGTCGTCGAGAGTAAGATTTCCTGAAATTCTTTCTTTCTTCCCCTTGTTGTAGCTTCTTTTTATGAAAATTTTGCAGAAATTCTTCTTCTCCCTGTTCGCTATGGTTGCATCTGAATTTTTTTCCTATTTTTCTGTAGCTGATTTGGATTTTTCAGGACATGGATGCATAAATAGCCAGAAAAAAAAAAATCAAAATAAGCTACAGAAAAGCAGAAAAATTCCCAAAAACCACAAAATAATCAAAATCACGCATCTGATTTTGTGATCGGATTTTTTTTTTTTTTTTGGATTTTCTTCATTTCTGTAGCTTGTTTAATTTTTTTTTTCTGGCTATGCATGCATCACACATCTGATTTTGTGATCGGACTTTGATTTTTTTTTTTTTTTTCTTCTTTCATGTTTCTTATTTTGATTTTTCTGAAAGGAAATTGCCAAAAATTGCCTGTTTTTAGCTATTAATGTTGTAGATTCATCTGATCTGTTCCAGAATTTACAGGTTGTTTGGATTTTTCTAGAATTTTCTTCTCTTTTATAGCTTATATTGATTATATTGGAGGAATTACTGAAAAAAAAAAATTAATCTGTAGAGGTTTTGGATTCATCTGAAAATCTATGGGTGCTTTGGATTTTTTATTTTTTAATGTATTCCTTTCATTAGAGTTTTTTATACAAGAGAAAGTTTCTGGTAAGAAGTAGAAAATTATTCTTCCATAAGTTATACCAACGCTACCATAGTGGCCATGCACACATCCACCATACATGTGACATACATATACATCTACGGTCTATCCTAGTTGTGGACGATCATCATGATCCTAACCCTTCTATTTTAACCATTGATCATTGATTGGGCGGCTAGGATAATCTGATTAGTGTAATTTTGGGCTAGCCCACTTCCATAGTGGGGCCTACGATTTGGACAGTCTGGATTAGCATACAGGCACCCCATGTACACATGTACCATACTTGTGACATACATTTACGTCTATGGCAAATCCTAGTTGTGGACAATCGTCATGATCCTAACCCTTCTATTTCAACCATTGATCATTGATTGGGTGGCTAGGATAATCTGATTAGTGTAATTTTGGGCTATCCCGCTTCCGTGCCGGGGCCTACGATTTGGACAGTCTGGATTAGCATACAGGCACCCCATGTGTACAGTGATCATGCTTGTCCACCATTCTTCTATCAGATGATATTTTCTTATCTACTTTTGTTGGGGGAAGTTTTCTGCAACTTTGATTGATTATTTCCTGTTGGATATGTAGGAACCTTTATTCTATATGATGACATGTTCTTTTACTTTTGAGATGATTCTTCCTGTTTCAGGTTCAGCTGTATTTTGTTTAGAGCCCTTTACTTTTGCTTTTTTATATATTTTAGTGGACCCATGAACTTTTTCTAAGATCATTGCTAGGCTGAGAGAGCCTGATAGCAGGCTTATCTACTCAAGAATTTCGAGGAAAATGGAAATTGTGAGGAAGAAACGCCAAATGCCTATCTATTTATTGCTTTTTCGGCCTGATAGCAGTGTCGATGGTTTTTCAATTGTTTGTTTCTGACACTACAGTTTGTTAAATGATTGAATATCCTTGTCACATAGACATTGCAAAGGGTTCCTTTGGCTCCCTGGAATCTTGAAAGGTGGAGAGAAAGTGTGACTGGGAGACATTCTCTGAGAAAAATACTGTTTCTAAAGGAATTCAGAAACTGTGTTTTTGTGTTGGGAAAGAGTTGGGAAAGAGTTTAGGTATGTGGCTTTCCTTTTCAGAGATATGACAGTTGGAGAATCAAATGGAGGAATTATAAAACAGATCTTTATGTGAAATGAATTCCTGAAAGGAATCAATTTCCAACTGTTTTCCAGCTCCCAAACATGAGAAATGCTCCTTGCTAATGGATTTTGTATCCATAGGGAACACTTTCCAGGTAGCCAAATGACCTGTAATTTTCATTTGCTTTGTCAATTCCTGAACATGATAAGTTAGACACTGATGTCAAGTACCTGTGAGGACGCAGACAGATATAATCTGTTTATTTTATGTATTTTGATTTATCTTTTTGAAATTCTCTTTTGTTGACAGAGGCTCCGGATTCATCAGGGGGATCGATTAACAGAGGTGGATATTAGATAGTTGCTGTGTAAATTTGGAAAATTACATTCCTTTCTTCTTATAATGATTTTTGTGTTTCTCAAAACTTCCTTGTTCTCTTCAGATGCCATTCTTACACGTGTTGAAACTGAGAAGAGGATGTCCTTAATCAAAGCATGGGAAGAAAGTGAAAAGACTAAAGCTGAGAACAAGTAAGAGCTGGTTCATATTGTCTTTTTTAAATGGTATTTACTTTAGGAACCTACAAACAAGGTTGAAACTTTCTTCAATTGCTATTAGTATTTCATTCTGATGCTAGCATCTTTACCCTATTCTCATTGGTTAGCAAATGGCCTGTCTTCAACCAGTGGTGCTGGCTAATCGATCAGTAATTTCCCTGATTTACATATACTGAAAAAAAAAGCCTCTCATCTTCTCCATGTGTCTCAGCGACTTTCAGGACTCCATTGTCATGCTTTCAATCCCATTGAAGTGTTTAAAAGCTTAGGGCCTGTTTGGGAACAAGGATTATCATCAAGTGCGATTAAAATCTTTTTTCTTAATGGTTAAAACAAAATTTTTAAGGATAAAAACATTTTTCAAAACCTTTTAAGACCCTTTGAGTGCTAGGCCCAGCTGAACAGTCACTTGATGAACATGTGATCTTTTATATCTAAGTCAATGAGTGAGTTCCTAGGAAACCAATGGATCCCTTGTTGGCCCATGTGAGTCTCACCAATTCAAGTGCCTAATATATGTTCATCTAGGAGCCCTTATCCAATGTACATGCTCGTATGTAGGATGGGGCGAAGGCACCAACTCGTCATGCCCAGTGGTGGTAACTTTCCATTTTGACTTGTCATCAGTCCTACTGAGATCCATGGCACACAACTCTCCTTAGGTCAGTGACCATTGTGTCTGGTCTCAAGTTCCCAAGAACAACCAGTGGAATCCCTCTCATTTAACCCATGTTTATGTATGTTTTAAGGCGCTTCCACATATTAATCATGGCATAATCACATGTCCAGCCAGGTCTCATGGTCACCATGATCTAAGGCCAAGATCACCACTATCATATCCACATCACCCTTGGATTAGGTTCACATTGGTTTTCTAGGGCGCAACTCCGATAAAGATGCCACAATTGTCTGGTTAGATTTTGACATGGGTATCCTGATATGGAGTTAGCACTTAATAACCATCAACACCAAAGATCTTCTTTTGGGATTGTTGCCAAAGATGATTTGTGACAAGTACTTCTTTGAGACAATTGAAATCAGAACCTAGTAGAGCTTAAGTGCCTGCTCTGAACATTCCGATCTAGAGATACACAAGGATAACACGTTTCATTTCTTGTGGGGCCGAGTTAGATCCGTCCTCATCCTCTGAATTTATCGGATCATTAGGCTTGTCGGCCTTCACCGGAATAGATTTGTCAATTTGCTTACCACTTCTAAGAGTGGTGACGGATTTGGCTTGCTCTACATGTTGGTTGGAGAGATTAAGGATGCTTACTTCATATACTTGCTTTGGATTGGGCTGAGGTTGGGCCAGAAAGGTCCCTTCCCTAGCATTCAGGCGTCCCTTAATCTCATCAATTGAGACTTTAAGCTCTTGGAACATTTGTCGGTTCGTTTGGTTTATTTGCGTTTGCCCTTGCATAAATGCCTTTAGAGTATCCTCTATTGAAAATTGAGGTGGGGCCATGTTTTGCATGGGTTGCCCTCCTTGAGAGTTGGTAGGATTACCTGTGGGATTATTCTTCCAACTGAAATTTGGGTAGTTCTTCCAAGTAAGTAGTGAGGAAGGCAGGCTCCAACGAATTGTTGAGGGGTATCATCTTGTAGAGAAATGTCTATATCATGCTCTTGTGACAAAGTATCACAGTTATACTGAGTGTTACCATCGCGGCCTCGCCTAAGAAAAGACCATTGGGACCGGGGTTCCTCAATCTCTTGCCAGAGTTTGTTAATGGTGGTTTGGAACTTGGAGCGTGTGATAGGTTGTCCAGCTTGTGCTTTTGTCCGGCAAGCTCGTCACACCTTCATGTGGACGAAGTGATAAGAATCGACCTTATGCTTGTGTTTCCTTTATGAGAGCATGGCAACAATACCCTCATTGTGGTCAGATTCATGCCCACTATAGCACTCTTTGCTTGGACAAGGATAAGCCTTTTCCTCATTGCCTTCTAGGTCGTTGGTGATGTGTTCGACCCTTTTCTTTGGGCAAATCTTTGCAACACGATTTGGATCCTTGCAGTTGTAACAACTGCTATGTTTAAAGGCTTTAGATTTCTTCCGAGTTGGCTGGTAAGCCTTTTCTTGAGGAGCTTCTTTGGATGACCGAGTGGATTTAACCACCTTCTTCCTCCATGTCAGCTTTTCTTCATTGCAGAAGCTAAATTGTTTGCAGATATCTTCCTTCTCATGCTGGGGGTTTTTCTCCCTCCTTGGTTTGGTGAGCAGTATTCATTGATCTATCCAAGTGAATAGTTTTACAGGACAGTGAAAAGATCAGGATTGATGTGATAGTATGTTGAGCATCAATTGCCCTCACCCAAACAAGGGAGATAGAGCATATATACAACTTGAGGAAAATACAAGAATGCTCTTACACATAAGAGAAAGACCCAACATGGGTCTAGGGGCAGAAAAGGAATAAAATACAATATACAAGAGAGTTGCAGACGGACGAGCTGCTGGACGAATGGAGCTTGCTGACGGACGGACGGAGCTGCTGACGGACGAACGGAGTTGCAGACGAAGGAGCTGCTGACGGACGGACGGAGTTGCAAACAAAGGAGCTGCTGGTCGGACAGAGCTTGCTGACGGACCTCACGGAGCTGTGAAGGAGGAGTCGTTGCTGACGGACGGACAGAGCTGACGGACGGAGCTGTTTCTAACGGCCGAAAACAGGGAGGAGGCCGGATTTGGGGAAGATGGTTATGAGATAGAGCAACTCAGTGGGGCAGGCTTGAGAACCTAGGCTTTGGTACCATGATAGAGTGTTGAGCATCAATTGCCCTCACCCAAACAAGGGAGATAGAGCATATATACAACTTGAGGAAAATACAAGAATGCCCTTACACATAAGAGAAAGACCCAACATGGGTCTAGGGGCAGAAAAGGAATAAAATACAATATATAAGAGGGGGCAGGGGCCCCAGAACTACGGCCATCCAGCCGTACAGCCCATCAGACAGGGCAAGATTAACATGATGAGCCTCTTTCGCAGAAGGTAAGAGAGACCTTTTGGTTATCCAGCGATGACCTCGTCCTTCCATATAGCTGACTGAGAGTCTTTGGCATAGCAAATCTGAGACAAGAAGGTGTCTCGGTACAAGAGACCTTATGGTAATCCAGTGATGACCTTGTCCTTCCAGATAGCTAACTGAAAGTCTTTGGTATGGCAAATCTGAGACAAGGTATCTCGATGCTACTTCTAATCGTGGAGGAGCGATATCTTCAGATTGAGAGGCACCGTTTTATGTCGATGCTCTACATGTGTCTCATCTCCACATTAGTGAATTCTGATGGTGGCAAAGGAGAACGGTGGCTAAATCTTGTACACTTGATTCCCATAGGTATCCTTGACAGAATTACCTGCTTCATTCCTTTCAGTGACCAGGGTAGAATGTGCTTTACCTGCATCCGTCATGCAATTTCTCCACCAGTCCTGAAAAATACCCACAAGTCCTTGTGTGGGTATGTTGAAGGCAGGTTGTTGATTTCCTCCTACCCGTAGGACCTCATTAATGCATGTCGTCGTCAGGTTGAGTATGTGATTGATCTTTTTACCACAATTCAGACTATCTACTGACCAGGGATAGATACAACTGCCATCAAATCTGCTGACATTGGATAATTGATCATTGTAAGCAAGGTTGATGGGAATTAGACGCTTTTGCTTTCAAGTGGCGAGAATTCTTCTTGTGTCTTGCGATATACTGTCTTCCTCAGAGGATTCTGCAGTAGAGTCTTCATTAGATGAGTTATATCCTATGAGCATGTTTACATGCGACCCTTTTGGTCATGTCTTCATTCGGGAATTTCACAGCTGCTCATTAGGATCATATCCTGTAATGTGCATTATTGTCTAGCCCATATCTTAGGCTCTATTTGGTTGTTCTGTTAAAATGAACTGAATCATTCAATTCGAAAAGGAGTAAATGGTCAAAGTGTCATTTACCCGATTCTGTTCGAAGTAATGTAATAGCTCAGAGAGGGAGGACAAACATTGCACCTCTGTGAGTTGCAAAGGTTCTAAGACCACCTTGGTCATTCCCTTTACAGTCCGTTAATGAATTGCGATTCAGTTCAAAGAGGTACACAAATACACCCCAGATGTCTATCCATGTCCTATTCATTTCCCATGTATCAAGCTTCAAATTTCAACCATGATTGTTGGGTCTTGACAAGACTCGTGGAGTCGGCTCAAAAACTAGGCCAACTTGGCATGACTCAATCAAGTAACTGGCCCAGTCAGCTGGTTTTTGTTTTATTAATCGATTTCCAACAGTTTTAAATGCATAAAATAATAAAAGCTTGGTTATTAAGATATCTAGTCGTGTTGATTGAAAACTCAGTCAAGTCTTCAAGTTGAACTGACCCTGCTAGACATTGAGGTGAGTCGAGTTTCCCAGTTTTTGAACTATGATTTCAACCTCTCAAAATTAATTCTTTAAAGTTCACTTTGGTTATTTTAATACTTTCTATTCTTTTTGGTAGAGAGCCAATGATGTAAATCAGGCTGGAAAGCCTGTAATCTAACATTCAAAATTTTTTAAATAGGGCTTACAAGAAGCAGTCGTCGATCGGGGCATGGGAGAACACAAAGAAGGCCAATGTGGAAGCTCAGCTGAGAACAATCGAGGTTAGCATATCCAAACCGACATCTTTTCACCAACTTAAAAGCAGGTGAAATCATAAAAATACAATTGCTTAGGAACAAACAAGGAATGTTACTGGCATGCGCATGCTTCATGGAGTTTCATGAAGTGCATGCCAAAACAACTGTAAGATACATGCCGGACTTGCATACAGAGATCAGATTTGAATGGACCATGGACCAGAAAGCAAGGTGATCAGACTAGTAGCCATTTCATCAGTGGCATGGACAGTTAACTCGGAAAAGAAGCTGAGGTTTACGTTCAATGGGTAAATTTCACAGCACTCAGAAGGTCGGAGTTGTCCCAGACCAAGTTCCTTACCAAACTGTTGATTTGATGGTCCAGGCCATGGATCATGGAGCATGCCCTGAAGGGTTAGGATATTCCAACTTGGAAGATTTTTGGGCATTCCAATCCACGTGAGGCCCATCTTCAGATCGAAAATTTGGATCATTGAAGTGTGGACCCCACCTGTACCTTCGTTTTCTGATGCACAGGACCTGATAATCCCTCTCTATAACCATGGTTCATGGCAGAATAGCGCAAGTCGCATTGACAGTTAAGAGTATCAATGTACTGGACATGGGTTTGCATTAGTCCAGATATTGAGTTGGCCTTATTGATGATTGATCCTATTATTTATCATTCCAACTCAAATGCGCAGGAAAAACTGGAAAAGACGAAGGCTGAATATGTAGAGAAAATGAAGAACAAAATCGCAATGATCCACAAGGAAGCGGAAGAGAAGCGGGCCATGGTTGAAGCCAAGCGTGGTGAAGAGATGCTCAAGGCCGAGGAGTTGGCAGCAAAATACCGTGCCACTGGGCTCGCCCCAAAGAAGATCTTCGGCTGCTTTGGACCTTAATAGTTCCGAAAACGTGCAAGAAAGAAATGAAAAAAAGAAAAAAAGAAAAAAAGGGTTGGTTTTCTCTCCTCTGTATATTTCCTGCTTTTCTTCCCTTGATTGCTACTGTTTGTGTGAATTCTAATTATTATTTAGGGAGAGGTTATTGTTTTCAGGTGTGTATAGTTTGAGTTATGCTTATTTATCTTTGTATGATATATTTAAAATATTTGATTTATGAGAACTAAGTTTGGAAATATTATTGGCTTTTTAACCGTAGGATTCTACATTGATCATCTGATCATTTTGATTCTTGAGGTCAGAGGGGCCCAGTGCATGAATGGTTGGATGAGCTGCCATCATTGACTTCTGTGAATTTTGAGTTGTATCTTAACAGAAGGGAGCTGATCAGTGGCTCCCAGGGGCACAGGAGTTGCAGTCCACATATGTCGGTGAGATCCTGACCATACATTCAATAGCTTCGATTATATTGAATCAAACAATCCTATCACTGGTGCTGTAAAAATGAATTAGGTGCTCTCACATGGTGCTGGGGACATTGAAGGGCCCATCTGATTATTTGTTCATCTGATCATGTCAGACCATTGGGGCCAAAAACAGTTGGGAGGAGATGCCACCCAATAAAACTTTCCTGAAGATATTGTGGGGCCCGATATGTTGTGTATGTGCCATCCAAACCATTCATAAGACACCCCACCACGAAGAAGAGAGAGCAAAAATCTAGCCATTCTAAAACTCAGGTGCACCATGGATGGGGATGCAACTGGACTCTTTATTGGAATAGATGGGTTAAACCTATGTTTCACTCATGGTTGCAGAAAATGACCAGAAGATTGAACGGCTACAGTCTTCCAATGTGGCATTCCCGTTAGATAAGATCCTACATGGTTCTCTAGGATGCCATAAGTAGTTAAGACTGTCCTCATGTTCTAGCTCTCCTTTTAGGCCATTCATGCAAATATCTGACTCGCCCAAAATAAAAAAAGGGTTGTTCGAATCAATAGCCAGCAAAATGGATACTCAAGGTTGTTTATGATAGAATTTGTCAAATCATCAATCTGAACCATCCGCTTGGTGGGCCTCCTTGGATTGCTTATGGCACTCAGAAATCACTTAGAAAAATCACCTCAGAAAAAAGCTGTTCTTACAGGCAGGCCCCTGCTCATATGCTCAATCTCATCTGGTCGGTTTATTTTCACTCATTGGACATAGGAAAAACCAGATAGCCGCCGCGAACCTGCGAACCTACTCATCATCGCTGTCAATTAATTTTTCAATAGATTAGGCAACGTTGCTAACAAAAATGGCTTAAATTTAAAACGGTTTTTAAATGTTTTCAACTATCAGTCTTTTATTTTGACCACTAAAAATGTTTTATCATGGTTTATAGATATTCAATAGTTTGAGATCTCATGGTCCACCACTTGAGCTATATGTGTATTAGATTAAGGATGGATAACCATGTTATTGAATAGATTTAGTTCAATTTAGATACATAAATAAGCAAGATTTCAAACTTTTAATGTAGTACAGTATAAAGATCTGTTTAGGTAAAACATACCCTGTGAAACCTAACTCCTTGTAAATAGATTCTATAGAAAGGGGACAAGAAATAGTGAAAGAGAAAGAAGGAAGAAAGAGAAGGCGGAGAGAGAGAGAGAGTCTTCTCTCAAACCTCCTCATAAGTCCACACATGTGGGTCCACCCTGTCAGCATGAGAGATCAAGGAGAGATATCTTACTTTAGAGAAGCAATATTGACATCATTCTCATCACTATCTATAGATTTCAAGATTTTGATTGCATTCTTCATAGGGATTCTAATTAATTAAGTTCGATTGCAATATTTACACTTTTGTCTTTCATAAAACTCCTATAAAAAGTTTTTACAGGAGTCATTCCCTAATCGAGTATGCCACGGATCCAGTCAAATTCATTCCCTGGTGTGGGATTACTCGAGCTCGACGAATCTAGATTAAAAAATGTATTAATATCAGTCTCATGTCGATTCGTTGACATAGCAGAATCAGGCGGGCCGGCACCCATCACCATTGATGACGATGATGCTAAAGACATGGGCCCATAGCATGTGGATGTTAGTGTAGCAGCGGCATTGCTATTATTGTTACGGAATAATCTTCTAAAAGACTCTCCAATTTCAGAGTTCCACATTGTGAGTAAGTTATTGTCTTCAGATTTAATAGTTGCAGAACCATTGATGTGGTGCTGACCCAAATCAGATGGTGGGACATGGTGGGGCTGCTCTAGCCTCATGCATCGCTTCTTTAGATGAGTGGTCCAATGGTTCTTGATTTGGTTGTCTGTCCTACCTGGGAGGTGGGAAGCAATGGTGGACCACCTGAAATAAAATGAAATGCAAATGCAATCTTTATCATTTATGGAGGAGGTCTCGAGTCCAATCAGTTAGACCTCAAGTCATGGTCCATCTAATGAATATCTCTGAACCTATCAAGTACATATAAAATCCGAGCCTTTGAATATGTTGTTTTGATCATGCCCAATCTAATGATAAGCAGAGCTATATCGTAGAAAACAATATCTAGCCATTTATAAATATCAAAATATAAGCATGGACCACTCGATAAGTGGATGTGGCTGATTTTTGCATAAGGTGATCCCTATGGTGAGCCTAACCTATTGAATGGGTTGGATATCGCATGCACGTTGAAAGGTTGGAAGTTAACCACTGGGTGTACCATTACTTACAGTCCAACACATTGGATGGATAAGATTAGCTTTGGTGGCCTTAAAATGGACAGTTGAAAGGAGAAAAGTTCAAAGGTCCAAATTAGAAAGAGTGAGATTTTATTTGAAGATCTGTGGGCGCATTCAATATGATTTTTAAGATGTGTCCATCTGTAGTGGGCCCTACATTTTAGATTTATTAAATTTATGTACATAAATGTGGACGGCCATACTCTACTGAAAGGACACGTGCCTTTGTTATGTGATCGAGTGTGGCCCACCAGTACCCATTCCTAGAGTGTATGAATCCAAACCCTTCATCTTATAAGCCTAATATTAGTGATTTGGGCCTAGCTTATTGAAGACCTGACTGAGTGCAGTCCACTCCAGTCTGGATCTGGGTCGAGCCTAGACAATGTGGGTCAGAGATGGGTAGTACTGAGGTTTGTTAACTAATACACCCCAATAGATAACAAAAGCCTAGTAGAAATGTGGCCCAGCTTATTTAAACTGATCGAGCTGTTACGGATGCAAATGGATCGGGTCAGGTCCAAAAGGGCCCTGGACCCAACCTATTCAGGAACCATGTTGCAATTTGGGACCCAAACCCAACCCATTAAATTCAGGTCTGGTCACAATCGAATTGAAGTAAAAAAATAGCACTACCCATTAATTTGATGGGTTGGGTCTGGTCCTCCTTGACCCACACCCAACCTGTTTATCACATGGGTCAGGTTTGGTCGGATCCAGGAATATGGAGGCAGATTGGGTACTACCCCCCCCCCCCCCCCCCCCCCCCCCCATCAAGACCTAGCTAGAAACGGAGGGTCTTGGCATGGGCTCTGTAGGGCCCACCATGATGTGTGGGTTTTATCTACGCTGTCCATAGCCCAAAAAGAGGAAGATTGAAGGCTCGAGTGGACCCCACCATAGGAAGTAGTCATGACAATGATGCCCACCATTGAAACCTTCCTAGGGCTCATTGTTATGTTTATTTTTCATCCAACCTATTCATAAGGTCCAATAAAAACACAAATATCTTCTTGATCCAAAACTTTTGTGGCCTCAAAGAAGTTTTCAACGGTAGGCATTCAATCCCATTGTTTCCTGTGGTGTGGTCCACTTGAACCTTAGATCTTACTCCTTGGGTTCATAAACTAAAATGATCCATCAAAATGCATGGATGGTGTGGATTAAATACATACATCACAGTGGGCTCCACAGAGCCCTAGCTAGGACGTATGTCTCTAGCTAGGTTCAGGTGGAGGTAGTACCCAATCTACCTCCTAAAAATATATTCTATACCATTCACTTAGTGGTGGCTATCAATTTTGATGGTCCAAAATCATCCGATGAAATTACTCATGGCTCGGTGGTAGACTTGTGGGAGTTCCAACACAAGGTCATGGGTTCAAGTACCCATTGTGGCACGTCTGGGTGCGTGCGAGGGTGATATAGTAGAGCCAGCGAACTGGAATATGGTGCAAGTGTGACCGTGGCCATGAACAGAATTCTAAGGGATCAGGCAATGCACCCACACTGTTAATTAGTAACACAGATGCACCCACCCACTGGTGAAGTCAGTGTGTCTCCTTAACACTCGAACCTGAGACCTGCTATTGAAATGCCCTGGTGTTTTCTAGCTGGGCTTACAAGCTAGGCACAAACACATCTATCATAAGGTACCTGTTTCCCAATGTTGATTGCATGTTGATTATAATGTTTTCTTCCTCCAGAGTAAATGGGCCACGATTTATATCAGCTCTTAGATAATTGACCCATCTCATTCTAATACTCTTAGGACAACGGTGTAGACCTGCCCAATGAAAAAACATATAACATTAGAATTAGATTGTGGACAGTTACTATATATGGAAAATTTATTCAAGTGCCAGTGTTGGACCCACAATACGTGGGGCTGCATTTTGGACGGTCCAGATGGGGTGAACACTGGGGATTTCATATACATAAATCCAACTAGTTTAGATAATAGCCCACACTGCAGATGGGTCGCATTTCCAAAATCTGATTGGTTGATTTTTATCATTTTGATTGTCCATGCATCACCATCATCAGAACAGTTGGTAATCTATATTTACTTTGATTTTTGAATCATGACCAACCTACAGTGGGTCCCACTATCTCGATGGTTTCTAATGAGGAACATCTATGCCATTTGTAAAGTTGTTGTGTGAAGGCACACATTTTTTTATTTTTTATTTTCAATACCCAGACAATCTTACTCAAAGAGAAAATAGAAACTATACACCAGTCACACTGAACTTACAAAGATCGCAGTGGAGATCACAACCACTCTTCATGAAATTATACCATTTTGATACTAATTCGAGAAAATAAGGCCTAAGTGGCCATCAGGTGGCCCACAACTATATGGAACAAATGAACGCTTAAAGGAAATTGATCAGTGGTTTAAATTCTTTGTAAATATGTGGCCACCTGATGATCATATCTTGATTTTAAATGCATGATGATCTGGTCCAATTTCATACACGTGTGGTTCCTTCCTTGGTGTAAGGTGACTAGAGTTTTGAATTGAAATTACTCATAGCTTTCAGAAAAAAAAACAAAAACAAAAAAATGATCCACTGAGCTCAATCCATGGTAAATAACATATCTAAACCATCCATTGAACTCCACACATTGTTTGTCCACTATGCACAAAAATAAGATGATCATAAATATTTGTAATTTGCCTTTATCTTTTCTAAGCAATCTTGTCCATTAATTTTTGCGTCCATTTTTGCATGCCACAAAAACATCAACCATTATAGAAGTCTTTTTCAAGACTCTTAGTAAGATAAATGGTGGATTTGGATAGTAGGTCTAGTGGACCAACCATGATAAAAATAAAAATTAAAAATAAAAACAAAAAAAGTTAAAGTAGTATACACCTGCTCGCTTTGGAATTAAATTCCATCGTCCAGGCCCATTATTTTTTATATACTTGGTCAAGATCTCATCTTCTTCGAACGACCATTGACCTTTAATCAAATCTTCTTCCTCATAACTAGGATATCTCCTCATTATCACACTTTTCCTCATCAATGGACAACTAGAATGAGATTTTCTTAATGATGGATGGTTGGAATTAAAAAAAATTGTTCACACTCTAAAGTTGTATCTTGGATGATGAATGGGTCAAATGGATTTTTTTCGGATTTGGCTCCCAATATTGTATTTGAGGTGTTGGAATTGAAGAGCATGTTATTTGTAGCTTTGAAAAGGGGAAATGCATTGCCTCTGCTACCTTGATATATATAGGGGTTGGAAAAGGCATTGGAGATGAGAGAAACTTTAATACTCCGGCAGAGTGTGATGGATGATACACAGGCACCTAGATATTACTTAGAAATTGTTCACATAGCATGCAAGTCAGTGAAACTAAATTATGCAGATTATGCTAACAAATATAGATGTAACATGAACAAAAAATTATTTAATTATCTGACTATTAGATTAATGGACATTTAATGGACGGTTAAAGAAAAAATTCAATGGCCTTATTTCTACAAACACATGTCCATGAATAAGGGGTTAGGATTGTTCAATCAATCTCATCTTGGGATTGAAACTTTACGGCCGTAGGATCTACCGGTGATGTGTTGGTCGCTGTGGGGCCCACCGTAATGTATGTGTTTTATATCCATGCTGTCCATTCGATTTGCCAACTCATTTTTTGTATGGACCCAAAAATGAAGGGATATGAAGCTCAAGTGTACCATACGAGAGGAAACAATGGGGATAATGACATCCACCGTTGAAACTTAATTTCCTACGGCCCCTGTAATTTTATTTTACATCCAACCTGTTGATAAGATGATCTTGATCTGAAACTTTTGTGGCCCCCAAGAAGTTTTTAATGGTGGGCATTTAATCACCCATATTTCCTTTGGTGTGGTCCACTTGAGCTTCAAATCTAGTTCATTTTTTTGCTTCATGCCCTAAAATGAGCTGGCGAAGGGGATGGACGGAGTGGATTTAAAACAAATACTTCATGGTGGGCCCCACAGCTCCCAACAAATCACCATGCGCCACCAATAAACGAGGTGTTGTGATGGATTTCTGTAGTTGGGCTCACCTTGTGCACCGTTCAGATGCCGTAGACGTATCACATGATGCCACGTGGCACAGTTGTGGATGACCTCTATTCGTTACTTGGGTTTAAAATATTACAAAAATAACACATGCCCGTGCCATGTGACAAACTCGCACGCTTGAAAGATTTGATGTGATTTGGGGAACGTGCATATCACGTGAGATGAGGAGGTGCAAACTGTGTGAAGATATAATACAGCACCGCTTAAAAGAGTGATAACTCTTCAACCGTACACATGAGTCTTCGGAAATCCTGACCGTCCAAATCGGTGACAAACTATGGATGGTCTATACCCCAAAAAAAAAAAAAAAAAACTAAATAGAGATGATATTAATCTTCTGATCTTCCCTTTAAATTACATTTAACCATCCAATTGATGGCCACTAAAAATGGACGGTTATAACTGCTTGATGATTGGACCATAATTTTGATGGTTTTAGCTTTATATTAGCTTCACATTTCAGGAGATGACTCACCACAACCATTTTTAAAATGGTGTAAAACTAACAAAATAATCTTAAAGAGAGTGTACTCACAGGACATGGATGTCATTTAACCGTAAAGCCATCAGTCGATAGGGACTGTACATCTAATGGTCCCTACTTCCGATGGCAGATAGTTTAATACATACGCCGATCGGATGATCTTGACCATCCGAACGGTTGCCTTGGAGAAGGGCAGTAAGGAAAAAATTTTAACGGTCAACATTAGGTGTTACAAAGGGAGGAAAATAGATGGCCACGATCATCTGCTAAGTCAGATTTTCAATGAAGAGGTCATCCATGATAGGCCCATTTATATCAACAGTCCCGATTGACAAACAACACTGCCACGTGTACGGCACATATCTGGTTCGTCCATATACCCTTTCTCTGGAATATTTTAGTACGGTACTACACCGACAGACGGTTCCATACGGAAAAGGCTGGAGATTCTCTCACCGGTGGTCCCTCATATAAGGGGAAAAAAAACACGTGTCCGAGATCCAAGCCATTCATCAGGTAGCAGCTTCATCAAGTGAGCCAAAGATTTATGTTGAATTTGGACCGTTGGATTTTTCTTTTTGACACCGCTCTTTTTCTCACACGTGTTTAAACTGCCTGATCAGCAGAGCTACATTAGTTTTGGTCCTTGTAATGATCACTGCATCCTACCTGATGAATGGCTCAGATCCTAGACATGTTCTGTCCACACGGCTCTCTGACACGGATTCTGTGAGGTCTGACCGTGGGGCCCACCTCGATGTATGTGTTGTATATCCACGCCGTCCATTCGTTGTTCGAGGTCATTTAGGCATGAACCCAAAAACAAAGCCGATCCAAATCTCAGGTGGACCACACTACAGTAGACAGTGGTGCTTGAATGCCCGCCATTAAAAAAGCGTTGGAAGTTTTTAATGGTGGGTGTTCTATCATCACTGTTTCTTGTGGTGTGGCCCACTTTAAACTTGGATATGCTTTATTTTCTGGATCATGTCCTAAAATGATCTGTAGAAACGGATGGACGGCGTGGATATTAAACATGTTAATCGTTGTGGGCCCCACATTCACGGCCTCACCACATCCGCGTTCCTCCTTGAATCCCGACAGTGACAGAAATGGGACGCGAGATAGAGAGTAACCAAGGATCGCAAGCAGCAGTAGAAGCAGCTATGCGACCCCATGCAATCATCAGGACCGCACATCTTGTCTTCCTATACCATCAACCAACAATAGTTCAAAAATCACACTGATGGGGAAACCGTAGCCATTCGATTTGAGGCCTTGAAACCAACGGTATAAACGAAACGGAATGGAGCACATATCTACTGTACACATGCACACATCTACACAGACTAATAACTACTGACCGAACCATCCTCACCATCCAACGGTCCCGATTAAATACAGCTAAGGGAACTATCACATGTCCAAATTCAACTGCTCAAAATCAGACGGTTACATGCAATTATCGTAATTATGGAATCCGACCGTACACAGTAGCCTTTTTTAGAACATTCGGTGCTTTTAGTGAATTATAAGTTATTGTGCACCTACTTGCATTGGGGCGGTCCAATTGACTGATCTGAACCGTCTATTATGGTCGATGTGACAATTGATAGATCCGGACAGTCAATTAGGGTCCAGATCTATTAGATTCGACCGAAAATCATGAAACTCACACTAATCAAATGATCTGATCCATCCATAAGTCGGCCTTCTTCATGATAAAAAAAAAAAAGTAATTCTTTAGAATGATAAGCCATCCATAAGGATGCTGAACTGTTGGACGGCTCAGATTTTTTGTTGGGTTTATTTTTACACAAATGATCTAAACTGTCCATTTATAAGCAATTGATTTGATGGTTAGGATTGTTCAGTTGTTGTGATATTTACATAACGGCCCATCAAATATGTGCCAGACCTATTGGACAACCCAGATTGGTCGATTGAATTACGAAATGTCCACATCATGTTTTATCCTTTAAAACTTGGTCATCTTCCAAGATCCAAACGGTCTATTTGACAAGTATCAATTTGGACGGTGGATAGACAACAAATAAAAGCTCTGAGTTGGATTATTTCAACCCTTTGATATTGGACTCTTTTGCGTTGAAAATAAACTGTGATCATTAACCTTTGCATGATCCATGGACTGAAATATTCCAATCTGAGAGGTTTCTTGGAGAAAGAGAGTCTCATCAAATCAACGGTGTGTCTTTGGACAACCCCAAATTCAACGGCTAGATCGTCCCAACATATCTTATGTTAATGTGTCAGCATGTATTCGATCAATCCTCATTTTGCTATTATTATACCCAATTATTATTATTATTATTATTATTATTATTATTATTATTTAATAAATAAAATAAAATAAAATAAAAATATTTGTGGAGCCCATCAATTTATGATTTTAATGCTTATTTAGTGGCCTATGGAAGAAGTAAAATGGCCTTTTATTTTCAGGCTAGGAGATCAAAAGTGTGGCCCACTTAATGGAAAGTTCAGATCTCCACACATCTTAGATGTGAAAGTTGAAATTGCGGTTTTATCGCTTGTAGAGACACTTGGAGATATGTCTAAGGACCTAGAAGGGGGGTGATTAGGACCTTTGAAATTCTTTTCGCCTACTTACACAATTCAACAAATTTAGCCTAGTAAGCAAGAACACTTCGGCTTCCAAGCCTAGGTAGGTCCAATCACAAGACTAGCAAAAGGTTAAGCAATAAACAATCCTAGTCTAAGCATGCATAGAAAAGTAAATGATACACTAATTAAGCTTCTAACCTATGTAACTTGTGTAGACTTATGAGAGTGGATCAATGGGCTCAAGTCTACACAAGTAGTGAAGGTACATCTTGTGTGTGGATGAGCCTAATAAGTGTCTAGCATTTATTTCTATCAAGCATACATAATTAAGCAATTAAACTAATAATGCAAAGATATAAATGTGCTCAAGAAAAATCACAAACACAATGATGTATAGTGGTTCGACTACTTGTCTACTCCACTCCCGGTTCAAGTACTCAACCCCTTTGAGCATACCAGCATTCACTATCGGAGGTTTTAAATAAGGTTCACCTCTCAACCTTTACACGGAGGTTTTATCGGTTCACCTCTCAACCGTACCCGGAGTTTTAGACATAGGCTAACTCTCAACCTAACGCACGTTTACTCCCGTGTCGGAGGCTCCCCCTTGGAGACTTAGTTTAGGCCCGGATGACGGGCCAAGGAACGACTAACGTCCCTAGGTCGAGTTCAAAGGACAAACTCTAAAATGGACTCCCAAATAAGACAACCTACTTGTCGGATGAGCCCCTTGTGTAGCGCCGGATTGGGTTGCTTGATCTCCGCTCTCCCGTGCTTCAATCAGCTTCCCTTGCTCCCACGATCGTGCCGCCGTTGCGTCGCCAATGCCTCAGCCACACTCGATCAAACACCTTGCATGCGATGCCTTTGAGATGCCCAATTTGCTAGGAGGATAGGTTTGAGTACTCTACAACTAATGGGAATGGTTTGCCTAGAGTATCTTACCTACAACGATCTCATCTTAGAGTTTTGGACTAGGATTTGCCAATCAAGAAGCTTCCAAACTCTAGAGATCAAGAGGGGATGGAGGTCATCTTCTTTATGAGCTTGGAATGCTCTAATCTTGTGTTAAAGCACAAGGAAGATGCTTTGCATAGGTCAAGGAATGAGCCTCAAATGGTCTCCAACAAAGGTGGCTTCACTCCTCCAAGAATCCCCCCTCTAAATGCCCAAAAACGGAGCTCTATTTGAAGGAAAAGAGGGCTCCAACGGGCATAAAACGGCTCTTAGCCGACCTGTCCCGACCGGTCGGATCCCCTTGCTAAAGGCTGTCAATAACATAGACCAAATACACAGGCCGACCGGTCAAGACCGGTCGGCCCACCTTGCTGGACAGGCTGAAAACTCCAGGCCGACCGGTCTTGACCGGTTGGCCATGCTTGCTAGCTTCTTTGAGTAGAGAAGGCCGACCGGTCTTGACCGGTCGGCTGCCTATTGAAAATGCAGCACAGCTGCTGGACATTGCTGGCCGACCGGTCCTAACCAGTCGGCTGTCCAGCCACCATCACACAGCAATTTGCTGTTAGTCTGGCCGACCGGTCAGACCAACCTGGTTCAGCTTCAGCTTTTTGCTGAACATCTCATACTTCAGCCTATCCATATTGGCCAAGGTTTGGTGTTCAATTGGGACACCTAGGGCCAATCTATGATGACAAAATGGTTCCTAATATGGTCAAGGTCATCAAGGATACAAAGGGGTTGGGTTTTGGTCAAGGTTAAGGCACCAAGGCATCACTTTTACCTGAATCTTCTTCCTTGATGCAGCCGGTCCGTCTTGAGTCTTCGATCTTCGTTTTCATTGGGCTGATCAACCGACACTAGACTCACTGACGTAAGTGATTGACAAATAAGGTGCACTAGTATGCACGGAAAAGTGCACTAACAAAAGTATGTGAATGAAATGCACATATGTGGTCAAGGGTCGGGTATGGGCCTAAAAGCAAAGCCCATTTATGATTGACTTGGGCTTAGGCGGTCTCTAAAGGCCCATTAGCATGGCTCATGTCCAACCCAGCTTGTCCCATTTATGGTTTCCAAGTATATTCAAAAGATTCACATCTTTTTTTTCCAATGTATTTTCTAAAATATTTAATGGATAATTTATATTAAATAAATTATTAATAATAATTAATATTTTCTTAAATGATTATTTATAGTAATTGATATTCTACTAATACTCCGTTTAGCACCTTAGATTTGGAGGTAAATGAGTGTATTTCAAATCCAAGTAGTTACTTCTTGCATTTGATAACCCTTGATTTGGCAGTAAATGAAATTGAAGGTATTTCTAATAACCTTTTACGGTGTGGTTTGAAATCTCAGGAAAATATTGTGATCCCCATGTAATTCAAATGAAATGCTTTTATTTTTTTTTATTCCCTTTTAAAGGTAGAAGAGTTGCATATATAACAAAGGTGTCACTAGGTTACTAATCCATTGTACACGTGGCATGCTGATGATACCACAAAATAATCCAATAATCTACAACAACAATAAAACCAAATCGATAGAATGATTTGAACCATCCAAACTTTGGACATCTACATGAATAGTTAGAAAATGTTGGCAAGTTACTTGTTTGTAATCCTTGCATTTGTGGCCTACCCAAGGCTCAAAATTTCCTCATTTATATATATATAGGATATGAAAGCTAATTTAGTTAATCAAACTTGAGCCCCATGAATATTCTAAAGAATTCTAATGCATTCAAATTACAAGCTCTCAAATGAACGATTTGGATTTCAATGGATTTCAACCAAATGCAGTAGAAGATTGGTAATCACCTTATTCTAATGTACTTGTGATTTAGATTCCAATGCATTTCAAATCTAAGCTCCCAAACGAACTATAAATGATTGTTCCAATTTTAAAGGTGGTAGATAGGTTTTATCTTAGAATAAAGTTGGGTTCGAACTGGAGTTATTAACTTATAAGGTTGTGCTTGAGCCTATTCAGTTTGCCCCGTCATGGGCTTGCGCCAGGCTTAAGCTTAAGTCATACTATACAGGCCAAGCTTGGACTCACTCGGACCTGGCCGGTTCTTACCCAGCCTGTTAACCGTCCTATCTAAGAAACACTGAATTGGCGTGTGCTTGTTCATTAAAGTTTAAATATGCACATTAAGTATAACCCAAGTAACCCATCCAAATCCATACAAATACTAATGAATCAAATGAACATAAACTCACATACAAAACAAAGAGGATCTACATGGTTCGGCTTAAAAGCGGTCTACTCTACAAGAGAAGGAGAAGAGAGTTTTCTTATTTGTAGTTTTTTTTACAAAGAAAGCACCTCAATAAATAGAAATACACGACGCTTATACAAGAAAATTTGTTCACCATAAATAGAAATATAAGAGACTTACAACGAGACACCTCAACAAATAAAAATCTGCTCCAAAATTTGCACCATAATTAGCTACATAATCTTTTTTCGCAATCAATTCCTTCTCACCAACACTCCCCCTCAAGTTAGGGCATAGATGTTGATCGAGCCCAACTTGGACAATATCTCATGAAACTTTGTTGAAGGCAATCCTTTGGTGAAGATATCCGCTAGTTGATTCTCACTGCAGAGATAGGGAGTCTGAATAATATTAGCTTGCACTTTCTCCCAAACAAAAGTGACAATCAATCTCGATATGCTTGGTTCTTTTATGAAACACTGGATTAGAAGCAATGTGAATAGCAGATTGATTATCACAGAACGTATCCACGGGTGTAGAGGTTTTGAAGCCTAATTCCCACAAAAGAGCCTAAAGCCAAATTAATTCACATGTAGTAGATGTTATTGCTCTATATTCAGTTTCAATGCTAGAATGATCAACAACTGTTTGTTTCTTGTTTTTCCATGTAACCAAATTTTGCCCAACAAAGATACAGTACCCAGAAGTAGAACATCTATCGGTGGGACTTCCAACCCAATTAGCATAGGTGTAACCATTGTTCCACATCCATATACCATAGCTAGGTGAACTTTTTAAGTGTTGGAGAATTCTATGAACAATATTCTTGTGGGTATCCTTGGTGTCATGCATGAATAACCAAACTAACAACATAAGTAATATCTGGTCGGGTGATGGTTAAATAGATTAGTTTTTCAACCAAGCGTTGATATTGCCCCACATTCTCTAAGGGTGTACCATCCGAACTAATTTTGTAAGAACCGTCGACGGTAGTCACAATGGGCTTTGCACCAAGTTTGCATATTTCCTTCACTAAATCTAGATAGTATTTCCTTTGGCTAAGAAATAATCCATTCTTAGAGTACGCTATCTCCATATCCAAAAAATACTTAAAGGTTTCTAGATCCTTAACAACGAATCTTTTGTGAATAACGGATTTTAAATGTGCGATTTCTTGACCGTTATTCCCTGTAGTGATAATATCATCTACATAAACAAATACGATTGTGGTACCCATTACCTCCATTTTAACACATAGAGAAGAATCAACAAAACTTCTTTGAAAATCATTTTGCATAAGAGCAAAGCTCAATTTTGCATACCAAGCTCTAAGGGACTGCTTGAGACCGTACAATAACTTGTAAAGTTTGAACACTAGATCTGTTTGGGACTCCTAAGGATGTCCAGGCAGAAGACTTGTATACACCTCATCTTCTAGATTACCATGTAGAAAAGTATTTTTCACATCCAGTTGAAATAATTTCTAACCATAGTTAACTACAACAAATAAGAGGACTCTGATAGTATTCATTTTTGCCACAGGAGCAAAGGTTTCCTTGTAATCAACTCCATAGGTCTATGTAAACCATTTGGCTACTAAGCGAGCCTTGTGCCTTTTAATAGATCCATCATTATTGTATTTAATTTTATATATCCATTTGCATCCCACAATTTTTTATCTTGTGGCATTCTAGCAATGTCTCATGTATGGTTTTTGTTGAGTGCTTAAATTTCTTCTCTCATAACTTCTCGCCAAGCAGGCTAAGCATTAGCTTCATGGAAACTACTAGGTTCATTATAAGAGACGGAACTCAAAAAGGCTAAATGTGATGAAGAAACTTTGTCGTAAGTTAAATAACCTTGAATAGAGAAGCTTGCAGCATGATAAGTATAAAGATCTTGTATTTTACTTGAAGGGTGGCTTACCCTAGTAGACTGACGCAGAGGTGGAATCAAAGTGGGAGCTTCTGAAGTGACAACTTCAGATGGGCAGTTTCAGGAGGAGTCACAGTGAAAGTTTTAAGAGGAGCATGTGGGGTATATTCATGGAAAGATGGATTTGTTGAGTCCGTGCTGATAAAATGTTGAGGCACCATGTTATCAAAACACTCCTCCTGGGGTGAGTTGATTACCATGATTGTTATGAAAAAAATGAGTATCCTCAACAAATTTAACATCCCTGTATATAAAAGTTTGTGACTTTTGGGATCAAAACACTTGTATCCCTTTTGAGTAAAGGAATAACAAAAAAAGGCACATTTGATAGCAAAAGCATTAAGTTTGTCCTTGTGAGATGCAGAATCATAAACATAGCACAAACATAAAATAAAAAAAAATAAAAAAAATACAAAGGTAGGAGAAGTCAATTTTTCAATTTTTAAAAATTTTAAGATGAGACTTTTATCTAAGAACTCGACTAGAAAGTCAATTAATTAAGTAGGAAGCAACAAGGACACCAAGAGACCAGTATTATTTTGGAATGTGCGTTTGAAACATAAGGGATCTGGTGATTTCCAAGAGGTATCTATTCTTGCACTCGGCGACACCATTTTGCTGTGAAATATCAACACATCCCCTGATTGCTAAAAAATTAAGTAAGGATGTCGTTTGTGAATTCAGTGCCATTATCAGACTGAAGAATTTTAACATGAGCATCAAATTAATTAATAATCATAGAATAAAAGACTTTAAAAACAAAAGCCACTTCACTTTTATGTTTAATAAATAAATCCATGTGCATGAGATCAATCATCTATAAATCTGACAAAGTATCGATATCGATCTTAAGAGTCAACTGAAGCAAGACCTCATACATCAGAGTGAAAACTCAAATGGTTGAGCAGATACAAACAATGAATGACCAAAAGATAAATGAGTCCGTTTAGAAAATTGGCACACATCACAAGTGCTAGAATAAGAAGATGCAGTAGGAAAAAGTAAAGATAAAACACGAACAGAAGGATGTCCCAAACAGTTATGCCAGATGTATGGAGTTTGAGTAGTCAATGCTTGAGAGTTTTGTTTCAACAAGTACAGTTCATGAGAATATATGCCCTCACAAATCTTCTTTCCCGTGACTCGGTCCTGAAATATCATAGAAGTAGGAGAGAGTAATATCGCAATTCAGAGTATTAGCGAGTTGTCCAACAGAAAGTAATTTGAAAGAAAATGAAGGAATATAAAGTGCCTCAAAATAATGATAATCAAGAAAAAAAATTTAATTCAGCCACAATCATGAATGGAAACAGAGGATCCATTAGCAACAAATACACTTTTGTTAGGTTGAGATGTAAAATTAGACAAGCTGACAGGTTCATTATTCATATGATCTGTAGCACCAAAATCCACAATCCAAGTGTCGGTATTAGAAGTAAAAGAAAGAAAAACTTAAAGATTACCTGAGACATAGGTAAATAAAGAAGGTTCGAGAATGAATGAGTCGAGTTTACTTAACTTTTGCAGAAGTTTGTCTAATTGTTCAACTGAAATAGAGGTGTCTAATGTGTCATTATTCTATGATGTGACACTATTGGCTGCTCTATCATTCTTGTCTCCCTTCTCAAAATTTAGCTTCAGATTTGGATGAAGGATATAACAGCGTTCTTTACCATGTCCAATCTTGTTACCATGATCACAACGGCACTCTTTCTATTGACTACAAGAGGAGTTTTTCTCCTTACTAGTATGGTTGCCTTGCTTCTTGTCTTCCTTCCTTTTATCTGCAATTAGGGCAATGGCCTCAAAATTGGTGCCAGTGGATTTAAATTCGTTACTTGTGGCTTTCTTCCTAGCTTCTTCCTTTGGATGGTAGCACAAACACTTGAAAGAGAAGGAACTTCCAACCCCATAAGAATCTGGCTTCGAAGACTCTCAAAATTGGGTTTTAACTGGCCAATAACTGAAATATTTCATCTTCAGCCCGTTTTTGTAATGTCTTAAGATCTGTCGTAGGAGGATGATGCATGTTAAGTTCATCCCAGCTACTCTTCAACTTGATCAAATGCTTAGTAAACAAATTGTCTCCCTGCTTATATTCATTAATCTCTTGCTTCAGTTGGAATTTCTGAACAACATTGTTTTGGTGACCATACAAATCCTTGACAGATTCCCATAAGTCCTGAGTAGTTTAAAAAAAGGTGAAGATTTCAGCTATCTTGGGTTCCATAAAATTTAGGAGCTAAGACATAACTAATTGATCATGAGATTGTCACTCATCAAACTTCGGATTATCTAACTTCATAGCACTCTTTGTACCATTGATGTGTCCTAGTTTTGATTTTCCACCAAGGGATAAAGATATTGCTCGGGATCAAGGAACATAATTCAATCCATTCAAGAGGACCAAATAGAGCTTCATACTTAGGTTACTGTCTAATTTAGCCATTAGAAAGAAAGAAAATGAGGGATCTCACCGGAAAAAAAAATGATCGTAGAAGCAAAATTGATAAACAAGCACCGAGCCACCATAAAACAGATCAGATACCTTTACAATGACTTTTAACCCCTAAAACGGGATTAGAAATGGCCCAAAAGGTAATTATCTACGTCTTGATGAGCCGATTCCCTGGACATATTATATGCATGATTCCGACTTACGGGGGCGAAGATACGCCCTCTAGAAGGTAAGGTGCGTTCCAACGACGTTCCAACAACGAAAATGTAATATCCCACCCTCTTCCTCAATGCAAATTAATAAAGAATCCCTAAAGATGGAAAGGCAAACCCCTACCCTCTTCCTTAAAAAAAAATCAGATAAAAACCCCACTCTGATACCATAATGAATCAAATGAACATAAATTCATACATAAAATAAATAGGATTTACGTGGTTCAGCCTAGATGCAACCTACTCTACGGGAGGAGAAGAGAGTTTTTTTATTCGTAGTTTTCTTACAATGAAAGCACTTCAATAAATAGAAATATAGGAAGCTTATACAAGAAAATATAAGATATGCCAAGCCCCAAAAATTGTACCATAATCAACTTACCATAATTACCTACACAATTTTTTTCACAATCCACTCATTCTCATCAACAAATACCATGCACTATGCAGTTTCTTTTAGAATTTCAATTTCTATTACATACTTATGAATCAACATGTTTTTCTTATCATAGGTCCACCTATCCTCATGGTCAAGAGGTTGGGCTAATCGAAGAACCCTGGTAATTCAACATCAACCCAATTCGTCGTATTGATTGTTGCAGGGTTGTTTAAGCTCAATAAATCCGAAGCCACTAATGTAGTGTTGTCTGGCTCATGTTTAACCGTTATTGGAGCAGTAGTTCCTTGGTCCACAGTAATCACAATCGATGATGATTCCACAAGAGACGTGGGTCCGAAGGTAATTTCAGTAGCTTCATTTCCATTGTTGATGCCATATAATCGTCGAAAAGATTCTCCAATCTCGGAGTTCCACATCACAAGTAAGTGGTCGTCTTTAGATTTGACTGTAGTGGGACTAAACAAATGAAATGATTGGACACAATTGGTGGGGTGTTGACCCAAATTAAACGGTAGAAAGTTGTTGGTGGGGTCCATGCGATTCATGCTTCGCTTCTTTAGATAGGCGGTCATATAATTTTTTATTTGATTATACGTCCTACCTGGGAGGTGGGACACAATCTCACACCACCTACAAAATAAATTGGGCAGTTGAAATGAGTTAAGTTCAGTGGTCTAAATCAAGAAATAATGCAATTTAATTTGAAAATCGTTTACTTGGTCTAGTCAGTATGGTTGCAAACAATTCAATTTAGGATCAATTTATTAAATCGAAACGAATCGAAAAAAAAATCAATTTGATTCATTTAAAAAAAAAATAATTTCAATTCAGCTTCAATTTTCGGTTCCGATCGATCGAATCGAATCAAAAATAAAATCGTTATGTGTCGAATTGAATATATATATATATATATATATATATATATATATATATATATATATATATATATATATATATATATATATATATATAGAGAGAGAGAGAGAGAGAGAGAGAGAGAGAGAGAGGAATGCTCACCTGGGCACTTCTCTCACGAGAGACTCATGAGCACTTTTTCATGGCTCATCGCACGTGATGTGAGCCCAAAATCCGAGCCGTCCATGTGATGCAGCACCCAAAAAAACCCCTAGGGCCCATCTTTCAACTTGATCCAAAACTCTGGTGGGCCGCAGCAGAAAGCAAGAGGCAAATCAATGGAGGAAATTGTTTCCTTCTTTCATGGCCCACCAAAGTTCTGGAACAAGTTGAAACATGGGCCCTAGGAGTTTTTTGGGGTGTTGCATGACATGGACGACTCAGATTTTGGGCTCACATCATGTGTGATGAGCCAAGAAAAAGTGCTCACGAGTTCTCTCACAAGAAGTGCGCAGGTGAGCATTCCTTCCTCTCTCTCTCTCTCTCTCTCTCTCTCTCTCTCTCTCTCTCTCTATATATATATATATATATATATATATATATATATATATATATATATATGAACAACATATTAACACAATCAAATTACAACTTTTATGCTTATTGTTTTAGGGATTTATGAGTATCTTCCTCGACCATCGCTGACTTTTTTTTTTTTTTTTGGTCACGTGTCTATGGTATGAAGAATGATATCAAGAAGATTCAATTTAGTAATTATACAATTTTTACTTGAGCAATTTTGATAAAACATTATTGTTGGGGTCCCAAAAGTGAGGATCCCCGAAATGATGATTCCGAATGCCAAAACCATCACCCGGTCGGATTTAGGACCAGTGCATCGAAAATCGCGGCACGAATCACAACACACGCATCAGATTTGCCTCAAGCATGAAATTGGACCTGTAGTGGACCCCACCGGACACCGTGACCAAAACTGTCCAAAATTGGGAAGATACCTCAATTATGAAGAAATAGGAGCAGTGCATCGGCATTCATCGCGAGACGGACCCCGCAAAACCCCCAATTTGCAAAACCCAAATCTGTGGGACACGAATGCGCCCAGCGCATCCAAAAATGGAATTTAAGGACGCACTGCGCCCAGCGCATCCAAAAAATGGAATTTAAGGACGCACTGCGCCCAGCGCATCCAAAAAATGGAATTTAAGGACGCACTGCGCCCAGCGCATCCAAAAAATGGAATTTTAAGGACGCACTGCGCCCAGCGCATCCAAAAAATGGAATTTAAGGACGCACTGCGCCCAGCGCATCCAAAAATGGAATTTAAGGACGCACTGCGCCCAGCGCATCCAAAAAATGGAATTTAAGGACGCACTGCGCCCAGCGCATCCAAAAATGGAATTTAAGGACGCACTGCGCCCAGCGCATCCAAAAAATGGAATTTAAGGACGCACTGCGCCCAGCGCATCCAAAAATGGAATTTAAGGACGCACTGCGCCCAGCGCATCCAAAAAAGGAATTTAAGGACGCACTGCCCCCAGCGCGTCCCAAAATACGTCCAGCGCAACCAAAAATCAGCCAATTTCAGGACGCGCTGACAGCTAGCGCGCCCTGAAAATCAGCTTCCGAACTCCGATCATTTCGCAACGCGCCGAGTGGCTTTAATCGACGCGCCAGCCCATTTTCTCGACGCGCTACACGTGTCAACCGCCTATTGGACGACGATACCTATAAATACCCCGCCCACCACCTCATTTAAAAGGATTCAGCGAGAGAGAAAGAGGACCTCGTCGCCGGAAAACCTTTTCCGATTGCCGGAAACCTTCTCCGACCGCCGGAACCCCTCGCCGGAAATCGCACCTCCGATCGCACCAGGTCCGGAGGAATGACTAAGTCATCTTTTTCCGATGCGCCAGTCCCAGCGCATCATAAAAGTGACCCAGCGCATCGGGAAAGTCCTTGGTGGATTACACCAACTATCAATTGGGGCATTTTAAGGACGCACTGGCTCCAGCGCGTTATGAAATAGGCCAGCGGATCAGAAAAATGCAAGATTTAGAGCCAAAGCTATTTTAAGGACGCACTGGCTCCAGCGCGTCGCAAAATAGCCCAGCGCATCATGAAATCATTTACGGACGCACTGGCTCCAGCGCGTCGCAAAATAGCCCAGCGCATCATGAAATCATTTATGGACGCACTGGCTCCAGCGCGTCCTAAAATAGCCCAGCGCATCAGGAAATTAGATTTTAAGGACGCACTGGCTCCAGCGCGTCATAAAATAGCCCAGCGCATTAGGAAATTAGATTTTAAGGACGCACTGGCTCCAGCGCGTCATAAAATTACCCAGCGCATCATGAAATCATTTATGGACGCACTGGCCCCAGCGCGTCAATAAAATCAGGCCAGCGGATCGTAAAAATCAGCGCTTTGCGCATTCGTCCCAGCTCCTTTAAATCCTCATTTTATAACATTTTTAAGCCCCGTTTGAGCCTATTTTGAGTATTTCGAGCGTTCCGGACGCAATGGAGCAGTCAAACGACCCATTCGGGCTACCTAATGAGCAGAACACAAGCCTTCGAAGTCCGATCCAACCCAACGAGCTGAATGGAACAATTCTCCCGAAAAGAGGCCGCCGGTGCCCAGAATCATACTGATGCGTCATCATCACGTGTACTATCATAATATGACCCGAATCCAGGTCTGGACTAAGCAAAGGGGACTATGGTTAACACGATAAACCACATCAGGAGAGTTCTAAACTATCACACACAATCTGTTAAAAAACTGATATTCCAAGAACAGTCGATGCCCTACCCATCCAAACGGCATCCGCTGGTTGAGCTGCGCAGGTACACACAACTGTAGAATGGACTTCCCGAGGTCACCTGTCCCTACACTGACAGGCGCGGGCCCAGAGTCGTCCATCTCAGCCATAAACCCTGACAGTCTCAGCCCGGATCTCCGGTCAAAACATGGGACATAGACATCCGACTCGCACAAAGGTGGATCAGTCTATAACAAACACAGGTCTCCGTGACCATACAAACACAGGTCTCCGTGACCATACAAATACAGGTCTCCGCGACCACCAAAACACAGGTCTCCATGACTAAAGAACTCTGAGACCATAGTCCCTGCTGACTAGTCTTTTGCCTTTTAATCAAGGGTCATCGATCATTCGATGTAATTAAGGGTTCGTGCCAGATCACGGCCTGGAATGTACAAGATCTCAGAATCTCTGGAATAAAATTCGCCTTGCGATATCTCTTCTCTTGTGTATTGCGTGAATGCTTGTGATTGTCTACGAATGTTTCTATATTCAGAACCCCAGAACAACAAAACACCCACATTTCAAGAAAATGTCATTGCGATACATTTTCTAGTTCCAACAAACTGGCGACTCTGCTGGGGACCGAACTATACCAGGATCTCTGGTTATATCTGAATATAGGAATACTCTAAGATCAATTACTTACAAACACGAGTCTACGCATAAGAAAGCTACCGCGAGGCGTAATGTTTCGGCGCCCTTCGGGCGTCAAACTGGCGACTCTCAACGGGAACGTTCTTCCCTTCATCTTTAAGGTAATAGACATTTAAAGGTTTTCAAAACCCACTAATTCCACAACTACACGTATTTGTCTCCCTCTTGCCTATTTTGTTGATTTATGCACCGCGATCGATGGGCTCATACTCCCGACCGCATTTATGAACTGTTCTAATAGTTTTATGACACAACAGAATTAGCAAGATACTAACAAAGACAGGAGAGATGGCACAACTCATGCGTCTTCCTCACTACAGGGAGATTTAGCTTCCCCCACTTCGTTGTAACCGCGACAGTTGTTCTTGAATCAGACTGGCAGCTGGTTCACAAGTGCGAGCAAAAGAAAGGATTAAAGAAAGCAGTAATAAGGACCTCATGCAAAAGAAGAATGTCGTTGAGCCACACCATGTGATCAAGAAACAGTAGCAGTATATTCAGACTAACAGAGTCAATAAAACTGGTAGGACTACGACAACAAAGAGAGCTCAAAGTTTCATCTTTATAACCGATGAATTCCTAGCGCTGTCAAGAAGAAGCCTAAGATTACAACTCCTAAGGCAGACGAAGAAATAACAGGGGCATCCATCACAAAGGTTGTCATGGTAGAGCAGAAACCACAACTAGCACAAATCGCAATGGTCCAGGTCGTCGAGGAAGAAGAGCGAAGTGACCAGAAAGATGAATCATCAACTATCCAAGAACAGATTAATAAGCTAGCTCAAGCCCAAGAAGACATGACGAGGGAAATGAGAGAAATCAAGGAGATTCTGACAGCACTAGTTGCGCAAGGGGCAGTTCAAAGCACCATTGTGCTAACTAAACAATCGATGGAGGAATCGCGAGGGGCAGCTGAGAGACCTATGGTTGTAGAGTCACAGGTTCGGCCCAGAAATGTCTCATTCGAGCATACTACCCGCACTGCCATCACAGATGACGAGGGAAAGGTTATCTCAAACAGTCAAAGGAAAAAGACCAAGATGTGAAATGGGAGAGATGACCAACGTTGATAAGAGAAAGAACCTTAAGGGTCGAAAGCAACCAGGGTTAGGATGCAGGATAGAAACTAAGATATCAAAAGCTCAAGACAAGGACAAGGGATTTAAGGACCAGCGACAGGCAACGATTATTGAAAGAAATGGGGCAAAAAGATCACACACATTTGATGCGGATGACTTGGTCCCAATTATGGAACAGTTAATCAAAGAAGGAGAGCTGCAATTACCAGAGCCCATTCGACCAAATGAAATAGGATGTGTAGGAGACCCTAACTATTGTAAGTACCATCAAATTGTGGGACACAGAACTGAAAACTGTTTCACCCTAAAAGGAAAGATTCAGAGGATGATAAACCAAGGCATCATAAACTTGAGAATCGAAGAACTCAAGAAGAGTCTGCCCGAAATGGCTTCAGCAGACACCACTCAAGAAAACACCTACCCCGGAACTTTGTCTCCCGAACTCGAAAAATCATGAAGGCTTACAAACAGTTGCAGAAAGCTAGAAGGGAGGCAGGGGTGTACACGGGTTCATGCATGCACCCATTTTATTCATGCACTACATTTTCTATACATTTATGCATCCAATTACATTGTACCATTGCGTGTATAAAATATGAAATGTCAGTGTAGCTTTTCTTGACAACAGGTACCGTAATCAGAAGGGAAATGAAAAGACAAACTCCAAAGGGTTTTTATAAGTACCACAATTGCTACAGCCTCCAGGATACGAGGATAAACTGAACCACACAGCCTCCAGGATACGAGGATAAACTGAACCATACAGCCTCCGGGTTACGAGGATAAACTGAACCAATACAATTCTAAAAATACCCCAGGCTTCGGGTATAAACCAGCCAATACAATTCTAAGATACCCCAGGCTACGGGTCTAAACTGAACCAATACAGTTCTAAATCCAAGACTGAAGATCATAATCATCGACCGCAATCATATCTTCAGAATTTTAAATTGGTTTAGTCGGACTAGAGAAGCTCATTATATAGAAGACCTATATAAGATACAACACTTTCATATCATTACTCCATCAGGGGTTTTCTTACTATCGTTATGGCCTTCTTTTACTCTATATGGGGCAATTCAAAGTTAATGATCTCTTATTTGTATATATATAGCTTCATATGAAGATGGTTAGGGCATTCTGCTGTGTATCATTTTGCGCCAAAACGTCTTCAGCTCTCCCTTATGAATGATTTCACAACGAGAGGATGCAATTGAAGATTATGATCAACCGACCTTCAATACGGATTCCTAAAGTAGAGAAGTGTTCATCAAAGTATCTTTATAAATTCAAATCTTGGTATATGCTGCTATTCCCTTGTATGCTTGGTATATGGTTTCATACAAAGATGGTTCGGGCATTCTATTATATCTTATTTCGCATCAGAATATCTTCGACTTTCTCTTATGAATTGTTTTACAATAAGAGCATGCAATTGAAGATTATGATTAGCTGGCCTTCGATATGGATTCCTAGAGCAAGGAGATTTCTTCATCAAGTCCCGATATATATCTCCATGCCGTGAGTATAGACTTAATCTTATGTCGTCAAGTTATGCCAGACTTAAAGATACGTTCCTGGATTCTTAAAGATAAACATGAAGCACAACAAGCTTATATATTCACCAAAGTAATGACACACAAACGAAGATCAGGAAAGTTAAAAGGAAAGTAGTCTTGCCAAGTACTTATCCTCTTTCAATCCATTTATCATATCTCTTGATTCACTTAGCACTTTGTTTATGACTAACATAACAAAAATCACATGACTAGTATACATATCATTATAATATCCATTACAACATATTTTGAGTTACGAACAGAGATTGTTACAGTTCAGACGTCTAAAGTTTTCAAACATTTATCTAACAAGTTGATTCCAGATTCTTCAATCACCTTCTATACTGTTTCAGCCTCGGCTAAGACTTGCGCAGGGTTGGGAATGTCTTGGAGAGACCGCTTCAGCTCCATAACTTGTGCCCTCACGGCGTTACACTTCGCCTCACGCTGGTCGATAGAAGACTATAGGCGTGCCTTCTGACCGCCGAACTTCGAAAGTTTAAGATGGATGACAGAATGTTCAGCTCGTAAGCGGGCCATTTCATTTTCGATTTCCGCGAGACGCCTAGTGGCCTCTTGGTGCTCAGTATCTACAGCCTGCCAATCCTTCTGTACTGCGGCCACATTCGCCTCGTGTAACTCAAGTTCCGGAAGAAGGGACCGCAAGTGACCGCGTTTTCTTCGACGGAAGGGTCAACCTTGAGATGCCTCGCCTCGTTCACTTGAGCCATCCCATCTTTGAATTGCGACACATGGCTGACTATCGAAGAAATGTCAATCCTGAGCCACGCGGCAGTAAGCTCCAGCGCCTGCAGTGCCTCGTCCAAGATAGAGCCTTCATCTCCGTTCCTAAGCGAATCGACGATGTCGGACAATAAGCTCTTGAGAAGATTCGCCTTAGTCCTTGATAAGCCTCGGAGAGATGAGAGGAATGCCTCGGGCAAGACTACAGGAACCGGGACGCTGGCAGGGGCAGTGGCTGGTAAAAGAAACGGTAAACATTAGCACACTAGAGAAAGAAGAGAAGCAAGCAAAGTGATAAAGGAAAGTAGTATACCAGCAGGAACTTCATCGACCGGTGCACCAGTAGAAGCAATGGGTGTTGATGATGCTGGGACACATTCAGTCACAGTCTCCGTTGCTGGTTCGGGCAATTCAGGAGAAGAAGGTACGATGATCTCAGGGGCAGTGGTGGCTGGAATCGATTCGACAACAGGAGTTACTTCCATGACAGGCTCCGATGCACTAACAGCGTCAGAGGGCATGGTTTCTTGAGCAGGAGGTGCTGCCTCTTCCGCAATAGTAGCAGGGCCTGCCTCAGGGGTAGGGCTAGGGTTGATTACAGCCACAACACTGATAGGGTCGGTAAGAGGAGGATCTTCAGCTTGTAGCCCACTGTCAAGGACCATAAGGGATGGGTTCTGTGTCTGCTTTGGGAACAGATCTACAGTATATCGGCTCATTATCTCCACCCTCTTCCGTGGGGAGATTCCCACTGAGGTCTACCTGTGAGCTCATCTCCTCTTCCTCCCTCGGTCCACTGGCATCATCGATCGGAATGTCGTCGGCAAGTTTGGAGAGACAACTCCGTGCTTTCTCTACCCGGTATAGCTTTCACATGTCCTTTATTTTCTTCTCTCCGTCGACGATAGGAACACGAGGGGCAGTCTTCACTCGAGGCCCAGAATGCTCAGGGGACGGTTCAGAATCACTATCCCCGGGAGCAGAGCGTCTGGATAGACTCGTCCGACCAACCGGGCTCTGACTATGACCTCCCCGACCGCCAGTCGATGGGGTCCCTGCTGCAACTCCACCCCCGCCATCGCCACCCTCAACATCGCCGCCACCTTCTCCATCATCGCCACCCCCAACATCTTCGTCATGGTCACCAGCACCGCCAACATCATCACCCCCATCGTCACCGTCATCATCGCCGCCTTCATCATCATCACCGATATCGTAACCCTCTCTCTGCCCCTCCGTCATGGGACCCACAAGTGGAAAACTTTGATCTTCTCGCAGCGTGATCCTCTGCCCATAAGCAACCCATCCTTCTAGTGTATGCTCAGGCTTTTCATGATCAATTACCACGTTCAGAGAAGTCAGGAATTTCTTCACACCAGGAGTGGCCAGTTGATGTGATGGCTCCGATACATAGCCCAGGCCGTCAGCAGGAGCAGGGTCGATGATAGGAGGAGAAACGAAAACTGGGTCAGCCACGTGACGATTGTTCCAAACTAAGGTATATTGGTGAGCCCACCACCTCATCCACCCATATGTAGCGCCGAGAGTATACTCTGTACCCGGGACGATGAAGGAACAGCCTGACCCGGTTAGCAAGAGTTGACACCATATCCACTTCCAGTGAATCGGTCATGTGCCATAGGCTCGCTGCTCTCGCATCACCGGTTCAAGAGTCTCTGGTACCCCCTGGTCATAACCGAATTGGTGAGCGAATCGGTTCGGGTAATACGGCTCTCTCCAGAACTCAGCCCCCTCCCTCAAAGGCAGTAAACTCGGGCTGACGGACACCAAGAATGAGCACTGATAGGAACTAAGACTCTCATCATTATCGAGCAATTCTGGATCCTCACTGTTGGACGCAGAGAAAAGGAAGAAGTCGACGTCATCATGACGAGCTATCTTTGCCTTGATAGTCACCAAGTTTTCGCTGTTCATCTTCCGGTTCTGAAAAGTATGCAACAGAACCGATCCTCTCCAGATGAAGTCCTTAAGCTCCATACCGTAGACCCACGGGAAATAGACCCCGAGCCATCCCGAGAAGGAATGCCACCCGCAGTAAGAAGAATTTAATCCAAAGGAAGCCGAGCCCTTATTGCTGATGACACCACCAAAAGCCCGATATATGGAGCACAATACTACCGGGGCCAATGCATAACGATGGCCATTAGCCAGACTCCCTGCCACGGCGAAGCAGGAGACCCTCACACTATCTGCCTGCTTAGAGCTCGGGAGGGCCACACAGCACAGCCAGTAGGCTAAGAACCCAGCGAGTTCGCAAGTGGGAGAGAACTTATTCGGCTGCGGGAACTTCTTTTTCATCTTGGCCTCCAGAATCAACTTGTCCCTGCGACCTTCATCATACGGTCCGTAATTTAAGCTGAGACAGGAAGAAAACCATCAGTGGAAGAAGAGGATGAAGCAGGACGTGAAGAGTGCGAGTCAAGTAAAGAAACTCACTTCAGACCATGAATGAAGTAAACCAGCCAGTCCTCAAAAGGTACTTTGTCTCTGGAACCTAGGAATTGCGGCAGCTCCACAAACAATTCGTAGCAGGCTTCAGAATAGAAACCCTCATCAACGCCCTTCTTCTTCTTGGATAGCTCCTCGTCACTAGGCGTCCATTCATCATAAATTCTGCCACGGATGGGAAGACCGGCTATCCGGTACAAGTCCCAAAGCGATATACTCATTTCTCCATACGGCAGGTGGAAAGAGTTTGTAATAGAGCTCCAGTGATTCAAGAACCCCTTATAGATGCAAGGTTCTCGATAGAAGTAGCTCGACGTCACTTGAATGGCCCGAAGGAGACCTACTTGCTTCAAGGTCTCTTCATGCTGCTCGATTATTCGATTGGCCCAAGCTTTATAACCAGGGTGAGGGCTTAAATGACCTCGGGTCCTGAAACCCCCGATCGGCCAAATTTCTCCATCGGATAGAGGACGAAACCTTTGGCGCAAGGTCTCGTAGTAGTGTGTTGGAAATGGCAGGTGAGGATCGTGGTTTGGTTCCAAAAATATCATGTCCTTCTCCTCAAGGACAGACTGCTGAGTGCCGTTCTTGGATATGGCACAGTTGACGAACGTCTCTGGAATGGACGTCCAGGAATCGACGCTATAGAAAGAATTTGCGCGACGTATATCGGAGGGCTCGATACTTGGTAGAGAGCGGTATCTCTGGAAGCTTTTAGGGAAACGGATGAACTGCTTCGTATAAGGGTTGCGGATTACAAGGGATGATACTGGCAGCTTCACAGAAGACCAGACAACCCTCATTTTGTCGGACTTCGACTTAGTCTGGTTTTCTATATAGATTTGCTTCGCGCTCTTCCCAGTCGTCTTTGGACGACCGCGCTTGGCAGACTGAGCAGGCTCAATTGGGCTCGCTTCGCCCTCTTCGGACCCGACAACCTCATCGGTCCGAAAACCTTGTAAGGGAGCGTACCACGCATCCCACTCCTCCTGGGTACCCTCATCAGGAGGGGGCGGTAAGGCCTTGTCGCAAAGTATCTTTCGCTGGACATTCTTTAGAAGGGTCAGAATACGGTCGTAAAAATTGAATGTCTCGGGCGGGAGAAACCACTGTGGGTTCTCAGCTGACGGTCTAGAAGTCTGCTTGGTGGCGGCCCGCTTGCGCTTGGATGGAGTTTGAGACGGACCCGAAGGACCGGCTTGCGAAGGGTCGCTGGCCATTTTAATCTGCAAATGGCGTAGAAAAGGGGTTTAAGTACAGAGCACGTGAGAATATCCTCATAAAGACAATTAAAGCATTCACGAAATCCAAAAGCATAAGAAGCAACAAGTGAACGAAGAACAGGCACCGATCCAGGCCAATGCACAACATCACCAACCGATGAGAATGAAACGAAATGGCAACACCAACATCATCACAAACGCGCAAGCTTTCAAAAGACAGAAATAAGGCGGAAAAGTATAAATAGCATTCATTAAATCACGAGGGCCATGCCAAAGCCCGAACCATTCAAAGTCAATTGTTTTGAAAAGATAAAAAGCCGACAGTCAATATTAAATGACCCAAAATTGTGGGGACCCCCTCCCCCAAGCCAGAAAATGAAGATTTCAGTCTTGCACCAGAGGAAGAACTCGAGCCCTCAGCTCATCGACCCTCGCTTGAATCAGGGCCTCCTTGTAGACCAAGTCCACCAAGATGGAGATGCATTGTTGTACGAGGTCGAAGTTCAGGTGCTCAGCATCGGCGTAGTTCCTTATCGCAGACAAGTCAATCGCCAAGTCATCATGCTCCCGAAGAGCCGCCCTGACCATCCTCCAAATGCCAGCACGACGATCCGGGTATTCGGCCTCCGCCAAGGGAATGAGCCAAGCCAGGAATCTCCTACTCTCCCTCTTCTCGTCCCTTAGGAAGTGGAGACGTTTCGAGAGGGACAGAAAGGAAGCAGCAAGAGAAGGCTCCGCCGCCTCCAGAACCGCCAATTCCTCCAGGAGGGAAGAATCGCCGATGTAGCCAGATATAGCCTCCTTGCGCTCATCAGAGATGCCCGCCATCGCCGAGATATTCTGCATAGCCCGGAGGATCGGGCGGGATTCAGCGCCAAGGCGAGTCGAGGCTTCAGCCACCTCATCGCATTGATTAGCAAGAGATGACCAAGCCTCGGGTTGGTCCAGATCGTTTAATAGCCGCCCCATGCAGTCACGAGCCGCGCGAAGGGAAGCACGGGTTATGACCATCGTCTGCTGAAGAACAAGACAGATGAACCCGTAAGGCAGTCCGACAGAAGAAAAATGCACAAAACCGCTCACGCAAAGCCAGAAAAGTCGAGAAACGACATGCAAAGGTATGCTCGAAACAACACTTTAAAATCGTCATTAGAATTGCCGATTAAACTAAAAAGGGGCCGGGGAGTCTCCCAAGTGTGTGAGACCCTACGCCTCCACAAGACGACTGGCACGCATGCGCGAACACGCAATAGAGGCATGGGGGTTCACGCCCTTTGGAGACACGACGGACCGCCGGTGCAAAACCCGCAGAAACCGCAGACTCCACCGAGGCCCGCGAGTTAGGTGCGCGAGGTTTCACATACCCTGGTAATGCTCAAAGCAGATCTGGTTTAGTAAGAGAGTGCCTGAGACCCCTCGCACCCGGAATGAGTCCCAAATATCGTGAGCAACGGTCAAATGAACCCGCAAGTAAGTCTGTTAAGCCACGATAAGCGCATCAAGACAGGACACCAGAATTGGACAACTTCCCCAACTCAGAGATCAGCGCCTATTGGCCTTAACACACCTTGCGATCGGGCCAATTGATCAAGTCCGGAGGTGCGTGTGGGAGCCGGTTTACGTAACAGATTTAGTAAATTTCACTAAGTCCCAAAGTCGCAAGCACAGAGCCCCGCGCGTCGAGAAAATCAGGCAAATTCACAAATCCGAAGGACATGACGCGCCGGGCCCAGCGCGTCCAAGAAATGGTAAATTCACCCTAGCGCGTCCATTAAATAAATTTTCCCAGACAAGTACGCGCTGGACCCAGCGCATCGAGAAATTACAGTCCAACGCGCTGAGCACAGCGCGTCATGAAATTGGTTAGCGCGTCATGAAATTGGTTAGCGCTAAGGCACGGGATGACGCGCTGACCTTAGCGCCTCGATATAATGGACGCGCTGAGTACTTATCGTGTGCGCTGCAGTATGGCGCGTTCAGAAAATCAGAAATCCAGTCCAACAGCCGCGCTGTGCGTAGCGCGTCGATAAAACACACAAAGTTGGAATACTTCGACGCGCTACCTAATATTTCGATGCGCTGGAGACAATAAATCGATGCGCTGGAGAAAAAATCGATGCGCTGGCCGAGAGCTCTGATTGCCGGAGATGAACAGTGAAATGACGAAATAACCAGGGATCCCCTATTTATAGTGGGACCCAGAAAATCCGATGCGTCGCAATGGACCGCCGCGCGTCCATCCCAACGCATCGGAGGGGCATCTGTTGGGGTCCCAAAAGTGAGGATCCCCGAAATGATGATTCCGAATGCCAAAACCATCACCCGGTCGGATTTAGGACCAGTGCATCGAAAATCGCGGCACGAATCACAACACACGCATCAGATTTGCCTCAAGCATGAAATTGGACCTGTAGTGGACCCCACCGGACACCGTGACCAAAACTGTCCAAAATTGGGAAGATACCTCAATTATGAAGAAATAGGAGCAGTGCATCGGCATTCATCGCGAGACGGACCCCGCAAAACCCCCAATTTGCAAAACCCAAATCTGTGGGACACGAATGCGCCCAGCGCATCCAAAAATGGAATTTAAGGACGCACTGCGCCCAGCGCATCCAAAAAATGGAATTTAAGGACGCACTGCGCCCAGCGCATCCAAAAAATGGAATTTTAAGGACGCACTGCGCCCAGCGCATCCAAAAAATGGAATTTAAGGACGCACTGCGCCCAGCGCATCCAAAAAATGGAATTTAAGGACGCACTGCGCCCAGCGCATCCAAAAATGGAATTTAAGGACGCACTGCGCCCAGCGCATCCAAAAATGGAATTTAAGGACGCACTGCGCCCAGCGCATCCAAAAAATGGAATTTAAGGACGCACTGCGCCCAGCGCATCCAAAAATGGAATTTAAGGACGCACTGCGCCCAGCGCATCCAAAAATGGAATTTAAGGACGCACTGCGCCCAGCGCATCCAAAAAATGGAATTTAAGGACGCACTGCGCCCAGCGCATCCAAAAATGGAATTTAAGGACGCACTGCGCCCAGCGCATCCAAAAAAGGAATTTAAGGACGCACTGCCCCCAGCGCGTCCCAAAATACGTCCAGCGCAACAAAAAATCAGCCAATTTCAGGACGCGCTGACAGCTAGCGCGCCCTGAAAATCAGCTTCCGAACTCCGATCATTTCGCAACGCGCCGAGTGGCTTTAATCGACGCGCCAGCCCATTTTCTCGACGCGCTACACGTGTCAACCGCCTATTGGACGACGATACCTATAAATACCCCGCCCACCACCTCATTTAAAAGGATTCAGCGAGAGAGAAAGAGGACCTCGTCGCCGGAAAACCTTTTCCGATTGCCGGAAACCTTCTCCGACCGCCGGAACCCCTCGCCGGAAATCGCACCTCCGATCGCACCAGGTCCGGAGGAATGACTAAGTCATCTTTTTCCGATGCGCCAGTCCCAGCGCATCATAAAAGTGACCCAGCGCATCGGGAAAGTCCTTGGTGGATTACACCAACTATCAATTGGGGCATTTTAAGGACGCACTGGCTCCAGCGCGTTATGAAATAGGCCAGCGGATCAGAAAAATGCAAGATTTAGAGCCAAAGCTATTTTAAGGACGCACTGGCTCCAGCACGTCGCAAAATAGCCCAGCGCATCATGAAATCATTTACGGACGCACTGGCTCCAGCGCGTCGCAAAATAGCCCAGCGCATCATGAAATCATTTATGGACGCACTGGCTCCAGCGCGTCCTAAAATAGCCCAGCGCATCAGGAAATTAGATTTTAAGGACGCACTGGCTCCAGCGCGTCATAAAATAGCCCAGCGCATTAGGAAATTAGATTTTAAGGACTCACTGGCTCCAGCGCGTCATAAAATTACCCAGCGCATCATGAAATCATTTATGGACGCACTGGCCCCAGCGCGTCAATAAAATCAGGCCAGCGGATCGTAAAAATCAGCGCTTTGCGCATTCGTCCCAGCTCCTTTAAATCCTCATTTTATAACATTTTTAAGCCCCGTTTGAGCCTATTTTGAGTATTTCGAGCGTTCCGGACGCAATGGAGCAGTCAAACGACCCATTCGGGCTACCTAATGAGCAGAACACAAGCCTTCGAAGTCCGATCCAACCCAACGAGCTGAATGGAACAATTCTCCCGAAAAGAGGCTGCCGGTGCCCAGAATCATACTGATGCGTCATCATCACGTGTACTATCATAATATGACCCGAATCCAGGTCTGGACTAAGCAAAGGGGACTATGGTTAACACGATAAACCACATCAGGAGAGTTCTAAACTATCACACACAATCTGTTAAAAAACTGATATTCCAAGAACAGTCGATGCCCTACCCATCCAAACGGCATCCGCTGGTTGAGCTGCGCAGGTACACACAACTGTAGAATGGACTTCCCGAGGTCACCTGTCCCTACACTGACAGGCGCGGGCCCAGAGTCGTCCATCTCAGCCATAAACCCTGACAGTCTCAGCCCGGATCTCCGGTCAAAACATGGGACATAGACATCCGACTCGCACAAAGGTGGATCAGTCTATAACAAACACAGGTCTCCGTGACCATACAAACACAGGTCTCCGTGACCATACAAATACAGGTCTCCGCGACCACCAAAACACAGGTCTCCATGACTAAAGAACTCTGAGACCATAGTCCCTGCTGACTAGTCTTTTGCCTTTTAATCAAGGGTCATCGATCATTCGATGTAATTAAGGGTTCGTGCCAGATCACGGCCTGGAATGTACAAGGTCTCAGAATCTCTGGAATAAAATTCGCCTTGCGATATCTCTTCTCTTGTGTATTGCGTGAATGCTTGTGATTGTCTACGAATGTTTCTATATTCAGAACCCCAGAACAACAAAACACCCACATTTCAAGAAAATGTCATTGCGATACATTTTCTAGTTCCAACAATTATATAATGAGAAGTTATGAATAATAATAATAATAATAATTATTATTATTATTAAGATTAAAGAAGAATCTAATAATTATATAATTTATACTTACACAATGTTGATAAAATGTCATATAATAAGAAATGCTCTGGTGCTCTCATAACATTATAAGTTATAGTGTTCCTAGTTGCATTGGTTCTCTCGGATAATTCAACTGATCGGTTTGACCTGTTCATTAAATCTAGGATTAATCCTCATACTTATGATATTCAATTCGCAGTATGCAAAAAATCGAATCAAATCGAAAAATTCATCAATTTAATCTTATATCGACCTAAAAAATTCAAGTCAATTCAATTTTAATTTAAAATTTCAAAATCGATATCAATTTAATTTTAATTTCAAAATTTTGAGATCAATTTAATATCAATTTCATCCAAAATCGAATTGATTAAATCAATGTGCAGCCTTACTAGTCAGCATGATTTTGAGAAATACTCATGTGCCCAAGGCTCTATTTTAGACCATATACATTCATTACACACACACACACACACACACACACACACACATATATATGGAAATGGTTCTATAAGGTCGACCTCATGGGAACTTCCCATGAGGTCGACCTGTGTGGGCCCCACTATGATATGTAACAGACATCAACACCGTCCATCTAATGGGGCCCCTTTAGTTTATGGGATATCCTGAATATCAGCCGTATACAGAACTAAGGTGGGTCATACCATCTAAAACTATGTCAAGACATATCCAAAACATATAAAAGCAATTGGTGGGGCCCACCTGAGTTTTGAATGCTGCTGAAACTTGGTTTGACCATACCATCTAAAACTATGTCAAGACATGTCTAAAACATCTAAAAGCACTTGGTGGGGCACACTTGAGTTTTGAATGCTGCTGAAACTTGGTCTGACCCCTCATCCAAGTGGGACACACACAATGGATGGGCTGGATTTATGAACCACATCTCAGTGGGCCCAATAAACAATCATGAAGATTTTAATGGGTGGGTAACCCCTCTCAACTATTGTATATGGTGTGGCCCACCCAAGTCATGGATTGGCCTTATTTTTAAGCCGGTGGCCCAACATGGAATGTTGCATCTGACTGACAGGGTTGATGTCCGTTACACATCATAGTGGGGCCCACACAGCTCGACCTCATTGGAAGTTCCCATGAGGTCGACCTCATAGTACCATTTCCCTACACACACACACACACACACACACACACACACACACACTGGGCATCATTCCAGTGCAGCCCATCAATACACTCGTTTATATGAATCCAGAGTCTTCAACTGATGGGCCTAAAATAATGACTTTAGGCCTAGATGGCCCAAGCCCTACAATGAATGGCATATGACCTAGAAAAGTAGCAATGGCTAGGGAATCATAGCCGCTCATTAATAGCTAAGTGAGGGTGAATGAAGACAACATAGAGAAACCAGCTAGAAGAGATTTGGGTGGAACCAAAATGTAGTACAATCATCTCTCCAGGGTACATGTGGCAGGGTGACGGATCAAATGGGATTGTCCATCTATATTCCTGTATTGTAGATGCCAAATGGTTCAAAACACTACATCCCACATGATCTTACCCATTAAAGCAACCATAGTCAATGGTTATTGAGAAAAGGTGAGGAATAGTGGTGGATATGATTATCTAATATGTGTTATTTTTTAAACATTGTCCCAAAAAGGAATCACTGGATGGACGACTTCAGTTCTTTCATGATCATATCATGTATACAGTGGAGGATATCTAGTAACATATTTTGGCTCTACTGGCACCTATCAGATGGTTTGAGGTCATTTCTCATACCATAGTGGTAGTTAGGGCTATCAAGTGGCCGTCGGGCTTCCCACCTTGAGCCAGGCTTGGGCTTGAGAATCAAGCAGATAGGTTAGGCTTGGGCTTAAAATTCAAGCTCGTTTCTAAATTAAGCAAGTTTTGGATCATGTACAACACAACCCATTAGCCCAACCGAGCCTAGCCTAGCCTAGCCTAGCTTGGGCCATTAGGGTTTGTAAGGGCAATTTTGTAATATACATAATATTTAAAATAAAAATCATTTACTTTTCATGTTGTTGCTCCAACTCTCTCTCTCTCTCTCTCTCTCTCTCTCTCTCTCTCTCTCATTGCTTGCCACCACAGGAAGTACTATAGTCGAATATAGGTGGGGCTTGCTGTGATGTTTGCGAGAAATCCACTTCATCCATCCAATTTTCTAACTCGTGTTAGGACATGAGCCCAAAAATGAGGCAAATCCATAACCTAAGTAGGCTGCAAAATAAGTGGGGAAATTCCTACTATTGAAACATTTCCAAAGTCCACCATAATGTTTATATGTCATCCAAACCTTTTCCCTCAAGGATGAACTCACAAATGATTTAATGGTGGGCATTCAATCTCCACTATTGCATGTCGTGTGGCCTACTTGAGTTTTGGATCTACCTCTTCTCTTTTTCTCTCACTAATCGAACCAACTCTTGGGCTTTGGCCCATAATAAACATTTCGGTTGGGCTTAAGCTAGACTACATACTTGTTAGACTGTAAATCCAACCCATCCAATTGGTTGCTTCCATGGCTGAGCAAAAACCAACCCAAATCCCTTTGTAGGTGGGCCCCACAAGTACTTTGAATCATTTTGGTGGATGTTTATTCTTTTCTACAGTGTGGACCAAATGATGAGTTGAACGATCTGATTTTGGCAGTAAGCGTTGACTGGATAGATATTGAATGTACTTAAATCGACATATGTGATAAATGGACAATAACACTATAGTATAGCTGGCTGTAGACCATCTCATTTATCATACCTGTTCCCAATCTCGGAGTGCATATCAATGATAAGATTTTCTTCTTGAGGAGTTAATGGTACCATGATTTATATCTGGCCGTAGATAATTGATCCATCTCAACCTACAACCTTTACCACAACGACGCAAATCTGCCCAATGAAAGAATATACAATAGTATACTAAGCCCTTATTTGGAAACTGCGTATTAGATATACATTGTTAGAATCACTAGTTGTATTTAGCGGACTATAATTTCAATCTATTGGCATCCGTATGAATATGTTTGGCAACATATATTTAGAATGCATTGGTAGAGAGAAGGAGATGACCACGACTTTTGAATTGGTGGTAGTTGAAATCTTTGTGAAATGAAATCACATTGTTTTGTTGTGATTTCAAAATAAGAACTTCAGATATATTTTATATGAATTGGATTCCAATGTACATTGCTCCCAAACATACCAATTACCATTGATTACATGCTCCTAAACGACCCATAAGCCTCATCTTAATTAATTGGGGTCGACTATATGAATTTTGTTCTTATTTCGAATTATATTTATCTATCTCGAAATAACAAAGATAAAATCTACCTGTGTTCTTCCGAATTGATTTCCAACGCACTGGACCATTCTTCTTGACATATTCGATCAAGATGTTGTCTTCTTCAGGTGACCATTGCCCCTTCCTCAGATCATCTTCCTTGTCACAACAACGACTAGGAGCTTTCCTCATTATCTCACGTGAAGAACGATTAGGATATGGTCTCTTGGATTGGGATCTCATGGTTATATCTTTTTAGTGATCAATGGTTAGGATAAGATTTTCTTTGGCTTAAGCTCTTAAGGTAAAGAGTTGGGGTTTTAGGATTAAGCCACTTGCACTTTCAAAGTTATGAAGATGGGGCCATGGCTGCTCTTTTTGCTACATTGCTTATATAGGCATTTGAGAATGTATTAGGGATGTATTGCTATTTATAAAGATGATTACTTACAAGTTACATCTAGTTTTAAGTGAATGCGAATGCTGGAAATAGAGCCCACACGCTTTTATCTTTATTTTTTTTTATGTATGGGCTGACTTGTACTGCTAAAATAGTAGATATGGAGTCGTTACTATTCAATTAGCTCAAAATCCCGTAGTCAGCTAGACTTTGTAGAATTTGTGAAAGCTAAAGAATTTGGAGACTCCTTTATAAGTGACTCCCGATCTGAGACCTGTGATTCCGAGTAAGAGACTTCGGTTACAAATAAGGAAGGTGTTAGGCACCCTCTCTACCCTGTACGAACATGCGATCTCGACTTCGTATGGCTAACGATTTTATAGGGGATAGTGTGATTCTATTTTAAATGAGAAAATACCGAAAATGAGCTAGAAAAACTCGAATTTTTTATGTGGCAGGATCATGAATTATGTCAATCCACAAAGCATATATAAAAAAAGAGCCTATAAAATAAAGGGGGCTAAGAGGAGATGTGATGATGCTAAAATGACATGCGAGAGGACTAGACTACCACAAGTTTCTGATGTGACAGGATCAGGAATTCCAACAAGTCACAGAGCATACACCCAATGGGAGTCTAGAGAAGTAAGGGGTTGAGAATGGAAGTGATGATGCAATTGATAAGCATGAATGCAAATGATGGTGGCTTAATCCTTAACTTGCAGACTTAAAGCAGCTTGAAACTTATAGCTCCGAGTGGGCCTATGCTAAAAAAGATTAACTTTAGAAGGCTTGAATGATATGAGAGGGCTAAAAGAGATTGAAGATGAGGATGGAAGTGATGAGGGCTTGAAAGTTCAAGCTCTCCCTCTCACTCTCACTCACTCACTCTCCTTGGTATGAGCTTGGTGTGTTGAAATGAGAAGAGGAGAGGGGTATTTATAGCTCCTTGAATGATATTCTAGTAATTATAGAGACTTTGGGGGTAAAGGGTGGAGTGTAGGCTTGTGATTGGTGAAGAAAAAGGAGGTGCCACATGGTACTTTTACATGGGTTAGAAGGGTTAGTAAAACAGTAAATAAGTAAAAATTCGGGGTCATTGGTAGTGCTAACACAGTTGTCTCATTTAAGAAATAATAACTGGCTAGAATGGGCTCATTATAGACTAGAGTGGTACTTTGAGTATCGCTGGGGGTAATAGAATTACTGTCACCTCCTCAGTTTGCTCTGAAATTTGGTTGGTTGGGTTGGTCCCAAAATCTTCAAAAGGACTATATTTCTGGTTCGAAGTGGTCTCTAGTGAGCTGCTAAAATTTTATTTATATATTGGTTTATTTGTCTTAAATTTAGCTAAATTTAGGGTTTTAGATCAGGCTTAGTTTAGCTTGTAAAGTGGCTAAGGCTTGGGTAAGGTTAAGGCTTGGCCAATGGCATAGGGAATAGCTTGCTAGGCTCGGGTAATGGCTTATGTAATGGTTAGGCTTAAGAAATGACTTATAGCTTAGGGAATGGCTAAGCTTGGGTAATGGTTTAGGTAATGGTTGGGCTAAGGTAATGGTTTATGGCTTAGGGGTTTAGGTAATGGGTACTTAAAGATCATCCATGCCTTATCAAGTTGCTAGCTGAGTAGGGTGTCTACAGTGAACACATGTCATGTGTAAAAGACATCTGAGCCAAGCGAAAGGTGGACCCAACCATGGTGATTAAACAAAATAAAGAGTAGGTGGTTCTCACAAGCGGATTCCATTAGACTATTGGTATGTATAATTTAAACCGTCTATTTATTATTATTATTATTATTTTCTTTTTTTAACATACAAGGACTACGTGTGGCTTTGTATAGTTGGGGCTCACCTTTTGAGTGGTTTAGATGATCAACACATGTCACATGCTAGGCACTTTACACTCCAAGTGGTTGTAAGTAGCCTTTTATATGTCACTAGGGGCAATTTTTTTTTTACGAAAAATGCTATTGGGCAATGAAGGTCACTACCCTTCACCTTGGTGTGAAGATTATATGAGGCCCACTGTAATGTATGTGTTTTATCCACACCATCCATCCATTTGCTAGCTTATTTTAGAGCATAAAACCAAATTTTAAACATATCCATCACACTATAGGAAACAATGATAATTGAACACCTACCTTTGAAAACTTCTTCGAGGACCCAGAAGTCTTAAATCAAGCTGAAATTTGTGTTTTCCCTCCACTTAAATCTGTATGACCTTATGAAAAGGTTGGATGATAAATAAACGTCATTACATACCCAAGAAGATTTGAATGGTGGATGTCATTATCCCCACTGTTTTCTGTGGTGTGGTCCACTTGAGATTTAAATATGCTTAAATTTTGGTATCATGCCCTAAGATGATTTGAAAAAATGGATGGACGGAGTGGATAAAACACATACCTCACTATAGGCCCCACAGAGACTTCACACCACGGTAATGGTGGTGAGCGCCTCACTGCATAGTCTGCATCTGGCACACTTAGAGGTAAGGGAGATTGCCTTTTTAACCATGATATACATGGAAGTGGACGAAAATGATTTTGTGCTCTTAGGGATTGATAAAGGCTGCAATAATTGTGAATCTATTTATTGATTAGCACTGTACATCTAATGGGCCCAACTATGGATCGATGACAAGTGTACTTTACAAAAATGATTGTATCATTTGCATTTTTTAATACGAAAATGGCTTCATCATTTGCCTTTTTTACCATGGTACTTCAATCAAAAGATGGTTACGTTCGGAAAAAGGCTTTGCTTCCATGAGGGGGTAACAAGTGTCAGATATCCAAGTGGACAACATTTGTGTGAGAGATATAAGTCATTCACAAGGTAGTACGCACTGTAGATAGGCCACACACCAAACATTCGGTCCCTACAGTCATCAATTGAGCCACACATGTATGATTTGAACTGTTGGACAGTTAAAAGGATCATCCAATCATGCCAAAGCACATAGTTTTCATGTTTTCTTCCAAAGAATAAAATAATAGAGTGATCTATTTTTATTAGAAGCATATCGTATTCTGTATGGCCTACTCAGAAACCATCCAGTGCACTTCGAGAGCTTGAAATCATAGTATTCATAAATGCATTTAGACAGTCCTATCCATCAATCGAGACCACTGTAACGCCCTGTGTCATCTGGGCTGTTCATCCAAGCTTGTTATTCGGGTCCTTGATGTGTGGGATCGGTCGGGCTTGTCGGTCGAGCCAGTGGCCTTAGTCCCACATTGGATGGATGAGCGCCCAGAGTCCTCGCTTATATGTGGAGTTCAGCCTTAAATGGTACCAAGACCTTTTTGAGGAAACTCCGAGAACAAAAGTGTGCTGGCCTTTGGCCAGAGCAGACAATATCAGCACTGTTGGGGTTGAGTCGTTATAAATGGTATCAGAGCCGAAGGCGGCTCTACCCCTGAGAGTTGGGGAGATATAACGCCCTATGTCATCCGGGCCATTCATCCGGGCTTGTCATTCGGGTCCTTGATGTGTGGGATCGATCGGGCTTGTCGGTCGGGCCAGTGGCTTTAGTCCCACATCGGATGGATGGGCACCTTAGAGTCCTGGCTATATGTAGGGTTCAACTTTAAATGGTACCGAGGCCTTTTGGAGAAAACTCCGAGAACAAAATCGTGCAGTCTTTCGCCAGAGCGGACAATATCGACACTGTCGGGGCTGGGCCGTTACGAATATTCCCCCCACCCTCAGGGCAGAGCTGCCCTTGGCTCTGATACCATTTGTACGGCCCAACCCCAATAGTGCCAACATTGTCCGCTTTGGCCAAAGGCCTCACGGTTTTAGTCTCGAGGTTTCCTCCAAAAGGCCTCCTTACCGCTAAGGGTGGAACCCCCACTTATAGCCAGGATCGAGAGTCACTCCCTTTTCGATGTGGGACTAAGTCTAAGGCCCGACCTACTGCCCCAATCGACAAGCCCAACCTATCTAAAGAATCCGGATGACAAGCCCAGATGAACAACCCAGATAACCTTAGGGACCCGCCCCCCCAACGGGAGACAGAGCAACCCCTCTTTGATATCAATTTGTAACAGCTCCAACCATGTGTCATCCAGGTCCTTAAAGTGTGGAATTTGTTGAGCTTGTCGGTCGGGGCAATCGGTCGGACCAGTGGCTTTAGTCCCACATTGGATGGATGGGCACCCAGAGTCCTGGCTATATGTGGGATTCAGCCTTAAATGGTAACAAGTCCTTTTGGAGGAAACTCCGAGAACAAAATCAGTGCGGCCTTTGGCCAGAGTGGACAATATCGACACTATTGGGGCTAGGACCATTATAACCACCTATTAAGTTTGACATACATTTCGTGGGCCACATTGTAACAATCACAATAATTAGATGATTTGTTCCATCCATAAGGTGGGACAAAGGCTCAATACTTTAGATGGTTCAAATTGGTGATTATGATTATTTTGCTATAAATGATCTTAACTGTCCATTTTATAAGCAATTGATTTGATGAATACAATCATCCAGTTGGTGTGATGTCACATGGTGTCTCATGAAATGCATGCTCGATCCAATGGTCGGCCTAAATTGGCTGATGTGTCCAGGTACAACATGGAGCACTGAATATATTACGTTTTACTAAGGTTGTCAATAGGTCTAGTTGGAGTGGGTCTTATAGGATCCATGCCTAGGCTAATCAGGTTTTCATAGGTATGGATCCTTTCAAGTCTCAGTCTACTTCTTGAACGCCCAGACTCAGATGCCCATTGTGTCTTTGGATCTAGGTTTCAAATTGAATTAAGGAAAAATAAGAGCATTTACATGGTTTAGCACGCTCTATGGATGGATTGTAAGTGTGCCACTTAGGCACCTGTATGGCATGTAATTGGGCTCTTTATGTGGTTTATAAATAGGTTTTCTTATATATGAGCAGCTTACGAAACATCATTTTGTTGCTAAAATTGTCAATATATATTATATATAACCATACTATAAGAAAACTAAGTGGACTTGACCTGGTCCTAACTAAACCCGACCTTCTTGGGCTTTAATTAGGTCTATAGACCTTGAACTTAGCTAAACTTGATTTTTATTAGGATCCAAAAGGTAGGATTTAGACCTATAACCAATTTATTAATCAGTTAAAAAATGAGACCTAGACTCCATAAAATTTAGCTGGGATCATTAGTTACCCAATAACAGCACTATGTTTTATGATGGTTGTTAAGCTCTAACTCCCTTGTGTAGTCTACTTATATGGGTGCAACTTGAGTTGCTTCAACCTCAACCTAGAGCTTAACTCAAACTTGGGGTGGTGTTGAGTTGATGTTAGGTTGTACTTGGGTTAAATATCCTCAACCCAACCCAACCTTACCTTATATGCAATGCACACATCTATCATCTGACTATGACTAACATACATGATACAAACCTAAAAATATGGCCTATATAGGAAAAAGAGCCCACCAATTAGATTGACTATCCATTGCAATTAATTTGTTGATTATAATATTATAATTGGTGTGATTTTCACACCCTAGTTCATGAAATGCATGCTAGACATAAAAGCGGATTGCATATTGAGTAAACTCTATGGGGCCCACTCTGATGTATGTCTCTTATCCATGCTGTCCATTTGTTTTATGAGCTCATTTTAGGGTACGAGCCCACAATTGAAGCATGTCCAAAGCTCAAGTGGATCACACCATAGGAAATAGTGTGAATTGAATGGTTATCGTTGAAAACTTCTTAGGGCCCATAGAAGTTTTGAATCAAGTTGATATTTGTGTTTTCCCTTCATCGAGGTCTGTGTGACCTTATTAACATGCTGGATGACAAATAAACATCATTGTAGTCTCTAGGGATGTTTCAACAATAGTGGACGTCGTTATCCCACTGCTTCTTGTGGTGTGGTCCACTTAAGCTTTGGATATGCTTCAATTTTGGGCTCATACCCTAAAATGAGTTGAAAAAATGGATGGACAGTGTGAATATGACATACATCTACAGTGGGCCTTATAGGATGATGTAAATTGGTCGATTGAGATAACGAAGTGTCCGTATACAACAAGGAGCACTATAACTAAATATATTATGTTTGACTAGGGTTCCTCAGCTAAGATTCCTTGTGTAGTTCTGCTCATGATTCGCCTGGCCCGCATTAAGCCGGCTTGGTCCAATGTATTGAGCTTTAGGGCTGGCCTGGGCCTAGATATTAGCCCTGTTTCTTAATTGGACTAGCTTAATCTCAGTAAAAGGACCCATCAACCTCGCTAATAAATGATCTAGTGGGTAAGTGTATGAGAAGCTTCCTATGCATAAATTTCATTCGGATTCATTTTTTTAATTTATTTTTATTTTTTACACACCCACACACACCACATGAGCACTTAATCACATGATCTTAGTATTGAAACAAAGTTTGTCTACCACAGTTTCCATTTGGAACTTGTTGGCATCCACATTATCCATTGGGATTGTCGATTAGGTTTAGTCCACTCTTCATAAGCTGTCTTAAACAAAATTATACTAATTAGATGACAAAGCCTTCTTGTCTGCAACATGTAAGAATTAATGGCCAAGATCACAACTAAAAGATAGGTTCAGACTAGAATGATCGGGACTATCTTGTTGATGTTATTTTTACACGGTATTGGGAAAAGAATGGACCAAACCTAGTGAACAGTTTAGATAGATGATGTGGATGCCGATAAACTACATGCATGGAAAAGTTTATAGGATCTCTTATAGTATAATGAAATCAATCAACCATTTTCCTACCCATTGATTGGATGGTTAGGATCATCACATTGGAGAGATTTTTTAAGGGGCACATGATAGTGGATGCACATGATGTACCCATCTTGGAGCCCATAATATAGTATAGGGTACACATGACCATGTAACTTATCAATTAGAATGCTCATCTAGTGAGCATTATTATGGATGACAAATGTTTCCAAAATCACACAATACTATACAATCCTAAAGTGAGCCTCTTACCATTTTAGGTTGTTGCATTTGTTCTTAGACCACTTGTTAGATGGTTAGGATCAATTAATCTACTTTAAACCATTTAGCTCTCACAATAGAGAGAGCCAATCAATCTTGATTGACAAGTTACCATTGTCATATATACTTTGAAGAGATGGCACATTGACCATTCATAGGTGATAACATTTACCGGCACTAACATTTACCATTATAGAACATGCCTGTCGTGTTTTTAGTTTTATATGGTAGAAAACAATCAAGGGTGCAAAAATGTCGAGTCAACCCAATGAGTCATTAGGTTTGATCTATCAATTAGTGGATTGTGTCTCTAAATTTAAACCCATGAGCGGGCTTAGGTCCAAGCTCAATCTAGGTTAGATAATGAAAGAGTCTAATTCTTTCAAAACCAACCCAACCCAAACCAAAATAAAAAAAAGTAGTTAATCATATGGATTATTTATTTTTTGCTTTTATGCTAGACTATAAACTATAGTCCACCATCCTTTTTTAAAATGTGGTTACCCATCCATTATATGTGATAAGTTCAACTACGCAAATTATGGACTCGCTGTTGATAGGGAATATGCTAAAAGTCATAGAAATTGGACTCCCTAACAATATGATTTTACTCATTGAATTTGGATCACTGGTTATTTTATATTTTACTATCAAAATCCATAGTCACGACTGATTGAGTGGTTTGAAATCTTTTTATGTGAAACTCAATTGTTATTTCTATGCTTGACCTAGACCTGATTAGGTAATAAATGGATTAGGACTAGGTCTCCCAATATCTAAACCTGACCCATTTTATTAGTTGACAATTGTGTTATTTAGACTTAACCAGGACTAACTAGATGTTAGGGGGTTTGAATCTGTTCTTTCCCTAACCCACTAATTTGCATCGCTAAAATCTATTCTTAGATTTTTAGCTAAAAAATACTCATTTCACCATTCCGATTAGCCACATCATATACGAAGTAGGGTTGTCAACATCTTATAATACTCTTAGTTGCATATGCCCAGTTAGACAATCCAACTAATTGATCTAAATTGTCTATTAAGTTCATAGCATATTAAAGGGTCGTTAAGATACCCATAAAGTTTTAAGTTGTAAACACATTACGCCCTAAAAGAGTTCAAAGTGTAAGTGGTTTACATGCTATTCCGTTTGGTTTTTAAGTAATAATTTGTTTACAAGTAAATAGATTATGTGCTTGGCTAACTTGTAAAGTACTGTTAACAATGGATAAAATAAGTATTCATACCATAGAACTTGGGTAATGGACCTTCTAAAATCCACAAATTACATAAGAACTTGATTTTTTTTTTTTTTTTTGGGGGGGGGGGGGGGGGTGATTAAAACATGCACATAGTTGGATTGACCATCCTTCACCCATTATAGTGGGCCCCAAATGCAATCTAAAATCTTTTAATAGTGGATGTCCCATCCTTCCTCATATGGTCAGTTTGATAGTCAACGAGCTATTTTTTTAAGATCATAGGAGAGCATCAAGGGAATCACATGTTGGATAGATTGGATGTACCATATACATTATGGTGGGCAACACGTATCTTGAGCGTATATTAACAATTGTGTTCCACTATATATAATGCCTTTTTAGTTATAAAGACTTTACCTTTAATATGAAACATCGCTTTTTGTTGGGTTTTAGATTAGGTAAAAGCTGCAATATGTTTACAGTCGGTAAATCCTTTATAAGCAAGTACATGCATCCAAACAACCCTTATAATTCGATTGCCTGGAAACCCTTTATAACTTAAAGACCTTAAATGACCTATAAGGGCATGTTTGGTACATGGGCTTAGGAGGGATAAAGTGGGATGGAATTGCATTTGTTTCCGTGTAAATTCCATGAGACATTTGGAGACACGAGAAGGAATAGGATCAGGTGGAAGGGAATTACATTTGATCCCATGCGGGATTTCTAGCAGATTTTGAAATCGATTACATATCTGGGGCTCACATTGATGCATGTGTTTTATCCATGCGGTCCATACATATGCATCTTTACACCTGACTACTTGAGTTGTAAACAGTGTGCAAGTGACTAACATTAGTTATGAATCTGGTTCGTTGATTACAAATCCATCATCCATCCAAATAGGGTTTTGCTTAAATCAATATTTTTGTTTGAGGAAGAATTTGATCTCAAATATGGGGATTAGATAGTCAAAATACCATGGTATCTCCAAAACATGCAATCATTGCACAATAATGGTGTTAATTCCATCTAATGCAATTCCATACCATTTAATCCTGTTGGCCAAACAAGTCTTAATGGATTAAGATGCTATTTGATAAACTGAAAAATAAACTTCTGGAAATTAAGGTGAGCATTGAAAACTTTTTTAAAAAAGAATTAGTAAATATTGAAAACTTGAAGTAGTCATTCATAATTTTGAAATAATTTTAGGGTTATATAAACTAAAAAGAAATTTTAATGCACCACTACTTTTGACATTCAGTCTTCAACATTAAGGTGTTGTTTGATAAAATGAAAAATAAACTTTAAAATTAATTTAAATGTTAGGAAATGAGTTTTATGACCCCTCGATGGAATGAGGGGGAAGTTTAAAAAAGATAGTATTTTCAATGAAAGATTAGTTTAAGCACTTAATAAATTAGATATTGACCCAAAATATCAAATTTTAATAATAAGTGTTAAAAATAAATTTTATTAAGTAATAATTTTTTCTTTCTACCTTTTTTCTTTTTGTTAGTCACGCAGCATACCCATGTCACACAATATGCACCCACCCATCAGCGGGGCAACCCTTTATTCTGTTTTTTCTTTTTTCTTTTTCTTTTTTTCTTTCTTTTTGTTAGTCATGTAACACACCAACCTTGTTACTGCAAAGTTCTCCCACGGTCAGTAACAAAATGCACCCACCGACCAGTAGGGTCTGTGTGTCTCCTTAACACTCAAACCTAAGACAGTCGTTGAAACGCATAGGCATCTTCCAGCTGGGCTAGCATGCACATGCCAAAAAAAAAATCACACTACTTGCGTAGAAATAACCCCTCCATGACTCTTCCTTATTTTCTATAGCCACCTTTTTCCATGGATTAAATGGCTACAATTGCCTAAAAGATTGGTAATGTGGAATCGTACTCTCAGGACTACATAAGTTTTGGATCAAGATGATAATTGTTTTTTTTTTTTTTTTTTTCGTTCTTCCCTTCATTCAGGCATTTTGACCTTATGAAGAGGTTAGATTGCAAATAAACCCTAGAAAGGTTTCGGTATGAATCATTGTCCCCACTTCTTTCTGTAATGTGGTCGACCTGATCTTTGGATATACCTACATTTTGGAATCAATACTTAAAATGATCTCTTAAAATGGATGAACGGTGTGGATATAATACATATATCATGGTGGGACCCGCAGAACTTGGTGACGTCAACACACCACCGAGGTCGGTGGTGTGCGGCACACCACGCAATCATCATTGGAGTCGATCTCTTGTGTAATGTATAGTACATCTTCCTTGTTTCCTGTTGTCGGAGTGAGAGAGAGAGAGGAGAGGAGAGCCGAGAGAGTATTTCTTTGAGAGAAAAGGGAAAAGGGGGTATTTGAGAGTGAGAGAGAGAGAGAGAGAGAGAGAGAGAGAGAGATGGTGTCTTCATCGCCGGTGGTGAATACATACCCTCTATCGAGCTATACGTTTGGAACAAAGGAGCCGAAGATGGAAAAAGACACTTCTGTTGCAGATCGTCTCGCGAGAATGAAAGTCAAGTAAGCTCTTTTCTCTCCAATTAAAAAAAAACCCTATTTCTCTCTCTCTTTCTCGTCAAAGCATGCAATTAGGGTTCTTCTTCCCTTTTCTAGAAACCCTAGATGTGATACACCAATTTTACAGTGTATGTTCTGCTGTTTTAGTCTTTTTTCCCCTCTTTTTTTTCATTTGAGTTTCTGTAATTGGTAAGGAAAAGGAAAGAAGAGGGATTGTATCTTGTGGGACCTGGTTTTTATTTTTATTTTTGTGTGGAACGTTCATATGGTGCCCCCTCTGTTGTGGATGTGATATCAATGGGGAATGTCTTTGTTTGGACTGTATTAGCCCGTTTGGATTAATGGCCCGCAAATGGAAGCTACTTGATCAGCGAGTGATCCATGTTTGGTTAGAAGGAGAGATCGTTTCACTTCTGTGATTACTCAGGATCATTTGCATGAGAATGGTTGGATAATGAGATGGATGCTATTTTGAATGGTAAATGATTCACTAGACATGTGGAGAAGTTTCCTGACCATTGATTTATTTGAGTTGAATATGACCCATTAAAATTTTTTCCCTCTCAATGGTCCACGTTCATCTACATGTATCGATGGGCAAAATCATCTGCTCAGCATAAGTCTCTTATTCTGTCTCATCTGAGGTAGCACCCAAAACGTGGATGATTTTGGCCATCCAACCATCTTTGCTCATGGGCCCCAGTGGGGCAACGCATATGGATGATCCTGAATTGTGATATGGGCTAAACCAACTCTTAGAAGAATCCACTGATTTTGTGGATTTTTCTGTTGGAGGAGGTCCTTTTTCGTACATGATCCAATCATCATTGATTCGACCTGATGAATTTCCGGAGAGGAAGAGCTTGTACCGTGATGAATAGCTTGAGTACCTCATAATACGTATCTTCTGTACATGTGGCATTGATGCAACCTGGTTATCAAATCAATGAGGTTTCAATGCCCAAATCACGAGAATGGATGAAGAACACACCAACAAAATGTTGGAGTAGAGGAATAAACAATTTCGTTGATATTCGAACTTCCATTTACAAGTACTAAAGCAAAAAATTAGATAAATAAGAAAATTGGAATGCCTTACCTCCTAGACCACTCCCCTTTCTATAGACCCTAAAAGACAATCCCATTGGATCTTTAACTTAGTTCGCGCAACCAATGAGTTCAAGTCAATCTTATCTAACTAAGATAGCAATAAAAAATATTTGGCCCTAAAAATATTAAAAGTAAATCTGCTAAATATATATTTTTTTAAAGTACCAAATAATCCCCAATATATTTAGAGAATCAATCAACATATCTTCAAAACAGCCCCCCTATCTTCCAAAATAGTAAATGTAGTCTCTGACATTTAGCCCTCCAAAGCTAGCAACAAGCATTACTAATTTCAGCACATGGTCATGGTGGCCCCATGGTGGGCCTTGGGCTTGCATCAGGCATGCATTAATGGTGATTGGAACAATTGATTTAGTGGGACATATTTCAAAAGTCAAGGTGATTGGGTATTTTGGCCATCTGATTCGTGGCCTACAAATGGACGAGTATGAAAAACTTTTGAGGAAGAAAAGTTTCAAAATGTGATTCAGACATGAAATTTGGGTTATTTACATCCATGCGATTTTTTTTTGGAAGATGAACAAGAGAAGTTGAAAGTGCTCCAGGCAGAGCCCACTGGATCCATGTGATGGCCCACCAGAACAATGACTAGAATCTGTATTTTACCACTCAAATCTTGTCATTTGTTTACCTGTCCTTTCCCCCCTCTTTATTGGCATGCATGTATGATAAATCTTGGTTATATATTTGAGAAATCAGGATTAGATAAGAAGCTGAGATGCCTACGAAAATTCAGTAGGTTATTGTGTGTAATGTATATGACTTATTCAAAGAACCTTGGATATGTTTAGTTTACTGTACTGAAACAGGTGTGGCCTAGAAGCCGGAGAGGTGTCAAGCCCAATCGGTAGGGTGAGAGTGCATCATGTTTTGGTAGTTTACATATTGCAAGAGGCTGAATCTGATTTGTTGCAATGAACTATTCTTGATTCAATGCTATTCCCATAGTAATCGTGACTATATGGTTGGTGAACCCAGGTAGTCCCTACATTGGGCCCTAGTATGGTAAGCGATGATGTCAAAAACACACCTATCAAGCTTTCTTAATTGTCCGATCTGTGGGCTTCAGCCTTCAAGTGGATGTTGGAACAAAAGGTTATGGTCCACGTTCCAAATAGTTCATTAATCAGAAAGATAGCATCGTCCTACTACCAATGTGTTTTCCACTGTGCCCATCAATGAGATGGTCTGCTTGATGATAGTCTACATTCCCAACCATGCAGCTACATGCATGGTGGTGAGTGGCACGGAACCAAGTCTGGTTCAAGATGAACTGGAAAGCTCCTTGTGCAATAGACTAGTAGTTGTTTCCTATGCAGCAATAACATAGACATTGTTATCTATTTGTATCCGGCAAAGCTAGTCTAGGAATCTCAGTTTGTTAGCTCATTCCTAGAACCTTCAATGAGTGAGGCCTGTGTTGGTTCATGCCTGGATTTTGAGCTGGCCAGGCCAGGCTTAGTCGGGTTCCCCCCATTTGACATTTTAATTTTGCTCTGCCCTAATCCATACAGGTACTAATGGGCTGAATTAACAGAGATATAATCTATGCAAGTACTAATGGGCCTGATTAAGAGAGCCATAATACTCATAGGTACCACTGTTTTGAAAATTGGCCCCCACCTTTACGCGATACAGGGGCGAACCGGTGTTTTAGAAAAGGAGGGGGGTGCATTGGTCTGATACGCACCGTATTGGCACTGAGAAGTCAAAAGTGGCCGATATGACCATAAGGAGTCCATTTCAATTTTTTCAACTTTCATCTTTTTTTTTTGGTCTCCCACTCATTAGATGGGCTGGTGTAGACAATGTAGTGTGTGTGAGTGATCTAGGGTTCAATCTCTAGTAGTGTTACCTTTCCAATTTTTTTTCCTTCCTTTTTCTCTAGCTTCTTAATTTTAATGGAGGAAGCTTAAACTTCATTTATACAAGATTTGGATGATATTCGATGAATTGAAGCAGTATGAGCCATTTTGGGAGAAGTTGGAAGAATGGGAAAACTCTCTCTCTCCGTCTTATCTTTTTATCCTATTTCAATATAATGGGCACTAATTTATCAAAACATGCTTGATTTGTATTTGATTATTAGGAACTATATATGTTAATTGAAAGATGTGTCAATCAATATACAAATATTTATTGAGAGATGTGTCAATCAATATACAAATGTTATCTTTTAAAAGCATAGAATAAAATCAAGCTTGTTTTAGGTTGGCTGGTTTGTGCACGCCCCTACTAGAGGTAGTTACTTGATATTGAGTGCTGATGATGTACTTGTTTCACTCTTCCTTTAACTGATGATGTGCCCCTACCAGAGGGGAGACTCGATATTGAGTCCTAATGATGTACTGGTTCCAGTCTTGCTTGAATGGATGATGTAATGCTGATAAAAAAGAAAAAAAAAGTAAAAGCACAGAATGTGAAACTGTAACCAGGCAAATAGAAGCAAGTTATGGGAAATGTTATGTATAATCCCTTGATTGATACACCCTTTCTTTTCTAGTTACAGCCATAAAATTTTACTATTTTATTAGCATATTTCCAAATCAAGGTGGGTGTGCAAATAGTGGCTCTGTACATTATAACCATATAAATAGCGCACCAAATACCAAACTAGAAAGAAAATTTTCTTTTGATAGCCATGCTGTGGTTACAGTGCAGCATCATCATTACATAAATTTATATGTAGAATCATTGGTTACCACCTGATTGAGTTGTGAAGTGCAGATGGAATATATGAAACTATGACTAGTTATCATTCGTCGTCATCATCATCATTTGTTGTGGTTATGACTAGTCATCATCATCGTCGTCATCATCATCATTTGTTGTGGTTTCCAGTCTGTCTAAGGTTTGCAAAAAAATAATTGCTAATAAGGCTTGTGTAAGGTGGACAACAGGTGAATTTTTTGCAAGGTGTATATGTTCTAGACGTTTTATCAGTATGTTGATTAAAGCTGTTGGTGTGAATTTGTGATTGCCAGCTATATGAAAGAGGGTATGCGGACGAGTGTGGAAGCAATTCTGCTGGTCAGTGATAACATCTTTATCCGGATTCCAGATTATGCAAGTTGTATCATCTCTTTAAGTTATCAGAACGGCTTTGTTTGCTTAAAACATTTCATATGATGACATTGGTTTCTTTTGGCTATGACACTGCTCTAATTTTCCTATATATGCAAGCTGAAACCTGAAGATCCCAGGTTGAATATGTTATTAGCTGTATATAAATGTGTGTTTGATAAGTTTATTTAATTATCAAAAGAGACATCGGAAAATAGGAAACACTTTCTCAATACAAAGCAAACTTTCCTTATGCCCTCTTTGGTTGAAGTGTTGGCAGTGTCATTGGCCTCTCTACCCCACGTAGGATTAAGCTCTCTTCTTCCAAGAATGCTTGTTTTCGGACCACCAGTCAAAAGAATTACAGGGCCTTGCACCCCTCATTAGACATGTGCATGCATGTATGTGTAGTTGTGTACAAATTGCTGCTTCTAGATATGGATATGTTGGTGCATGTATTGCCCTAGTAGAAATTTACCATTATCATAGCTTGGATTCTAGTACAGTTGACCTCACTGTATTGATGCATGCTTAGTAGTTTAGTGCCTGAGTAATATGAAAGGAATACCCACCATGACTATGTAATTATTATAGAGTAAAGTGATGTAAAGCAATCTTAAAGACAGCAAATTAGTAACCACATGAAACAATTATTCTTAAAAATCAAATTACTAGACTACCAACTGAACATGCTCCGGTTGCACTTCCTAATGCAACTGATTGGACCACACGCAATGTCTAGGATTAAGAAACAAAGACGTCACAGGTCGGGGTATTAATTTTTTTCATGCATCCCACCACCAAGGTTTCCTCTCCCTCCCTCTCTAAGTGATAACTAGCAATTGACTTAAAAGGGGTAAAGATACAATAATACATCAAGATAATGGATGCAAGGATCTTACAGACAGATTATTTTGAGAGACACCTTCCTTTGCAAGGGTATTGCCCATGGAATTAACTTTTCTCGATATGTGTGGAAATGACACTCAAATCTGAACATCTTTTTATAAATTTGTTCTCAATGGGAGCTTGCTTCCAAGGGGACAAATTCCTCAAAGCCCACACAATAACATTTCTGGAATCACCTTGAATGATGAGGGGACTAGGGAAATTTTAGAGGTAAGGGACACTCCCACTTTAAAGCTGCAATCAATTCCATTGAAAGGACATAACCAAAGACCATTGGGGTCATTGTGGTAGATGAAATTCATCTAGCATAAAATTTTCCTAAATATTACTCAACATCATTGTGAAAGATTATGGTGAAAGATAGTTCTGAGGTTGTGGGAATCAAGACAATATGTTCCATCCAACATTGGACAACTCTATTGGATCTTGAAATCAGGATGGTAACAATACTTCTTGACTGATTGTATCAAGCGGTGTTCTATCCATTTTAAGGAGATGTGAGTTTGGGCGCTCTGCCCAAAAGGTAGTTTCTCTTGAGAGATCTTTATAATTGCATTATGACCGACTACTAATCCCCAACTGACATGGACAAAAGTATGGGGCATGTATGCCCCTTTGGTGGTGTTCATGTGACTACAACTTCAAACAACTAAAGGGTAGTTTCTCTTCAACGATCTTTATAATAGCATTATGATCGACTATTAATCCCAAACTGCCACGGGAAAAAGTATGGGGTACATTTTCCCCTCGACTGGAGGTGTTCATGTGACTACAACATCAAACAAGATTCTCATGATAGAACTATCTAGTAGATGTTGTGGCGTCCAACTCAAAGGTGCAGTTGAGGGACCGTACAGGTCCTTTCAACTTTTTCTTTTGAAGCATGAAATATATCATTCAAGTGGAGGTAATAGAATTTGGAAGAAGTATTTGGAAGATTTAGATCTCTTACATGTTCATCCCCTAGGACAAGAAATCAAGTAGGAGTAGAGGATTTACTTATGTTAGATTTCATTATAGAGATCAGGCTAAATTTACTATTCAGATTTTTAACAGGAAAAAAGTGGATGGGAGTGTAATCATTAAGCGGGTAGGAAGAACCACCACCCTATCTCGTTCTTCCCTTGGGTCATATACTCTGATCTTAAGCAAAATGAAGTGCCTTTTCTTCAGAGTTAAACAGAATAAGAAGTTTCTTGGCAAATAATCTGCACAAATTGTCCTGTTACTATCGAAACAAAACTGCTTCAGGCCATGTCCAACATCGTTTGAGGATACCATTAGACCCTCACGGGAATATTGCATAATTAGTTGGAGATATAAAGTTGTTACAAATGCTCAATATGTCCTACAACCATCTCATTAGCCGAATTCCATTATCATTTAGCAACATAAAGGATCTTGAGTCATTAGTCCTCTCACAAAACAATTTGTTAGGTGAGATCTTCAGTAGCTTATAAAGCTAATATTCCTTGTGATGTTGAATCTTTCGCAAAACCACCTCATAGGTAGCATATACTACAAAGTTAATAGTTTCTTATATCCACAAATGAATCCTTTTAAGGGAACTTGGGATTATGTGGTCCTCCACTATTAATAAAATTTGGAGATACTTCACTACTATCAGCACAATCAGAAAGCAAATATGACTGGGGATTCATGTGGATTAGGTTCGGAGTTGGATACGGAGTTGGAGTGTGTATGATTTATGGATTCACTAAGGTTGTGCTCAATTGATCAGTGATATCTCTCACGAAACATATTATAGTTCCAATTTTCAATCAAGGACAAGTTTTCTATTATAATTTAGTCTCCAAAACAAGAAGTGAAAACATGAAATATCAAATATGTGACCATCAACATATAGTTGGATACATTAGATTTAAAAGTATAAATATAATCCTTCTTCCCTTGTGTGTCAATTCCCTTAAGTTATTTTGCTCCGCCTAGCTCCAATTCTCATATCGCCACTAAATTAAATAAAATGCCAAAGAAGGAAAAATCAACAATAGCATTCTATTGATAAATAGAATGTAATCTCTCATTACCTTTGTCCAAAGTGCTAGAGTCTAGAAAATAATTCCCACTCCCACTTTGTATCTAACTCTAAACTCAAGCTACACGAATCCTTAGTTTATTTGCTTTTCGATTATGTTGAAGGTAGTGAAACATTGGTATCTCCACATTTCCTTGATAGTGGAGGACCGCATAATCCCAAGTTCCCTTGAAAGGATTCGTTTGCGAATGTAAGAAACTGCTGACTTTGTGGTATGCTACTAACAAGGTGGTTTTGTGAAAGGTTCAACACCTCAAGGAATGTTAGCTTTGTAAGTTGCTGAATATCTCACTTGATAAATTATTCTGCGAGAGATCTAATGACTCAAGATCATTTATATTTCTGAATGATATTGGAATTTGTCCTATGAGACAATTGTAGGACATATTGAGCATGCAGTTGTAACTTCGATTTCCAACTAATTTAGAATATCCTTGTAAGGGTTTGAGGGTATCCTCAAACGATGTTGACGATAGCCTGAAGCTGTTTGGTTTCAATGGTGGTAGGACAACCTTATGCAAATTATTTGCTGAGAAACTTCATATTCTTTTTTGCTTCAAAGAAAAGGTATTCATTTCACTCAAGATTATATGCTTTTCTTTGGAATCGGTGAATGATTGGTTTTCGTTTGATATTTTGGCAAACTAAGTTGTGTGGATGTGTAGCCATCATAACGCAGCCCATGCATGGGTTGACTCTATGCCCAAGTGGGTTCTCGATATGAGGAAGTGTTGGATATAGATGAAACATCGACAACAAAAAAGTTACTTACATTTGCGAGGGTGATAGTCCTGTTCAATAGCAAAGTGATCATGGGGAAAGTTTTTGATCTTGAAGTGAGTGCTTGATTTATGCCCAAATAGAAACGTCGGCTTGGAATGGGTCAATCGCAGCCATAGAATCAGATGGTGGCATCTTTGGCAATCTTGTTAGAGTTTGTCGACTCTTTTTCAGTTGTAGGGCCAGCAAATCAGTGCGTGGTTGGGCTTCGATTGTTGGAGATACATATATGGAGGCTCGGACTTTTGCTACTGCAGTGTCCATGGCGAATTAATTGCTCTACTGCATCTACAAAGGTTGGGGCATGATCGAAGGCAGGGGTCAATTTATAGGTTGGTGAGACTTAGGTTGGGAAGGCCTTGGTTAGTGTGGATGCAAGCAAAGTCTCATGGGTGAGAATGATCAGTATGCTTTTAGACTAGGATTGGTCCGGGTTAAGAGAAGGTTATAGGTAAATAGCAAAAATGTTGGGAGTAGACATTGATGATAGGAAGAAAACTTTGGAATCATTCTACCCCCAAAAATGGAAGGAGTACAAAAAACAAAGGGAGCATGAAGGGCAAGTCATAAGCCAAGAAGCATGAGCATTAGGGGATATGGTAAATTTAATTTTGATAGTTAGTTACAATTCAAGGGTTATGATTCTTAGATCAATCAGGTTGGGGATCAGGTAGTGGTGATAGCTAAAAAACCTACTCTCTTACGATTAGAAATGATTCTTAGATCAATCAGGTTGGGGATTAGGTAGTGGTGACTATAGATAAAAAACCTACTTTCTTACGATTACGAGGCAAGGCCCTTGCCAGTGTCAAGTTGCAAAGCAGCTTGCAGAAACTGGCCATTAACAATCTGATCAGAAAGAGCAAAGTAGATATCCTAATGATGCTATAGGAAGATTTATGGGCATTCTTGTGTCTTGTTGATCATTGCTAAACTTTGATGTGTTTAAAGGTTATGTTCGCTATATATTCTATTCAAATGTGTTAAGTGTGGTTTCTTTTGGAGCTTATCAGTGGTATATGGTTCAAATGATCCTAGCTTGTGCCAGAATTTTTGGGCGGAGCTTGTTGCTGTTTTAAGAAAGTGGATGCGCCTTGGTGTCTTGGTTAGGATTTTAACATATAATCATCACAAATATGCGGGTTTTCTCGAATTTGTTAAGAAATGGGAACTACAGTTGCACAATCCTTTTAGGTTTTAACTAGGTTTTACTCCCGCTTCGAATTATGCTTCGGACTCGTACTCCAGCTCCCGCTTCCCAGATGTTTTTACTTTCTAACATTTTAAAAAGCTTCTCAAACTGATGCTTTAGTCAAATAATCAGGAGGTTCGGATCTTGTGCAGTCTGTACAAGTTTTGATTGATACAAATAGGAAAACCATTTTCTAGAGTCTACCAAAGGGCTCTGAGAAGTGAGAAACCAACATCTAATCACCCACAATTCCAAGTCGATGCGCCTTGGTGTCTTGGTGAGGATTTTAACATATAATCATCTCAAATATGTGATGATTATATGTTAAAATCCTCACCAAGACACCAAGGCGCATCCACTTGGAATTGTGGGTGATTAGATGTTGGTTTCTCATGATGCTTATATGTTAAAATCCTCACCAAGACACCAAGGCACATCCACTTGGAATTGTGGGGTCCTAGACCTTTTAGATTGCAGAACATGTGGTTACAACAATCATATTTCCTTGATACTGTCAAGGGGTGGTGGGAGTCTTCCCAAATTGATGGAAGGGCTGGGTAAAAAAATCATGGGTAAGATTAGATTTATTAGAGGTAAGCTGTGAGAGTAGAACAACTATACTTTTGGGGGATAAACTGGTTTCGCCGCCTACCTTTATGTTGATATTCCAAAACCCATCAAAACCGTCCATCCATTTTGTACACTCATTTTAGGCCATAAGCCAAAAGAATGAGTTAGATCTGAGTTGCCAATGGGCTCTAGGAATGTTTCAACGGTAGACAATGTTAGAACCGTAAGATATATTTTCCTCATGTGGTCCACTTGAGCATTGGATCTACCTGATTTTCGGGGTCATACACTAAAATGATATGGAAAAATGGATAGACAGTGTGGATTTTTCATAAACACTATGGTGGCCTCACCTAGCTTACCACAGAAGGATGTGGAGTGGAGTTCGTGCGACCCTGGCATTATCTAAAAGACTAAAACCATGCGACACTAATAGTGGTGGCCACCTTGATGCATGTATTGTATGTCCACGCCGTCCAACCTTTTGATAAGGTCAAGAAAAGCTGGATGAAGGGAAAAAACAAATATTAGCTTGATCTAAAAAATTTATGGCCCACAAGAAATTTTAATGGTTAAACACAACTATGTTCTGTGTTTTGGTCCATCAACGATTTGGATCTGCTTAATTTTTGGATCATAGCCTAAAATGATATGGAAATACAGATAGACGGTGTGGATATACAGTACATACATATTTTCGTTTTAAAAAAAATATACAGTACACACATGAAGGTGGGCCCCATGTTTAGGGAAGCAAAATACACGGTGTGACCGGGGTCGCACCTAATCTACTCCCCCCAATTGCCCACAAACGGACACGAAACCCTTTGCAGGAAGTTCCTGCGCTTGGAACCTAGGTGGGGTCCACCGTGATGTTTGTGAGAAGTCCACCCCATCCATCCGTTTTTGAGATCATTTTAGTACTTGAGACCAAAAATGAGCCGGATAAAAGACTCAAGTGGGCCGAAAACATGAGGATTGAATTTCCACAGTTGAAATATTCGTGGGGCCACAGAAGTTTTGAATCAGGATAATATTTGTGTTTTTAGTTCATCCCAGTAGGAATGATGTTATGAACGGTATGGATGGAATATAAACATCACTGTGGACCCCAGGGAGGTTTCAACGGTAGGAATTTCCCTATCCACCTTTTCCTTTAGTGCGGCCCACTTGAGTCTTGGATCTGGTGCACTTTTTTCCCATGTCCTAAAACGATCTCACAAAATGGATGGACGTGGTGGATTTATCACAAACATCACGGTGGACCCCGCCTAGGTTCCTAGCGTAGGAACTTCGTGCGAAAGGCTTTGCAGGAAATCCACGTCCCCTACAGATGCTGTCTGATAAACATAGCTACTGGAGGGTGATCTGTGGGACCCACCATGATGTATTTAGTTTATCCATACCATCCATCCATTTTGGATAATTATTTTATGGTACAATATACATAATGTGGTAGATCCAAGTGTCTAGTGGGACACACTACATGAAAACAGTGGTGATTGAACTCCCAACATTAAAAACTTCCTAGGACCCACTGTAATGTTTATTTGCCATTCCAACCTATTCATAAGATTACACAGACATGGATGAAGGGAACATACAAATATCAGATTGATCCAAAACTTCTGTGGCCCCTAAAATGTTTTTAATGTTTGATCACCACTGTTTCTTGTATTATGGTCCACATGAGGTTTAGATCTGTTTAATTTATAGGATTCTACCTAGAATGATTTTTCCAAATGTTTGGACGGTGTGGATGTAAGGCCAATACATTTAGGTGGGCCCCATGTTCAGAAAAACACCGTGTTGGAGGTGACAGGAGCCGCACCCAATCCATTTCCTGTCTCTCTCTCTGTCATGCCAGCTGTGATGCGACGTTTACATCACGATTGATTGACGTATCTGATCCCACTCTGTAGGTCCCAACGTGATGTTCGACAAATCCACTCCAGTTCATTCCGTTTTCGAAAATCATTGTAAGACAGTAGACAAAAAATCAGGGAAATCTGAAACTCAAGTGGGCCACACGAGTGGAAACAATGGAAAGGCGCTGATTACTGTTCAATATTTCTCAGCTTGACTATAATGTTTATATACCATCCAAACCGTTTATAAGGTCCTTGCTACTGTGATGAATTGAAAGAATAAAAGTATTATCCTGATCCAAAGCTTCTACGACCCCACATGTTTCAATGGTGTGTTTACAATCTCCATTTTTTTGTTGTGTGGCCCACTTGAGCTTTTGATCAACCTTATTTTTGGGCTCATGCCATAAAATTATTTGGTAAAACATGTGAATGGGTTGGATTTCTCACAAACATCATGTGCCCTACCTAACTTTGGGATCCAAGAACATTGACCGCCACCTTCCCTGCTACATCATGTGTCTTAAAATGAAGGGCATTTTTGCCTTTTATAAAATACGGTTTTAAAACCGTACAAAATTGCAACGGCAGGTGATGTGGAGCGCTTAAATCGATAACGGAGCAAAAGGGTAAGTGGATTACCTTAAAATAACTAAAAAGTAGGCGGGTTTTCGTAATTTCGGAAAAAGGGAAGGGGTTTTAGTAAATGGCTCTACTTTTGGAGATATCAAGTGTTTGAAAGATAATATCTGGATGAAATCAATATATTTATAGGGAAGAGGAAGACTGTTTTTTCGAAAGTATCTGGTCAAACAGAGAAGAGGATGCAGCTTAAAATGGAATCTGTCTTGATTGGAAGAGATAAGCTAGAGACATTGGGACCCGCTCTCTCCACGTCTAGTCAAAATTGTGGTGGAGAGATGGATTATGTTAATGTAAAAGGCTGCTGCTTTGGGTTGGTGAGGGGTTTTGGCATTGGTAGGTTTGAGTTGATAACATCCCACTTTCACAAATAACACACTTGTCTGATGCCTGTAGAACAATGTTGTCAAATCACATATGCCATTGTATACGACCAGCATATGCTTGCATATTGCTTTGCATTTTTTTTTTTGAAAAAATTAAAAAAAAGTAAAAAATGGGAAAAATCAATTTTTTTTTTGAAAAAGTCTACAAAATTATGCCTAATTACTAAAAGTGATTGGATTGAATTCTTTTACATATTTCATTGTAGTTTGAGACAATTAGACCATCTATAAATTATATATTTAATTATTATATTATATTTACATAAAATTTAATAAAACAATATGTGATTGCATATGAAGTGTGCCATTGCATACTTATTACACAAAAAATTATGCTATCAGATACTATCTTGGATTGCATTTACCATGAAAAAAGATAGCACATGTGATCCTTCTGAAAAAAAAATGGGGCATGTGATCGCACATGACAACAATGCTCTAGAAACCAATTAAGAATCACGGAAGGTGTTATCCGATCTCTTTGAAGTGATATAAGGTGTAAGGGTTAACTTGAGGAACAATGACCTCGACAGAGTTGGCCCGAAGGGGAAGAGACAAGTTCTTATACTAGGTTTTTGGGGTGTAAGGCAACTGGTTTCCTGATGAAATAACCTCCATTGTACCTTCATTCCCTATTTAAGTTGCTGGTGGTTCTACTTAGAAATATCAAGAAAATTTAAAGGGACTTCAAGAAGCAAAAAAAAGTTTCATCTTACCAATTGTGAGGTGCAAAATTCGAAAAGGGATTGAGAGATTTGAATAGAAATTATCAAGATGGATAGGGATGTGTACTTGTCTTTAGCAGGGTGCATCGCCCTTATAAAATCGACCCTCTCTAATCTCCCATTGTATTTTATGTCTCTCTATAGATGCCCGAAATTGGTGATAGATAATACTCGAAAAGTTGCAAAGGGAATTTTTTGTGGCAAGGTGCGGCGAAAAAACATAAATTTCATGTCTTAAAATGGGAAGAGGTATGCTTACCCTTGGCTGAAGGGGGGTGTAGGTATGAGAGACCTCGATTCTATGAATGTGGCTTTTCTTGGCAGGTGGCAATGGAGATTTGATGTCGAAGAAGGAAGGCTTTGGAGGGAAGTAAATTAAGTAATAGCAAAAAAGTATGGGTTAGAAGAAAAAGGGTGGGATATCAAGTAGAGCAATGTGTATCGGCCATTTACTCGGTCCTCCTGTTAATCATAGCTGCCTCATCATTTAATCTTGGGAATTGTTTGTGGTTAAGGTTTTGGGAGGATACATGGTGCGGAGGTAGGCCTTTGGTGGAGGTCTTCCCTTCCTCAACGACTCTATCCTCGGAGAAGAACATCACCGTAGATCGTTGCTACTCTTCCGAAGGAGGGGGGTGCATGGTGTCCTCCATGTAGGAGGGGCCTTTTGGACTCGAAGATAGAAGTCTTCACAAGCCTACTGGTGTGTCTCTAGCATCATTCCCCTTTTCTGGATTTGTGTGACTCATTGGTATTGTTGGCATCCTCTTCCGGAAGCAGATTCTAACGATAGACAATCTTCAGAAGAAGGGAATGACTTTCCCAAACATTTGCCTTCTATGTATGAACAATGTGGAATCAGTCGACCATCTCTTAATCCATTGCCCTTTTGCCAATTAGATATGGATTCACATGTTTCATTCATTGGAGGTGAAATGGACAATGCCACAATCAGTTCCGCAATTGCTTTGGGCTTGGCGTGGTGTTCTCTTGGTGAAAGATAGGCTAACATTTGGAACTGATCTGTATGGCTTGCATTTGGAACTTATGGGCTGAACGCAATACTCGCTGTTTCGACAACAAGCTTAAATCTTGGGATCAAGTTTTGTGAAGGCAAAAGGGCCAAGGGTTGTAGCTGAATGGGCCATTGAGCGTCTTCATGTTGTTATTAATGTATTTCACTTTATTTTGGACATGTAAATTCTCTTCAGAGATGCATTTTTTTCTATCTTGACAATTTTGTCAGGCAAGTTCCTAACAAAATCATTCATAGCTCTTCAAAAAAAAAAAAAAAAAAAAAAAAAAAAAAAAATCCGAAAAGGGAGGGTGGACAGTGGGAGATGTAGGGAGAAAAATTGGGTCCTTGGTAAATGGTGGTGGAGATTTGGGGAAGAACATGAAGCTTTGCTACGGAGATGTCATTTTCTGGAATATGGTAGTGCAATGGGCGATTATGCTTCGTTAAGAAGTGTGAGATTGAATGTTTGGAAGGAAATTAGTCGCATTGCAATAAGAGATGATTGAGAGGGTTGTGCAATCCCAAACAAAGTCGGTAGCTTGCTTGAAGAGGGGAGTCACTTTGTGGTGGGTTGCAGTGATAGACTTCTATTTTGAAAAGATGTGTGGCTAGGGGCTGTTAAATTCGAAGTTTCTTTCCTTCTTTATTCATGCAAGTGATGGATAAAGAGGCTAAAGTTGCAGACTTTTATGAGTCCATTGGGGGCTCCTTAGTGTGGAATGTGCTCCTCAATAGAAAGTCAAATGACGGGGAAATGAGGATTTTGCTTTCTCATGAGCATTCTACGTGAGGTTAGCATTGATAAGTGCTCATTCTCCATTGGGGCCATTTCCTTGAGATGTTCAAGATTCAGTTGGTTGTAGAAAGATTATAGAAAGATCGGTCTCTAAGGAGTTCTTATGGAATAAGAAAAGAAGAAGATATTTTTCTTTGGCTATAACATGCAATGTTTTTGGTTTGGCATGTGTTGGTGTGTTGCCATGGTAGAAGAAAACCGGGGGTTTATTGGGATTGCTAGCATAGAAGCTAGTAGTTTGTTGGATATTAATCTACAGCCTTTATTTTGTCTTTTTGTTGCATCGGAGAAGAAATTTAATTGTTTGATCTTCAAGAAAAGCTACATATCAAAATTGATACTCTTTATTTTGATTTGGTTTTGTCAGTCAGCCCTATATTTAATGTGCAAGACGTTACAGTTTATATTGGGTATTATGAAGATGAGCATAGAAGAATGAGCTATCTAGATACCCAAGGTATTGCCCTAGTCCGAGGAAGTCATTGAAGATGTGTTGGACGATCAAAATACAAATAGTTTCCACACGCCAAGGAAGATATCAGAAGTTCCTTATCAAGTGGATGAATCTTAGCTAACAATTTTTTTTTTTTTTTTGGAAAGATGAAATTTTATTGAGCAAAAAGCAAAAAGCAAAAAGCAAAAAGGAGACAAAGGCAGAATAGACCAGCAACTGCACAATTTCAAGCTCCATGAGTATATCGCCATGAACTCAACAGATTGCATCTCATCCTATATGTGCAAGCTCCACACGTCTGCACAAGAAGAGGTCCAGATGGGGGGCCTGCTGAAGCTCACGTGGCAGGAGTCCCTAAGTTGTTGCAATTTCCTCTTTTATTAAAGCTTCGTTGGCGTTTCTTTTTCTCTTTTCGAAAGTCCAGTTTTAGTAGATTAGAGATCTCAATTCTCAATGATAAGTAGGCTCTAATGGCCATACCTACATAGAACTTTTCATGAGATGTTCTCAATGAGAGTTGCTGAGATTTTTTCTTTCTGTAGAAGAGGGTAGGGGGTTTGTGATCTCTAGCATAAAGGTTATAGGACTGTTGAACCCTGCTCTCGGTCTTTCTTTTTTGTTTTAGTTGTCTGTGCATGTGGATATTTGAACCTAGCTTGGTAAGTTAGCATCAATTTGCAATTTATTTGATTCTAGTTGCATTACTTGCAATGTCAAACGGTAGAAATTGCCCTGTTGAGGGGGAATGGTCTTCTTCTCAGAAAAGGTGAAAAGCAATTAAAGATTATGAAAACACATTTGAAAATTAATGAATACCTTTTGAAGGCATTGCAATGCTAAAAGCATACTGGATGTTAGATAACAAAACGGTGTTCACAAACCTTGATATTTGGGTGTCAAGCAAGCCCCATGCTCAAGACCCGTCCATACTTGTAATTAGGCAACATGCCTGCAAAAAACATAGCTGATTCACCTCTTTTGGGTGCATACATGCGAGAGACTTGCGTTTGTGTCTTCTGGGAGCGCTTCAAAACTCAAGCAAGCTGCTTGATTAAGTGTCTGTACAAACAGCAAACATTTATTCCTTTGAAGTCTGACAAATTGACTCTCCTTTTCAGGTTCAGGAGCACAACCATCCCCATATACTTCTCTTGCAAATTGGAAATACCTTCTGCAAACTTCCTGGTGGACGTTTGAAGCCTGGTGAAAATGGTGCATATCTGTTTACTTCTGATTGGAAAGTAGAATTGAAAAGGCCCATAGAATGCTGCTCTTGGGATGATATTATTGAATTTCTTTTTGGAAGATAAAAAATAAAATAAAATTCAATAACGCTTGTACTCATTTTATTGACTATTTTGTCTACTTGGCTAAAATTTGCAGAAATCGAGGGCTTGAAACGTAAATTGTCCAGCAAACTTGCTGCTAATGCAGCTACTCTTCAGCCAGATTGGCAGGTTTAACTTTGAACTACGCAAAATTATCAGATTACTTTCATAACATGTGTGCACCAATAGAGGGGGGGATCACCAGTTCAGTTTTGCCAAGTCCACCCCCACCTCTTTAGACACATGTTGGCCATTACAGAATACCTTGCTTTTGTATGTTTGCCATTGGATTTGCTTATATGGCTGGCTAGTACTGGAACTCAAGCTTCTGTAATGATAACATTGAATTCTGGTTTGCTTGTTAGGCTAGTTTGCAGGGTCCATTGCCCACCGTGCATAGAATATATATTCGATAACCTGATGTCCAATCATCCATTGCCACTTGTTGCAGATTGGAGAGTGCGTAGCCATCTGGTGGAGGCCAAACTTCGAAACAATTATGTACCCATACTGCCCTCCACACATCACAAAACCCAAGGTGAAAGGCATCTCAAGCTTAGAATCCTGACTATGTTTTTTGATGTTAGTGTTCTTAGAAATAATGTGGGAGTTGCCCTTTTCTTTTCTTTTTGAAATCTAGGAGTGTAAGAAGCTTTTCCTTGTTCACCTGTCCGAAAGGGAGTATTTCGCAGTGCCGAAAAACCTGAAATTGCTTGCTGTTCCACTGTTTGAACTCTACGACAATGTTCAGGTATGGCAAGTCCTCTTACCTGTAACAGCCAAATCTGTTTTAATCAGTAAATTCTCCAATAGCTTCTCTCCTATATTTATTTCTTCAATGCTCACATCATGCTTTCCAACCCAGAGACGTGCCGTGCCAATCCAAATGATGTTTTTGGTATGGGTGTGTTTGGTTGCACCATTATGTAATTCATGATATTTTTTGCCAAATTAGACTGACTAATCAGGACATTTCATGATATTTGTTGCAACCAAACACAAGTTAACTGAGTATTGGAAATGACATCATGATCTACTCATGAGAATATGAAGCATATCTTGAATCTGTACAAGTTGGACCATGGTCTGGTGATTCAGAAAGTTGATCTGATGATGACGATCTGGTAATCCAGACAGTTGATCTGATGGGCATCACCGTTAACAGAGCATGCCGTAAAACATCAGAATTTGCAATTCTACCCCATCAATCTCTGGCCTGGAATGGACCGTTTGAGGAAAACCATAATGCTCCGCATTCAACAGAAAAATGCCAGAGATATTAGATGCCTTTGATAATCCAATTTGGGAGCTTTTCTGGGACGTGATCCGTCCACAGTGGGTCCATCAGATCGACAATCTGCATCACCAAACCATGGGCCACACTTATACCAGCTCAAGACCTGAAGATGGTATGCACAACCTCAGGTCGAGAGGTTGGTATAATTCCTCATTTTAAAATAGTATATCCTAGTAGAATAAACATCTAATTCTCAATGTAGTGCAAGCACATTGACTGATAAAACAACAACATCATTTTTATGGAAAAAATGTAAGCCACTTCCACTATCTAATTGGTCGCCTGCAAATGGACAATTTAACAAATAGCCTGGTTTATGTATTTGTAAAGCAAACAAAAAGGAGAACTACGAAGCAAGAACCAAGGAAAAGATGTGGCACACTCAATTATTGGGTACTGTGACTTCAGCAACACCTCTGCTTGGAAACTTGACTAATTGCAGAAGGCCTGATTGGTACATTTCCACCAAATTGACCAAAGCCCTGCAAGCAATGCTATTCTGCACTCTTTTTACACCTCCAACCACTATTCCATGATATCCTCATCCCCACCTCAAAAAATTAAAAATTTAAAAAAAAAAAAAAGAGAGAGAAAGAAAACCATACCACGACCTGACAAGATCGGCTATTTATCGGGGCGTTGTTAATGCCACCTTAAAAAGATGGAAGAACATCCGCCACAAAACCAATGAATGACTGCAGTTTATGAAGAGATGATCCACTGAATCTTTGTTTGGAAAAGAATTTAAACATTTAAAATGATCATTTGTCTTTTCCTTCTATTATCGATTATGAGTATCTTCTATTACCCATGAGCTATAACCAAAAGCAATTATATTAGGCAGCCTGAATGCTTTTATATTTGTGAAATTGGGTGCCCTTTACTTCCATGTCTTCAAACACAAGCAGCCTGCATTCAGAGGGGGCAAAATGCTTCCATGGTTAAGATCCTATTGTTTTCTTTTTTGATAAAAATACCAATGGTTAAGATATCCTGACAAGGGAAAGTTTGAAGTATCATCGGATCGACCATTGTATATATTTTTTGTAGTTTGCCTTAAAAAAAATCTATCATGCCTTTTCCCTCAAGAATGTCAGTAAACTGCCTACATTCATCTTTCCTGAAATATGTCATGTGAACCTGGTTGCAGAGATATGGGCCGGTAATCTCCACTATCCCACAACAACTATCCAGATTCCAGTTCAACATGATCAATGCATGAGAATGTGGAGAATGCTAGAATCATTGTTTCAGGCCAATATATTCTTAAATCAATCAGCAGATTGGTTCTTCAGACGGGGTTTCTGGTTTTGCAGGTAGAAGTCATATGACCGAAGCTAATCTGTCTTAAGTGATGATTATGCAGTGGACATCACAGATCTTTTAGTCGGCTTGTTTTAGTTTTTATCCACATGTTTTCCTTTTGTAAACTTGCTGACCTAATTTGAGTTTGATAGCACTCTTTGTACGAATGTGGGTCCCTACATGTTGTGGGGTCAACTATAGAGAAAACACCTGATGGGCTCATATTGAGGCGTAGGCTCACATATACATCTGGTCATTAGGATTGTCTTTCATCAGGGGTGTGATATGCCTATCAAAACTGGTGTAAGATGGAAGTTGGATTGATGATAGTATTGGTAGAGTTGAATGGGAATTATGTGGGAGTCTGTAAGCTGGAGAGGTTCTGATTGGTGCTTGTGCATCCATGTAATTTTTTTCTGAAAAAGAACAGGGACCTGATATGCTAACATGACATGTTTACTTACTCTTTTCTTCCCTGAACTTCTTGCTAAAGCCCATGCTCTTACCTCAATGCTGATACCACTGTGTGTGACTGGATGTTTGTGGGATGTCCAAGTTGTTTATCGTGTAGGCCCCACCACGTAGATGACCTTCCCCAATATCAAGCATGTCCATTCACTGGGAGGGGCATGCGTGATTTGGATATGGACTGTTAGCAATATTTCATTCAATTGCTGTGCCTGGCTGTCTGGCTGAAAGCAGAGCTGACAATTGGGCCCACCTGATGGATGTTTGACATGTATCATGCTCACTGTTAGAGGTGTGCTTTGGATTAGCGAGTCTTTTAGTTCACTTGCTCAATGCTCCTGAGCTTGTTGATCTCTGATTATGATAAATTACTATCTGTTTGTGTTTTAATGTGCCATGGAGGGAGATATTCCAGGTATCTCTCCCAGTGGATTGTACCTACCCGCCATCCATTCGAGTGTGGAAATCCTTGCCCAAGACACCAATCGGATCATCATCATTGTCATCTAAGCCTTATCTCAATTAATTGGGACTATCTACATGAATCTTCTTGTTCGGATTCCCGAAGAAAGTTACAGTAGAAGTTCGGCACTGGCTGCCAACCTGATGCAACCCTCTTTATTCAGGCTGGGGACGGACAACGAAAGTGTGCAACTCTCAAGTAGATTATTGCATTGGTTGATTATAATCGAGTGTTATTGAGTAGTCTTCTACGTTGGTTGATTACAATCAACGAGATCCAAGACACCTGTCTATGCTAGGGGATGTAGTGGGAGTATGATCCCTCCAATGGTGGGTACAACAGATGAATGAATTATACGAGGTGAAATGATATGGCAGCGGTTGATGATCAGGAATAATGGCAGAGCAGTCTCTCTTGAGTACATGTTGCAGGGTGTTGTTAGCATTAATGGTTTGCCACAAAAACAAAACTTACCACACTTTACTATGGAGATCTTGCCTTCTTTTCTTTTTTTCTTTCAGGTTTCTTTTCTTGTGGAAAGATGGGTGTTGGTGTGGGTTTGGGTGTTAGCCGTAGTGGGATTTCACCAACAATGGGTACTCGACCCCAGACTTCGTGTTGAAACTCTGCAAGCATGAGTACCCCATCTTTTCTCCATTGATAATGTAAATTATTTTTATTTTTATTTTTTTAACCATGTATTTACTAGCCGACAATGGAAATATAGGGTTGATGTATTGAAGAGATTTTTGGGCATGGTTCATTCATGATGGAGGATAAGATCAACGGCTTGGATAAACCAACCCTCCCCCATATGGATTCGGAATCCCCTTTTCTGCGCACTCGGCCTCGTTACTAGTACTTTAATTAATTTCTATTAGTTAGTTATAGTAATTAGCATTTTTAAAATTTGGGTAACCATAAAAAAATATGGCTGCTTCTGCTACAACCACCATCTGGGCCACCACATGAATTTAAGGTTTTTGGGTGGTTGTTAATTGTTTTATATGGTGTGGCCCACATGATCATTAGGTAGTCCTATTTTTTAACCGTTAGGGTTTAACGTGGACGATAGAATTTTTGAAAGCATCAGCTGGAGGAATACAATCAAGGGCTGTGAGGAATCATCATCTACGTTGGGTTGCATCGCACCAACGGTTTGGATCACCGAATATAGTAACAAATGAAGGAAGATTGCGCCTCATTGATGATCTTGACCCTCTATTTTTGGACGGCTGCCACTCATTTAAGTCTGCAGACGTTGAAGAGATTTCCGCGTCTCACAACCAAACGGCGCTTTTCTGCTCTTTTTTGGTGAGAATTGGCTGGCCTCCCACATGCTCGCATCTGCCTCCCTCCGTCTTCTAACTTCTGATCGTACACGTGGCAGACTGTAACCAAATCCCAGCCGGTCAAATAGTGCGGCCCATATCCAGGAAGTCAGACAGACTAGATGATCTTGACATCTGATTAATGTATATTCCGTCGTTGGATTCAGACCGTTGATATAGTACGTTCCTGAGCTGACCCATCTATGGTGGGGCCCATGATTTTGAATGGTTTGGATCGATGTATAGTGCAATCTGACTTTATAATAGATTTTTGGGCATGGTTCATTGATGATGGAGGATAAGATCCAAATCTCAGATGGGCCACACCATAGGGAATAGTTGAGATAGCCACACCTATCATTAAAATCGTCCACATTGTGTGTAGGGTCCACCATGGTGTATGTATGCCATCTAATCCATTCATCTGACGCAGCCCATCAGGATGAAGGGACGCTCCTGAAAATCAGAACATTCCAGCACTCTTGTGCGCCACACAACATGAATTTAGAGGTTTAGGGATGATTTTACACTGTTGCTTATGGTGGGGTCTACCTGAGTCCTAGGTTAGATTGATTTTCAGGATCCATGGTGAGAAACGGGCAGCAAAACTGATGGACGTAGTGGATCTGATGCATGTGCCGAGTTCCGACCATCAAGCACTCATCCAGTGGAAGTTCCTTATGGTGGGCCCCACTAACACCAGAGCTCTGTGGGCCCGTCATGTTATCTATAAGAAATCAACTTCGTCCGTAAGGCGTGTCCCTTGAAGCTTAGCCACGTGGCCAAAAACCAACCGGATTCATAACTTGGGTGGGCCACACCAAAGAGAATAATGGTACGGACACAACGATAGGTATCTACGTGGGGCTACCTTGTTGTGTATGTTTCATCAAACCCGTCCATCAGGCGTGACCCTCACGATTAATAGGAGATACAAAAAATAAGTATAATATAAAACTTAGATGAGCCACACCACATGAATTTTATGTTCTGACCCTCATTTTTTTGGATTATCGGGCATGACATCCATCCGTCCAATAGGTGGACCGCACATATTATATAACACGGGTGAAAAAAATCAGGCCAATCTACTTGTCAGGTAGCCACGGTTCACAAAATAAATAGACGGTTGTAAAAAGCCAAGTCCAAAGTTGTTCTAAGCTGTAATACTGTTTCTAATATTTTAGCCCATTTCATTTGTAGACTCTCACTAATGGCTATGAAAATGATGCATCATTAAAGATGGACTGGATCATCCGATCAGTATGTGTCTGAAAGTGTCCCAATGAAATGTGTTTTCTGAGTTAAAGGACGGTTCAGATGAATAAACTTGATTTTCTAAGCATTCATAAGGTCACATAGACATGGATGAAGGGAAACTTTTGTGGCCTCAAGAAGATTTCAACGGTAAGCGTTCAATTCCCACTGTTTCCTCTGGTGTGGTCCACTTGAGATTTGGATATGCTTCAATTTTGGGCTCATGATCTGAAAAAATGGATGGACGGAGTGGATGAGATACATACTAGCTGGTGGACCCCACAGCTGAGGGCACCCCCCAAATGATGGGGTCCACTGGACGGATGGTTTGGAGTGCCACTAAGTGCTCAGGGAGAATTCATGAGCATTGTGGATTTCCTCTTAGTATTTTTTATTCTTGCTAAGTAGAGGGGCATTTTCAGCCATAAAATTTTCAAATTCTCATCAAAAGATCAGAAAAGATAAGTCACACCAGAAAAATGGACTTTATTAAAACAATCACACTAGGGCTATTGCAGTAAAAGTCAATAGCATGAGGTATGGCGGGTTCAACCTGACCGGCCGACCCAACATTGGGTCGGGCTCGAGCAAGATGGTTCGAGTTTGGGTTCGGGTTCAGGTTGTAAAAACATTAACTCGATGAAGCTTAAGTCAGGCTTGGGTTGAGATCTTAGGTTGCCTGGCCCAACCTGAACTCAATTTATATATAGGTTATTTTTAAATGGTAATTTTATTATGCTTTAGTTGTGGTCCACTAAAGATTTGGATATGCTTAATTTTTTGTATAACATTATTAAATGATATAAAAAATGAATAAGCGATGTGGATATGAAATACATTCATCAAGATGGGCCCACCAAAGGCTGCACCAAATCTGTATCTGCTTTAGTCTTTTTTGCAAGAAATCCATGTCCAACTCTTCACTGATTCCGCTTCTAAAGGAAAATTGAATTGCCTACTCTTATTGCACTGAGTAAACTATGTTGCGCCTACTATGAATGCATGTGCTTTATCCACGCCATCCATTCGTAGTTAACAGTTCATTTTAGTGGTTGAGCCTAAAATTGAAATATATCCAAAGCTCAAGTGGACCATGCCATAGGAACACAGTGGGAATATTGGTTTCCAACTTTGAAACCTCCCCATGCCCCACAGTGATATTTCTTTGTCATCCAACCTTTTCATAAGATCACATAGATATGGACGAAGGGAATACACAAATATTAGCTTGATCAAAAGCCAGCCCCTAAGAAATTTTCAACGAGAGACATTTAGTTTACACTTTTCATGTGGTGTGGCCCACTTGAGATTTCACTATGCTTCATTTTTTGTCTCCAGCCTAAAATTATATGTTTTGATGGATGGACGGAGTGGATAAAATACTTAAATCACGGTGGGCCCTTGAGAGCTTACTTAGTACGCGTAGCGTATTTACTCACTAGGCAATTTGATTCCCTCCTCGTCTCCAGAGAACACTGTCCATATCAAATGAATTGACTTCACAAAGTTCCATGGGCCCCACCATAATGTATGTGTTGTATCAACACCATCCATCCACTTGGAAAGATCATTTTAGAGCATGAGCTGAAAAATGTGGCAGATCAAGCTTAAGTAGACCCCACCATCGAAAACAATGGGGATTGAACTCCTACCATTAAAAACTTCTTGGGGCCACATAAGTTTTAGATCAAGCTGATATTGTTTTTTTCCCTTCCTCCATGTCTGCGTTAACTATGTATCAACTCGACCAACCTGATCGAACCTGCTTGGGTTGAGAATTCCCAACCTGAGGTTGGGTTAGGGTTGGATTAGGGTTGATGTATAAGAACCTTGGGTTGGGTTAGAGTTGAGCACCAACCCGACCCAACTCGCCTGACCTGTGACCAATCCAACATTGGGTTGGGCTTGGACAGGAAGTATGGAACCCGATCTCAAGCTTAGGCTATGAAAACACCAACCTGATGAAGTTTGGGTTAGGCTTGGATTGAGGTCTCGGGTTGCCCGACCCAACCCAACCCAACCCAACCCAACCCAACCCGATCTATATACAAGTTGCTTATAATTTTATTATACTTTAGTTAAGTAAACTTATTAGTTTATATTACTGAAGTAAACGTATAGTGTTTGAAATTTGATATGCTTGAATGTTAAAAGAGTAGTTATCCTATATTTTAGCTTATTTGTTTACAAAAAGTGAAGTTCTTTATAGTAAATAACTACGTATATAATTAATAAAGACATAGGTAAAAAAAAAAAATGTATATTGAAACATAATAGACTAATGTAATAACGAAAATATTAGCATGTATCAACCTGATCAACCCGACCGAGTTCGCTTGGGTTGAGAATCCCCCACTTGAGGTTGGGTTGGATTGGGTTATGGTTGATATATAGGAACCGTGGGCTAGGTTATGGTTAAGCACCAATCCGACCCAACCCACCCGACTTTCAGCCCTAGCTTGAGATGTGACTATTTTTTACTAAAAGTTCAATTTCTCGCTTGGTTCATCTTTTTCAGCCTTTTGATGAGAAACTGAAAATTTATGGTAAAAAATGTCCCTATGACCGATTTCCCCTAGGCACTATGGATTCCTCTGCCCCGAGCACATGATGGTCAGTGGGGCACTCTTGACTACAAAATTTCAAATTCTCATCAAAAGGCTAAAAAAGATAAGTCGGATGAGAAAGAGGACTTTTAGTAAAAATAGCCACACTCCAGGGCTATTTCAGTAAAAATCTCGTCAGGAATCCTCCACATGTACAACCGCTGTTCTAGAAGCACGTGCAACACGTGAGCTCTGCCTGTTCCATCATGAACTTTATTTTAAATCCACTCCGTCCATCCATTGACCACCATATTTCCATCATACATAAGAAAAATCATATCCGTTCAAAATTATGGTTGGACACACCAAGGAAACAACAATACAAAATCACGGCTATCACCTCGAAATTTTGATTTATGGCCCACATGAATTTTGGATGAGGCCGAATTTCAAGATATCACTTAATCCTGGTAGTTATCATCTGATAAATGGCTTAGATGGCGTATAAACAACATAGTGGGCCCAGAAGGGCTACCAAGGTGGGCCTTCCTATCCTACTGTTCAAATGGTGTGGCCCACCAGAATTTTGTATCAGTCTGATTAGTTTCAATAAGTATTAATATGATGTTTCTAAACGGATGAACGGATTGGATTTAACACTGACATCACAATGGGCCCACGGAGCTCAGGCGTTGCACGCTCTTTCTACAATACGTGCTGTAGTGGAGGATTCCGAGGGGAATATTTACTGTATAGCCCTAAATTGTGGACTATTTCTACTAAAAGTCCAATTTCTCGTGTAGTTCATCTTTTTTGGCCTTCTGACTAGAAATTAAAAATTTAATGTCAAAATGCCCCTACGACCGATTCCCTCTGAGTCCTATGGATTCCCTCTAGGGCACGATGGATTCCCCCTTAGCACATGGTGGTCAGAGGGGCATTCTCAACTGTAAAATTTCTAATTTCTAGTGAAAAGGCCTAAAAAATATGTGCCAGACGAGAAATTGGACTTTTAATAAATATAACCACATCTCAGGGCTATTTCAGTAAAATCCCATTCCAAGTCGCTTCCTATCCAAATACCAGAGGATAAAGACTATTCGTTGCCTTATCTGCACCGTACACATCATCCATGTGTATGATAATCCAGACCGTCTAACCTAATTCGATAGAAACGCATGATCTCATCTTTTCTATCTAATAAAGTAAAAGTGAATATCTGATTGGGAAAATTAATGGTTCTTGATGGTTAAGCCCACCTGATCAACGGTTTGGACCATCCACATAAAGCCACGTGTACAGTTTAGATTGCGTAGCGATAAACACCTTAACAGACTTTTTTGTCCCCCCCTGGCGCCAACCGGACTACCTTCCGCTCACCAAACAACTGTTTCAGTGGGATTTTCAAACGGGAATTCTGAAATTCCATTTTGAAGCGTATCGGGATCCGCGGAATAGTTGGATCTGCGTACGGAATCATTTCCGGGAGCGGATTAGGAGCACCCCGGCCTCACCCTAGATGGTTCGGTCCCTTACCGTGGGGCCTACCTTGATGTATTTATTCTGCATCCGTCCATCCGTTTCTCCAGAGATTTGGATCTGCTTCGATTTTGGCCTCATGCCCTAAAATTATCTGGAAAAATAGATGGACGGTGTGGATGTATACATCAAGGTGGGCCCCACGGTAAGGGCCACACCTAATCCGCTCCGGTCATTTCCATAGGGAGTTATTTGATACTTGGGCAGAGTGTGATGGTTGATACGCAGGTACGTAGAAAATTCTACGAGTGGTAAACCAAAACTCACTCTAATCCGTCCAAATTGGGGGATCCATTCGTTGGTAGTTTATAATCATGGAACCAGATTGGAATGAATCCTGACAGTTGCTTGGCTTTCGTTTCAACCGTCTATTAAATGTCCGTTAACCCTTCAGCCATATTAACGAATCTCCTTCTCGGCAATTTCTCGTTCAAAATTTCTCAGAGATTTTAAAATTTTGAGGATTTTCTCGTATATTATCCGGAAATACTTGGGGCTCTCAATGGAGTGGGTTAGATTTGAGATCTGATTAGCTCTGAATCTATATAATGCAGATTTGAATCTTAAAATAAGTTTGATTAATTAAATACATCAGATTTAGATCTTAAAATAGGTCCAATTACTTAAATGGACGATCCGACTCATTGTTACCTTACTATATATGTTATATTCATGCTAGCCATCCGTTTTACAGACCATTTTAGGCCATGTCTCAAAATTGAGACATGCCACTCTTAGGCAGTCCCTACCACAATGGGATTTGCATCATTTTTCTATTAAATTAAATATATTATATTATATATATTTTTTAAAATTTGTAATAGAGTAGATTTGGACCTAGATTTAACACGAATATGATAGTTGCATAAATTTTGTATTTGAAATGGATCTAATAATTTATATATGGATCGAATATGGATATCACCTTTTGGATTCGACTTGGATCTGAATCCAATCCAAATTGTTGTAGTATATAGATATACGAACGTGGAGTTAGATCCACCTGGATCCAATCCTGATCTGACTCATTGAGAGCCTTAGAAATACTGCCATAAATAAAAGAAATTAAAACTATTTATTGTAAATACTAAAATATTTAAAAAATATATATTTTTATAACAAATTCCTTATTGGCTTTACCATGAGTAAATATCGTGATAAGATGCGGCACTTCAAAATCTTCCGATATTTGAAAATATCGTGATAATATCGTTCACTGGATCTATCGCGATGCATCAAACGGTAAGAACCCCGCTCGTTCATGACGTGTTCTTGAATCCAACCGTCTAAATCAAGGAACCTGTGTTTCGATAGAGAAATCAGCCTAATCCTAACCATCAATTTTAAGCCATCAATTGGATTACGGTCTGCATTGCTTACATGTGTGCCACCTGTATGACAGAACTCACACCGCAGTCTTATCCTATGTGAAGTAACGGACGAGATTCCGGTGGTGACTCTCCTCCCTACACGTGGCACACATGTACGAATATCCTGAGCATCCAGATTACAGGGGACATTATGAAAGTCGTAATCATCAAGCAAATCTAGCCATCCAATGGGTGGATACCAAAAGGGTGGTCAAATATTTAACAGTGAGCGGTCCAGATTAAACAAAAATCAATATGGTTATGATCACCTTATCAATATAATCTTAGAGTCTTCGACCATTCACAGTCCGGTCAGATACTTTGACGGTATGGATCTTCGTATAACTATGCCACGCGTACGGTGGATGAGTCGCGTCTTTTTTAAGATGGTGGTAAACTATCAGACAGATCTATCCACTTGTCTGGATAGATCTGTAATTTTCTCAAACTGTAGGGTCATTTTATGTACGTATCAACACAGGGAAGATCATGCAACATGGAAGAGGATCGTCTTCAATCTGCTCAAGCTCTCTCTCTCTCTCACTGAGAGAAGGCGATTTTCTACCTCGAAATCCTAATTTTCATTTCCGAAGCTTTAATTTCGATCGCAGAAGCATCAATTCTCACGGTTTGGAAGCATTTCCCTTCCGCGCCGGCATCAAGATCACAGATCAGAGCTGAAATTCCGGTTATTTCAGGTAAATGAGATTGTTATTGTAGTCGAATGCATAAAATTCTAGGGTTTTTGTATTGCTTTTGAGCTGAGATTGGTGTTTTTAAGCCCCTGATATCGGATTTCATATGAAATGCAGTTTTGGACACAGATTACAGCAGAAATTGTGGTTTGGTAATTGGGACTTCTTTGTTTTGAAGTCTCACGTGCAAGTTCCTGCTGTTTTTGAGTTCAGATTTGTGTATCTGCTCTCCTGATATCGGATCTTCATTGAAATTGTGGTTCCAAGTGTAAATTAGAGTAGACATTTTGGTTATTGAGAAATTGAGACTTTTTGTAAAATCGAATGCACTCGATTTTTGGTTTTTGTCTTTCATTTTTGAGTTCAGGTTGGTATATGACATATTAGAGAAGATATTTTGGTTTTCATGTAAGTTATACTTTTTTTTCTGGAGTCAAATGCATGCAATTTCAGGGTTTTCCCACAGTTCTTGAGTTCAGATTGGTGTTTTTGAGCTCCTGATGTCTTATTCATGCACCTTTTTTTTTAACACAAATCAGAGTATAAATTGTGTTTGTTTTTTAATGTAATTGAGTCTTTTATTCTGAAGTTGAATTCATGCAATTCTTGGGTTTTTCATTGTTTTATTTTTATTTTATTTTTTATAGTCCAGATTGGTGATTTTGGACTCCAGATTTTGGTTTTCCATAGAAATTGTGGTTTTGGATGCAAATTAGAACACAGATTGCAGTTTTGCGGGCAATTGAGATTGCTTTCAGAGTTGAATTAATGCAATTTTTGGGTTTTTCATTTTTTTTTATTTTTTATTATAGTTCAGACTTGGTGATTTTAGGCTCCAGATTTTGCCTTTCATAGAAATTGTGGTTGTGGATGCAAGTTAGAGCACAGATTGCAGTTTTGCAGGTAATTGAGATTGCTTTCAAAGTTGAATGCATGCTATTTTAGGGTTTTTTTGTGATTTTTCTAGACCATATTCTGCTTATTAAGATGGTGCTGGAACATATTAGAAATCACGGCTTGGGATGTTAATTAGAGCAGAAAATTGCAGTTTTTAGGTAATCTAGACATTCCAAGTTGATGCATGTGATTTCAGCATTTTCGTGCTGTTTTTTGAGCTCAGAATGCTGCTTTAATCTCCTGATCTTTGGTTTCCATAGAAATTACATTTATCAAATGCAAATCGTTGCAGAAGAGTTCATTTTTCATGTATTTGGGACTGTTTTTGAAGTTGAATGCTTGTTATTTTTGGTATTTTCCTCAGTTTCTAAGATCATATTGCCAATATTAAGTTCCTCATCTTTGATTTTCTTAGGAATTACATTTTCTGAATGCAAATCAGAGCGGACACCTGCATATTTAGTTAATGGGATTGTTTTTGGAGTTCAAAGCATACAACTGAAGGTGTTTTGTGCTGTTTCTAAGATCAAGTTGCTGATGTCAAGCTTCTGATATATGCAATTTTTATAGGCATTGCAGTTTTGAACAAAAAATTGAGCAAAATTGTTGTTTTTGGGTAATTGAGACTGTTTTGAAGTTGAATGCAGGTGGTTTTACGGTTTTGTGATGGTTTTTAGTTGTTATTTCTTTTACTAGCGGGTATTGCACATGCAACGCACATAGAGAGGAATCTAGACATTCAAGTTACCTAAATAACCTTCAATATGTTTGAAATCACTTCTATCTTTCAAAAAAAAAAGTATGAAATCGCTTCCAATGTCCTTTGAAAACCTAAAGTTAATGACTCTCCAAAGACTAATGGCGTGGGTATAATTCTCCTTATCTACTCTCGTTCTACATAGTAGACTTTAGGCATTAACACTGTTTTAGGGTTCAGTCTGCCATTATTAATCTCTTGATCTTGGATATCCATAGATTAGTAAAAAATTTCCGTATAACAATGATTATTTTGAGCCTTGATCTTGAATATGCATGTATTTAGGATATTATCTGGACAGGAAAGTTGTTCTTTTCCTCCAGATCTTTAATATACATACCACAAAAAAGGGATTAGTTTAGGAATTGTGTACATACCACAAAAAAGGGATTAGTTTAGGAATTGTGTTTCTTGAGCTCTTGATCTTGAGTAATCATTACTATAGGGAAAATTTTGGTGCAAGAATGCTGCTTTTAAGCTCCCAATCCTGAAAATTGCTCATTTGAGAAGTTTCCAGGGTAGCAGATGTGTTTTTATGTTTTTAGTATGTGAATTTACTGATAGAAAATGGTGATATTTAATAATTGTGGCCACAAGTAATATTCAATGTATAGGACCAGTGTTTTTTATGGAGAAAACAGTGAAAAAATTTCTAAGCTGGACCATACTCGAGCTCCTAGCCTGGACCATCAGTTTAAAAGTTCAAATTAATCACTATATCAATTAGTCTTCTTTTATGATAGTTAGTACTTTTTTTTTTTAAATTGCTAAATGACCCGAGTCACTGGGTTTTTGAGTTTCATGGAACCTTTTTCTTGCTCAAGTGCTTTTTCTAGATAATCTACAAACTTGTTCATGTACGCATTTGTTAAGCTCATGATTTTTTTTCTTTTTTTCTTTTCATGTCATATTTTTAACTTCATGATGGATGGTTTCATCACTGCAGGAATACACAAATTTAAGTTCTTCATCTGCAAAGAAATTTCTCAATTCTGTATAGAGGCTACAGTTTTGAGATGGGTTCTCTATCCCTTTCACTTGGAGTTAATGGAGGACGAGAAGGTCGTGTTTTTGTATCTGGAGCACAAATTTATCCCGGAAAGGATTTTCTTGTCATTGATCTTCTTAGAAGTTCATTTAAAGGGAGCAATGGGGTGTGGCTGAAAGGTCTGGAACGATCTAAGGTTAGAAGTGTGCGTAAGGTTCGTGTTTTTGCAAAGATTAAAAAGGGGAAGAAACATGATTACCCGTGGCCTGAAGATATCGATCCGAACATTGAGAGCGGGCACTTGAGTTATTTGTCACATTTCAAGCCTCTCTCAGAGAAACCAAAGCCAGTGACTCTTGCTTTTGAGAAGCCGTTGGTTGATTTGGAGAAGAAAATAATTGATGTGAGTTTTCATTTGTTGGTTATTCATTGTTTACATGTAGCTTGTAGTTTCATTTGGATTTCCCTTTTGATTTGAACTACTATTCTTTGGAATTTGGTGCATATTTCTATCTTTTCTAATCCACCACTAAAACAAATCCTAAAAAAGAAAAAAAGGCCCATGAGGGGGGTGAGCGGTTGTTTTTTTTCCACCTTTGTTACCTCCACTGGCTAACCTCAGGTTTGCCGGAAACAGGGACTATTTCCTCTGAAACCACCCTCATCCTGAGGTTAGGCGCTGGGAGGTTAAGCTTCACTTACACCTAACCACTAAGTAGCTTGCCCAAGGTACAAGAGACAAACCCAAAGAAACAAAGCTAGGGAACAAGGTATTCTATTCTGTTCTCTGGTTCTCTCTCACGTCTCAATAGCATTGTTTTCCATCTAATCTTCTTTGCATTTCTATGAGGATTTGGGAGATATTTAACACATACATGTGACTATGAAATGGAAGAATCTCATAAAAAAGGCAATATCCAAGGAGAATTTTAACTCACGGTTGGTTGATCTAATGATGCCGACATGATAGGACCTTGTTTTAGCTTATGGGATTCCTAAGGTAATAAGTACAAAATAAACACACACAGAATTTCCTTTCAATGAGCTTCATGTTATTATTTTTTACACCTTGTCCTTCCTCTATTGGACTCCTAACGAATCCCCAATATCTGCATGTTTATCCTATCCTCCGACCAAATGCACCTATAAATGCAAGCTACTTGCAAAGACCCCCTAATGACTTACATGCACCCTATAATGTAAACCCCTTTTTATTAAAAGATTTCCTATCATTCCTCCTCCATAAAAATCAACCTTAGCCTCAAGGTTGTTACTAAGGGCCCATTTGGTAGCAACAAAAGGTCAAGCCCAAATAGTTGTCTTGACTGGGCCTGTCCTGATCTTGTTTGGTTAGGCCAATGTTGTTCTAGCCAGGTTTGTCTGTTATTTTTAAATCCTATCTAGTGTAGCAAGAACAAGCCTCTTTGTTCATTAACTTCACAAAACAGGATTGTGTTGTGTGCATGAGGGACGCCGAGTCTGTGGACCATCTATTCATTCATTAGCTTCACAAAACAGGATTGTGTCGTGTGCATGAGCTTTCACAAAACAGGATTTTGTTCATTAGTTTAAGGAAGGTATTACTTTTACAGTTGGGAATGGAGCAAGAATTCAATTTTGGGAGGACCTATGGATAGGGGATTGCAACTCAAAGAGGCATTTCCTGCCTTGGCATCTCTAGCCCCGGACAAGAATATTACGGTGGAGAGGTGCTTTTCAACAGAAGGTGGCCGGATAGTGTGGATTCCACACATCAGAAGAGATTTAACAGATTCGGAAGTGGAAGCTTTACTAAGCCTAGTGGATAAATTAAACAGCGTCATAATTGATACAGCTATGGACGACTCAATGGGTTGGAAAGGTGATGCAGGATGCCCTAATTATGATGCATGCTCATGAACACATATAATCCAGCGGAAATAAAAGACAATAATAATCTAAAAATTCAACATAAACCATCATAAACTAAGAAAACCACAAAGAGACATGCAATGGAGCGGGCCATCATCACAACCACGAAGTAAGAAATTCAAATAATGCATAGGTTGGATCCGGCGAGGGATGGAACCTCCCGATCTTGCATGGTCTTAATCCAAATACCCAATGTGAATCACTAGTCTGAGGGATCGAGGGATTTCTCGGATTAGGGATTTTGGAATTTGAGAAATAAAGATTTTGGATAAAATCTCAAATCTAGGATCTAGAAGTTATGAGAGAATAGAAATAGAGAAAGAGAAAATAACAAGTTTACCTTAGAAGAAGTTGGAGGGGCATAAGAAGCAAGGTGAAGAAGAGGATTGGAGAAGAAGATGAAGTTCCAAGAGAGAGAGAGGAGGAGGAAGAGGAGCCACCAAGCTTTTCTTAATCAATAATCAATAACTAATGAAAAAGGTTTAGGGCAACACCCTTATAAAATTCGGAATTAGCATAATTACCAAAATACCCCTACTAACAAAATTTCAAAAAAAAGACATTTGCATGAAAAAATGTGTGCACACTAACCCAAAACTCAAATAAGTAAAAAATGCATAAAATAAACTCAAATCTAAGATATCCAATGAGCTCCAATGATGGTGTGATGAAAGTGGGCCACGACGAACCAACGGTCTGATCACATCATCATCACGATCCAACGGTCCGATCATCTCCTCCAAGCAACTCACACATGTCTTCTCAAGGTGGGGTCTTTTCAAATGTCTCGGACTACATGTGAAAGGTCTTCAATGCTCCTCAAGTCGTCACGAACAACCCAGGCCCGTCATCATCGAGCCCTAAAGATATAGGTGTTACTCGCCTCCTACGCTAATAAACCCTAAAGGGCCTGATGTCCGCATCATTCTCCTCTCGCCTCCTACGCTAATAAACCCTAAAGGGCCTGATGTCCGCATCATTCTCCTCGTCTGAAAAGAACTTGACTCCGACTAGTTAAAACTTTTGTGGCGCTCTAGCAAATCCGGATCAACGTTTTACAACTCCACTTCAATAAACCACGTAGATTCTGACGGTGGTATATTCTTCCATCTGACAAGATACTTTTGGAAACCTCCATCTCTCATGGAAACTATCTCTCCATCCACAATTTTCTCAATCTCTTCTTTACGAATAATAGGTGGAGGAAGGGGGGGAGTAGGTTGTGAAGAAAATTCAGAGAATGGCCATGAAAGGGACGAGGGATCAATGGTAGGATTAGGGGAACGGACTAAATCATCCACATTAAACGTTGGATTAATGTCCATTTCAGGTGGAAGGTCGATCCGGTACGCGTTGGACCCAATTTTCTTCAATATCTTGAATGGTCCAGCACTACGCGCTTGTAATTTCTTAGCGGAACCTTATGAGAACCGCTCTGGCCTTATCCTCACTATTACAGTCTCCTTTTTGAAAATCTTGTGTTCTACGATGAGTGTTAGCTGAATATTTATAACTATCATTGCACTTATTGATCTGCTGCTTAATATGCTTATGCAATTCATGAATGTGTCGTGCAAATGCATCGGCTGACTCTGAAGACCTTTGGATGACAAACATGGGTGACACTAAAGGACGCTCTAAAAAATCAACGAACTAGAAGTAAAAAATCATATGACCTAAAACTTGAAAAACTGAAACAAAAGGACACTTCTCATGGGTGACACATAATTTCTCATTATAAGTATTATAAACAAGGATGATTTTCAGGTATCCCAACACTTGAGAACATACGCTATTAATACCAAGTCTTGAGCAGATCTTGGCATCAGCCATTATGTCCAAAATGTCATCAAGATGCGGGATAGGGACTCTGGCCATCATATCCACCATGAAGTGAATACGTCGCAAGGTGGCATGACACTTGACAAAAGCTTTGTGGACTGCTAGGATATGCCCACATGTGCACCATATGCTATTGTTTTTTAACTTGAAAAGGGCAGGCTTAGCACACAAAACAAAACTCCAACTCAAACTTTTCTTATTGAATTCTTCCCCGAGAAGTTTATCAAATTGACGCTGCATTTCTGTATTTTCTGCGGGGTTCATCTGGTATGGAGGAAAGCTTGATAGGACTGACCTAGGGACAAGATCGATTGTGTGCTGAATGTCCCATTTGGGTGAAAATTTATCTGATAAATCATCTAGTGGGATATCACAAGTCATGTGGGTGTCCACCATCATATCCTCACTAGTCTCCTTTTCAAATTCATTCGTGTGTATCATGGTAAGAGACTTAGATTGAGAATCTACATCACTTAAGTCGCACATGACATCTGGAAGAGGTGCGGTCTCAATTCCTTTGACCTTTTCATCACTAGCACACACTTCGTCATCCTCAACGATGATGAGCGATGCCTCAATTTCTTCCATTTCATCACTAGTGACATTAGGCACATACTCTTCCACTTCATAAACATCATGTTTGGACCCATCCAACTTGCCGTTTACCAAGGCATAATGTTGATCATCTTTTCCATAGTTAGGGCTAGTCTGATTGAATGCCTCTAATTTGTTGAAGAGATCCTGAAAGGATTTTCTAGAATGGTTTTCAATGTTGTCCAGACATCGAGATATGGCGGCCAAAGCCTCTGAAATCTGATCCTGATTCATGGTAGAGATGTGTAATCCAAAACCATAATCAAAACGAATGAGCACACAACGGAGGACTTGTCCTAGGTTCTTCCTAAACTCGACTCTATAGACTGGATGACTCACAATATGAATGCGATGAATTTAAACTGCAATGAACTAACACTAATTAATTCTAAATGATGCGACTCAAATCTGAAAATTTTCCAAATTAGGAAACTTTCTAAAATTGAAAAGTTTCTAAAATTGGAAACTTTCTAAATCTGAAAATTCTCCAAATTAGGAAACTTTCTAAAATTGGAAACTTTCTAAATCTGAAAATTCTCCAAATTAGGAAACTTTCTAAAATTGGAAACTTTCTAAATCTGAAAATTTCCTAAAACAAACCTAAAAATCAAAAGCCTACTTTTTTGATAACTCGATCTAGACAAAACCATGCAAGCCTAATCTCTGATACCAAATTTGATGCAGGACGCCCTAATTATGATGCATGCTCATGAACACATATAATCCAACGGAAATAAAAGACAATAATAATCTAAAAATTCAACATAAACCATCATAAACTAAGAAAACCACAAAGAGACATGCAATGGAGCGGGCCATCATCACGACCACGAAGTAAGAAATTCAAATAATGCATAGGTTGGATCCGGCAAAGGATGGAACCTCTCGATCTTGCATGGTCTTAATCCAAATACCCAATGTGAATCACTAGTCCAAGGGATCGGGGGATTTCTCGGACTAGGGATTTTGGAATTTGAGAAATAGAGATTTTCGATAAAATCTCAAATCTAGGATCTAAAAGTTATGAGAGAATAGAAATAGAGAAAGAGAAAATAACAAGTTTGCCTTAGAAGATGTTGGAGGGGCATAAGAAGCAAGGTGAAGAAGAGGATTGGAGAAGAAGATGAAGTTCCAAGAGAGAGAGAGGAGGAGGAAGAGGAGCCACCAAGCTTTTCTTAATCAATAATCAATAACTAATGAAAAAGGTTTAGGGCAACACCCTTATAAAATTCGGAATTAGCATAATTACCAAAATACCCCTACTAACGAAATTTCAAAAAAAAGACATTTGCATGAAAAAACGTACGCACACTAACCCAAAACTCAAATAAGTAAAAAATGCATAAAATAAACTCAAATCTAAGATATCCAATGAGCTCCAATGATGGTGTGATGAAAGTGGGCCACGACGAACCAACGGTCCGATCACATCATCATCATGATCCAACGGTCCGATCATCTCCTCCAAGCAACTCACACATGTCTTCCCAAGGTGGGGTCTTTTCAAATGTCTCGGACTACATGTGTAAGGTCTTCAATGCTCATCAAGTCGTCACGAACAACCCAGGCCCGTCATCATCGAGCCCTAAAGATATAGGTGTCACTCGCCTCCTACGCTAATAAACCCTAAAGGGTCTGATGTCCGCATCAACAGGACACTCATCAGGCATGTTCAATGTGAGGTCCTTCTACAACTTCCTCTCACGGACGCAGCCCTCTTCTTCTCATAACTTTCAATTCTGGAAGTATGGAGCCCCCCCCCCCCCCCCCCCCCCCCCCCCCCCCCCCAGGATTCTAACCGTAGATAATCTCCGGAAAAAAGGAATGATTATTCCGAACATTTGTATCATGTGCATGAGGGACGCCGAGTCCGTGGACCATCTATTCATTCATTGCCCTTACGCTACGGAGGTATGGGGGATCTTTCTAAAAACACTCAATGTGGCTTGGGTTATGTCAGAAAATATTCTGTCTTTTCTTGAAGCATGGCACGAAAGGAGGTAAAGGAGTAGCAGCTTGGCGATTAGGGGCTATGGCCTGTCTATGGGCCATTTGGGGAGAAAAGGAATAGGCGGATATTTGAAAACAAAGCAGCAGGGGCAGGGACAATTGCACGGAAAGCTATCGGTTGGGTGCTTGAGTGGGGAGCTGGAATCAAAGACCTTGATGTCTATATCCTTTTAGCCCTGTTGGGGCTGTAATTTTGCTGAACTGTTTGTTTGGCTCTTGTGTTCTTTTCCGCCCAGTGCGGCTTTCTAATAAAATCGTTACCTTTAAAAAAAAAAAAAAGAACAAGCCTCTTTGTTGTTTGTTGAAGCTTGTCTGGGTCTAATTTTCTCCTTCAAAACACCCGGAGCTTTGTGGGCCGCATCAGGCTATTAGAGTGAAATCCACTCCATCCATTAGGCTTCTCCCCTCATCCACTGCACAAAAAGAAAAAGAAAAAGAAAAAGAAAAAGAAAAAAAAGCTTGATGGAAAATTCAGTTGGGCCATACAATAGGACAAAATTATGTAAAATCATGGGTGAACCCCTTAAAATCAAGTGTTGTGGGCCACCTGATTTTTCAATCATCAAAATATTTGGTGTCTTTCCATCTTGGTGGGAGGAACCTGATTAACGTGCTAGATTCAATACTTAGACAATCCTATGGGCCCCATGCACAATGTTTGGTGTGTGTCTCCATCCCTTCTATTTCATGTTGTGTGTCCCACCCAAGTTGTGTGAATCGGTATGATATTTGATCCGAGGGCCTAATATCACAATTTGCATGTGATTGATGGATCAAATGTCATCTTCGGGTTTGCTAGTAACCTACTCCTTGTAGAGACAAAGGATGACTTGGCTAACTCTCAGAAAGCGATGTGAGTTGTCCCCAATTTTCTCGGGATCCTAGCCATAATATTTATCAGCATCCGACTTCTTCCCTAATCGCCATAAGCCTGGTCTTCAACTTTTCTTGCTACCAAACAACCCCTAACTATTACCCAGGTCCCATGCAACATTATTACCTCCGTCCTCGTTGTTGAGTGAATTGCCTGCTAGAAGAAAAAGTTGTGTGCTATACTTTCATCACACTGTAAAAAAGCTCTTTATATTGTCACTGGTTGATCGTGATTGGCATCATCCTTTTCGATGACTACTTTTATTCAATTTCATAATTCCATTCATGTGACTTGTCCTGGATCATACTTCCAACATTTTGTTTTATATTGAATGGTTGTAATTGTTAATGTAGAACAAGAAGCTCTTCTTCCTTTAACGTGCAAGTCTAATTGCAGTTGTCATAGAATCAGGACAAAACATATGTACCTAATGTTGTAGCTTGTCCTTAAGACCACTAATGAAACAACTTACGAAATAAGACTTTAGGCCTGTAATTCAATTAGCCAATCTCTTAAATTGCACCTGATATTCCAGGACCATGGTAGTCTCTTTCAACTTAGCAGGCACCCCCATAAAGTCCTCATACATTGGTGGTCCAAGATGCGCAAACAATGCTTGTATGAGCTCACACCACGTCAATCATCATCATGATCATCATCATCTAAACCTTATCCCAATTAATTGGGGTTGGCTACCACAGCTCTTCTCCAACCGTTAGTACCGGTATGTTACCTCTTTTTCCATGCAGAAGGAAACCAATGTTACATGTTGATACTCTGGGGTTCTGTTGAAGGCAAAGAATTGTTCAACTTGATATATCTGGTTGGATCATTCTGTTAAATTGGGGAAATTCTGTTCGGGATAAATTGAGTCTATATAGCCCCCTTTTGTATCATTCTTCTGGCTTTTTGGCCTTGGATTTGGAAGGTCTAGTGAAGTATAGGTGGAAGCTTCCTCCATACCCAATGCCTCGATCTTCATCTAACCATTCAGACTAAAATCCAGAGCTGGTATTATCACTGCTATCTAATAGACACGTATGCCTCTCGAAACCCTCTTTGAGTAGGGTTGTAAGAATTGTCAAAACTTTACCTCTGCTTTTGGAGTTTCTTGCCGTCTCCTGCTTGCCATGGCCTAAGAACATGGTTGCTTTGATACCAAATGGTAGGACCCTGTGTTGAAGGGTGCTTTTCCCGGTTCAAGGTGGGAGGTCTCCTAGTGCAATAAGCACAAAGCAAATGCAAAACAGATATATTTTTCATTGTGCTTCAAGTTATTATTTGTTACACCCTTCATATACTTTCAATCAATTGCACCTAGCTCATCACGCATATCCTATCAGTGCAAACTGCTCACACACACCCTATTTACACAGGCCATCTTTTTATTAAAAATAGATTCCTATCACTGTAGAGTTCCCTTTAATCCGTAGTGGTAGGATTCATTGTAGCTTACCTTTAATCCATAGTGGTAGGATTCATTGTAGCTTATCTAGTGATGCCAATATCTCTTTTTTCCTCTTCTTTTTGGTTGGACAGGTATTAATAGTGATATTGATAGCTAGGGATCTGGCTTTTACTCTTACACTCTCTACAACATGAAGGGCCCTAGCTATCAATATCACTATTAATATCTTCCTCCATAGGAGAGAGAACTAGTTTACCATCTTGCTAGTTTCATCTCAATCCTTTCGATAACTTTGTCCCATAAATGCTTATCTCTCCTATGGAGGAAGGTTAACCCTCATCAAAGCGGTGTTCTTGAACATGCCTTTGTACTTCTTGTCTTTTTTTAAGTGTCCTAGCTCTGTTCTGGAAAAGATGGGAAAATTGAGAAGGAACTTCTTTTGGAAAGGAAGTATGGAAGGTAAAAAATTCCATCTTCTCAGTTGGAAGAGGTTTGTAGACCTATACCTGAAGGGGGTGCTGGAATAAAAAATCTGGGGATCATGAATTCTACTCCTTTGGGGAAATGGATCTGGAAGTTTGGAAAGGAAGAAGGTAGTCTTTGGAGAGAAGTCATTGCCAACAAGTACGGATCTCATGGGGAAGGGTGGTTTGTTAATAGATCGTCTCTCTACCGTACTTCTGCCCTGTGGAAAGCTATAGCATCAATGGAACATGTGGTCCGCAGAAATATATCTTTTGCTTTGGGAAATGGTAGGAGAATCAGACTTTGGGCTGATGTGTGGTGTGGAGAGATCCCTTTAGGAGGAATTCCCTAGGTTGGCCGCCCTTGCTTTGGATCGTGACATTTCTGTCTTGCAATGTTACTCACTTTGTGGTGGTCAGTTTGTGTGGTGTCCTCCCTGTCGCAAGAATCTTTATGATGAGGAGGCTGCGGAGTTCATCGGCCTGTTGGACCACCTAAAGCTCTTTATTCCCTCCCAAGATGAAGGTTCAATGATTCGGAGAGGCCATTCATTAGGGAATTTTTCTGTTCGATCCTTATTCAAGAGTTTGGCAACTTCAGATAGAGGCGCTAATCCTTTTCATCTGTTTCGTTATTGGTTTTACGGTGCTCCCCCTGGAGTGGCAGTTTTTGTTTGGTTGGTGGGCCATAAGAGAATTTTGACTATTGATAATCTTCAGCGGAGATCTATGGTTCTACCCAACATTTGCTTGCTTTACATGGCGGACGGGGAGTCGATTGATCACATCTTCATTCATTGTTCTTTTACTCGTTCGATTTGGGAGTCGTTACTGGCTGCTGCTCAAATCCCTTGGGTTATGCCGCGGTCCATGGATGTCCTTCTTTGGGAGTGGCATGGGGGAGGTGGTGGGAAAGTCATTTCGAGGCTTCTCATTATGGCCTTATTTTGGGCAGTGTGGAAGGAAAGGAATGAGCGTTGCTTTCGTAATGGTGGGATCTCTGTGGCTAGAGTGATTTGTTCCATTATAGATCTCGTCAAGAGTTCGGCCCCCTATGCTAATGTTCCAAACGATGAGTTTTGTCTCTTCCTTTGTGGGAAATTAGGTTTTTTTTCTGTTTTTTTTTTCCCTGTATTCTTTTCCCGTCCTTGGGCAGGCTTCTTAATAAATTGTTGTTGCCTTTCAAAAAAAACATGAAGGGCCCTGCTTAATACATAACTGCACATTAGAGTGTTTGCCATCGATAGGATAGCAACTTATGATGCACAGGAACCGGATGATATCCCCTACCCCATTGAATGACGTGTCGAATTTTAACGTGTTGCCCAAATATCTCTTGTAGGTACCTTGGTAACCAGTGTAGGTTACTACCTGGTGTAAGAATATTTGTCTAGCTAACACCTCTTTAAAGCATCTAGAATCCTGTTTGTGCCACTTGTGCTGCAATTCTCTCCACTATCATCCCACTTCTTACCCACCCACGCCTATACACAGTGGATGCTTTAAGATGTGTTGAAGCCTTGAAGGTAATAATTGCTAACAATTCCAATCACTCCTTCCAAGGAATGGCCATGCTATTAGTAAGTGAATTTAACTTTTTTTCTTAAATTCTCAAAAGCAAATTATATCAGTTTGTCTTCCGCACAATTGTCTCTTTTATTTGGACAGCACTCTTTTTCTTTATGAACAACTCCTTTTAGCTTTGTGCAATTCTGGCAGTTATATTCAATGGAACAAAAGTTAGGGCTTGTTTGGGACAGACTATGCAATGGTTTTTTTTTTTTTATTATTATTATTTTTATTTTAATTTCAGCATATTCTTTGTTACTGCTTTGGGTTTTTTTATTCCTGTCTTGATTATTTTTTGTAGGTGCGCAAAATGGCTGATGAAACTGGACTAGATTTCAGCGATCAAATTAGTTCGTTGGAAAACAAATATCAACAGGCAATTTTCCTAAAGCTCCTCTTAATTATGACCGTTATTATTATTAGCATCATAAAAAAATAATAATAATATATTATTATCATTATTATTATTGTCACTGTGTTTTTGGAGTGTGAAGAAAAAGCCTTATTTTATTTTTGAGAAACTAAACCTGTCAATTGTCATCCACTCCATTCATGGATTGAACGCATACATAACAACTACCAAAGGTACAAATGCCCCTGACATAAAGTACAGATAACTGATGTGCACTTTTGAAATGTCACTTTCAGGCTTTGAAGGATCTATACACGCATCTAACTCCCATTCAACGTCTGAATATTGCTCGGCATCCTAACAGGCCGACATTTTTGGACCATGTATTGAACATTTCAGATAAGGTATTTTCATGCACTTATCTTTTTTATTTTACTCATTATATGATGTGGCTATCTGCATATTTTTCTACTTTTGAGTACTTAGAAAACCAACTTACCCTTTTTTATATACTTTAAAGTGGGTGGAGCTCCATGGAGATCGTGCAGGTTATGATGATCCGGCAATCGTGACTGGTATTGGGACCATAGATGGTAAAAGCTACATGTTCATTGGCCATCAGAAAGGAAGGAACACAAAGGAGAACATCGAGCGCAACTTTGGCATGCCAACTCCACATGGGTATGTTTCTAGGACCCTTGAATAAATGAATAGAATGCACTCTAGAGAAAAAATTCAACATAGAAATAGAAAGACTTTCAGATGCTTCGTCAAATCATCATTCAAAATTTACGAGAGAATTTTAGATTGAATGTTTATTTTTTGAAATGCTGAGTGAGCCTTAGTCGAATTTTGTTCCATCTACTAGAGTTTGTTTTTGCTGTTTTATGCCTTTTCTTGTTCCCGTTTGGAGTCCCATGACACCTGGATTTGTATGTTTTCCTTCTTGAGTTTTAGAGGGTGTTGAGGATGTAGATTTTCGCCTAGAGAGAACTAGGGATCAGAAATCTTTATTTTTAAAATTTGGAGGAATTCTCTCAGAAGTCAGAACTTCATGGCAGGAGTCTTCAACCCTAGAACTGAATTCCGCTCCTGTTTCTGAACATCCTATCGATCCCATCAGAAAATGACCAATGATGTCAAAATCATTATCATTTCTTAAGTTGCAATATGGGCTGAATTGTATCGAATTGCAAATCATAAGATTTTTTTTCTGTTTTCCTTTAAAAAAATAAAAAAAACATATGAAGAAATTATAACTAACTCAGAAAAATAAAAAATTCATCAATCATCCATTTCCCATCAACATGCACCAAGAAAAATAATACATATCATGATATTATCAATTGAGAACATGTATATGGTATACATATCATGATCATAAAGGATAGTCATCTCTTTCCCTTGATTTATCTTTCAAGAAATTTTCCTTAAAAGCATACAAGAATCCTTTACTAATTTTGTTAATTTGTACCTTTCTTGAGTGTAGAATTACATTGGGAAAAGTGGTATTCGATTCCATTGACCAAATAATATGATATCTTGATTTCTTTGTTTTGTATTTTAGTATGACGAATCCCCATATCTCCCCTCTTCCTCTCTCTCTCAAAAGGCAAAAAAGAGGAATTTTTAAGAGGGGAGTGCCTTTTACATGTTTTAAAAGCCAACTTTTTACAAGAAGAAGAAGAAGAAATAAATTAAAATTGAGAATTTTGATTTTCGAAGGAAATTCGGGCTCATTTACATAATCCAAGATTATTGTATGTTTCATATGATTTGATACGATAACCGTATGGTTTGTTGGATAATTTTATGATTATTTAGGATTTGCGATTTGGTGTACAATTTGAATTGTACAGCCATACAATACAATAAGAATTGCATGATTTGTTTCGTGGATCATAGAATTTGTTTCTCGAATTGTACGATTCTGATAACATTGGCAATGAGCACTGACATTATTCCATTAAAATTACCTTGAACACACTTTTGTAGTATATCTGTCCTTAGTTTAAAGAGTATTAGTATATATGTGTGTTAGTGTGTGGCTCTTTTATTGTAAGTGCATATGTTTATTCTAATAAAGCTTTGTGTGGTGGACATGTGGCTCATACACATCAAGGGACAAGATCAGGCCATTCCATAAAACTCTCTCTCTCTCTCTCACACTCTCTTTTCTTCCCTTTCTTCTCTCCTCTTCTTCCACCCTAATCATCAAGTCTTCTTTTACTTGATATCAGAGACAAGATCAGGCCATTCCGCATCAAGGGAGTTGAGAGGCGACACGTCAGATTGCTGACGTCAGCGGCCATACGGCTGAAGTCAGCAATGTACGGTCAAATGGACCCCGTTTGAGCTAAAAGTTTAGGGGTTTGATAGATCTTTATTTTAGAAGATTTTTCATGATTTTTTGAGAATTTTTTAAAGCTTTCTTGATGTTAATTTGGCTGAAATAGTGAAATTCGAAAATCTGGCCTCGAATCAGTTTTTCGTTGATTTTTCTCAAATCGATAAGCTTTTCTCTTGTTTCTTTCCTCTAGATGGACTAATATCTCTTACCCAAGCTAATATTGGAAGACTTTTGAGCTGATATTGAGATTTGAGTGGGTTTTAACCCCAAATAGAGGTGCGACCATGCCCTTTTTGGGCTGTTTGCGTTAGATCTTAGTATTTTGGGTGGTATTTTCAGAGATTTCTGGTTGATTGGGGTTTGCCTATGATCCCCTTAAAGGATTTTGCTTATTAGAGACTTTGTTGAAGTACATTTTACTTGGACCTCTCATCCTTATAGAGGACAAAGGGCAATCTCATCTTGGCATGGGTTCGCTTGAACCCAACCCACTCCAAATCACTTCGATTAAGTTGAATGTATTTTCAATGGGCACAATCCGTAAAAGTGTTCTTGGGGGCCCGTGAGAAGTTGTCGTATATTCTAGATGATCCCCCGAGCTTTACAGATGATACGTACAAAACTTGGACAAAGGAGAACTATCAAGTTATTGCATGGTTGTTGAATAGTATGGATTCTTCGGTTAGCTACTCCGTGATGTTTTTGCCCTCGGCTAAAGGCATCTGGGACTCTGTTCATGATTTGTATTCCGAGTCTAAAAAATTTTTGCGGGTATTTCAGCTTATTCAAGAAATTGGTCGGTTCCAGCAAGACTCAAAATCGTTAAAAGATTACTATTTGACACTTCGAGGCATGTGGGATGAGCTGGACTTGTATCAACCTTTTCCTTCGAAATGTCCAAACGATCATGAACATACTCATAAGCAACGGGATGACACTCGTGTTATGCATTTCCTCGCAGAATTGAACTCCGACTACCTTAGTGTTCGGGATCAAGTGGTTGTTAAGGATTCTCTTCCTCCGTTGACAACAGTCTATGACATGTGCCAGCGCGCTACTGTATCAACTCTTCCTTCACATCCTTTTGTACCACCAGAGCGTTCGGCACACATTGCTGGCGATCCGTCTTCTATTTTTCCTAGATCTTGCACACCATCCTTAAGTTCGGGGCGCACTTTTGGTTATGGTGGTCGTGGTAGAGGCCGAGAGGGAGATCGGGGACGTGGCGGTCGTCATCTTCGAGGTCTTGGTGGATGTGGATGAGGACGTGATAGTTTTCGCATTTGTTCACATTGCGGCGGAACTGATCACACTATTGATTACTGCTGGCGGCTCCATAGTCGTCCTATGTGTGCTGCTGCTTCTATTACAACCATGCTCTTGAGGGACAACCTTCCACCCTGGCAGCTGAGCAGCCTTCTTCAGGGGAGTCTCATTATTTCTCGAGCGGCTTATGATGCCCTGATGCGGCTTCATATTCGTGATGTTCCTGAGCCTTCTCATGTAGCTTCGGCCCAGTCAGGTACCACTCTTCTTGCGTCTTCCTCTACCACCTCTTGGGTCATTGACTCTGGAGATTCTTACTACATGAGTGGTAAATCACATCGCTTTTTCTCTTATTCTCCTTCCTCTCACTCTCAATATGTTACAGTCGCAAATGGAACACACACCCCCATTTTCGGGATTGGTTCTATCTCCCTTTCCCCTTCCTTGCCATTGTCCTCAGTCTTGCATGTACCTCGTTTTCCATTAAACTTATTGTCTGTTAGCTCCCTTACTAAATTGTTGAATCGTTCCATTACCTTCTACCCTTCTCATTGTCTTTTTCAGGACCTACAGACGAAGAGAGTGATTGGTGGGGGGCATGAGCGATGATGCGTTTATCTTCTCAATGATACACCCGTTGCTGCTTCAAGTACCTCTTCTCTTGATTGAGACTCTATCACATGGTGGCATTGCCGCTTAGGACATCCTTCCTTAGCTCGATTGAGACTTTTGTTTCCTTCCTTATTGGTTACTAAATCTTTGTGTTGTGATATTTGTGAATTGTCAAAACATTATTGTACTATGTTTCCTCCAAGTGTTTCTAGAAGGAAATCTCAACCTTTTGATTTGGTTCACTTAAATGTCTGGGGACCAACCTCGGTTACTTCCACTTTTAGTTTTAAATATTTTGTCTCCTTTATTGATGATTATTCTCGCATGACCTGGGTTTACCTTTTGAAATCAAAGAGTGAAGTCTTTGATGTATTTTATCATGAAGTGTGCATTCAATTTCAATGCTCAATCAAAACCCTTCATTCTGATTGGGGGGTGGGGGAGGTACATGTCCACTACTTTTTTGTCTTTCTTGCAGGAACATGATGTTTTGTCTCGGACATCATGTGTTCACACCCCACAACAAGATGGTATCGCAGAACAAAAGAACCGTCACCTTCTTGAAGTTGTACGTACCCTTCTCTTGGTATGCATCTACCTAAGCATTTTTGGGGTGAAGCTATTCTTACTGCCACTTTCCTTATTAATCGTATTCTCTCACGTATATTGTCTTCCAAATCCTCATTTAATATGTTGTATCTTCATGACAATCCATTTCCTTTACCCCCTAAAGTTTTTGGTTGCACATGCTTCGTTCAAATTTTGGATGGTCGTAATGATAAACTTAGTCCCAGGGCAACTAAATGTGTTTTCTTAGGGTACACTCGGAGCTAGAAAGGGTATAAGTGTTATGACCCCTTGACTCGCAAGAAATATATCTCTGCCAATGTAACCTTTTTTTTGAAGATGTTCCTTTTTTTTCGCCTCACGGTCGATCCCTCTGTGATCCTCTTGCGAGTTAGGGGGAGCATAATACTTCTCCCCTTCTTCTTGTCACTAGTGATCATAGGGAGACTCTTTCACCTCCCATTCCTGACTCTGTTGGTGATTTGGGTGACCTGAAGCCTCTGCGAGTATATCATTGTCGAGATAAATCTTCACGCGCTCCGCCGTCCACTCTTCCACTCACTTTGGATGTTGGCTCAGGTGATTCTCCTACCTCAAATCTAGATCTTCACGTTGCCTTGCGCAAAGGGACATGATCATGTACTCAACACCCCATTAGCAATTTTATTTCATATGATCATCTTTCACTGTCCTTTCAGTCGTTTGCAGCTTCCATTTCAGCACAGGCTATTCCCCGGTCTCTCTCCCACACTCTTCAAAGTCCTGACTGGACGAAGGCGATGATGGAATAAATGTTTGCTCTTGAGAAGAATCATACTTGGGAGCTAGTTTCTCTTCATCTAGGGCACAAACCTGTTGGGTGTCGATGGGTGTACACGATCAAGTTCCTTCCAGATGGCTCCATTGATCGCTACAAGGTCCGTCTTGTTGCTCGGGGATATACACAGACTCAGGGTGTGGATTACTTCGAGATATTCTCTCCAATGGCTAAACTTAATTCTATTCATGTGGTGGTATCCTTGGTTGTCAATTTATGCTGGCCCTTATTCCAACTAGATGTCAAGAATGCATTTCTTCATGGGGATCTTGCGGAGGAGGTCTACATGCATCAACCTCCAGGCTTTGTTGCTTCCCACAATCCTAAGCTTGTGTGTCAGTTGAAGAAGGCCCTTTATGGGCTCAAACAGTCCCTGTGTGCTTAGTTCGATAAATTCAGTCAAGCTCTCATAGAGTTTATCTTTGTTTGTAGTCATGCCGACCATTCTCTCTTTATATGTCGATGATTGACGGGTATCATGGTTCTCATTGTGTATGTGGATGATATTTACTGTCAGGCAGTGATTTGGTTGGCATGGGCGATGTTAAAGAATTTCTGAAGAACAAGTTTGAGATCAAGGACCTTGGTCCTCTTCGCTACTTCTTGGGCATCGAGGTTGCTCGCTCCAAAACCGAAGTAGCCTCATCCCAATGAAAATATGCTCTTGATCTTCTCATGGAGACTGGCATGTTAGGATGCAAACCGGCCACCACCCCTATAGATACTTCGCATAAGCGTCAGCCAAATGATGGTACCATTCTCTCTGATCCTGGCATGTACCGTCGGCTTGTAGGTCGGCTCATTTATTTGACTATTACTCGTCCAGATCTCTCCTTTGCGGTTGGAGTTGTTAGTCAGTTCATGCAAGCTCCCCGTTCTTAACATCTCACGGCTGTTTACCGCTACTCTGGTATTTTAAATCAGCCCCGGGCATTGGCATCCATTTTTAGTCTCACGGTCATCTTCATCTTTCGGGCTATTCCGATGCTAATTGTGCGGGTAGTATATATGATCGTCGATCTATATCCGGGTTTTGGACCTTCCTAGGTGGTAATCTTGTCACGTGGAAAAGTAAGAAGCAATCGGTTGTTGCACGCTCCTCGGCTGAAGCAGAATATCGTGCTATGGCTCATGCTACATGTGAGCTCGTGTGGCTTCACACCCTTCTTTACGAACTTGGCTATTCTCCTTCAGGCCTTATTCGTCTTCATTGCGACAATCAGGCAGCCATACATATTGCTCGTAATCCCGTTTTCCATGAGCGCACCAAGCATATTAAGGTTGATTGTCATTTTAATCGGGAGAAAGTTGCCTCTAAGGAAATCATCACTCCTTTTGTTCGGTCTGGGGATCAACTTGCGGATGTTCTTACGAAGTCTTCAAGTCAAGATGCTCTTCATCGTGTTCGTGACAAGTTGGGCATGATCAACATCTATGCTCCAACTTGAGGGAGAGTCCAGAGAGTATTAGTATATATGTGTGTTAGTGTGTGGCTCTTTTATTATGAGTGCATGTGCACATCTTTTCTCTTCTCCTACAATGTACTATATGTTTATTCTAATAAAGCTTTGTGTGGTGGGCATGTGGCTCATACACAATATTCACCCTAAAACTCTCTCTCTCTCTCTCTGTCTCTCTCTCTCTCTCTCTCTCTCTCTCTCACTCTCTTTTCTTCCCTTTCTTCTCTCTTCTTCCACCCTAATCATCAAGTCTTCTTCTACTCTTAGTCAGTTCTGAATCTGGATGTCTTAAACACAACATCTGAACAAGTTAATTCCTAAAACTTATAAAATATAATTACACATTCTAAATTCTATTATTTTTCTATAAGCCATAGTTTCCAGGTTATAGTTGGTTGGGTCCATAGTTCATAATTCACAGAGTGCCATACTGAACGGGTGCCATCCGATTCAGTAGGTTCAATTCGTCCTCAGCTCGTTCAATTTGTGGCATCACGTTTTGTTAAGTTTACTCTATTTCCTCAATTAATGAATCTGATTTCATAGAATCTGCTTTGAATCGTACAAAATGTGGTCTTTCAAATATTCTCAAGCCCAAACCTTCAGGCTATCCTGTGAATTAATGTCATGGTAGCAGATTTAGAGGTTTGCAGCTCTAAATAAACAAATGAATTTTGTCAAATTTAAGATGGGGGCAATTGTGATCCAATTTTCCCAATGCAGAGAAAATGGCAAACTGATTTGTGGGAAACTGCATCAATTTTCTTGATTAGAAGTGCATAAGTTGATTGGGCAATTTTGTAACTTTGACCAAGATGCTTCTTCGGCACTGCCTACCTTTGAATCTGCCCTGGCTCATTCTCCGATTCTGTGCAACTAAGTCTCTAACAGTAATATAATTTACTATTTGGTTATATTTGATGGCAGAAAATCATGCTCCCTTAAAACATTGGCTGCTGTACAGGTACCGGAAGGCTAAGCGTATTATGGAATATGCAGATCACCATGGGCTTCCCATCATTACATTCATTGACACGCCCGGTGCATATGCTGATCTCAAATCTGAGGAACTTGGTCAAGTACGTTTCTGAACATTATTCTTATTTTGTCTTTGTTGAATGCAGCTGTATAAAATAGACTTTAGTGATATATCTCAGTATGAATGCATTTGGGGCATATCTGATTAGTGCTGATATTCTACATGCAGGGGGAAGCAATAGCGCATAATCTGAGGACCATGTTTGGCCTTAGAGTTCCGATAGTTTCGGTAGTAATTGGGGAAGGTGGTTCTGGTGGAGCTCTTGCTATTGGCTGCGCCAATAAATTGTTCATGCTGGAGAATTCTGTCTTCTATGTGGCCAGGTGATTTTCCTGTGTATATTTGATCGTATAGAACCTCTTGTTAGTAACTTCTTTGTACTTTGTCTTGGCAACTTTGTAATGTAAAGTTCTTTTTAAAATAATGTCAAGCTGATTTCTAAACTGTTTTTATCTTAAATTCTTAATACTCCTTTTTTCTGATGATTTATTAAACTATATGTAAATTATATGGCATCATTTTTTAGGTTCGATTGCGTACTCCAAAACCATGAGTTATTGGTCTTTTGGTAGAGTGGAATGCAGAACATGATTCATGTAGCTGACCCCAATTAATTGGGATAATTATTAGATGATGATGACGGATAGTAGACTTGGATGGTTTGGCCCTGTGCAGCGGAGACCAAGAGCCGCGCCAGTTAGAGAGAGTGAATTGGTTCAAGTTGAAGGCTCCAAAAGGGCAATGGAAGGGCCCAAAAGGACGTGGGGGGAAGTAGTAAGAAAAGAGTTGATGACCAATGGTTTAATTAAGGATATGGTCCTTGATAGAGTGGAATTGTGGAATGGGATTTGCGTAGGTGACCCCAAATAGTTGGGATAAGGCTTAGATGATGTTGATAAGACAATCATATCCATTTGATTACACCTTTTGAATTTGTAGGCAAGATTGGAACAATTTGTAGAGCAAACTATTTGATGGACTTTACCGTAGAGCAAATCAAGCTACAATCAAGTCCATCAAATAGTTTCCAATCTTGCCATCTTTCCTTGTGAACCCCACATTCTCCTGCTTGAGCACTTGGGCTTTTATTGAAGTTGGTAAACAGAGGGACATTCTCTATTCTACTGGAGCTATTGCTTTCATATTGCTAGTCAAGTAGGGAAAGTTGGAAACTGGCAAGCCCAGCCTGATTAGGATGCTACAACCAATCCACTGCACATGGCATACATGCACACTACTTGGGACTTCCCAAGTTATGGACCCATTGTGGAAGGAGCCTAGCCCGAAAATCACGCTGTTCAGATGATCCAAACCATCCAATTTGTTAAATCAAATGGATGGTTAAAACAAATATGGTCAACAATCCAAATTTAACGGTGGAATGAAATGGCTAAAACATCGTTGTGGTGTGAAATTAGGCGTGATCCATCTACTATGGAAATTTGGAATGTCTGAATCAGCATACATGTACGCCACGAGTACAGTGAATGGGTTTCAGTACATTGGTGGGGTCCGTCAGACCTGATAGCATCTTCACCCTAAAATTATAGTTCTTTAACTCTCCTGGATTGGAAATGTTAAGTGCATTGCCTGTAAGCATTTCCTTATATATTTAAATATTGCAACTTCTTTTGGGTGCTAGAATTAGAAATAAATGCCTTGGAAGGAATTCAGGAGCAGCTCCACTAGGTAACAAGGTGATGGAAAGTAGCCTTAGATGGTTTGGTCATGTCACGTGTAATGGAGATCAAGAACTACGCCAGCTAGGAGTAAGTTTGTACAGGTTGAAGGCTCTGAAAGGGCAAGGGGAAGGCCCAAAGGACGTTGGTGGAGGTAGTAAAGACTTTATGACCTATGGTCTAACTAAGTTATGGCCCTTGATAAAGTGGAATGGCGGAAAAAGACTCATGTAGCGAACCCCAATTAGTTGGGCTAGGGCTTACATGATGATGATGATGATTGCAACTTTTACTTCATGCTCAATTTGGATCTTCTGATATTTTATTTGTTTGTTATTGAGTGGTCTGTTTGTTTTGAGCAGCCCAGAAGCATGTGCTGCAATCTTGTGGAAGACTTCCCAAGCAGCACCTAAGGTATTTAAACCATCTCACTTTGCAGTCTCCATGGAAGGAGTGTTTCTTTGTTACTCCTAAATGTTGTGGTATGAACAAAAAATCCGTCGGCTCTTTGATTTCTATTGTCGTCAACTTGATACGTTTGAGTTTCAACGTCTACCTTATTAAGGCCATTATTCTTTGACTTTTTGGTTACTTTCTTGTGCAAAATGTTGTTTTAGCTTGTGAGTTATGTTTGTGGTAGGTTATGAACTTTCTCCTGCAAAAAGTTGAATGGGTTTGAATTCCACTTTAGACATGGGTGATACAAAAGGGGTTTGGACTGGTGAAGTCAAGATCATCGAACTGTGTTTGTAGTGGGCTTCAACCTGAAATGGAGTTCATCTGATGTAGTGTTGCTGTTCAACATGGGAAGATTGTGGAGACTATTGTTCCACAAGATAAAACCTCTGATATGCCAGAAGATTTGCCTTTGTCCGCTTCTTGTATCTTGACAAAGAGAAGAAAGCTGTGGAGATGCTGGCTGACTGGAAGGTAGGATTGCAAAACATAGGAAGAACAAAAATGTAAAAAGTAGAGTGGGTTTCAACCCAAAGTTGTAGAGGTCAGGGAAGAAAGGAGAAAGACGGAAGAAAGGACAAAGAACAATCAGTTGGACGGGGTGAAGTTGCCATGATGAGCTGGTGGTTCACTTTCTTTCAGAGAGATCTGTAAAGAAATGGCTAGTTCTGGAGGCTGGGGGTGTGGAAAGAAATTATGGAGGGGAAGATGCGTGTGGTGGTGGGTTCCTTGCCGGCAATCAGACGTATCTGTTGAAGGTGTGCATCATCAGGAAGGTTAACTTCAAGAAAGTGACAATGGAGGACTTGCAAACATGGGCAAAGAGAAAATGGTTGTCAGTGTTGCCAGTGGGGGTTAAAAAGTGAAAGGATAGAATGAGACAAAATCTGGCAGTGCATGGGAAGGGATTCCAGTGGTAATTTAGGGATCAGATTGACTCACAATTTGATGGATCTAGAGCCTCAGGCTTGGGTACCAATTTGAGAGGATAGAGAAAGTCCATCAGAGTTGGACAAAGCTGTTGATGTAAAGATACCTCTTGATTTGACATGGCTCTAGCTCGATGCCATTTTCAGTGATTCTTCTCAGCCTATGATACCCCATTTAAATAGATCCATTAGCCTAATGGTCAGGAGATTTACTCCGTGGCCATTACCATGTGGTGTTAAATCGAGGGATTAATAATGGCTGCTCATAGAGGAGAAATGCTTCAATAATGCTCATACATAGTGGGATCTGTAGAGAAATTAATTCCTCTTCAATGGCTTTTTTTTCCTCGGAAAAGTGGGAGCGCACCACTTGAAATTTATTAGTATGAATAAAGAATTGTGAAGGGAGAACAAATAGTCAATGCTCCATTCTCAAAACAAATAAAACTGAGACCAATGATGCCAAACAGACAACTCAAATTGCAATTAACTCAAGCACCATCTTCAATGGCTTTTTATTGCCATTATTTCCACACACAAAAAAATTAAAAAAATAAAATAATGGACTAGACATCGTCATCTTCTTGCAGCCGGAAGATGTGAGAGTGCTTAAGGAAAGTTGGGTCCGTCCAAGTCTGGTGGAGTTCTTGTTGTGCTAAAATGAGGGGTTTGGATCCTCCATACGATCAGCTTGGTTTCAATTTTGGGGGTGCCGTTTCATGCATTGTATGCGGATCATTTTGTATTCTTGGGTTTGTGCATAGAGATAGAAATGGACGTGAAAATCTTCGAGCTGGAGTTGTGGAGATTTCGAATCCTCTTTGACGAGATCGTGAGCCCTGATTTGGTGGTGACACCAATTGTTGGAGACGAAGGAAGTTGACACTGAAATTGCATCGGGGGATACCCTATGCTAATGGTGTGGAAGCTTACAGAGCTTGTAGAACTATAGCTAAGTCCTCGGGGGGGTGATTAGGACCGTTTTAAAATCCTTTGAAAAAGCTCTGGTCTTAGGATTGTATTAAACTAATTAGCAATTGCAAACTAATTAAGCAAAAACACTTAGCTTCCAAGCTAAAGTGGGTCCAATCATAGAGACTAGCATAAGATAAAACAATTAAGCTACCTACTCTAAGCATGCATAGATTATCAAGCAATTTAACTAATCAAGGACTTAATCTATGCAACCTATGTAGACTATATGAGAATGGATCATAAGAACTCAAGTCTACACTAATTAGTGAAAGTACATATTGTATGTGAATGTGCCTATCTAGTGCCTAGCTAGTGCCTAGCATACATTCCTATTAAGCAATTAAACATATAACAATGTGCTCAAATACATCACAAACATAAGCATGTATAGTGGTTCGACTACTTGTTTACTCCACTCCCGGTTCAAGTACTCACCCCTCGAACACACCGGCATTCACTAGAGAGTTTAAATCAAGTTCCTCCCAACCAAGGTGTTTTAAATCAGTTCCACCTTACCGGGGAGTTTGACAAGGTTCCTCCCAACCTATGACGGAGATTTTACTGGTTCATCTCTCAACTAAGATGTTTATGGCATCCATCTGTTAGAGTCCCTTGATTTACATTATAACACCATCATTTAACAGCTCAAGCTTCTAGACCAAGTGGTTGTTTGACATGGTATCATAGCAAAAGGTCTTATGTTCAAATCCCGGGAGCAACAAATATGCCTCGCAATATATTCTCCCATGGGGGGCCAGGCCCAGGGATCGGGAAATCAAGCCCGGCCCATTTATGGTGTGTGTGTCCCTCCACTCTTGTCTAATATGTTCCCGTGCGGAGTTCCACCCCGCACGTGTGGGGGAGTGTTAGAGTCCCTTGATATACATTGATACGCCATCCTCTAACACTTAAGATTTTAGATCAAATGGTTGTTTGATACTATCCTACCCAGGAGTTTGATAAGGTTCCTCCCAACCCTTCGGTTCCAATCTAAGGACCTAGCGTATACTCCCACCGGAGGCTCTCCTTGGAGACTTGGTCGAGTTTGATTCCAAACTCTTACACTCAATCCTCCATGAGGAAGGAATGCAACCGGACTCTTACAATGATAACTTACTTGTCGGATTGAGCCCCTTTTATAGCGCCACTTGGGTTGCTTGATCTCTGCTCTCCCGTGCTTCAATCAACTCCCCGATGCTCCCCCGATCGTGTTGTCACTGCGTTGCCAAAGCCTCAGCTCTACCAATCAATCACCTTCCCTGTGATTCTCTTGAGATGCCTAAGGATGGTGTGAATTCTCTACAACTAGTACGAGTTAGTTGCCTGGAGGAATTCCACCTATTTAGATCTTTAGAGAGGTTTAGACAAAGGATCTACCTATGTTTAAGGTGCCTAAAACATCTAAAGATCAAGAGAGAGCAAGTCCATCTTCATATGAGCTTTGAATGCTCCATCTTGTGATCAAACACAAGGAATATAACTTGGAATACTTAAGATTAAAGCCTAATGGTATGGGCAATGATGGTGGCTTTTAATGCACTAAAATCTCTCTCTAAATGCCTAAGACCAGAGCTTTGTTTATAGAGAAGAAGGCTCCAATGATCATAAAACGGCTACTTGTCAGACGGTCCGACAAGTCTGTTGGACAGTTCGACAGAGCCTTCGACCGGTCGTAAGTAGTTGGTGACCGGTCATTTTTACACAGGTCTTGAGGTATGCTTGCCGACCTGTTTTTTGAGTTTGTCGGACCGGTCGACCAGACCTGACGACCGACTGGTCGAATGGTCCAACAATGCTCAGAAATTTGTTGTTTGGGCTTCTTCTTTTTTATTTTTATTACAACAGTTTCTCACCTCTAATAGGCTATGTGTGGGTGGTCTTTTGGGACACCAAAGGCCATTCTAAGATGACTGAAGGTTTACCTATTGGGTCAAGTCATCTAAAGGTTTGGGTTTTGGTAAAGGTTCAAGGGTTTTGGCTCACCAAGGCATCTCATTTACCTGTTTCTTCTTCCTTGATGCAGCAGCTCCACTTGAGTCTTCGGTCTTCGTCTTCTTTGAGCTCAATCGACACCTAGACTCAAGACCTACGTAATTGACAAATAAAGTGCACTAGTATGCCACAAAAAAGTGCACTAACAGACACAACCAAATCGAATAAAGAGAACATTGATTTAGATACATACTTTTTTCTTGAATATCAAACCATTAAATTTCTTCATGGACACAACAAAAAGGTAAAAAATAAGGGTTTTTATTTTTCTTTTGAACGATTATAAGAAGATTTATAAGCAAGAACAGCCAAAGCCAGAAAAAACAAAAAAGAAAAGGGTTGTAGATTAATATCCAACAACCTAACAGCCGCTATGCTAGTAATCATAATCAACCCACACACTTCTTCTACCAGCGCAACACATGCCAAAAGAAAAGCACCACATGCTTAGCCCAAGGAAAATGTCTTCTTTTTTTAATTACATCATAATTTCTTAAAAAAGAGTCTTTACATGATATATGATCTTTCTTATAGCAATTGAAAACCCTAATATAATCCTAACCATCAATTACTTTTGATCCAGTAATACTAACTATCAATTTCACTAAAATATTGAAAGTTATTAAAACACCCTTGAATCCTGTCACATCCCTATGTGGTCTATGTAAATTGGCCGTAACTCAAATGGTATTGTAATGGCAAAATCACATCCTAGAATTGCCTTTTAACACTTATTCAGGTTCTGCCTTTCAAAAAAAAAAAAAAAACACTTCCTCCTGTTCTACTTGAAGTGCATGTGCAGTAATGATGTTAATTATCCCTCTCCTAATACAGTTTAATTGACATAAACCTATCACTTGTTTTCTTAACCTCACCATTTAACCTTCAATTCTTCATGTAGAACTATTCCTACCCAATTCCCAATGTTATCCTTCATAGTAGAAATCAACTTGTAGCCTTTGCCAATCTCATTGGCTTTACTCGTTCCACTAATCTCTTTTTTTTTTTTTTTGAAAGATAAGAAATTTATTAAAAGAGGGTAGCGAAAGCCACTCGACGAACTATACAGACTTGACTGGGAAAAAAAAAAAAACTAGAAAACCAGCCCACCCAACATGTTACGGAGCCCAATCACGAAAGAGAATCAGGGCTTTAGAGAAGACAACAATTGAAGAGGCACGAAGATTTCTAAACACGATTATTGCTCTCAACCCACACTGCCTAGAGGACAGCCATCCGGATGGAGTGCCACTTCTCTTTCCAAGAATTCCGCCCTGATCCAAATGCACACACAGAACATCTAATCAAGAGAGGGAGGCATAACCCACGGAATATCCGCAAGGCGAAGAACGCTCCACAAAATATCGGAGGAGAAAGGACAGTGGATAAGCAAATGGTCCACAAATTCTTCATCTTTAAGACACAAGGGACACACATTTGGCAAAACCATCCCTCGCATTTTTAGATTATCAATTGTTAGAATTATGTTTTTACTTGCAAGCCAGCCGAACACCGCCAGCTTAGGCGGAAGACAATAGGCCCAAACTGCACCAGTGTGGCAGCAAAAGGAGGAAAGCCTCTCTGAAGATAAGAGTTGTTGAGGGATTTGACTAAGAATGCTCCTTCCACTTATCTTTTGTAGCTTCCTATATTAGTCCTTGCATTGTATCCACCAATTATGTGCTCTCACTAATAAAGTCCTCACTTTTCAAGTGGTGAGACGAATTTCCCTCATCTAGACTTTGCTTCTTTACCCGCACTAGTAGCATCTAGTTCGATAACTTGTTCAATGGTAACATAGATGTTATTTTCTTCTTTTAATGAAGTTTATTTATACTAAAAAAAAGCTCTTTTTTTAAAGGTCTAAAAAAAAGTTCATTTATTCATAAAAAAGAAATCTACATCATAGAAGATCTTGTTGGTGCAACCCGGTTATCGAGTCCATGAGATCTCGACATCCAAATTGTAAAGAAATTAAAAAAGAAAAAAAGAAAAAAGAATACTCACAAGAACAATGGAGCAGAGATGGAGAAAACTTTTATTGACATCAATTTTTTCTCTTACAAAAGTTAAAGAAAAAAACCACACTTAGAAGATATTCGAATCTGCAAACTCCTTCACCACAACGCCCTTTTATAGATCCTAAAGAAATCCTTGATTGAAATCTCTACAACTAAGAGAATCAATCACAATTTATTGCACCCTAATCTAATCTTTCTTCATATGGCAAAAGTATAAAGAAAAGCAAACACGGAAAGCAATCAAATCCCTAAATCTAGCCCATATCTTTAATCATATCAATTACACCCTCGTGACATTTTTAAATCATCCCCCCATATCTCCCAAAAATAGTGAATTATAATCTCTAAATTTGTAAATAATCAGCCCAAAATCAACACATGTTAGGCTTATGGTGGGCTATGGGCCTACGTTATTGGCGGGTCCTACAATGGGCCTAGATGGGCCGTGGGCCTACATCATTTGTGTAGCTAAAGTTGCATTGAGCAGTAGTAGCTACATGTGCTCTTATGGTGACCTAAATACGTTATGTTCCAACACCTCATTACCATTTTTGTTCCCCTTAACAAGATTTTTTTTTCCATTTTTGAGAGTTTACCATGTGTTGCTGTGACTGCCACTACAACTTTTTCTCACTTTTGCTTCAGGTCGGCCTACAACTATGATTGAAAGCTATGTAACTTGGACACTGACACACGTCAGTATTGGACACATATATGAGGTGCTGGACAAAGTGGCTTTTGAACATCAGATTCACTGACATATTCATACAAAAATATTCAAAATTAAGAACATTATAATTTGGTAACAAAGTTTAATGATTTTTCATAGGTATTCAATAATTACAAAGCGCCAGCCAATGTTGTCAAAATTGTTATCGTATCGCAAATCGTAGTAGGGGTTGAATTGTGTCGAATTGTAAATCGTAAGATTTTTTACAATTTTTTTAAAATTTTGAAAAATATAAATAAATCGAATTTTTTTAAAACTCATCAATCTTCCTTTTGCCATCAATGTGCACCAAATAATACCATGTCATGATAGTGTTAAAGGATTCTTATTCTTTTATTGTTTGTCTTTCAAGAAATTTTCCTTAAAAAAACATACAAAGGTCCTTTAATAATTTATGTTCTTGTTACTTTTCTTGAATGTAGAATCGTGGTGGAAAAGCAACCTTTGATATTGTAGACCAACAAAAAAAAGATATTTTGATTTCGAAACATCATTCATAATACATATAAGTCAGCATGATTGTAACCATCCATAAAAATATTACAAGTTATACATCAATTTAGTGTTTCAACCAGTTAAGAAGTAAGAAATCACAAAAAAAAAAAAAAAAAAAAAAAAGCTACATGATTTAACGTTGAAGTGAATGTATATCATTTAATCTCTTTGTATATCATTTAATCTCTTACAAAGAGCAGATAAAATAATCTACCTTTTCTAAACGATTCTTAAAGCCCTCACTAATTTAAAAACATAAAATGAAAGCCAAGCGAAGCATAAAATAGAAGACAACAAGTATAATTTGAATCGTAAATCATAGGGTTCAAATCATGGAATCATAGGATTCATAGAAAAAGGGATTCAAGTCTGGGATTCAAATCAGTTTTGCATAAGATTCGACTAAAATCGCAAATCATAAATCGTGGGATTTTGACAACACTCGTGCTAGCACATGACTTTTGATGATGTTGGTGATATGTAAAAGTTCAATAATTCATTATCGTCATCATGGCCCAATCACAACCATTTGGGTTAGCTTTATTAAGCTTGTTTTCCTAAAAATTCCTTTCTGACCTATTTTTATTAAGTGAAGAATTCAGTTTGTAGTCAAAGTCCTTTTAGGTCTTCATCTTGTCCTCATTTCAGGCCATTCAACCCTAATCAAAGTTCCCTTTCTGGGATTGGTCCCCTGCTTTCTTATCACATGACTGAACCATTTCAGTTGGGTCTTCATCATTTTATCTCCAATGGCGACTTCTCCCAGGTTGCCTTTGAATGACCTCATTGTTAATTCCATCCTGCCGAGTCCTCCCAAACCCATCTCAACATTCTTATCTTTGCAACATTTGTCTTCTGTTCATGTTGATTCTTAATTAGCCCAACACTTTGTCCCATATAACATTGTCATTCTTATAGCTGTCTCATAAAAATTCAATAAATAAATATTATTTGTATTTAACAAGGTATACCGAAGATTAAATTAAAACATAAAACAATTAGTTTTCTATATGTGCCATGTTCAGGAGTGTCTGGCACACGAATACAGGCATGCTTTGACATGACACAATCCCAAAAGTGTTGTTTCCTTGTTTCATAAATCGAAAGTAGTGTCTATCCTTCTAGGGGCATATTTGCGACGGAGGAAATGCCTGGACCTACTCATCAGAAAATGTACAATTTGCCTAAGTGTTGGTTTTTGTACATGTCGGGTTCATGTTTCTGTGATCCAAACCATTCATCTGCTTGGCATCAAAGTGGGTGGATAATGCTGCTTTATCTCCAACATTGGCTGAACCTATTCTTTTGATTTTTGTCCATTTATGTTGAATGGGAGTAATTGCTGTAGTTCTTCTCTTAATTGTCTATTTGTAGGCCACCAAGCTTGGGATCTTTCAATTTGGATGTGTCATCCCTATCACAGACAGTGTTTCATCAGATTGATGGTTTAAATCACTGTTATTATCCTGCATGTACAAAATTCCTGTGCATCTGAGCAGCACTTGACAATTCCTCATTGCTGCTCGTGAATTTTTTTATGTTTTGATCCTTCTATTTTGTTACTTGATTATTTGCTTCTCCCAGTTCATGCGACACTGCTCCTATGCCTAATGTAAATTATTTTTGTGCATATTGACTGAAGCACTTATTTAACTAACAGATGTATGCTTGATTTTTCTTTAATCTCAATTGAGGAAATATCCAATGTCTGGTTGAGCATTTGCTCATCTGAAAATTTTGTATTTGTCCAACCTTTTTGTTGTCCGAATCGTTCATATGGTGGGCCCCATAGTGGACGGAGATACTCCAAAAGTCTTCCATCAGATGATCTTAACTGTCCAACTGTGACCTGCTAAATCACCATTTTCATCAGATGGCTAGGATCTTTCAGTGGTGGAGAAATAAGGGTATGAACCTTCCCATGACAGGCCCACCAGATCAGTGGCTTAGGTTAAGGGAAGTGGGTGCCACCTGTAACTTACTTTGTTGACAAAAATAATGCCATTTCTTTGATTGAGCATCATGTACTTCCTCTTCTCTGATGCTCCTCTTCTCTGATGCTTCTGTTTGCTGTAGTACTTCTGATTTGCGATTAATAATTGATGCCTTTCTTATTTTTCTTAAATTTCTATCTCCACCGTATATAGGAACCTCTCGGAGGTGCACATACCGACCCATCTTGGACGTCCCAACAAATAAAGCTTGTAGTCATGAAGGCAATGGATGTAAGCATGTTTTCTTCACCATAAACTCTGTTTTCCTTTGTCACTGTTTCTCTGTGCGAGTTTGGAGAACAAACATAGCAGCTTTTGGAAGCACTATCAACACCCAACACCATTGCTACTTTCCATCATACGCTATTACAAGGTTGTAGTAATGCCTAACCACAATTAGAAAAGAACAGGTGTACTTAAGAGTCAGGGTTTGTGTCAATATCCATTACCAAATCCCAATTTTAAACCTTCCAATTTCTCAACAAATTAACAGGATAAGGATGGACCTAAATATTCCTGATTGAACTGAAGTTCCCTGCAATAATCACACTGCCCTTATTGTAAATATGTGGCTTTTTATTTTGAGATAGGATCCTCGACCCGATGATTTGCAGATTATAATTGGCTTTTCAGTTTCTGTTGCTATTTGAGAGCCACAAAGTTTTGAATCGTAATATCAAGTGAAAAAAAGAAGAAGCAAAAGCAACAGGCATGAAGCTTCACATACATAAGAGAGAGAAACAACTATGATAATAGATCAGCCAGCCTGCTGAAGAATCAATGTTCTCGAAATTCAGAAAGTGAAAGTAATATGAAGTAGTATAATGTGGATTGTAATTTATGCTCTAACTCTAACAATCAACCAACTCTCGGTTACTTGATTAACTCCACCTAACCATTGGTTAACCCAACTCCATTTGCTAACCATTAATAAGCAAAAAAGAAAAAAAAGCCAGCAATTACTAGATCAATCATGATTACTATTGGGGCCCATATGATGACATCAAGGCCAAATCTCATCAAAACCATGTACCCCACTAGTAACTCGATCATAAATCCTCAATTCTCGCATGATCATGGTTTCATCAGGAAGGTAACTAGAATGGCTGTCCAATGCTTCTACCAATTTCCCTGTGTTTTGATGTCAATTGATCCCAAAACCGGGCAATTTTTTCAGATAATGAAAATTAGCTTGGTCCCTGGATGTTAAGATCCTGAACTTCTTTTCCCAACATCTATTTGCTGTTAATTCAACTTGGAAGACCACTTACATTGTAATGTCACGTTCATTGATCTGTGGATGGACTACGCTCCAAAAGTCTCGTTGATAGGACGATCCAACCTTTCGACTTGTGGCCTGCAAAAATGCTATGATCCATATGCAACTCAAAATAACTCAAGATTGATGGATAAAACATCCCGGTCCTTGGAGAATTTTGTGGCATGGTCCATCCACAGCAGGATCACATAGACCAATGGACTAGATCACTAAACCATGGAACTGCCCCATGCAAACTGAAACTCTAGTATATTGTATACGGCACATATTATCAGCTCCAGGAACCCTATAATTTCTCGTTTCCTCTTTACATTATTTATATATATTTATGTGGAGGTCTAGTAAATATAAAAAATTCCAGCATCTTGGTCTATTGGTTTGGAGAAGTTACTTCAACATTTAGGTACAGATGGTATTTTTTGAGACTTGCAAACAAAATCATTGATTTATGAAGGGTTTAAGATCTTATCGAACAAAATACTCTGTGATTTGCCCTGAGTTTGCTCCACAATAATCAAAAACATCTGTAAGAGAGTGATAAGTCTTTCTAGATACGAAAATGATAATAATAATAATAAAAAGAAAGAAAGAAAGAGAGAATAAAAATAAAAATAAATCGAAACCAAAAACCTATTCTCCACCACACATTCTCAACAATTTGTGGATGCTTTCGACTGAAATTGAAAAAAATGATTCCTTCATGGCAATGTGAAATGCTAAGATGATTCATGTGCAGATAGATTTGGGGGGGGGGGGGGGGGGGGGGGGGTGTTGATTTGTGGCACAGTTTCAAGATACCAGGTTATTAATCAAGTGACACCCACCATTACGTGCCATGGAACGAAGTGAGGCTGCTTCAATCATCAGGTGCGTCACACCTATACCATTGATGAGTGGTCTGCCTTACTTTGAGGCCAAGGCATATTCATTCTAGTCCTGACCTGGTGAGTGTACTGGGATCTGTCACACCTGTACCAGGTTGACATGTATGCCACCCTCTTCAATCTTTTCTCATGCAAATCACATTTCTTCATGACTATTCAGTACAATATTGTGGAATCTGGATTTTCAGACCCAAACTAACTATTGTTCTTGCTTTCTTGCTCTCTCTGATTTGAAAATTCCCATTCGTCAATGGAGAAAATGATATCTTCATCCTTATCAGGAACTGGCGGAAATGGATACTGAGAAGTTGCTCCAGCACCGTAATCACAAGTTCCGAATCCTTGGGGGGTTTCAGGAAGGCATCCCTGCGGACCCCGAGAAGAAACGTAGGATGAAGACATCGGAAGTTGCTGCCAGCTCATCAGCATCGACTGTCAGCATTGAGTCAGAGATCGAAAACCTCAAGAAGAAGGTCCAAGAAGCCAAGGGCCCATCATTAGGTCCAATCATCTCTGACAAAGCTATCCAGAAACTTCAGCAAGAAGTTGACCAGGAGATCACTAACGCTTTCATTTCCATGGGCCTGCAAGAGAAGCTAGAATCTCTGAAACTGGAGCTGTCCAAGTCATCTTCTAATCGGCCTGATCAGTCCCTTAATCCTGGATTAAAGGAAAAGGTTGACAAGCTAATGCAGGACTTCAAGAACCGGTTATCTCAACCAGGGGCCCACCTCAGGTTAAAGCAAAAGCTCGAGACGCTGACCTTGGTGAATAGGCTCATCGATCAGAAAGCAAAAGGTGAGAAATTGAAGGAGGAGGTAAATCATAAGCTCAAAAAGGAGGTGAAGCAGAAGATGGAGACATTGAAGAGAGTGCGTGAGAGGGTGGCAAAGGGAGAGCCTTTGGATGAGGATCAGAAGGCAGAGGTTTTACAGGCGAAGGAAGAATTAAAGAAGGCTCTGGAGTCAGCTAATCTGAAGGTTGTAGGTTTCGGGAAAAAGAAGGTGGCAACATCACCACCAGATCTGGCAGAGAAGATAGCAAAGGTAGACGAAGAAATTGAGAGGGAGATTGAGCGGGCCATCAACTCGGTCGGGTTGAAAAGTAAAATAGAGGAGTTGAAGGGAGAGATTGGGAAGGGTTCGAGTAGGGAGAGGGTCAAAAAATTGGAAGCGGAAATTAAAGAGGGGATTGTGGCGGTGATGGATTTGACAGCATTGAAGGAGAAGGTGGAGACTGATCTAACATTAGAGGCGGTCGGAGCAGAAGGGAGTTTGGGGGCGGATAATGGTAGGGGGTGAATTAGAAGTTTTGTAGTGGAAAGTTGTAATGTTTTACTTGTTTTTGGAGTTTACTTTTTCTCTTTACTTTTTTTTCCGAGGAATTTATAGAATCCTGTTCATCTGCAAATGCGTACTGCTGCTGATATGCAGGATTCATCCATGTGGGTCAGTGGTTTGGTGATCCAAGCTGCTGCGATGTGGTGGGTCTAGCCGGTAGTTGGAAGATCTCAAACCCCTTTGATATATCATAGCCGACATAATGATGGTTAAGAATAAGAGGCTTGCTTCTCCACACACCCACACTCACGACACCTTTGCAGGCACACCAAATGACAACCGGGCAAATGTAGGACATCTAAGCCGTGCATAAGGTGGACCTCACTGTGAAGATGATCTGGCACAATGATATCAGGCTGGTCAACTCATTAGTCAGGCCATTCCTATCTAAAAGCAGTGCCCAGTTAAAGCAAAATTGCCAGTAATCAACATTCCTTGTACACGCCTTTTCCACCTAGTGAGATGCATGCTTGATTTTTGCACCAGGTTATCCTCACAGTGAGGCCCAGTTTTTGCACGGCTCAGGTGTCCTACTCACATGCCAGTTTCCCTATTTATCCACTGGTGAGATGCAAGCCTGATTTTTGCACCAGGTCATCCTCACCCTGAGGCCCAGCTTTTGCACGGCTCAGGTGTCCTGTCCACACACCAGTTTCCCTTGTGTGTTGCGTCTGAAGGCATATGGCAATAGTCCACATTCAATGGAGCAAAGGCCAGATGTTAAAGGGTGAGGATATTCCAATCTGTGAAATTAAGATGAATCACCCATCCACAGTGGGACTTAGCTTGGAAGTTTGGATCACTGAACCTGGGGCCCTTCATGATGGAATCTCTGATCACAGCAAACTACATGTTCAGTGATGAGCAGAATAATAGTCTCTCTCTCTTTCTTTTCTTTTTTTCTTTTTTTCTTTTTTTTTTGTGCTGATTTATTGCTTCTTCTTTTTTTTTTTTTGGGTGATTAGAGACATTAGTATCTGGAATGTATGAAAATTTGTGTTAGAAATGGGCTTGAGACTAGAAACCCCTCAATTTTTTAATTAATATATTTTTAGAACTGGTCAGACATTATCCTCTTCAAATTATAGATAACACTGAAAAACGAGGATGCAGACCACAGTAGCGGAATTTTGTAGTTGGTGATCAGCAAGGCCCCCCAATTTGGTTTTGAATGTTTGAGTGCTTGTCTTAGTTTTCCTTTGCTTCCTAACATTATCCAGGCTTCTGATCGGACGGTGAAAAGGTTAGCTGAAGTTTGCTATTGGTGTCCAATAAATGAACTTCCTGAGGATTTGCAGCTGGAGGTTAGTGAGTGTTGCGCAGCACGCCAACAACGCTGGTGAACCGAGATCCAATCTCTGGTCTCACCACAAATGATAAACAAGAAGAAATAATAACTAGAAGCAGAATTGAAACAAACCAACGATACATAAGACAAAATTTAGGTAGAAAAATCCCAACAAGATAAAAAAACCACGGTTGCAAAGTTTCACTATGAAGAAAACGAAGTTATAATAAATATACTCACCTTCTCTTATGCTCCCATACACAGAGACGGCCATTTTTGCTAACTTCTTCACATTTTCTCACCTTAGACGTATAAAAAACCTAATCCCCCAACCCTAATCCCAAATTACACCCTTTCATATAGCATAAGTTGGAAATAACACTCAAAATAGGAAACCTCGTGAAACAAATTGCCTCCAGTTGCCCAAAAAACGTCTAGCGAGTCCAGCGTGAAATTGCCCGAATTTCGGGCATCTGACCGACCATGGTCGGGCGCCCGGTCCACTGACCATCGGGCGCCCGACTGAGTCTGAATCAATCCAGAGACTTTTGTCTCCTCCGGGTGAATATCGGGCACCCGATCATTGACCTTGCCCGACCACCCCTGGCTAGCATAGTTTGTGTGCTGGCTCCACACCTCAACAATCTCCCACTTGGAGACACATCACCATAAATCCTTTGTCTTCTACATCCGGAGTGCACCATCCCGTCTTCAAGCCTGAAGACCAATCAAAGCTGAACAAAGCTTCAGCTTCTCCCATATGACCGCCTTGGTTAACATATCCGCAGGATTGTCACTTGTATAGATCTTCTCCAAAGCAATCGATCCATCTTCCAGTAACGAACGTATGAAGTGATATCTAGATGTCAATATGCTTGGCCCTTAAATGAAAGGCTGAATTCTTGGCCAAGTGTATTGCACTCTGACTGTCACTGTACTGCTTGCTTCTTCTCTAACTCTTTTATAAAACCTTGCATCCACACCATTTCCTTGCATGCTTCTGTAGCTGCAACATATTCTGCTTCCGTTGTACTGATGGATACTATTTTCTATAACTGAGAGACTCAACTGACTGCAGCACTACCCAGAGTAAAGACATTCCTTGTAGTGCTCCTCCTGCTGTCAATATCCTCTGCCAAATCTGAATCGACGTAGTCTTGTAGCTCTATTTCTTATCATCCATAACACAACCTTACATCCATAGTACCTACCAGGTATCTGAGGATCCACTTCACATCTTCTTAATGTTCCTTCTCGGGGTTGTTCATGAACCTACTAACAATTCCCACTGCTTGAGCAATATCTGGCCTCGTGCTAACCATAGCATACATGAGGCTCCCTATAGCTGACGCGTATAGGACCTTGGCCATGTAGTCCCATTCCTCCTGCGTCTTCTCACTTTGCTCCTTAAAAAGCTTGAAGTGATTAGTTAATGGAGTGCTAACCGGCTTAGCACCTCCCATACTGAATCGATCAAGTACCTTGGCTATGTACTCTGCTTGTGACAAAACTAATTTCTTATTTTCTCTGTTATGTTTTATCCTTATGCCTAAGATTTATTTTGCAGCTCCTAAATTTTTCATAAAAAATTCTCTAAACAATTGTTTTTTTATATCTGAGATGTCCTTCATGCTTGATCTAGCTATAAGCATATCATCAACGTACAGAAGAAGGATGATGTACGACGCATCAAACTTTTTCAAATGGCAACAGTGGTTTGCATGACATCTCCTAAACCAATTTTCCGACATGAAACTGTCAAACTTCTTATATCACTGCCTCGGGGCCTGCTTCAGACCATATAGACTCTTTCTCAGTCTACATACTTTATTCTCCTTTCCTGGCGCCATGCATCCCGTCGGCTAATGCATATATATCTCTTCTTCAAGGTCCCCATAAAGAAAGACTATCTTAACATCTAGCTGCTCTAGATGTAGATCCTCTGTAGCCACTATACTTAAGACCATGTGAATTGTAGACATCTTCACCACTGGTGAAAATATTTCAATGAAATCGATACCTGCCTTTTGTTGGAATCCTTTCATAACCAATCTAATCTTGTACCGCTTCGAACCATCGTGCTCCTCTTTCAGTCTGTAAACTCACTTGTTATGAAGAACTTTATTACCTTTAGGTAAAATGACAAGCTCCCACGTACGATTAGACTCAAGAGAGTCCATCTCATCATCTATGGTCTGCTCTCACTAAACTCGTTTATCTGACTGTAATGCCTCTTCAAAACATTCTGGTTCACCATTATCTGTCAATAGTAGATAATGTAAGGAATGTGAGTATCGGACCTTGGGTCTCTTCTCTCGAGTAAACCTCTTCACAACTGGTGTCTGCGACTCTGCCTCATCATGCTCCTGTGCATGCTCATCATGTGGCACTGCAACACCTGCGTCATGTAACTCTTCCAACTCTATGAATTCTTTCTCATCGACCTTATTTTCTTTTTGTTGCAAATTGTCCTACATCACTTTCTCATTGAAAACTACATCATTGCTTCTGATGATTTTTCGGTTCTCTGTATCCCAAAATCGATAGCCAAAATTATGCTGCCAGTAGCCTATAAACGTGTGCCTCCTGTACTTCGCATCCAACTTGTTTTTATGTTCTACATCAATGTGAACATATGAAGTGCAACCGAACACTTTGAAATATGTAAGGTTCACTTCTTTCTCAGTCCACGTTTCTTCTGGTAACCCATCATCCAATGGTGTTGAGAGGCTTCTGTTGATAAGATATACAACGATATTCACAGTATCTGCCCAAAACATCTTGGGCAACCCTGCATGTAACCTCATGCTCGTAGCGCACTCAAGGATAGTCATATTAATGCGCTCAACCACACCGTTCTGTTGCGGTGTCCCCGGAATTGTTTTCTGATGTTTAATTCCATGTGCTGCACAAGACTCCTTAAATCTCTTGTCACAATACTCTCCCCCATTATCTGATCTGAGACATTTTATTGTTTTTCCTGTCTCGTTTTCTACCAAAACCATCCACTTCTTAAATACATCAAACACCTCAGATTTATGTTTTAAGAAATAGACCCACAGTTTTCTACTAGCATCACCAATGAAAGAAACAAAATAACATGATCCACCAAGAGATGATACATGTGTCGGTCCCCACACATCAGTGTGTACAAGCTCCAATATATACGTCTTTGGAGCTCGTCCTGTTTTCTTGAAACTTACTCTCTTTTGCTTGCCATACACGCAGTCCTCGCAGAATTTCAAGTCGATGGACTTCAACCCTGGTAGCTTCCCTTTTCATAATAGCACTTTTATCCCCCTCTCACTCGTATGCCCCAACCTCTGATGTCATAATTGCTCATTCATTCAAGTTAATGCGACTGCGAATGAGCTATATGAACCGGAAGTCACGTACAAAGTACATTCATTCTTGCCTCGAGATATTACCAAGACACCTTTTGTAACCTTCTATGAATCGCTAGTGAAAGTTGTCACATATCCAGTATCGGCTAACTGCCTTACTAAGATCAAGTTCCTTCTCAAACTTGGTACATGTCTGATATCCTTCAATTTTAAGACCGTTTCGTCTTTCTGACTTATGTGAACGTCTCTCTTGCCAACAATACTGCACGGCTCATCATCACCCAGGTAAACTCTCCTGAAGTCACCTGACATATAATCACGAAGAACCTCCTTTAACAAATTGACATAAAACGAAGCACCCGAGTCTATAACGCAAGACTCATTCCGCGCATCGAGAGATAACATCGACGCCTCTGTGTCACTATCCACAGATAGATTCACTTAATCCTTACCACCTTAAGAGCTTCCTTCTTGCTTCTTGAATGGCCTGCAATCACGCTTCATGTGCCCCTTTTTCCCACAATGCCAACACATGTCCTTGTCTTTCGGTCCCTTGTGTTGCGCAGCACGCCAACAACGCCGGTAAACCAAGATCGAATCTTCGGTCTCACCCACAAACGATGAACAGGAAGATATAATAACTAGAAGTAGAATTCACACAAACCAACAATCCGCAAGACAGAATTTACGTAGAAAAACCCAACAAGGGTAAAAAATCACTGGTGCAAAACTCCACTATCAAGAAAAACGAAGTTACAAGCAATACACTTACCTTCTCTTATGCTCCCATGCACAGATATGGCCCTTTTGCTAATCATCTCGCCTCTTTCTCACCTTGGACGTATAGAAACCTCAATCCCATAGCCTAATCCCGGTTTACACCCCTTTATATAGTAAAACCCGAAATTAAAACTCAAAATAGGAAACCCCGCAGTTAAACTTGCAGCCGGTCGGGCGCTCATTCATACTGGGTCGGGCACCCGCCCATTACAAAAAACGTCCAGCGTGAAACAGCATAAATCAGACCATTATTGGGCGCCCGATCACTCTGACCGTCGGGCGCCCGATCGTTCACAGAACAGTCTAGAGACTGATGCCTCAAACCACATGAATATCGGGCGCCCAGTCATCAGACCATCACCCGGCCATACATTGGTGTAACTTGGCTCCACACTCAACAATCTCCCACTTGGAGACACATCACCACATGATCCTTCATCTTCTACATCCGGAGTGCACCACCTCCCAGTCTTCAAGCCTGAAGACCAATCAAAGCTGAACAGAGCTTCAGCTTCTCCCGTATGACCGCCTTAGTCAACATATCTGCAGGATTCTCACTTGTATGAATCTTCTCCAAAGCAATCGATCCATCTTTCAGTAACGAACGTATGAAGTGATATCTAATGTCAATATGCTTGGTCCTCGAATGAAAGGCTGAATTCTTAGCCAAGTGTATTGCACTCTGACTGTCACTGTACAGCTTGCAATCTGCTTGCTTCTTCCCAAACTCTTCCATAAAACCTTGCATCCATACCATCTCCTTGCATGCTTCTGTAGCTGCAACATATTCTGCTTCTGTTGTACTGATGGATACTATCTTCTGTAACTGAGAGACTCAACTGACTGCAGCACTACCTAAGGTAAAGACATACCCTATAGTGCTCCTTCTGCTGTCGATATCCCCTGCCAAATCTGAGTCGACGTAGCCTTGTAGCTTGATTTCCGATCCTCCATAACACAGCCCTATATCCACAGTACCTATCAGGTATCTGAGGATCCACTTTACAGCTTCCCAATGTTCCTTCCCGGGGTTGTTCATGAACCTGCTAACAATTCTCACTACTTGAGCAATATCTAGCCTCGTGCTAACCATAGCATACATGAGGCTCCCTATAGCTGACGCATAAGGGACTTTAGCAATGTAATCCCGTTCCTCTTGCGTCTTAGCTCCTTACTCCTTAGAAAGCTTGAAGTGGTTAGCTAATGGAGTGCTAACCAGCTTAGCACCTCCCATGCTGAATTGATCAAGTACCTTGGATATGTACTCTGCCTGTGATAAAACTAGCTTCTTGTTTTTCCTGTCATGCTTTATCCTCGTGCCTAGGATTTGTTTTGCAGCTCCTAAATCCTTCATGGCAAACTCTCTAGATAGTTGTCTTTTGAGATCTGAGATGTCCTTCATGCTTGATCTGGCCACAAGAATATCATCAACATACAGAAGAAGGATGATGTACGACGTATCAAACTTCTTCAAGTAGCAACAGTGGTCTGCATGATATCTCCTATACCTGTTTCCCTACATGAAACTGTCGAACTTCTTGTACCACTGCCTCAGGGCCTGCTTCAGGCCATATAAACTCTTCTTCAATCTACACACCTTGTTCTCCTTTCCTGGTGCCACGTATCCTGTCGGCTAATGCATGTATATCTCTTCTTCAAGGTCTTTATGAAGAAAGGCTGTCTTAACATCTAGCTGCTCTAGATGTAAGTCCTCTGTAGTCATTATACTCAAGACCATGCGAATCGTAGACATCTTCACCACAGGTAAAAATATTTCTGTGAAATCAATACCTGCCTTTTGTTGGAACCCTTTCACAACCAATCTAGCCTTGTACCGTTTCAAACCATCTTGTTCCTCCTTCAATCTGTAAACCCACTTGTTATGAAGAGCTTTCTTACCCTTAGGTAGAGTGACTAGCTCTCACGTACGATCAGACTCAAGAGAGTCCATCTCATCTTCTATGGCTTGCTCCTACTTAACCCGCATATCTAACCGTAACACCTCTTCAAAACACTCTGGCTCACCATTATCTGTCAGCAGTAGATAATGTAAGGAGGGTGAGTATCGGACCTTGGGTCTCCTCTCCTGAGTAGACCTCCTCACAACCGGTGTCTGCGGCTCTACCTCATCATGTTCCTGTGCATGCTCATCCTGTGGCACTGTAACACCTGCGTCTGGTAACTCTTCCAACTCTACGAATTCTTTCTCATCGGTCTTATTCTGCTTTTGCTGCAAACTGTCTTTATGTATCACTTTTTCATTGAAGATTACGTCCTTGCTTCTGACAATTTTTCAGTTCTCTGTGTCTCAAAACCGGTAGCCAAAATCATTCAGCTTGTAGCCTATAAACGTGCACTTTCTGGACTTCACATCCAGTTTGTTTCTGTGCTCTGCATCAATATGAACATAAGAAGTGCAACTAAACACTCTGAGATGTGCAAGGTTCACCTCTTTTCAAGTCCACGTTTCTTCTGGTAGCCCACCCTCCAATGGTGTTGAGGGACTTCCATTGATGAGATATACGGCAGTATTCACAGCATATGCCCAAAAGGTCTTCGGCAACCCTGCATATAGCCTCATGCTCCTAGCGCACTCAAGGATGGTCCTGTTAATGCGCTCAGTCACACCGTTCTGCTGCGGTGTCCCTAGAATCGTTTTTTATGTTTGATCCCATTTACTGCACAATACTCCTCAAATCTCTTATCACAGTATTCTCCCCTATTATCCGATCTGAGACACTTCACAATTTTGCTTGTCTCATTTCCTAACATAACCTTCCACTTCTTAAATACACCAAACACATCTGATCTGTGCTTTAAGAAATAAACCCACAGTTTTCTACTTGCATCATCAATGAAAGAAACAAAATAACGTGAACCACCAAGAGATGATACATGTGCCGGTCCCCACACATCAGTGTGTATAAGCTCCAACAGATGTGTCTTTGGAGCGCGTCCTGTCTTTTTGAAGCTTACTCTCTTCTGCTTGCCATACACGCAATCCTCGCAGAATTCCAAATCGATTACTTTCAACCCTGGTAGTTTTCCCTTTGACAATAGCACTTTCATCCATTTCTCACTCATATGTCTCAACCTCTGATGCCATAACTGCCCATTCACTCCAGTTGATGCGACTGCGAGTGAACTATATGATCCGAAAGTCACGTATAAGGTACCTTCTTTCTTGCCTCAAGATATTACCAAGGCACCTTTTGTGACCTTCCATGCATCGCTCGTGAATGTCGTCACATATCCGGTATCGGCCAACTACCCCACTAAGATCAAATTCCATCTCAAACTCGGTACATGTCTGACATCCTTCAACTTCAAGACCGTTCCGTCTTTCTGACTTAAGCGAACGTCTCCCTTGCCAACAATACTGCATGGCTCATCATCACCCAGGTAGGCTCTTCTAAAGTTACCTGACACATAATCACAAAGAACTTCTTTTAACGAAGTGGCATGAAATGAAGCACCCGAGTCTATAACCCAAGACTCATTCTAGGCATCAAGAGACAAGATCAACGCCTCTATGTCACTCTCCTCAGATAAATTCACTGAATCCTTCCCACCTTGAGAGCTTCCTTCTTGTTTCTTAAACACCCTACAATCACGCTTCATGTGCCCCTTCTTCCCGTAATGCCAACACCCGTCTTTGTCTTTCGGTCCCTTGGACTTATTGGTCGACTTAGAACGCCCATGTTTATTGCCTCCTTTGTTCGAAGATCTTCCTCTTCCTTCAACATTTAGAGCATTCCCTGAATCCCCTGAAGCTCCTGATGGCTTCCTTCTACATTCTTCGCTTAGAATTAGACCGACCACATCATCGAATTTCAACTTCGTAGACCCTGAGGAATTGCTCACGGCAATCACCAAACCATCCCAACTGTCTGGCAAACTGGACAAGATCAATAGTGCCTTGACCTCATCATCAAAAGTGATGCCAACAGATTCTAATTGGCTCGTGACTGTATTAAACTCGTTTAGATGTTCAGCCATGCCCCCACCATCTGACATCTGACAGAGATGGCCCTTTTGCTAATCTTCTCGCCTCTTTCTCACATTGGATGTATAGAAACCCTAATCCCATAACCTAATCCCGGTTTGCACTCCTTTATATAGTAAAACTCGAAATTACAACTCAAAATACGAAACCCCGCAATTAAACTCACGACTGGTTGGGCGCTCGGTCATACTGGGTCGGGTTCCCGCCCATTACAAAAAAGGTCCAGCGTGAAACAGCATAAATCAGACCATTATCGGGCGCCCTATCACTTTGACCGTCGAGCGCCCGACCGTTCACAAAACAGTCTAGAGACTGATGTCTCAAACCACATGAATATTGGGCGCCCGGTCATCAGACCGTCCGGGCGCCCGGCCATGCATTGGTGTGACTTGGCTCACACTCAACACCTTGAACTTCTTTCTCAACTTAGAATGCCCGTGTTTATTGCCTTATTTGTTTAACGATCTTCCTCTTCCTTCAACGTTTAGAGCATTCCCAGAATCGACTGAAACTCCCGATGCCTTCCTTCTAAATTCTTTGCTGAGAATTAGACTTGCCACATCATTGAATTTCAACTTCGTCGATCCTGAAGAATTGCTCACGGCAATCACCAAATCATCTCAACTGTCTGGCAAACTGCACAAGATCAATAGCGCCCTGACCTCATCATCAAAAGTGATACTAACGGATTCCAATTGGCTCGTGACTGCATTGAACTCGTTTAGATGTTCAACAACGCCCCCACCATCTGACATCTTCATGTTGAACCTTGTTAGCCGTTTCATGAGATGAACCTTGTTAGACGTTGAGGGTTTCTCATACATCGTAGCTAGAGCTTGTATTAATTCTTTTGTAGTCTTTACCTTGGATATATTGAAGGCAACGCTCTTAGACAAAAAGAGTCGGATCGTTCCTAAAGCTTTCCAATCCACTAAAGATCATTCATCATCTGTCATCTTCTCTGGGTTTTTTTCCTTTTTCTTCTAGAGGAATATAGAGGTCCTTCTGATACAGATAATCTTTCATCTGCATCTTCCAGAAGGCAAAGTTTGAACCATCAAACTTCTCAATCCGTGTCTTCCCTTCTTCCGTCATTACTCCCACTTGAACTAAACCAATAGCTCTGATACCAGTTGTTGTGCAGCACGCCAACAACGCTGGTGAACCAAGATTCAATCTCCGGTCTCACGCACAAACGATAAACAAGAAGAAATAATAACTAGAAGCATAATTGAAACAAACCAACGATCCACAAGACATAATTTACGTGGAAAAACCCCAACAAGGGTAAAAAACCATGGGTGTAAAGTTCCACTACGAAGAAAACAAAGTTACAATGAATATACTCATCTTCTCTGATGCTCCCATGCACAGAGACGGCGCTTTTTGCTAATCTCTTCACCTTTTCTCATATTGAATGTATAATTCCCCTACCATAATTCTGAATTACACTCTTTTGAGTGGGCCAACAAGACACGAGATTCACATTCATTGCTGGTGCTGGAGTGGGTCGCAAGATGCCCGTGAAATAGTACATGTGAAATATGCTTACTCAAGGGGATAAAACTGTAAACCGGCTAAATTGTGAAATCCACTGTAGCTAGGTCACAATCCAAAATCAGATTGGTTAAACAATCCTAACCTTTGATTAATGGACACTTGAAATAGGACCATTGCAAATGTTTCATTTTTATCCATCCAAAACAACCCGCTTGTTAGATTATCAAGTAGGCTTAATTTCAAAATACTTCCAATCTGGAACCATAATTTGTTATTTTTTACTTACAATGCATCTAAACCCAGAACCCTAGTTAGGACAGTTTAGTTTGACTTGTATGCCATGTAAGCAATTTCTAGATGCTGCATATCATCCATCACGCTCGGCCAGAGCATCAAAGCTTCTCCTTAATTATTACACATGGAGGAGCATTAAGTTCTGAGATATGATATAAAGCAGTCGGGCGAGATCCGAGCTGTCCATCTGGTTGGAAATAATGTTTAGTATCTGTTCCCAAAATCAGAAAGTTTTACTGCTCAGATGGCCCACAATGTACAAACTGAAGAATTAAAAAAAAAAAATCATTTGTTTTGGTAGCCTTTGGGCCACCAGAGGCTTGAAATGGCCTGAATTTTAGACCAGAACATCTTTTGACAGTATAGGCTACCTGATGGAAAGCTCAGATCTCACACACGTATCAGAATTTGGCACATGTGACTGCTGTGGATGTTTAGAGCTCCATACGTGTGGAATTAGAGAACCTCTACATTCATAGAATGAAAGACACTTTAAATACCATGCATTTTCAACAGTCCTGAAGCACTTATTTCATCAAATCCATCTGAATACCCAAATTCATCCTACTCATGCAATGAAATCTTGAATTCTTGTGGAACAAATACATGAAAAGCCAACAGCTAATAATTTTCAAAAAAAAAAAAAACTACTAGAAAAAGAAAGCTAATCAAAGTTAAGAAAACCCACCGATTTATCAAAATTGTAGCACCATTTTACATGTTACAAAAGCACTCCAAAAGATGTGGTGGGAATCATTTACATAAACATTTCTCAAATGCCTAACTAGATGGCAGTAATGGGTTTGAGCCTGTGTTTCAACGGTAGACCAGGTACGTTTCAACATTGTCTTCAGTTCAAACCAGGCCTTATCTAAAAGAAAGGCAGTAATTCGCAATGAATTCGATGTTCGAACCAGTAGCCAAATTACCCACTTTTTGGCAATTCCAACTCCTGTGACGAGTTCAGAAAAATGGGATTTTTTTTTCACCGTAAGTCATCCGTCATCCTGAAATAGTCATCCGAATTGTCATTAAAACATCAACCCAAAACTCAACCATTACCAGCCATATTCTGTTTATCCTGTTCCAAATCATAGATTTTGTCGGTCATGCCTTCCTTTGCATATGCCTCGATCATGATCGAAAAAGTTGTCGAATCTGGCTGGAAATGCCTATCCTTCATACGTGTGAAGACCCTCTCCATCTCCATCAAATCCTCAGCCTTTGCACATGCAGAGATCACTGCATTATAGAACGAGGTATTTGCAGGTATCTCCAACTTCTCCGCCAGTTGGATGCTGCTGACGACCTTATGGAAGAGACGTGCGTTGCTGTATCCATTGATGAGGCAGCAAAAGGTCTTGGTGTCTGCTTTCATCCCCTCAGCACGCATCTGATCAAATGCATACTCCATGTGCTTTGCATCCCCAACATCAGCAAATGCCTCGATCACGTTATTATAAGTTGAGGTCGTCCATGGAAATGCCAGCTTGCGCATGTATTCCAACACAGCTGTCATTTTGTCGTACATATGTTTCTTCCCATATGCGCCAATCAGGATGTTGAATGTGCGAGTTTCCGGCTCGATCCCAATGCTGCGGAACTTTTCGTACCATTTTTCCATCGCTTCAATCTGACCCTTGTTGCCAAACAGCCCCAAAATGATATTCATCGTCCAAACGTCGGGTTTGCACATGCTACTCTCCAGCATTCCGGACAGCACTTTCTCCATCTCATCAAATTTCCCAGCCTTGCCATAGCCGCCCAAGACTATGTTTTGGGTGACTGTGTTTGGAGTTATCTGGCGGTCAGACATTTCTTGGAAAAGGGTGTCGACAAGTTCGAATCGGGATGCTTCCACGCAAGCCTTCAAGAGCGTGCTGTAGGTGAAGACATCGGGCTGGCAAAGGGGAAGAGTCTTCATTTGATTGAGGACTGCAAATGCATCTTCGAGGAGGTTATTCCGACAATATGCTGCTAGCAAGGCCGTGTACAGCTCTGCATTGGGTTCACATCCTTCTTCCACCATGGCATCGAAGAGCTTGTGAGCATGATAGGGCTGCCCTGACCTTCCAAGGAGAACTAGAAGTTTCATGTATGTGCCTTGTCTGGGTAGATAGAATGGCTGCTCTTTGAGCATCTCGAACACCTGTGGAGAGTTAATTCATCAATTTGAAATTCACGAATTCTATTACTGCATGTACTTGATATGTTTTTTACTAGACAGTCACATACAGCCTACTTGAATAATTTTAGTTAAAGGAAGAATGGCCTCTGGTGCAACCACTCAATTGAAATCAGATCAGCACTAAAACATAGTATAAAGAAGAGGTTCACAACACCCACACAAGTGTGGAGTCCTCCCATCCATATGCAAGCACATGTGCCTATTTACATGTGTAGGAGGTCCAACCTTTCCATCAGGTGAACCACACTGTTTAGATCTTCTGACCTAAAAGTCAAGACTGTTTCACTCAGCTGGGAAACTTTACAAAACAACTGGATGGGCATCCATTCATTTTGTATATGGTCCACCAGAGGAATGAAATGGAAGATCTAAAAAGTATGGCCTGCAGATGGATAGCTCGGATCTCAAACATGTGACATTCGCATGTATGCTTGTGTGCGTACTGGCATGGCACCACATGCATGTGGGCTTAGCTATATTCTATAAAGAAATGAGAAAGACGAGGCTTTCATTCATGGGAGATTGGGACCATTTAGTCAACCACAATTGCAGTGCATTCAAAAAATTATCTCACATATTGAAAGTCCAGTGCAACATTAATGAGAATTTTTTACTGAAGTTTTGAAAAGATAGCAATGGCCTGCTTGGGTGTGCAGGAACGAGAACAAGCCAATGCCGGAAAAGGATGCAGCTAGCTGACCGCAGTTATCTTTTTTGGTGGATGGTTGTATTCAAATCTCTTTTCCACTTGGTGTGCATGTGCGCGTGTTGTCCACGCATGTGCGTGTGCACGTGCGTGTGCAATGAAAACTTGAATTTTTGAAAGAGACCACGTATGGGCGTGTGTGTGTGTAATTAGAACTTGATTTGAAAGAGACAAGCTACAAACAGCAAATATGAGGGAGTTGAAAAGAGGGGAAAGGAGCCCACGAGTGATCCTCCTCCATTCTTTTCCATGTGCATTTAGCTAAACACATCTAAATCACATTAATTTGCATCAAAGGGCGCAGAGAGATCCCACTCGTTGCAAATCTCAAAAGGAAAAGGATACAGGAGCTCCGAAAAGCAAATTACCAGCGATTACTTTCTTGGATAACAAACTAAAGAAAAGCAAGATTACAAGACAAAACTAACCCACACTGTTAGTCACACATCAATGTTAGCCACCCCCCACGATTGGGAATCGATACCAGGACCTCAGTGTTGAAACGAGGTTATCTTCAATCAGTCTGCCACTAACCCATATGACCTGATGAGAACCTTGACCATTGTGACATCACATGTCAATAACCTTAGCTACCTATGTCATCTAAAGAACACAGTGAATCATTACAATAAAAAATACAACTTTTTTACAGTCCTTGGAGTATTCGAAATGGCAAGATTTGAGGGAAGCAAAGTAGTTGGTTTGGGCAAGCATTTGTTATGGAACGGTCCACCTTTAGTAATCTGATCCATTCGTCTACTGGTCCCTGCCATGGATGGACAATGCCGCAAAAGAATTCCCCCATCAGACAATCCTAACAACCTAATGGTTTTCCTTCAAGTAGGTGGGTAATGAGAAAATATCATCCGACTATCCATATGTCATGTTGAAATGTTCACTGATCAGATGGATGGATGGTATTGTTTGATGGAGAAGGTTTTTAATCCATCACCCATCCATGTTGCAACCCCATCAGATTAACAGGTCTGGATCATTAAAAGGTGTAAATTTGCAAATTGCAACAAGAAAAGCAAAGATGGAGGAGCAATTCTGTTGAAAATTATTATACTGATAATTAAAACTAAAAAAAAAAAAGAAATATGGGTATAATACCTCAAGAGCATCTTCCCACTGCTTCTTTTCTATCTTTTCTGCTAAGGTTTCGGTTACAGTGTGAACCCATGCCTTGGCAGCCTTCCTATTGTCCATCTTCTTCTTCAGGTTCTTTATCGGCGATCTTGGTGAGCGAGGGAGAGAAGTCTCTGATATTCCAGGGAACTCACCTTCCTTCCAATGGCGCTTTTTAGTGGGGGGCGGCACATGTTTGGGGCCGGATGGGCCTGGGGAGGACGGTGCATCCCTTTTCAGCTGAGAACTGAAGGCACAGAGAATAAAACTGGTCTTGACCTTGAAATGTTCATTCCTTTTTATGGTGGGATGTGAGAGAGAAGCAAATGAAAGAGAGAACCCAGACATTGCTTGAATATCCTGTTGAAGGAGATGAAAGTGATCTGAGCTTATAAGGGTGGAAATGGAATAGGGCGAAATTAACCTTGGTTTGAGGAAACGGCATTTTTACCCTCGGATATTTTCTGGTAGTGCCTCAAATCCATGCCATTATATGCTGAGGACTTACGAGTTGTCAATTGATCAAGCTCGAGTCTTAGTGGTGCTCCTGTTTCCAAACTAAGGCCCTGTTTGCATGACAATCTAGAAATTAGTTTTTGGGAACTCAATTGTGTGGAAATGCAATCTTGGGGACACAATCTCTAAGAACTTACTTTACTATGAGTCTTGTTTGGATGATAGTGTCTGCATTCTCTATTTTTCCTCAAAATATTGTTTGGATGTCAATGTTTGAAAAGATAATTTTATGAAATGCGAATGCAGCATAATGCAGTTTCCAACAACCATTGAACTTTTTGAGACTTGCTTCAGAGTAGTATGTCCAGAAATCTCATGAGGACTAATCTTTGGTTGGGGGGCTGGGATCCTCTAATCTGGAAGATATTTGGGGCATAAACCCCCATGGTTTTAAATACTGGTTTTGGAGTGAAATTCGTTTGAATCGAAATGAGTGCGACCTGCCTTGAATTGTTTCATTTCAATTTGTTTTGGTTTGTAATTTCATTGCCCACCAAAAGATGACTCGGATGATATTTAGAACCATGAATCAAGGTTTCAAATATCGGGATTACAGGGCATATCAGTCGGGCCCAAAAATTATATGGTGAGTCGTATTGGACCGTATTGGACAATACATGCCCATATCAGCCAAAAACATTTTAGCCCAAAATTTTGAAAATTATATGGTGAGTTGTATTTGGACTGTATTGGACAATACGTGCCCATATCAGCCAAAAACATTTTAGCCCAAAAAATTGAAAAATCATTGGGAAAATAAGAAAAAATGTAAAACATCGTGCATGCGTGTGTGTGTTTAGCATGCATTCAATATAGCGTATTAGACCATTTGTTTGATAAGATTGTTGTCAGTCAGCTGCAGCTGCACCTGCACCTGCTGAAAGCCAACCAAACAGGCCTTACTTTTACACAAATCAAGCATGTTTTGGTAGATTACAGCCACTATATTGAATACAACAAAACAATTATGATAATGAATACAATTTTTTCTTTTTTTTATAAGTCTATAACAAAAGGATGAAAACACAAAAAGAAGTGATGGTTTTTCCTTTCTTCAATTTTCCTAAAATTTTCCACTCCGATTTGTCGAATCCCCCACTCCAGTTTAAAATGAATTTCTTCCATCGGCGAAATGAAAAAAGAATTGAATCAGTATACTGTGCAAAGACGTGGACCTCACATCATACAATTCCTCTGTCCCACCAGTGCTGTAAAACCCAGACCAAAATCTAACCTGATTTTGTTTGCAGCATGATCTGACAGTTGGTTCAACTGGTTCGACCAATGAAATCAACATAAATCATACTGTTTTTTAGCTACTAAAAAATTAAATATAAATACAAAAATATGAAAATAATAAAACCACCCTGATTGAAAAATCCTAGCCCTTCAACAGGCGGCCCAGAAGTATGACAGTTAAAAAAAATTACAACAATGGTTCGCATTCATCTGAAAGAAGACCTTCCAATCTAGGTGATTTTTGGTGCATTGACCATTTAGGATGAGTCCTGGAGGCCCCACACTGAAAACTCAAGTAGTTGGACCATCCAACCATACACCCAAGCATTATATAATTCATATCTTAAATAAATAAAGAAAGAAAGAAAGAAAAAAAGAAGCAACAAATAGAGAGCAAAAGAGAAGAATAGAAGAAGATGATGATGCATTCAATATATACAGCTTAGGGTGTGTTTCATCGCACCAAATTTCATGAAATATCATGGAATTTTGCACCAAATTAGACTGATTAAAAATGAAATTTCATGACATTTGGTGCAACCAAATGCACCCTTTGGGGTTGTTTGGATGCCTTGGGAAGTTTTAAAGTGACTTTCATGCAAAAGTCATTTACTGCTGCTTGTTCAGATGTAAGTTGTAAGTCACTTGCAGTTAAGTCTTTTTGTGTTTGGGTAAGCTGGAAGTTGATTACAGGTAAGCAAAGCTTTGAGTAAGGAATTGTTCCAAAATGTTATAAATATAATCACACAAAATATGCCATTTTATTAGGCCCATCTACATAAATATTTGAGCCGATTCTTAGGTTAAACTAACAATCAACAGGGCCATGAAATTGGGCCGATGGAGTCAAAAGACTTATGGAGCAGTAACTTAATATAAGCAACAAAGAAACTAAAAATATTAATAATAAATCCAACATGCACATGATAGCTATTGATGTCAACTCTTGGTCATCTTTGGTGGGCCACCACATGAGCCGATTTGTGGGGTCCACTGTTCACTACAATGATGATTGATAGAGCCATCAAGGAATGATGTACTAGGTGTGTGGTGTTCTACGTATATAGAAACCCATGATTATAATAACATTTAGTGGGGCCCACTAGACCAATGACTGGCCGATGCGCGCCACGTAGAGTGCTACAACTTAGGCAAGTATCAAATCTCCATTTGAAGATGCCCATAAGCATGCTAACCCACTGTGCCCCATCTAGAATGGGCTAAGGCAAACACATCTGAGACGGCATGAACGGGTCCTTGCAGGAGCAGGAGATGTTACATGCTGTTCCCATGCAGGTGTGGGCTTCACAACACAAGGATTTGGTTAATGGGCCTTTCTTCCATGTGCAGCCATTGGACAGCAGATAGTCAATGATTATCGTTGGTCATGGACCACCATGGATGGGATTTAGTGGTGAACGCAACGGAATGAGACATAGGTCCCACAATCTGGCCTGAAATCCTGAAAGCCCAAGCATTCACATCCAAGCCCTGTTCGCTGCCCCATTTTCGATTCTTCCTTCTTCCCCAAATCCCCCACTACAACCCAAACATCATCCCCCACCTCTCATCTCCCAATCAGACATTCACCACCACCCTTCTCGTTCAGTGTCCGGCGACCGCACCCCATCCGCCGTCCCCGGCATTGACGCCGTATTCCAGCGGCCGCTGATCCACGCCGGGCGTTGACCTTGCCGGAGCATGTGCGGGCCTCTGAAGCAGCGATTTTTTGTTACTTACCAACAACCACAGTGCCAATGCCTTGCATTTCCCCCCATCTTCCCTTCTTTTTGAAAAATTAGAACGTTGGCCTGTAATTCACTTACAGAGAAGTGACTTCTCATCCCCAATCCCATCAAGTTTCATGGAAATTTTGGCTTGACGTAACTTATATATGTGAAATTCCTCTCCCAAAACGCGATTTACAGGCATCCAAACGAACCCTTTTAAAAGATGAGAAGAAAAGAAGATGAAAAAGGAAGAAGATACATACTCTCAGAGCTGGAGTCGAGAAGGGGAGAGAGGAGTAAGTTAACAGATATCATCCTCAGCCCTTATCTCTTCCCCCATTTTATATAGATTTCTCATTTTTTTTGAGTTTTTACACACGGCACCATCACTTTTGGCTATATACTAAATAACCCCTTCAATTTTTAGTATTTCTAAATAATCCCCTCCAGTTTCATATGCAGTCACTAACCGCTCCTGTGCGTGGGAAGCGAATTAGGTGTTACCCTGGTAACACCTTAGCGGGTGTTATCCCTACTGTGTGGGGCCTACCTTGATGTATTTTTGTATATCCATTCCATCCATCTGTTGTCATACCTAATGCTACGACGCGATCCAAAATTATAAGAAGATCCAAATCTCAGGTGGACCATAACAATTGAAAGAGTGATGAATCATCATTAAAAGCATTTTAGGGCAACAAAAGTTTTAGATCATGCTGATATTTAAATTTTTTCCCTTCATCCAGACCTTCATGACATTATGAAGAGCTTGGATTGCAAATAAACATTACCAAAACCCTACGATAGGCTCTGTGAAATTTTTAATGGTGGTCTCTCAATCGGCACTGTTTCCAGTGGTATGGTCCACTTGAGATTTATATTTGTATAATTTTTGGAATACCATCCTAAAATGGGCTGGAAAAATAGATGGACGGCGTGGATATAAAAATACTATCCATGTGAGCCACACGGTGTGGGGTAACACCCACTAAGCTACTCCCGGGGTAACACCTAATTCGCTTCCCCTGTGCTTAGCCTTGTTGGAGTCGGCGTTAAAGGGTCCTTTGACCGGGCGCGAATTAGGTGTTGCCCTGGGAAGAGCTTAGTGTGTGTTACCCTAACCGTGTGGAGCCCTTCTTGATGTATTTTTTTATACATTGACGCCGTCTATCTGTTTTTACGTAGTGCTTCCTCAAAGTTAGACGGATCCCCCTCATTTGTAATGAGAGCGAATGCAATGTTCGAGTCATCCCTGTACCTTGCCGGTTACCTGCGATCCTTGGGTGGATTTCTTCACACAGGTGCGCGCCCGGTCAAAGGACCCTTTAACGTCGACTCCAACAAGGCTAAGCACAGGGGAAGCGTATTAGGTGTTGCCCTGGGAAGAGCTTAGTGTGTGTTACCCTAACCGTGTGGAGCCCTTCTTGATGTATTTTTTTATACATTGACGCCGTCTATCTGTTTTTACATATAATTTTAGGATGTGATTCAAAACTTTAAGAAGATCCAAATCTCAACTGAATCATACCACTAGAAACAGTGATGAATAACCATTAAAAACATTTTGTGGTCCACAAATTTTTTGGATCAATCTGATATTTATGTTTTCACTTCATCAAGACCTTATTGATATTATCAAGAGATTGGATTGAAAATAAACATTAACAAAACCATATGATGGGCTCTTTGGAATTTTTAATGGTGAAGCACTCAATCACACTGTTTCTAGTGGTATGGTCCACTTGAGATTTAGATCTGTATAATTTTTTGAACCTCGTTGTAAAATGGTCTGTAGAAAAGGATGGACGGCGTGGATATACAAAATATCATCCATGTGGGCCATACGGTAGGGGTAACACCAGGTAACACCTAATTCGGCACCCCCTTTGACCATTAATTTAGTAATGACCATTAAAATAACTCTTTTATCCTTATTTTCTAGAGATTATAAAATTTTCATTTTACCCCTATTGGAAATATGAAAAGACTATCCATTACCTGTGAACGTTTTGATCCATTACTTAGATTTCTATATCAAATGTCATCCATGGCTCACTATTTGGACAGTCTAAATCATGTGGCTATATAAGAGTGAGATAACCCAGCAATTTGGATCTCAATCAAATGAAAATTTCTCTCATATTTACAAAATCGAAGACCTAAGTGTGTCATTTTATGGTCAAAGGTTACTGCTCAACTGCCCTAATCAATGAGCATTTATGACGTAGATTACTACAAGGGAAGCTAATTCTGTCTTACCTCCCAAACATCTATCTAGGGGGCTCACCATGATGCATCTATTTATCCATGCCATTCATCCCTCTTCTCATATCATTTTGAGGTATAAGCCCAAAAATGATGTAGATACACTAAAGATGAATATTGTATTTAATGCAACGCAAGATGACTTGCACTTAATGCAACCCAAGCTAACTATTTGGTGTTGTCCACTTGAGATTTGGAACTACCTCATTTTTAGGCTCACACCTGAAAATGATATGAGAAAAGGGATTGACAACGTGGATAAACAAATACATTACAGTGGGCCCCACACAATCTACTTAATCCTGACTAAAGTTAGGCAGCAATCCACTTCCAACTACAAGGTGTTAATGACCTCTATATGGATAAGGAAAAGAGTTATGACCATACATGAAATGGAAGAGGATTTATTCAACAATGCTAAAAACGAAGAAGTCTCTTGACATATAGCAAAATGAAAAGGGGGTATATGTCAAAAAATCAGGACCTAAGCATTATTTCAAAAATTCTTAATACTGCAGGTACTAAGAAATTGTACATTTTTCATGTCAGTTATCAGATAAAGCTATCCAAATTGTGGTAACTAGTGTAGACGTACCATGAACAAAAAACAAGCTTATTTGATTATCTAATTATAGATTTGGTGGAAATTTTTTAGATAGTTAAAAATTAAAAACATCCAAATCTTCAGGCATGTCTAGAAATCCTTTTCATGATTTTAGATTCCGTCCGTTACCTGCTAACTCAAAAGGCTTTTCGGATGGATCTTTGGACAATTAAAAGTCTCATGGCCAGCTTCACCATCTCCTGTTTTGGCCGGAAGTTAAGCCAGGTTTGCCACAAGGGGAGTTATTTGATACCTTTGCATGTGTTTTGATCACTTGGAAATTTTATTTATGCCATATACACAATCACAATCCCAAATAATCAGATTCATTAGACAATCCTAGCCTTTGATTTGTGGACGACTGTCTGCTCAAATAAGACTGTTGGATATTTTCTCATTTCAAGCATCCGATAAATATCCCATTTGTAGTCATAAGATCAAATAACTGTGTATTTTTGGTTTATAAAACATCCAGACCCATAATTTGGTCTACACCGTGCGGATGGATGATTTTCTCAATGCCTGCAGTATCATACACCTATGCGCTACCAGAGTAAAAGGAGTATGAAGCAAGTTGGGACTCCGATTGCCTGCAATATTTATTTCACACACAGGTTGCAACATCTAACAACAACGGGACCATAGTATAGATGGTACATTCATTCCATCCAACAGATTAACCTGTCAAGTGCAGCTGCTGCAGCCCACCACTTAGTTCGCATCAATCTGCTTGGATGTGTAGCTGGAAAATGTGCAGTACATACAGGAATCTAACCCTAAATAGCAACAACACTCCTTTTGTGCAGCTCTTTTTCAAGTTATTTTAATATACCTTAATAAACCTGGGGTTGCCAGCCAGTACAAACGGAGACCAGAGCACCATCTGCTTCTCTAACTCCCAACTAAAGAAAGTCGCAGATATCCAAAAAAGAAGGCAAAAAAAAAAAAAACAAACGAACCAAACAAAGCAAACAAAGGAAGGCAGGCAAGGCCCCTTTTACACACAATTTTCAACAGATGAATGGCTGCCAGCACATTGCTGGGGAAACCGGACCTAGTCATGAAAGGACATCGGTAAAGCAGCAAACAGTCCCAGTCAGTTGTAGACCATGTATTTGGGAGTTGCACTAAACTTCTGATAACCTTTGATGACCTTGTTGACGGCATCTAAGAAATCTTTCTCCGTCACTGTCTTTCTCCGCGCTCGGATTGCAAACATGCCCGCCTCGGTGCATACACTCCTGATGTCCGCCCCTGTCCAAATACATAGCCAAAGTTATATAAAAATAAATAAATAAAAAGAAAGAAAGAGAAGGAAAAAGAAGAAGAAGAATGGGAGACACCACTTGCATAAATAGGAGGGGTAAATTTTGAGGAAGGCATGGGATCCGTAGCAGATTACAGAAGAGATGAATGTGTTTGGCTTAGTCTCCCATCTCAGTAGAGGGGAGGGAAGATGAGAATCTCAAGTGAGATGGCACCCCCCTGTTTCTACTTTTCTCACTCCCTAAGCGTCTCTTATAAAGCTGTTTTAATTTATTTTTTCAATTTTGATGGATGAATTCACTCGTCTTCCTCATCTTTAAAATTGCAGGCACAGGAAAGCAAGACCCGAAGGATGGGTAATAATAGCTGAGAAAGCCCTGATTCTTGGTGCCATCTCTGGTGTCGGTGTAACATCATTGCCCAGGCGTTGAGGATACCGGATTGAGCCTTTTTTTTTTTTTTAACACACGCACTCACACCACAGTAGCATTGAGCCATATATGCATGCTATAATGCATTGTCCCCTACACATTTTAAGTGTGTGTGTGGGTACACATGAGGTCAGATGGTTCCACATGACCAATCTACGCATGAGTGCACACATGCACGCATACATATCATCACCACTACCACCACAAGCATCGTCTCAGACTCTCCCCTCTAATTGGAGTTGGCTTCTAATAATAGATTGTTTTAGCAGTAATATATTTTATTAAAAGAGCTGACAGGCAAAAGAATACAACAGCCATTGAAAAACACCAGCCAAAACTCAGGACATCCACTTGCCAATATGCATAAAAACCTTCCTAAGGACTTCTGAGAGGGCACTGCTGCAATTACGAAAGCAACGGTTATTCCTCTCTTCCCAAAGAGACCATAGACCCGTTGGCAAAACCATCCACCACCTCAAATTTCCCTTCTTCCCAGGACCACCTTCATGACAATTGAGAAAGAGACCCTCAATGAATACTGGAACAACCTAGGAAACTTCAAAAGAGTCAAGTGAGTGCAGCCCAAACTCAACAAATTAAAGGGCAGTGGATGAATAGGTGGTCCACTGATGCATCTTCCATACATATCGGGCAGATATTTGGGATAATCATAGCCCTCATGAGCAAATTGTCAATAGTGAGCCCCTTTTCCTACCAACAAGCCAAGCTAAGGTCACAACCATCGGAGAGGCACCATAATGCCAAATGGGGCCTGTATGACAGCAATTTACATCAGAGGCTGACTGGGAGATCAGGCCGAAGGAGGACCACACAGAAAACTTGCCTAACTCATCTCTCAGCCAAACCATCGCATCCTTCTCACCCAGTGAGGGACAGCCCCTTTGAAAACAAGAGAGAAGTCGAACTACCTCAGTCTCAGAGTCAGAAAGGCTCCACCTACATGGCGGGAGCCACACACCTTCAGAGTAGCATTGGGCTATAGAAATGTCCATCGCAAGGGATACACTGGCCAGGTTCAGAAACTCCATTGTTGAGTCGGTTATTTGGATAGTCTAGATTGAAGAACTACGGTAATTTGGATAGTCTGGATTGAAACACAACTACCACATGTCCACCATTTTTCAAATTTGGCAAACCTAACATAGGAGTATAGCCCCCCAACCAAAACCAAGGAAAAAAAATGTTCATAATCCATTATGGGTGTGTAATATAAACATCAAGCTTGCACCCACTGTATTCACAGAAAGTTTGGGGCAAGTATGCTGTCAAAGGCACATTGAATGTACAACAATCAAAGCCTAAAGACTTAGAAAGTCAATGAGGGAATGCATTTGATGAATTGAGAAGTAGCAACAGGTCAAGGCATGGCTACTGCAAATAGGTCGAGGCATACAACATAACGTGGTTTAGTTCAAAAGATTTTAAGCAGCAGCATGACAGAAAAAAAAAGTGAGAGACGGGCTGTTAGAAGCATTTGCTTACCAGTGGAGTTGGGGCAGAGGCGAGCAAGAAGCTCAAACCGGATATCTCTCTCACAATTCATTGTCCGTGTGTGGATCTTGAAAATCTGTGTCCTGCTCTCCAGATCAGGCAGACCAAACTCAACCTTACGATCTAATCGTCCAGGACGCAACAATGCTGGATCTAGCGTGTCAGGCCTGACATGATGATAAAAGACAAAGAAAAACAAAAGGCAAACGGTGAAGATGCATCATCAGCTTGTGGGTCATAGATAAATTTATGATTTTAATTTAACATTCATCAGAATTTGGGCATGAAGGCAGCTTTAAAACATTCCAAACTCATATTAAAGACTTAAAATAGAAAGTTGGACAGTTTTCTTCATCAAATTGGGTAACAGGCTCAGCTCCAACAAAAACCATAATTTATAACAGATTACCATGACTCCTAACAACAATCACTTGAGAAATTGTTAAAACACATGGCATCATGGAAAATGGCTAATGCAGACATCCTGGACAGCTTCTGAAAATAAAGTTTCCATTGAAAGAGATGTAGCAAACTTACTTCAGCATGCAGTGTTAGGCCAACATGCTCACCAGAAATCGACAAAAAACACTCGCATGATTAACAGCAAGATAGAGCAGAGAAGGTACATCGGGGTGACTAACAATGGGGGTAGGTATACTGACAGTGGGTTGTGTGTGCTAACCAAAAAAAAAAGAGCAGAGAAGATACGTGATCTAGGCAAACACAGGAACATAGAAGTACAAAGTTTTGTAACAACCAATGCTGCTAACCTGTTTGTTGCCATCAAAACTTTGATGTTTCCTCGAGCATCAAAGCCATCAAGCTGATTCACGATTTCAAGCATTGTACGCTGAACCTCATTGTCTCCACCCACACCATCATCAAACCGAGCACCGCCTATCGCATCCACCTCATCAAAGAAGACAATACAAGCCTTTTTTGAACGCGCCATCTACAGCACATAGAAAAGTTTGGTAGATGGTAATGGCCGCAGAGAATTAATGGCCGCAGAGAATTTAAACAGAACTGTAAGAAAACTCTCTTTTTTCTCATCTCTGCTAAATAAATTCATGAAATGTCATAGTACTGACCTGGAAAAGCTCACGAACCATCCGAGCCCCCTCCCCAACATATTTCTGAACAAGCTCACTTCCAATAACACGAATAAAGCAGGCATCAGTTCTGTTGGCTACAGCTCTAGCTAGTAAAGTTTTGCCTGTTCCTGGAGGACCGTAGCAGAGCACCCCCTTCGGAGGATCAATGCCAAGCTTCACAAATTTCTCTGGATGGAGCATGGGGAGTTCCACAACCTATTTAAAAAAAAAAAAAAAGAGGACAGCATCACAACAAGAAGGAAACAGAGGTACAATAGTGTTCCTGGAATGGCATGTATAAATCATCCAACAAAAACTCTAAACCTAAAAACCTAAGTGGCTGCTTGAAGGGAAAAGAGGACTTCAAATTAGATTATCCAAGTGACTGGGTAAAGTTGACTCGGGTTTGCTCTGGGCTCAGTTCGTGAAGTATGCTTCTTATAATCTTCACGTTAAACATTAGTAGTAGTAGACTAGTAGTAGTAATGTTAAACTTTTTTTTTTTAAAGGCAACAATAACTTTATTAAAAAGCCTGCCGAAGGCACACAAAAAAATACAAGAAAGCAAACAAACTAATGTCCCAAAAAGGAAGAAATAGACTCAGCGTTTGCTACATTAGCATAAGGAGCCCAACTCTTGACGAGATCTTTAATAATGCATATCACTATATCCTCAGAATTCCCGCCATTTTGAAAGCAACACTCATTTCTTTCCTTCAAACTGCCTAAAATAATGCCATAATGAGTAGCCTCCAAACTACCTTCCCATCTTTCCCACCACCTCCTGCATGCCACTCCCAGAGGAGGACATCCACGGATCAAGGCATGACCCAAGGAATTTGAGCAGCAGCCAGGAATGACTCCCAAATCAAGCGGGAGTGATTCCTGGATCAAATCTTTTATAAGCATGAGATTACTTGATTACTTCAAAGTCTACTATTTGACCTTATTAAGACTGAAGAGTGTCTACGCAGTAATAGTGCCATAATTCCCATAGGTTAAAATGTCGTATCTCATAGGAAGATTTGTGCCTAGTAAGCATCTTTAAGGTGTTGACATCTATGTTTTTTTTTTTTTTAATTGAAATTCACATAAGATACATCAAAGGGAAAATAATATTTCAATTTAGATTATCAAAGTGCTAATATTAGGAGATTCGAAGCGCTACTTGGTACAGACAGAAGAAGAAATGCAAAAGAATCATCGTACTCTATTTAAAAGTTTTACACCAAATGTAGCTGGAAGCCCAGACCAAAAAGATGAATGTCAATACATTAGTTCAAGTCATCAGTTTAACTTGAGAATATTATGACTAGCTGGAAGATCGGACCGAAAAGATGAATGTTAATACATTAGTTTGAGTCATCAGTTTGACCTGAGAATATTATGGCTGGTTCAATTGCCAACATATTAGTCAATGTGTTACAATATAACATTGAATATGTCTTAGAATGTGCATAGGAATCTACAAAAACGCATGCTCTTATTGCCTAGGTAACATGTGAACATGAATGTAATACCACATGTACAGCACTGGGTCCAACAGGTGCTTAGACTAGAACGGGGAAAAAGTTTATACAAAAGCATTCTTATATGAGAATTAATACTCATTACTCACTTCTCGCATCTTTTCAATCTGCTCCTTACACCCACCAACATCATTGTATGTAACGTCTGGTTTTTCTTCTACTGTCATCATGGTAACACTTGGGTCGATCTTTGGAGGCAAGGGAATTTGAATTTGGTATTTATTTCGATCAACACTGCAACAGAAAAACACGGTCATCAAATAAAGAAGGATCAACAAAATAAGAACCATTTTACAACCCCCCCCCCCCCAAAAAAAAATAAAAAGAAAAGAGGAAAAGGATAATCAAATATTCAGACAATCACAATGTAATCTTCTTCTCTTTTTTTTTTGGAAGGATGAAAATTTATATTAAGAAGAACAGAAAACTATACAAAGGAGCAAGAAAAAGGAAAAAGAGAAGGGTCCAAAAAGAGGACCACCCAAAAGCCTAAAAACTCTCAGCCCATTTGGAAATGAGCGAAGTCACCCCAAAGACGATTGCACGACAGGTCCTAGAACAATTCATGAATCGCCTCTGATTCATTTACCCCCATATACAACACCATATGGAAAGAATAGACAGGTGCCAAGGAGAATGAGAGGAACACCCACTGCCTCCTCCATGCCAAGCCCAAAGCAGGTCAGAAACTGACTTTGGCATCACCCAGTCCACTCCAAACTTCACTAGGGAATGATCTCAAATCTCGTTAGCAAACAGACAAAAACATAAAAAGATGATCCACCATCTCGGTATCACGATTACACATACAGCACAAGTTAGGAATCATCATGTTCCTCTTTTTGCAGATTGTGGATCGTCAAGACCTTCTTTCTTCCCACGAGCCACAACCAAAAGCACCTGCTTTGGGGGGAGCCCCATAGGACCAAAAGTGAAAGACAAACTGATCCATCCGACCAATCTCATGGGAAGAAAGCATCCTACAGAAGGATGTAACCGTAAAATGGCCTGAGGAGCGAAGCTTCCGCACCATAGAGTCAGAATCTCCTTGCATTTGGACTCCCTTTAAGCGATTCAGCAGGTTGATAAAATCTGATGTCTCGTCGTCAGAGAGGCTTCTCCTGCAAGGTGGAGACCAGATAATCTCTGACCCAACCTCAGCAAAGCAATCAGCCACGACCAAATTAGGAGACACCACTAACTCAGCTAATGCTACAAAGACGGATCGAAGCAGAGTCTCACCACACCAACAATCCTCCCAAAACCAAACCTTGTAGCCATCACCCACCGAAAGCACTACACCTTGCCAAAAATAGAGAGAAGATCTCTTTGTTTCAACATGGACCTCCAGACATGAGAGGCCCTATAGAGAGAGAAGATCTCTTTGTTTCCCATCCCCCCCAGAGAGGTATGTTGACAACTTTTAAAAGAAAGTAATTTAGAATGTCAACTATCATCTACTTAACCAAAGGAAGTCCAATATTCCAAACAGCACAACGTAATTTCTACATTGAAAGCATTAGCTGCATGCATTCTACAATTGCCTTCAAAACTAATTCATGAAGGTTTCTTTTTTTTTTTCTTTAGATGTTACGAGTTTCTTTTGGTAAATCACTATTCGATCCATCTATTCTACTCTAGGTAAAGTGGCCTTCATGAGAAGGCACATTCACCTTGATTTTTCATTTTAGTTTTTGTTTTCAGTTCACTTTAAGGCCCTGTTTAGTGTTGCTTCTAGTGACTGCAGAATTGACTCTGGATTTGTTTATTGAGAATTGCTCAAGTGAAGAAGAGCATGGTTGGTAAACATGCATAAGAAAAACAATTTAACCATGAACGTTTTGAATCCCCACTGTTGGCGTGACCCAATTAAGTCTTGGATCTACCTAATTTTTTGGGTCAGACCCTAGCATGATATGGCAAAACGGATGGATGCAGTGGAAGTCGCACGGTCATCGCAATGGGCCCCACAACACTTAAGGCATAGGTTGGGTTATAGGAAAGTCATGTCTGCCCTGCTTCTCCAGAGATGAGAATTGTTAAGCCCCACGCATGTGTGCAATACAATTCATGTACACACTACATGCTTACCACAATCACACGTAGGTCTGAGATCCAATCCGTCCATTAGAAAGGCACCGATATATTGATGCCCTAGCCCAAGAATTAGGTTGAGATACTGGTCAGGTGGACCACAGTTTGCAAAAAAAATTACAGCTTTAAAACACTTGGCTGAGATTTTCTAACCCATCCACCTGTTTTCGATATTTTGGCCCACCTTCTGAGTGGACCAAATTAATTTAGGTAGAACATGATTGGACCAACCAGTGGATGGACTTAACCTCGGATGTACATGCCATGATGGCACATGTGTGGAGGTGTACGTCTCTACTCTTGTGTGTATAATTAACAAACCTTCCAGAGAGAGAGAGAGAGAGAGAGAGAGAGAGAGATTTTGTGTGTAATTTTCGTGAGTTTGTAAAAGTGGAAACAACTGTAGGCGACAAGAGGCTAGGTGCTGCAGGAAAAAAGTGCAAACTTGGAAATTTGTTTTTTAAATTTGATTAATTAAGTGGGTAACCAAACACACTTAAAGCCTAAAAAAATTATTTTCAGAATCAAAATCACAACAAAAAACACTTTTTTTAGCAAAGGCCAAACAGGCCCTTATGTTTTGCTAAATCAAAATCACAAGAAAAAAACACTTTTCTTAGCTAAGCCAAACAGGCCCTTATGTTTTGATTCTGCTTTAGCAATTACAACTGCTGAATTGTGCTGCAACTGATGTCAGTGTGTGCCTCTATCATGACTGGTCCCAAAGCCAAGGCAAAGAGCAAGGGTGATGACAATTGTAATTGCATGTCTTATCATCAAATATCCAATTAAATCTAGAATGACCAAAACATTGGAAAATCATTTCCAAAAAAAATAATAATAATAATAAAGAAAACTATGAAGTAGAACATTGAACTTACCCAACACGCATGCCTTCTTCGATATCTGTTGGTGAAACTTTATCGCCCAAACCAACAACAAACTGCAGTGACCAGAAAGAATTAGGTCCATCAATATGTGCAAAGTTTCTTAAGTTATAACAACCTGAAATAATAAAGCATTGCATAGAAAATATACCTTGGCAATTTGCTTAACATTTATCACATACTTTGCATCCTCAGAGTTCTGATTTATTATTTTTGTGCATCTTGCAACCTGCTCAAAACATGAATAAATACACATGTAAGGTCGAACAGCCTGACATTATTCATAACCATAACAACAGGCAGCACTCTTACAGATTACCTGAAGAGGCTGCTCCTCCTGCATCATTTGTTTATCAGAAACAAGATCCCACTGGCTGGGTGCGGCTAACCCAGTGTCCGACTCTTTTATTCCTGTTGTTTAAATGAAACCAAATCTTCCTATTCAAAAAGTGTTACAATGCAGATAAGAGACCATAGAGAAAAATGCCATAACTGTGAAGACAAGGAGAAGTGCCTCCAAGAACCAACGTGTAATGAAACTTCACAATATCAACTGACACGATGAGATGCCTCAATCACAAACTAACTACGTAATGATCTCCCATGTTCCCTAACCATTCTAATGTTATTAATTAACAAAAAGGTGCCAAAAATAAAACCAAGAAACATACCACACAAGTCATTGACCTTCTTGGCCATTTCCTTTATTTCCTTCTCCGCCTTCTTTATGCTAGCAGAGTAAGGTCCCAAACCCTGCCATCAAACAATTCCAAATATCATAAAATGCGAAGCAGGGCACTCTTGAACACTAAACACAACATCCTTAACCCACACAACCAACAAAGTGAGAGAGAAAGAAAAAAGAAAAAGCTTCATGCATTTGAAACCAGAATAAAAAAAACATTAAATGTAACACAGATCCAAATCTATAAATAACAGATTTTGTAGGAAACTGGAAACTGTATAAAGTGTGCTTTTTTTTAATGAGGGTGTGCCAGGCCCGTGTAGTAGTGCAATGCAAGGATGACACTTGAGGGCCCCAGCAGCAAGCTGCTGTCATGACTCATGGGCCTTCCCCCACAAGAAATCAAGTGTGATTGCATGGAAGAAATTCTTCAAATATAACACTGAGTTGAAATGCCCTTTAAGGACAACTATAGCTATCAGTCTCCTGCTCGTTAGATGAGCTGGTAGAGAGTGTAGTGTGTGTGTGTGTGTGCGTGTGTGTGTGTGTGCACACGCGCGCATGCATGGAAGCAATCCAGGGTTCAATCCCTGGTGTTACCTTTCAAAAAAAAAAAAAAAAAGACAACTATAGCTATCAATTGTTTCAAGATTCATAACCATCTGAATGATCAATTGAATGGTAGAAACATCTAGTGATAGAAAATTTTGACCATTGGTCCATCCATGGATTACTCCATCATTGAGCTGCTTAGTGGCATACCACATCCAACGAAATCAGTTCCTAGACAATATAAACTTCCCACTAGCTTATAGGGCTGATGCGTTGGTCCCAATCAAAAGGATATGGAGTTGGTTGATCATATCTTTATTCATTGTGAGACAACTTGGGAAATTTGAACTTCTTTTTCCATTTACTCAAGGTGTTGTGGGAAATCTTATGATGGGTTGGTGGAAGGCCCGGTTCAGGCGAAGCGGTTCCATTCGAAATCGAAATCTCCTTCTGTTTTTTCCAGACTGGTGATAAATGGTGATTCCAGTTATGCAGAGCTCATGGGAATCAAAGTCCAGATCACCTAGTGACATTTTGAGAGCCCTCTAGTTGTTAAGAGACTATAGGTTGGCTGTGGCATGGGCTAAAGGAAGCAAAACCATTCTGTGACATGCAATTCGTTTATTCATTTTATTTTTTTTGAAAGATAAGGGTATTATTAAGAAGAAAACAGGAAACTACAAAAAAGAGAACAGAGAAAAACAAAAAAAAAAAAAAGGAAAAAGAAGCAAAACCGTTCTGTGACATGCAATTCCATCCATATCGCCCAAGGCACAGCGAGAAACGGAACCCTTAATTTTCTTTTCCATCCATATCGCCCAAAGCACAGCAATTCCTTTATTCATGATATCACCTAAATGGAATCTTTTCAGGTGGGTTGGTTAGACATGTGACTCAGGAAGCCAATTTGTTACCAAAAAATTCAGCTAAAGATGTCCTTAGACAGGCACTGCGTACCAAAACCTCCTGTCCATTGCCTTGATCGATAGTGTTTCTTTCCTGTCTTGTTTTTTTTTTTTTTCTATTTTAAATGCACAATCCAGAAACAGAGAGAATCTATCATCCAAAGCTCAAGCTTTTCATTTCTTTAATATATCATTTTAGGGCCACAATCAAAATCAATACAGATCAATAAGATTAAAAAAATATAGAGAAAATTCTACTCCAACAGGACGCCACCAAGAACAAGCAAATCACCAGAATTTCTACAATCTAAACCTGTCGCGGTGAAATAACAACCTACCGTCAGATATTCTGCAATCTAAAAACAGATCTAAGGCTAATATCAATACCGGTTGAGATCAACTATGCTTACATTCTAAAACAACAATAAGTACCAATTCGGAAAAGTAAATCAAAATTCCATGAAGAGAAGAAAAACAAACCCTAACCCTAACAGGAGATAGATTTTAAAGAAAGAGAAAATCAATGGATAAATTAGGGCTTTGGAACCGTACATAGGTTTTGAGGAGTGCGATGTCGTCTTCATCCAAAGGAGGAGGGTTTTTCTCATTGTTAATATCAACATCTTCAGGTTCGGGCGCCATCGTTACTCTCTCCTCTTACAGTATCTCTGCTCTGCCTCTCTCTCTCTATTCTCTTTTCTTCCGCTTTTTCTCTTCTTGGGTAGAATGGTCGGTTGGATGTATTAAATATAAAACGAGATAGCAGTCGCTTGCGGGCGCGGATTTCCTCCGAAAGCCTTGCGCAGTAAGTTCCTGCGCTGGGAACCAAGGTGGGGCCCAAAGTGATGTTTGTTGATAAATCCATCCCGTCCATCCGTTTTGGGAGCTCATTTTAGGACATGAAATAAAAAACGAACCGGATCCAAGACTCAAGTGGGCCGAAAACGTGAGGATTGAACGTTCACACAGTTGAAATATTTGTGGAGCCACAAGAGTTTCGAATCAGGATAATATTTGTGTTTCCAGTTCATCCCAGTAGTAGTGACGTTATGAACGGTATGGATGTCATATAAACGTCACTGTGGACCCCAGGAAGGTTTCAACGGTAGTAATTTACCTACCCACTTTTTCCTTTAGTTCGGCCCACTTGAGTCTTGGATCCGGTTCATTTTTGTTCTCATGTCCTAAAATGAGCTCCCAAAACTGATGGACAGGGGTGGATTTATCAAAAAACATCACTTTGGGCCCCAACATGGTTCCCAGTGCAGGAACTTCCTGCGCAAGGCTTTCGCCCGTCGCTTGCTAGAATGGAGCGAACAGATCGCTACGTGGTATAAACATGCATCGCATCCACTCCGTCCATCTGGTGGCCCGTCACATTTTCACCGTGTATCATTGTATTCAGTCAAATCAAAGAATTATGTAGGCGACAACATAGGTACAATTTAAAATCAAATTGGAATCGTCTACAGCACCTGTTTTACGCAGCTGCGTGAAACTTCCCGGCTATGCGGTGTTCACCATGATTTAGGGCTCTCAAACGAGCTAGTAAATGAAAGTATATGGAAAATGAATACGGAGGTAGATGAGTTGGGAGTAAATGATTTGCAAAGTAGTATTTGGATTGAAGTAAATGAAATGCATTCAAAAGTCAAAATACTATGTTTGAGGAGGAGTAAATGAAAGTAATTGAAATGCATTTGAATTTTTCAATATATTTCAAAAAATATATGTGGTATTTCAAATTAGCTTTAACATCCCAACTTGATGTAATATGCAATATTTAATAAAATGACTATGATAAGCTCGTTGAAATGTATACTTCATAAGAAAAAATGAGGAAATTTCAAGCCTTTGCATGCCACAATCACAAGGATTACAAACAAGCAACTTGTGAATGATTTTTAACCTTCCATTCAGATGACCATCCTTTTGATGGTTTAGATCATTCTTTTGGTATGATTTTAGTGATGTAGTTGATATTTGAATTGTTGGAGAGTATTATTAGTATGACATACATATGGTAGAAATGTGAATATTTGCACCTTTGTTTACTTGTGCAACTATTCAGAGATCTTAAAAATGCATTTTACCTCATTTACTCATTAGGAGAGGATTCATTTAGGTGCATATTTACTCTCATTTCATTTTATTTACTTTCATCCAAACATATCTCAAATGTCATTTACTTTCATTTACTCCTAATTTCACTTATTTACTTCCATCTAAACAACTCCTTATATGTAAATCTACTCTAACCGTTGTATGAGAACGACCATTTTAACACTACTTATAAAAGGGTAGCCCAATTTTGTAAATAATAATAATAATAAATAAATAAAGTTATAGACCACTCCATTGGGAGTAACATAATATTGCTTCTAAAATCTCAAGCTCACCTAACTTGGCCCACCTGACACTTCCATAAGGCTAATTTTTGTATTTTCGCTTCATACCGGCTACAACAAGCCTCCCTATGATAAACACTACATTGACTCCACTCACAAAGCTATGGCGGGCACTGCTATTCTTCATGGTGCGGCTCACTTGAGTTGCGGAAAATTGCTGAGCTTTTCCTCACTCCAAGAATCAAGTGTAGAACCCGATGAGCACTGTGGATTTGACATATAAAACAAGGTGGGCCCCACAAGCAGCGTGTTTTGTGCGACTAAAACTATGCTGTAGAGGACTCTAGTAGTTAAAATCATACCTAAAAATCTAAGTTCACATAGTTGTGTCCACATACATCTTGGAATGTCCTAATTTTCAGGAATCCATTCTTCCTGTATGGAAAGTCAGATGAGTGGATTGGATGGTATTTACACACGACATTGGACCTCAAATGCAATCTGAATAATTTTAATGGTGTGAGTCTATTAAATATGGTCCATTCTCGTCTATGAGCCAGTTACCATCAAACAGGTGGAGTAATATTCAAGTTATGGGACTTGTGTCTTTTCACATGTTTACGTCTTTGTATGTGTAAGAGCAAATGAAATTAAAAAATAAAGAAAGAAAAAATAAATTGTTCTCCCTCCTCACACAAAGAAGAGAAGAATGTAGAGAATAATATGTAAAAAAAAACCTACGTAATTTCAATCTTCTTCTTGCATCAAGAGAAACTCAAGAGAGGAATTTGTATACACATGGAAAAAAATTCTTAAGAAAAGCTTGAGAGAAAGCTTGCAATCCCTAGAATATTGCATAGTGAACTTTTTTTATTTTATGACTGTCGTTTCTTATTAAGGTGTGTATCTTTTTCTCTATATCCTCCAATTTTCATTTTATTGCATACATGTTGCTATAATTGTTGTGATTTTGTGGAATTGGTTTATACAAATAGTACAATATGTGTTTGGAAAATTTTCTCTGTAGTTTATATAAAAGGAAAGAAATCCACATCGTACCCAACGAAAACTTCTCATCTCAACTATTCCACATAGCTTGGTCAAACACAAGGTGGCTCTCTTGATTGACCAGGTGGATTTCATATGCATGAAGTCATTCTGTACGTATTACTATGAGTCACTAAAATAATGCATTTCTATTACGAAGGAAAGAGCTCGCCCGTAGCAAAAGCGAGAAAAATTAAATGAGATAAACCATAATGGTCAAGCAACAATCATCACACAAGAGAAGTCCATCAATTTTATGTGAAAAAACCCCTCAGGGGTAAAAAAACCATAGCACAAAACGAATAATCCATCATGAATCAGAAGTTACAAGAGAATGAATAAAAATTACTTGAATTAAAGCCCTACAAAAGACTCAAGCTAACCCTAACTCTTTCTCACACCCTAGAAGTATCTCAAACCCTTGAACACGTTTACGATTCATTGTGTTACCCTAATCCCATATTGCACCCCCTTTAAATAGGAAATAACAGAATTAGAAACAAATCTCGCACAAAATCGTGCAATCAACCTATACAATTCGCTGGCCGTCGGGCGCCCTATCCGACTTCATTAGGCACTCGACAGAGCTGAATTCTATCTAAAGAGTTCCATGAAAACATTAGAGGAATTTCAGGCGCCCTACATCCCCCAAAAAAATAGATCAAACAATTCAAATTCCAAAAGCCCATTTAGGGCAGTTTCGGATGCCCAACCAAATCTCGTTAGTTGCCTAAAGCCCTCTCAATGTCAAGATTAAAGACATCCCAAACATTCTCCATGTATGAGTGTGGATGTCATCAGCCTAACTCAAAACTTCTTCCCTCCCAATGCCATAGACATGAAATCCATGCTGCCCATTAGGCATAACACCCCTTGTTTATCCTATATCCCATGAGTTCGATTGATTCAACACTTGAGTGGGCCAACTGAAAATCATACCTAAAACCTCTAAATTTAAGTTGTATGGCATACTTTTGTTTGGAAATATTGTGATTTTTCCAATGAAGGATAAATGGATGAATGGAACATAAATATCATGGTAGGCTCAACACAAGCTAATGGACAACATTCTAAACTTTGTAGAGGCTGGCACTTCCCTGCTTTTTGGTACCTAATGTGGACACATGAAGCTCAACCATTGATCTTTTGGCCCTCATCATGGATAAAAAATGTCAAAAGATCTCTTCATTTGGTCAATTCTAAACTTTAGAGGATTAACATGCAAGTACATTGTCATGGTATTCATTAACTCATTTTAAACTGCCCAAATTGTGGGGCCACTGCAACTCATACTATAAACTGCTTCCCATAAGAGAATATATTCACTTTTGGGATTCAAACAATTGACCTTTCGCGCTGATACCATATCAAATAACCACTTTCTCTAAAACCTTGGGCAATTAGAGGATGGCATATCAATATATATATCAAGGGACTTTAACACTCCAACAGGTCCATCTCACTTTAAAATATATTTGTAACATTGTTTAAAAACTTGGTGGGCCAACTCCGGAACGGGTTGATTCAACTCAGATTGGCATTAAAAGCCATATAGTTTGCCAATCAGTGGATGGCTGGTGGTCTCACTCATTGAACAGGAGTGGCCCATCTAAAGATTGGATTGGCCTGCATCTTCATGCAGAGGCCCACCTTTCTAATCAGTCAAATGTCCTAAACAAGTGATAGGTTGGTGGAAAAGATTTAACTGCATGACAGTTAACATGCAGCCCTGCTGCAACTGATCAACTCTCATAACTTGACAGTCCATGTCTTCTTGTGTGGTCCCAATGAAGTGGGCCAATTGGCCCACAGACAAACCTGATCATGGACTGGCCGGACAGTTTTGCCCGTTTTGTTTCTGTTCTTTATCAATGGTTACAATTATCTGATCCGTATGATTATTATTATTATATTTTTTCACCATAGCTTGCTTCCATTTGTATGAACAAATGGGTGGCCTGGATTGATGATTAAACCGGCCTAACCTGATGAGCTTTGGGGCCTAGCCCACTTTGGGCTGAATATTAGACCCAGGGAGCGGGTCTGGGCCTAAAATTTAATTACTTTAGTATTTTAGGCATTAAGGGCTCGTTTGGATATCACCAAATAAGTTACTTTTTAACTTATGTCAAGTAATTAAGCAATAATGATCAATGTCGTACATCCAAGGTGGGCCCTATATGATGGACAATCAAAGATGGCACCCACACAATGAATGGTCCACATCAAAGGTTGGCCCCATATGATAGATGGTGGTTGTGAGGAGGACCAAACAAACTTAAGGGATAATTACTTATGATGTTGGAAACCAAATATACTTTTTTACTTTTTTGGTTGATAAGTATGTTGTTTACCAAACATGATTATCAACCAAATAAGTAGAAGTTGAGATAAGCTACTTATGGCATAAGTAGCTTATCCAAAGTAACTTAACGAACCAAACGCCCCTAAAAGACATTTCGGGCTAGCCTATTTAGGATTTCAAGAGCATTTTTGTCATGTATCATGCATAGTGGGGTTTGAGCTTGGGCTTGGGCTGGAATAGAGGTCGGGCCATGAATATTCATCACAGGTCAGCGCACGGTGATGATATATTCATGGGCTAGGCTTGGACAAACCTTGGCCTGACCTAGACCATTGAGCCTTGCCTCATTGGTAGACTCTGTAGATTTTCAACAGGGGGTCTTAGTTTCGAAACCCATCAGTGGTTAAAATCCACGCGTTGCATGACCCACTTGGTGGGTGGGTTGCACGACTCACAAAAAAAAAAAAAAAAAAAAAAGGGCAAACCCTGTAACAAAAAGAGTGAAATCATTAAAGGTTTGAAATAATCTAATTTAAGAATTTTTCCAAAGTATACCCTCCATCCATGACAAGTGCTATCATAAAAATGATTTTGACCATGGAAACATGACCGTTGATTTAAGAGTGCCTTTAAAATGCACATGTGCATCATTAAGGAACTGCTCACAAGTGTTTTTAAACCGTCCATTCTTTTGGTACAATAGTGGCCCACAAGATGATTGGGCTGGACCAACGGGCCACACTGGCTATTTTCATTGCCCAAGTCTGCCCCGGCTTGGCACCCAACCTAGATTTCAAGCCCAGGCACATGTCGGGCTTGCTTGGTGACCTTGTTTGGGCTGAGCCTTCAGGCCCGCCAGTTGGACCTAAGTTTTGGCCCAACAACTAATCGTGCTGGATTTTGAATCGGATCGTCCGATCTGTCCCATCGACGCAGCCCGGCCGGCTTATTTAATATTGATGAGCAGAAATTATCTGGATGGTGGCCCGACTCGGACCGGCCCAGTTCTTCAGTTGCCTAGGACTCAGGTCTATATGTTTAGGCCGGAACTGGAGGTGTTTAGGACCGGCCCAGCCCATTGCTGACTACCGGTTATCCCTCATCCGACGGTGGCCACACATCCTTACAAAATTACAACCGTAGAAGTGAACAATTGCCTACAAATAGATGGTGACAAAAAAAGAATGCAGAACCGGTCCACATTAATTGAAAAATCGTCCGGTGATTGAACGGTTTAGATCCTCCAAAATCCGGAAGATTTTGGTTAATCTATCCACTCCCACACGCGTGTGTGAACCCCTACCAATCCACATGCATACACGTGCCAATATGGGATACCGGCTACGATCATATCTTTGCATCAAGTGGAATACAGTGTTTAGGTCTTCTTCACTAAATATCATCCTATTTTAGATATCATGTGGGCCACATAGTAAACAAGAAATGGATGACCAGAGAAACTGTTTAAGCCGTCCGTTTGTGTTAAAGATTGTAGATTATCTGAATTGAAAAATATCCTTAATTTTAAGAAAGAGTATCTAAGTATTGTTTCAAATCAGATAGAAAGCCCAGATCTCGCAAAATCACACGTTTTATAGGGTCCGATTGGGCAGAGATTCACACGCGCGCGGAACTAGCAAACCTCTATTTCTCTTTTGCTTTTCGAGCACATGTCTGAGTCCTTTTCTCAGCTTTTAGATATTGTCCAGCTTTTTTTTTATTTATGCTTTCAAAGGTACAGACCTTATGATGGAAATGCCTCTAAGAAGTTTCGAACCTGAGACATCCTGCAGAAAGCAGCACGTGAGTATCTTCCACTTTCTCCACTGCTGCACATGCAGCTCGGCATGCATGCAAACATGGCACACATGTGTGATATCTGAGCCACCTATTAGGTGGGCCTATGTCTATGCCTGGAAATACAGGCTGGTTTACTCGTCAAATGAACCATATTTGCATGTTGGGAATAGGGCAATGGTGATTTTCTTTCCAACCGTCCATTTTCCTTCTACAAGTGTGGCCCACCTAATCAGAGGATTTTTAATGGACAGATCAGGTGGTCTACCATAACTGCAGGCCCACCTAAGCATTGGCTCGGATCAGGCACATGTGGCATGAATTATCTATTAAGGTTCGGTTCGGTTGCTAACTGGGCTGTGTTCGAACAAACATTCGAATAAATGGGGCCATATTTGTGTTCGGTTCAGTTTGGCATTGCACATTTTTTAACATTTTTCATTTTGGATAATTTTTCTAATTTGAATAATTTATTTTTTTCATGTAAAAATATTTTTATTTTATTACGTTTTCGCAAATTACAAAGCACAAATCATAGGATTTTTAATCAACCAAATCATAAATAATAACTCATATGTACATTATACATATACTTAATATTTATAAAGCACGATGTTCATAAATCAAATATTAAGAATATTAAATATTTAAAAATAGAAAAGAGCAATTGAGTATAGGGTTTCATTCAAAACTTTGGAGTTGGATGTGCAGGCCGACGAGCAGAGTGATGATCGGAATTGAACGACGAGCAGGAGTTTCACGTGTAGATTAACGAGCAGAGGGATGACCGGAATGGTGGAATCAAATGGGCAAGCTGCAAGCAAGCAAGACTGACGAGCAGAGGGATGACCAGAATGGTGAATTAGATGGGCGAGCTGCGAGTAGGATTGATGAGCAAAAGGATAGCCGGACGTCCGACAGGACTAAAGGATGAGTAGAGGATGACCGGAATCTCGAGCTGAGTGGGTAGAATCGTGAAGAGGGTTAGGGTTTCGGTCAGTTCAATAAACAAATGTGAAAGGGTGGGGGTGGCAGGGACAAACAGCAGAGGAAGAAGGAGGGTGAGAGTGGGAAGGACGAGCGGTAGAGAAAGAAGGATGGCCGGACAGGCTAGCGAGATGGTTGGACGAACTAGGGTTAGGGTTTCGATTGTTCTTCAGGTAGAGTAAAATTTCTAGGGCCGGTTAGGATTGAGTGAAAAATAAGTAGTAAAAAAAAAAACTATTTATACTATATATCTCATTTGAACAAATTTGAATCGAACAACTTCAAACCGATCAAATGAATTGAGTAAAATTGAATAGAGGTCTGTTTGTATATGATTTGAAATATTTTCGAACAACCAAAATCAAGTTTATTTCACTTTCGAATCGATTCTTCGATTCATTTCGGAAAAACGAAAACCAACCAAGCGGACTATTCAATAATTTGCTGTTCGTGTACAGCCCTACTGGCATGTATACAGGACAATCGACCGTGTATTATTGGTCCTAGGACTCCTTCAGGTGGGCCACACGTGTACGAAAACAAGCGGACGGTTCTAAAAACTTGCCAAAGCTCAAGCTATATGCATGGCCTATCTGGCCAGTGGCCCCCCCTTTTTTTTGAGCAGAGCATCTCCGAGGTGGGGCCCACCTTATCCGCGATTAAGATGTCTCACACCCATGGGACCATTAGCATAAAGGTGCTAATAGACTGTAGAGAGGTACATGTGACGCTGGCCAACCTCCTTTTTTATGGGAAGTTATATCGTACTCGGCTGCGTATGACACTTGATACGCAGGCACTCAGAAACTGTATACGTGGCACAGATTACCTGAATCTAAACCGATTAAATTGTGGATTCCACTGCCTCTAATTTTCATTCCCAAGATCAGAATTTTTGAACAATTCCAATATCTGATTCGTTGACACTTCTTTATAAAAGTAGGAACCATTGGATGCTAATCATTTTCAACCGTCCAATAAATGTCCACCAATTTGATAGTAAGATAAGAAAATAAGTGTCACCTTTGGATCATCGTACATCTAGTGTACTCATGATTTGGAGGCCATAGAATTCATTATATCCCACACGCGCAATTTCTAAGAAATTTTCAAGTGCCTGTGCATCATCCACCACAGTCTGCCAGAGTATCAAAGCTTCTCTTTCTTAAAAAGGGTGCACTGTGTGGTTGGAAGGGTGATGGTATTAACTGCACTCGCACCCCTCTGCCCTGTCTGGCAAACCACTTCCTCCCTCCACGTGCAGTGCACGTGCCACGATCCTTATTGAAATGAAATGATGTCTTACAAGAAGATGATCCGTCTGTGACTGCATAATTTTCAGTGCTCCTAGTTGTATGGGGACAATTGTACATTAACATCAGTCCATCTGAGCTGTACATTCAGGCCTATACAAATTTACTGGACTAGAATGCAAAAATCACGGTGATTGGATGATCCAATCCATCTGTAAGATGCCATTCTTTTTCATGGCCGTCCGTTTTCCAAGCCATGATGGGATGGCCAGGATTGTCTAATAAAAATGATGCTTTGGAACATAAAAGATTACTGATGATACCCAGCAAATAAATGGATTGGATTATTGATTAGACCTACTTTTCATAAGTGATCTTGTCCGTTCATTTTTGTTGATGAATGATCAATGGATAGAATCATCTGATTTGGACCATCACAACCATTTTTTGTTGAGTTTTTTTTCTTTTCTTTTTTTTTTCTTTTTTTTTTATATATATATACAGAGTTCAATGGACGACGTGATGGTGTCTCACGTACGTAGGCAGCATCTCTGGCTTCGTCTTAGTGGGCCCCACATGGCACCTGACATGTCGGCACATGTTCAAACTCCCCACATGGTACCCGGACCCGATAAACGATCCATTTCATTCTGGGAACATGCAAGTCTTCGCACTATGTCCACACGTTTTGAACTCATAAGTGGGGCCATGTTTCATTAATCCGGACCGTTGGTATCTTTCGCCTCACCGTGGATTGGAATATTCCATGGAGAGTTCCTAACATATCAATGGTCTGGATGACCGAACTATAGGCCACACTTGTCATGTAATCTGCCGCGATGGACCAGATTTCTTATTTGGTGTCTTGCAATTAAATAGGACATGATCCAGAACGTTCGTCAGGTGAGTCCCACCGTAATACACAGGGATTTATCAATCTCAGCCATACAATTGGACGATTGTTCCCCATGCAGTGCTGATTGGTGGGAATATTCTTTTCTACCGTCCATCTACAAGTCACCGGTCGGATGATTCCGAACATCTTATTAGTGATGCTTTTCCACCATTGAAAATCAAATACGCGATCCACCTGATTAACGGTCGGGATCATGGACAGATATGCCATGTGTCCGATTTTAGCGCAGCTCACCGGATTAGATGTTGGTCATTTGACATACGGTTAGATTTTCCTCGTTGCTTGACAAAGAAAGAGCTTTTCTCGACGCTTGATTGCATTAGGGCATTGTTCTGTATTCGCACGCGTGTGGAGCCCTTCCCACCCGCATGCAGCCACTCGTGCTATGATCGCACACGTGTTTGAGATTTCACCTTTCTATCAGGTGGGCCACACTGATTAGACCTGCAGAATAGAAATCAATCTTTTTCTCTATCTTGAGTGGACCGCAGGCTACGAAACAAATAGACGGCTAAAAGCAATCTTCCTAGCCGTCCATTTGCTTTGTAGAGTTATCCTTCGTGAAACCTGATTTTTAGGCCAGATCTAAGCTTTGTGGCCCACCTGATGGAAATTCGAAAGCTTGGCACGTGTGGGCAGGACTCCACACGCGTGTGGGCTGAGCGAACTCCTTTCATCTGATTGAACGCGTGTGGGCTGAGCGAACTCCTTTCACAGCCGTTCATTTTGGATTTTTATTATGGTAAGAAAAATGATTGTTATCCGTTTAATCCTCGATTCCCCTAAATGATAGCTTAATTATTACAAGCAGATCGGCCGTGTGTTTTATTAGGGTACGGTTGTCCTGACCACAGTATGGTACGGTGGCTGCTTTCCACCCTAGGATTACATCCTTAGATCAATCTGAACCGTTCGTATTCTTAATACCACCTTATAGAAGCTATCATCTTACGGTCTTGCTTCATTGATGTTCCATACCTCTGAACTCGGATTTCAATACGAGCCATTAAATAGGCTCTGATTTCTGACAATTGCAAATACCTCCCTCTTGTTTGTATTATTACAAGCAGCTCCCTTATACTATAGACCAAAGAAGAATCTGCACCAAATGCAATAAAAAAAAATATAAAAAAAAAATTTATTAGTGGCCCTGTTGTGCATAAATAGCATCCCATCCGTCCAATAGAATTCCTCCACCGTAAATATTGGATACCAAAGGAATAAGGCTTATCCAATCATCCAGCTGGCCACACTCATTTCATACCAAAGGAGTGGGACCCACCTTTCAGAGATCCAGATTGCTCATCTGGTGGGCCACATCTTTAATTGGAAATGCTCCATTAATCCCCGCCGCTGAATGATCTGAACTGTCAATTGGTGTCCAGTAGATGGACAGGTTATCAATTATTCCAACCAACGCCACTTGTCGAATAACTGAGCTTCTATGGGGAATTCTTTGAGAATGTCATCTATACATGATGGGGCCCACAAGATGAACGGTTTAGATCGACGGAATTTTGGCTCCACTGTGTAGTTGATGGGCGTGTGAGAAAACAAGCATTTTTTTCCGTGCCAAACATTGAATACATACATCCCCCAAAAGCAAGCATATGCCATCATGACGAAAATGTCGAAATGAGTGGTGTAGATGAAGAAGTAGGTTGTGGGTCCCACCGAGAAGAGAATTGGGTTGGATGGGGACCTCTGATCAGACCCATTTTCAATACATCATCATTGCAAGCATGGATGTTCTGTAGCGGTTTGCTAATTTCACACGCGTACACGTGGACGGATGCATCATAATGTGTGAGATATGGGCGTTTCATCATGTGATCTGCACCGTTTAAATCTTCTGGAAAAAAATAGGTCATTTTGCAGATAAGGTGGGCCACAGCATTATAAAAGAAATGAATGGCTAGAAAAAGAAATTTTAACCGTCAATATACTTTGTACGTTGTGGATCACTTAAAAAGTGAAATTAGCTGATTTTTTTTATGGAGATGATCTAAGCATTATTTCCAAATTTATAGGCGTTTCAGATCTCATACACGAGTGCGCCCGCGTGTGGACGTTACAGGTCTACACGCGTGTGGAATTAGAAAACCACTGTTCGGTGTCCTTTTCCATTTTTACCTGTAAATGAAGGCCCACTTGTAATCCATTTCAGAAGATAGATCTGATCTGGGATGAGATGTGATGACTGACAATGTGAGATCTGGGCCATCCATCAGGTCAGGCCAGTCCACTCATTGGATGGGCCATACATTTGTGTTGAATAAGGGTTGTTGATAACTGTTTTCCAACCGTCCATTTTTTTTTTCTAAAAATGCGTGTGGACAGCTGATGAGTGAACGGTCTTGCAATCATATATATCACTGGATTCCTTCCCCTTTGCCTGCTAGTGTGTGATGGTCTTGAAGGCCGATTACCACATTTCAAATTATTCTTGAGATCTAAGATGACAACGTGGTACACGTGTGAGATCTAAGCCATCATTTGGAGGGGCCCCATATTGGATGTGCATTGGCCCAAAAGTCAAGATGGTCCACCCATTGGGTTGACCACGCTTGTTGGACGCTGGTCCTTTTTTTCTAAACGTCTATTTTCTTCTCGAATACGTGTGAATCCATGATGAGTTACAGTGAACTCACTATTGAGGATGTCTTTAATCTTAACACTAAAGGGATTTTGGTCGCATAACAGATATGCTTTGGTCACCTGAAATTACTTGGAAGAGATGGTTAATCTCTAAGCATTGTTGGATTTAAAGATCGAAGGTTGTCGGTTGTCTCACTAGCTTTGCTTTAGTGCCCGAAACTCTCCAAATGGTAGTAGTTATTCTCTAGACAAATTTAGCTAAGTTCAATCACCCAAATGGTTGGATCAAGCACCCGACGATAGACGCACTATTAGGTCAACTTACATAAGTTTGCATGGATTTGTTTCTGATTTTGATTTTGTATTATTTAAAGGGATATATAATGATGAATTAATTAAGATAATATGAGAAATCTTAGACGTGTTCCCAAGAATTAAGAGAGTCATAGAGTGAGAAAAGAGGTTGAGTTAGCTTAAGTTTCTCTTACGAAGTTTATATACTGTAATTGTTCTTCATATGTTATAACTTCATATATTTACTGTGGATTTGTTGCGTTGTGGTTTTTTTCGTGAGGATTTTTTTGCCCAAAAATTTGGATTAATTTCTCTTAGTGGTTGAATATGCTTGTTTACTCGGCATTGTGATTGATTTCGATTGATTCTCACATCCGCCGCCCCAACACCCACCTGATGGATCCCCATGATCTCGTACAATCGTGACTTTAACTTCCTCCTCTTTTTTTCTTTCTTTTGTTCTGATGAGCCGTTGTATTGAGCTTTATATGGACATGATCAGGAATGATCACATACATCCACAGCATGGTAACCTTAGGATGCTACACGGCATTCCTCACTAACGTGTCTCACGTGTAGGAAATCCCATCCGTACAAAAGGTAGGCCTGACCATGAAGATCATCTGCTGCAAGATCCAGGTTGGCCCATTCATCAAGCAAGCAACACCAGGTAAATCAAAAGACTGGCGATGATCATACCCAAAGTGCACGTGTGGACCAGGTGATGAATGGATCGGACTGGTCTCCATCCCCAAACGATCTTCATGGTGGACCCCACTTTTTGTACGGATACTATGTCCAACTCATGTGACACGTTGGCAGAAAACGCCGGGTCGCATGCTAACTTAACATGGGATCAGATATGGATCATCCATCGCAACGGCTCTAAAGAAGGGTGTTTATGGAATTTTGAAAATCTGGCTGTTTATAACCAACGGCTTGGATTTATCCAAGTAAACTTGCGGCTGGGATTTTACCAGGTTCTCTCCTTTCCTCTCTCCACGTAGCCATCAACTTTTTAAAAGCATACAGACTGTTTCTTTTAAATGACACGTAATGGTAGAGCCATTACGTGTGGGGCCCACAATGATGAGTATCTGTCATTACGTCTTTCTTTTATAATGTAGAACTAGAAGAACCGGTATATGGTGGAGCCATCTCTCCAGAGCACCCATGGCAGGGAAATATGTCATTTTGAACCGCCCATCATGTTAATAGTACTGCGGATGGAAAGTGGTAGATAAAAAAACCAATTTTTTGATGATTTTAATCGTCTGATCAATGGTCATGGAATTAACGGTAGAGAGCAAAATATTTAACGGTTAAAAACATTCAGCACCGAAAGGTGAAGAAAGACGGTTGATTGGATAATTTAATAGGTATGATTTATCAAATATCATCCATCCATGATAGGGCGCACTAGATGGACAGCTCTGATTGGTAAATTTCTCTGCCATGTGTACTGTCGACAGACGGCTGTACCATGTATGGTTCTTCCCGCTCTACCGTGGGACTTCCTAACGGCTTTGACGGTTGACCGTTATAGTAGGTTTGTGAATCTCTGATGGAGAATGTAGGTACATCCGGAAGAACTGGATTAGGGTGGAGCCATTACTCTTTAAGTACGGATGACAGGTTGGTGTAAAAATCGGGCCCGTCTATATCTATGGTCCAAAAATTAACGGTTTACATTTACGGCGCGTTTGTCTATCCATTTACCTGAGTAAATGATGGTAAATGAGTTATGATTATTTTTTCCTTGCGTTTGGAGATAGGTACAAGTCACGCAATAAATGCGCAAGCAAGATAGTAACCAACGAGTTGGGGACGTAAAATATTTGGGTCCCACAGTGATGTATATATTCAATCCATGTTGTCCATCTGTTTTATCGGAACTAACTCAAAAAATGACATAGATTTTTTGCTAAGGTGAAGCACACCATGGGAAACAAGAGAATACTGTCGTGCACCGTTAAAATTGAAATTTTATGTGGGGCCCACAATGATAGTATCTGTCATTGAACCTGTTCAAAAGGTTAGAATGACATAAATGAAGCAAAAAAACTAAATATCTGCTTGATTCAAAACTTTTATGGCTCATAATAATTTTTCAATGGTAGATTTTCAATTCCCATTTTATCTTCAATGTGGTCCACATCTGTATTAAATCCGCCACATATTTGGACTTATGGCTTAAAATTATGGTTTAAAACAAATGAACGGCGTGAATGCAACACATACATCACTATGGGCCCTATAAATTTTATGTTGTGATCCTAGATCTTAATAAAACTATGTTGTGATCCTAGATCTTAATAAAACTCTCATGTCAAAAGTGCGAAAGTGCAGCTTACTTTCAACTCCACTGATAAGTAATTATCACTGGTTTCCAGTGATTTACCTGTGACCATAGTTAAACAAACACGCCCTTAAGAAATCACACCTATTAGACAATCATATCCGTTACTTTTTCTGTAGCTTTTCTCACTGCTAATTTTGCCGTTAATAGCTTCTGTTTTCCACTGTCAATTCAACGGACAGAGATCGGATGGATAGAATTGTCTAATAGGTTTGAACGTCCAGATATATACAATCCATGATAGGACCTTGTATATGGACGGACCAGGTTTTCACATCTGGCTGCCATGTGTACTTTGGAGAGATGGATCTACCGTCCGTTCATGTGGTATGTCCAATAGCTAATGGGCATAGACAAACAATATAATTGTACGGATCGTCTTAAGCCTTCAATGAAAGGCATACAAATAGACATCAAAGGATGGCAGTCTTTGTGTTCAATTAGAAAAGGCTCATTCATTAAATGGCTAGGATTGTCCGATCAAGTTAGTCTTTAGTCACATGCTAACAGATGGTGGGGCCCACAGTGCTAACACCGTAAAAGCTGGCCTTGACCAATTAGGTTGCACAAAACAACAGATAATTCAGTTTCAACAACTTTTAAACATGCTTTATATGGACTCATCTTTTACAGTACTGTGATGTGCCAATATTAATAAAAATAAGGATGCCCATATTCCAGGGTAGGAATTTTCTATGACCCTGTGGCCATAGTTTTAACACGGGACATGTTTCTGTTGACTTAGACTCTATCAACTCATGCCTTAAAATGTTATATTAGAATGGATGGATGGTGTGGATATATCATATACATCATGGCCAAGCCCCACAAATTTAAGCCAATGCTTTTAGATAGGTTTTCAAAGCAAAATACCAATGTATTTTCAAACACGAAAAAATTATACCTATTAGTTATTTATAAGGTATTTACAATGGATTTGGAAAATCAAATAGACTCTAAATGATTTGTATGCTTCTGACAACCCTGGACATGATCTAAATGTGCGCTTCACAAAGATGCCTATGGCAAATCCACTTCACTCATCTGCTTTAAAAGACCATAATAAAATAGGATTCTAAAAATTTTGCAGACCCAAAACTCAAGTGGGTCATGCCACATGAAACAGTGGGAATATTTGAGTAGTAATAATTCTATGAATAGTTTGGATGGCATATAATCATCATGGTCAGCTCTAGAAATGTTTCAACGGTGGACATTTCTATTTCCATTGTTTTGTTGGTGTGGCCCACCTGAGTTTCGGATCTACCTGATTTTTAGAATCCTGTTCTATTGTGGTCTTTCAAAACAGATGGACCAAGTAGATTTGTCACGAAAATCTCTGTGGACCCACATTGCCCCCGGGAACAGAGGGGTCACAGGCAATCCGCTCCCTAATGAGATAGCACAAAAATAGCCTGATCAAAAAATTTTGTGGGTCCAAAAGGGTTCAACGGTGGGTCATCAATTTTTGTGGGCCCAAGAAGATTTCAATGGTGGGCATTCAATCATCATTATTTCTATTTCCTCTGGTGTGCCCACTTGAATTTTAGATTACTTAATAAATGGACGGACCTCATAAATTAAAGTGGCACTGCCCAATCTCGTACGTCGTCGTGTGTGAGAAATGCTGAGAGGCACACCCAACTGCCCACCACGTGACGACCCAACTGTTCATAAAAATTCTCCTGATAAATGGATGGACCACGTCAAAAGAATCTTAGTTATCAGGCATGATAACCATACATGTGTTGGAATCTAAACCGTTGATCATAATTCACCTTTGTGTGGACAATGATGATTCTGATCAGTCAGATCTTTTAGATGAAGCTCATCTATGGTAGGGCATTCTAGATTAACAGTCTAAGTCAATAGAATAGAGGACAAAAATTCAATGGCTGTGATCTTCCAGCCTGGGAGAATTTTAGTACATGGGGCTTATATAGTGGGGCCAATAACATGGACGGTTTGGATCATTGAACCATGGCCTCCACTCGTGCAAACCCGAGCATACTAATGATATACTCGCGTCTTAGGCTAAATAGCTAAGGTGGTGTGGGGCCCACTTGCCAGAGCAGCGGATGGCCCGTGAAGATGACAAATGCAGTTGTGGGTACTATGCAAATATCTCTTTTCGGAAATACCAATGCCAACCAAGCGAAAAACAGTTGAAAAGGCCCGTTCACGGTACACGTGTCAATGTGGCACACGTGTGTGGCACCTCGACCACCCATCAAGTCGGGCTACGGAGCATACATGCTCTGTCCAAAAAAACAAAGAAGGAAAATTCAGCAGAACAGCCAGAGTGGATTATCTTTTTCAGTGGGCCCCATTTTATGGATGGATCAAAAGAAATTAGATTGTGTACTGAGTTTACTGAGTACGATTACTCAGTTATCGTACTGAGTAAACTCAGTTGGGCCCACTGTGAATGTATGTAGTTTATCCACACCGTCCATCCGTATTTTTTAGCTCATTTTAGTGGTTGAGAACAAAATGAAAGCATATCCAAAGCTCAAGTGGACTATACTAGAGGAAACAGTGGGAGTAATGATTTCCACCGTTGAAACCTTTCTAGGGCCACAATGATGTTTATTTGTCATCCAAACTGTTCATAAGATCACACAGACGTAGATGAATGGGAAACATAATGATGTTCATTTGATCCAGAGCTTCTGAAAAAATTTTCAACTGTAGATGTTCAATTCACAGTGTTTCCTATGGTGTGGTCCACTTGAGCTTTGGATATACTTCATTTTTGGGCTCAAGCCCTAAAATTATATGGCAAAATGGATGGGGCATAACGGATAAAATACATAAATCATGGTGGACCCCACAGGAGTTTACTCAGTACTTAGTGTACTGAGTTACTCAGTACGAAATCCGCTTCCAGATCAAATGATATTTCTCTTCATGGATTTCATTCGGTTTCGTAGCTGATGAACGTCCCAGATCCTAGACACGCGTGCCATATTGTCACGTGTGCCACTTTCAATCTGTAAGCGCGCGAATCGCTCAGCACCTGCCATATCCTTTTGCTTTTTTACTTTTAATGGAAGCGTGAATTCAGGTACACCTATCGTTAGCTGCACCCTCATGCTTTAATCCACGTCGTTAATTGAATTAACAACGGTCATGGACGGCCCACCTCACGCCCAACCCATGACCAGCTTTTAATCCAAGTAAGGGACGAACCAACCACTCTCACCCGATGGTGGGCCCCACACCATCCTCAATGTCACTGCAGAGCCTACGTCACCATCGCTTACACGAGAAGCCCACCCCACCAACGAACGCTCTTTTCCCTGTGGTTGGCGTCTCAGGGTAGTCTCACCACCGTTTTAAAAATGTTGGCTCATCTAACTTACACATGACATAGTTGTAGAAAAATCTAGACCGTCAAAACCACTGTCCTGATGCTGGAATCTAAAACTTGCACTGAGAAGATGATATTAGCCGCATGATTACTTTTCTTTGAAGTGGGTCCACTCACTGCATTACTTTCAGCCATCCATTCATTACCACCATTTAGATGGTCAGTGTGCCCCAGAATTTGGATGGTGTGGATAGCAGTACAAGTCTAAGAAGGATGAGTCACTACCATTTTGAAAATGGTGATGAACTATCACCGGAGTGACATACAAAAAACTATATTATTTTATTTTAAAACGGTAAAAGGTGATTTGTTTAGATGCACTTTATTCAACATCCGTACACGTGGCACAGATGGTGACACCATAGCACTATCCATATAGAGTTGCGAAAGACAAAAAAATGCTACTGATCAAAGGATTCTGACCGTTAGATCATGGTCCATAAAAGTGATGGAAACATCAAACACGTTCGTTATCTAAAGTGATGACTAGACTTATCAATGGGCCTTCTGTTGTTGGGTTAATAGATGGACGGTCCATGTTCACCATTTCTCGAATAACGCCTCTACTGATTGAAATGACCAAAATGTTTCATTTATTTTAGTTCCGAAAGGTGGCCACACCATTAAAAATAATTTACATCACCCAAAGACATCCAAATTCACCTAATAATCCATCCAATGAGTTATAAGCTAAAATTTTGGGTTGGGCCCCACCTAATGATTGGAAAGATACAAATATAAGCTTGATAAAAACTTCCATGGCCCTAAGGAGGTTTCAACATGTGGCCCACTTGAGTTTTAAATCTTCTAAATGTATGGGTTCATGTCCTAAGTTTTGTACCTTATTTTTTACTTGGTCCTGCGGTAGCTAATTAAAAGGGATACATGTAATTCTACGAAATTGCATCTTGGATATAACATATGTGGAGATACTTGAAGTGGGTTTTACACTGGCATTTGTTAAGCAGTACCATGATATCCACAAAATTAGGGTCGCGAGCTAACATGGTTGAATTGATAGAAAGCTTAAAGATAGTGGTAAATTCAAAAAGAAGGATATGAAAGGCTAGATCATGCCGAGTTAGACGTCATGACTTTCAAGCTATGTGCGTGTGGAAGCTTATAAATGAAAGAAAGTGCAACAAAACAAGGAGTCTTATATCAATCAAATCAAACAAACTAAATAAAATCTATTTTTTGAATTGCTCTGTGGTTCTTAGCATTATCGGTCTTTTACATTTCTTAGCGTAATCTCGACATCTTTACTATTCTTTAGCTTAATTTGTCATTTACATTCCTTAATGTAATCAGTGCTTTACATTTCTTAGCGAAACTAATAACAGTAATCTAGTAGCTGTTAACTTATATGTAATTCGAAGTCTATGCTCATGCGTTAGACTTAATTAAATATCAAGCAAGTTCTCGACTCAGAATTTGGGACAATGGTAAACTGAGTAAAGATAACTTCGTCTCAACCTTGAGGCCAAGGCATCAAATCCCAACATTGGGGGTGGCTAACATTGTTGGGTAACTAATGGACATTGTTGGGTAACTAATGGTGTGGGCGTGTGTACTAACAGTGGGATGTGTGAACTAACTTTCCCCCCAAAAAAAAAAAGTTCTAACAGTGGGATGTGAACTGTAAGTATTTTTCTTTTTGTTTGATCTATATTAAAAAATCCTTTCGTAGGAATGCATAGGTGTAATCTATTATTAGAGGACGAACTTCACCCTCCAATATCATTACTTGATTACCTCAAAACAATACCATGCAAGTGGTTAAATAGGTGATTGGTCTTACTCGATCTTGATCGCTTACAACTAATTTTAACGTAGCGGACTAATTTAGCGCTTGGGGCCTTGATTATTCAATATAGATCGAGTTGCACATTCAATTTTGCCACGCTAGTACAAACCACATGATCAAATTTGAAACCTAGAGGCAACACTAAGATGAGCTGATGACATGTATGGGCGGAGTGGATGAAACACAAACGTTAAGGTCCAAGCCACATTTTATGGTAGGAACATCTTTCTACCTCCACTACATCTCAAATGATGATATGAACCGCTCATATTCTTGATTCCATGTTCCCCAGGCCAGCACAGGCTTATAATTAAGTACAAGATTCAAAGGTCAAGATCATCAACAAAGCATGATGTGGTAGGATTGAGAAATTGAACGGTTCAGATCTTTCTAAGTATCAATCCGGGGATTGCTAAAAAGGTCTGTAGAAATCAGCAAAATGGGAGATGCTACAGTAATCCCGGAATATGGTAGATCGATCTGTCCACCGTACACGTGGCAGTGTGATGTATCTATCACGGCTTCCCTCTTGTGGGCTCTATCATGTATGGTTAGTGTGTCATTAATCACACTAATTGGGCATTCCACTCCAATATTTCTCTCTTCCGGCACTGATAGCTGACCGTTAACCAGATTTGTTTTCCACCGTTGCTTCGAAGGCCACTGATCAGATGAATACAACCATCCGATTTATGTATATTTTGAATCATTTTCCATCCACAATAAGGTCACTGAGATGGACGGTCCCAAGTGATAGATTACTGCCACCTTTGCTTGTGATGGATTTTTTTTTTAGAATTAGACTGAGCGGACCATCCTAGCCATTTATTAATATAAGATTTCTATTTAATTAATTCAGACCGTTGAATACTTCCTGTTAGTGCCACTTTTCTGTTCAATGATCGGACAGTTATAACAATCCGTTCATATGATTATTGGTTTATGACGTGTCTACAGTGGGCCCCATCATTTGAACGGTTTGGATTCTTCGGTGAAATGTATGCATGTGTATCGATGATCATGATCTACCAAAGGCATGCACTGAACATTAGATCTTGCCCTCCTTTGATGGGACCCACATAAATATCAAAAAATCTTTCATTATTTTGTGTGGACCACTTATTCCAACACCTAGTTAGAGATCATAAAAGGTGTACACTGTACAAAAAAAAGAGGACAGCTTTTGATAGACTCGTACAGCTTTTGTGTGGGCCCCACGAACTTTATTTACTGATACAGATAAATAAATAAAGTATTTAAAAAATCGCATCGTTTATCTTTTGCCCCTTTAATTTTCCAAAATTACAGAAAATACCATTTAGTCTTTAAAATTCAGGTTCCCAGGTTCATAAATAAGAAGCCAGCTTTGGTACGTCGAGGGACCACTGAAGTAGTTGCCCTCATCGACTACCATGTATAGGAATGTGGACACGTGGCGATTTTCAACCACTCAATAAGTGGGCCCCACCAAAGATGGGCCACACACAAAGACATCATTCAATCGGAATGATATGTAGTCAACAATATTTATCGTACCTGTTTGGATGGCCATTGATTATTTTGGTCTTCCAGTTTTCAATAGTCCGAATCTGATTTACTGACTCAGGTTGGAAATCGGATTGCGTACTGAGTTACTCAGTACGATAAGTACTGAGTAAACTCTGTTGGGCCCACCATGAATGTATGCGGTTCATCCACGCCGTCCATCCGTATTTCCATCTCATTTAAGGGGTTGAGCTCAAAATTGAAGCATATACAAAGCTCAAGTGGACCATACACAGGAATCAGTAGGGAATAATGATTTCCACCGTTGAAACCTTCCTAGGGACCACTGTGATGCATAAGATCACACAGACATGGACGAAGGGAAAATATAAATATCAGTTAGGCCCAAAACTTATGTGGCCCCCAAAAGAATTTCAACGGTAGACATTCAATTCACAGTGCTTCATGTGGTGTTGTCCACTTGAGATTTGAATATGCTTCATTTTTGGGTTGAAGATCTAAAATTAACTGGTAAAATGGATGGACGGAGTGGATAAAATACATAAATCACAGTGGGCCCCACAGAGTGTACTCAGTACGCAATCCGCTCCCTCTGGTGGTGTTTGGATGCCCCCATCGAACTGAATTATAATAATTATTCCTTGGGCCTAGTTTTGCACCCTTGAAAAATGATGGTGACCGTTCAAACATCCGCATGGAAGAAATGTAGGGCAATCCAGACCGACCAAATCACTGACCCAACTGTGTATGGAGGAGAAGCTAGAAATTGCAAACCTACTGTTTTTCCCCTTCAAATTTCGACCACTCACCATCTTTATATTTGACCATCCATTTGATAGCGACTAATTGGATGGTTAGGATTGATTAATCGATAGGATTTAGATATTCGCTCCATTCCACATGAGATGTATGACTCGCCACCATTTTTTTTTTTTTTTTTTACTGGTCAGCTCACAGCTTTTCAGATGAGACCCATGGAGAATATTATTGGGAAATATTGGCTGGGGTGGCTCCCAAGTTTGAACATGTTGAGGTAATCTTTTCGTAATCTAGACCGTTGATCTAATGGGCCCCACGCTAGATAGGGGACCCACAAAAAGTTTCCAAGATTCGAAGGTCCTATCCCTTCTATTACTATTAAGCAGCCTACAAGCTCCCGTTCAATGGACAAAAAACAGAAAAAGAAGAAAGGGCAAAGACTAAAATAGTGTTGTATCCACCGTCCATGGTGGTGACCATAGATCATTGAACTGTGGGCCCCACATCAAATGACGGGAGAGATCATGTGATGAGGCCCATCCCCCCATACTTATGTTTTATATTATCTTATTTTAGATCATGAAATACGAGAAGATGAAAAGTCTTCCTATTGTCTTAAGGAAGCTAGCAATATATTAAGAATTTTCTTTGGGGGCTTTTTTTAATATATAGTGGACAGCTAAACCATGGTCTTATAGCAGTCTTATATATATAATAAAAGAGAAATGTTCACATCTTTCTCAATGGATTCCGTCTGTTGATTTGGATGCGGCCCACTGTTATGTGTACACGGCATCGGAGTCATAGAAAAGGTAGGTCCCGGCTTGAAGAGTGATGGATGCAAAGATAGAAGCGATCCATTCATCAAGTGGGCCACGCCGGTGAAAACTGTAGAAATCAACGGACAGATGATGTATTGACTCAATGTATCAATGTGCCCCACATGATGAACGGATTGGATTGAATTTTTTCCTAATGATCTTTTTGGGTGGCTCAGATTCTGTATCCATTCGACATGTTGTCCGTACATTGAGATGGACGTTAACGTTCCTCACCATAACCACAATAACACTATGAGAGGATTGCTAAGCCGGCAGATAAAAGGCATACCATCTACCCGACGTCACGTGTGCCAGCGTGACAAGTACGTGCAATATTCAAGATTTACATCACGTGGTCTGGTCCGTTCATCATGTGGCCCACGATGTTCGAAACGGGTTGGAAAACTTCAAACAAGTTTCCTCCGTATAATTTCTCAGTGGACCGACATGATTATCGGGCCAGACGGTTAACATCGTACGACCTTCGTGATGGACGGATAGGATCTTGTCCCTATGTGCCATGCTGGCACAAATGGTGGCCTGTATATGAGTTGATCAGAACCGTCTATTGACGGGCCGATAATGGCACTGGCCGAAACACTACCATGTTGAAGGAGAAACCTCACCGTCTTCGTTCTGCCGCTCAACTGAGATGTTCGCACGCGTGGCGGAGGAGGCTAGTCGAATTACTAAAATATCCTCCAAATGTGGCAAATGACATTTCCATCCTTTTACGGAAGCAACCCACAAGAATTCAGAAACGATGCAAGAGATCCGGCGAACCGCACACGTGTAAGAGATCCGAGCCATTCATCAGGTAGTTGACCTATAAACATTCCATTATCCAAATTTTTGGGAAGGACAATCATCAACTGAGCTCCACGTGTACCGTAAATTTAGGACCGCTGGATTTCTTGGTTATAACCGTCCAATTTTCTCATAGAAATTTGACCTACTTGATCAACGGCCCAACATTATTCATCGGCCATTGCATCTTCACAGTGTACTCTACCTGGTGAATGGTCCAGATCTTTGATACGTTTGCATTCCATCCGAATCTCCCACGAGCTTTGAGTTGGACCATGAGCGTCTGCAATACTGCAGACGCGTACAGAAACCAAGATCTGCAGGCCCACCATGTTATGTAGGTGAAATCCAGTCCATCCATCAGGAGCGCTTGTCTATTTTGAGCCCAAGTGCCAAAAAACAACCAGATCCAGAACTCATTTGGGAAACGCCACCAGGAAGAACGGGGATGGTGAGCCAAACATAGGTTTGCTTGTAGGGCCATAACATGAAACCCGTTCATCTGGGTTGACTCACCAGGATGAAAGGAACATACAGCAAGCATTCTGATCTAAAACTCAGGTGGGCCACACTGGGTGAACTTAGACGTTTTACGTGCATTTTTACATTCTTACCATTGGTGTGACCACTAGGAATTATTGATTTATTTATTAATGGAGCTGATCTTTTATATGTACGGTGAGAATAAGGTTTTCCACCTGATGGACGGAGTGGATTCACATTTACAACATGTGTGGGCCCCAGTGAACTTGTATGTCTTACCCGCTACGTAAAACAGGGGTCATACGTATACTATTCCGGTCCCTTTCACTTAGCAGTCACTCAAATTTGTTGTGGCACCCATGCATGAGTCTACGCGTCGTTTCACAAGGACGCGGATTGCGTGGTGACCTAACACCACTGTATCTATGTGGTGTCAGGACTCTGTGGGTCCCACCGTGATCTATATTTGTTTCATCCACGCCGTCCTTCCGTTTTGCCAAAACAATGCGGATTGCGTGGTGACCCCAACACCACGTATCTATGTGGTGTCAGGCCTCTGGGCCCACGTATCATTCTTAGAAAATGACGCCGACGGCTGGGATTACAATCGGGCGGTTGGAAAAACGTCCAACGAACGATAGCGATTTCAATGTGCAAAAGCTCTCAAGCCTACTGGTTGGGATCGGTCTGGTCGAGAGCATACGACATATCCACGATCGGGCCCAAAAGATGAACGGTCATGATCGGGTACTGAGATTCAGTTCTCCAGGCAGCGGATGTTTAAGTAGACTAGAGATAACAGAAGAGCTTCTGGCTCACATGTTCGAGATCTACCATACCAGTCACGTACTTCACACAGGAAGCATATGCTGCAAAAGAAATCAATCCTGTCCATTCAGTCAGGGGAGGGAAATGATTCAATGGAATCGTCTCCACCAAAACCCACGTGTAGCCTACCTTCTGCTCGATCATGTACACGTGGCAGAAAGAGTGGAGGTTGGTAATTTCCATAACATGGGTTCTGCTGTATGGGGCCCACATTTCATAAACCCCACCAGTCAGCCTATCCTAGCCATCCAATCAATGGACTCCAAAATGGATGGTGAAAAAAAGAGAGCCAAAAGTAGATATAAGAGGCCCGAAATTCAGATGCAGGCCAGTATATAATTGGTGGGTTTTGTGAAATAATGGCCATCCAAGGTAGGGCCAGAGATGGATGGCTATATTAATTCAAACTTGCCACTTGTACGGCGGAAGAGGGGTCAAGGGAATTAGGTAGAGGCGAATTTACTCAACACCATCAATCAACCTCATCATCATAACCTTGTCCTAGTTACAAGGATGTGGCCACAAGTTGCCACCTGGCTTCCCAATAGGAGTAGTGAGGCCAATGCCGGCCCGTCACCTATTTGTATGTCTCCATCTGCATCTAAGTAGGGTAATACCCTGGTAATTTTCGCTCGAATGGGATAGACGAGTACATGCCAGGTTAGTATAGGCAGAAAGCCTGCACTTAGGTTTGTTGATGTGATGAGCTTATCATCATTCCACTAATATTAAGATAGTGTGCCCATTTGTTCTCTACCAATGTTGGCTAGCTGGGTCAAGTACCTATTCCGAGCTTTCCAGATGGATGGAAGGACAGAGCATCTAATGGGCGCGGATCTGCTAGTCCACTGGGAATTAGCATTAGGGGTGGTTTCAAATCTCCGGTGGTTCCCTCCATGATGTATGTGTTTTATCCATTCTGTCCAGTCATTTTTCCATCTTATTTTAAGGCACTAGCTAAAAAATGAGACAAATCCAAATCTCAGGTGGACCACACCATAGGGAAACAGTGGGGATTGAGCATCCATCATTAAAATCTTCCTAGGGCCCACTGTAATGTTTATTTGCCATCCAACCTCTTGATAAGGCCACATATACCTAGATGAAGTGAAAAAAAAACAAATATCGGCCTGATACCAAACTTCTGTGCCCTCAAAAAAGTTTTCAACGGTAAGCAGTCAATCCACACTGTTTTCCTGTGGTGTGGTCCACCTGAAATTTGGATCTATCTCATTTGTGAGCTAGTGACTTAAAATAAGATGGAAAAATAGATGGACAGTATGGATAAAACACATACATCATGGTGGGGCCTACAGAGATTTGAAACCACCCCTTATGCTAGTTCCAGTGGGACTAGCTGATCGGCGCCCGCATCTAATGTTCTGTACCTTAAAAGGACGGTTGTACACGTGGATACCTAAGGGGGAGGGGGCCATGTGTCTCTCATGCCAAAAACAGCTTATCAATCTTTGTCTTATTACAGGTAATACTCGATGAGGAAATGACAACTTGAAAGGGCAAGTACAAGCGCCCCACACGTGGAAACGTAGCCCACGTATCTTACATTCTGTCCATTCATCAGCTAAGCCCCACTGTGAAAATGCCTTAGCCCAAAATATGGAGACTTAAGACCATTGATTACCCTTTTTTCTGACCGTCCCTCATATCTCATTCACGTGTGGTCCACCTGAAGATTTACCTGCCTGACAAATGGTCCGGATCTCGAACAGCATTTGCGTGACGAATGGTCCTGATACATCGATTTTGTGTAAGTGGGACCACGTTTTGGTGATCAACGGTTGATACAACGGGACCCATCATGGATCGATAATACCCAAAACATTTTCTAGATTTGATTATACTCTCCATTCCGTCTATGGCTGTTACTTGGGCGGTGGTTGTATATTTTCTTCTGGCCGTTATTTATGATCTGGGAGGACTTTCACTGATCGATTGTGGCTCCCTCCATATCAACGGTGTAGATTTCTGAGTCATGGCCCAAATATGTACAAACTGGCGTCTCATAACAACATTCGCGTTAATGAAGTCAATATAATGCCAAAGAAAGGAATCCGGATCATTTGGCTCCAAGTAAGAAGTTTTCTCCATTTGGAGCTTTTTTATTAGACCATATCATTATATAGGTATACAACCTAGTCACATCTAAAGTGCAACGGGTCGCTCAATCTAACCTTGATCACATTGAACATCATGTATATGATGTGGACCAATGAAAATGCTTGGATGTCGGTCGTTTCCTAGGCCTGACCTTTCCTTAGTCTTAGGAGATAGTTAACTCTATTTAATGATAATGAGCCGTCTTCATGTGTACAAATCTGTACCGAGTTGGTGAGTCCCTTTACTCAAGGTGAAAACAGCCAAAGCCTATGTCCATTTTATATTCATGGTATAGGCTATGCCGGTAGACAGTCTAGATTAAACCTAGACATCTTAACCTAGGCCTAAACCAAACTAAAGGTGCAGGCTTAACCCCAGGTCTGGTCCTTGTACAGAAAACGCCAAAAATTTTGTTGAACTGACTGGGTTGAACGTTAACCCAGGTAGAGTGACCTAGGCTTAGGTTGTGTTAATGCACCGTTTTAAACCCGGTCTGGGTTTAGTTAGCATCAACTACGTTACTTAGGTCCATTGGACTCGGTAACTAGGCCACTTAGAGTCGCGGGGATACTTTTTAGTATCGACCAATCCTTGTCCTATTAATTTCACCGTGTTGATAAACTAAGTTGTTTATCCCCAAGGTAATCGATTCCCATAGAGGGTGTCTAGGAGCTGTCACCCTGGGTGGGTTGCTACGGTTCTGACTTAATTTACCGGTGTCAATCTAAGTTGCCTGTACCTAACGGACACATTTTCCGAAACCGGCCTTCAAGGACTCCCTTCTCTCCACCCCGGTAGCCACTAAAAATACTCTTTAGGTAGGGGAGATAAGTAAAACGGTCGAGTAAAGTCCTGTGATTTTTTTAATCCTGAGCTTTCCTTAGTCTTAGGAGGTAGATAACTCTATTTAATGATAATGAGCCGTCTTCATGTGTACAAATCTGTACTGAGTTGGTGAGTCCCTTTACCCAAGGTCAAAACAGCCCAAGCCCATGTCCATTTTATATTCATGGTATAGGCTATGCCGGTAGACAGTCTAGATTAAACCTAGACATCTTAACCTAGGCCTAAACCAAACTAAAGGTGTAGGCCTAACCCCAGGTCTGGTCCTTGTACAGAAAACACCCTTTTAGAACAACTTGACTGACCCAATTTGCAATTGGGTCCATCTCACTGGATCCGAATCCTACACAACTACGTGGAAAAATCTGGACCAGACCCAAATCAATCGTAGTTGATGCAATGAATCCAGGTAACCTGAGCCATTGATCCGGTGGATCTCAGCGCCCCTATGAAAAATCATAGCTGGTCAGGAACAGGATAATTAAAGTGGCACAACTATTTGATTCAACAAATAGAAGTTCCATTAGCTAAGCGTATCTCCCACAGATCCTCGACAGTGGGACCCACCCAACGATGCCAAGACTGAATTGAATGGCCACGGTTAGATTCAACGGACATGGATTGCCAGTGTGAATGGCTTTGGCCGGAAGTTCCTGCGGGAAGAGAGGTGCGGCCATCCGTGATTTTTATGAGAAATCCACCCCTCTATCCATTTTGCCAGCTCATATCAGGACACTAAAAAAATTAGGTAAATACAAAACTCAAGTGGGCCACACGAGAGGAAATAGTAGAGATTGAACTTGAAACATTCATATGTACACAGGAAAGGTATCAATGTAGGATTTTAATTCCCCACTTTTCCCTCTCGTGTGGCCTCCTTGAGTTTTAGATCCTCCACGTTTTTTATCTCTTGTCCTAAAATGATCTGAAAAAACAGATGGACAGGGTGGATTTACCAAAAAAATCAGGGTGGGCCCCACGTCAGTTCCCAGAGCAGGAACTTATTTGCAGGCAATCCGCGTCCATTACTAACCCGAGTTAGCTTTTATCCAAACAATGACATGATCACAAGCAAGAAATCCAAGGGCCCCACTGGATGAGGCTAAAGGTAGGCCCCACCAACCATGGAAGTCCCGTAGGTGCATAATTTCAGGTAACAATGCGGACTACTAAACTGGCCATCAGACACGTAACGGACACAAGGGACAGCTTTGTCAAAATCCAAAAGCGCAGGGACTCTTTTGTAATTCCAAAATCGGAAAACTCGGTTTTTTCAACCACTAGCTTTGGGCATCACGCAATCAGCCAGCGGACTTTTTCAAGCTCCAACCGCATTTTTACCATTTTAAAATAAAGAAATCTCTAGTTACTATTTCGTTATTAAAATAAAAAATAAAATAAAAGAAAGAAGAAGCTTCTTATTTTTTATTTTCGTATTTTTATACATTATTTAATTGTAGGTTCTCTCCTCCAACTACTAAAGAGCACTCCTCCAGGAAGAAAACCCACATGATCTCTAATTGATGGTTCCATTGCTACTACTACTAGTTAAAGATTCTTATTCCGTCATCCGTATTTGGTGAATTTTGACGTCTGAACTTCCTCCATCTAATCTGAATTTTCGGAAGTCTCTGTCTTTCCACATATGGAAAGCGATGCGTTTGGCATCCGAAGGATATCGGATTCCGACTTCTCAAACTCTCTCTACAGTGTCTTCTATTCTCATTCTCATCTGCAAATGTAGCTGAGAATAGTGAGAGAGAGAGAGAGAGAGAGAGAGAGAGAGAGAGAATCTCCTTTTTTGTTGTATGGCATTGAATGTTTTGTAGAGTGGCGATGATTTTTCAGCATTGATGCATCTAGATTTCAATTTCGAAGAGAGTTTTTTCGGCCTTTCATTCGGCGGAAAGATGTCGAATTGAAGTGGGGACTGAGCAAGGATGTTCAAAGCGGCGAGATGGAGGAGCGAGAAGAACAAGATCAAAGTGGTATTCAAATTGCAATTCCAGGCAACACAGGTATGATGACAAATTTTCTAAATTTGTGGAAGTTTTGAACAATTGAAGAGTGGATTTTTGCTTTTTGTTGTGTAATTCGAATCGGGCTGCTCTTAGCTCTTTCTTCTTCTTCTTCTTCTTCTTTTTCAAATGATTGGGATTTTCGTTACTGGACGCTGGTGAGAAATCAGGCAATGTGGTTGGGTGGTGATTGAAGAAGGATCTGAGCTTTTGGTTTTTTTTTTTTTTTTTGAATGCTTTTTTCAGGTGCCTCAGATAGGATGGGATACATTGATGGTGTCTCTAGTTCCTGTGGAAGTTGGAAAACCAACAGTGAAATCGGAGAAAGCTGTGACACAAGATGGAGTGTGTCGATGGGAGAATCCAATTTATGAAACAGTGAGATTTAGCCGAGAGCCGAAAACAGGAAAGATCAATGAGAAAATCTACCAATTCCTCGTTTCAACAGTATGAAATTGTCTCTCAATTTCTTTTCCTACTTCGGTTTGAAGATTCTGTTTGAGGTCACTAATTTCTCAGGGTTCTTTGCAGGGACCGTCGAAATCTGGTTTACTAGGAGAGGTTACCATTGATTTTGCAGATTATGCAGAAGCAACTAAACCTTCATCTGTTTCTCTGCCCCTGAAGACTTCAAAATCTGGCACAGTTCTTCATGTGAGTGTTTTCTTGATCTGACTTAAAACAAATAGTAATTTCAAAAATATCACATTTTCTCTGCTAGACCTCTGTCGGCAGATCCAGATCACAGATTTAACTCCCCTTGAAATGCCATACTATTTCCTACCTAAAACTCCATGCAATTATAAAATGTGTGTTCTTGTGACAGGTTACGATACACAGGATTCAAGCAGCAGTTGATGGAAGGTAAAATGCAACTTTTTTTGGGATATTTTTTGCAATTTCAGTCAATGAATAAGGAGTAATTTTTCTTTCTTATGGTTATATATAGAGAAGCAGAAGAAAATGGAGATGTGGTGGTGGGATCAAATGGGAGGAGCTTGAAGAGCCAATTCAGCAATTCTGATACACATGAAAGCTTTAAATCTTCTAATGATACCGGCAATTCGATTGCTATTGAAGTAAGGTTCCATCTTCACTAGGACATGGTTTCTTAGATGTTTTCGTGTTACAGACACAATAGGCTATCACATGTTTTTTAACTGGTTGAATAAGGGTTCTGAAATGCAAATGTCTTGAAAGAAATGATCAGCCGTTCACAAGACTGGATTGGTTTGGAATGGGGATCAACTGCATTTTTCATGATCTCTATTGGGTTGGAATCGAAGTTTCTATCTTTATAGAGATGCTTAGGGATTCTTTATCTTCAAGACTCGCAATTTTCTCAAGCACATGATGAAATTCATAGATCTTGGAATTTTTGTGCTATTTTTAAATGGTAATGGTCATTGAGCACAGCAATTTGTGCTCAGAGAGGTGGAATTATCTGACTCCGCACCTCTGGACTTGTATCGTGTCCTATTGGACCTGGTCCATACAAGTGGGTCCCACATTTTTGTGATCCAAACTGATGATCTGATAGGCCCCAGCATGGATCGGGGATGCCCACAATCTCCCATGTTGGAAGTTTGTTAGCTCTTCAAGGGGTGGTCACCTTAAAATGGATGAGTAAGATAAAAATGAAGCAATCAGGCACTTCCAGTTCCAACTAGCAAAAGCCAAAAACTGGATGGCTCAGATCCTCCAATCCGAGAGCGTCCCGCATCCACATTGGCTCCTATCAGATCAACAATTTGGACCATTGAACCATGGGTCCCACTATTATAAACTAGGGTGCTGCAAGACATTATCAAACTCCGGCAGCCCTGGATCAGATAATTCCTCCCAAGAGAAAGTGCCGATTGCACCGAGCTCCTCTTCTATTAGCTATTTGTATATCACTGTCTCCTGTCACTGAGTTTCCTATCACTAATAAGCATTTTGTTTCTGATGATTTCACAGGATAGTTTGTCTATTTCAAGGGAAGTGCAACTGGGCTTATCCCATAACAAAACCACGTCCCATCATGCAGAATCAAATGGTGTCCTCAGAGCATCTATTGGCAACGATGCCGTATCGGCTTCAAGCTTGGATTGCAGCTCAGGACAAGATACCTCACAAGAATTTGGATTGAAGAACAACGGAATCCAGCAGGACATTGCCAGCTTCGTATCATCTCTCAGTAACAATGGTACTGTGCCTCAAAAGCCAACAGCCAATCCTGTCCGTTCAGTTTCAGACACCCAAAAGCATAGGAGGTCAAATACAGACTGGTCAGTCAGTTCGGCTCCGGATGGGAGCACAGACGAATCAACGAACAGTTCCGAAGATGCCATTTTGAAAGATGGGTTGCAGGGTTCAGATGTCTCCATCGAAAAGCTCAAGAACGAGATTGGCATGTTGGCAAGGCAAGCAGAAGTGTCGGACCTAGAATTGCAGACTCTCAGAAAGCAGATTATGAAGGAGAGCAGAAGAGGAGCAGAGCTCTCAAAAGAAGTCTGTAACCTGAAAGAGGAGAGAGACGCAGCTAAGAGAGAATGTGAAAAACTCAAGGCAGTGCAACGGGAAATTGATTTTGGAAAGGTTTCGAATAAGTCGCAGTTTGACAGTCAGGATCAAAAGCATTTGCTAGAAGAAATCAAACAAGAGCTGAATTATGAGAAAGATCTTAATGCCAATCTCCGATTACAGCTGCAGAAGACGCAAGAATCCAATTCCGAGCTGATTCTTGCCGTGCAAGACTTGGAAGAGCTTTTGGAGAGGAAAAATAAGGAAACGCCATGTGTTTCCAGTAGCGAAGCAACTGTCAGGTCAGCAGCCCATGAGAATGGTGGCCCATTTTTGCACCGATCTGAAACCGATCGGGAAGGATGGGGAATGGGTTCTAAGCATGAATCAGAAGATGAAGAGCAACATGCACTGGAAGAATTAATTAGGGAGCATATTGATGCTGATGTAGCGTATTCGCTCGAACAAAAGATCATAGACCTGTCCTGTGAAATAGAGATGTATAAGAAAGAACGGGAAGAGCTAGAGGTGCAGATGGAACAGCTTGCGCTGGAGTATGAGATTTTGAAGCAGGAGAATCATGACATGTCTTCGAAGCTGGAGCAAAATCGGCTGCAAGAACAGCTCAAGATGCAATATGAATGCTCAGCTTCTTTGGCTGTTCTAAATGACCTCGAAATCCATGTTGAGAGTTTGGAGAAAGAACTCGACAAACAGGCAGAAGCATTTGAAGCAGACCTTGCAGCAATGACACGTGCCAAAGTTGAGCAGGAGCAACGGGCCATCCTAGCAGAGGAGACATTGAGGAAGACAAGATGGAATAATGCTAACACGGCTGAAAGGCTTCAGGAGGAATTCCAAAGACTTTCCATGCAAATGGCTTCGACGTTCGATGCGAACGAGAAGCTGGCCATGCAAGCATTAACAGAAGCTAGTGAACTGCGGTTGGAAAAGTGCCATCTGGAGGATTCGTTGGCGAAAGCTAATGAAGAGCTCCAATTGATGAAAGATCAATATAAAGTAGAAATGGAAGAGCTTTCAAAAGAGATAGACTTGAAAGAAAAACAAATAGATCAGCTGATATTGGAACTTGCAGAGAAGTCGAAGGAGATTGAGAATCAAAAGCAATATGGGGATGAAAGGGAGAAGGCTTTCTCGGAGGAAATTTTAACGCTTCGGACTGAGATCGAAAATCTGAAGGGAGAGAAAAATGACCTTTCTGAACAGGTAGAACAAAACGGAAAACTGAGAGCTGAGATCGAACGGATGAAAACATCAATTGACGAGATGGAGATGTTGTTGGAAAGACGAAACAAGGAAAGAGAAATACTGGAGAGGAAAGTCAAAGAAGCAGAGAAATCACTGAAAGAATTAAATGATGTGAGGCTTCTAAAGGATGAAAAGGAGACGGTGGTCGAAAGTCTACAATCAGAGGTGGAAACCCTTCGAGCTCAGTATAATGATTTGAAGCATACCTTGTTTGAAGACGAGTTTGAAAAAGAGAACCTAAGGAAACAGGTATTTCACTTAAGGGGCGACCTTCGGAAGAAGGAAGATGCAATCACAGTTATTGAGAAAAAACTCAGGGATAGCAGTGCAAGAGTTCCAGTTTCAGATGGGGCTACAAAGCCAGCTTCACGGAACAATAAAACTAGCCGAGCTCCTCCTGCCACTAAGGAAGTTTCTAATTTGCGAGAGAAAATCAAACTACTCGAGGTAAATGTTCTACTTTGTTCAGTACATGGCATTAGAAAACCAGGATGGAAGTAAGAGATTTGCTAATCCCACTAACATGTATAACCCATCCACCATCAACAGGTGCCAACATGGCAAGAATGTGGAACACCCAATCTGTCCATCAGTGGGCCCTGGTAGTGTAGATGACCTGGCCCAAATATCTGGATGGTCCACTCATCTAGGGCCCACCAAGTGAGTGGACTGGCCTGATTAGGGCAGGGCATTTACTGGTGGAACCTAGCTGATGGAATGTTCCACACGTGCGATGTTAGCCTATAGATGGATGTGGGATGAGAAACCTCTGGAAGTAATTCCCGCGTGTTTCTTGTTCTGTTTTCAACAGAAAACATTATTCATGCTGACAATAATTAGTATGTCTGACAGGGAGAAATAAAGCAGAAGGAAGCTGCATTAGAAAACTCAACACTTTCATTTCTAAAGAAGGAAAAGGAACTATGGAATAGAATCGAAGAACTGGAGAAGAGTATGGGAGATCTCAGTCAGAAGAATAGCCTATGTTTCTGTGATGACAAGTTCCAAAAGGTCAGTTACCTTTTAATTCATATATTCCGTTCTAACACATGCATTCGCCTAATGGAGTATAAATATGTAGTTTTCAATTTACTATTTATGAATATCATTTCTCCAAGCAATGCTTTCAAGTGATATGTTGGATAATCCTGAAGTCATTGTTATGGGTGTTTTGAAGACAACGGCAGTACACTCATCAATAACAACAGGGACAAAATCATGCAAAGATACATCTTTCAGATTACATAGTTTTCTTGACCTGCTGACCTTAAAGGCATGAAGCTGGAAATTGATTCTTCCACTTATCTACCGGTATTGGCAAAGGAAAATTGGAGGCAGTCTACTATATAGAAATTCATCATTTTTTTTTCTTTTCTTTTCGTATTTGTTGTTTGGTCATTGCTCTAGCCAAGGTCTTCTTCAAGTTGGACTTGCAAAGATACCAATCCGAATCCTTAGTCCAGCTCATAGTTGCCAATTTCACTCTTAATCCTGCTTTTGCGAACTAATTAGCTAGTTTAGGCTATTTTTTTCACTTAGTTTCACTGGCATTATAGCAAGTCCTAATGCTATGTTGATGTATCTTCTCATCTAAATAGATTTATAGATTGTTGTACATCCTGTAATTAGTAACAGGAAACCATTTTTTTTTTTTTTGCAAGTCATCATTGTCTAGAATGTCAAATGGTCTGGCTCTTACAATTCTATGGTAACTCATGCATGGCATCATCTTCAAGATGCAGAATGCCAACGATGTCAAGAATGGAACCATAAATTCTGTGAAGTCAAAAGACGAAAGAAATATAGATGAAAGTTTGTTGGGGTTCGAGTTGGGGGCTAAAGATCAGAATGGCATTGATAGGGCACCAATCAGAAGGTAGACATTCATGAACTACTCATTTATATTTCCTATTGTATGCCCACTTGGAGTTTTGCTAATCACAAATGCACTTATCCATGCATGGTTACACATGTCAATCTAGCTTGGAGATGACCTATACCAAAATGACATTGGTCCACTCATTATGTTGGTCACATTGTATGTTGAATATGGACAATTGTTAAATTTTTTAACATGACCATTGTTTTTGTACATGAATGGCCTACTGATGAGTTGATGGCATGATTTTCTGGGCCAAGTCATCTAAACGGTGGAGCAAACCTGATGCACGGTTCAGATGCCCCAGCTAGATGCCAAGTTAGAATGTTTGGCCATGTGTAGAGGTTTGCGTGGCATTAGCAAAGTACATGATACCGAACAATAATTACATGAAAGACATGTGGTCAAGGACATGTCACCATAATATTAAACCAACTCTCATTTCATTCTCCTGATCATTCACTCAATTTTGCAGGACCATCGGGACCAACTTGGAGAAAGAACTGAATGTCTCCACTCCACATACCAGTGATCAATATGACAACACTGAATTGTTAAGCCAAATGGCACTACTGAAGGAGAGAAATGAGTCCATGGAAAATGAGTTGAAAGAAATGCAAGAAAGATACTCCGAGATAAGCCTCAAATTTGCAGAAGTGGAAGGTGAAAGGCAGAAGCTTGTAATGACCATCCGCAATCTTAAGAATGCTAAGAAGAACTAGGTTTTGTATTCATTAAGATTCCATACATTAGATAGTGTGTATAGGTGAAGCAGCTGGAAATGCTAAGCAGCAGTTCCAGGTCTTGGAATGCCATGAGATCTTGATAAGAGAAATATAAATGTATATCAGTAATATATTCTTTTTTACATGTGAGTGCTATACGCTTTTCTCTTTGAGGAGTACACGGAATTACCAAGTTACTATCTGAGGCAAGAGATTATACAATGTTAGGCTGAGAGGTTGTACAGTACTGTACCACTGCCTTGGCTTTCAATTTGTACAAGTGGTGCCCATGCATGATTCAGTGATCCAAACTGTTGGTATGATGGGCTTTCATGTGCGTGCACAAAAATTCTAGCTATATTATTTGGCTATGTTTTTCCTTTCAAAAATTATTTGGCTATGTTTTTGGTTGAATATGAACCATTGCCAACTTGCCGCATATTAGGATTCTTCCAAGATGGGGTTTTTTTTTTTTATGCATGGGCAATTACATGTGGCATTTATTGGGCCTGGAAAGCTCCTAGACCCAAACTTGAACTAAGGTGTCAGGCCTATTCAGCCAGGCTCATACAAAATAGATCATTTGGTCAGGCTGGGTGTATTGCCACGGTGGGGCCAATAATATTAACTGTACTGGACCACTGAACCATCAGCATTGCTTAGACAAACTTAAAACCCAGACAGTGCTAAACAACCTTTCAGTTTCCCTTTAGCATTGTGTAGTCACCTCCTGTGGCAATCCTTTGTTTGGAATAATAAGAAACATAGCTTTTATCTTTTGTAATGATTGGGAATCTGAAAGGAAATGCAAAGTTATTCACAATCTAGCCAAGTACAGAAGTTCCAAGTACATGGATCGGATCTCACCAATATTTATGCACTATGTCAGGACTTTGGAGACGTGCCGTATCTAAATATAAAAGTACAGAAATTTTAAGATGATGAAACTTAACATGTTAGTCTTCCATCAGGTTTTTGAAACTTTGGAGCTCAATCTGTTGCATTTTTGGTTCACCTAATGTTTGTCTATATTCACTATGATTAAGAACCTCACATCCTTCGCAAAGGAAAACTGCACGCTAGAAAAATGTACCATCCAAAATAAATATAAAGATAAGCCATCCACTATTTACACCCCTCAATGTTGATCCATGCACCCCCTCTTTTCTACTTTTGGTGTTGGGGGTGTATAGATCAGCAGTTAGGTTTGTTAACTGTGGCTTCCTAAAGATAACTGGACAGTAAAATGAGTTGAGGTGTGCTTCAGTGGTACCAGTGTCACTCTAAGCTTATGGTGGTACTGGACAGATGTGGGACCCATGTGATATATGCAGGTCACCAACCTGTCCATCCGACGCATCACCTCATACTGGCCCCAGTTGCCAAAGATCATCCCAATCCAACACTCAGGAGGGCCAAAACACAGGGAATGACGTGAGAGAGGATGCCCACCCCTGATCTTCACAGGAGACCACCTGAAATATGAAGGATTGGGAAGGCCTGAGTTTTATTCTGACCCTTCATCCAGGCAATATGAAGGATTGGGAAGGCCTACATTCCATATTCACAATATTGTGGGCCCTCCATGCAAATCAAGGGTGGGCATTCCTTCCCAGCTTGTGTCCTGTGATGTGGCTGTGGTGGTACCGGTACCGCTGGAGCTCACCCCAAATGAATTTAAGAAGAAAATTGTAATGAAATATGAAAGAAACAGAACTGTACCAGCAGTGCTGGCACTTGCCCATTGATTTAAGGTTCGTCTTGATATCTTTTTCTCAGACTCTGAACATTCCTGTCGCTCCAAATGAGCTTACTTTGCTTGTCCTTTCCATCCCTTGAGAAAGATAGGCTCTGCAAATATTTGAATGTAAGAAGCTGATTTCCATCTTAACCAGCCTATCTCATAACTTACAAAGGAGTTTCATTTCAACAAACCTGTCTTGCTCTCTTGTCAACTGGTGTCCATGTTGGATCAAAGGACAGAGCCTTCTTTTCATTGGCAACTGAATGTAATGGTTCTCTAATTTGCTTTTGCCACTTTTGCTGTATCGTTTTCTTTATCTGGCTGCTTCCTTGGTACCTGTAACCATCTATAGTAGATGGACTCCGCCTCTTGACAAATTTGTCTATTTTCTTTGAACTCCGAGGACAATCAATGCATGTGTTGCATGGAAGTGATGACTGCTTATTTCTTTCGTTCTTCTCCTTGATTCTATTTAAAAGCTCGACTGTCCACGGTGACCCTTGCTGCAGTCGTGATGAATGAATGGCATTTGGGACAGGTGTCTCCCCATAAGGGGGTGTAACTTTCTGTCTGGAAGATAATCCGAGGGCATTTCTCGTAGATTTCTGCATTTTGCTCTCCTCCAAGAATTCCCCTTGACGTTTCATGGGTGGAGCTTCCCTGTAGAATTTTATATCTAGTTTTTCACAAATATTGTCATCCAACTGTTGGTTGTGATCCTTTAAAGAGAACCATATGTCCGAGTCACAGGCCGATCTCTGAAGGGGTTGGGAAGGTGGCAAGATTTCTTGTACTAAATGATGATCTTCTAGTAGCCATAGAATTTCCAACTACTGCTTCTTTTGATACTTGTGTTGCTCCCCTTGAGAAACTTCTAGTGTCTGCGATAGAGGACAAGTCATTGACCAAGAGAGAATTATCTTTGTTGATCACATTGCCTCTGATATCTTCATCCACAGTATCAAATATCTTGATGTCATTCCAATCCAGATCTTCCATGAAGAAAGTATCAGCATCCTGCTTCTGATCCAACGGTTGATCCTTCAGAGAGACTTTGTGGCCCTCAGATTTCTCGAATAGTTCACCGCAATTGGAGAAAATCCTTCCTTGAAATGGCCGGGATGCTCTATAAGGCTTTGGACTTCCATCTTCAGATCTATTTAACGGCTCAAATTGCAAGCACTTATCTGTTGGAATGTTAACAGATTGAGTACTGATGGTATATTTTTGCCTTTTCCTCTGAGACTGCATTTTACTGCTACTGTAATCTGACTCAATAGCAGAAGATAGTGCGGAGGAGCACTCAGTCATTCCAGATTTAGATTCCCCCAGCTCCCCATACTTGCAAAGAGCACTGAAAAGAGCAATACTTTCATCAGGAACATGATACTTCCCAATGGCCCGAATTCGTTTCTCCTGTGACCATTCAAGAAATTCCACAAGTGTGCCACCCGAGGACAGTATTGCATGAGCCGTGAGTGGATTGATTGAAGGAAACCTGGTAAGAAAAGATTCTGCAAGGGTTTCCGATTCCAGCATTGCCGGACATAGGCCTCTGTTCAGCTTCGTGGCATATTTAATGCAATTCAGAATTATTTCATCAGTTAACTCAGACGAATATGAGCAGAATAACTGTAAATGCATATCCAGGCTAGCCGCTGCTGCATAGAGTCCAGTCTGATGCTTCCATTATGGCAGTGAGGAAACTTCTATCTCCCTCAAATACCTGTCATGGAAAGGAATCAAAGCACTTATTGATTGTCTGCAGGTGACATGCATGTAGGCAACAAAAGTGAGAACTCCCTGCATATTTTACATAAGATTTGGCAATCAAAAGATGTAAAGTTTAACTTGACAAGAGCTCATCAGAAGTAACCAGAAATCTTTAACTTCATGGATAGAGATATCAGGATCAGGTTTTCTTCTAGAAAATGCTACTCTCCAACTTGTTCGAAATAGTTTTACTTAAATCTTTTATGAGTTACTTTATATTTTGATAGTGTTCACTCCTCTCTAGTCTTTGGGATCAGATATATTTTATCTCAAGAGTGTCTGGATTGAAATAGTTTTTCTCATATTTTAAAGAATTTGCATAAACGTTGAATCACCCAAAGCTAATTTGTTATTTTCGAGGCCTTGAAGACAATCCTACCATATTTTAGTCACTTTGCTTGAATCCAGTGAGTTGGCACAGATGGCATCAATCAGCCACCAGAATCCTTTTAACTTTCCAATGTATATTCTTAAATTGAATTTGGTTTCTCTTAAACAAAAGATCTAATTTTTCCTTAACCTCACAAATCAAACAGAACCAGCACTAACCCAGAAGTAAAATTGCAGTCCTAAACGAGAAGTCTGTTTCTCAACCTTCAATTACTTCAGAAGGAAAATGGTTGAACATGAAGCTTCTCTGAAGGAAAAGCTAAAGAAAGAAAAAGTAATTACCAGTACACAGCAGCTGAAAGCAAAACTCAGGGACATTAAAACGTTGGTTGCAATGTTCTCTATGCACTCAGGTATGCATGAAGAAGCTTTCTCTGCAGATGTTGTATTGATGCTGAAGTTTCTGGAATCATACCATACCAGGCAAATTGCTGCATTGAAGATAAGGTCCACAGGCAGATTGAACTCTCGCTCAACAACTTGCACTCCACTTTTCTCCATGGCAAGAATCTTTTGATATGAACTTCTCCGGGATATAAGCATTTCTTTATCAGAACTCTGTGTGTTCACAATGATGACTATATCTGGAAAAGAAGGCATGCTTGAATGTATATCACCAGATTTTATTGTAAAGGGCACCCTTGACATTGAATTTGGTACTTGGGAGGCTTCAAGTGTATCTGCAACCTCCAGAGATGCCATATCACTATCCTTCTCCACAACGGGTATAAAGTTGAGGAGTCCTACAAACTGCTGGCTGTTGCAACTTTCTTGCTGGTCAGGCACTGAAACACCTTCCTGGGACAAATCTAGTAGTCAGACTGTATTTCTGTGTAAAGATTGATAAGTTCTAATCATCTAAACATGTACTGCATTATCAACTCAATCTGGTAAACGTTTCAGTTTGTTTTCTTTCTCAAAGAAGTGATTGAAGTTTTAAGTTAATCAGGAGGACACATTCTACTCGCAAGATGAATATTAAACCATCTCAAGCAACACAGAAATTATGAGGAAAACAGGTAAAACTAAACAAATATTGTATTTATCATGCATATATAGAAAAGGAATTGTTTTGTAGAACATTTACATACAACAGAAACAAATAAGAGAAAGGTGACATTTAGGGCCCGTTTGGATACCACCAAACAAGTTACTTTTTCTACTTACAGCAGTAGATAAGTAACTTAATTGAGATAAATAAGGTTGGTTTATGATCAATTATAAGTAACTTTTTTTATTTAAAATTAATCACTTCAATTTAATAAGTAGAAATCACGATAAGTTACTTGAGGCATATCTTAAGTAACTTACGATCCAAACGCCCCCTTAGTCGCATGTTTACTATATGCATGAACTAAAATCATCTTCAACTACACAGGACTTTTAATAACCTTCAGCACATCATTGATTCCCAATTGGACATGTAAAAACACATAACTATTTGTCCCACAGTATCAGTTTACAATCAAGATCTTATAATCTACAAGAAATGTGAACAGAAAAATATTTATGTTCTACTGAACAGAAAAATCAGTATCATGTCAGCCAATGCGGGCATATGGTATCCATATCAGCTGTACCAATGCTCGATTCAGGGGCGAAATGGTCCACTTCAAATACAGTAGGTGTACCAGCTCGTATTGATACCAATATGCCACTTCATACTCTGTTGTGGCTGATACACCTCATATCGGACCATATCAGACCCATATCATTCTATGTAAGAGGATATTCTGGAGAATTAGTGACAACATTTACTATGGAAAGAGAATCACCATTGCAAATGCAAGATGCTGAGAGGCATCAAAGCCTTCAAAAAGTGCTTTGGGAACACCAGACTCCTCCCATTTCACCTTGAGGAAGTGAATACGAGGCAACCCAACTAATTTTGAGGAAATTGTAGATATTCTAGATGAACCGCATGAGCCTCCATATTCCAAGATGATGCTGAACTTGTTGAATGGGAATGATGGAAATACATGCCTGAAGAGTAAAAGGAAATAATGTTAAAAAATATCTAGCGCATAAGGATAACTGCTCATTAGCTTAAAACGGTACGTCATAGATAGCTCTGCACAAAAAAAATCAGTAGCGATAATATAATAAAAACAAAATACATGGAGATATATTCTAAACTTGTGCATCCGATTTAGGAAACTTTGATTAGTGTCACAAAAGTGAACCATACTAATAACAAATATGTTGTCGAGCAAAATTACTGGTCTAGGCTGCCGAAAGTAAACCATTATTCCTAAATACAGAGCATGGATTCATACTACTTGAAGAAAGATGGCTACAACTACAAAGATGGTACTATCTAATTTAGAATTTACAAGGTCATGAGAAGTGTTTACCAAAATAAACTAATAATGGGATCTTGGTTAAGGGAATGACAATAAAGCATCAGGGAATGATGTTTTCCCAACACAAAGATGCTTTGAATCTTGACTTCAATTGGAAACCTAATACAAGAAGCCCACGAAGACAACCATAAATTATTTGTGATTTGGACCACTTGCAAACACCTTACAGGTATTGCACAATGGTAAGCTAATTACCACACTATTCCTTGACATATCTCGAGGAGTGGTGAGTCCATTCATGCAATGCTCCCACAGACCTCATCCAAATGGTTCAAACCATTTTTGAGATTTGGGATCTATGAACATTGGTAGAAGAGTCTCTCCTCTAAAACTTTCTTCCAGTAGGTTAAACAAACTCCGGGGAAGCCCGGAAACTCTAATAGCATTGTCTATATCTTTATTGGGGAAGTTTAATAGCATTAGGATGGAAGAAAATAGATTGGAAGTGCTTTACCTAATGAAGAAGAATACATGGCGAATTCACTTATGATATGGAGACCATGTGGCTAACTCCCTACTTACACAGATTGCAATTCTTCTTTTTAATCCATTGTAAGTATTAAGGCATGCAAGTTGTTTTCCAGAAACGGATGTGTTCTAGATAAAAATGGCAACTTAGCACCTATACTATATGTTTACAGTAACTTCATTAATAAGATAACTAGTGTTCAAAGTATTAGTATTGTTACATGTATTGATGATTGGGTACGGAAACATGTATCAGTGTCTTGATACTTTGAAAAATATCATTGTCTGAGGGAAACTTTGGGAAAAAGTATAACTTTTCAGTGAAACTTTAGCTAATGTTAAAAGATATGTGCTTACAATGTAGTAATCAAATCAAAATATTGTTAAAAAAAACAACAACTATACATAATAAGTTTCCATTTTATAGGGGCCTAACCATGTGTTGTCAAAATAATCCATATAAAATAAATATATAAAATTTGTAGCCAATCGCTGGATTGGCCAACAATCACTAATATTTAAAATTTCCACATTACTTAATAATGAAGGAAAAATCACTTTCACATTATCCACATTATTAAAATTTCAACAATCATTATATTATTTCACTAAAATCATTGAAAACATTAACTAATTTTTAGTGAAAATGTAACAAATCATTGAAAACATTAATCGATTGTAACATTTAAGTGAAAATTAACATGTAGTATATGCTACATAGTGTGTAGTGTAGGTTATATAGCCTGTAGCTTATGCTAATTAGCTTGTAGTGTAGGCCGCATATGACTTAAGAGTTATTTTCATGAGCTACGTAGTGTGTAGGATATGCTACTCTACATGGCGTAAGCTACACACTATGTAGTTTAAGCTATTTAAAACACTTTGTAGGACATCCTACTGTGAAAAAGGTAGGCCCCACCATGAAGATCACCTATCGTAAAAAATCAGGGTAGTCTGCTCATCAAATGGGCTGCACTATTGGAATTAATGGACAACCAATGGTCTGATTCAACATAAGGTGCGGACGCCTAGTGAATGGATTGTCCATATTTTTGAGAAGGGTGATCTTCATGTTGGTGCCTACCGTTTTCATGATACGAATGTCCTACACAATTGGCATATTAGCGAAAACGATGGTATGGCAACACAAGTTGTGGTGCCAGTTGCCACTGCCTGTAGGTTATTGGTTCTCTTATCCAGATTGGGGACACCAACACTACTCTGATGGGTATGTAATACATGTATGCATGCATGCATACATAAACATGCATTCGTGCAAGTTTAATTGGGGCAATCCTTGTAAGATATTGGAGCGAATAGTAAGCCTTAAATCACAAGACTGGTTCAAAAATGCAGATCAATTCCTAATTGTTTCTCTAAGGCACTGTTTCGTAATTGCGAAAATCAGTTCACAAGCCTGTCAAAATATAATTTGCGAATCTTTCCAAAATTATCTCCACATTTCGTGGATATGGATACAATTCCGTCAGGCTCCCTCTCCTAAATGCATTCATGTATCAGGAGCAGCAGCATACCCTGCATAGGAACCCCTCTATAAAAATTCAAGGAATTATGATTTTTTGATGAATTGTATGCGATTCTGTTAAGAAACTTTTTTTTGGGTCCACTTAGCATGGACGTTACACCTGCATGTGACACTTCAATTCTGGTTGATGGAATCTGGAAGTTTCTATGCTGAACTAGTTTAACAAATTTAATATGTATTCAGAAATAGCCATCAGCAACATGCAATTTTTATATACCTGTTTTCAGTTCAGTAAAGTCCATATCCTTTACAAAAAACTGGTACTTCCAATCTAAATCTGCAGATAGGTTAAATGATGGAACACGGCTTGTTAGTTGCCGCAGTGTGGTGATCGGAGGCTCAGAAATGGGTGGTTAAAAAAACAAAAAACCATAGATTGACATTTGGCAAGAAAAATCCTCCAAATGGGTGGTTAGGACTGTCTGATCACTGTAAAGTTTGGGCAGTTGTGTAACCATGGTGGGACGTACTGGATGAACAGTTTCACATCTCATACATGTGTTTTAGGTAAAGTGTAGCCAATTTTGTGACGCTCAAGGACATGGAGGACATCCGCTTCTGGTTTCACACTTCTTCCCTTTCACTTGTTTTTCGGTGTTTCTTACTTTGTTTCTCGAGCAAGCAGGTTCAAAGCCACAAGTAACTGACAGTTTACCCATAATCTCTAAACATAATATTTATAAGACAACCATGATTAAAAAAAAATAAAAAAAAATCTAAACAGAATATTTCAAATGCAAGCTAACATCAGCATTATGGACTAGAAAAAGAGAGGTTAATCAAATGGTAATGCCAGTTGGTTACAATATCCCTGGCAATTTTCATTGAAAATCAGTTTCAGACAAGTTACAATTACTACAAGACAATCAACAGCCAATGCCTATTGAGAATAAATGAAAATAATTCTCTTCCAGTAAGCATTCAAGGGAATCAAAACTTACTCATGGGATATCAGTATGCAGTCCGTCTGCAGCAGAGAATCCAATATAGATTTCACAAACTTGTCAGTGTCAAGAGCACCTAGTTGGTTCAAATATGAGTGAACATTTCTTACTTCATGAAACGATATACTCATTGCATTCAGCTTCCTATTCAATGGCCACCAGAAGACTCTCTCAGAGACAATCAATATTTTTCTACCATTTCGAGAAGTGTTTGACTGCAGGATCCCCTCAACCACAGATAAAGATGGATGCGATTCAATGATTCCTTTTTCAGCTGTCCAGTATGCATCTTCAATCAGACAAAGAAGGGGACTTAATTTGGCTTTCATATATTTGAGGCTTTGAGATAGATTTTTTGCATACAGATGACTTGAGTGGATCCCATAAAAACACAAGTAATAAGCCATCTGTTTAATAGCATATAATGCAGCATATGCCATGAGGGTTTCATCTTCACTGGCTGAAGTGGATCTCGGTGGATTTGTGTTTGTAATCAAGTCCATTAGCTTTTGTTTCGGAAGGCTCAACAGCTTAAAATTATCTACATCCTGGAATTGGAAATGCTTCTTTTTTAAATCTGTATCATTTTCCAAAATGATGAAATATCTCTTTTGCATGTTATCGATGAGGCCCAGCATATGATCGGACAGCTTAACCTCATGGATCTCAATATCCCAGGGCTGAAAATTCACTTCAGGAGAAGAGCATATCATGATCGGATCACTTGAGGAGACACCATGGAGTGAAGCTTTGCTATCAGTTTTGCTCCGGATCACATCTTCACTGTTTCTACCAGCAGAACCCTTCCGGGCCTTCAGGAAGAAATTGAGATCATTGAACTGCGACATTGACTCCAATAATAGAGATAACTTGTCAGGATTTATTGTGACTGCTGGTTGTCCACCTTCAGTCTTCTGGTTTTCATCTTTGAGCAGATGAATCATAGTACTTTTACAAGGAGGCTCAATAACCACAGAGTCAGAAATAGCACTAGGAAGCTCAGTAAGTATTTCCCTGCGATGTACAGTGTTTAACTCATCTGGTGAATCATTATAGAAGACAAGTTCAATCACCACCCTCTCATTCGTAGATTTCAGCGCGGAAGGAATATCATAAGTATCTACCTCCTCCAACAAGTCCCTGTAAGTGGAACAAATATCACTGTCGCATGCATCATCCTGTAAAAGATGCCAATCTAAGTATATCCCATCAGAAGCAGATGAGGGATGCATCTTTACTTTGTCTAAAATGTCTTCAAAAATACCAGAAAGAGACATTATCTCTTTATCATCACATAGAACTGGAATAGGCAATGTTTTGAATGTATCATCCACCAGAGCAAGTTCAGTGTTAACAATGGATTCATAAAAGCGCCCAACAGAGTTCATATCTTCTCTGAACATCTGCCCTGATGTTTCTGGTTCACTAGCAACTTGTGAGCTGGCAAATTCTTGGAAAGATTGGAAACATTCCAAATCAAGTATCTCAACCTGATGAAATTGAATCACGCTTGCCATTGAAAAAATATCATCAACTGATGTCCTTGGACAGATTACCGAATGCCTTCCCAGATGCACATTACCGCTCGGGATCATGAAGTCCATGTCTATGAGTGAGTGAAGGCATATGGGTTGAGGTTCAAGACTCTGCACAGACGGACCATGTCCTGACAAACACTCCAAAATGTCAACATCCGGAGATACCAAAAGCTCTTGACAATTGACCATCAAGTCATTCATTTCGGCCCAGTTTCTTTGCCTGATACTTGAAAGTAGAGAACAGAATTCGTCTTCCATGGATGGAAATGCATAAAGCTCCAAACCAATCTCATTTATTTCGAAGTTCAATAGTTTTCTAGGATATGGAACAATCCTGTCCTGAACAGAGCCGGGTTCTGCCACATAGAAATTCGGGTCCATATGGTGCTCAGGAGTAATGTCTTCAACTGAATAAACTGATCTGGAAATCTCATATGGATATGGGATTGTCTCTCCCAGTTTGACCTTGAGAATATCCTAAAAGAAAGAAAAAATAATACTTACAAGGTGAAGTAAGAGTCTGCTATTCATGGCTCAGTGGTAGACTCACAAGAGTTTCAACCTAGAGATCAGGGATCAAGGGCCCATGTGGTGTGAGTGGGTGTGTGAGTGTGTGGGGTGTGGGTGTGTGTAAAAAAGAAAAGAAAAGTAAGAGTCTGCCACAAAAAGAAGAAACAAAGTTGAGTACACTAAACTAACCATCATAAGGTTCATCTGCAAGTATTTATTCAGTACATAAAGTTCAAGTTAAGTGTAGGATCAACTATATGAAAATAACCAGCTAAATCATCAGTTGTTCCCTCAACAAGCATAAAACAACGACGACATACTAGTAATAATAAATAAATAAATGAAATCCCATGGTTCAAAATTCATGTAAATGAAACAGTGAACATATTTCTTTGAACAGAATCAAACAATGCAAAGATTTACTCGAGCCATAAGTTCTCATCAACACATAAATGTTAAATAGAAAAGCTATAATAGGCAACGACCTAAGTTTCATGTAAATAATGCAGTGTACAATATTCCAGGTCTCCATTTCTTGAATTAAATGCTTGTAGTATTCATCAATGGTACAGAATCAAATTTTTTCCCCCAAATGTGTCAATATTAATAGAGATAATAAAGCGATTCTGTCATAAGAAGAAGCTCAAGTGAAACACCAAGGACCAAAGCATGCTAACAATTTAATCGACAAGTACCATGGTGATGAGGGCAAAGGAGATACATTCCATATGGTTACGTAAAAAAAAATTACAATGAAGATGGGAAGTTAGGGACACAAATTTGTGTTTAATACTGACTGTTCACTCCTCTTATGCCATAATCTTACAAGACATTTTGTTCAGACTTATTTCTAGATAATTTTAATGTGGTGTGTAGTTAGTAGATGCAGACTAACAATATCTATACTACTAGTCTTAGTAATCATTCCAGTTTAGTTGAGAATCTCTGAGATGTACAACTGTTCACTTTGTCATCGCAACTAAGAAGCAAGTATGTCTTGCTCAGAAGACATGACTGGCTTATCTGCCTTGGTCCATTGACTAACAAAAGAATGACAAAAATGTATGGATACTTCTGAGTTTGTTGAATTGATTAAATAAGTTTGGAAGTTGGATTCTATTGGGGCTTCACAGACAGCTTGTACTGGTTCTAAGACTTGAAGATCTACAAGTTGGAAGATCATATTGAATTTCATCTAAAAGGTAAAAAAAATAAATCTGCAGCAGAAATACTAAATGATACTAATAGAGAACTCAGAAATTTGATTGGAAATTTAACATATGGACCACAACTTTCAGTTCTCCATTGAGCACCAAAAATGACAGAATAGCAAATAGAAAATTGTAGCAATACCCACTAAAAGGATGTTAATCAGTTGACAGTCCTTTTTTAGTCTTGGGTAAATCAAAGTGAAGGCTTTAAGGATTCTCTTTGCTTACACAAATTGTGGTTTTCTATTTAACTGTTGATTTTTGGATTGAGATGAACTCTTTGCAAGTAAATAGCAGTGCTAAACATCAACCCATATATGATTACAACCGGAAATTTTTGGTGTCATACATTTCTTTGAAGAAAAGAATGGCATTAGAAATCTATTTCTTCCGATAGGAGAAAGAAATGCGTGCATGCGTGCAGTGTGTGAATCTTCATTGAAGGAATATAAGTTTTACCACTGGAATTTCAAATTCTGGAATTTCAAAGTGAAATCGTCCATCCTCCCCATCACAAAAGTAAACACTCTTCTCCTGAAAATCAAACAAACCAGCAAGCAGAGCTCACAAAATGACAGAAACCAGTATCAAAATTTAACCTATGTAGTCAGAGTAAACACTTTACCGGTGGAAAATCCACCTCTGGTATTTCAAATCTAATTTCTTTCAGCCTTCTTTCATTCTTTTCTCCATTATAGAGTTCATTTTCCTTCTGCAATAAAGGGTAACTTGAGATGGTTAAAAGAAAAACTGGGAAAAGGGAAAAAACAACAACCAACGTTCCATTGACAAATTCAGTGTCCTACCATTCAGATCTAAGAAGACTCTCTCTACTAGTGCTCTATGTGTCAATGGTATTTGTGGATATGTGTTCTATGTGTCAGTGGTATTTGCCGATATGTCCTATGTGTCGATGGTATTTGCAGATATGTTCATTGTGTCAATGGTATTTGTCGATATGTTCTATGTCAATGGTATTTGCCTGATATTTTCAGTTTCGCAGGTCAATGATACAAAACCATCTGGGAATAATAAAATTCCCATTTATCGACGATATTTATCTTGATATTTGTGATATTTTGTAAAAAGTCATGCAGGTAAGAGTATTGAAGCTAATCCCATTCTGGATGCGTACGGGTAAAGAAGCTAATCCAGGAGAATAGGATTCATCTTGCCACATAAAAAATAGTATCATTGACAGGTAATAGTATTGAGTTAGTAAATACGATGAAGTGAAGTAGCTTGTGTTCAGGAGAACAAGTGGAAAGGGACCAAAACTAGAGAAATTAATGGATACAAACTATGGTATATAGTAAAGGACAATAATAGACATGGGGTAGGGATAGTTGTAGATAAAGATTTAAAGGATAAAGTTGAAAATTTTAAAAGAGTAAGTAATAGGATTTTATTAATAAAACTTGTGTTAGGAGAGGAGTTAATCAATTTACTAGTGCATATTCACTGCAGGCAGGGCTAGAGGATAGAATGAAGAAAAAATTTTGAGAGAATATGCATGGACTAGTGTAAGAAATTTTGAATGGAGAGGGAATATTTGTAGGAGGATGAAATTACACCTTTTGGATTAAAGGCGTATTAGTGCAAAAGCTTGTAGAGCAACTAGTATTATGGCTAGAGCAACTAGTATTATGGCTAAGTCCTGAGGGGGGGTGTGATTAGGACCTTTTAAAATCTTTTCGCCTACCTTGCAGTTTTAACAAATTAAACTAAGTAAGCGATTAACACTTCAGCTTCCAAGCCTAAGTGGTCCAATCACAAGACTAGCATATGGTTTAAGCAATAAACAACCTAGTCTAAGCATGCATAGATAATCAAATGATTTAACTAATTAAGCTCCTAATCTATACAACATATTTAGACTTATGAGAATGGATTAATGAGCTCAAGTCTACACTACTAGTGAAAGTACATCTTGTGTGTGGATGTGCCTATCTAGTATCTAGCATGCATTCCTTATTAAGAATTCATAATTAAACAATTAAACATACAATGCTAAGATAACAATGTGCTCAAATCAATCACAAACACAAGCATGTATAGTGGTTCGACTTTGGGTCTACTCCACTCTCGGTTCAAGTACTCAACCCCATTGAGCACACCGGCATTCACTATCAAAGGTTTTAAATGAGGTTCACCTCTCAACCTTTACACAGAGGTTTTACCAGTTCACCTTTCAACCATAAATGGAGTTTTTGCACAAGGCTAACTCTCAACCCAACGCACGTTCACTCCCATGCCGGAGGTTCCCCCTTGGAGACTAGTTTAAGCCCGACAGACGTGCGAAGGAATAACAAACATCCCTAGATGTTTAGGCGCTACAAACATGCCAAAGATCGACAAATGACCCTAGTTCAAGTTTAACGAACAAACTCTACACTTAACTCTCATAGGGAATTGAGTGGAAGAACTCTCAATAAAGACAACCTTACTTGTCGGATGAGCCCCTTGTTCAATGCCGCTTCAGGTTGCTTGATCTCCACTCTCCCATGCTTTAATCAACTTCCCCTGCTCCCCCGATCGTGTTGCCGCTGCGTTGCCAATGCCTCAGCTCCACTTGATCAATCACCTTGCATGTGATGACTTTGAGATGCCTAAGGTGATAGGAGGGTAGGTTTGAGAACTCTACAACTAATGAGAATGGGTTGCCTAGAGTTGCTCACCTACAAAGATCTCATCTTAGAGCTTTGGATAAGGATATGACTATCAAGAAATATCCAAACTCTAGAGATCAAGAGAGGGTGAAGGTCATATTCTTCATGAGCTTAGAATGCTCCATTCTTGTGTTAAATCACAAGGAAGATGCCTTGCAAATGTTAGGAATTGAACCTCTAATGGTCTCCAGTAATGGTGGCTTTAATCCTCTCAAAATCCCTCTCCTTGCCCCAAAAATTGAGCCAAGCCCTTTTATAAGCAAATTCCACACGGGTGAAAAACAGGCAATTAACGGCTACTACCAACCGGTCAGACAGGGGTCCACAACCGGTCATGACCGGTCGGTCCAGTGGCCTGGTAAGACAGAGAGTTCACTGTCTCTACATTGGGCCGGTCTGACCGATCATGACCGGTCGGCCCAAAGGCCAAGGGGGTCCAACAGGTTGCTGCCCCAGCATGTGGTCTGACGACCAGTCGGCAACCCTCTCTGCATTGCTGTCTTCAGTTGCATTTTGCAGCTGCAGAGGCACCTCCTTGGCCAAACTTTGGGTGATCATTTGAGACACCTAAGGCTAATTTAAGATGACTACAAGTATACCTAAAAGGTTCATGGTCATCTAGAGGTTATGGTTTTGGTTTTGGTCAAGGTTCAAGGCTCACCAAGGCATCTCTTTTACCTGTTTCTTCTTCCTTGATGCAGCAGGTCCGCATGAGTCTTCGGTCTTCGTCTTCATTAAGCTCAACCGACACTAGACTCACTGACCTAAGTAATTGACAAACAAGATGCACTAGTATGCCACGGAAAAGTGCACTAACAGAGGAGACTTAAATAGACATGTAGGAAAAGAAAGTAAAGGATATGAGAGGGTGTATGGAGGATATGGCTTTGGGAGAAGAAATGAGATGAAGGAAGCCATCCTTGATTTCACTATGGCATGCAATCTAGCTCTAGCAAATGTATACTTTGAAAACAGAGATGGAGATGAACATTAACAACTTTGAAAGTGGATCATATACGAGCCAAATAGAATTCTTTCTACTTAGGAAATAGAACGGTCAATGTGTAACCACCACAAGGTGATACTTGGAGAGAGTTTGACCGCAACATAGGTTAATGGGTATGGAGGTTTACCTTGAGAGATGGAAAAAAAGCAATGAAATCAATAGGTGTCCAAAAACTAGGTTGTGGAATTTAAAAGGAGAGAAAACAATGTTATTAAAAAATAAATTGATGGAAGAAGAAAAGTAGAATGTTGAGGAAGAAGTAAACGTTATATGAAATGACATCGTTGAGTGCATCGGGAAAGTGGCGAAAGATGTTTTAAAAGTATCTAGGGGGAAAAGCCAAGTATAAGGAAACTTGGTGGTGGAATGACAATGTACAAGAAGCTATTAATAAAAAACATGCATGTTTCAAAGCCTTGCAAGGGACTAGAAACAATGAAAATCTTGAATAGAAATGCTTAAAAGATTGCCAAAAAAGTAGTGAGGCTAAATTTAAGGTTTATGATGATCCTTACAATAGATTGGGGACAAAAGAAGGCGAGAAAGATGTCTTTCAAACTTGCAAAAATAAGAGAGAGAAAGAAAAGAGACCTAGATCATGTTAGATGCATTAAAAGCGATGACTAGAGGGCATTAATCGAGGACAATGAAATTAATGGAAGATGAAAAAGCTATTTTTAGAACTTGTTAAATACAATCACTCTAAGAGCATAGAGATAGAAGGAACCGTGAACTCAAATAATGTTGGAGTCCATAGATACTTTCATGGGATTAGGATATCTGAAGTGAAAGAAGCTTTGAGAAAAATGAAAACAAGAAAGGCTCTTGGACCATATTGTATACCAATAGAAGTTTGGAAGTGTATGGGAGATACTGGGTTATTTTGGTTGTCAAAGTTATTCAACAAGATTGTAAGATCGAAGAAAATGCTAGAAGAATGGAGGAAAATTACCATGGTACCTATTAATAAGAATAAAGAAGATGTATAAAGTTGCATTAACTATCATGATATTAAATTTTATGAGCCATACTATGAAACTTTGGGAAAGAGTGATTGAGCAACAACTAAGGCACGAGGCGAATGTATCAAAAATTAATTTGGTTTCATGCCAGGGAGGTTTACCATTGAAGCTATTTTCCTACTCAAATAATTCATGAAAAAATATAGGAAGAGAAGGAAGTATCTCCACATGGACTTTATTAACTTGGAGAAAGCTTGCGAAAAGGTTTGTAGAGAGTTAATAATGCAGGGGCATTTTTCACGGTCCGGGCTCGAGTGGGGCGGCTGGTGAGACTCAGGGGCACACTTGGGGTGGGCGGCTCGTGTGGGGTGGGTGGCCCGTGCGACTCAGGCCCCACTCGCGCGAGTGGCCCGTGCTACTCGGGCCCCACCTATGTGACTCAGGTGGCTCGTGTGACTCGACCCATGCGACTTGGGGCCCACGTAGGAGGGTTTGAACAGGCCTGGCCTGGCCTGGGCTATGAGATAAAAGGATATTCCATGCCTCCCCCATCAGCTTTGGAGCTTTTGGTAAGTTGGTTGGATGTCCTGCGTCAAATTAGTATCAGAGCGGGAGGTCTCGTGTTCGAAACTCATTATCGGGGGTGAATAATGCAGGGGCATTTTTCACAATCCGGGCTCGAGTGAGGCGGCCTGTGAGACTCAGGGGGCACACTCGGGGTGGGCGGACTCGTGTGGGGTGGGTGGCCCGTGCAACTCAGGCCCCCACCCGCGCAAGTGGCCCGTGCGATTCGGGCCCCACCTATGTGACTCAGGTGGCTCGTGTGACTCAACCCATACGACTTGGGGCCCACGTAGGAGGGTTCGAACGGGCCTAGCCTGGCCTAGGCTATGAGATAAAAGGATATGCCTCCCCCATCAGCTCTGGAGCTTTTGGTGAGTTGGTCGGATGTCTTGCGTCAGTTAATCTGGTGAGTGTTAAGAAAGAGGAGTTTCAAGAGGATATATTGATATGATAAAGGATATGCATGAGGGAGCAATAACAAATGTGAGGACCACTAGTGGAGACACAAGTGAGTTTCAATTACTGTAGGCTTGCATTAAGGGTTGGCATTGAGCCCATATCTTTGCACATTGATAATGGAAGAGTTAATGGGGCATTGGTTGGAAGTGATCCCATGGTGCGTGCTATTTGCAGATGACATATTTTTTATTGACAAGATGAGGGAGGGCAGGGCGTAAACACAAAGTTAGATTTATGTAGATGTGCCTTAGAATCTAAAGGATTTAAAATTATTCGAACTAAAACAGAGTATGGAGTACAATTTTAGTAATAAATAATAATAGTATTGGGAATGAGGAATTAATAAAGATTGTTGACCGAGAAGTTTTCCAAAATGACCACTTTCGATATCTTGGGTTGATAATTCATGGGAGTGGAGAGATTGAGAAGGACGTTACCCATACAATTCAAGCGGGGTGAAAGAAATGGAGATGTGCCTCTAGAGTTTTATGTGATCTTGTGTACCACTCAAACTAAAAGGGAAACCTTATAGGATGGCTATAAGGCCAGCCATGCTTTATGAGACAAAATGTTGGGCAGTTGGAACTACATGTCCATAGGATGAGTATAGTTGAAATGACGATGTGGAGCTAGATGAGTGGCAAGACAAGGAGAGAATTAAAAATGAATGAATTTGAGGAAGTTTAGGAGTAGCACCAACAGGTAACAAGATGAAGGAAAGTAGACTTATATGGTTTGGTCAGGTGCAATGGAGACCAAGAATTGTGCCGGCTAGAAGAAGTGAGTTCATACAAGTTGAAGGCTCTAAAAGGGCAAGGGGAAGGTCTAAAATGACATTTTGGAGGTAGTAAGAAGAGTTGATGACCTATGGTCTAATTGAATTTATGGCCCTTTTTTATGCACACACCCACACACTACACACGCACACACCCACACGCCAGACACTCGCGCACTCGCACCACAGGGGGTGCTCAAACCCATGACCTCATGTTGAAACTTTTGTGAATCTACCACTGAGGCACGACAACAGGTGCAACTAAAGTTATGGCCCTTGATAGAGTGGAATGGCTGAAAAAGGATTCATAGAGCCGACCCCAATTAGTTGGGATAAGGCTTAGATGATGATGGAGTGTGTGATCACATGTCTTTTAACATCAGCCAAAGTTTTTTTTTTTTTTTGGGAAAAATTCCACCATTTTCCTCAAATCTCACAATGTTTCCCTCAAACTGCAATACATTATGCTATACGTGTAATATTTCCCCATGTTTCCCATGATATCTTTTATATCCCAAGGGTGTTTGGACACTCTGCTTATTTTTATGAAGGATTCACCTTTTCTCTGAAGCAGAATATAAATGATAAACAGAAAAAGAAGCTTCAACAAGCCAAACAAAAAACAAAACAATATCCAGTTCTTTTAACAAAAAAATCTCATTCTTGTCTGCAAATTCTCAGCATCTCTACCTGTAGTAAAAGAATATACAATAAGAACACTTAGCAAACAAAACAATTGAATTCCCAGTTCATTTCACAAACTCACAGTTTCACCTATATAATTTCTAGTCAGGAATCAGATTTAAAATAAATAAATAAATCTCAGTTATGCCACTTCGTTAGAGAAAACTAAGTTCAAAGAGCAAATCTTAGAAGAAACATACAATATGGCAGATCGATTAGTCACATCTCAGTTTTACATCTATGACTTTGATTCTCATACAAGTCTAGAAGTTTGAACTTTCTTTACAATAGCGAAAGAGGCTCCAAAGAGCGGATCTGAGCAAAACTTCTAGAAATCACATTTTACCTCCACAATTTCTGGAGATTCTGAACTGAAATTCCTCTGTTTTCTGCCATTGTTTTCAACGGAGTAGGCATTTCCCTTCAGCAAGAAAACGAAAACTAGAAATTGCAGAAAAAAACTCCAACAAGAGAATCCAAGCAAATAAAGAAAACAAATGAGTTTCACCAAAAAAGGGGGGATTTCTACCTCAATAATCTCAAGCTCCGGAGATTCAAGCCTGAAATTCCTGCGTTTTTCCTCACTCTCTTCAATAACAGAGTGGGAATCATCCTTCTGCAAGCAAATAAGAACTAGAAATCGCAAAAGCAAGCTCCAACAAGAGAATTCAAGAAAAAAAAAATCTACAGCTCATTTCAAACAAAAATAAGATTTGACAAGAACAATCAAAGTAAAACAGTGTAATTTCGATCTCATTCAACAAAATTTCTATTCTACCTCTGGAATTTCAATCAACCTAGCTCCAGATTGGAAGTTCCTCTGTTTTACCTTGTTTGGGGATCAAATTACAGTAAAAACGTAACATAGGTTTCATTTCAGACAAAAAAAAAAAAAAGATTTGGCAAGAGAAATCAAAGTAACACAGTGCAAATTTCATCTCATTCAACGAAATTTCTCTTCTACCTCTGGAATTTTCACCAAACTAGCTCCAGATTCGAAATTCCTCTGTTTTACCTTGTTTGGAGTTGTAAGTAGTAGTAGTAGTAATCTACAGCTCATTTCAAACAAAAATAAGATTTGATACGAGAAACCAAAGTAAAACAGTATAATTACATCTCATTCAACGAAATTTCTCTTCTACCTCAGGAATTTCAACCAAACTAGCTCCAGATTTGAAATCCCTCCGTTTTAACTCGTTCTGATATCGAATTAAAGTAAAAAAGAAAAAAAAATCTACAGCTTATTTCAACAAAAATAGGATTTGACAAGAGAAATCAAAGTAAAACAGTGTATTTTTCATCTGATTTAACAAAATTCCTCTTCTACCTCTGGAATTTCAATCAAACTAGCTCCGGATTCGAAATTCCTCTGTTTCACTCCGTTCAGAGATCGAATTACATGAAATTCATCACAGATCGAGGGGAGAACGGCGTAGAGGAACTGAGAGAGAACGTTTTCGAAAGGAAGCTTGTCGACTTCGGAGGAGTTCCAGGAAATGAGATCGAATGAGGAGATTTCGGTCTCGGAAGGGAGAATTGGAGAAGGGAGATGAGGGATCGGAAGGCGGAAGACAGAGATGTTTTCTAGGGTTTGGTTTGGAGAGGGACGGAAGAAGTCGACGTTGAGGAAGCGAGTTCTCATCAGAGTAGGAGAGGCAGAGAGACTTAAGAGTGATTTTGTAAACTGCCGCGCTCATCCGTTTAAATACGAAACGGGAGACAGCTGCTAAAATGCGCCGAATGCGGAGTGAGCACGATTTCAATTGGTTGGTACCATGTCAGCGCGGGACAGCAGAGTATCTTGGTTCTGGGAACGGATTAGGTGCGGCCCTGAACGTGTGGCCCACCTTGATGTATTTTTATAATATCCACACCGTCCATCCGTTTTTTCAGTTCATTTTAGGGTATAATTAAAAAAGCATAATGATAAAAATTCTCAGATGGACCATACTGTAGGAAACAATGTTGATTGAATGTCCACCATTAAAAAATTCCTAGAGCCCACTGTAATGTTAATTTTCCATCATACCTATTGACAAGGTCACAAATATTTGGATGAAGGTTATTAAAAAAAATCAGCTTGATGCAAAGATTTTTGGGCTGCAAGAAGTTTTTAATTGTTAATCAACCCCTTTTCCCTGTCTTGTGGTCCACATGAGATTTTTATCTACTTCATGTTTTGCATCATAAGATAGAATGAGATGGAAAAACAGATGGACAGTGTGGATATCATACAAGTACATCAATGTGAGCTCCACGTTTGGGCTCGAATCAGGTACTACCCCCACTAGACACACAAGGAGATAGACGCCTACATAGGGTGCCGTCATTGGCGGACGCAGCGGGTCTCACTCCTCAGGTCTGACGCAAAGTTGTGAGACCCGTCACATCCCATTAATACTGAGGTGTGGAGCCCGCTGCAGTGGCCAATGACAAACGTAGGCGTCCGTCTCCTCGTCTGTCCTGGTGGGAGACACATTTCCTGCAAAAGCCTTGGGAGCTCATTGGCCATTTCGATAAATCCACCCTGTTCATCTGTTTTGGGAGCTCATTTTAGGACAGGAGAATAAAAATGAACCGAATCCAAGACTCAAGTGGGCCGAAAACATGAGGATTGAACATCCACAGTTGAAATATTTGCGGGGCCACAAGAGTAGAGGTGGGCAACGATTCAAGCCGAGCCGAGTTAGCCCTAGTTTAATTTGGTTTGTTTTTGTGTGACCTCAGTTTGTAGATCGGCTTGGTTTGGGCTTCAGGCCGACCCATGCAGCCCGAGTTTGGTTTGCTCCAGAGAAATCTGGTTCGAGTTGGGATCAGTTTGGTCGAAAATTTCGAACCGGGCTAAACCGAGTTCAAACGGGTGGCGGCACTTTTTCTGCTTGTTTTTTTAAATAGTAAAGAATTTAAAAAGTAAAAAAAAAAAAAGAGTACAAACCTATCTTATCACATGATGTTTAACCTCCTCCAAAGGAGTGCAGCTTCAAAATAGACATATAAGAGCATTTTCCAAACAAAAGTACAAGAGCATAATTTTATGAATGTAAGGAAATAGTGTGCATTCATATATATGTATTATGTATTATCCATGTCATCATGTATATTTATTATCCACGCTGTCCACCTGTTATACATATCATTTTAGGACATGATCCTAAAATGGAATCATACTCAAAGCTCAATTCGATCACACCATAACAAGTCCATCTGTTTTACATATCATTTTAGGAGATGATCTCAAAATTGAATCATATCCAAAGCTTAAGTGGATCACACCGCAAGAGTGTGCTTACAATCTATAAGCCGAATCAAGCCAAATCAAACCGAGCTGAATCAAATCAAGCTTTGTGCCGAGCTGAGCTGGTGCTGCCTTAGTTTGAGTTTAGTTTATTTTTCCAAACGAGCTTGACTTCGGGGCTTGGTTTGGTTTGAACTTTCATTCGAACCAATCCAAGCTGAGCTTTTTCAAACCAATTCTAGTTGAGCTTTCAAGCTAGCTTGGTTTGTGCCCACCTCTACACATGGGTTTTGAATCAGGTTAATATTTGTGCTTTTAGTTCATCCCAGCAGTAGTTACGTTATGAACGGTATATAAACACCATTGTGTACCCTAGAGAGGATTCAACATAGTAATTTCCCTACCCACCTTTTCCTTTAGTGAGGCCCACTTGAGTCTTGTATCCCGTTCATTTTTGTTCTCATACGCTAAAATGAGCTCCAAAACAGATGGATGGGGTGAAAACATCACTGTGGGCCCACCTAAGTTCCCAGCGTAGAACTTCCTTAGCAAGGCTTTCGCAGGAAATCCGCGTAGACTACGTGGCATGTGAGCATTGGGGAGGGGAGGCGTGACATGATTGTTTTAGGCTTACCGACGTGGCAGGTCTCTTCTGACAAGTGCCCTTCCCTAATACAAATGTGACACGTACGTGCCATGTACGGCCTATCTGAGCTCGGGACAGGCTCGGGCAGTACCTACGAGGATTTCCTGCTCGGGAAACCACGGTGGGGCCCACAGTGATGTTTTTTTATAAATCCACACCGTCCATCCGTTTTGGGAGCTCATTTTCGGACATATAAACAAAAATAAAACGGATCCAAGACTCAAGTGGGCCTCACTAAAGGAAAAGGTGGGTAGGTAAATTACTACCGTTGAAACCTACCTGGGGTCCACAGTGATGTTTATATGACATCCATACCGTTCATAACGTCACTACTACTGGGATGAACTGGAAAAACAAATATTATCCTGATTCGAAACTCCTTTGGCTCCACAAAATTTTCAACTGTGGACGTTTAAATCTTACGTTTTCGGCCCACTTGAGTCTTTGATCCGGTTCATTTTTGTTTTCATGTGCTAAAATGAGCTCCCAAAACGGATGGACGGTGTGGATTTATCAAAAAATATCACTGTGGGCCCACCTTGGTTCCCAGCGCAGGAAATTCCTGAACAAGGCTTTCGCAGGAAATCCGCGCCCCTGATGGGGTAGTACCTGATTCGAGCCCTCCGCGTTCGGCGCCGTACTGTGTTGGGGGGAAGGCGTAGCCGCACCTAGTCCGCTCCCGACTTGGGTGGCTGTTACCATTCCAGCACGGCAAAGCAATGGACCATGCTTGTGGGAGCGGATTGACCAGTGCGAGATATCTCCGTGCCTGGGCCTGTTTGAGTCCATAGAAATGTCTGTGACAAATCCACTAATTACATCTGTTTTTAAAGACAAAAACAGGATAGGATTCTAAAATCCAACCAGATTCAAAACTAAGGTGCGCCACGCCAACACAACGGGGGAAACAACAACCTTCACCGTTGAAACCTTCCTGACTATGATGTTTATATGCCATCCAAACCGTTCATAGAATTATTAACATTTGTCATCCTGATGCAAAACATCTGTCACCGCTGAGTGTTCAATACCCACTATTTCTTGTGGTATGGCCCACCTGAGTTTTGGATATGCATGATTTTTAGAATCCTGCCTATTGTAGTCTTACAAAGCAGATGGACGGAGTGGATTTATCACGGACATCTCTATGGGCCCCACACAACTCCAGGGGTCAAAGGCAATCCGCTCCCCTTGCTCGTGGTCCCACCGACATGAATCCTCTCAAACAAAAAGCTCAAGTGGGTCACACCACTGGGATAGTGGGGAAGATAATGCCCACCATTAAATACCTCCATGGGCCCATGGAAATTGTTTTAGCTTTTTCCTTTTATCCAGTTAACTCACCTGATGATCAGCACGGAAAACGTACAAAAATCACACTAGACCAGGAAAATTTCAATGATGGGCCTCACATCCTTTGATCATCCACCGCTACCGCAGCTGATGGATGGAATGGATGTTGCAAAAACATCAAGATGGGGCCCACCATGATGTTCATGTGGCATCCACTCCAATCATCAGTTTCAACACCTCATGATATATGATATACTCAAAACCGACTAAGATCTAAAACTTAAATGAGTCACGCCAGATGAAACATTGGATATGGAAACTCCCACCGTTCAAACATTCTTAGGCCTATCATGATGTTTATATGCCATCCAAACCGTTCATAAGATCATTCTAACTGGTATCAATTGAAAAATCAAGTATTTTTCTGATCTAAAACTTCTATGTCCACATAAATGTTTTAACGGTGGGCGTTCTATCCCACTGTTCCCTTAGTGCGGTCCCACTTGAGCTTTGAAGCTGGCTCATTTTTAGCATATGTACTAACATGAGCCGGAGAAACTGATAGACCGGGTGGATTTCTCACGGACATATCGGTGGGCCCCATGTAGATTTCGACAACAGGCAAATCGCATCCGGCAAACTCCGCTTCTCATTCGCGAATCGCGAGCAGGCAACCGCTTCTCCTGAGAAGTCATTTGCTTGCCACGTGTTAGCGTCGCCCGTCACGTGTCGCACTCACATTCTAACCAGGAACGTGTCATACTCGCATGAATAGCACGTGTGACCCATGAGAAGGTGGCGAAAACCGCTTTAACCCTTTTAAAAACCAGAGCTCGCCTTCTCCATCTCGGAAATCGACCTGGAAACGCTGTCTCAGGAATGAATACTGCAATAGACCTCGGACATGGTCAGAATTACGAAGAAGACCCCAACACCACTGGCCTTCCCGCAGGTGAGTAAATGAACTAACTCAGGATCTAACCTGTGTCGCCGCCACCTGGGCTCACATGCTCAGATGAACTGAGCCGTCCATCTTCTGGATACTACCATAAATAAGCTATTCTCTCCTAATCATGCTTCTTTGATGATTCTAACGGTTAGGTTTTTGAGTTGAATTTCATACATTGGAAAATTTCTTTACATTGTTTTAAATTCAACTTCACATGTTAATGGTCACGATCATTTATCCGGCCTAAGTTTCACACTCTGGCAGTTGTAGCATAGATTCCACAACATGGACGGTTGTGATCATCACAACACCCAGCACGTGGCTCCTGTGGTTGGTGACGCATGCTGGATTCCAAGTCCAAAAGAGGGAAAACGAAACTCAAGGGGATACTCTGGCTTTGTGTGAATGTTGATAAACAGTCACTTAGAAATCACACACATGGCATATATTAACTCAAAATAAATTATTTATATTTTGGTACACATTGTTGTTGGGGGTAGTACTTCATTACCTTGGCCTTACAAGGGAAGCATTTAAAAAAACAAAAATATATTTTCACTTATATTTTCAAGTTGAATAATTTTTCTTTGAAATTGGAGAGATTTTTTGTACAAATTTTTATTTTATTTATTTATTTATTTTTTTTATGGGTTAGTTCACACACCCCATTGTTAGTACACCCACCCACCCCTGTTAGTCACATCACAATGTTAGCCACCCCCACTATGGGAATCGATACCATAACCTCAGTGTTGAAACGAGGCTATCTCACTCAGTCTGCCACTTGAGCTATGGACCTGGGTGTTTGTACACTTAATTACATGCGGAATTGAAAGGATTAAACAGTGCATTGGTGATGGGGATCCAATAATCTGAATTAAATCCGTACATGGTTGAGAAGCTATTGCAGTAGGTAGATTGTCGAAGCTATTGCAGTAGGTTGATTGTCGGAGTCTTCGGCACCTTACACACTTAGAGAAGTAATGGGATGGGAAAACAGTTTCAGACGTGTAGATTTGAGAGCTAACTGACTTTAAGTAGTTGCAGGAGAGAGGAGTTTGAAACCCATTGAAACTCCTTTCCTTCAAGGCTCCACATGATTTTAGCAATTCTTAGTCCAATTAGAAGACTGTGTGTAACACAGTTGAAACATACCACCCTACACGAATTTAGACTAATCACAACTTTAGTAAGGCCCATCTGACTATAACTCTTTACATTTTCCTCTAGCAAGATGGAGAGAATAGATAGGAGTGTTCTGTTCAAAGGGAGTTTTCTCCAAGAATTTCTTCTCATGGCGAGATTCTTTCCAAAAGTTCTCTTATTTACTTGAAGGGAAGAGGTGGAATTTTGGATGGTTAATTTGAATTACAATTTCTAAGTAATTTCTAAGTGCTTGCATATCATCCATGCACGTTAACCATGTATCAAAGTTGGTTTCTATTTCTCCTTAGTTATTTTACCTTTGTTGCATTAGGACCAGCCCATGTTGCCACACACTCAGGCCCATATTCTAGGATGGAACTTTGACTTAAATCATCTATATTCTTGTTACTGTCATAAATAAGATATTCTCCAGTAATATCACTTCAATAATGGTTCTATTTTTAATTTTATTTTATGTTACTCATACAATGCAACCACCCTGTTAGCTGGGCAACGCACCCACTTGGTTAGTCACACGATGCACCCACCCACCAGTGGGGTTAGTGTGTCTCCTTAGCACTCAAACCTGAGACCTTCTGTTGAAACGCCTAAGCGTCTTCCAGCTGGGCTAGCAGACGAGACACTTCAATCATGGTCCTAACCTTTCATTTTTATGGTTGAATTAGAGCCGTAGAAAATGTTCTTTTCATCAATCTAAATTCATCTAGGACACAATGATAGTCACGATCATCTGGTCCACATAAGTTACTCATGGTGGCTTGTAATAACACTTTAATAATTACCCTAACCTTTCATTTTTATGGTTGAATTAGAGCTGTTGAAAATGTTCTTTTTATCAATCGAAATTCATCCAGGACACAGTGATAATAACAATCATCTGGTCAGCCTAAGATAACTTATGGTGGCTCTTCTACACAATAGATCGTCTGCAACATGGACAGCTGATCGTTTGATCCGGCGCTAATAGGCAGCGACTTACACACTACCAGATTCTTTGTCGTGACAGGGGCTAAGTGAATTGTTTAGAGTAAACTTCTACACCCACTTTTTTTTTTCTTTTTCTTTTCTTTTTTTCAGGGGCATGCTCCAACATGTGGGCTCACATGATGAATTCACACCATCCAACATGTATATAGATGCTAAACTCAGAATATGGTGACAAATCTAGCTCCCGGCAATTTCTAGGCTGGGAAATTTTTCAATATATATTCAAAGTTTAAAACTTTTCTCTAGATATCATCTGAAAAATCTCGCCAAAAATAAAAAATATTTATTTTAGATTGTTAAATAAATTTTAAATATAACCATAGAGGAAAATTTTCCACAAAATTCCTAAGAATTTTGAATTTTATCAAATAATCTCTCAACAAGTCAAGATGGTAGGGAAGTGCTTTTAAGATTTCAGGGAAGTGCTTTTTGAGCTGTGAAATTATCATGATGCTGCCATACTTTTTTCTTCCACTTTGGGGCATTGGATTCATGAAAAGCATAGGAAAGGAAATAATGTAAGAAACATTATTTCCAGTCTTTCTAAGAAACGGTAGGAAAGGAAGAATTGTTTCCTTGTTTGTCTTTGAACAATATTAATTTCCTAAAAATTTTGGATTTAATTTCAAACTTGTTGTTTGGGAAAATAACAAGTTTGGGAAAATAAGAAAGTTCCTAAGGAAAATAATTCTCTATAGACGCTATCATGTGCAGGATTAGCGTGCTAGATTATCGCGCCAAATTAGCTCATGTGGCACGTGTGGGATGCCTGAAGATATATAAAGGCACATATGGCATGCCCACATATGTGAGGGCTTGAAGCTGAATTGTGGCATACGTGGTGCATGTGAGGTGCTTCAAGCTATACCATGGCGCATGTGGGACAAGACATGCATGGGCACATTAGACATGTGGCAATTAAAGCCAGATGGTAGCATTGGTACACATTGGCACTATTGACACATGTGGCACGTTTGGAGCGATTGAAGATGAATGATGGCACATATGGAGTTCTTTGCACATGTAGGGCGCAAGTGAAGATGAATGATGGTACATGTGGCACATTTAGCACACGTGGGATGCTTTACACATGCAAGTGTAAGAGAAGACAGGTGGTGACACATGTGACATAATAGCATGTGTGGGGCATAATTGGAGATGGACAATGGCTCATTTGACAATTGGCACAATATGTGAGCTGATTAAAGAGGGATGGTGGCACTTTTGAGTTCAATCCTTTATAACCCTTTTTCTTTCCAAGGCGGGAAAATGTCTTTTTTAAGGGTAGCGGTGGGAAAATAATTTTGTTTATTTTCCAGCAAGCGTAGGGAGTGGGAAATAGTGTTTTCCACAAATTTCTACAAAGAAAGGCCTGGCAAACAATAAAAGTTAAGTTTCATTTCTTTGCTTTCCATGAATCCAAACAAGCGCTTAGAAAGTAGTAAAGTGGAGAATTGTGGAGTCAGTGTGATATTTTTAAAGGTTTTTCCATGTATCAGTTTTAAAATTAACAAACTTATGCTTTACAAATATGAAAAAAATAGTTGCCTATTGGATTTTGACTGCCACTGACTATCAGAAAAACACCTTTAAGGTATGAAAAAACATATCTACCCTCACTCCCTTTGGTATTTACTATTATACTTTGTTATAAGGGGGTATGTGAGTAGAAGATTTGACGTGGCTTACTTTTATCTACTTATCTACTTGTGTGATCGACGTTGTCCATCCATTTTGCCAACTCATTTTAGGCCATCAGCCCAAAAAATGAGTTAAATCTAAATTGCATGTGGACCCTACCACACAAAATTGTGGTGATTGAACGCCACCATTATAAACTTCTTGGGGGACCAATAAAAGCTTTGGTTGAAGCTGATATTTATGTTTTCCCTTCATCTAGGTCTACTTGACCTTATGAATAGGTTCAGTGACTAATAAACATCACTGTGGGCCGTGAGAAGTTTTCACTGATGCGTGTTTAGTGACCACTGTTTCCTCTCATGTGGCCCACTTAAGAGTTTTAGATCCACCTCATTTTTGTCGTATGTCCTGAAATGAGCTCACAAATGGATGGATGTGGTGGATTTCTCACAAACATCACAGTGAGCCCCACCTAGCATCTTTGCAGGAAATCCGCATCGGTCATTATTGTTGATGACAAGAGCTCATAAAACACACCAATTTTCTCTCCCGAGTAGATTTTGTACCGCACAACACAACTTTTACTGTATGGAGCTTGTCTAGGCCCCACCATGATTTATGTATTAGATCCTCACCGTCATCAATTTTCAGATCATCCTAGAGCACGAGTCCAAAGATGAGATAAATCCCAAGCTCAAATGGATCACTCTACTAAAAGTAGTAGGGATTGAATAAAATACTGTTGAAACCTTCATAGGGTCAACCATGAGGTTTACTTGCCATCTAGCTCGTTCATAAGGTCACATAGACCTGGATTAAGGTAAAACACAAATATCAGCTTGATCAAAGCTTTCTCTAACCCAAGAAGTTTTCAATAGTAAGAGTCCAATTCCTATTGTTTCCTATGTTTCTTGTGGTGTAGTCGACTTGATATATGGATCTGCCTTGTTTTTTAGCTCATATCCTAAAATGATTTTATAAAAATGGATATGGTGTGACCTAAGAAATACATCATGGTGGGGCTATGAAAATTTCACATGTCAAGAGATCCTATTGCTTGTTGTGCAACACCTTCTGGGTAAAAGAGAGGAGAACCGGAAGTGTTAGCATATGGAACTTCCATGGGCCTTATCATGGTTATGTGTCAGATCCACACCGTCCATATCATTTTTGGGTATGCGACAAAAAATGAAGTGATCCCAGTCTCAAGTGGGCTACACCACATTATAGGAAATAGTGGTAATTGGATTTCTACTATTGAAAACTTTTTGAGGCCATGAAGGGCTATGATCAAGCTTTTTCTTTCATTTAGGTCTGTGTAACCTTAATACCTTATGAAGAGGTTAGACGGCAAATAAACCCTACAGTAGACCCTAGGAAGGTTTCAACGGTAGTTGTTTAATCCCCACTACTCTATGTGGTGTGATTCATTTAAGCTTTGGATGTGCCTCATTTTTTGGCTTATCCTCTAGAGCGATGTGGACAAATTGATGGATCTAACACAAGGTATGCAAGGTATTGGGGAGAGAAAATTGGTGCGTTTTGGGAGTTGGTGTCATCGACAATGACATGGACCAATGAAAAGTAATGACACATAATTTCCGTGTGCTTTTAATGGGAGCGGATTGCCTGTGACTCTGTGCCCTGTGCCCAAGGCTATGTGAGGCCCATAGAGATGTTTGTGACAAACCCACCGCCCATCTGTTTTGAAAGACCAAAATAGGATAGGATATAAAAAATCAGGAAGATTTAAAACTCATGTGGGCCATTCCACACAAAACTATGGGGATTGAATGCTTGGCTGTGACAGAAGTATTGTATCATTGTGATATTTGTTCCTATAGTTTATCTGAGTGGTAATACTTTTATGAATGGTTTGGATGGCATATAAACATCATGGTCAGCTTCAGGAAGGTTTCAACGATGCATGGTGTTGTTCCCATTGTTTTGTTGGTGTGGCCCACGTGAGTTTTGGATCTGCCCGATTTTTAGAATCTTGTCCTATTGTGGTCTTTAAAGACAGATGGATGGAGTGGATTTGTCGTGGACGTCTCTATGGACCCCACACTGCCACATGCTCTCAGTCAACAAGCTAGTTGGCTTTACTTAAAGGGTAGTTTTTTAATTTTTTAAAATATAGATTTTAAACCATATAATGCTAATGTCATTAGATGCCAAGCGTTGGAATGACTAACTAACGGTGCAAAGATAAACCTAAAACAATTGAAGAGGCCCATTCAGGAACAAGAAAATTACATCAACTTGTTAGTTTAAATATTTTAAAATTGGGCGATTATAGGTCGATGGCCCTAAAGGTGGGCAGTTATATGGAAAAACCTCTCTAATATATAAATCAAGGTGGGGCCTTATATAAGCTCCTAAAAAAAAAAGTTAGATTGTGTAGTACGCAATATATTCGGTAGAGGGAAAATTGAGGTGTTTGTAAGCTCTTGTCATTGGCAATGACATGTACTAGTGAGAAATGACAAATGTTGATTTCCTGTGAAAATGCTAGGTGGGGCTCACCATGATGTTTGTGAGAAATCCACCCCATCCATTCATTTTGCGAGCTCATTTTAAGACATGCGACAAAAAATTAGACGAATCTAAAAATAAAAGGGAGCACACAAAAGGAAAAACTAGTCATTGAACATGCACTAGTAAAAACTTCTCATAGCCCACAGTGATGTTTATTTGTCATCTAACCTATTCATAAGGTTACACAGACCTGGATGAAGGGAAAACATAAATATCAACTTGAACCAAAGCTCTTATTAGCCCCTAAGAAGCTTATAATGGTGGGTATTCAATCACCACTATTTTGTGTGGTAGGGTCCACACGCGATTTAGGTCTGACTCATTTTTATTAAGTTGGAAAAATGGATGGACGGTGTTGATCGCACTAGTAAATAAAGGTGGGCCTCATCAAATCTTTTGGTCACACACCCCCTTATAACAGTATAAGAGTAAATACTAAAGGGAGTGAGGGAAAATATGTGTTTTTGGATACTAAGGATGGTTAAAGTCGAAGAGGCGGCTATTTTTCTGTATTTGTAAAACATAAACTTGTTAATTTAAATATTTTAAAATCGGGCGATTATAGGTCAATGGCCCTAAGGGCGAGTGGTTATATGGAAAAACCTTATATTTGTATGATATCCAACCCATCCAATAAATGTAATCTGCCATGATATTCAAAAGAAAAAAATTAGTTGATTTAAATATAAACCGAGTAACACCATAAAGATAATATACACCACTTAAAAACATCAAAATGCATGTGCAACTTATCTGGTGATTCAATCAAAAAGATTTTTTGCGCTTATGATTACCATGGTTGGGTGCACATATTTGATAAGTTGGATGCTATAAATGTACCATGTGGGCCTCAAAATTTCACGACTTTGCTTTTAAAAAACAATATATGTGGATGCTTTGGTAACTTCCTAGGTACTTTGATTCTTGGGAGGAATACTTTGATAAATTTGATGTTTAAAAGGATTTTTCCTATAAAAATAAAATATTAAATATATGATATTTTTAAGGAAAAATTCCTTGTAAATCTCAATTTAGAAGGATTCCTTCATGGGTCGAAATACAGGAAGTACTTTTTGCAAAGGGAAATTACAGAATTGTATATTGTTTTTTCTTTTGAAAGTAATGAAGAAAATTTTAAGCTCCCATGGTATGTGTATGATATCCAGCCATTCAAATGTACACACCCAACCATAATGATCACACGGATGAAAAATCTTTCCCGTTGAACCACTAGATAGGCAGTGCATGCATTTTGGTATTTCTAAGTGTTGTATATTATTTTTCGTGGTGTGACTTATCTTATGTTTAGATTGATATTAAATTTTTTTTGTTCTTTTGAATATCATAGTTGATTACATCCATTGGATAGGTTGGATATTATAAAAAGATCATGTGCGCCCGACAATTCTCTATATTATGGTAATTTCACTACTAAAAAAGCACTTCTCTTAGGGCCCGTTTGGATTTAGTGAAAGGGTGTGAAAGGAAATAAGGTTTCTTGAGGAAAACTATCTTTTCCTTGTTTGTAAACACCAAAATTCCTTGGTAAAATTCAAATTTCTTAGGAAAAAAATATTTTTTTAAGTAATAAATACATTTTAATTAAAAATATATTTACATAAAAAATTCCTTTTTTTATTACTATTTTTCAAGTGAATACCACTATATCATCATGATAAAATGTAATATTTTAGAATCTGTCAAGATTTTGAAATCTATTTTCTATATGTTATTGGGAATTTGGGAGATTTGCAAAATAGGGATTTTTACAGCAAAATTCCTCAAGGAATTGGATTTCACCAAATAGTGCCTCTAATTTAGGCAGTGCCTTTTAAGAGGAAAAATTGCAATTGTGCTCTCTTCTGCTTTTTGTTTACAACAATATGAAAAATCAAAAGTTGGGGAGCCTAGATGTGTCTCACAGACAACCCGTCCAACAGGGGAAGGGTCCAAACGAGATAGGTTATATGCTCGTCAAGGTGGGCCTCACGATAATTAATAAATTGTGCCATTTCCCTCTCAATGTGTTTGATGTGCTGTGTTGTGGTCCAAAAAATGAAGCAGATCCAAATCTCAGGTGGGCCACGAGAATGCATGACCTAACATGCATACACGACTCCAAACGTCAATCTGGCAAGCACAGAACATCAGAGCCGTCCATCATGTGGACCGCACTGATTTATGTATTGGTCATATATATGATAAGACCCACCTGTTGGACGGCTTTGATGCTTCAAAAGGGTGCATATACGTAGTAGCTTAATTAATTTTTATTCTTTTTCATTATTATTATTATTTTTTGGTGATAGTTATTGAAGGGGAAGAAGAACATCATCAAATGAAATCGGTGTTAGACAACGTGAACGATAAGGGGAAGAAGATGAAAGGGACCCTACGGAGGAACACGCATGGCCCAGGAATGGATGGCTCAGATCATGACGATGAAGAAGATGAAACTGAAGTTCATGGAGCCCCAAGTAAGTCATCAGACTGATTCAGCAGCTTTATAGTTTGTGGAGGCAATCTGTTGTATTGAGTAACTCAGACATTGTGGCGCCCACAGTGATGTATGTGTCTCATCCGTTTTACTAGCTCATTTTAGGGCATGAGCCCAAAATTGAAGTATATACAAAGTTGAAGTGGACCACGCTACAAGAAAGTGGGTATAACGACGTCCACCATTGAAACCTTCCTAGGGCCAACAGTGATGTTTATTTGTCATTCAATCTGTTCATAGGGTTGAAGTTTTCAATGGTAGGCTTTCAATCCATGCTGTTTCCTGTGGTGTGGTTCACTCGTGCTTTAGATATGCTTCAATTTTGAGCTCATGCCCTAAAATGAGTTGGTAAAACAGATGGACAGTGTGGATAAGACACATCATCACAGTGCGCAATCGGCATCCATAAATAGTCAGTCGACTACGACGGGCCAGATCACGTGTATGTAGCATTGGACGTGAATTGTCTAATGTAGCAGACAACACCCTCGTTAGTACTGTATGTTATTGGAAAAACTGTCGGCCCCACCATGCTGTATGTGTTTTATCACTGTCCATTCATTTTGCCCCCTCATTTTAGGGCATAACCAAATAATGAGGCACACCCGGATCCATAGCTAATGTGGTAGACCGAGTGAAATAGCCTCATCTCAACACTGAGGTCATGGCATCACCCCCAGAGTGGGGGTGGGTAATATCAGTTTGATCCAAAACTTTTGTTGCCCTGAGGAAGTTTTCAATAGTGGGCGTTTAATCACTGCAGTTTCTTAGAGTTGTACACGAGCCGAGTTAGCTCGATCGGTTGGCTCGCTTGACTTGGTTCAAACTAGCTCGATTCAGCTCGGTTTGGACACTGGGTTCGAACCAATCGATTCAATTTTTTTCAGCTCGAAGATTTTTGAGCCAAACTCGAGCCAACCTTAGCTCGATTCGGCTCGACTCAAAACTTGGTTCATGTTAATTTGTTTCGAGTTCGACTCGACTTGAGTGGTTGAAAAGGGATATTGTTTAGTCCCACATCGGAAGGGAAAGAGAGCAAAAAAATGAAAAAGGAAAACTCTCTATAAAAGCAAGTAGAGTGTGTCCATGGGCCTTGGGCTGCCTTCGGGCCTAGATTTTGAACTTAGGCTGCCGAGTCTATTTATATTTTAGTTTTTTCCTGACTTGAACTCGGCTTGAAAGCTCGACCGAACCAAGCCGAGCATGCCATTCGGTTCGGCTCGGCTCGGTGTACAGATCTACTGTTCTTATGGTGTGGTCCACTTGAGATTTGGACAAAATGGATGGATGACGTGCGCTGGTAGGTGCTTTATTTCGTATACAATTAAATTGCATTTCCATCTTGATGTGGATTGTATGAATCAGCTGCAGCTGGGAATCTCAACGGCCAGGATGAGACTTTGAGGAAATCAACGTCCAATGAATCAACAGTGGCCGAACATTTCTTGGACGAAGATGAAATTTCATCAGGACAACCAATGGTCAATATCAGAAGTACTGGGCCCTTGGAGGACCCACATGCTCCAAAAGATCGATCAGGGGCATTTTCCCCAAGCAATTATCACACCAAGGTCACGGATCCTATCGCCTCAGGTACTTATTTCCCTCCCTATTGGGACTGGTCTAAATGTTCTTTTCCACTGAGACCCACCTGGATGTCTATTGTGACTTGAATGGCGGTGATTCATCATCCTTATGGTTGGAACTCAGGTACGGCTATCCAGTCGGCAAAAATTGTGGGCCCGTCATGGATGGATAATGCCTTTAAATAACACGGATCAAGAAATCTTAACCATCAAATAGATGGTTTTCAAATGGATGGTTAAGATTAGAACAGTTACTCTGTCCATAGTTGGGTCAATGGTTTGCACGGCCTGGATTGCTGCATAAAATCATCACCATTTTTTTTAAATTATGGTCAAATACAAAGCAATTTTTTTTGTTCAACCTGGGAGTTGCCTAGCCCAACCCACTTAAAATTCATCAAGCCCGGTTCCTGCCCTGCCCATTTTATCCTTGTTTACACCCATTTTCGGCAACCCTGATGTAAATCAATCAAAGGCCCCCATGTGTTGACACCATGGGGTTAACATGGAATTTGGAATCTGAGTCCTTATACTTGGGTGCTGGGTTTCAGAGCATTACAAGCCTGATCCACTTAAAATTCATCAAGCCCGATTTCCACCTGACCCATTTAATCCCAACAGGCAAGGAATCAATGGCCCATGCCAACTCAGCATGAGTGCCGGCATGACCATGCTCGGGTTTGAGAATGGAATATGGGCTATTGGTAGGCTTCTAGTTAGTAGATACCTGCAAACATATGCATATGTGCACGTATATCTATACCTGTCATGGTTAAAAGACTCTTCAATGAGCCTGATTCATACTGACTCATCTGGTCTCGATTTGAAGCAGGACTCACCCACTATCTGTATTCATTATGGTTAGAAGATCTGGGGATTCCGACAGACTCAGGTTGAGTCGAGACTCACCCAAGTTCGTCGGTGAAACAGCCCAACTCAGCAGAGTCAGTGGTGACTCATCCCAGTTACTCATGATATCTAACTTGATGGTGGTTGACTGAGACTGAGTCGACTTGGATGAGTCACATTGGCCTCTTAAAACCATGATATTCATCGTCTATTAGTGGCCGTTTGGCAGCATAGATCTTTGGACAAGTAGGGATTTTGATCGTTGAGTTTTGAATGCGGCGCCTTTCAGATTTTAATGGGTTTTGACTCTTGCAAGGGGTCATTTTCGTTCTCTTCTAAAAGGTTGGTTCTAAAATTTAAGTTCAGTCCATTTAAAATGTCATATCTACTCCCTCCTCTGTATGACGTGGCTTTTTGAAAATTTAAGCTGCAGAGTAAAAATCTCAAGATTTCAAAATCCTATGTTTGGATTTTTATGTCAAAACCCAATCTAAGGTGTCAAACAATTGTTCCATTTGTTTCAGGTTTTGGCCAAGTCAATCAGGCTGGGTTCATCTAGTCAAGTGCATTTATAAAGCCAGGTCCAATAGAATTTATAGCGAGTGCAGCCCATTTACTTGAATGGGCATGATATTTAACCCAATCCAAGTCCCGGTCTGATGGATTGCCCCATTAGCTGGGCCCAAGCATCGGTAGAAAGTAGGTTGGGCAATTTACCTGTCGGTAAATTGTGCCAGAGTATCGCTGAAGTTTTAGAACAAAGTTTACTAAGGGGGCATTTGAATTGTAAGTTACTTGAGATAAGCTAATTATGCCTCAAGCAGCTTATCTTTGTTTTTACTTTACTAAGCAGAAGTGATTAAGGTAAGTTACTTGAGATAAGCTACTTATGCCTCAAGCAGCTTATCATGGTTTTTACTTTATTAAGCAGAAGTTAATAAGTAACTTTAAGTAAAAAAGTTACTTATAATTGATCTTAAACCAAGCTTACTTATCTCAAATAAGTTATCTATTTTTGTAAGCAGGAAAAAGTAATTTATTTGGTGATATCCAAACAGGCCCTAACTGCATCCCACTAAATGAAAAGGTGTACACATAAATGAAAAGGTGTGCATGTATGTGTCAAGCATGGGACTTAAAAAAATTACACAAAATAAAGATTTTACCATTTTCAGCGATTCTTACTCAGTAGATGAAAGGATAGCCCTTTCTCATTGACTTTGCATGCTCGCTAACATGTGTTATGGATTGGAGTAATTCTTTAGTGACCTGACGTAGAAGGATTTGATTGCACCACATGCTCCTATTTAGAGATGGGGCCAACATATGTTTCAAAGTTGTTTGGTCCAAGTATGCATTTGATTGGGCTCCAATCCCGACAAGAAGCATCTAGTCTAATCAAATTCTACCGGCAGGTGATATGACATGATGGGATTTGATTGGACTAAGTGTTGCTATGAGATGGGCCCATGTAAAGCATATTTTAAAGTTAATTGTGTGGGGGCGCCTCCCTCTAAAAGGACTAGCATTTTTAGGAGTTTGGATCCCCTGTTGGCTTCCAAGCAGGAAATCCCTGCTTGTTGGCTTTTCGTTGGTCCACATCACACTGCATGATGTCATGTGATTAGGTTGCACTCAGGTGCGACCAGGTTGCATTGAGGATGTGACAGGGTTGCAGACCCATGTGATGATGTGGACCAATGAAAAGCTCCAAGCAGGGAAGCCAACAGAGGATCCGAACTCCATTTTTTTAGATAAGAGCCTGCACAGAATATGTTTGAAAGTTGTTGCATAGAGTAGGCCCTTATTAAATCTGGCCACCAGAGTCACTACTCACTACGACATCCGTCACGATTCAGTCACCAGCCAATAACTTCCTCATTATATATGCTGACGTGTCTGACAGGTGGTGAGGAAGCAGGGATTGAACCCCTCCTCGAACACTTCCGAGCTGTCAACTTCTACGAAGAAACCAACCCCGGGCCCACACCCTCCACCGGGTCCAGCGTTCCAGAAAATCCCCATCCATTCCCAGAGTCCCCCAACGAATCACAACCGTCTATAACCAACCATACAACATCCACCGAAGCCGCATCAGCGGGAAACACCGTCTCCCTGAAAGCTGGCTCTTCTCGGAACACGAACAACAACCCCGCCACGTCAGCTCCTCCGGCGGGACCCACCGGTACGGAGCCCGATAAAGGGATTTCAGCGAAGGAGTTCGTAGCGGAGAAATTGAGGCCCGGAGATGAAGACAGAGCGCTTTCTGAGGTTATTTCGGGGATAATTCGTAGCCGTCAGGAGAAGAAGCCGGAAGGAGGCGTGCAAGATCTGCCGGAAGATGTGTATGTGCAGCCGCCGGCGAAGGTGTCAGATTCCAGGAAGGGCATCGTGGAGAGGATCAAGGGAGCGGTCGGGTCGCTGCTTGGGAAGGGCGGGGAGTCACGTGCTTCGCCGGGAATTGACTGCCGATCGCGTGATACGTGATTGCATGAGGTAGCTTGTATGTTTCGAAAACGCTTGCTTGTCTGCGCGTACTTACTAGTGTGGGGCAGGGACTACTTGCTAACGTGGATAGATCTACCTCGTCCATCAGGTACGCCACCATTTGTTTGGACGGCCCAAAAGAATCGGGCTGACTCAAAACTCAGGCGGGCCACACCACAGGGAAACGTTGAGATGGGAAGTCAAACCGTTAAAATCGTCTATTGATTGTCTGTAATTCCACCGTGGTGTGGTATCCAATCCACCAGTCTGACGCAATACACCAGGATGAATGTACTCCCCGAAAACGAGGACATTTCAAGACTCATGGGGGCAACAACACGATTTAGGCCGTTCTCTATGGTGTGGCCCACTCGAGGAGTGGATCAGAACTATTTTTAGGATCCACGGTGAAAATGTGGTGGCGAACCAGATGGATGAGGTGGATCCTATGTACGTCTCTCCATGGGGACCCGCGAATGTTTGAGTGCAGTTGGCTACTGCACGTGCTGAAGTGCGTGGTATTCAAGCTACTCATGTCGTGGGTGGGCCTGAAAATCGTACAAAAATGGCCCAATCTACTCATCTGATGGGACGACAGATGAGCGGGTGGCCCCACCTTGTGATTGGGCTCGGATCGAGCGCGCTAGTGGCCCATCTGCGATGGGTCCACAGAAAATCACAACGGTCAGGTGATCTAAACCATTTGATCCGTGGTTTGCTAGCCATTCATCAAGCGGTGATGAGACCTCTAACTGTGGGGCCCACTGATGTATTTGATTACATCCACTCCGTCCATCCGTATTGAAAGTTCTAGGGAGCAGATCCAAATATCAGGATGAGCATAATACTAGAAACAGTGATAATTGACCATTAAAAACTTCCCGTCAAGCTGATATTTGTGTGATCTCTTCATCCAGATCCTTATGAACTGGTTGGATGGCAGATGAACATTCCGGTGGGCCCCATGGAGTTTTTAATGGTGAGGATTCAATCACTACAATTTCCTGGGGTATGGTACACGTAAGATTTGGATCTGCTTCATTTTTGGAACCATTCCCTAAAATGAGATTTCAAAACGGTTGGACGGTGTGGATTTGAGGAAGATACATCACTGTGAGCCCCATAATCAGGAGTCCCACCCACCTCGGTGGATCTGGGGTATACCCAATCCACTCCCGCCACACGAGGGTCCCTATTAATGTTTGGTCCTAGCATTTTGGGGAATTACGGATGTGCCACTGAAGTTTCATGTGCACCTTGTGTATTTGTACAGGAGAGCATGGACGCTGGGACTCTGCAACAGCGTTCGAACTAAAGGCAGGCATGGTCTACTCGTAATTTCGTTGTGTGATGTTTGGTGTACTTGTAATTCGTCGTTTGGTGCTGTGTATTTCGTAGAAAAAGTGCTTTGTAATGTAGAAGAGGGGTAGATGTGTAAAATGTTGTTTTTCGTGGGGTACTTCTAGTTATCTTGGATTGAGAAATGCTCCAGTGCCCTCTTAAGGTCTGTAACGTTATAGTACACCTGGTTGCACTGGGACACTTGTGTAGTCCAATCTATTGATGCATAATGTTTATCAGGTCCAGTACACATTTCATGGGCTACCAGACAAGCATATTTTAATCCGACAGATATTAACCGTTTGATCGATGGCCTTTGGTACGGACGGTCAAGAAAGATTTTGAATTGTCCTGTTTTCAAATTTACACAGATGGGGCCATTGTATACAGTGATTCAGCCGTTGATATGATGGACTTTGTCATGGATGTCCATATACAGTCCTTGAATGAATTTGGACCGTTCATGGTTCATTTTCGACAATCAATTGGTTGGCGAGGATCGCAACTTGGTTGTGATTTTAGAGCTATGATCCAAATATGCCCCCACAGTTTTGGTGGGCCATGATGACTACCATTGCTAGAGACATGACTGATTATTTGCTGACCATAATAGGAATTGTTCATTTGGTTGGGCTTCATGGCGGATGAAATACTCCCGAGTCTCTTCAATCAGATGGATGGTCCCTTGTCGTGTGTGGATCACATGGATGTGCTACAGAGTCACCCCTTACCTGAGTGGCTTGCGGTTGCGTACAGGTGGGTCCCACCATAATACCACTAAAGGGATAAAAAAACACGGTAGGTATTATCCTTACCATGCGTGGCCCACCTTGATGAATGTGCTGTATATGATTTCCATGCTGCCCATCCGTTTTGCGGTGGTCATTTGCCGTCCAACACGTTGATCAAGTAATTCTGACATGGGTGAATGGAAAACAAAAATATTAGCTTTGACCCAAAACTTTTTTTTTTCTTTTTTTTTTCCCTCGAAAGAAATTTTTAATGGTAGTCATTTAATCCCATTGTTTTCTTAGGTATTGTAATGTTTTAGATTTTTTCGAATATGAGAATTTTACTTTTTGAGATAAAGGTTTGTAAAATCATGGTCATGAGTGTTTTTAGTCTAATGAATTAGTGAACTAAAGAGTTTTTCGACCGATCTGTTTGGCTCGTTTACAATACTATACATCAATTGTAAATTCAAAATATTTTTTTATCGAATTTTAGTGTTTTAACATAGTTTTAATTTGTACAAAATTTATGAACGATTAATATTTTGACAAAAATTTAAAAATTAAAAAGCGCTACTTTTAAAAAAAAATACAAAAAAGTCACGATTTATACTAGAAATTGAATATTAAAATTTTTATTATTGATAATTTAATTTTTTAAATATTTTTATTGAATCTAAATAGGATGTACTTCCTTATTTACATAAAATAACTTAAAGTAAATTGAAATAAATATGACATTTATTTAAATATTATAACATGTAAATAAGTAGACACTGTTCAGAAAAATCATTGGAAGTGTAAACTTTAAAAAAAAAAGGGCTAATAGAAAATTTCTCAACAAATAGCCTTCGACGCACCGAAAGATGCCTTTGGGCTGAGCAGACCATGTGAAAGCGTACCAAATGAATGTTGAGAGTAGGGCCTTTGACACACCGAAGATCGCCTTCGGCATGCCGAATGGTCATCCAAAGGCCTTCGGCCCAAGGCGAAATAAAACATGTGACTTGTTTAGTCTTTACGTGCTGGAAATAACATGCTTAAGAATAATACGCTTATGTGAACATAAATAAAATATGCGACTTGTTTAGTCTTTACGTGCTGGAAATAACATGCTTATAAATAATACACTTTTTGGGTGTTACCCCTATATTTTTTTATTTAGTTATCTTTGATTTGCTTATGATCCATTAGTTGAAATGCGTTACTCTAATTTATTAGTATGTGGAATGAATGTACTTCTAATTGAGGACACACATGGAACCGTTTCCCACGTGTGGCATTTCTAAACAAGCATTCTACCAAGTTAACGCCTGAGAACTTGGGATATGAGTATTTGTACTCGAGTGCCGATTTTCGGGGCATTACAGGTGTAGTTTACCTGAAATTTGGATCTGCCTCCTTTTATGGATCATAACCTAATATGACATTGCAAAATGGATGAATAGAATGGATAAAACAAATACATCATGGTAGGGCGCACAGAGCTTTTTCAAGCACCGAGTGAAGGGTCACTACTGAATCTAAGTCCCCTTATATTATTGTTGACCTAGTATTTGGCCAATGCGCCCCACCAACTTGGGAGTGGATTAGGTGAGACCTCAGATCCATCGAAGTGGGTGGGACCCTTGACTGTGGGGACTACTGTGATGTTTGTGACTACATCCACGTTGTTCATCGGTATTGAAAGCTCGTTTTAAGGCATGATATAAAAAATGAAGCAGTTTTAAATCCTGAATGGACCATAGTGTTATAGGTAATTCCGAGCTAACCCTAAACCCACAAGAAAAGTCCATAGGCCCACGAGCCCAACTACTAATTTATGAGATCAAGATAGCTAACTTAAAGGCCAATGGCCCACGACGCCCAATCCCAAACGAAGTCCTCAGCCCTAAATAAGCTTTCCTGATCAAGAGATGGAACTCGGATGCCACAAAATATCGACCAATGAGAGGATAACTAAATAATCTAATGTTTTATCGAGCAGGTTCCGCCAAGCAAAATGCCGAGCAGGTTATGCTAAGCAAGATGGCGAGCAGGTTCCACCAAGCAAATGCCGAGCAGGTTCCACCGAAAAAATGACAACCTTAATACCGAGTGTTCTTTGCTAAGCGCTCACCTCAACGCCAAATGCTTTTTGCCGAGTGCTCATCTCGGTGCCGAGCGCTCTCCGCCAAGTAAACATTATCCACACCATCTCCATTTCCATACAAGGACAATTACCGACAGTCGATAAATTTGAGCGTGATAGGGATTATCCCAAACAATCTTATCGATCTGGATATGATAAGGATTATCCTGAGAAATTCGGAAATCACACTGTAAGATGAGATCCTCGGATCCACCTACAGCTCTCTGATGATCCTATAAATAGAAGTATCTTTCCACTATTCAAGGTACATAAAAAAAACATCTCCACCAAAGCGTATTTTGGATCTTCTATGTCTTACTGACTTAAGCATCAAAGGGCTAACGGCTGGACCACCCCTCTTTTGTCTTTGATTGTGTTTCATAGGGTCTACAAGGCTTTCAGTGAAGATCTAGCCCACACGTTCAAAGGAGATCATCACCTATGATGAAAATCAAGCTTCTTCATCAATTGACCAGTTTTAGACGTCAATAGATTAGCCAAGAAAACGTGGTGATTGGCCATTAAAAACTTCTTGTGGGCCACAAAATCTTTGAATCAAGAGGATATTTTTATGGTCTCTTCATCTAGGTGTCAACCTTTATCAATAAATTGGATGGCAAATAAACATTCGGGTGGAATCCATGAAGATTTTAATGGTGGGGATTCAATCATGACTATTTTTATCATTGTGAGCCCCCACGGTAAGGGGTCCCACCAACCTCGGTGGATCTGGGGTCTCACCTAATTCACTCCCACTAACTTAAGGTAGCTCATTGGCTTCTTCTTTTTTCAACACACACACCCTCACACCCACACACACAATATGGGTACCCAAGCCCATGACCTCAGTGTTGAAACCCACAAGGTCTACAACTGAGCCATAAGTAGGGACCCAGGTAGTTCCCTGGATGGAGTTGAGAGAAGTCCCTAGCCTAGTTGGCTCAGTTGTAATACTACTAAATGCAGAGTAAACCGTCATCATTATCTCCTTGCAGTTCCCATCTCTTATTTCAAGGTTGACAGTGACTTGTTGAAACTTTTGGTGCAAAATAGAGATGGGAAAAAAATTTGGAGTGTAAAAACTATGGGGCCCACCATGATGTATAGATCATATCCGTGCCGTCCATCCATTTCGCCAGCTCATTTTAGGGTATGAGGTAAAATTTGAGGCAAATCTAGTGGAACAGTGCACCACACCAGATTAAAAAGTGGGAATTAAACTTTTACCTTTAATAATTGCTTAAGGCCACAGATTTTTTTGATCAATTTGATTTTCTCGTTTTTCCTTATCCATGTCTGTCTAATATTATGACCAGGCCAGATGACAAATAAATATTAGTGTGGGCCCTAGAAAGGCATTAACTTTTTACAATTAAAGTCTGTTGTAATCATTGTTTCATGTGTTGTGGTCCATTTTAGTTGTAAATTTGCCTTATTTTTTGAGACATGCCTTAGAATGGGCTTGTGGGACTAATGGAAAGTATGGATATAACATATTCATCATGGCGGGCCCTATGTTTTTATGCGTGTATAAATAAATGAAATTCAATTAAAATTATTACGATTTTCGAGGCAGTAATTGTAACGCCCCGAATTTTCGCAACCCGAGTTCTAGACCCGTGTTTGAAGACTTGGGCGTTAGCCTATGAAGAAAACCCACATTTCAGTCCATTTTCAACTGTCATTCCAAGAAGGGTATTCACTGCGGAAGAAAACAAACCATGCATATAGGAAAGATACAACAAATATCACAGAGTGGTGCCCATAAGGCTTATACAAACCGAATATCTCAAATTTAATTCAGAATATACTAATAAACAATTACAATTATATACAAAATTTAAAGCAGCAACCATTAAACACGGCTCTTTGATTCATGACATCAGCATAACCTGAGCATCCTGCTCCATTCCAGTATAACCTGTACATTATTCAAATCACCTACACCAACTGTACGGTTGAAATTTAACAGCATGAGTGGCCAGCTCAGTGTGAGGTCCCCTCAAAATTACACACCAACAGATTCATCAAGAAGAATAAAAAAATGTACAAAACATTCATGATGCAGTTTTTCTTAAATGCATGAATGCATGCACATGTCCCTCAGCCTAAGGATGCACATCCAGCTAGAAAATGTGGTCTGAAAGTCACTAAGGACACATATCAGCCCCACAATGCAAATCCATCAATTGGTGATCCGGAAGTCACTAAGGACACACATCGGCCTCACCCAGTGGTCTGGAAGTCACTAAGGACACACATCAGCCCCACAATATCACGAGTGGTCATCATCAGCAAAAATACTAAAGGTAAGTGCTCTTAATGAATGACACACTCTATGATGGTCTAGAGCCAACGAAAATACCTCGAGGGATGTGCTCTCAATAACCAGACCACCCGACGGTAATATGGCTTGTCACCACATGTCCCATTTGTGCCATGATATGCATGATTAAACCAACCATTATTATTTCAATTTACAACCAAATCAATTATGACATTCCCTTACAACTAGTGGCCTTTCATCACGATAATTCTCCAAAATATTTTCACACGAGTCCAACTAGGGACATAATCAATAATTTATCTCACAGGACCATTGGTCCATCAAGTCTATCGGGAATCCCAACAACTCATCTCAATAAGACATACAGCCCAACGAGTCCATATAAGGACATCATCAAAAATATTTTCATACTAGTCCGGCTAGGGGCATAATCAAGATCTCATCTCATTTAACATTTAGTCCAACAATTCCATCTAAGAACACCATTAGGAATCTTTCCAATAAATCACTTCCAAAGGCCACCAGTTTAAGGTCCCATCAAATATAGGTGATCGCAACTATTCAAATTCACATTCCACTTTCATATTCTAAACATGAGGAATGAAAATGACAATCCCAAAATTCGTAAATAATTCACAGTTGTAAAGAAATGCACATATAGTAAGATTAAACATATGATTTATGGCAAAATCAAACAGCAGAGGTAATCATGTGACGGAGTAAAATTTTCAGTCATATATGAATAAAACTATTACTTAATTAACATGAAGTCGGAAAGCTCAATGGGAGGAATCATCACCTTAAGAATCGGAGTATCTTTCAATGTTATTTGAAGCATGTACACGCTCGCTAGAATTCGACCCTACCATGTTTTACACCATTTATGCGGTTAGATTGTCATATCCATAATTTATACGGTTAAGATCAACCCTATGGTGGTGGCTCTAAATTCAAGTGTTAGGGTTTAAATGACTTATTTAATACTTTAGGAAGGTGGTGGATTCCATGGATGTGACCCCACGTAGATTTTTAATTAAACAGACTTTACATGCATAAATGATTTTGGGCTAAGTTTGGGTCCAATTTGTGATCACAAGGGGTCATCTTCTAGAGAAATAAAATGACCACTACACAGATCAATGTATGGTCTTCAAAACTCATAAGATGGATCCTTTTGTTTACATGTGTACAATTTTTAACAAAGGCCCAAACATGGGTACTTGGAGTTGTGCAGAAACGGTAGTGCAGAAATGATTTTGGCCCAACTTGGAGCACATACCGCCATAAAATGGGACCACTTTTTGGCGTGTTGTCAAGTCCTCCTCGTAGACCCATATATTGCCTTAAGAAACCACTAGACATCCTTATTAGATTTGGTTGTATACAATTTATAGCGATGGCCCAAAGATAAGTACTTGGAAGAACTGTGCAGAAATGTAACCCATAATTGATTTTGGCCTCACTTTGGGCAGGCTCCATGATCAAATGGGGCCACCTTTTTGCATTCCTCAAAGTGTCCCTGCTAGACCCACTTGTGTTCTACAAAAGACACCTTATATGACGTGCTGGATGTACACGTGCAAGTTTTACCCCATGGACAAATATGGTTATTTGAAATTTCTGTGCAGAATTTTCTGCACAACAATTCCCAGCCCCATTTTGGGATCAACTTCCCGATCGCGTGGGGTCCGCTTCGACCCAGGTGATGTGTCATTCGTGTTGCCACATATACCAAATAAAAGGTCCAAGTGGTGGCCTGTACATTGCTCACACGTGGGGCCTATCAAGGACACCCAAACATGGCCTAAAACACTAAAATTCAACGTAGATTTTTGAAATAGAAATGGGTAGCAAGTAGAAATGTGCATGAAACATAGATGAAAGGTGGGTCCCATCTAGTTGGGCTACATTATTAAGAACTATCGGCCCTACAATGAGGTGCTAAAATAGGTGAACCGCGTAGATAAACTATATACATCAAGGTGGACCCAACAAGCTGGGCCCTATGAATGTTTCAATAGTGGACATCACTATCCCCACTGTTTTCTGTGGTGTGGCCCACCTGAGACTTGGACATGCCTCATTCTTGGGTCCATGTCCTAAAATGATCTGGCAAAGCAGATGAACGGTTTGGATAAAACCAATACATCATGGTGGGGTCTCCGAGTGGGGCCGCTCGCCCTCACGTAGCTGGGCAGACCTGACTTTCCAGTGACCTTTTTTTTTCTTTTCTTTTCTTTTCTTCTTCTCTTTTTTTTTTTTTTTTTTTGTTTTCCCCTACACGGTGGTGTCCACATGGGAGATCCAATTCGTCCATCAGATTGGCCAGCCTAATGTGGGCCTAACGAGCCCTGATTTGGGAAGGTTTTGTTGTACAGAAACATGATAGTGGGCCTTCGAAAGGTTTCAATGGTCTGTATTGTTTCTTCCAGCACGGCCCACTTGAGATCTGGATCTTCTTCATTTTTCGGCCCCTTGCCTAAAATGATATGGAGAGACAGATGGATGGTGTGGATATAACATAGTGGTTCCCACACGTGGGGCCATTTTCAAGCCCAAAATCCACTTTCAGTATCTCAACAATGACACTCCAGCAACTTCCTTTTCTTTTATTAATTTATTATTATGCTTTTCTTTTTTAAATAACAAAGATGTAGGGTCCATGCATAAATCCAGTCCATCCACCTGGTTGGCCATCTTATAGTGGGCCCAGTGAGTACAAATTTGGACGGGTTTCATAGCATACACACATCACAGTGGCCTTAGAAGGTTTCAACCGTCGCCATTATTTTCTTTAGTATGGCCCACTTGAGATTTAGATTTTAATCATTTTTGTGGCCAAGGCCTAAAATGTCTTGGGAAAACAGATGGATGGCATGGATTAGTCACATACATCAAGGTGGGGCTCACAAGTGGGGCCCCCCAAATGGACAGCGTCCGTCCGGAAGCTGTTTTCAGCGTCTCCTCTCTCTTTCTCTCTCTCTCACTCTCTCTCTCTCTCTTTCTCCATCCATGCCATCAAATGACAAGGAGCTCTAGATGGCATACGTTTCCTCAAAGCGGGGCCCACATCTATGGTTCACCTTGATTCATCACCAATAAAGAAAATGAGGAAATAAAAGGGAATGGAAGGTGGAGGGGTGTACCTACTTCAATCTCCTCGTTCAATGGTCGATATTGATGGTTGAAGTGAATGAATGGTTGATGAAGATGGCCCACTCCTCTCTCTCTCTCTCTCTCTCTCCCTCCCTCCCTCCCTCCCTCCCTCACACACACACACACACACACACACACACACACACATACATAGTGAGGGCGTGGATGGCAGATGAAGGAAGAAGAAAGGAAGGATGGAAGGAGAGAAACGTCTCTCCCTCCCTAGCTATACATATACCATTTAATCTCACTTATTTTTTATTTTTTATTTATTGTATTAAATGAAGGAATGAAGGGGGAAGGGGTGACGTGGGAGAGGAGTGGTGAGGCATGGACCCCCCCCCCCCCCCCCCCCCCCCCCCCCCCTTTTTATTATTTATTTTATTAATTTCTTTCTTTTCATCATTATTATATATTACTTTTTATTTTTTTTATTTATTTTTTGTAATTATTACAATCATGTCAAGGAAAGGGAGATGATTGCCTAGGAGACTGTGTAGTGGGCCCCACATTGGGTGGCCCCACACGAGTGTGCACAACCATATTTTTTGGGTGTTTTGATTAAATGTCCATATCTTTGCGCTCGGGTATCTGATCGACGCATTGTTTTCGCCGTAACGATCGCGAGGACGGCGCGGTCAATATGACAGAGGTTTCGGGATGTCAGGACTTTGGTCATTTGGGCGCGAACTACGCACTGCCAGTCCGGAGCACCAGGAGTCGCGCACACATTAACGAAAGAGTCACGGAAGGGCATTACACATACACATATAGTTTGGATTCTCGTAGTAACACCCGAGTACAGAAAAGTACAGGGTATTACAGTAATTTTTCAGAAAAACAAATTGGTGTAAAAGGTCATAATGACCTATTTACATTGTATTTATCGATATTTAATAAAATTAAACAGGCCCTTTAGGATCTCGCCCCCCAAACTTTGTGAATTATGTGATATGATAATGAAGCAAACACAATCAAATCATCTACCACACGACACGAGATTTTTACGTGGAAAACCCTTAAAGAAGTAAAAACCACAGGACCTCGTCCATAGAAACAATCCACTATGAATAGAGAATCATTTATAACCGATCACAAGCACAAACTGCTTGGATCTAACCTTATTCACCAATGCAAGGATGGAAAAACAACGAAAGGAATAAAAACCGAGAGATCTCACCGAGCACGAGGACATTGAATAGCCGAAACGTCGATTGTACCGTGAATCACTTTTACAAGCAAAAGCCTTCTCTTCCAACAAGCTTCCTCTCTCTCTTTCCTTTCCTCTCTTTTTTTTTTTCTCTCACCTTGGACGTGTAGAACACCTAATTGGATACCCAAATCTCGAATTTGAAGCTAATATATAGCTTTGCACAAGAGATAGAGCTCAAATAAAAAATTGTATATATCAGTCTGCGCGCACCTCTAACCAGTCGGAAATATCCAAAAAACAATCCAAAGAGTTTTGTGAAGAAAAACTAATTTATCGACCTATCTATCGATCGGTCAGTGATCGATTTGAACAAACTACGAACAGTCCAGCGTGCAGGGCCTGTCTAGGCTGATTTTCAGACCGATCAACCAGGGGCGTCGATGGGTCGAGAGACCCAAACCTGCACATCTCTCCTCTCTGTACCGAGGAGGAAAACCCTATCAAAATGATAGTTTAAAAAAAACTTGGTAACACCAACCCAATTGCATACACCCATTCCTAAGTAGACTTTATAGAATGTTGGTCTGACCATGTGTCGAAACTTGCATACATTATAGCCATTTGATTTGTTTATTTAATTTTGGCCATAGACCAATTTGGCAAACGTGAAATGCCCATTACCAAGGGATTGGGGATTATACAGGGTTGTCACATGTAAAATCCACAAAATCACTTTGGAGATTAAAGGTAAAATAATACTTATACCATTTTATTTCAGGTTTGATATTTGATAAGGCACAATGTTTTTCATTTAATTATATCTTTGGTTATCGAAGTCTTTTATGACCTTGACCTTTATCTACAGTCAATTTGATTTCCATTTTGGCCTTTGTAAGGGTGGCAATGGGTTGGGATTGGCCACAGACTTAATCCCTTAAGTTTTGGCCCCTGTCTCACCTTGACCCTAATAGGCTGAAAATACTTTAGCTTTTGCTCTAGGTTCTAGCCTTAATGAGCTGCACTTCCTTAGGCTAGCCTTAGAAGGAAAAGATTTAATAGATAACAAATTTTTAGTAGGTCTGGTTTTATTTAAGATATCCAATAAATCCTACATATGCGCATTAGAATCATTGAAACATAACCCTATAATCAACTCAACTAAACTAGTGGAAGGGCTTGTAGCCCAGTTGGTTGAGTCCGAGTTCATCATCCAACTGATCTAAGGTTCGAGACACATTGACAACACCTTTAGGTGCTTCGGTGGAGTGGCTGGGTAGGGCTGCGGTTCGGGTTCAAGCCAGGAAAAAAAAAAAAAAAAAAACCCATATCAAGGTGGATACTGTAGGCTCAACCATGATGTATGTGTTTTATCCACACTGTCCATCTGTTTTTTAGATAATTTTAGGGCATGAGCCCAAAAATAAGTTAGATCCAAATCTCAAATGGACCACACCACAAGAAAATAATAGTGATGTAATACCCATCTTGTTGATTACGTCAGACGACCTGGTTAAAGGGAAAACACAATTATCAGCTTCGTCCAAAACTTTTGTGGCCCTAAAATGTTTTTTAATAGTAGGAGCGATCTGCTTTATTTTTGGGCTCGTACCCTAAAAGATCTGAAAAAGTGGATGGATGGAGTGGATCAAACACATACATCATGGTGGGCCATGGAGGACCGTCCAGTAGCTACTGACAGCGTCAGTAGGCAATCAGCGTCCGACTCAGCCTGCAACTGGTGGAGCAACTGCATAACTAGGATTGCCTGATCATTGATCAATGCGATCTTCTCTCTCTTTCATGGAAAGATGTCATTTTCCACCCATTCGTCGCCCAAAGTGGACTCGGATTCGATAGTGACCGCTCCTTGGCTGAGGTCAGTACTCGTTGGTGCTCTGTGGGCCCTACTATGATGCATGTATTTTATCCACGCTGTCCATCCATTTTTTCCTGCTCTTTTTAGTGCATAATCACAAAAACGAGACAGATCCAAATCTCAGGTGTACCACACCACAATAAATAGTGGTGATTGAACGCCCACCATTAAAAACTTCATAGGGCCAACTGTAACGTTTATTTGTCATCAAACCTGCTGATCAGGTCACGCAGACTTAGATGAAGATTAAAAAATATATATATATATATATCAGCTTAATACATAACTTTTGGACCCTTAATAAGTTTTTAATGGTAGATTACCATTGTCCCTTATATTACGGTACGCCTGATTTTTGGATTGCTTCATTTTTAGGCTAATGCCCTAAAATGAATTTTAAAAACGGATGAACAGCGTGGATATTAGTAACATACATCAAGGTGGCCCCCATGGTCAGGGATCCCACCCCATTGTCTATGATATTAATACACTTAGGGCTGTAAATGGGTCCGATGGAGTACCCAGACCCACTCATTTAGACCTGACCCAGACTCGATTCATTTATTAAATGCTACGGGTCCAAGGGTAGACCCAATTGTTAAAGTAGTCCGGATCTGGTTTCCTTTATATTAGGCCCAACACCACCCAACTCGACTCAAACCCATTTGTACGTGGACGGTTTTGGTCTACATTGCAAGGGACCCATCCCGACCAAGTTTTAAACCTAGTAAAAATAAATGCATACCAAATCTAAACCCACAGACCCATTATACCTGACCCATTTATAAGTGGTCTGGGTGGATCTCACTCTACCCTACCTAAACCCTAAATGGGTCTGATGATTTAGACTTGATTCGACCATTTACAGCCCTAAGTACACTGGAACGGTAGGTCGACCGTGTAGCTTCTGGAAAGTCATCCTGACCCGTTCGCTACAGGCATACCTTTATTCAAACCGTTGGTTGTCTACTAACCGACTTGAATTGTGTAGCCCACCTGATGAACGGACCTGCTGAATTTTGTACCGGTTAATCTTCATGGTGGGGCCTACCGTTTTCATGGCACTGATGTCCTACGCAAGAATATGTTGGCGGGAAAGATGGCACTGTATCGCAAGTCGCAGTAGGCTTAGCAGGACAGTATTTTCCTATGCTAAAAGTGAGCATGTATTCGGATGATAGTTGACTGCCTTCTCAAAAATGGTGGTGACTCGTGAACAAACCACATGGCAAAGTTACAAGGCAATCTGGACCGACAATCTGAAAAATTGCATTGAGAAGGTTAGATAAAACATCTGTTTTCGCTCATGGAGCTTGGACTGTTCACTATTTCAATATTTACCGTCAAGTTGACACACGATTAATGTGTATCCAATTAGTGTTAGGGCCGTACATTGAGCTGAACTGAATTGAGCGCGACTTAACTAGTAGACAAACTTGGCTCAGCCTTCAAGATATAATAAAATTTTCGGCTTGAACTAGTCGATCATTTAAATGAAATTCAAGCTAATTCAAATTTGAAAAAAATTAAAATTTATACAAACCCAACGTAAAAACTCAATCTAAAACTGTTCAAAATTCAAACCCAAAGGCATTCTAAAGTCCATTAACACATGCCCTTCATTTGCTCTTTGATGATATGTATTGAATACCATTCCTTTTCAGCAGACAAGTCAAATCAAACTCAAACCAAGCCAACATAAATTAAGTTTCAAATTGAGTCGATCCAAGGTTAGCTCGAGCTCGAGTCGAAAATCCAAGGTCAACTCAAACTCGACTCAAAAATAAAAAAAATAAAAAAAACAAGAAGAAGAAAGAAGAAGAAGAACCGAGCCAAATTGAGTTGAGTGAGCCAACCGAGTTAACTGGACTCGTGTGTAGCTCTAATTAATGTAATTTACATGCGCCCCCCCCCCCCCCCCGCCCCCCCAAAACAACATTGTGCCCACAAATTGGATGGCTATGATACCCGTACATGAATGCCGCATGTGAGAAGGACAAGCCACTGTAAATGGTGGTAAACTAACAAAGATGTCTTGGGCTAAAAATCGTGTACTGCTATCGCTCTATGTGATAATAGCCAGCCAAGTCCTACTCGCCCCTACAGATTCCAACGTGGCGTGCTTGTGCAAGATCCAGACCCTTCATCAAGTGGACGCGCCATCTAATATACCCGAAAATGAGGTTAGTCGGATCATCAGGCGAGATGAAATGGCACATCACATGTTTGACTACCATTCATATCTGGACCGTCTATTTCTTGGACTCAAGTTGAGCCATCTGACGGCCTTACCCTTCCATTTATCTGATTTCAGGACAGAACTCCCATTCGATGAGCGACCAGGATCGATTACACGTGCGGTGAGAGCAGGACGCCGGTTGCTACTCGCGCGAGTAGCCATATCAAGTTTCTCTTCACTCTAAAAGACGAGATTCCGCAGCGAAAATGGTCGCATGAACAGGAGGATAGAGAGCGAGCGCGAGAGCGAGCAAGAGAGAGAGAGAGAGAGAGAGAGAGAGAATGGGCGAGAGCACGGATTCTTCATCTTCCTTCAATCCATTGAAGTTTGTGTCGGGTGAGAGGAAGCGGATAAGTGAGTATTGGAGCGAGAGATTTGCGTTTCTCGAGAACTACACCCAGATCTTCTTCGTCCCTGAAAAGCCTCTTCCCAAATGGTCGGATTCTGATGTCGAGGAATTCATCACTTCCGATCCGATCCACGGCCCTCCGGTATCTTCTCCTGCCGATTCTCCCATTTGGGTTTCTCTTCTTTTGCGTTTTCATGGGATTTTTGTATGGGTTTTTCGATTTTTTTTTTTTGTAGTCGTTTGGTTCGATGGGGGAGTTTGTCTTTTTCTTTGGAGCTTCCTTTGATTTGGGTATTTGTTGTTTTCTGTTTTAAGTTTGTTTTTGTCGGGTTTTGATTTTTCTATTGATTTTGATTGTTTTTTCATGGATTGGGATATATAGTTTTTGATGCGTTTTATTTGGTTGGGGTCGATTAGTATTTTTCTTGGTTTTTTTTTTCTTTTTAAGATTTAGATGAGATTTTTATTTTATTATATTCTTATATATATATATATATTTTAATGTGTATTTTTTTTTTTTCAAGTGTTGCTTGTGTTCGGAATTGGATTATTCATTTTATTGCTTTTTGTTGTTGTTTTTCATGGTTTAGGGTGCCTTTGGTTGCTCCAAATATCCTGAAATTTCATGGTTAATCAGTTTAATTTTGTGCAATTTTTTGTACAACTGTTATGATCCCAATGGTTTGATAGCTTAGGTTGATGCGTTCCATCAGTCCTGGGGCTTTTTGGCGGATTGGTTAGGTTCTTAACAGGTTCTTAACAATTGGTATCAGAGCCAACACCACATCCTATGTTCTAGTCATGGAAGGGGCAATCTATGGAAAGGGCAACCTGGACCAGAGTGAAAGCCGCCATGATGTAGAAAGGGCTACTTTCCTTAAAAAAGGATGTGGAAAGGGCTACCTGGATAACCAGATGGTGCAACAGGCTTGTTGATTCAATGAGATATCGACACCGAATCACAAAGAATTAGACAAAAAATATGCTCACAAGAATATTTGAGTAGAGAGGGAGAAAACTTTATTGATAAGGGAGAAAGCTTTATTGATATCAACTTCTTCTTTTACAATATTGAAGAAAAGCTCACAATTGGAAAATGTTGGAATGAAACTCCTACACCACCTCCCCTTTTATAGCCTTAACTGAATCTTTAATGAGAATCCCCTAAACTAAGATATCAATTTCAAATCAATTATAATTTATTTCAAACCAATCTAATCTACCTAAGATGGTAAAAGCCTAATGATGATAAAAGCAAATATAGAAAGTAATCCTAATACATCTCTAAATCACTTCATATTTTCAATCACATCTATCACATCCCCATCATATCTTCAATCACATATTTAAATCAGCCTCCATATCTTCCAAAAATAGTAAATCGCAATCCTTGATTTAGTTTCCAAGATCTATAAATAAATCGTAAAAAAATCAGCACATGTTGGGCCCTACGGTGGGTTTGGGCCTACATTATTGGTAGGCCCTGTTGTGGGCCTAGGTAGGCCATGGGCTTGCATTACCAAAGTGCAGCCACCAAGTGGAAAGGGCTACCTAGATAACCAAAATGCAGCCGCTATGCCTCGGAAATGGCTACTTGGAAAAGAGGCCAGAATGAGTGCTGCCTAGAATGTCAGCTGCGGAGTTTGGTGGAATGTTATGATTCCAATGGTTTAATAGCCTAGTTTGACGCATTTGGCGTATTGGTTAGGCTCTTAACAGCAACCAAACACACCCTTAATATGTTTTTGAGGTTTTTGAGTTTTTATTTTGTTTCTTTGGAGATGTGTTATTTGGTTTTGCATGTTGGAAATAGCAATTGAGCTGATTTTTCTAAGTGAGTTTTAGGACTTGTGGTTAGTATTTGGCTAGGTTTTGTGGGAGTTCTATCCTAATTGGGTAACTTTTCTTAGTCTTTAGGAAAGATGGAAGAGGACGTCTATGTTTCTCTAGAATAGGAATTATAGGATTGCTTTTAGTTAGGTGTAGGGTTTGACCAAAAATAGGGATTTCTCTTTTATGAAAGGAGAGAAACTATAATCTGGCAGAGTGTGATGCTTCATACTCGTGCACTCAAGAATCCTAAAGCGTGGTATCTGCATAATTCAGATGAAACCATCAGTCAACCTAGAATTACACAGCCAACGTTTTAACTGGTTGATTGGCTGACATATAACGGATAGCTAAATGAAAATTAGTCATTTGTCTGAATTGAGAAAAGATATCTACTAATGACAGTTCAGGATAGTTCAGTCAATCTGATTTTGGGGTTATGTCCTATATACTGGGGGTCCTAGGCTTTGAATGGTTAGTTTGATTTACGTATATGCCATGTGTATAATTTCGAATGCATTCATATGAACTATCAGTCTTACAGACTATGAAATAACTGCCCCTGTAGTGGTGATCGGTATGTTGTAGTGAGGGAGAGCTTTTGTCAAAGATTTCCTTTCTTGTGATGCTCTCTTGGAGCTCTGTTTAAGGGGTCATGCCATGGCACTTCCATGTGTTTGACATGGTGTCTGGTACGGTAGCGCACACATATGTGCATGTTTTTTTGTGTATGGATTTTGGTCCATCATGGTTCATTGATGTTTGAAGATTTTCTGTATACATATAAAGCTTGCCTGTAGTGGGATGTTTTTGTCGAGGAAGTTTGTCTGTTATTTAATTTGCTTGATTTGTTTTGTGCTTTTCCTATTTCGGGCTGATTGTTAATTTTGCCTTCTCTTTCTTTCTTCTTCTTCTTCTTTTTTTTTTTTTAAAGAAAACTGACAGATTTATTGATTCAAAAGAAACGAGAAACATCTTATACAATGGCCCAAACAGAAACAGTGACCCTCCCGTCGCTCAAAGACTTAGGCCTGCAATAAATCCAACACCATTTACAAACAGAAAACCAAAAGCCAAAAGGCCTCAAACAGCTACAAGCTCCCCTAATTCCCCAAAAGATCCAGCTTAGACCAGCCATGAAATTGTTCATGTGCAAGTGCCCATACGATAATCATTTGGAGGATCTTACTATGAATACCTTCAGCCGATGAGATCTAATTCTCGAAAATCCTAACATTTCTCTCATTCCACAAACTCCATAAGATTCCAAAGATGCACTTCTTCCAAATTATATCCTTTGGCCCTTAAACTATATGCCTGAAGCCATTCCACCACCACACTTCCTATTGAGATATTAAATGTTGATGCCACTCCAAATAGAGAGAAAGAATACCCACACCTCCCTAGCCACCATACAATGGAAGAATAACTGAATAACCGACTGTTCATCATTCCTGTAGATTACACACATGTTGGGGAAGGCCATTTTAAGGCCATCTTCCGCTTCTTTAAGTTGTCTAATGTTAGGCTCTTGTTCGTTGTAGCCACCTAAGAGGAAACTTTAACCCCTTGGAGGAATAGGAGCTCTCCATACTTTAGCACAATGGGGATATGCCCTCTCACTTGTTGTTAACATTGAGAAGAATGATTTAGCCAAATATTCGCTATTTTCTGCCCGCCTCCACACTTTCCTATCCTCCACCAATTGATCCATATGCACCTCATTCAACTTGCTTAGAAGATTAGCAAATTGGTCAACTTGCTTAGAAGATTCAAATTGGTCTAGTTCCACGTCATGTAGTTTTGTTCTCATCATAATGTCCCAAAACACGGACGTCCCCACCATTTCATAGCATACCTGAATCTTTGCCTCCTTATCAATAGCTAACTTATATACTTCTTGGAATGTTGATTCTATGTGCTCATCCTCCAACCATGCACCCTTCTAGAAACGAACTCTATCTCCTCTACCAACCAAAAAGTGGATGCCCTTGGCAAACTCTTTGATGACTTTGTGTGGGATTGTGCTATTAGCCACTTAGTATCTTTTTCACACTTTGCCTATGACCTGTATCTTTTTCACGCTTTGCCGATGTCATTCCATAACAAAGAACCCATTTGTCTATTGCTTGTGCCCGTGAACCATCCGCTTTCTAAACAACCATATTTTCCCATGATCAAATTCCTCTGTAGAGCATTCGGCTCTTCTCCGAATTTTTGGCTCCATTTGGTCAATAAAGCCCCAATTCTTTTCTCTCACATTTCCAATACCAAGACCCCCTTCTCTTACTGCCTTTTGCATTTCCTTCCAATTTATGAGATGGACTTTGTTCCTGTCCGTCTCCCTTCCTATAGGAAATCCCTCTGTTGTCTTTTCCTGCATTTCCACTATGACTAAAAATGTAGGTTTTTTTGTGGCTTCTGTTGTGGTTCTTTAGGGCTTTGTTGGGATTTACAAGGAAGTTGAATTGTGAACGTCAGTTTGATCAAGAGAAAATGATAGACTAATGCTGTTTCCTTGTATTGTATTAATATGAGGTAGTGACTCTTGAATTGCAGTTGCATTCTTTCCAACTTCAAAGAACCACAATTACAATTGTAAGGCCAGATCTTCTATGTGAAAGTTGAAGAAGGAAATCTCATTCTGGTTGTTTCTACTTTAGTAGACAAATGACTTGATTTCAATTAAATAGTGTATGCAGCTGCAAGCATGCTGAAGTTTACCATTTGGGCTTTCGTCATTTTGTGCTTATGTTGTTGTTTTTCTATGTTTTTTATTTTTATTTTTTGTTAGTTGATTCAATGGAATGCATTTGGGTTTCTTGGCTTTATTCTGGAAGAAACTATGAATTATGCTAGCTGGACTGCTGGAGGCATAAAGATTGACGTTTTACATGTTAATATAATCTCCTTTTCTTTACCATTCATTAATATATGTTGTGACTTGTGATTAACAATATGTTATTATGATGTTCAAAATTGAAATGCATCACCAGCTGCATATAGAAAGAAAAAATCCAAAAAAAAAGGAAGAAAGAAAGAAATGAATACCTTGAATGTGTACTTTTGTGGCTTCACTCACATGAGTTGCTGTTCCTTTCATATCTTCTTTCGTATGTTTATATGATCTTGTTGTATATATACTTCACTGTTGTTTAGTGGTGAAACACTGCAATGGATTTTGTCTTCAGCTGAAGTCCGCGAGGAAAGCCGCAAAAATTGCTGCCACCGGAAGTGCTGTAGGAGCAGTGTCAACAGCAGGACTTGCCTGGAAATATTCGAAGAGTCCACATGGTATTATACTAACAATGCCTTTTTATAGCCAATACTATAGTTTTTCAGAACGAAGCAATGATTTTTGAGAGATAAATGCATTCAACAAGTAACATTTTAAAGCTATGGTTAGCGTTCAATTGACTTCAAATATGGGTTTCTTGAAATGACAAAGATTCTCTGGAATTTATAACCTTGATATTTTAATGTGAATCACCTTTTTGCTGTAAACACTAAATTGGAAGTCTGGTTTTGTGAAAATACAAGCATGCCATCAATCGATCATGAGAGCTGTTTTATATTTGTGATTTGCATTGTTTGTTCTTAAGGCAAATATGGCACCACATATTTGAGACATTTGGAGTTGTTTGGGTGACGCCTCTCTCGGTAGGCCAAATGCTCTTGTCGTGGCATGGGATCCAATTGGACAAGGAGAGGGCCTTTTTATGGTGCTTGTGCGTTCTCACAGTCTTTTGGACTGTTTGGAGGGAGTGCAATGCGGCAAATATGGCACCACATATTTGAGACATTTGGAGTTGTTTGGGTGACGCCTCTCTCGGTAGGCCAAACGCTCTTGTCGTGGCATGGGATCCAATTGGACAAGGAGAGGGCCTTTTTATGGTGCTTGTGACAGTCTTTTGGACTGTTTGGAGGGAGTGCAATGCTCGGTGTTTTTGCAACAAGATGAGGCCTTGGGAAGAAGTCTAAGTGCAATGTATTATAGTGGACTTCTGTTAAGTCTCATGTGGATGTTATGTTAAAAGGATATTGGGGCTGTAAAGATGCTGGTTTTTGTTGTATTTTTTGCTGTTGTGGTTTTCGCCTCACAGCTCTTTAATAAAATAAGTCCATTACTCTTCAAAAAAAAAAAAAAAAATTATGATTAGCAGAGTTGTTATGTGCAATCTTGAATAAATCACATATCCACATGTGTGCTCACCCAAATACAGCCCATTTTTAGTTGTGCAAGTTCTAGAACTATTCAGTCAAGTATCGAAAAAAGAAAGAATATTTCAATCAAGTGGCTTGCTTCATGATTTTGGTTTCGCTTTCTTATTATATAGATGAGCTGCTTCAAGGAATGAGGACACTCAAACAGTGATGCTTCCATAGCCACGATTCTGCCATTGTCTCATTGAACACAGACTGACCCACAAATTAATGGGTTGCTTGCTGTCTTATTTTACTAAAATGCTGTTGGAGGAAAATGTCTCAGTTGAGGCAGGACTTGCCTGAAAGGAGGCACCATTTTTAACACTGCTTTCCAAAGCCCTGAAGCTCTATATCTCAATAAAAACTATTGAGTCCACACCCCCCCCCCCCATCACCACCATAATTTCTTCTGACAACTCTATTCCATAGATGACCTTCTTTTTCTCCAAACCTCCAAAGCCATTTGCCTAGCAAAGCCGAATTAAACGCCTTCAAGTTTCTAATACCTAGACTGCCATCCTCTTTAGACTTGCATACTTCAACCCAACTGACTAGGTGGAATTTGCTTTTTGTTTCAGAACCTTGCTATAAGGCCGCTAGATTATTATTATTATTTTTCCTTCCAATTTTGCTACAACCTCACAGGGCACTAAAACAATGACAAAGTAAATCGACATGCTAGCTACGACTGCTTTGATGAGTGTAAGTCTTGCACCTAATGAGAGATGTCTACTTTTCCACCCGTATAGTTTTCGCTCCATTCTTTGCACCATAGCATCACGTAAGTATTTGGCCTCCTTGTCAATGCACGCAGAAGGCTCTTAGGCTCCCCACTTTGAAACCAAACCCAAGGGCTAAAGCCTCCACCTCTTCCTTAGTCATTCGGATACCTAGCATCTTGCTTTTATGGATATTAATTTTCAGTCCAGCTCAAAACATCGAAGAACTTCTATTAGATTGTCGACTTGCTCCTTATCTATATCACAGAATAGATCATGGGGAGGGAGACTCGGACGTTCGCGTGCATGCTTAGCAAAGCTCTAACTCGATAAATAGATCTGCATCTAAACTATATAATCTATACATAAAAAGTTCAAGAAAATGAAAAAAAGAAAACAATAAATCAAGGTTTTGCTCTTAATACATGTATCATCAAGTACCTGAAAGCATTTTTTAGATGGAGTGTACTTGTTATGTTTATGTATGGTGCTGATGCTTTGGGTAGCCACATAGTTGAGATGCTAGATATTCTCCTGGAGAAAATACCTCTGCCACGAAGATACTTTCCTTTTTGTTTTTGCCTTCGGTATTTGCCTTTTGGCCATCCCTAAGTACTGATGAGTGCTTTCATTTTCATAGATTGTTTTATTCTGAGTTTTTGAGTCGTTGACTCATGATACAATGGACATAACCAATATGATAATTTGATTAGATGCAGGTATATTGATTGTTAGCTCAACACAAGAATATATCTAGCTTTTTCCTTCAGCTAGATTCTCAATGTCTTTGTGGATACACTGCATCCCACTTTGATTAGAGTTGGAGGCCTGAAAGTAGGATGAGGAACGCTTGTTCACTTCATGCGTATAGGGCCTTTCCATAGGGATGATTAGGCAAAAAAGTAATCGTATAGCCGGACCTAAATATCTGGGTCGAACTGACCTTGCTTAAAGATTTTTCCAACAGTCAATGCAAAAACTACAGCTATAGAGCGTGTAGGATTTTTAATGTTGAAGCACGTAAAGGGGATGGGGCATTCTATACTGCATCTTTTAGTAAGATAATGCAATTGAAGAAACTCACTCGTCTATTTGAAAATTTTAATCGCTGGTCGAGTCAAGTTGGTTATATTTGATGTTTTATGGGTCTCCCCCAACCATATCCAAGCTCTTCTTTCTTCTTGGCATGGTGGGGGGTTCTGTCATACGGATAAAAGGAGGTGGAGATTAAGTTTGTTAGCCATTCTGTGTGCCCTATGGTGGGAAAGAAATGACCAATGTTTTAGAGACAAGAAGAAAGAGGCTTCAGAGGTCTTCATAAGGGCTTCTTTGTAAGAGAATGGGTGGGAGTTTAGACTTCTTTGTTTCTTATATAGGTTTTGAGGGTTGGCGTGGCTCTTGGTTTTTGTTTTGGTGCATATTTGTACATTTGTTTTCTCAGGCTGCGGCCTTTTTCTTTTAATGAAATAGCATCACAGTTTCAAAAAAACAAAAAAAACAAAAAAAACAAAAAGTCGGTTATATGTGATGCACGAAACAGTACTTTCACGGTTTCCATTCATGGGTAGTGGCTACAGCGAAGGCATGTTATGGTATTTATGATAAAATATGACACTTAGTTACATTTTTCACTTATATACCGCAGAAGCCAAATATATCTGAAACAACGCTCAAAATATTTGCATGGGAGTAAATACCCGTCTACAAAACCGACATGTGTCGGTGTAATTGGCCAGCATGTGTGAATTTTGACAAATGAAGAGCCATATTAACCTTACTTGACACCATATCAGTCTTTTCAAAATACCAAAACATGTCGATCCTGGTATGTATTGACTGGTATTTGGAACCATGAGCTAAAGCACATCAGGATTGGCATCTTCTGGTGTCTGGTTTGTGCTAGGGCCCCGTTCTTTATTTGTTTTTAGCCAGCCTACTATCAGATGTTATGTAGCAAAGTCACTCCTTACGGCCTAATAACTTTCTAGTTTGAGGAGGTTAGAAATTGCTTGAACTAGAACGGTAGACTCCATGGAAATGTGGAATGCTGAGAGGCTAGCAGAAATGATTGCCTTTTTTGTTTTTTGGTTTTATGTGTCAGGTGCTGCTTTGGCTTTTGGAGCTGGAGCCATTTTCGGTTGGACATTTGGGCAGGAAATTGCTAGTCACTGGCTCCAACTGTACCGGATGGACACCATGGCTGCTCAGATTGAGTTCTTGAATTGGTGGAAGAACAAAAGTGGAGGTAAGTTGTCTAGCCCTCCGCGAAAAAAGGAAAGCCGTCTCCTTTTCTTTTCTCAAATAGAAGAGATATGTGATGGCCAGTCACAAGAGCAGAATTTGGAATGGCATGTCTCTGCAGGATCTGTGCCGTTGATATGTTGGATCCCGCTGTGTATGTGCCACAGCCCAAAGATCAGGTGGGACAAGTATGAAAAAAATGGGATGGTTAAAGAAGTTTAAATGTACTTGTTTGGCTCACATGACAATGGACCACACCGATTTTTGGGCCTCAGCATGTAAACAGTGGACCCCACCTGATGAAGTGGCCCATTTCTTGAACTCAAGCTACACACTGCCATATGTGAGTAGGATTTGGCATTCTACTCGTCTGAGTAGAGTAACCATAGCAAGGATCCACAGATTTACGTCACCTTATAAGAAAGGCCCCAACGAATAAAATCTTATGTGGATCTTTTCTGCAGGAAATCGGACATTGTGAGATTTTTCATGACACCCCCCATCGCCTCATGGTTCGTGTTCGTTTGTCAGGAGAACAAATATGAAAAAAGGTAAGTCCTGACTCAAGTCAGTCATGAACAATAAAAAGCATCTCCTTTTTTCTCTTGAATAAATATAAACATATTCTCCTGATGAGAAAAAAAAAAAAAACCATGAGTTTGGTCCTTTTGATGTTCCCCCATTTCATGGGTTTGAGGATTTTTTTTTTTTCTTCCCATGTTTGTTTTGTTCTCTCTTTTCTATTGTATGAAAGTATTGTAGTAGATTCATGTTGGTAGTCGATTTTAGACGGTTCTGCAGGTTGGGTTTTTTGGATTTTAGATTCTAGTAGAGTCAGTTGTTGGCCCTCGTGCTCCACATGGCATTTCAATATGAGAAAACTTTGATACTCGGGCAGGGTGCGATGAATGATATGCAGGTACTCAGAAATTACTTAGAAATTGCATATGTGGCATGAAAGTAATTCAAATTAAACTGTGAAAATTATGGGTCCCAGGTTAGATCTCCAAAAATTGCAAATATTTGATTATCTGCCTTTTGGACATTTATTGGATAGTTAGAAACAACGAAGGTCCAATGGTCCCACTTCAACAAACAGGTGTCCACACATCAGAGATCAGGATTGTTCAACCAATATGATTTTTGGATTGTGACTTTATGCCACAAGTATAATTTCTGAGTGCCTGTGTATCAAGCATCATATGCTGCCAGAGTATCAAATAGCTCCCCTTGCATTATTAGTATCTCAAGTACCACCCCGCCAAAGGTTCCATATTATCAGGACGGTGTTAGATTTGCTAGTTGACAAGCACACCGATGTCATTGCTTGATTTTTCTTCTTCTTATGATTAGTGGACTGGACTGCTTTTGGGCAGAATATCTGCATTGTGGCCCACCCGATGAATGCTCAGGATTGCCAGATTGGATCCTTCGTTGGTGTGTTAGACAAGCAGTCCCTTATGGCATGGGGTCCTTATAACGTCTGTTTACATCCAAATACATTAATGTGCACGTGCGCAGAAGCTGTTCAATTCATGGACCCCATTGTGGATGGACCATAGCCCAAAGTAATGGTTTTGATTTGGATTTGGATTGGGGACCTTTACCATTTTAACTGTTAGTTCGATGGCTAGCTACTGATGTCAAGGATCTTCGTCCCATTTGAAAATTTTGGCTGTACGGTGGCTGGTTTTCACCCCCTTTATGCATTTTAAATTATGATCTGAACCTTTCATGTTCTGTATTCTATGCTAGCCAGGCCAGTGGTAAGAAACATTTGTTGAGTGAGAGAGTGTGTGTGAAGATGAATATTTAATGGCTCATATTCAAATCTAGGATTCAAAAAATCAGGATCATCAATTAAGCATGATTATATGAATATAGCTTCTATAGGGTGGCACTGAGAACATGGACGGTTCAGATTAATCTAAGAATGCAATCTGGAAGTGGGAACCAGCCATCTTACCATACTGCCACCATATCCTAGTAAAACCCTCGTCTACAGTGGGGTTCATGTTTCAATGATCCTAACCGTTGATATGAGAGGCCCAAAAATCCCCGGCCGAGAATTTCAGGTGGGTGGCATTTGGCCCTTTTTTCTTGGTCGAACCACTCCCTGATGAAACCCCAGTTTTGACGTCTCACGTTTTGGTGGGGAATGGATTACCAAATTTTTCAAGATGTCAATCTTTTTTATTTTTTATTTTTTTACTATTTTTTATGTTTTAGTAGGCATGGGCAGCCAGCCAAAGGTGGGTCCCCGTGATGGACAGTGATCATACTGCCTTTTGTAGTGTAAGGAATATGGAGCATTCATTTCCTAGTTGTTGACTAAATGATTAGGATCATCCAATCAAAGAAGTTTTTCAGAGGGATACCCAGCATGTTAGGTAATGCCATGGAAAACCAATATTTTGTTGTTTTTTTGGCTTTATATTTTATGGATTGATTATTCATTGGTCTAGTTAGTTTATGAGCATACTTATTATTTTGGGTTTGTTGTATACATCTGCCTGTGGCTAGGGAGAGATGTAATCCACAGATCTCAATGGCTTGGCCATGACCATACAGATACTAGAATATATCTGTAACATTCTGATTGGTCATTTTATGTGAGGGGAAGGCGGCTAACTCGCCGTTAGGATGGATAATCTCTACCGTCAGGCTTGACTTGATGTTAGTGCGCTTTTGCTTACCCCATGAGTGTGTGAGTTCACCATGGATGGTTCCCTGGTGTGGGACTTTTTATACATTGACAGAATCACTTGTAAGTAATTAGTTAGGGAGGCTCATTATGTTAAGAGTAGAGGATGCTTATGGTTGCACTAGCTTTGTCCAATTTTTTAACCTGAGGTTGTGTGGATGGAGAGGAGATCCTGATTGATTCTTTGAGTTACTTAGTATGATTACTTAAAAGCTACTGGAAGTGGATATGATTGGAAGGTTACATTAGGGTCATCAAAGTTCACATGATCCAATATAGGAAATACTAGGTTTGTTGAGGACATTATTATATAGGTCAATTTTAGGGTTTGGACCGTTCATCAAGTATTTTAAAGGTTGGTCAGCACTTCTTTGGTTTTCAACTAGTTAACTATAGGTTTTCAACTGTTAACTTTGAGTTTTAAGTGTTGATTTGTTTTAAACTCTATTGATAGACATTCAAGGGGTAAAATATATTGATTCACTCCTTGCGGGGGTAGCATGGGATTGTTGAGGATGGTGACCATGGTGAGTCAAGATATTTAAATAGTTGGGTCCCTTAATAGAAGGGTACACCAAAGCTTGTCGAGTAGTAGAGCACTATATTAGGTGCACCTCTGAAAATCCTAATCTTCTTGTTTAAGATCCTAGCCAGGAGCGGGAGAGACCCTTGACTCTCATACGTGTGTGTGTGTGTGTGAGAGAGAGAGAGAGAGAGAGATCTCCCATCCACATGTATGCATGCCATTGCAGGGGCATGTGGTCCACTCCTCGGATGGCTCGAGTAAGACCTCGGCCCTTTATTTAAAAGCTAAATTATGAAAAGTGTTATTCAGTTGCTTTTTATCAAAATCCCATCAACAAGTAAGCCTCACATCATGGTGGTTCAAATCCCTTATGGAAGTATCGAAGGTGGGCTCTACTTCATAGCAGGTGCAAATCAATGACTACCTTTTTCGATAAAATCAACATATGCCGTCCATTTTTTTCATACCCATTGTTCGAATGGTTAGGATCATCTTAAAGGTGGACCCCCCACGTCAAATGGTCTAAATCAATGACTGGACCTTCTGCAGTAGAGTCAACATAGACCATCCATTGATCTATTTGCTAGGATCACCCGATCGAAGTGACATTTGGGAGGGACGGGCAATCAAAGGCAGGCCTAACATGATAGACATATCACAATGGTGATGGATATTTATTGTGGTCCATATGGATGACTCATATTCCTAACCATTGATAGTGTGGTCAGAATTACCTTATTAAAGTGGTCTTTGATGGGCCAGTTCAGATCAATGAGCAAACATTTTCCAATATGATTAATTAGGATTGATCATGAACATTTTTCAATATGATTAATTAAGATTGACCATCTTTTTAGCTATTGACCAATGGTTATAGTTGTCCAATCAAGGTGATTAATAAGAGCGACGGTCAATTAAAAGTAGGGTTGACAAGATGAAGTTGCAGACTTCCTTGAGAAAAAAAAAAAAAAAAACCCTCTATAAGAACCAGAAAGAACCTAAGACATCCTGGTCCTATATGGGATCATGGAAACGAAAATATGAATTTCATAAATTCATTAATTTGCATAGGGTTTAAGTTGGACAAATTTAGAGTCTATAGTTTGGGAATCAAGTTAAAAAATATATTTTTAAAAAATATTTATTACAAGGGAATAACTTCTTTACTTTTTTAAAAAGTATCATTTCGTAATTTTGTCCCAACTTAACATTTGGTTTTTTTTTTTTTTTTTTTTTAACTTGCCATGACTCCAGCAAGCCCATCCATCTTTAAGTAACTTCCAATTGATCTTAAACCAAACTTATCTTAAATAAGTTATTTATTTACTATTGTAAGTAGAAAAAGTAACTTATTTCATGGTATCCAAACAGGCATTATGGGATTTAAAATTAGTTAGACTAAAATAGAGATTTGTAGTGCGTTTTAGTAACAATAGAAGTGGACTGAGGAATTAACAAAAATTTCTTATCAAGAAGTTTTTCAAATGACTACTTTGATACTTTGAGTTGGTTATTTATGCAAGCGGTGAGATTGAGAAGGATGTTGTATATAGAATTTAAATGGGATGGAAGAAATAGAGATATGCCTTGGGAGTTTTATGTGATCATTGTGTATCATTTAAATTAAAGGAAAATTTCATAAGATTGCTATAAGACTAATCATGCTTTATGGGACAAAATGTTTAACAGTTTAGGAATAACATACACATAAAATGAGTGTAGTTTGAATGAGGATTTTGAGATGAGTGGATAATAAGATTTTAAATGAATGCATTTAAGAAAATTTAAGAGTACCACTGGTAGTCTAATAAAGTGAAGAAAAGTTTAGTAAATAGTAATGTATGATAAAGACAAAAAGCTGGGCCGATTATGCTTTAAAAGGGCAAGGGAAAACCTCAAAAGGATGTGGACAACGGCAATAAGAAAAGACCGGATGATTCATAGACCAACCACCATGTGGGCCCCACCTTTGATTTCTTCAAATTATTTAATCATGAACACTTTATTTTATTATTTATTATTTATTTATTTTTTTATAACCAGGGTAATCAGAGCTCTTAGAGCACTAGGTCCTCAGCTAGATCTCCAAGGGAGCACCCTTGGAGGTATTAGAGCACTTGTAAACCATCCAACCCTCATGTACCGGATAAGTTCAATAGGAGGTTGTTATGACAAACTTCTATCCAGGATGCAATACCTTTCTAGGCAAACAACTGGACGGTTGGATGTAACGCCTTTCTAGGCAAACAATGGACGGTTGGGATTGTCCGACTGAAGTAATTTTGGAATCTAGGGCAAAAAAAAGGTTGGTATGATCGATGGACCGTTCATATGGAGGAGTGCACCATCCATTTATCCACTACACCTCATCTTGACCGTATCCGGATGCAAAAGGGTTGCATAGGAGCGTTGGCAATTACCCACACGTGGAGTGAGCCATTTGGACGGGGTTTGGGTGGCTGAGGTCGGTAGATTCCTAACTTTGGGACCCACTTTGATATATTTTCCTTACATCCACACCGTCCATCCATTTTTACAGCTCATTTTAGGGCATGATCTAAAAAATGAAGCAGATCCAAATCTTAGGTGGACCATACCAGAGAAATAGCCAGTATAGAATCCCCACCATTAAGAACTTCACGGGGCCACTAGAATATTTATTTGCCATCCAACCTGTTGATAAAGTCACAAAGACCTGGATGTAGAGACCACACAAATATCAGCTTGATCCAAAACTTTTGTGGCCCACGAAAAGTTTTTAATGGTGAACTACCACTGTTTCCTATATTATGATCTACCCGTAATTTGGATCTGTTTCATTTTTTGGGTAATGCCTTAAAATGAGTTTTTGAAATGGATGGACGGCGTGGATATAAAGAACATGCATCAAGGTGGGCCCCACGTTCAGGGATCCCACCCCGCCCACCCAACAGGTGTTCGTGGGAGAAATGATCACATGGTTTTCGGGTAACCGCGTGGTCCAATCAACGATCTGGACCATCCATCATGAGCAACCAGCTTTTGGGATGCTACAGTGAAAAAGTGATCTTCGCCTGGTGGCCCATCATTTTGATAGCTCAGATGTCGTACACAGATGTCACATGCGCAGGAACGGGAGAAAGGTGGGCCCCATCTTCATGGGACATCATGATACAATCACATCAGTGACAAGATCCTATCCATCCAAACATCGACCTGAACAATGAATGGCGTGATCATTTACAACAATATCACAACCATCCATTCAATAGGCCTACCTATAGTTCTCAGGAACCACTTTGATGGAAAGATCCAGATCATCCATCCTTTAGTTCGAAGTAAACAGTTAAGAAGAGAGGCTAATACATGGAGATACGGTTGTTTTGATTGGATGGTCTAGATCAATTGATGTGACTGTCCATCTGTCCAATTGCAAATCATGACAACATGGTTAACAGATTTAAAAAACCACAAGAAATGTCACACGGAGATCACTGAACTTCTTGGATTTTATTGATTTTTCGTCCAATCAGTCTATGACCCATTCATGGTCGTCCCTAGTGGGTGAACGGTTTGGATCATTATAGCCACATGCCAATTGTATGAGTAGAAAGTGAGAGTACGGATGGACGGACTACACGACTTTCACATGGTGGCGATAAAAAGAATGTGCTGTTCATAAAAGGACGATCCAGATCAACGGCCGGAATGTTCATGTGTATAAATGAAAATAATTGCACTATAGTGTTGGGATTTTGACATAGGCAGTCCTGTAGTAAGCCCCTCAAAACCCTTCTAAAATTTTCCTCTATAGTCCTTTGATGCACTTTTAAAAATTTTGGGACGAAAATGACTAGCATTTTGGTGCGACTCCAAAGATCCACTGTATCTCTATACTGGGTGGGGTAGCCTATGAGGCGGGCCTATGAGATGTAGGATGGCCACGAGGTGGGATCCATTATGGGGTCGTGTGATTGGAGGACTTGTGTGACATAGAGTTGCCCATTGGGAAGACTTACTGGGTTTGACTCAGAGAAGTAGAATATAAGGATAAATTGGTACTCCCCTAATAGCTCTAGAGCTTTTAGTGGATTGGTTGGCCATCTGAGATCGAGCACTAATACGGAATTTGAGTGAAAAAAAGATATGTAGCAAGCATTGATGTGAATGAAATTTATCATCAGGCCCACTGGAAGCTAGATCCAATCCATTTATTTTCTTTGTATCCCTTTATTTATATAGGAAGATGATAATGTCATATTGACACGAGCTTTGTGTGGCCCACAAAACCTAATAATATATAATGGTGTCCGTTCAATACTAATTATTTTCTTGTGATGTAGTCCATATGACTAGCAGATATTGATCATTCTTCTAACCACAACTTTTAGTGAAATTCTAAGGATAATGGATGGAGTGGATTCCACACATAGGTGTTGCCTTTAACACGACATTACACACTTTGTTCATCATCAACGTGTAAGAACCAACTAATTCTCGAAAGCTTGATTAATCCTATGAAGTAGAAACCATACATTTGTACGGGCAGACTAATTGTTTAATACATTCTCTCTTTATAATCGTTGTCCCTTATCTCATCTTTGGTTGTAGACTAAGGAATCATTTTAAGACCGAGGATCTTCGGATTCTGCGTTTCTACGAGATCTAGATGACTATAAAATTAGAGTAAGTAGCTAGTGGCGACTTTAGTCAAATATAATACCCTTCAAACCCATAACACAAAGCGCTTGAAAAAGGTACTCATGGAAAGCAAGATCCACATCAACCATAATCCCATCATTAACCGTAAGGTTGGTCGTAGATTGGATACCCCACCTGAACCTAACTATAGATAAATGGACTTGTAAGGGCTCTTTCAAGCCAATTGTAATGCATATATTTTATCCAAGTCATCCATCTATTTTGATAGTTCATTTTAAGAAATGAGCCAAAAAAAAAGGAGGTAAATTGAAGGCTCAAGTGGACCACACCACAGGAAGCAATGGGGGAGTAAAAGCTTATGGTTGAAAACTTCTTTTTTTTTGTGGGGAGGGGGGGTTCCTTCTTGTGGTGTGGAGGGGGTTGATATTTATATTCATACAGGTACCTTATGTGCTTCCTTCTTGTGGTGTGGTCCACTTGAGCCTTTAATCTGCCTCATTTTTAGACTCATTCCCTAAAATTATGTTCAAAGTAGATGGCTGGCACCGATAAAAGATATACATCACGGTGGGCCCCACATATTGTTTGATGGGACCGTCCGTCTCTTGGTTGGTCCCAGCAGGGGTTACTTACGTAATCCCCCAAATCAGATTGCGAGTCACTCAGTATGCTTTTATAGTACTGAGTAAATTCTGTTAGGCTTATTGTGAATGTACGTGGTTTATCCACGCCGTTCATCCGTTTTTTCAGCTCATTTTAGCAGTTGAGCCCAAAATTAAAGCATATGCAAAGCCCAAGTGGACCATAAAATAATGATTTCTACCGTTGAAACCTTTCTAAGGGCCCACAGTAATGTTTATTTGTCATAAAAAAAAATGTTAATAAGATCATGGATGATGGGAGAACGCAAATATCAGCTTCGTCCAAAACTTCTGTGCCCCAAGAAATTTTGGACGGTATACATTCAATTCACACTGTTCTTTTGGTGTAGTCCACAAGAAATTTTGGATATTCTTATTTTTATTTCGAAATATAAATTTATCTGTTAAAATGGATGGACGGAGCGGATAAAATACATAAATCACGGTGGACCCCACATAGTTTACGCAATCCGCTACCAATCCGCGCCCACCGGACGCAGGCATCTCCTGCGCAAGGAATCTAGGCGGGGCCCACCGTGATGGTTGTGTGAAATCTACACCGTCCAACCGTTTTGTAAGGTCATTTAAGGCGTTACAACAAAAAAATGAACGGGATCCAAGACTCAAGTGGGCCGCGATAAAGCAAAAGATGGGTAGGGAAATGCCTACCGTTGAAACCTCTATGGGGTCCACGGTGATGTTTATATGCCATCCATACCGTTCATAATGTCATTCCTACTGAGATGAACTGAAAACACAATATTATCCTGATTCGAAACTTCTTTGGCCCCACGAATATTTCAAATGTAGAAGTTCAATCGTCACGTTTCAGGCCCACTTAAGTCTTGGATCTCGTTAATTTTTGGTCGCAACACCTAAAATGATCTCAAAAAACGGTTGGACGGCGTAGATTGCTCACAAACATCACGGTGCGCCCCACATAGATTCCTTTTGCAGGAGATGCCTGCAAAAGGCTTTCGCAGACAATTACGGACGCGGATTGGCTAGTGACCCCAACACCAGCCCCGGGGCTGGTGTCAAAGCTGTGTGGGCCACACCATGATATATGTATTTTATCCACGCTGTCCATCCATTGTTACACCTCATTTTAGGGCATGGGCCCAAAAATGAGCAGATCCAAATCTCAGGTGGACCACACCATAGGAAACAGTGGGAATTGAATTCTCACCGTTGAAAACTTCTTGGAGGCCACAGAAGTTTTGGATCAAGCTGATATTTGTGTTTTCACTTCATCCAAGTCTTTGTGACCTTATCAACAGGTTGGATGGTAAATAAACATCACGGTGAGCCCTGGGAAGTTTTTAAGAGTGGACCTTCAATCAAAACTGTTTTCCTGTGGTGTGGTCCATTTGAGATTGGATCTGCCTCATTTTTGGGTTCATGCACTAAAATGAGGTGGAAAAATGGATGGACAGCGTGGACAAAACACATACATCATGGTAGGCCCCCGGGCTGGTGTTGGGTCACTAGCCAATCCACGTCCGCCAATTACCGTCTTCTGCTAGAACCCTAAAACCCTCAGAAAAAAAGCCCCGCTTTTTTCCCCTCTCTCTCTCTCTCTCTCTCTCTCTCTCTATTCTTCAATAAAGGAAAGAGAACACAAGTTTTGGAAAGAAGCTCAGAATCGCCGGCTACATGATTTCTAGAGAAGATTTTATTTGGAATTTTCGTCGTTGAGTTCTTATTTTTTCACGACCATGGAAAATCAACGGTCGATTGGAAGATGAATGTTCTGATGCTCTTTGTTTTCCGCAATGCCGATTCGGGAATTGGGTTTTTGTTAGACTCACTAAAGGATGTAACACTGCAAAGAAAATGAAGATCGGTCCATGTTCGATCTTGTTTCGACATGAATCCAACGATTCTCTTTGGTCGAAGGGTGGTTCAGGGGTTTTCCGGACTTCACCGTGTTTTGCGGTCGATCTGTGGTCGTAGTTTTAATGGTTATAACGGGGGTGGGAATGGGAATGAAGGTGACAGTGAACTTCCGAAAGGAGACTCTGAAAAATCTGGTTTTGGCAGCGATTCACATGAAAAATCGATAAAGGACGAAACCCCTTCTGGGTTTTCATCCGTTGGGATAGATTTCAATGGCGAAAGCTATCCCTCAGACAATGTGGCATCGAAGAACGGTCCGTCTTGTTTTGAAGAGAATAACAGGCACGGAAATGGGTTTGATGTTAATGCCGAGTTTTCAAAGGGAGGCTCTAAAAGATTGGATTTTAGGTGCAATTTGCATGAAAAGTCAGAATTTTTCAAGGGAATTTCCGAAGGTGACGGTGAATTTCCAAAGCAAGGCTCTGAAAAATCTGATTTTGGCAGTGTTTCACATAAAAAATCGACGAAGGACGAGACCCATTTTGAGTTTTCATCTATTGGGATAGATGTCAATGGCAAAAAGAATCCCTCCGAGGATGCGGCATTGAAGCACAGTCCTTCTGGTTTTGAAGAGAATAATCAGAATGGAAGTGAGTATGATGTTAATGGTGAGTTTTCAAAGGCTAGCTCTGAAAGACTTGATTTTAGGGGCAATTTGCATGACAAGTCTGAATTTTCTAAGGGAAGCTCTGAAAAATCGGATTTTGATGGAGATTTGCTTGAAAAATCGATATCTGATGGTACCTTTTTCGGGCTTTCATATATGAATATGGATGACAATGATGGAAGTGATCAGTCAGTTGAGTTCTCCCCACGCCGAAGGTTTTGGGAAGATCTTCGATTTGAAGCTGATAAGGTGTTTGATGTTTTGCAACAAGATGGGCCAGGCTTTGATGCCAGATTGGCCCTAGACCAAATGCAGCTCCTGGTATCAAATTGTCTTGTCAGAGAAGTTCTTATAAGGATTTCAAAGTCGATAAACCATTCGAACAGATCTCGATGCGCGAAATTGGGTTACAAGTTCTTTGTATGGTCGGGTCGGCAGATGAATTACAGACATACATCTAACATGTACAATATGATTATGAAGATATTTGCAGATTGCGAGGAATTCAAGGCCATGTGGAGGCTAGTTGATGAGATGACCGAGAGTGGATTCCCAACCACGGCCCGCACATTCAACATACTGATCTGTACTTGCGGTGAGGCGGGCATGGCAAGGACATTGGTTGAAAGATTTGTCAAATCAAAGACGTTCAATTACCGTCCTTTCAAGCACTCTTTCAATGCAATCCTCCATTCGCTCCTCACCATAAATCAATACAAGCTGATCGAATGGGTATACCAGAAAATGCTGCTCGATGGGCACTCACCGGATACATTGACTTACAATGTGCTCATGTGTGCAAAATATCGGCTGGGTAAGTTGGATCAGTTCCATAGATTGCTCGATGAGATGGGCAGGAGTGGATTTGCACCGGATCTTCACACATACAACATCCTCCTTCACGTGCTTGGGAAAGGGGACAAACCTCTCGCCGCACTCAATCTCCTGAATTACATGGAAGAAGTAGGTTGCCATCCGAGCGTGCTCCATTTCACAGCATTGATTGATGGCCTAAGCCGGGCAGGGAACTTGGACGCGTGCAAGTACTTTTTCGATGAGATGGTCAAGAAAGGGTGCACGCCGGATGTGGTATCTTACACAGTCATGATTACGGGGTATGTTGCAGCAGGTGAGCTAGAGAAGGCTCTAGGGATGTTCGAGGATATGTTTGTTAAAGGGCAGCTGCCAAATGTGTTTACATACAATTCTATGATCCGCGGGCTTTGTGCCGCAGGGAAGTTTGATGAGGCTTGGTCCATGCTCAAGGACATGGAGTTGAAAGGATGTAGTCCGAATTTTTTGGTGTATAGTACACTGGTGGGGAAGCTGCGAAATGCAGGGAAGGTTTCTGAAGCGGATGAAGTATTATCCCACATGGTGGAGAAGGGGCGGTATATTCATCTGTTGTCGAAATTTAAGGGCTATAGGAGATGCTAAAGCAGCGGATTTTAACTGTATGAGTATTCTCTGGTTGCGACCTTATTGGAAGATATTGCTTGTTATTTGTTTGAGCTTCGTCAATCTTTGTCCTCATTTGGAGTTGATCTTCAGATGGCGTGACAGCGGAAAGACAGGTCGTTTCCACAAGCTGTATGTAAGATTATGATGACCATTTTCTTTCTTTTTTTTTTCTTCATATTATACTTTCTCATAAAGCATGATTATGCAATGGAAGAAAACTATATTCGTATAAATTCTTTTGTGTCATTGGCGGTTCTCTTTTTTCTCTTGGGGTTTTACTTGCCTGAGCTGATCACCAGTTCAATGGCAGGTTTTCCATGCTATATTTGTGTGAGTTTTGCTAGGCATACATGCGCCTCCATGGCAATATGTGCTATCCTGGCTCATTTAGGAGACGTATGAACCACGCATGAGATGGTAGACCATGTACTTGAACTGATCCTGCAATCAAGCTGGTCAACTCAACCTAGGCAAAATTTTAAAGTCCATTGTTTCCATATACTTGTGGCCCACCTGATGAGTTGATCAGCCTGATCTTTTGGGCTAGGCTATCTACACAGTGGGGTCCACTGATGCATGGCTTGGTTATCCAATGCACATACCAGGTTGACATTTCGCTATGTGTGGAGGTGTGTGTTCACCAAGGCCGTACTTGGTTGCTACCTACAATTACATTCCCTGAGGAATGCAAACTGCCCACAGAAGCAATTCCATTAGGGGCTGTTTTGGAGGAGGAATGTGTGAAAACTAGTATCTATGCTTGGGAAGCATGCGTGAATCTGTGTGAATTTTTGCAGTCCACTTGCATATGTTTGGGAAGCATATATTGTGTGAATTTTGCTAAGCCCACATGCAAGTGGGTGACCAGGTCATTGAGCTGGTCCTGCTATTGGGCTGGCCAACTTGTCTGAATGTGGACCTTTGGTAAAAATTTAAACTCTCCATACATTAGTGGCCCACCTGATGAGTTTAGCAGCCTGATTTTGTGCCAGGTTATGATTCAATGGGGTCCACTGATGGATAGCTCAGATATCCCATATTGCCAGGTTTGCATGTTCTACCCTGTACAAAGTTGCATATTTGACAACGTCTTTTCTTTGTCGCGAATTGCCATTACATTCATAACTAGTTTGTTTATGTTTGGGAATCATATGTGCATGTCGATGACATCTCAGCAATTTTACAATGCCGCCCTTAAGCCAAACCTGAACAAAATGGCAAGGTAGGACTTCCATCTTTCTCAAGAGATTCTTCTGTCCTGTTTCATTTGGGTTTTGGAAGGTGGGCATGCTAGATGACAACTCAATTACTGAGTTGTTATTTGTTGGGCCCACACATTCCTGAAACAAAATAATAGTGTTGTATGACCATTGGATCAGCAAATGGTTTCCACAATTCAGAGGCAGAGCTGCAATTCAAAATGCATTTCTGATGTTATCGCGATTGAAAAAACTATATTTACAGTTCAAAAGAAGAATCACATATGCTTTCCCTTAGGAATTTTTACTGAAGCTTGAGTCTTTTCTGCTTTAATTGAGTGTGCCATATAACACAGTGCTTTGTTTCTGTTTTTTTTTATTGATATATGAAGATACTGATAATTTATGAAAGAGGTTTGCAAAGCCAAGCGCATGTATAGGAGATACCATATACACGCCATCACATGTGCCAGCATGGCAGATAGATGGAATGCGCAAGATGTCCGAAATGTGGATCCAACCTTGAAGATGCTCTGAATGAAAAATGAAGCCGATGCACTCACTAGGTGGGCCACGATGTTAGAGACAGCTGGACGTCTTAGAAAACTTCTTGCTGGAAATGCCTTTCTATGGCAAGAATTTTACATTGAATGACTGGAAATCCGTCCCCAATTGCTAGTACCTGTTTTTTGTTGATTGAAACTTCCTCTAGTTGCCGGATGTCGTTTCTGTTCTGCTGGAAAGTTGAGAGCACATGCTGCAAATTTGAATTTTACTGCCACAACTCATAATTTGAGGGGAAATCCTGTCCGCTTATTTCCTGAACATAGCTATCGAAGGCCGCAATCAGTTGGGCAGCTTACAATGGCTGACCCTCAGCAACCTCACGATAGCATCTATGGTAGCTCTCTCTCTCTCTCTCTCTCTCTCTCTCTCTCTCTCTCTCTCTCTCTCTCACACACACACACACACACACACACACACACACACTGAGAACTCTTGTTTTCTTTTGTGGGTCTTGTAGGGTAGCCTGCAGGAAGAACAGAAGCATTAGAAGGTTCACCATCAGCTGCCATTCTTAAATCTCTCAGATGGAAAATTTTCAAATCTTTGAATAGGCGGCAAACAAAGAAATGGTTAGGAAAAAGAATCTCTCTCTCTCTCTCTCTCTCTCTCTCTCTCTCTCTCTCTCTTCTCTCTCTCACACACACACACACACACACACACACACACTGACACACTGAGAACTCTTGTTTTCTTTTGTGGGTCTTGTAGGGTAGCCTGCAGGAAGAACAGAAGCATTAGAAGGTTCGCCATCAGCTGCCATTCTGAAATCTCTCAGATGGAAATTTTCAAATCTTTGAATAGGCGGCAAACAAAGAAATGGTTAGGAAAAAGAAAAGAAAAGAAAAGAAAAGGAATGGTGGCTATAACTTCATAACATTTCTCACACCTTTACATAGGATCTGAGATTGACAATCTCCGTTTTCAAGTGGGTCAGGGAAGAAGGTTCATTCCTAGTTTGCTAGGCTGCCATTCTGAAATCTTTCAGATGGAAAATTTTCAAATCTTTGAATAGGCGGCAAACAAAGAAATGGTTAGAAAAAAAAAAGAAAAAAAGTAAAGAAAAGAAAAGAAAAAGAATGGTGGCTATAACTTCATGACATTTATCACACCTTCAAGTGGGTCAGGGAAGAAGGTTCATTCCGAGTTCGATAGGCTGCCATTCTGAAATCTTTCAGATGGAAAATTTTCAAATCTTTGAATAGGCGGCAAACAAAGAAATGGTTAGAAAAAAGAAAAAGAAAAAGAACGGTGGCTATAACTTCATAACATTTCTCGCACCTTTACATAGGATCTGAGTTCGACAATCTCCGTTTTCAAGTGGGTCAGAGAAGAAGGTTCATTCCTAGTTCAATAGCTGATGTTTTCTCAGATATTATCACCAGGTCGAGAGGTTTGAACATTTCGTTTACCCTTTCAAACATGGATACTAATAATCCTTGTTTCCTGTTAGCGTCTGCTGGGGCTCTTCGCTCCCTTTGGAAATGTGGTTTCCCTTATTTTAAGTTTTAATGCATTATGTTCACCTTGTGATGCTGCATGAGTCAACGCAACAGATGGCTGGAGCGTATATCACACTAATCATCAGGGTGGGGGGTGGGTCAGACAGCCTTTGTGGCATGGTTTTCCTAGTTAGATGTGTGTGGGGGTGGAGGGGACATCTTGGTGCGGATATCCAAAGATGCACCGTATCTCCACATCGGGGGTGGGGACCCCACAAGGTGGGGCCTGTGAGATGCAGAATGGCCATGAGGTGAGTCCCATTGTGAGGTAGTGGGATTTGGGGACCCGTGCGATGCGGGGGTTGCCCATGGGGAGGACTCTTCTAGGTTTGCTTGGGAGAGCCAGAATATAGGGATAAATTAGTGCTCCCCTAACTGCCCTGGAGCTTTTGGTACGTTGGCTGGTTGTCTGCTATCAGTAGACTACACTTGTTAACGAAATTAGAAAGAAGCGGGTGTAATTTATGCCGTCTCTTTTATAGTAAAATCTCAACCATTCTTTGCCAAGCAGCTTTATTTTTATGATGAATGTACCCTCTCTTAACTGATGTTGTGAGTACTAACCGTGAGACAAAAATGCTCAAAGCTATTGGCATCATATATTTTATAGATTGTGCATTGGGAAATCTTCTTCCAAGGCGGAACATCGGCAAAAATACACTTCACATTCAACTGAAAATGATAACTAGGATTGCCCACATGGGAGATTTTATGGGTTCCGAGGGGCTGTACAGACCAATGGTCTGGATACCAAACCATGGACCCTGGTTCTTAGACTTGAAAACCCACATATACTTGGGAAGATGATGTATACCCCAAGTCCCGGACCCAACACGATTTTTTGGTTCTGATTTTTCAGACCTGATTAGAGCTTGAGATGGGTTCAGGTCCTACAAGAGGACTTAGATTCAAAGGGATCTGGACGTGGGCCTAGCAAGATTAGAGCAGTTACGGGTGGCAATGGGTTGGGTTGGCCCACATGTCAACTAGCTTAATCCGAGTTTGACCCATGCTAAAGGGGTAGTAGGTTTGGCTCGGCTGAGAAAATGTGGCCCATGTGAGTAAATGGATTGGGCCCAGGTTGACCCTCCCCAATCCGATTGGCCGTTATGACTTATCACTTGACCCTACCAAATGACTTGACTCAATCCAAGTCAGAACCTGAAAGAAATTAATAGACAATGAGTATAGATGCATACAGATATTGTACGTATGTATATATCCACTAATTAGTGGATAGGTAGGGCATATCTTTAGCCATATTCGTCATAAACCAAGGTGGCATACCTGTGTGTTGGATGGCTGACTTCCGCAGTAATGTCATATAAATGGGCAATGATTATCACTACCGCACTAGTCCAAAGTGAAGCTGTATGAATACCAATACCACTCTCACATCTTCAATTTTTTTATATCCATGTGATGTACTCACGTGATTAATGCATGTGCTATATCCACATTGTCTGTCTATTTTGCAATATCATTTTAGGGCATGACCCCAAATATCATATTCATCCAACACTTCTGTGGGCTACAGGTAGGGTTGTCAACGGATCGGATCAATGTTGATCCGAATCCAATCTGATTAAGGATTTATATGATCCGAATCTGATTCAGATTCAGATCACAAGTGTGATCCAAATCCCATCTGCTTAAATTTTTCGAAATCCGAATTCGATCCGATCCAATCAAAATTAGTACTCCTTTATGTAAATATGATCAAAACTAGTATTCCTTTATGTAAATCTGATAAAAAAAAAAAAAAAAAAACTAGTGCAGCTTAGGTTTTTTTCCTTTTTCCTTTTACACCTCTTATAATCGGATCATTATCAGCGGATCAGGGTCTATCCAATTATTAAACGGATCAAAGATTTCGATCTGAATCTGATCCGTTGATCCGATTAATGATCCGAATCTGATTAAATCGGATTGGATTCGGACCATGATTCGATCCGTTGACAGCCCTAGCTGTAGGAAGATTTTAATGGTAGGCATTTAATCCCGATTGCTTTCTATGGTGTGGTCAATTTTTCGTTTTGGATGTGCCTCATTTTTTTGCCTCCTTTCATAAAATGATCTTGCAAGATGAATGGATAGTGTAGATATAACACATACATCATGGTGGGCCCCACAAAACATGACATGTCAATGCAACTCTATCGGGCGCAACTTAGGTGAGACCTTGGAACCAGCGAAGTGGGTGGGACTCTGACGTGTCGCCCCATCATTTGTCCAAGTAGGCAGGTGTGTGTGAGAGGAAGGCATGTGCAAAAACACCAAAAACGTTAGCTCCTAACGGACGTTAGGGTTGGGTTTTGGGGTCTCAGCCCTCTCTCATTCTTCTCGATCTTCCTCTCTCTCCTCTATCTCCGGTTCTCCCTCCCTCTCTCACGTCGCAAGTCCTCTCATTTCTCATGGTCTCGTCGAAGTCGCACAAAAAAGAAGAGAGAAAACAAGAGAAGAAGATCGACTCCTCTCAACTACTCTCTCTCTCTCTCTCTCTCTCTCTCTCTCTGTTTTCACTGAAACTGAAAAAAGAACAAAAAGAGTACGTTTTCTTCTCCATTCAAATCAAAATTTCATTTTATTTTATTTGTAATCTCTTCTTTTCTTTTTTCAAGTTGGGTGTTGGAGGAGAAATATAGGCAAATTTTTTATTTTCTTCCTTCTTTTTCTTAAAATTTGTAGTCGGTTTGGTGTTATCTCAGGATATTTCAGGAATCCATAGAAAATGGTATTTGATCGTTTTAATACTGTTAGAGTTCTTGGTTTGAAGTTTATGAACCAATTTTTTTGAATTTGTTTGTTTGCTTTCCAAAATTGGTTAATTGGGTTTTTTACACTACCTAGATTTCTATCTTTTATATTAGTTTTGGTGGTTACTGTAATTAGAATAAAAGATTTTCATTGGGGCCATGAATTTAGATGTTTGAGTTTTGACTCTTTTGTATATAATAATTTTCATTAGCCCATGATTTTTTATTTGAAATATCATTTAGGTTTTTTGAGTTTTTTAAATTTCTTTTTTCTTCTAGTTTTGGGGGAGTTTTAATATCTCAAAGAAAAGTTTAAGAGATATCCGGGTAGCTCTTTAGATGGGGTGAATGGGATTGAAATGAAATTTCTAGTTTTTTTATAATATTCTTAAGACCCTTCTCCACTACATATGCATCAGTGTAATTGGACTGAAGCTGATGAGATTCTTTCGATCATGAACTAGATGTCCCATCCTCCCACAGTTGCTACTAACAATATCATGAACAATATGTCCCATCCTCTTACCATTAGCTGATGAGATTTTGGACTTGTGTAGCTCCTAATGTTAAGTCTATTTTTTTATTATTATGTCATATTTGTTAAATTGCTGCAAAAATTCTTCAAATTTTAATATATTAATGTTGTTTTGATGAAATTGGTAGGACAAAAGGCATTGCAAGGAATTTTATTGGTGGAGGAAAATGGCATGGGAAGTGCAAATGATTGAAATCTAATTATATGAAACTCGGGCAATGCAATATCTTTAGTGGGCTACAGGGATGATATCCATGCATTATTTTTATGTTGAAGTGCAGGAGTTACATGTCGGGTTGGCACTGTTGAAAGAGGAATTGTCGTTGCGTTCGCTCAAGTGAGGGAGCATCAACAGTTGCATTGCTATGGGGATTTCTTACGAGCAAATTTTATGTTCTTTACTTTTTATTTCCGTTATCATAATTGTAGTCCTTATTATGAAATCAATTGAAAGAACTACCATTTGCTTATGCATAGAGGGTTACCAAAAGATTGATATTTTTTCAATTTTTATTAGAGTATGTGACAGCTAGTAAGATGCTTTCTTGATAGTTTTAGGAATTTGATGGGGTGTATGGCCCAGCATGGCACTGCATCGTTGGCACCAACTTCATTGGTACTAGTTTTGGGTCTTTCATGACGCATTCCGTGAGAAGATTCATCTACTTTTCCATGGACTAACCGCATATCCTTTTGTTCAAAACAATTGTACAGAGGGCTGAGTGAAAGTTTGTATCAAATGATAGAATTACAGGTTGAATGTATTGAAGATATATTCAGATATTGTTGTTTCATACAAATAATGCTCTTCAATACAATTCACATCTTGATATGAAAGTTTGTATCATGTCTTTGTGGAAGGACGGACCTTGTGGAGCCCATGTTCCTCAGATGATTGTATGTTGTCATATATAAGACTATAGATTGGTCGCATGTTCTCATATATGAGATTATACATGTTCTTCGTATTCAAATTTACTTTGAATGTGCATGAAATCAGGATGCACATTAAGGAACAAGGGAAAGAAAGCTAATCCATCAATCAATAGCTTCTATTGCATTGATTTTTGAATCCAGAAACTAGCCATGAGGTTGATCTAGACCCTCGCGTTGATTTCCTAATCCGCCAAGCAGCCATGCAATCGACCAACACATCTCACCATGTGGCATCTCGAGTGTTGCTTTACTGACATAATCAATTGATGTAACATTTTGAAAAGCATACAATCAACTCTCAAGATTTGCTAAAAACATATACCAAACTCGATAGGGTAGGAAACCATCGGATGATAGCCATTGGATCAGGGCCCTTTTTAGTGACCCAAACCATTGATATGTTGGGTTTTTAGGGCTTTCAATGGGTCGGATCTGGATCGGATCTACTTGGATCCGGCTCCTAGTCCGTATATCTGTAGAAGGATTCGGATCGGATTCGGATCCAACTCGGATCTAAAAGGTGAGATCCATATCCGATCCATTTATAAATTGTTAGATCCATTTCCGATCCAAAATCCATATAACCATCGGATTCGGGTCGGATCTAGGTCCGAATCCACTCCATTACAAATCTTAAAAAATATACGGTATAAAAATATATAATATAATATATTTAATTTAGTAGAAAAATGATGCAAATCCCACCATTTACTATGGCATGGTCAACATGGCCTAAAATAATCTGTAAAACGGATGGCCAGCATGAATATAATATATACAGTAAGGTGACAATGAGCCGGATCTTAATCGAATTCGGATCAAACTCGGATATGTTCCTGTGAATCCATATCCGCTCCATTTAAGTAATCGGACCTATTTTAAGATCCAAATCCGCATTATATGGATTCGGAGCGAATTGGATCTCGGATCTGACCCGCTCCATTGAGAGCCCTATGGGTTTTACTTCACTATTGTTCATATATTGGGAAGGTTTAGGGTCAAAGCATTTCCACTCTTTGATTTTTCAAAGGTTTACGGCAACAATCCATATTCAAAAAGAGTTTAATGATCAAAGGGTTGAAATATTCCAGTCTAAGAGTTCTTATTTATTTATTTTGACAATAACATACATGGTGAGGCCCATTATATGAACGGTTTGGACCATCAAAATATGTCAGATTCAACAACAAAAACGTCTAAAGCATCCTCTTGTAATAAAATGACCAAACCTCCATATGGAAGCATGTTATGTGGGCCCTAAACTCTCAGCACTCCACAACTTTCCAAATTCTCAAGTATCATTTATGCTAAACTCACAGGCAAATTGGCTGTTTAGATGCACAACCTGAAATATATATTTTTTAAAGATGACACCTTAAATCAATTGATGCTGAAACACAAAAGAATAACCGTTCAAGTGGGCCCGACAAAAAGAACAGGGTCACGCACATCAAGAATACCCAACCAAAACAGGGCTTTACAAAGAATCAAATAAAAAACCAAGAAAAAAAAATTATCCCTCCTAGCCATGCAAATCATGAATTAAGAAACAACCCTAGAGATTACTGCTTACTCGAACCATCTAATAAGGCCTTCAAAACCAACCACTTGGCATCATGCACAGAATGACACAAAATTTACAACCCTCGCAACAGCTCTGAGAGCGACCAAAACAAATTCAGCCTTCCCAACTTCTCTTTCAGCATTAACGGATACTGGATTCTCAACATACCAGCCTCCTCACCAACAGATTGAAGCTACTCAAAACAGACAAGTCAACTTGCCTACCAGTTTCATGGGCTTGGGATACGAATTCGGGCCTGATCAACCCAAGTACCTAATTTTGGGGGCATGATGACCAGGGGAAATAGATATCCTGCTATTCAACAGGCTGAGCCATCTTAATTCCAAAAATCACTTTGAGCGGATGGTCTTCTACTCTATCAAAATCTGCAGTAACAAATAACACCAATCACTAAAGTCATGAATAATCCAAAAAAGAAAAAAGAAAAAAGAAAAAAAAAATGTGGTCAATGAGATTTTGTAAGCACACTTGGAATCATATAATTCTGAACAATCTCAAATTGATGATCATATAATTCTGCTCTATATCAAATAACAGAATTGCTTGGGATGAATGGATCTACACAGATTCAATTGGGGTCTGACAGTAAGAAAGAAATCTGAGAGGACATTGTAGTTGTTCGAGATAGGACCCCTCCAGAAAGAAGAACGAGATTGAGCTCCTAAGCTCACTTGTGGGATTGAAGGATTCGGTAGTTTCTGCCAACGATCATCCTCTTCAGCAAACAAAGAACAGTCATTCAATTCGTAAGAGAGGTGTAACTCTCATCATCTGGTTACAATCAATAGGAAGATCTGCTTTCGTACTTGAAAGAGGAAGGTTCAATCAAACAAGATTAAAGTAATGAACAGAACAAAGAGAACTTCAGCTACTTTGATCAAGATAAGAATATGGAGAATTCAAATCCTTCAGGCAGTTTCAATAGAATTCAGATTTACAAGAACGGTGAAATCTTACGGCAACCACTCAAAGAAAATACGGCCCAACGGAGCTTACAGAATAGCCGGGAGGTGAATACAGTTCCTATGAAGAAACAACTGCCAAAAAAATTCAAGGAGTGGAACGAAGGGCAGGCACCGAACCCTCTTCTGGGTTTTCAGAAAAACAATCTAAAGATTGAATCTTCTGTAGAAGAAGAACACCCGTTTTGCAATTACAAAAATCAGATGATTGTGTCGCTTCTTTCACTGAGTTAAAGATGAGATCATGTTACTAGTTGGAAGTTTCTGGCTTTCACGCCTGAATTTGAGTATACCGATGAATATATGATTTGGGATTTCAACCTGACGGTCTGTCATGTGGTGTGCTTGCAGATACTGGGTCTACATATTTTGTTATGTAGCTAGTCTGTGTTGAGGATGTACAGTGAATTGAATTGCTATTCAGTTTAATTGAGATGCACTTTCGGATGTCTGAAGTTCAGCATACAAATGAATATAGGATTTGGGATTTCAATCTTGGAGTATTGTCACACCGTGTCCGTCTGCACATTTAGTTACATAGCCAGGCTGTGTTTGGATGTGTCGGTGAGTTCAGTTGTGATTCAGGTGAATTGAGAAGAAATGAACTTTCCTAATATTCCTAGTAAGTAGTACTCAAATTAATGCCCGGTTATATTTCCTTCAAGTCCATCTTGGAAGTAACATATTTGTAACTTGGAGCCTAAACTCTCAATATGTACGCTGCCTAATGAAACTAGTAATTGCATTTCGATCCGATAGTGCATCAAAATCTCTCTTTTTCAGTGTTATAGGAACTTGAATGGAAGTTTTCTTTGTTGAGTCACATTCCTATTGAGCTAAAAACATACAAAGATTTTGCATAATCATATTGTGTTTAGCTGTAGTTTCCTTGGCCCAAGAATCGCGCGTGCCTGTCTGCTCATTAGGTGGACCAGCATAGAAACAAATGGTCAGCATAGAAATCAACACTATAGTCCTGAGCAAGCAGAAAATTGAGGGTGGTAAGATCACTGACCAACCTACATGATGAAGGCAGTCAGTCATCCCAGGATTACCATCTTAGCAAACAATGCTGAATGCCCCTCATGGCCCACTAAGGATATTGCATTGTCCAAATTTCGTACAATTGGACTTCAACCAGGGAGGATGGGACATCTTGTTCATGATCGAAAGAATCTCATCAGCTTTAGTCCAATTGCCACTGCTGCAGGCAGTGGAGAAGGGTCTTAGAAATATAATCAGAAACTAGAAATTTCCATTTCAATCACATTCAACCAAATGCCATCTGAAAAGCCATCTGGATGTCTCTTAAACTTCTGTTTGAGATATTAAAACTCCCAAAATCAGAAAAGAATAACAAATAAAATTTAAAAACTCAAAAACCCAAATGAGTTTTCAAATAAAAAATCACGGGCTAATGAAAAATATTAAAAAAAGAAGAAGCTAAAACTCAAACATGTGAATTTATGGGCACAATCAAAATCCTTTTTTTTTTTTTTCTAATTCTAGTAACCACCAAAATCAATATAAAAGATAGAAATCTAGGCAATAGAGAAAAAAACAATTAACCCATTTCATTCATGTACTGAAGATGGAAGACAAACAAACAAATTAAAAAAACCTAGTTCATAAACTTCAAACCAAAAACTCTAAGGGGTTGTTTGGATAGCCTGCAAATCATTTACTAGTAAATGGGCCATTTTTGTGTTTGTATGCTTCCATTTGCTAGTGAATCATTTACTACCTGTAAGTCATTTACTAGCAAATGCCTTCTCTCATTTACTAGCAAAAAGGTGAGATTTCATTTACTAGTAAATGAGATGAGGAGTTGTAAATGGCAAAAGATCTATTTTTGAAATTTCTGTTATAAAGCAAATTCGCACCTGGCTGTTGCGGGCTATCCAACGGCTCTCTCTTCCTCTCCCTCTCTGCAATCTCTCTCCCTCCCTCCATCCCTCCCTCTGGTGATCTTCCAAGCTTCAAAGACCCTTCCGGCAACGGCTCTCTACTGGATTGACAATGCCAACCACCTCCGGCGACCTCGAATTCGTGGGCCCACTTGTATGGCTCATATACTACTCGGTTTTCTTTGAGGATTAACTCTAAGCTTTAGTGACATGGGCTTAACCCAATGATCCACTTGAAATGAAATTCCAATTTGCAATTTGAATGTTATTTGTTGATTTGCTTTTCAGGTATGAGTATACAATTACAGGATATAACCCATTTACAGGCTATCCAAACATTGTAAATGATTTACTAGTAAATCGTTTACAACTTACATCCAAACAGACAGCAGCAAATCATTTACTAGCACTTAAGTCATTTACTAGTGGTTAATGATTTGCTAGGATCCAAACGACCCCTAATAGAATTAAAACAATCAAATACCATTTTCTATGGATTCTTGAAAATCTTGAGATACCACCAAACCGGCTACAAAATTTAAGGAAAAAAAAAAAAAGAGGAAGAAAATTTGCCTATGTTTCTCCTTCAACACCCAACTTGAAAAAGAAGAAGAAAGAGATTACAATTAAAATAAAATGAAATTTTGATTTGAATGGGGGAAGAAAACATACTCTTTTTATCTCTTTTTTTAGTTTTGGCGCAAACAGAGACAATTTGGTTGAGAGGAGTTGATCTTCCTCTCTGGGTTTTTTTCTCCTTCTTGGGCACGACTTGGTTGAGACCACGAGAAAGGGAGAGGATTCGCAAGAGAGGAGGGAGAACCAGAGACACAGGAGAGAGAGAGGAAGAGAGAAGAATGAGAGAGGAGCTGAGACCCTGAAACCCAGCCCTAGCGCCTGTTAGGAGCTAACGTTTGTGGCGTTTTCGCACGTGCCTTCCTCTCACACTCACCTGCCAACCTGGACAAATGATGAGGCGACACGTCAGGGTCCCACCACTTCGCTGGTTCCAGGGTCTCACCCAAGGGAAGCGGATTAGCTGGTGCACCCTACACCAGCGAGGTTGCTGGTGTAGGGACGTGGCGGACGCAGAGCGAGTGTGCAGTCCTCGAGCACCGTGTTTGTACGAACGGTTCAAAAAAGATTAAGGCTCTGTGGACCCCACAATGATGTATTTAGTACATCCAAACCGTCCATCCATTTCGCAAGATCATTTTAGTGCATGATACCTAAAATAATTCATATCCAAAACTCAAGTGAACCACACCAATAAAGACAGTGGGGACAATGATTCTCACCGTTAAAACATACCCAGGGTCCACCATGATGTTTATTTGTCATCCAAACTGTTCATAAGGTCACACGGACCTGAGTGAAGGGTAAAAATAAATATCAGACTGATCCAAAACTTCTGAGACCTCCAAAAAGGTTTCAATGGTATACGTTCAATCTCCTACTGCTTTCTGCAGTGTGGTCCACTGGATCGTTGGATCTGTCTGATTTTTTCTTTCGAGACCTAGAACGATCCCAAAACATGGACGGACGGTTTGGATATAACAAGTACCTCATGGTGGGACCCACAGAACTTGATGACGTCACTGCACCAGCAACCTCGCTGGTGTAGGGTGCACCAGCTAATCCGCTTCCCACCCAAGTCGCGCCCAACTCTACCCAGCTATGATTTTATAGTTTGCTTTATCCAATTGGCCACAAGGAGTAGTGACGTGAGTTTTACACTCTATCACAGTGGAAGTTAGCCATCCAAACATACCCTTAGCCGTATTACTTATAAACCAACCTTGGCTGGTCAAGGTATAGTGACAAATCTCATGAATTTCCAAATCATGAGCTTTTTGGGAAAATCCCCCTAAAAATAAAAACATTAAAAATATATTGTAAATTAAGTTAGTAAATAACCTTAAAACAAATATATATTTAGATAATGAACTCTTTGAAGTTTTTACTATTTTGCTATAATATGGCCATATTATCATCATAAAAATGCAATATTTTAAAGTCGCCCGCCAACGATATCACGATAATATTGATTATGGTTTGTTTGATTGGTTGTCATTGCATGTAGCCAAATGTACACATACCGTCTAGCGTGCTATGTGTTAAAATTGTATGGGCTGCACCATGATGTATGTGTTTCATCCACGCGGTTCATTCATTTTTCCAAGTCATTTTAGGCATGAGGCACAAAAATGAGGCAGATTGAAGGATCAAGTGGGCCACAATCATTGACATCCACCATTGAACCCAATGTTTTATGTGGTGTGGTCCACTTGAGCTTGAGATTTGCCTCATTTCTTAGCTCGTGTCCTAAAATGATATGAAAAAAATGAATGAACAGCATGGATATAAAACATACATCATGGTGGGGCCCATAGACTTATGTCTTGGAAAAAAGGTTGAATTTTGACCCTATTCTTGAGTTGGCCCGAGTCCGACTCGGATACAATTAAATGGGTACGTTTGGGTCGGGCCAAGTTGGGCTTGATGAATTTTAAGTGGCTTCTGTTGGGCCTCAGGCTAATGTGGTCGGAAATCTTGGCTTGTCCGATTCGACTCATAGCTAGGGCTGTCAATGACACGGATCTTGATTCGTATCCGATCTGATTTAATCGGATTCGGATCAATAATCGGATAATCGGGTCAGATACGGATATCCAACGATGATCCGTTTAATATTCGGGTTGGATTCGGATCAACCTTGATCCGGCCCGTTAACGACCCGACCCGATAAATAAAAATAAAATAAAATAAAATAAACTCTCTCTCTCTCTCTCTCTCTCTCTCTCCCGGATATCCGGTCGGATATCAGGTCAGATCACAATCGGATCGGAAACGGATTTCGAAAAACTTAAACGGGTCGGATTCGGATCACATACTTGTGATCCGGGTCGGATACGGATCATCACTGATCCGGCCCATATCCGACTCATTGACAGCCCCAGTTGTAGACCTTCGACGGGTCGGGATCGGGTTGGGCCTTAACTACCCATGCCCGGCTTGATAGACCCATAGGGCTGGCTGGCTATGGCCCATAGCCAGCCAGCCCATAGCCATAGCCAGCCAGCCCTATGGGTCTATCGAGCCGGGCACGGGTATTTAAGGCCCGACCCGTCGAAGGTCTGCAACTCAGGACTAGTTGGGGGCTGGCTCTGTATAGTGAAAAGGTAGCTCCAGCAGAAGCTGTGTCTGCGTTTGCAAGTGGTTGGGAAGACGAGGGATGGAGAAGGGATCCGAAACGCTACAAGAGGAAGGGTGGGGAGAGAGAGTATCGGGAGCGGTTCTTTCACTCTACAAATCTCTTCCAAAGAAAGGGAAGCCTCAAGGCCGTGAATCCACCGTTTTAGCTGCTTTCCTCATTTCCTCTCCTTCTTCTCAAGGTCCCTTTTCTACTCTCTTTTTACTAAACCCTAATTTCGCATGTTCTTTCATCCTCTGTAGGTAGGGCCCACATGTATTTGAATTCCAGACCGTCCATATCATGGGCCTCATTGTGGATGGAGCATAGTCCAAAAAATCATGCTTACGAGATTGACTTCACCATGTGATTTGTACCCGTTGAGAGTAGAGATCAAAGAGGTGATGAAGAACACTTGCTGGCGTGGCACATTGTTGGGTAAGCGGGTTGCGTACTCAGTAACTCAGTATGCTATATCGTATTGAGTAAACTCTGTGGGGCCCAATGTGATGTATGCGTCTTATCCACTCCGTCCATCCATTTTACCAGCTCATTTTAGGGCTTGAGCCCAAAATTGAAGCATATCCAAAGCTCAAGTGGACCACACCGCAGGAAAAAGTGTGAATTTAATGCCTACCATTGAAAACTTCTAGGGGGCCACAGAAATTTTGGATCAAGCTGATATTCGTGTTTTCCCTTCATCCATGTCTGTGTGACCTTTTGAACAGGCTGGATGACAAATAAACATCACTGTGGGCCCTAGGAAAGTTTCAACGGTGGAAGTCATTATCCTCACTGTTTCCTGTGGCGTGGTCCAATTGAGCTTTGGATATGCTTCATTTTTGGGCTCATGGCCTAAATTGAGCTGGCAAAACGGATGGACGGTGTGGATAAGACACATATATATCACGGTGGCCCCCACAGAGGTTACTTAGTACACTTGTGTTACTCGGTACACTACTGATTTACTCAGTCTGCAATCCGCTTCCGTTGTTGGGACATTCAGGGGTGTTGATCAGGTGGGTCCTGTCACGAACATGGCCTGATCTGAAGGTCTGGCCACTCAGGTCATTGGGTGGCTTGCATATGTACGTTGGATACTGATGGGTGGTCACTTTTCTTACCATCGATTTTTCTTGTACAGGAGAGATCCCACCTGATGAGTGAGCAGGTGTGATTTTTCTCCTTGGCAGGATCATCACGGGACCCACCAGAGGAGTGGCCTGGATCTTGCATGTGTGCCATGTCGGTACTTGATTCCGAGAATCACCCCAGAACTTCTCTTTATTAAATTGGGCCAACTAACCCCCTCTACTTGTACTATGCATGTGCATCAATCCAGAATGTCCAAATCATGGTCCCCATTGTTGATGGAGTATGGCCCGAAAGTTGCGCTGATTGGACAATCTGAAAACTGAATCTTGCCCATTGGATTTGAGCTGCTGACCATTTCCTTCTCATTGTACATTTGCATGGTTGTTGTGACTTGTGGGCTATGCTCCACCCAAAATGTGGCCACAATTTGGGCTGTATGGAATACTACTTGCATTCCATATATACCGTGGATGAATTGACGAACACTGAAAAATTGTAGCAAACACCCCTTTTTTGCATTGGACTGTTTAGAGTAGTGAGCCCTAGTTTGAGATGGTGTGTGTGCCTGAATAATCACAGTAATCAGATGATCACAACCATATGACTGGTGGCCACTGAATGTGAGTAAAAGCAAATTATACAGAGTCTAAATGCTATGAGTTGAATTGGATGCTAAGATTGTATTGCGCTTATGCTATTTAAAACTATAGTTGGTCCTGGAAATTGAATGGTTTGGATTGACACGTGGATGCTACATGTACCATGGATTTGTGAGTACAATCAGTCATATCTGCCAGAGCATCACACATTTCCTCTTCTTCTTCTTCTTCTTCTTCTTTTTTTCCCCTTTTCTCGTCAGATGCTATATTGCCCTCTTTTAGTCTGATGCTGGATTTTTTTATTTAATGTTTTTTGGAGGGAAAAATAGAAATTTGTTGTGCATTTCAGCAAATTAATTATATAGTGCAATAGTTGAAAAGGAGGTTTGGATTTTTTTATTAGTTAGCTTTGACGTACCAAATACAAATTTCAGGTCCACTTTGAGGGGGCTGACCTGCAAAACAAACCATATAATTCTTCTCTGAGCCTTTCATTGACCAATTGTGAAAGTAGCCATCCGAATCCCTCTCTCCCTGGATGAGTAATGTGTTGCATATGTCGCTGTGACTGGGGTATTTTAGAGTTAGATGCAGCTAATCATGAACATAAAAAATCTAGCTGCTCCACTCATAAGGTGGGCCACATGCATACGTCAAAACATGGACAATAGAAAACTTGACCAGTGGTCCGTATTCAATGTACCTGTGCCCCCACTAATGAATGATCTCATCTAATTTCTTGGATCAGGGATGGTCATGGTGGGGCCACACCTGATGAATGGCCAGATTTCACAGAAGTGCGCCTCGTTGGCTTGCATACCATGAAGAAAACCCTCATTCTAATATAAGAGAGTGGCCATATCATTTCTCCCTGGGCACTTTTTTTATGCCTAGCTTTCCTCGCGGTAATAACTAAGAATCCTAATGGATTTTGGAGCTTAGTTGCAAGAACCCACTACCCAAGCGTCACTCCTGCATTGAACCTGTGATCCTGCTCTCACTTCCTACTTGTTTATAATTGCTAATATTTTAAAAAGATGCTTCCCCAGCCCTGTACCCGAATCTGCTTATGCCTTCTCTCACTCATGCAACTATATTTTGGAGCCATTAGAAAATCTAACAAACTAACTATTAGCAATCCCAAGCGTACATCTCACACATTAGGAAACTACAGGACTCTACATCTCATAAATTAGGAAATCAGGGATTTACAGTTCCATATTCTCTTCATTTTCTTTATTGTATGATTTCCAAACATGTATATTGCAAGCTTTCCTAATGTGTGAGATGCTATCAGAGCTTATATGGTATCAGAGTGCATGAGATGTGGAATCCCTTAGCTTTCCTAATTGGTGACATGTACACTTGGGTTTCCTAATACTAGCTTCCCAAAACTAATGTGAAACCATTCATGCCAATATTTTTTCCTTTTCCCCACTGCATTGTAGACAATAAATCCTAACTATGCATATTCGGCTTATCCTCTCTCAATCAAATCCCTCCCAGCAAAACAAGTCCCATCAATTAGGGGTCCCATCCACCAAAATACGTCATGGGGACATTACATGTTTTTAGTGTCAGATATATCTTGTATATCATCCTAGACATACTGGGACACAATGTTTCAGCTGGTATTAGACGTGTGCTCTAACTACTGAGATCTTCAACCATAGGTTAGAAACAGTATCTTCTTTTAGGAGAAATTGCTGACGCTGTTCTTTTTTCTTTCTTTCCTTTTTAGACTTGGAAGTTGTGGCTACTGGAACTGGAAACTAAATGTCGTGGGGGATCACTATTGAGCTCATATGGTGATGTTGTAAATGACTCACACGCAGAAATCATTGCACGAAGAGCCCTCATCAGGTTTTTATCATATGTTCTGCAAATTCCCCATGGAAGAGCATGTACTGTTTTGCCCCTCTTTCTTTCGGGAGCTGATCCATTGCTTCTAGAGACACAGGTGGTCAATGTGTCTCCACATTGTTTACATGCAGTTGCATGTGGATGAGATCTGCACATACTTTCAGCAGGTCCAATAGTGAATGGGCCATAAGTTAATGATCCTAACCAATTTAATCGGTGGTTTTCTAATGGACACTAAAAGAAATGTTATCCATGGCCTACATCCAGTGGAAAGAAGAAGACAATTGGAATTGTATGCCTGGGGCAAGTTTTAGTTAGTGTCTGATCAAGGGTGAAGCCGAATGGTCTGGATCTTGTCACTGTTTGTTACATGTACTCATGTGTCTCCAGAGGTCTTGGATTTGTTCCCCTTTATATAAGTTTCATACTTGGTGCAGTGGAATAGATGATTTCTTTAAGAATTGTGGTTACTTGCCCTGGTTTTGAGGAGTAATGCCGATGTGAAGATAATCTAGTTGATGCATGGTGTGCCAAAACAATTATGTAACAACCGTAATGGCTGTTATATAACGGTAACGGTGGTAACCATTACACGTTATGGTGCCAAAACGGCTGTAACAACTGTTACAGAAAAAAACCACTGGAATGGTCCTGAAACAGTTTTCTTAAAAAGAAAAGGCCATAGCAACCGTTACAACCCATATCGTAATAGTAATGGTGGTGGTCGTTGTGGCCACCGTTATTGTTGGGGAATACCTTGAGTTGATGAGACACTGAAAACCTTCTTGGTCCTTGCTATGGTTGTTTTGGCTTTGAACCTAGGATGGTCATGATCAGCCGACGCTATCAAATCCCAAATCTTGCAAAAAAATCATTATTGTAATTTTGATAGTCAAGAATACCTAATTTAGATCTTACCTTGCTTAGTCGCTTATGCAGATAGCATAACACCACTTGGGTAGCATCACACTTCCATAAGCATAGAGTTCTCAAACTACATGTTGAGCATCACATCTCATCGGTTTTGAGAAATCACCTTCCAAACTTTCGAGAATCTCTCTCTTGAAAGAAATATCATTTCCTTTGTTAAGTAAGAGGAGTGAAGGCAAGAGGATCAGGCCTTAGAGGAGGGAGATCGTTGGTTGGAAGTCCAAGGGGGCTGTAGAGATGGGTAAAATGGGAACCCCAATGCTATGGGAGCAAGGGGAAGAAGAAAATATTCTAGGAAATTTGTTGCAGTGGTAATGTGAAAGTAGGGGGGAAGTGTGGAAAGAGTTCGGGTGGGGTTGGGTGATGCACGAGCATGCGATGATCTAACCCTAGATGCATGTATATCAAGTTGGAAGATATTCAAATAATAAAATTACGAAACTAACTACTTTCAATCAGAGGAAACTAACAAATCTCAACACGAAGATGAAATCCGTCCGTCCGGATCATGCCCCTTTGCATAAAACCATGTAAAATCGTAAAATAGGGAGGATCTAGGGATATGAGGATATCCCAGATCTAGCATAGACCAGTCCACAGTCAAGTTTGGATCCGGTTATCATGGCTAGGCATCCCTCTTTTCGATCGTACCAAAAATTGTGGGGGGGGGGGGGTTCAGAAAAGGACGAGGGATGTCGAAAAACAATGTGTTATCAGGAAGTACGAATTAGGAATCAAAAGAAGCTTACCTTTCCTCGCACCTTGAAGAAAGAGAGAAGAGAAAACGGAAACTCCAGGGTGGAATCCTCAACACCCGAGGGCCAATCCTGAAACCCCTAATCTCTCAACAAAGAGGAAGAAACTCACGAATTTTCTATTCATTCCATAATTTCAAAATAGGGTTCTCACAGTATATATAAGCTACGAAAATAAAAAAAGTGCACTAAAGTGCCTGAAAACCAAAGAAACAACATAAAAACGTCTAAAGTAAATAATGACACTAAAGCGCCTAGAAACAAGGAAATAAATAGAAAAGTGCCTAAATGTAAATCTGCTCCATGGTCCAGCGGTCATGATGCTCCTGCGCGATCCTGCATCTCGCGTACTCGTAACGCGTCAGAAAATGGGCCCAATGGGCCCAGCGTCCATCCACATCAACTCGTCTGCTCCAACACTCGATCTGCGACGTCGCCTCCTCTGGTACACTCTAAAGGGTGCACCACTGATGTCCGCATTATTGGGTCAGGTCACTTGCAACATGTTTAGAAGGATGCTTGAGGAAGAGAAGGTTTGGAAGGTGGTTAGGGAGATGGATAGAGATAAGGCCTTTAGGCTGAATGGAAAAGACACCGGAAGAAAATCTGAACAATACGATAATTTCTGTTGCAGGACTTTAAGAAAAGATACAAAGTGGCTTCTAGGTAAAACTCATTCCCAAACTTACGCTCAAAATAATGAGAATAAGACTTCTGACTTCTCCATCACCTTTGTTACAAAATTTATCGATGTGATACATCGCACATCGAATCGGAATTGCGATACATCGAGCACTTTTATCGAATTCAGTGTACATCGGATACGATGTACCACTAAACGTATGCGATGTGTGATGCATTGATACGATGTGCGATACATCGAATGTAATGATAAATAAAAAGTGATGTTGTAATTTTAGTTAATTACAAAAGTTACTAAACAATGTAAAAAGATAAAAGTTATTTTAATCAATTAAAAAGTTACGAAAATCATTTTTATTACATTCATTGTTATAATTTAGTCAAAGCAACGAAAGAAATGTAAATTGAATTAGTAATGCGATATAATAAAATCCTACTCAAATCAACATAGTTTATCGCACTTTATAATCATTGAAAATAGTAGTTAGTCAGATTAATCCATTTTTAATAGTACTTTAACCACGTTGATTCACGTTGGAATTAATTTTTAGATCTTCATCGTACATCGAATGCGATGTACGTTACATCGAGTGCGGAGTACGAAGTCTCCCCACTTACGATACGATGTGCGATAAACGATAAATTTTGTGACTCACCTTTATTCTCTAAAGACCGGATAGTCAAACCACTCATCGCATATACTTAAGGAACGTTTCCAAGAAACGATATTTAACGTTCTGTATTAATTAACTCAGTAAACATACAAAGTCCCACAAAAGTAGTTCCTGTCCATCTAGAACCTACCTTAGAACCAGCACTTACTTGAATAACTGAGTACCTACTTTCCCCTACTCCAACCACATAACACGTCCTAACTGTACCCTCTTTCCGTATATTAGTACAACTAGCCCTTCGAAGGAGATAAGATACTTTTCCTGAACAGTATACAAATACTTCAAAAAGAATCAAAACCATTTGTCGAGTGGTCGACCAAAGAGAGACGTGTGTCCCCGATAAACCGTCCTTCTGGGAAATAGAGGGAAAATAAGATCCAACAACGACTTTCAAATCTCAGAAGAGTACCTCTCTCATACTGATAAACCGAACAAATCCCCAAAAAACCGATCACGAGTCCTCTGTCAACATCGTGTAGAAGTCAAACGTCTACTACGAGACAACAAAATACTCCGCAGAAACCTCATCCACGTTTTTTACTTTCCGTAAAAATCCAAGAAAGTCCGTCACAGACCCGAATTCCACTTAAACTCTTCCTCGCGTAACCAACAACACCAACCATCACACGGCTCCTTCACCAATCATCCTACCGCTTCGTACAACCTATAACTATACACCTCGAGGGTACGTAAATAAACGCCGCGGGAAAACCCTTATTAGACTCGAAACGGAGAAAACCATGGAATGATAACTCTATTAGTTCTTCTAAGAAAAGTTTACTTTTCCCTCTAAAAAGAAACCCCCCTTTCTTAGTCAGAGTAACTCCAACTGAACAGTTTAGAAGTCCAGATAAAGGATAGAGATAAGTACTATGGACGTAGACACCGAAACTCCAAGTCCCGGAGTCTA